>OY560208.1:3429016-4703032 GCA_961405105.1 Perizoma affinitatum | reverse complement strand
AGACACTTAAACAGAACTTGACTTTCCATTTTCAACCTGTCACCGGATCACATTTTTGCGGATTAGTAGAAGCGGGTGTAAAAAGCTTCAAACACCATTTGCAGCGTGTTATTGGCACCCGTACACAAACATACGATGAAATGCATACAATCCTTTGTCAGGTCGAGGCGGTTTTAAACTCTCGTCCGCTTTGCATCCTAAGTTCGGATGCTGCGGATCCATTACCGTTGACTCCCGCCCATTTTTTGATAGGTGGGCCTTTGACGGCCCTACCGGATGTTTCATTAACGGATTTGAATCCCCATAGACTTACTAGATGGCGATGGGTACAACAATGTATTCAACATTTCTGGAAACGATGGAGTCGAGAATATTTGCATGAGATTCAACAAGCTAACAAATGGTTTCATAACCGCGGATCTCCAATCCGTGAAGGCATGATTGTTGTGGTACGGGATGATAATTTACCGGTCTTACAATGGAGGTTAGCCAGAGTTCACACTCTCCACCCCGGCACAGATAATATTACCCGTACTGTTACTCTCCAAATGGGAAACTCTTTTACCAAGAGACCCGTGGTAAAAATATGTGCCCTTCCTCTTAATTAAAATTGCGAACAAATAACTTCGCGCATACATAAGAAATTAGATGTATAGGTAGTTAAAATAGTTTAATTCTTTGTCTTTTGTTTTATTAATCCCTAAGTTCAGTTAGATTCTTGTATATTTATTTCGTTATGTATTAATCTAGTAAATTTTGTTAAAAGCAACCACGTTCTTTTAAGGTGAGCGGCTATGTTCCGTATCGGACGGAAGTAGATATCTCGATCCTACCTATCTTGATCAAATTTCATATCATGTTTCTTTTCTTGCTGAAGTAGGTAGCCTTCTATTTAATGGTGAAGCAGACACAATTTATAGGGTAGATCAAGAAATCTTTTATTACTCGCTTCTTATTGGCTATGGTGGGTATCGACACTTTTGCGTTTTGCGCCGGAGTTACACCGGCATTGATTGATCGTTCGCCAAGCCTAGCACACACGCGCGCGCCTCCGAAGTTGTTTGCTTTCCGCGCCGGCCGGCCGCGTCATCTCCTCTCGGGACCGCTCTTTGTGTTTTATGCCCTGGAAGAAGACGACACCTCTACCCAGCCAGCATCCTATGGAAGTACGTGGACTCTCAAGGGGCAACTGGGGAGCTACTCCAAAACGATACCCACTACTGGACGTGATAAGGTTAGTCGTGCCCCAAACCAGCCATTACCTAGATTCCCGTACATTTATTTTGTTTAACCATATGGTTTACAATAAAGTTTTTTCAATCATTAATACATAAAGAAAAATCTTATGAGCCAGAAATTGGAACTACTGGTAACTGGCACTAATTGGTACGTAGTCCACTTAGAAGTAGAACTTAACAAAAATGGCTCACGCACCTTCCTGATCTATCTTGACAAAAAGGCCTGTCTCTGCTGGTTTCGGTTCCAATAATCATCTATCTTCAATCAATGTTGGTAGCTTATAAATAATGTATAAGCCGGAAATCCTCAGATCTTCAGTACATAGACCCATGCCCACGTGTTGCATAGTTTGATTTAAAAAATAACAATTTTGTTTTCCAATAAATAGCAATCAATAGTCATTTTTCGTCCCATAAAATAAATTCAAACGTTCGCCCGAGCTTGTAAGTCAAATGAATTCATCTAAGATTCGAGCTTTGTACGAAAATCAGGGTATCGAGATATCAGAAGCTTTAAGGTTGTGATTGACAGCTCTTTATGGAATACAAAGAACCATTCAGGGAAATATTTTTTATTGTGTATAAGGAAGCGACACATTTTTATAGAAAACTATGAGAGATGAATTGGTTGACATCAACATGCCAAAATTGAATAAAAATATCAAATTGTTTTTATTGTGAAATGGAATACTCGTAAGTATTTCTATAACCTAATTCGAATATGTAGTTTCGAGAATTTTACAAGCCACCATTGTTTCGAATAAATTACAGTATCAATTTTGGCTCAGGACCAACTGCAACAAAAATAAATGTAGTTCTACGGTTTGAACAGTGATTGAAAATGCTCACGTGAGAATACGAATCAAACCACGGTGACCATGTTGGAAACTTTTGTACGGCCCATAGGCCACGAAATCATGGTTGGCCACTTTCAAACGAAGAGCTAAGGTGTCGGCCATTATTTATAAGGAGCGTGTTATATAATTCTACTATTATTCTTCTATGGAACATTTTCACAAAAGTGTATATTTTATTCTCAACAAAATTCCAAAATTTTCTCATTTTTGACGGATTTGCGTTAAGAGTTATATGGGCAGTGGTCGTCCTTTATAACGGATGTTTTAAATTATCCCGTCTTAAGAAGATTAATGAACGAACGTTCTCACAGATCAACTCCTGATCCCGCTTCTGATACTAGGGCTTTCCTTTAAAAAGGAATTAAATAATACTAATATATAATACAATGTTCGTGAGTTAATTGTTTTTTTTTTTAATTCAATCAAAACGATTAATTTACTAGTCGATTAAGACATATAAATTAATCGTTTTGTTTGTAACAAAGTACGAAACGATAAACATTTTCAACAACTCTTATGGAAAGTACCTATAACTAGTACAAAGGTTATTTTTCATCTCCTTTTCCCCACGATAGTTATGAAACATAAAAAATAAATTCGTCCGCCCTAAATGTTCATTCCACGCCATTGAGACCTGCAAGGATCGTGTTAACATGTTTCATTTCAAAGACTAACAGGAGGAAAATTTGGTCCAATATAAATCACTTAAATAGAGGGATTTCATCGGTTTTACGCTCAATGATAGGTTTTTCTGGCTTTGTGTTTATCTAGCCGGGATTTGGGGGACTGAGAACAGAGATAGCAACCAAATGACAAACAAGTCTGGGTCTTTCTTTCTTAAATATAATTAACTGGACGTGGTCTTTGTAGTATATTTCAATGGCTCTGATCACAATAAAACATTCTTACTTATGGATAATTATTACTAATGTGTATTGTCACATTTGGTATCGTCATTTAATTTAGCTTCTACCCGTATTCCGTCTATTATAAAATTAACGAAATAATAACAAAAACAGCCAACATGCATAGTCCTGACCCCACACTAGATTTCCCTATGTCATGGGTATCAGAACCTACGAGTAACGTGGTACCATAACACCCAGACCCGGAACAAATATCTGCAGAACATACTGGTTGTCACTATTATATTGCATTGTTATCTAAACTTGACAGGTATGTCAAATGTCATGACAGGAATGACAGGCACTGCATCAAAATCATCTTGCAAGATTTGTATAAATCTGTATACGAATCTTGCAACCTTTGTATCAGATACAAAGGAAACTTGGGAAGTTTTATACTTGATGTCGCCATCATGTCATCTTAATCCCATAACTTCACATTCTAATTAACATAAGCCTAAGTTAAACCAATACGCAACATCGTCTAATTACGTCACAGCAGCTGTTGCTTTTCCCCCTCTTCAGAAAGTAACTAGTTTCTGGAGCTTCCGAGAAACCCTAAGTTTCTTCAGGAGCTAGAACCAAAAACAGATTCGGTAGCTAAAGTCAAACTAAATAATAAATAAAAAAATAATACTGGACATTTTTCACACAGCATCAACTAGCTCCAAACTAAGCAGAGCTTGTATTATAGGAACTATGAATGAATGAATGAATGAAAATAGTTTATTGTACACCTTATGATATAAATAAAATAAACAATAACAAATATAATTAAAAACTTTTTACATTTATTCATACAACTATGTACAAGTAGGTATATACAAAAAATACAGATGAAACAGCTAGTTCTCTAAAGACCGTTGCAAACGATCTATAGATAGCTCAACTGATCCAACTGATCTTATCTAATTATAAAACATGCAATTTTAGTAGTTGCTACGAAATAGAATATATGTATAATTATGTCGAAATTGATCGGAGCATGAATATGGTATTTAAAAAAAAAACTTCTGCGTCTTCGTCGTCTTAATCTAAACTAAAGTGTTCATATAAACATTCGATTCTCCATAAATCCACGACCTTTTTCACACAGCATCATCTAGTCCCAAAGTAAGCAGAGCTTGTGTTATGGGAACTAAATGACTGATATACTACTATATACTTTTTTGTTGTAAATACATACATATTATTCATAGAACAATAAGACAAATAGATCTGTTACTTATCATGATCGTTACTTAGTAACAACTATGAGAGATCCTAAAACGTATGATACCTCAGGGGCGTAAGTGTCAAGGAAGGATGGTGTAACTAAGATTAATCCAATTATAGGTTACATTGTATATCACACGATTGGATTGTTACATAGATTCCAAAACGTCTAGGGTAAACGTGCACGTGTTCGGTTCGTAAACTTCGATTCTATACTGAATTCAGGTTTTAATGGTCTTGACCGTGGCCACACCAGTTCGTTTACCCTGAAAGTCTATTCGTTGTTTATACGGTATACAAACGTCGGTCGATTAAAAATAATTCTTACTAAAAAAAAAATGATAGACATTCTCAAGCACGAGAAATACTGTGAAATAACAGCTATAACTAAGTAGCTCTTAAAATAAGAAATAAAAACAAAACAAAAACAAACACGCTCAAGACTGTCTTTCCCAAGGTGGATATCCTCAGATACATACTCTGTGAGTAGATCTTTGAGGATACCAGGTAGGGGGTAGTCAGAGGCACGTCCAAACATTACATTTGGTACATGCCCGCGTTTTGCAAGTAGTAGTAATTCCACGTGACTAGTTGCAAGCCTATCGCCGCTTATTGGAACACTAACTGTTAGCACATGCCTTCGAATTTTTGGTTCTCCGGCATGCCGGTTTCCTCACGATGTTTTCCTTCACCGTTTTGAGCACGTGTTAATGCGCACATAAATTTTAAAATAAGAAATAATTGTACAAAATTATATTTGCCAATATATTTAGACTATAATATAGTCATATTCATTCACTTATTAATCCCCTCTGACAATATAAATAGAGTATCATTGCCTTTGCTATTCTCTATTATGTGTTAATACATAGGACATACCTCTGACGACCTCTGTGGCGCTATGGGCGAAGGCCCGCCTGAGACGCAAAAGGTTGCGGGTTCGATTCCCGCCGCGGGACAAATGTTTGTATAATCTACACATATTTGCCTCGGGTCTGGGTGTTTTCTATATTTTTAAGCTGGCTGTATTATCCAAGACAGATATCTTATTTTAGAATACCTACCTTACAATTCATAGCATACCCATTTTACAGTGACCTTTGCAAAATATTATCAAGTACGATACAATAGAATATAATACATTAAAACAGAAAACACATCGTAAAATACTAAAGATAATTAATAAAATTAGTGTGACATCAGACTCACGTTATTTTAACAAAATTTTTAAAAAGTGCTTACAATTTATATTGTTAAATAAAAAGCTATCTATAAAGTACATACTATCTACCTATTATAAAAACAAAGGCGAAAAGAAGATTCAATAAATCGGCTGACATAAAGAATAATGATGGTTTTGACATAAGTCATAAAGTCTTTACATCTTATTACAAATTACATCAACTCAGCTAAAATTATCTCTTGACTTAGACAAGTATTTGAAACTTATTTCAATTACTTGTCTAGGTGCAGAATAAACTTTAAAGGTTGTATATTGTTAAAAAAATGTTATTTAGAGTGCCTTTCAACAATTTATTAGTATCTCGCAAATGTAAATTTGGAAGCCCCACATCATTCTACCCAGCGGACTCAAGTTTCAAGTTATTGTTGAAAAACTAAATTAGGATCAAATTATGTGATTTAACATCTTCATCTTACAGTGTATTATTAACGGATACCTTCTCGTTACACACATTTTGAAATAACCAATATTTATATGGTTTAGTTACAAAAGACTCTGCGGTAATAGACCAAAAAAAAACGACTAAACGACATGACAATAATTTGTTTGTTTACCTGTCTGCATAAAGCTGGTTATCGTATAGAAAAAAAACATGAGGATAAAAAATATTTCATTCATAAAGCTGTCATAAAATGAAGGTAAAAATAAAAACTTCAACTTCAGCCGACAAAAAACCGCGGAATTGAACTGAACTCGGAACAAAAAATATTGCTTTAATTGAAAAGCAACCAACCAGAATCCTGTGCGATTGAACGAGCACTGTGTTTATACATTAAAGAATTTATTAATTTACTGTACTTACATAAAAAAACAAGCTTTATAATTTTAGCTGTATATATTATTATTGATAAGCGGTGATGCGGGCCTGTCAACGTGTAAAACGTGGTATGTATCAAATATACGTACCTGATACTTGGAAGTGCCTTCGACTACCTCTAATGGATCTACGTACCGATAATAGGTCGGTTATCTAAAGCTGGCACGTTCAACGTTTACACATTGCACTTGTGTAATCTGTGGATAAGCGCGACGTGACGTCACACTGCATACGCATCATGAAAAGACATTTTTTTGCATTTTCAATCAAAATCATATAATTGAAACATACTGTAAAGTGAAATTGCATTAGTGTGAGGACGTTGAACGTGCAAGCTTTAGTTCAAGGACAAAAAAACAAACACACTCACGACTGTCTTCCCCATGGTGGACATCCTCAGATACATACTCAGTGAGTAGATCTTTGAGGAGTAGGGGTAGTCAGAGGCACGTCCAATCATTACATTTGGTACATGCCCGCGTTTTACAAGTAGTAAGCATTCCACGTGACAGGTTGCAAGCCCATCGCCGCTTATTGGAACATTAACTACTAAAGGGCACTGTACAGAATATTATCTCCTCCGGATCCTCTGTCCAGATGCACCGGACAGTTTTTTCGTTGACAAATTCACGTTAGCGTGAAAGGAAAACTAAGCTTGAATTATTTTAAGTATTTGCTTTATTTGTCTAGACACGGTATTTAAACAGTTAAATGTTCCTTGTATCCACGAGTATATGTATTTGAAACTGTTACCTCAGTAATTCAGACGATACAACCAAACCGAATTAAGGCTCCGAGTAACGAATGGACTAACTGTACCTGTTTAATCAAGTTAAGACCTTACCATGTGTACCTCAAATCAATTTATACAATCGATTCTGTCTCGCTCTGTGAAAACGGGATAGAGTGAGTTAGGCTGTCAACACGGTTCAAATTGTTTTGGGAAGAAATATCAGTGCTATTGATTTAGTGAAATTGTTATGTAGTTGTGTTGGCCTAGTGGGGTACATCGAGTTCCGATCTGTTCAGGATTTGAACATTTGTTCTGTGGCGGGAATCGAACCCGCAACCTTCTGTGTCTCAGGCAGGCCTTCGCCCACTGGGCCACAGAGGTCGTCTCGCAGCGCAGCGTAGTATTTATACGCGCCCAAACCCAATCTGTTACATTGCTGGGTCAAAACACTGGCACCGTAGACACTGAAATAGTTTTATTAAAACAACAACTTTTCTGTTTTTAGCATTCATTCCTAATGAATTCTTGAACTGAATTACCAAGGATTTTCATCGTTATACATATTCTCATATATTCACCATAGAAACTTTACAGTACACTTGGTCTTGTCAAATAAGTAAAAAGAAAGTAAATAAGATCAGGGTGTCGAGACAAATACCACTTTTTGTTGGCGTTAACGCTTGCGGAAACATTGAATTGTATGGAAATGACATAAGCTGTGGAAATTTAACGTGACTGCTGCCAAGTTTTACCTTGACAAATTTGCGTTAGCGTGAATGGAAAACTAAGCGTGATGTATTTGTCTAGACACACTGGTCAGTTATTCAAAGCCATTTAAACAGACAAGCACCGTGATTTCTGAATGGGTTTGGCTCAAATAAATAAATTAAAATATCATATTATTCTCTTAAGAATGCAATACAGATAATCAGTTCATATAATTATTTTCACAAAAATATTAAATCTTGTAATTGTAAGAAAAAAAAAGCGATTATTAGACCGTTTATAATAGACATAAAGATAAATTTACTGTTGCCACTTGTAAACTCCGTAAATTTGGTAAATCGTTTAAAGGGCAAGGTGAACGCTTTTATAACAAACTCCCAAGTGATATACAAAAAAATACAATCAACAAATTTAAAAACGTAATTAAACAAACTTGGCCTTCTATAAAATATCGGATTATTTAGATGATAAAAACTCTTGGGATTGAAAATGCTTCAACTCGATAAAAAATGTAGGTACCTTTTGTTTTGCAAAAGGATAATTAAAAAGAATAACCAAACTTGTTTTCCTGAATTTATTTCCTGGATTGGTTGAAGAGGAACAAGCAGTAAATAAAACCGACGTTTCAAAGTAATGATTGTGATTTTAATAAATAAATGATTGAAATTATAATACTACTATAGACAGGTATTGTCAAAAATCACTGTTACTGTGCAAAACACCACAACCTCAGTGGCGCGGTGGCGCGACGGGCAAGTAGCCGACTGAGTATCAGTCAGGGTATCATGAACCCCCAGGGGTTGTAATCCTACGGTACTCGTAGTCGGGTACGGGACTCAGAAAAAATATCTGAAGAACATGCAAAAATCCGTAGTGTAGCAGGAATCGATCCTACACATCCTGCGTCACCGCTCGCTTGCAATGTAAACTTTTGTCGAAATAACGCTCAGTTAATTCGTAATATCTCAATCAACCAGCGAGCCGAGATATTTACAAAATGTTCGAGACACTCAATCCGTAACGATGAGACACTCAACCTACAATTTAATTGGTATTAAAATTCGACGACCCTTTTTCATAGAACCCTTGTATCTCAACATGAAGGTTTTTGTCGTCTTTCATTTCATTTGCAAAAATCATATGCAACGAAAAATGTTAAGACAAGAAAAAAGATAAAAATAGTACTGATAGTGATAGTAGTAGTGATCTGGATCAGTTGAGCTATCTATAGATCGTTTGCAACGGTCTTTAGACAGCTAGCTGTTTCAGTAAAAAAAGACAAGATAGCTTATTACTTTGGAAGTTTCGTACCTACCGGCATTATTTTACTACTATTATTTAGAATATAGAAGATATTACTCGGTTTCACGTCCTCCACTGCGGCTGTGTTCTTGATACAGCCTACCCGTTTTTTTTATCTTACCGAGGAAACAAACAAACATGCGGCCCTTCTGTTGGTAAGTTACCGTAGCTTATATACGCTTACAAAACCGGAGGCATCTCACACGCAATCTACAATTAAAAAAAAACTATAATTTCAAAATTTCAAAACTCGCTTTACGAAGAAACTCATATCGTATTCACCTGATTGTTTACAGGAGGAAGTTTCTTTGAAAGCGCATGGTGTGCGTCTACCCAGATTCCCTAGAACCTGGGTAGTCGCACCAAACCCAATTGTTCACCAATGGGATTCATTCCCATTGGTGAACAATAAACACAATAAACACAACCCCGGGATCAGAAGTCGAGGTTCCGCCTGATAGGCCAACAAGGCTTTTAAAATTAATAAAAATCTTAATATGAATGTAATAACCAATACAATGAGAACGCTCACAAAGGAAAATGTTAGAAATTAATTAATAATCAAAGAAATTGCAGAGCAAACATGAGAATGCTTATTCTGTGATAACAATTCTGCAATATAAGTTTACTGTATTCGCTATCATCACTATCAGCCTGTAGACGTATACTGCTGGCCCGAGGACTGTCCAAATAATGCCATGAGGAACGGTCTTTGAACACATGGAGGTGTTGCAGGACCGTTACATAGATAGATAAATAGAAAGTACTTAATTACACGCCAAATATTGCAGCTTACATGAGTACTACAAACTTTGAGTACTCATGTACTCATGTACGGACGGTGCTCATGAGGAAGGACCTCTAAACGGTCAACGAAACGTCAGCAGGAGAATAGTAAAGTACGTGGTATAGTCGTAATAATATTATGAATGATACCAAACCACGGTAATTTAAATTCCATGACTTGTACAATTTTACCGCTAATTAGCGATATCTACTGACCACCGACTCCCACAACCTTTAAAACGTTATGGGCTCATCCGCTTTTCAACACTGTGTAAATAAAATCCATATTTTTCATTTTATTACAAGAACCACGTGGATACGTCTCTCTTATCGATACCTCTCAACCGAAGCGCCAGAAGAATATTAGCAAACTGATTATTTTGGTGATTTAAGCGTGTTTACAAAATACGCTTAGTTGACAAACACTGCCGTAGAGGCAGTTAAAAGCCCTGTTCTTTTGGTCTTTGACTTAAAGTAAATAACGTTTTAAGTGGTATTCCAATGTAATTTACCAGGACATTAAAAACATTTTTACTGCCGGTACCTACTACGAAATTGGTCACCGTTGACCTGAAATTTATTAACCTTGTAGTAAAAACTTTTACTAAATTAGTATAAAGGCTTGTTTTCACAAAGATCGTTTCTGAGAAAATATGTCCACGATTATCGAGCCGGAGGGGTCTGTCGGACTCGACGCTGACGAAAGCCAACGTAATACCGACTAAACAAGCCATCGAAGTGCCACCCTGTTACCGTAGTGCCAAATGCATCATCAAACCATTCATCTCCAGACGAATAGTTCGATGCTGCATTGGAACTTGACAGAGTCACGGGATCTCGATTGAATTCTACCGCAACTCCGTCGGTAACTGCCCGCGTTTGGCGGACCCCTCGACCTCCCGCAATGGGAGAAGGGGGATGTCCCGGAACATTCAGGCCATCCCTAGGCGTCGAAAACCTGTGCAATGCAGGAACGGGTCTCCCTGCACCCGAGTCCTGCTGGTTTCCGTCGAGAGGAGGACATGCGTAAAGGCATTTTTCCCATAAGGTAGGATAAGCCGTAGGCGATTCTCGCATACACATACCTATCATCTTGCTTTGAATTTCCGCGAGACATGTTTTTATGTTTGACTAGCCTCTGCCCACGGCTTCGCCCGCGTGATACCCGCATAAAAATGTATTATTCTGAGGTATACCTTAAGCTTATAAGCTATATTAATAAAAAAGGCTATTAAGGAAACTTTACTATATTACGTAAAGTTTCATAAAAATCCGTTCAGTATTTTTTTCTTGAAAGAGTAACATACATCCTCACAAACTTTCGCGTTTATAATAGTAGTAAAATATAAGATAAGATAATCGCATCTTCGAGTCAAGGAACTCTCTGTAAAAATAGGCCTTGAATGTGTTTATAGAAATCGTTTCATCAGTAACCATACTACCACGACATATGCCCAGTGCGGGGAACAAGCCCATAGTTTTTTAACTACAATATTTATTTGAGGGAGTTTGCAATGTTTATTTATTTACGCTTAACTGTGTCGCCTGAGGCACCTGTAACCTGAGTATGAATCTGAGGATCTCTGAGGGTTTACAGTCTTGATCGTATTTCTTTGTTTTTGTTATTATAACGGCAATGTAAAAATAATAAATAGATAGTTCGATAGAAAATACTTTATTGCACACCAAATAAGCTTAAATAAATAGTACAAACTTTAACATTGTTGTACAATGGGTGGTCTTATCGCTAATTAGCGATCTCTAAAAGACAACCTTTGGATGGAACGGACTGTACGAAATATTACAAGGGATTGTAAGTGTTGTACCACATACTATGAAAAGCACTATATTATTATTTTACCTACATAATTAATAACTTACTACGCATCATAAAACATAAATACTAGATTTACTATTCTATAATACATACTTAAGTAAGCCAGAAACAGGCAACAGTTTGCGACTCGAGGATAGGTAGTGTTTCTACTAATTATACTATATAGGGCAGATAGCTAGTTGGACTGTTGTTAATAAAGCCGTGGGTAGGAAAAAAGCTGGATGCAAAAGACCCGGAATCGACTAAAGTTGCATATTCCTAGCAATCGGTTACTACAAGCTGAAGTTGCCTATTCCCAACAATCAGTTACTAGAACCTGGTGTATGAACGTAAAGACATGACTCTCCCAGCAAACAAAGTGTGTCACGCATTTAATAGAGGGAAAGCATGCGTGACTAGAATTTACGACCACTGAAGATCGTTTTAAAGATCCCTAAAAATCGCTTTAAACCAAGATAAAATAAGCTTCTACGAGGTACACTGAATTCTATAACCACATTCGATCTGAACTATTGGTTACTTGAATTTTTAAGGGTAACCATACTAAAATACCTCTGATCTAACGCAGTTGAAAGACGAACTAGAAGTTAGTTGTACTGAAAAAAACTTTTATTGTGTTTCAAGTCTTCGTATGCATCATTGTGATGCAGATTTCAGTCACTTGAATTCTGCGGCCAGAAGTTAAACAAAGCTGTAAAAAAGTAAAAAGTTTGCAACACAGATTTTTTTAATTCCTTTCCATTGGATGTCTCTTCTCTTCGATTTTTAAATGCAAATGCATGCTGGCCGAATGCTACCCTTGCTGACCGAATTTAGAACTCTACGGACTGGTTTTATTTATTTTCTGTTTTATATAAGATGTTTTATTATTACGCTTGCGTTTATAAGTTTAATATCGGGCTTCGTTTTAGTTTTATTTTTCAATGAATAAAAGATGTATCCAATCGGCTTGGAATAAGAAATACTTGAGCTATATTTACAAAAAATAGGTTTTTTACACTAAATTTTGTCTAAATAATTGACGTATGGCTGACATTGGGACTAGACTAAAACATTAAGGTGATTTTTTTATTTACTGAAAAGTTAATTACGACTTCTCAATTTTGGCGTTTATGTAAGAAATAATTGTCAAATATTTCGAGTATAATACCGATGTTGACGTTTATACGAACAATAGTCAAACTAAGGTCTAGTTTGACTATTATTATAAATACTAAATTTTTATTAAAAGCGATTATTTATTTTTATGTAGATGAGTAGATAACTTTTGCTTAATATCTTGAATGTTGTTTTTGAACATGCCCCAGAGTCCCAGGACCGGCAGTTACTGTTGTTCTCGAGAAGTGATATATATAATATGTTCAGATTGGGATATTAATTTACTTGCGCGATTCTGACCTTTCTCTGAAGGTATGAGTATACTCAATATATTCATGAGAAGTATGTGGTGGCAATTTGTTTATTAATATCAGCAGTCCCTCCTCAGTCTCTCCTCAGTCCTCCAGTCACTCCTCGTTCATGTGATATAACTGTATAATGAAAGGGCCGACTTTTTGACAAAGGAAAGACCTTATCTAACTCCAAGTCCAGACGAAATAAGCTTAGCCTTCTAACAATGGCAGTAATAAAAACAGGCTAAAAATAAACTCCGAAAAAAAACCAGAAAATATAGGAACGCAGACCAGACTGCAAGCATACAAAAACTTTGCTACCGGCAAAATATCGCAAAATAAAACATTAAAAATGAAACGCAACGACCTAAAAATGGTGGTGGGCATCATCACGGGACACTGTGATCTGAATCATCATCTTTTGAAGACAGGGGCCACAGACAGTGGTCTTTGTTGAGGCTGTCTCCTGGATGAAGAAACTTTGGAGCATGTGGTAATACACTGCACCGCCACAAACGAAGTCAGGACGAAGATAGAACTGAAGAGCTCATTCTCTCAGTCATCAATAACGTCAGAGATACTGGAACATTGCTGTCATCAACCCAGGGTTCTTCTCCGTTATTTCAAGGAATTGGGTTGTTTGGGTCAGGTTAGAAGTGGGAAAATGCACAATACACCCCAATGTGGTACGTCAGTGCAGACCTTAGTTCCCCCACAGAATAATAATAATAATGCTGGACATTTTTTTTTTCACACAGCATCATCTAGCACCAAAGTAAGCAGAGCTTGTGTTATGGGAACCACATGACTGATATACTACTTACGTTTTTTTTAAATACATACATATTTTACATAGAAAACACCCAGATCCCGAGACAAATATTTGCATATGAAAACATTTGTCCCGCGGCGGGAATCGAACCCGCAACCTTCTGCGTCTCAGGCGGGCCTTCGCCAACTGCGCCACAGAGGTCGTCATAATGGACGCTGGGGACAGGCCACGGACTGCAGACAGTCAAGAGCAGCCCTACCTGCCTAAGAACAGATCTCCGGATCATCGTGGGCACCCTAACCGGTCACTGCCCCCTGAACAAACACTTCTACAAAATCGGAGTCACAGACAGCCCACTCTGCAGAGGGTGTCTAACCCAAGAGGAATCAGGTGCCCACGTAATCCTGGAATGCATGGGCGTAGCAACTCACCGCGCATAAAACCTTGGCAACCTAAGATCACTCCGCGAAGCCTGCGAAGACCCTAGGAAGATTCTGTGCTTCTGGGCGGAGTTGGGCTGGCTAACTCACTAGCCAAAACTCCCACGCACAATGAACCAATTTGGAGTTTGAGTGCGGAAAAGGGAGTCCAAACACATAACATATATAACATATCCCCCACAGAATTAGATTTGATGTAACGTGGCTTAATCATGTGGCGAGAGATGCCGCTATACCATATAAAAGTATAACTTTTAAGAAAATATTAATACAACAAAAATATCGAATATCTTCGAAATAACAAAAGTTTTGTAAAATAATTACAAAATAGGGCCATTGACAGTTTTATGCATATGAAAATAATACTAGCTAAGTAAACTTTTCTTTTTACCCCAACGCGTAGTAATCACTTAACACAAACGCTCGTATGTGGAACTAAGTTGGAAACACCGGGTGTCCACACTAAGTAAAATTTTAATCCTATAAAGTAGGTAACACTGCACGTGTGGGCTCCCCGGAGGCTTTGTTTATTTTCTCGGCTAATTACCGTAGTTGGCAACTTTTGCTTTTAGAATAGATATAATCTAATATTTTAAGATAAAATAAGAATTCGATAAACAAGTAAGAGAAAATTTAATATATTGGTGAAAGATTCAATTTGCGTCCTTTTAAAACGGCTTTCATGAAAATACAAGAATTATTTCACTTTGTAGCCTTTTTTCAAGCTGAAAGCTAAATCGAGATTTATGTTTTTTTTTTTACAAAAAACGTTTTATTTCTTTTACATCTAACCTTTGATGGAAACAGTTTGATAAGATCTTTTCAGACATTTTCCAAAGCAAAAGTTTCCTACATTAACATGAAAGCAACAAACATTTGCCTAGGCATATCCATTGAAAACAAATAGATAATACTAGAGTATGGAAGCGAAACTCCACTTAATTTTAGGTACTGACAAAAATTGCTTAACACTGCCACACTTGATCGCGTGATGCGGCAGTTTCACGCATTTAACGAAAGGGAAAGCTTAATGGGAACGTGACAACTTAATGCTCCTAAATCAAACAGCAAGGTTATACTTAGTAGGTATCGAAGGAGAAGAAAATATGAATTACACAGATACATACGTCCTTACACAAAATGCTCTCAACTATAATCCCCGTGGTAAATCTGCAGATACTTAGTATGCAGATCCGTGAGGAAATTCATAAGAGGTTGTCAGAAATAAAACAATTAGAACATGCCCACATTTTACAGAGTAGTTATCTTAGCATTCAACTTCGGAACGCTAGCCGATGTCACGTGTCTTCGGTTGTTTGGTACAATGTACATGCCACATTTCCTGACGATGTTTTTACAACGTTATAACGTTATTACGAGTTACATTTCTATAAGTCCTCTGTGGCATACTCATTCTTAATCTACATCACAAATATGGCACGCTGCCAAAATTAGAGCTTCGAAAAAATGGTTTTCCATTAACAGTGTGTACGAAACATGACATAGGCTAATGACTTTGAACCTTAACATGTAACGACAAGGTTGAAAATAATTGGATAAGACTTTTGTAGCGTGTTATTACAATATTTTGGTGCCGATAGGCCTACAAGAAATGAAAGCTTCGTTGTTTTGAAACGCGACTTTGACTGATATATCCAGGATCCGGTTTTCAAAAATATTATTTTTGGAAAGTAATTTGAAATATCCAAAAGGTCCAATATGCGGTGTTTGGTATGTTTGATTGCCAGATTAGTCCAATCAACTGCTTCGAGTTTTGAACCTATGACTTCCGATCCCGAGGTCGTGGGTTCAAACCCGGTCATACAATAATGGATTTTTCCGCTCGAAAAAATGTTGTGCGCTTTTACGGCGAAGGAAAATATCGTAAAGTAACCGGCATGCCCTAAAATTCAAAGCCATTACTTAGTGTCCAACAAGCAGTGATGATCTTGCAACCCTTCACTTGTAATGCTTACTACGAAACGCATCTATGCAATGAGTATTGATCTTAGGAACAAAGGTAAATTTCACGTACCTATTCTGTGCAGTAAAATCCTTTTTACACACATTCTGATACACTCTGTATAAGTAGGCCATACCCAAGATCCACACAAACCCATACCATTTTTAGCCGACCCACGTTACTTGATTAACCACGACCAAATTGAGATGTCTGGGTCGTCGTTATTCTGATTTCGTGTTGCAATGTATGAGGCTGACCCTCAGAAACATGCCTTATATAGCGCGCCTATGGATATGCACAAACGGGGTGTGAACAGCCTCCGATCGAGATTAAACTTGTCGGCATTGACCAAATAATTACTGGATATTAGGTTCAGGTTTTGTGGTACCACGGCACTCGTAGTTCCTGATACCCATGATACAGGCAAACCTGGTGTTGAGGACTATAGAAGTAGAAGAGCTCCTAGTAAAGAGCTCGTCTGGAGTAAGACTACATCCATACACAGCAATGCGAGCATTACTGCTTGCTATGTTCTGGATAGAAAAATATGGGTGCTGGTGAATTCCAGGCACATGAGACTTTTTACCCGTTATGTCTCAGGGTCGGCAAGGTGTAAGTAATACCTACCTTCTTGTGTTGCAAGCGTCCATAGGTTTTGATAACTGCTTATCAACAGATGGGTCATGCTTGTTTGTCACTTTAGTTATATATAAATGTTACTGTTGGGTTTGTTACTAATTACAAAACAAGTCTCTGCCTATAGATTCGCCTGCATAGTACTCTGATAAAAAGATGTTTGTTGCTAAGGATCTCCCTAACGGCTGCACCGATTTTGCTAACATTTGGAACAAGAATAGTTCGTGACGTAATAACATAATGGACATCCTTAGATACATGACATACTCTAGTTGTTAGCATTCCAAGTTACAGATTGGAAGTTGATCGAAACTCATACGCTACTCTATATTTGGAAACCGTGCGAGCAAAGTCGTGGGTAGACCCTAATCAGTCATATACGTTATCCTATTCATATATTAAAATTCCGTGACGTGACGTGTTTCAATGTTTCATAGATTTTTTTGGTGATAATTAGCTGCAAATCCATATAAAAAGCCTAAGCTACACAATGCGTTGCGTTGAGACGCTTGATCAGCCGTGTGCTTCTTCGCGCTAATGCGGCGAATTAATTGTGGTGCGTTGGTCACCATGCCGTGTAGCTTGGGCTGATTGGTCTCTTGGATGGGTTTACGTCTAGAAAAGTAATGTAAATGTAAAAAAAAATATATAAGTTATTTGTCGACTTTTTATCAATAACCTGATCATTTTATAATAGAATCCTTTTTATCTTCTAAATAAAAAAACCAAGTAACTATTGTTGACAGAAAATTAAGTATACTTACACGAAACGGCGCATGGAATTTTTACAGCACTTAAATATCGGGAAATGTACCTACAAACTGTTCCAAGGTTTTTTAAAGTAATTGGTTCTGAGATAGTGCGAAAAAAACGTGAATTTTTCTCATTATTTTGTGAGCGCGGATGTCGTAAGCACTACGGCCTTGCCCATGCTGTTATGAATTTTATTTCAATTAATTGCGATTGAAATTTGTTTTGCTACTTTCTTATGTACTAATCTGGTCCCGCTCACTTTAAGCTGGCCTAGAAAAGGCATATTCTTCAGTATTTTTGTCTTATCTTTTTGGCTACATTGACTGACGGTGTTTTTCACAACATTATATTCAAACAAACATGGTTCAAACATTTGGATATGCCAAATATAATATTTGTACGTGTCTCTGGCTATGCCCTATTTGTTATCCTAAAGAGCCTAAGGATCTCCATAATGGGGATAACAGTAGTGTGTTTATTTATTTTTTCTGACTGGACAATAACGAATAAATAATTTCATTGAAGCTTTAAAACAATTTTCAAAGTCCCTGTGTAAAAGTTGCTATGTGAGCTCTGTTGTATATTTCCTCTCTGTGGCTTGCCCCCCGGCGCTTTGTTAGCAAAGGTGTTAATTGTAATTAACAATTTTATGACAACGTATTTTACAGCGGGTTATTTTGTAAATTATAATGGACGAGTGGATTTCGTTTGTAATGTTTTAATTTCCGGGTTAAGTTTTTTTTTGTCACTGTTTATTTTGCCTTATTCAGGCCTAACATGAACGCTACATGAAAATAATGAAATACATCAAATGCCTATTATTAAAGTTACTATTTTATTAATTTAACGAACTGCACACGGCTTCGTCTGGGATTAAAATACTTTAAGGACTTAGAATAACACCAAGGATACAAAGATCAGCCATTACAAAGATTATTAGCAACATGATGTAAGGTGTTGTTTGATAATGGATTGAATTTGATATTGGCGATCAGTTCCTTATTGTTACGTGCTTGGTCCACAGGTTAGATTTTTCCAAACTACTAGTTATTCCCAAGCACCTTCGATTTCGACGCCCGGTGAGCGTCTGTTATAATGTTAGTTTGTTATTCTATTTTGTTATTCGTACACATTTACTGGAAATTTCATAGTGTGTAAAGTGATTAAAACTTCCAACATTAGACAAGATCTCACGTTTCATAGTGGCACTTTCGGCCCCCATAGTATCGTTAGGAAAACTGCTTAATTTCCTAAGAATATTAGAACATAAAGGTCGTAATTTTCTATGAGCATTTCTTTCATGAAAATGACTATCGTATTTGAGATACATTTTGCGCAGAGTATAATGAGCCATTACTAGTTTATTTTTAGTCTGCCGGCTATGATTATGTACCTCTTGAGATGTTCTTCGATTATAGAAAGTATTGTGATGTTACTAAAATAAGTATCATGATATGGGCCTCATGAGAATTCCTTTAAGCAAATATAGTATTGCCATTTTATTTTTTTTACTATTAGTTACATCATGCCTCAGAATCTAAACGAAAACCTATGATTATGTCATACGATACGCATAACTCATCATCATCATCAAAACTGTCTGTAGAAGTCTACTGCTATTCAAAGACCTCCTCCAAAGAGAACTATGACAAGATCTTGGGTCACCATCCACAAACTTTCCACACAACCTTTGACCGCTCTATCGGTGAGGGGCCTTCCTACACTGCGACGCCCGGTTCATAGTTGACATTCGCGTACCATTCTGCAAGCAATATGGCCTGCCATTACCACTTCAATGGGAATGCCAAAACGGTATATGATACACCACTTAACCCCTTGTAATCTTACGTACATTTCATTCCATCCAAATATTGTCTAGTAGAGATCACTAATTATCGATAAGACTACGCACTGTACGACATTTTTAAAGTTTCTAGTACTTATCTAAGCTAAAATATTGTTAGGTGTACAATAATGTAAACTCTTTCTTCTATCTATCTATATCTATCTTCTATATATCTATATCGTGGCATGGCATTCGCACTAAGCATGTTTGCCTCCAAATAATATAAAATAGTCACAACCTTTCCACTAGTAACAAGATAAGATTTAAAATTCCCATCCGAAAGATAAGTACAGGATATTGACGCTATGACTGACGGCGCTGTCATTTCCTCTAATCTTGTAGTCAATGCATTTCCGGGAACCGCCTAACTACGCCGTTTGGGTCAAATCCAATGCCTTTGATCTTGGGTCAAATATACTCTTTGATACTTGACAGATTGTTTTGGAAATGAAGATAAAAATCTTAGGAAATCTTTGTGTTTTTTCGTTTTTTGTTTTTTCTTTGCCATCATGCATTACGTCGGTGAACTTTCAGAGATTGATTTCGGTATGATTTGGAGCCTCTGTTATGAACTGAATAGTTTTACCACACTGGTTTCTACTATCGGTAAAAAATGCCACAATTTAAATCGGCAAGGGTTGGGTCACCAAAAAAAACAGTGATTAGACGAACGACCAAAAAATGTAAAAGTCGAGCGAAACTGTAAAAACAAAAGAAGCGCCAAGATAAATACGTTAACAATATTCCATTGAAACGAACTACTTCGCTCTTAAACTTTTTAATTACATCAGAAAATTAACCTCTGCCTTCCTATATTTACAGCTCAATTTACAATACCAATAAAGAGCTTCTAACAAAGCATATTCAAAGCGGCTACATAAGAACCAACGGCCGAAGTTTTAATAGGTACGGCTAACACTATCGTAAGTTAAGATAATAAAGCCTTTGCTAAACAAAACAATTCCTTCCTACCGCTTCCACAGTGTTATATTACCTCTTTAGTAATAGCATTTTCAGACACTTATTTATATTAATCTAAGAGCATCATTTTTGGTCTCGTCTGTTAATCTTTTCTATTTTCTTTGCCAATGACAAAACGGTTTTCTAGTGCCTGGATACCAAAATCGGAAGACTAATATAGAACGATCTTTCTTTTACAATGTACGCAATTAAAAAGGATGCTTTACCATAATGAGTGATTATAATTGGTCAATGGAGTGTACTGTACCGTGATTGGTCAGTAGCGACCAATGACGTACAGACCCCTTTTCTTAATATTTATCGCTTCCTGTGAACGCAGAATTTTTACCACGGCTCGTAACATTGACAATAATTTCCAAAAGGCCTGCTTTGTAAGATTCGTGAAAGTTTTTGTCTAATAAAAACGACTCCCCTAGTGGAAATGCATGTTGGAGTAACAACTTATTCCATTGGATAAGCACGAGAGATATTAAAAGTCTGCTTTGTCGTTCGTCTGTTATCTATTCCGTTCCAGTTTCATCGTATTTGTGTCGCAAATATAAGTCGTTTTTCCTTCGGCTTTGTGGATCCATTTCCATTTTTCATGCAGATTTTGTGAATGCAAGCGCCGCGTCATGTCGAGGCCTTCGGTTTCAGGCTTCAACCTGCTAACCGCCGGAACGGTTTTGCTGTGTCATTTATAGAAATGGTTTTACCATGGAAAAGCAGTATAAAAAATACTTTTAAAAAAGGTACGACATTTTTTCATAGAAATCTGTCAGCATACATAAGCAAAAGTTTTATAGGGGTCGCGTTTACATTTTACTGAATGCAAAAGTTTGATTCTAGGGAATGACTTGATTGTGACTTACTTTGAGTTCTTAATTAAACTCTAAAGAGCATTACCCAATATGCCCAAAATTTTGTCATCGTTATTTACTTGAGTAACTCACTGCTAGAGAATCGAGAGATGGTTTAAATTAATATTACGTCACTTCATTCTTCAGATATATGTATAATTCACAGGTAGCCCTTTAAACCTATAAGGTAGTCGCACGTTTTAAAAAGTTGGCAATCGATTGTACAGACAATAGCTTTCCGTTTTTTTTTATAACTCTGTTTCTTGTTACCCGACAGAGCGCACAACTTCATTAGAGAGAAAAAAAATCGTAAAATCGTAAAGGGATATGGATTTTATTATTGGGATGGTGATTTTTATATCTTCGAAGTGACTCAAATAATAGTGATCGAACTTCATTTTAGAAGTTCGTGTAATCATTTATTTTTACATCTTTAACCCCAGTTTCCAAAAAAGTTTCACGACAAACCTCGTTTTAAAGCAAATCATAGAAACCAAATTAGCCGTTTTGCTTACCCAAGTAAAACATTTGAAAATGAGACATTCTATTAACAAGTTAAATAAACCAATGGTAAGGGAAACTCAGTTGACATTCGGCATTTTGACTTCGATTTGATTCTACGTAAGCCTATTTGATTTTCCTTTTTCGTTACGTCCCGTTTTGGTTACGATCGGTTTTTAAATGATGCCAATACCGCCGTCCGATTCGTTTCTATCGCTACGGTTTTTATTCCTTGAATAAATCATAAGTTTAAAATTCTCCATTGATTTTAATCGCCGTTTTTATTCAGAAAGTGATACCAAGTTTTAGAACTTCAATTTAAGATGGCTTTTTGCAGTACTTCAATTATTAAGCAAACTTCTGCGAAACTTTTGCAATGTCTGAGATGTTTTTTAAAAAACATTTCATGAATGTTAATTGACAATTCAGTTAATTGAGCCTATTGAAAAACATTTAGAAAAAAATGCTCACTACTGTATTCCAAATAATCGACATTCTCAAATACATACTCAGTGAGTAGATATTTGAAGATATCAAGTAGAGTGTAGTCAGAGGCATGTCCAAACATTACATTTGACACATGCCCGCATTTTGCAAGAACTTAACATTCCTCGTGACAGATTGTAAGCCCATTTCCGCATAAAAAGCTCTGTTTCTATTAGGAAAAAATATTACAAATATAGGACATGTCAGTCAGTTTACATGTAACGACATAAAAAAAAAACATATATTGGAACATAATAAAAGTAAGTTCATAAAACAAAGAAAACGATGGTAGTTACCATCGTTTTCTTTTGTTTTCTTTGTTAATATTTTTTATTGTTATAAAAAATGTGGCGTAGTCACCAACGCACACCTCCTAGTGCTAGGTACAGCATGTTCCTAATTTAAATCAATTTGGCTTAAGAAACAAGTAAAATATTTATATCAACCAGTGACATATCGAATAAATAATTTATTCCCCACTCACCTATCGGCTCATTTATAGATGGCGACTTAAACAAAGCGCGTTAAGTAGGCTTGCTATACCTACTACCTACATGCTGACTGATTTTGATGCAGAAGAGGACCATACCATCCTATATCACGTCTCTTCTCATGAATTCAATGATTAAGTGTTGTTGGATAATTTCAGCAAAATATTGGAAATCTATTGTGTTTAAAAAGATAGAGTTCATCTTAAACTTCATTAGATACATGAAGCATCAGATCGACTTTGGATAGTTTAGGAGCAATGTAAAATGTTTCTAAAGTAAACTGTATCTTTGCTATAAGACTATTTGGAATGAATCAGCCTGTATATAAGGGAAATGCGGTATTTAAACAAAATAGGTTCTCTGAAAAATTTCACCAGCTCTCAGATGATAAAATAAATATAATTTTGTCAGTTTGTGATGATTTAGTGTTAACCAGAGTCAGGGCAACAAGCATAGTCTTGCCCATAGGGTGTCATGTCAATATTTGCTTTAGATTAGAGCAAATTGAAACGCGGTAACGCACTTGTAAGATGCAAACAAGGCTTCATTATGTGTTAACTGAGGAGATTATTCCGATGATCCACACCAGGTTATTTCATTATTACTATCAAAGTGATTATAATCAAATTATCCGATATGCCAAAGTGTCAAGTTAAGTAACGATTAAGTTAACGGAGGTTGAATTTTTTAATTGACAGTTTTTTCATAGAAATTAGCCTCAAAATAGGATATAAGAAAATAAGTCTCCCGGAAAAATGTGTGCTGTTAGTTAGGGGCTGTAATTTAAATTTTAATCGACTGTCATGTAAAACGTAAGAATTTATGAATAAAAAAGGCTGAAACAGAAAATAAGATTAACAAAAAAAAAAGGTAAATTGGTTTAGTTTGTGGCAGTAGGCCAAATATTATGTTATAATTCAAAATAATTACCAAGAACCATGAACAGAACACAGTGTAGTTTTTAGTTTTAATGTAGTCTTTAGAATGTTTGACGTAATACCTACTCACACATTTTTTAATTATAGTTAATTGCCTAGATGTAAAACATAAAGTAAATGTTTTTTTTTATTTTTAACTGACAGTAATTGTCAGTTAAAAATTTAAACTGACAGTTTGTGCCAAAATACAAATAAATAATGTATAAGGAGAAACTCCTTTTTTAATTAAGTTGATATAAATTTGTTTCTGGTCTAGTTGTTTTCAATGTAAAACATGTATGTATAAAAAATATATATAAGTAGTACATCAGTCATATAGTTCCCATAACACAAATTCTGCTTCCTTTGGGGCTGAGTGAATGTCCAGCATTATTATTATTTTCCCGGCTAATGATGATGATGTTAACACTCACTCACACAATGCGATTCTCGTGATGATTGCACACGCGCACAAAGCTAATGACCCAAATCAGGTACATTACTTAGGGAATTGCCAGACCTTAGCGCGTCTATCGTCGCGCTCGAGCCTCCTAATGTAAAAGCGCTGTAAGATAATAAAAATACATACATTATAAAGTACACCCTCGGTCATTATCACATAGAATCCACATAGAAAAGTATTTATATTTCTGCGACCAAGCAGTAATTATCGCATTGCTGTGTTTCTGTTTGAAGGGTATGAGTGCCGGTGATTTTCTCAGGTCACAAAAATATTAATTTGTTTAAGAAAAAAAGCGATAATCACAATGTTAATACCAGAAATAAAGATTAACTCGCTGTTGCCAGTTGTACACTCCATAAAGTTAGTAAATCGTTTAAAGGGCAAGGTGTATGCTTTTATAACAAACTCCCAAGAGATATACAAAAATTGACAATTAACAAATTTAAAAACGTAATTAAAAACAACTTTATAAAAAGGCATACTAACACTACTACATATAAAATATCTGATTATTTAGATGATAAAAACTATTGGGATTGAAAATGCTCCAACTCGTTTTGTAAAAGGATCATTAAAAAGAATAACCAGCCTTGTTTTGTTGCCTTTCTTTCCTGGCTTGGTCGCGGAAGAACAGGCAGTAGATAAACCCGACGTTTTAAAGTGATCCTTGTGATTTTAACGAATAAATGAATTTTGACTTTAACTTTGACTTTGGTCGGCAACATGCGAGTTACCTCTGCTGTTGCCAAGCATCCATAGATTACAGTAACCGCTTACTAACAGGGTCGCAAGCTTGATTGCCTCTACAGTTGTAAAAAAAATCTCCATACAAAGGTTGTCTAGTATTATGTTATCGTTTAGAAGTGATAAAACCGCCTATTGCTATTCTTTAATTTCCATATGCTATTCTTTATTTTGTTTATTTTCATGTCGTATAAAGCATTTTTATTCATTCAATTACACTTACATAAAGATACGCCTGGGTTAGGCAGACACTATTTCCATTTGCTATATACCACGGATCTTCACATAACGTCTTTCATTTCATCAATCCTCATAACATTCTTCAGAGTACTTGCCGAGGTCTTCCCTTTCCAACTATCTCATTCACGCTCATCTCGTATTGATGGAAGGCTCTTGGGTATTGATAGAACATAAAATAATAATGACAGTATCTCAATAATGTAATATGAAACAAAAACGATAATTTTATGATGATGTGTTTAAGCCAATTTTGGCTATTACAGGCTCACTACTGACAGGAGTAGCTTTTCCTATCGACAGTATGGGTGACCGTTCTGTCGTTATCTGCTATTTACAGCAGCCGCCAATTTGTCCGCGTATCTAGTCGCGACTTTAGTTCATTGCGTGCCACGTGTTAAGTCCATCTGCGTGCCGTCATTATGCATCCGTCTATCTGTGTCATACATAAACTCGGAGACGACAGCCGCTGATGGTGACGCATTGGCAAGGGTGACCTGAATAAGGTTTTTTGACAGTCGAGCAGTGCGTTCGGCTCGATATAACGACCAAGGCTTTACGCGTCGTGACAAATGGGCCTTTTAGGCCTTAATGTGTACTCCAGTACATTAAGATATTATATTCACTTACGATGTTTTAACAACATTTTCCTGGATAATACGGATGATAAATTTCATACAAAACAATTGCTCTATACAAAACAATTTTATTTATTCGATTTAAAATTGTTTGCACTTGTGAAGTTTCAATTTGATTTTCCAATCAAGCGAATACGAATTCAGCATTTTAAAATAGAATTTGCAATTTTATGAATAAACGATTGTTATTAAATACGTAGCAATGTAAACTCTTTGAGATAAGGCACGGATTAGATTATAGTATTGATTTTATTTGCTTCTTGATTTGAGTTTGTATTCTTTAATTATTTTTAGGGTTTCGTACCTCATAAGGAAAAAAATGAACTCTAATAGGATCACTTCGTTGTCCGTCCGTCTGCCTGTCTGTTAAGACCCTTTTTCTCAGAAACGCGTAAAGTTATCAAGTTGATATTAATATTAAATACGTAGGTCTAGGGTCACTTGGAGCTCTATAAAAATTAAGTAATCTGAGTCAACGCATTAAAAAAATACGGCCATTTATGCGACATATTTTGATACTGGCAAATAAATTATAAATATAGGGTACTTCCCATTATTCAGAATCATGAAATTTGGCAAGAAGCAAGGTTTCACAGCACAAGTAAAGTAAAAAGACATTTTTTTGTTATATTATAGGAGGACGACCTCTGTGGCGCAATGGGCAAAGGCCCGCCTGTGACGCAGAAGGTTGCGGGTTCGATTCCCGCCGCGGGATAAATGTTTGTATCTGCAAATATTTGTCCCGGGATCTGGGTGTTTTCTATGTATAATATGTATGTATTTACAAAAAAAAGTATGTATGTAGTATATCAGTCATGTAGTTCCCATAACACAAGCGCTGCTTACTTTGGGGCTAGATGATGCTGTGTGAAAAATGTCCAGCAGCAGCATTATAACTGTTATAATTGTCCAGCAGCAGCATTATTATATAAAAATAAATAAAAAATAATATATTTTTGTGATTACAAACTTACACTTGCAGTTGGATAATTGACCCTGACGTATATCGTCAGGGCGAATATTTTTTAACTACAAAGTTAAGTTTGTCTTTTAATCCGACATATAACGGGTGATTCATTTAGAGGTACTTTTTTGTCTTTGGATTTTTTGACAAATGAAGCGTGAGTCGTGATAACCTTTTATGGTATTTTTGTTCAGTATAGTTTGACATTTCATCATGGAAAGACTTAGCCCTGCACAGCGTCTACAAATTATTCAGCTGTATTACGCAAATCAGCGTTCTGCGAGGAATGTGTTTCGTGCACTTACAGAAACTTATGGTCCACATAATCGGCCTACCGAACCGAACGCACGATTCGCTATACCATCGAAAAGTTTGAAAGTGAAGCCAACTGACCTACCTAATCGTCACCGATTCAGTCTTTGGGCTCTTGAAAAGCTTGATAAAAATCCACAGTTGGCCGCCTAGATCCTGTGATATCACACCCCTAGACTTTTTCCTTTGGGGCTATGTAAAATCCAAAGTCTATATGGATAAGCCAGGTACGATTGAGCAACTGGAAGCCAACATTACTCGCGTTATTCACCAAATACCAATCGAAATGCTCGGACGCGTAATCGAAAATTGGAACGGTAGAATGGACTATGTTAACCGGAGTTATGGCCAACATTTGAATCAAATAATCTTTAAAAAGTAAACGTAAAGAATAGTTCTTTCGTATAATAATAAAAATTAACCGATAAATTTGTTTTTATTTAAAAAAATAATTATTTTAAAAAAATACCTCCAAATGAATCACCATTTACTTTCGTTCGAGCAATATTTGGTACTTTACAAGCTTTTACGGAAGCCTCGGTGCACGAGTCAGACTCGCAGTTATCCGGTTTTTATTTTTACTTAAGCTAGCTTTTTCCACCTCATGGTAAATACGATACATGTATAAACAATTACTATATGTCATTCAAATACTCTGTAAGTTGGTTAAGCCAATATGAAACAAAACTTTTACACCTATATATATTAGTATTTACTACACCCGGGGTTGTCCTTACGTATTAGGTAAGCGACTCTTTTAACTACAAAATTATTTTGACTGTGGTAAAAATTCTATCATATAATTCATTTTAAGAACGTTGTCAGAGACTATGTTCTATTTATTGCCTAAGGGTCTCTGTTTTGTCTTTAATAATACCATTGAAACTTCAATGTTATATTTATGCAAGGTAAAGGGTCTAATGTCATAAAGGTGTGAGCAGGTAAATTGTTTAGTCAGTGAGCATTGGCGGTTATGGTGCAGTCACAGTTTAGAAAGGTAATAGCTGGTTACATTGACACAAACACAAGCGCCCATTGAAAGTGTCAGGGTAGCCAACGTCGCGGTGTCGGTAAAAGAAATTAAAAAAAAATTAGATTGATATTGAGCTATCGAAATGTCACTTGTTGATATTTCAATAGCTTATTTCAATCCTCTATATTTTTAGTTACCTGGAATCAACTTGGCCGTATGTGCGTGATATTGGTTATTCTAGCTAATAAGGTATTTTATTGAGTTTACCCATCCAACCGAATAACAGCTAAGAAACTATAATAATATACCTTTTTAAAGCTCATAATATTTTTTGTCATGTTGGCCTATGAGGTTTTTTTAAAGTCAGAAGTCACTAGTAGTATGTCACGATCAGAGATCTCGTGAAGTACCACTTTAACTTTTTTTTTTAACTGACTATCAAATCCCCCTACTCCATAGTTCTAAAACCTTCCTTACGATTAAGCACTTATTCAAAAAGCTAATTTTATATATATGTATAACCTACCTACTTACCCAGTTTCATCAAGATTTAATATACGGTTCTGCGGTCCAAACGCCAGTTTGGCCAGGTAGACTCAGGAATCTGCGTTCGCCTCGCTTATTTGATCTTTAAAATACCGATTATAATATAAAAGTAATATAAGAGTCTATAGTATATAGCAAGAAAGTATGTAGTTATTAATATGAGTAGATCCAATAGTATATAGCAAGAATGTATGTAGCTGTTAATATGATATAAAAGTGAGAATTAAAAACGCGAGAGAGTTAGCTGTTATTTTTGTAAGCTGTGTTCTCGCCAAAGTTTTGAAATATTATGAATTCTCAAACTTCACACACTGGGGAACGAGCATGTGACAATTTTAATGAAAAGTTTTCAAAATGAGGTGAGTTGAAATATATTTAAATGATCTAGTTGATGTACTTTTTGGTGGTGGAATATTCCTATATGAATGTTTGACGACGTCTAAATTTAATATTTAGTTATGCAATGTGCTACTTTTGTTCCTAAAAAAAAAAAGGCGATTTTGAATAAAATCGGGTTATAACTACGCAATTTCAAAGTAAAAGCTTTGCGGGGCTCGTATCCCTCACCACATTGGTATTCCTATTATCGATAGGTATATCCTTTCCAAGATCTAAATTTCAATTTACTAATTTTCAGGCCACTGACCCATAACAAGTGCAGTCGATGTGCCAGAGTCTTAAAGGACTCGTATACAGAGACGACCTCTGTGGCGCAGTGGGCGAAGGTCCGCTTGAGACGCAGAAGGTTACGGGTTCAATTCCCACCGCGGGACAAATCTTTGTATGATGTGCAATTATTTGTCACGGGTCTGGGTGGTTTAATTTGTAAACACATACAAACAATACGTATTTACAAAAAAAAATGTATATAAGTATTATATCAGTCATGTAGTTCCCATAACACAAGCTCTGCTTTCTTTGGGGCTAGATGATGCTGTGTGAAAAATGTCCCGCATTATTTATTTATATACGGGCTACAAAAGTCGCATCTGGAACCTTACGTCAAACACAAACGGGTTATTCACGTCACTAATAAAAAACTATACAGCTCAGCATTATTTACAGCGATACTATTATTGCAATATAATTGTGCAGTACATTGCTGAGTATACTCCTGCATGTTTTCCCAGCAATTTCATTGCCGAGCAATTGAGTTCATTACACTACAAGTGTTGCATTGATTAGCAAGATATATTCAGCAACTTTGTGGCTATACAATTGTAGCTAGAAGTCGCCATAAAACTAGCACGTTTACAAGGCCCTTTAACTAGCTACTGCTCACAGCTTAGATAAGCTCCGTGGTATCCGGCTAAGCTCTTACCGTTAAGGCAGTGTTCGTAAGAAACGTATTCGTTTTACTGTTTTTTCGACGATATACAGTCAATGTACATTTTATGCAAACGAGCCGCTTCTTATAGCTCTCGCAACTTATGCACTATATTTTTTAACATCACAAAATCAGTTCACGTTTGACTATAGACTCCGTCGGTTCTTATTTCAGAACTCCATCCTTTGTTATCATAATTATCAATATCATCGAAGTGTAGGGACCTTCACCGTCGACTTACGTTGCAAAATTGGTCTCCATGAAAAACACTTTTATTTTAACGGGATTATTATATACAATCTATGCCCACCGTGAAGGTCAATTCTAAATAGTGATTTTTCATTTGAAATCTTTTGAGTATATAACCTCCTGCATCCAAACTAACAAGCTATACCATTTTATAAAACAAGCCACGGCTTCGCCCGCGTTGTACCCGGATAAAAAGTAGCATTTGTGTTATTCTGATGTATAAGCTATATTACTGTAAAGTTTCATTCAAATCTGTTAAGTAGTTTTGGCGTGAAAGAGTAACAAACATCCATTATCACAAACTTTCGCATTTATAATAGTAGTAAGATTAGTGCAGATTATCATGATACTCGTATGTTTTTGATCTTAAAGTCAGCAGCTTTACAAAAACTCTCGTTTCTGTAGTTGGTTGTATCAAAGAAGGAAATACGTAAACCCTCTTTTCAAAATAATTGTTCATGTTCTCGGGCGTATTTGTTTGAGTCCGTCCTTATTATTTCCCCGACAATCGTCATAGTGAAGCGAGTTGTTTTTATTTGAAGTAAAATCTGCGTTTTACTAATATGGATCATTTTGTCCTATTCCGGCTTAATACATCAAAAATTACTTTCTGATTCGTTTGCTTTGTGAGTCGGACATTATTATCACAAAGCGGAAATAAAGTATAAACAAGACTAAAGCGAAGTGATCTCAGAAATGTTTTGGTATGATCATCGTAATCTACAAACTCATAAAATCTTATTGTTTGATGTTTGTCAATGCCGCGGGCCGTGGATAGTTTAGACTAGCGCAAGATCGTGGTGGATGGCACAAAGTGAGCCTATTCTCAGCATTGGATGGAGTCGGTCTGTGGATGATGATGATGATGATGATGATGATGATGATGATGATGTATGGGTGCTGGCCTCCTTTGTAAGCATTCAGAAACTGACCCCAAACTTTGCGATGTTTTCGAATCACTTCTTTAGACTTGACCGCCACATTGTACCTATGTCTGTCTAATGCCTAAAAATCTTACATCATTACAGTACTGTAGATCTGCTAACCCAGTTAGGCAGCCAATAAGGGCAATAATTTCTATGAAAAAAGACAGTTAAACCATTAAAATTAATTCAGGTTTATTTATTAGAACGAAAAGGTTTATCCGACTCACCAAAACGTTATAGCAGCAAACGGGTATTATTTTATAATGGTAGATAAAGCGATGAAAGCGTATGATTTGACAGCACAGCTCACCGCGCATTGTCAGATTTTTCTAGAATTGAGATACTGGCTTTTGTACTAAACTCCCGACGTCTATTAATATTAACTATCTATTATTATAGACGTCGGGAGTTTAGTACAAAAGCCAGTAACTCAATTATAGAAAAATCTGACAAGCACCACATGTAGTACTCAGAATAATAATTCTGAGTACTACATGTGGTGTCAAGTTCTTTGTTTATTTGATGTGGGTTAGTAATAAACACCATTTCATTGAAATCACTAGCAATATAAACTCTGGCATTCAAACTGCGAGTCAGCTGCTTTGAGGAACTCAACAATGGCAACTACCTATTTCAACCTATACTTAAACATATAATGGAGATAGCTGCATTTTTCAGCATACAAGGAATTTGAAATATTAAAGGCTTTGATAGAGAAAGGGAGCGTAGAACATTGGCTATGATGAGTATTATGTTGGACGGTGGTTTGCCCATTGCCGTAGTGAAAAATATTCCTTAAAAATCCTACTGCCAATATTTTCACATAATTAGCTTCCGGTGGTTTACACGTCCATTATAATAAAGGGTTATGATGGTGGGGATACCTCAATTCACCAGTTGAAGGTTTTCATGCCATCATCCGCAAGAGAACTGCCTCGTTGCTCTACAGACTTCAGAGTAGAACCAATAAATGGTCTCGTAGACACTGCAAAGACTGCGAGGCTAGAATGCGAATGAAGGCATATGTGCTCTGCAGACTTCAGTGTAGAAGCAATAACATTTTCTTCAAGTCATACCTGATAGATATGACCTGCATGTAATGAAAGCATACATTCGGGACCTAGTAAAATGGTCTCGTAGACACTGCAAAGACTGCGAGACTAGAATGCGAGTGAAGTTCTGTGCATGTGCTCTGCAGACTTCTGTGTCGAACCAATAAGGTTTTTTTCAAGTCATACCTGATAGATATGACCTGCCTGTAATGAAAGCATACATTCGGGACCTAGTCAAATGGTCTCGTAGACACTGCAAAGACTGCGAGACTAGAATGCGAGTGAAGTTCTGTGCATGTGCTCTGCAGACTTCTGTGTAGAACCAATAAGGTTTTTTTCAAGTCATACCTGATAGATATGACCTGCCTGTAATGAAATCATACATTCGGGACCTAGTCAAATGGTCTCGTAGATACTGCAAAGACTGCGAGACTAGAATGCGAGTGAAGTTCTGTGCATGTGCTCTGCAGACTTCTGTGTAGAACCAATAAGGTTTTTTTCAAGTCATACCTGATAGATATGACCTACCTGTAATGAAAGCATACATTCGGGACCTAGTCAAATGGTCTCGTAGACACTGCAAAGACTTCGAGACTAGAATGCGAGTGAAGGCCTATGCACATAAGGAAAAGGTCTATACGATGTCTACCTAATTTCCTATCATATAACTACAAAACTAACATTGTCTTTTAAGTCATAGGTACTTAAAAAAATAAGAATGGATTATCTGATTTATAATTGAATTCTGTAAATATTTCAACGGTTTCATACTTATATTGCAGTTATAATGATACAGTTTTGTGACAAAAGGAGAAAAATATAGTCGGCGCAGACTCAGTAATAGGGTCCCATTAACACCCTTTACGTACAGAACTTTAAAAAGGGACTGTTTACGTCGAGACACCCTTATTCGAGTTTCAAAAGTTTTAGATATAATAACTATCAAATTTCATGGTAAGGGGTAGGTGCAGCTGGTGCAGAGCCTGTTTCGTCATATTTTTTTTTTAATAAATAAATAATGTTAGACAGTTTCACACTGCATCATCTAGTCCCAAACTAAGCAGAGCTTGTATTCTGGGAACTACATGACTGATATACTATTTGTAAAAACATATATATTATACATAGAACTCCCAGATCCGAGACAAATACTTGCAGATCATACAAACATTTGTCCCGCTGCGGGATTCGAACCAGCAACCTACTGCGTCTCAGGCGGGGCTGCGCCCACTGCACCACAGAGGTCATCTAATGTTAATAGTACCTACAGAATAGTCAGTAAGGACATTATGAACACGAGTAAATAAATAATTATAAAAACGGGTTTTAAAATTGTAAAACCCATTAATTATAATTTTGCCAATTGAAATGCACGATTTTATATTAAAATAAATTTCTTTGAATCTGTCGTCGATAGGATACTTACTTGTTTTTCGGTTTATTATAAAACGAGTCTACTTTTAATAAAATATGTCCAATAGTGTAATAAAAGCTAGCAAATGATAAATTTGAAATGAATTTTCATTTTTCGCTTTTTGCGTAACATTTTTGAAAGAAATAATTGTCTGTCCTATTTCAATTTTCGCTTCACGGGCATAACAAGAATAGTCCATTATGCTAAGTAGGTCTATAGAACTATAATTAAATATATTACCGAGCCGTGTTTGATATCTGGAATTTTGGATTTTCTTAACAAACGTATGCTGATTCTAAATTACCATCGTAATTTCAATGAATACAAATTAATTGACCAAATTCTGTACTTTGACGAAACAACATTTTTTTTAGACGAAAAATGTTGTTGTTTATGGAAACGTGTATTGCTAATTTTTTACGCAATAATCGTTTCAGATTGTGAAGTATGACTGTGGAATATTGAACCTTTCACTGTATAACAACAGTGTCTTCTGTAAGGCACCACGAATCATGTACCCAAATGTATTTAAGAAATAAGCCAAATTCATCATTTTAAATTAAAACTTAATAAATTTCTCGTTCTTTTACTATCGTGTTAATGAATATCTTATCAACAAATTCTAATACTAAAATTATTATCACTTTTTTATTGTAATATTCTATGGTTATTGTACATTTACTTTTATTCATTTGCATGACATGTAATTTTTTTTACTACAAACTGTAACCCATATTTCGCAAAAAAAATAATCTGAATCTTTTTTTCTACAAATAAAACTGGCATATGGCAAACGACCCATCAGTTGGTAAGCGGTTACCGTGACCTATGGACGAAGCACAATAACGCCTTTGCGTCGATATATATTATTAACATTTACTATAAATAGCTTTGCCTGAACTAACTGATAGAACATTACTCGTTTTCTTAAACCAAATTGTTTTCAATTAGGAACATGCTGTACCTAGCAATAGGAGGTGGGCGTTGGTGACTGCGCCACAGTTTTTATAACTATTTGCAGTTACCAGTTTTTCTTTACATATGTACCTACTTTTATTATGATTTTTGATACTTTCGCTGTAGTAACGTTTTTCCGGTGATTATCATAACTGACTTCATAAAGTATGTCGCTGCGCTGCCCGTACACGCTGTGATGTGGTTGCGTTTTCGTTCGCGTCGACGCTCGTGAAACGTTGACAACTTTTTCGATGGAAGAGCCTTCGTCAAATCTTCGATTACATACCGATGTGTGTGCAACTGACTCGCACATTGATAAATCAATGTGTGAGTCAATTGCACACACATGTTGCTCACACATTGATAATCAAATCAGTTTGTATTGAATTTCTAAAGGTATTGTTCTTGTGTAGTCTTGGTTAGTTTACGAAACCATGGGTTTAATAAATAGTTTTTAATTACTATTTTTAACCGACTTCAAAACTAAGGGAGTGTTCTAAATACGGTTGCATGTTTTTTAATGTTTGTTACCTCAGATCTCCGTCATTTATAAACCGTTTTGGAAAATTATATTTATTTGAAAGGATATATTTTATTTAAATCCAGTTCTACTGATGGGATCTATGAATAATTGAGGGATCAAATTAAATTATTCCTCCAATTTTTTTATTCGAAATTGTCATGCCGAGTTTTAAGTCGATTTTTATGTTTTTATTGCTTTTATCTTTCTAATTGCTGTTACAGCCGACATTTTGGCTGTATTGTAACAGCCGTGGTCACAGCCGAGGTGGAAGTTTGAAATATGGAGCTAACGAAATACTAACTCCATGCAAATCGCTGGTATGTGTCAAATATAAGGTTTGCACGTGTCTCTGATTACCCCCTATCTGGTATCCTCACATATCTGCTTACTGAGTATGGATTTGAGTATCTCTATCATAGGGATTACAGTCGTGAGCGATTTTGTTTTTGTAGAATACATAGACAGATCGCCACAATTTTGAAAATATAAATGAAGGTTTACCCGAAATTCGACCGTACAAGAAAATAAATAATCCTATTTCAGTATTAGTTTAAACATAGACAAATGTAAATGGTCGCAACGAGACATGTCCTAACAGAGATATCATGACACCATCATCCATAAACCTACCACCGCATCGATTAGCCGTCTCGATTCTCCCATTATTTGTTACCTACTGAACCCTTTTCCGTTCCATTTGTTCAAACGTACCCATTCTGGGGATAACGATACATTTAACCAGAAATTAACGGCGCTATTTGTTTGCAGCGTTCTAAGGTAGCACTATAGATGTGATTTATTGACTAACTCAAGGGTATGGCTTGGTCGTTGCCAACACTGAAGCAAATGTGGTAAGTATGAATTTATTTGTAACAAAATAATACACAAAAAACAATTATTAAAATAAAACTATTCAAAGAAGACCGTTTTCTGCTTGAAATACTATACTACAACTGATACTCCTATGACTATAGATTAAAAAAAGAGTTCAAGTCGTAATATTAGTATAAATTTTTTTTTTAGTTTTTATATTTCTATTATATCGTTATCTGGCTATGAGGTCATTGTTAAAATGTTTGGATATTTCTTGCTAATTATCTCTGTGATAGCTCTACCGATTTGGAACCTAGAATAATACAGGTTATTTTTTATCCAGGTAATACGTACGCAAAGCCATGGGCAGAAGCTAGATATGTTTAAATAGGATGTATGTAAAGTTTTACCCATAATAAAACCAGGTCGTCCTGGAAATTGTGTGCGCACTGACACATGGACTGAATTTTGGAAAACCTTTTTGTTTTCAAGAGAAGAACAGACAGTGACCTGACATACCCTAGGATTCTTTGTGTTGTGGGTATTGGAAACTACGAGTACCCAGACCAGGAATAAATATCCGTATACAATGCGAGCGTTACTGCTTGCTGGCAGAAAAAGGTATGGTCGTAGTACTTCCCCGGGACGAGCTCTTCACAAAGATCTCTAGTACTTCTAGATTTAACGTAGTGCTTGACCTATTCAAATTCAAATTATTAATTCTTACATGACAAAAATCAATGAGTTTTGAAAATGTATCATAGAATAAATATCGAAAAGACTGAAATTGGTTTACATACTTTAAAATTAGATAATAAAACAATTTAGAACTTTGCTCGTTAAAATTTAAATACCTTTAACCGTTTGAAGTTTACATTGCTAGAATTAATTCCAAAGTTGACCGCCGGTCCTTTAAAATAGTTTCAATCCAGGTACAAATGATAAATTGGGTCAATTCGTTACTCTCACGGCTTACATTGTTAATGAAACAATCCGTTAAAAGGGTTGGGCCTTTATAAAGGTCAAGTGAGGAAAGGTACGTTTAATTCTACTCAGGTTCCGTTTACACGTGTTTTTTCAAAGATGTCGAGAGAAATTGTTAATGAAATGAAACCTCTGCGATTTGATGAAAGTTTTAGAGGGATACGTATTTGTCAATTTAAACGACGTAGGGTAGGAAGGCCCTCCGATGGGACTGATGTAATGTTCAAGGAGGTGGCCTAAGATGGTTCGTCATGGCACTTTTCTAGGGAATCCTTGTAAGAAAACTAATTGATGGCATATGTCATTAAAGTTTTTGGTTGTAAGGGCACCCTTTGGTTGTAAGGGGTCCGTAGACGTGAATTTTCGTAAAATAATTTATTAGGGGTGCCCCTACAGATCAAAAGGAACCTAGCTTTCATATTTCAAGCCTAAATGTTGTTAGTTGATTGCCAGTCAGTAGGTATGTCACGCAACGATTTTTTAATATAAGAGGAGGCATTTTTGCTTTAATCTAAAATTATATATTCTTTACACGACTGACAAGGCAATAAGTACTACATGGTCCTGAATTTTACAGTACCATGCGGAAAGATTGAATTGTAAGGAAATTACATTAGCTGTGGAAATGTCACGTGACAGCTGCCAAGTTTTACCTTGACAAATTTGCGATAGCGTAAAAGGAAAAGTAAGCGTGAGGTATTTGTCTAGACCACAGGCATACTTTTAAATTCTTTAAATAATTATCTTCAAATGGAATTTATAGTGAAATTTACGCGATTCTAGCGTACATTACAATACCCAGAAAACAAAGGTGTCGAAAAAGTCTACCAAATGACAAATATATTTTTTTTTAGTCCTTTTGACCCCATGTATTTCATGTACGTCCTATGTCGCCCTGGTACTTGATAGGTAGAATTCGCATTTATCGCCACCCGGTATCATCAAAAATCATACTTTACATAAAGTTAGTGCGGGTTATACAAGGGTTTTCAAAAAGACATCTTAGGCATCACAAGAATCGCTTTGTTTAAAATCATTCCGTACAATGGAGCAATCGTTTTATTTCCCTCCCTCAAGTCCCCAAGCAATTACACTTCTGTTTTATTGCGTTTAACACGTTTATTGTAGAATACGTTTTGCTGCACACTTCTGGTTTAATGCTGATGTTTAACATCGTTTTTGCACGAGGCCAGGTACGAATAACAATCTCGACATGCAACACACGACATGAGCCTCAGCTTATGCTCGCAGCTCAGCTAATGTCGTGTCGTGTGACGTCATATTATGAGATTTTTTTTAACAATCCTACTACTTTAGAATTTTATTACGACTATACCACGTACTTTACTATTTCCTGCTGACGTTTCGTTGACTATTTAGAGGTCCTTCCTCATGAGACCGTCGAGCGTGGTCGCGGACGATGCTCATGAGGAATTTCACAATAATTAAAATTCATATATGATAATTTAAATTCCATAATCATACTACTGTTATAAACGCGAAAGTTTGTGAGGATGGATGTTTGTTACTCTTTCACGCAAAAACTACTGAACGAATTTTGATGAAACTTTACAGTAACATAGCTTATACATCAGTATAACACATATGATACTTTTTATTCGGGAAGCCGTGCGCAGAAGCTAGTTTTCTTATAACACGATGACCTCGGTATAGCTCAACGTGTGAGGAGCGAAATACGACGCTAGAGGTGCGGATTTGATTCCCGCTGCGGAAGAATGTTTGTATGTTCTGCAGATTTTTTTATTTTATTTTATTTTATTATTTTATTCCGGGTAGAAAAAATATGGGGCACGGAATCGGCACCGTTTCTTAACTCCTCGTTCAAAACTAACTTTATTCGAAAGTCCTTTGTTGTTTTTCCCTAGCCCTGTAGTTAAACCTTCAAATATAACTGAATACTGAATTGAGAGACAATAATCCAATTTCCCTTCCAAAACGGAATTATAATTGGCAGTTCATACGAATCAACGAGAGGTCAATTTGGGTCTCTGTGGGCTGCTTAAATCAATGACAGACACACATTTGTGTCGCATTGTTGCTTGACTACGCCATTCTTCACTTGATTGGCTCACCCGCGGGAAATAAGGCTGTTCGTTGAATATGATGTTAGTTTGGATATCGAGAGTAGGATTTCAAATCGAGATTTTTGGAAGAAACAATCGTTATTGGTTCCATGTTTTTATGGATGTTGAGATTTATAGATCTATCTATAGATCGTTTGCAACGGTCTTTAGATAGCTAGCTATTTCATCTGTATTTTTTGTATATACCTACTTGTACATATTTGTATGAATAAATGATAAATTTAACAAAAAAGATTTATAGATTCGACGAATTCATTTCCAAAAAAAGAAATCAAAGAAGTTTATATCGGATCTAGAAAGAAGGGTAGGTAATTTCTCATTTTTGTTGCTGTTATGCGATCTGTGGTTGCCGTCAGTTACTCTCGCTGGTAAGAATCATAATTTTATGATCACTCTTTTAAAGACAGCCTCTTATCACACCAAATGGAGGAGTAAGGTTCATCATCGCCTGGGGACTCGAGTTTACGAAAGAAAGATGAAATAGGTGCTTTTATGGCGTTCCATCACGTTTATTACTGCAAAAGCCGTAAAAAAAACGTATAAATGTATAGTTTAATGTGGAAAGTAGTTATGGTTCAAGTTATGAAATTTCAAAACACTACCTTGAAATAACTAAAATCTTGGCATTATTTCAGCGAGCTTCTCTTACAACAGAGACGGGCGAGTGCTGTCAACATGCTAGGAAAACAGAGATTAATTAGATATTTACCAAATTAATAGTTACTTAAATAGTCTTTTACGTTGGACCTTACTATCCAACCATAGAAAAATTACGATGAGACAGTGCGCACCAATAGACGCACGATTTCATTTCAAAAATAATATTTATTCATCTGTGCTACGGTCCGCTACGTTCCATCTATGGTGCTACGGCGTATCCTAGTGACTGTGTTAGTCACTGTAGACTGTGTTAGTTCCATCTACGGTGCTACGGCCTATCCTAGTGACTAACACTAAGTGTACTATAATGGCCCGACTTCACACTATTACGGATAGTAAGGTCATAATCAAAGCTTTTTGATACATGTTTTTATAGAAAACTCTCATCATAATCATTGATTAGGCGAGACTGCCCGTTTAATTTATTTATAAATTTAACTATAAAATAAACTAAGTTTCTTAGTTTCGTTTTTACGACGGGCGGATTGGTCTGCTACGGTCTATAACAGGGATACGGAAGCTAGACAGAGTATTATCAGATACGGTGCTACGATATACTATAAAGGATACGGGGCTGCGTTTGTCTGTTAAATATGATGAAGTCTTACATTTCTCAACAAGCAAACGCAATACGCTAGATAGATTGGATGACCTCTGCGTCGCAGTGGGCGAAGGCTCCCTGAGATGCAGAAGGTTGCGAGTTCGATTCCCGCCGTGGGACGCATATGTGTATATGCAAATATTTGTCTCGGGTTTGGGTGTTTTCTATGTATATTATGTATGTATTTACAAAAAAAAATGTAATATTATAAGTAATATGTAATATATCAGTCATGTAGTTCCCATAACACAAGCTCTGCTTACTTTGGGGCTAGATGATGCTGTGTGAATATGTCCAGCATTATTATTATTATTATAGATAGCAATAATATTTAAAAATGTACAAACTTTGACAATATTGTACAGTGGCCGGTATTATCGCTTATTAAATAGACATTGAATATATAAATAAATAAAAATCCTACTGTCACATACATAGTCTCGACTCCAAACGAATATTCCCTGTTTCGTGAGTATCAGAAACTACGAGTACCATGGTACCATAACACTTAGACCTCACACCTTTTGCACTCAGCTGGTTACTAGGCCGCCCCGTCGCCTTGCTCGTCAAAATTAAATAAAATAAATTAGCTGTAAAATAGATTTATTTTAGTAAACCCCGCAATTCAATCAGCATCCTCGAAAATACTCAGACATTTGATGCCAAAATGTAAGTATTTATGTAAATTCATGAATGAATTCACCGTTTATCCTAACCGAGCGTTCTTAATAGGCCGTTAGTCTAAATTACAGATTAAGGCACCTGAAGCTACTTTGCTTCAAGTAGTTGAACTATTAGTTTTTGTGAATCAGAGTTCATTTCTTTTCAGCTAGTTTTTAATATCTTGCGCTAATTTTGTTTTTTAAATGAATAAACATTCGACAGTCATATACAAAGTCCTGACCACATTAGGATTCCCTGTGTCGAGGGTATCAAGAACTACGAGTACCATGGTATCACAAATATTGCAGAAAATGCAAATATTTGTCCCGCAGCGGGCATCGACCACTTGGTGGGTTTTTCTCAGCTAGCTAATCGCTCTCAGTACCACCGATATTGATTACAATTGAATTTTCAGAATATTTTAAAACCCACTTTATTGTTTCTATTACGTATTATATCTGCGTTTTCTCGGCGCAGAACCACGAGTTACTTAACGAATCATCACTTAGATTGTCAAATTACAGTGTAAAATCATTAATTAATGGCTGATTATTATTTGATTGTTGTAATCAAATAATAATAAGGTTATTACTTCAAAACCATTTGTAAACTTAAATGATTAATGCTTGCAGGTAGTTTTAGCATATTCGCACAAGTTGCTTGCTCGAGTCTTTGTTTTTGCATAAATACGGGCGACGGACCGAGTACGATTCATTCTCGCTCGAGCCGTCGGACCGTACAAACCTCGAAGCCTCTGTACAACGAAGAATATATTAGAAGAACATCTCCTGGAGTTTATTTTCGTCATCAACTATGATCGACCAGCATGCTGGTGATGATAGTGCTTTAACATTGCTGACCTCACATTTTTTAAAAGACCACCTTTGAGCCTCTGCTCCGTCAGATAAGTTAATTTTTAAATCTGAAAAGTGTATTATGCTTAAAAGTAATTGAAAAGGAAAAATATTTTTGTTTTTTTTAATTTAATATTTTATGACTACTCTTCCATTCCGCAGACTTTTGGACATATCCTAGTATGTCCGCTTGCAACCAGAGAACGCATTCGCGTGCTGACTCTTAGAAATAATGGTGAAAAGTCTCATGTTTCTGTAACTTCACCCTTCAAACTAGAACACAACAATTCAAGCATTTCTGAGTGGCATTACAATTAAAATGTATGCATAGAATAGGTATAACTCAGTAATACATAGATGTGTATGTACTAATGTGTAGCGTGTAGATTTATAAAGAAGAAAATCTAATTCACAAAAAAAAAGCATTTCCTACAAATAAAACGGAGCACACAATACGTTATTGTTGGAACAAGACAATGGTAGATTTGTACCGTAAAATCTTCCTGTTACCATTTGTGTGGGTTTATTCGAATTTTCATAGCGAATCAGAGAAAAGAAGATTTTTCTTGTTATTATGTTAAATTGTTAATTGAATCCTCATACTATAATGTTTATTACCCGCGATATAAAAAGCCCTTATACGTGTTTACCGTCAGAGGTTGCTTGTCTGTTTGTCTGTTGCCAGTAGTCTCCGAAATGGCTTCTCGTATTATAAAGCGATTTTTTACTATTGATTTGTATATCTATAATATTCCTGGTGTTGCCAGATGTCAAATAGGTGGTCAGGCAACCGTACGCCTATCTACCTCCAAGTTACACAAAAACTGAATTTCATCCTCAATCAGTTCTACCGTTACAAGAATTTTAAGAAAGAAACAGCCGCCTTTTACATAGATAGTTTTAGCTTTAACGTGGTTTTATCAAAACATCAAAACGTCAAGATACAAATACGAATTACATTATGCTAAACTTAGCAGCATCAGCACTTTAAAGCGTTTATTTAGCTAAGCTTCAAGCTTTATCCAAAACCATTACTCGAGAAAGGTGCTTACCTGAATACCGTGAGTAGCTAAGTTACTTTATGTTATTCTTATTCGCAGTCTAAAGTTTCAAGATAAATGCATAGAACGTGCATACGATGCAAGATGTGAAACAGTAGATGTGCAGAAGTAAAAGACAATGCTCTTTTAATGGCAGTGTTTTAAAAAGACTTTTGTTAAAAGAGACAGCGAAATATTTTAGTAGTGGGGAACAAGTTAAAATAAAGATCAAATTACGTAGTTTCCATTAAAAAATACGTATATTGTCCTCAAAGCGGTGAAGAAACCAACATGCCACAAAAGCTTTTAAAAGCCGTGGTTAGTGTTCCAATATAGCGGCGATGGACTTGCGACCTGTCACTTGGAATGCTAAACATTTGCAAAACGCGGGCATGTGCCAATCTTTTGGACTTACCTCTGACTACCTCCTACGCACTGAGTATGTATCTGAGGATGTCCAAGTGGTTTGTTTATGATTGTATTTTTGACATCTTATTTAAATGGTATCTACGTGTCCAAAAATTTTTTTAAATGTGAATCTTATATAAAGCGATTTACAATTTCTGACACATTATGTGTTATTCTGGATCTATAATCGATATGGAATAACTGGATCCGTAAATAACAAGCCAGAATGCTAGCATTTCATGTCAACATGCAGTATTTACCAAGTTCTTCTAACGGACACAATATACTACTCTGTCAAGAAAGTACCTACCGGGAAAAGATCAATAATACACAAAATGTTAGTTATTCATCAAAATTTATTTTATCGCCTTCAAAGTATGCTCCTTCAGTAACGATACACTTACGCCAACGAATAGTCCAATCATCAAAACATTTTTTAAACGCTTTTTCCGGAATTGAGTTCAGTTCTCGTCGCGAATTCTCCTTTATGTCTTCTACCGAATGAAAACGTGTGCCACGAAGTGGTAATTTGAGTTTAGGAAAAAGGAAGAAGTCGGCTGGAGCCATATCTGGTGAATAAGGTGGTTGCTCGATAGTATTTGTTGAGTTTTTGGTCAAAAATTCGTTTACAATTATGGCCTTGTGCGAGGGCGCATTATCGTGATACAAAATCCAAGAATTTTCTTTCCACAAATCTGGTCTTTTTCGCCGAATTTGCTCTCTTAAACGCCGCATTACGCTCAAATAATATTTTTTATTTACCGTTTCACCTTCCGGAAAGAATTCCGAGTGCACAATACCTCGATAGTCAAAGAAAACAGTCAACATGACTTTTTGATCGACTTTGGCGCTTTTTTTTTTCGGTTTCGGTTCAGTTGGGAGGCGCCACTCCGAAGCCTGTTGACTAGTTTGCATGTCAAACTCGTAACCCCCCGTCTCGTCACCAGTAAAAATGCGTTTCATGAATGTTGGGTCGGAATTTACTCGTTCTAGCATGTCCTCAGCGACTCTTATGCGATTGAGTTTTTGGAGAAAATTCAGGTCTTTTGGGACTAGCCGAGCAGCAACATGTTTCAAGTGATTCAAGTGATTATTTAAAATGGTGCGAATCGACTCGTGAGACACATAAAGTTCAGTGGCTATCTCTCTCAAATTTGAATGAGGATTTTCAGTCAATAATTCCTTCACTTTCACGCGACGTTACCTTCAGTTGAAGATGTTGATGGCCTACCAGAGCGAGGCAAATCTTCTATCACATCTCGACCGCTTTTAAACGTTTGGTACCACTCATAAGCACGTGTTTTTGATAAAGTCGCATTCACCGTAAGCCTTCTGTAACATTTTCAGTGACTCCGAACACGAAATTCCGTTGGCGATGCAAAATTTAAGACAAATCTTTGTTCGATATTTTTGTCCATAGTGAAATTCGCAGTACACACTAGATATGATCTAACTAAAAACAGCACTATAATAAATATAAACAACGGATGCAACTCAAAATCCGCGCCAAAATGGAAAACAGTTGTGCCAATCAAACAGCAAAAAACTAAACAAAAAATTTAATTGGGAACCATAGATTATCCATTCCCGATACTTTTTTGACTGAATGTATATAGTCCTGACTCCACACTAGGTTTGTCGCGGTTATCAGGTAGGTACTATATTATGGTACCACAGCAACAAATATCTGCATACATGATCTGCAAATATATGTCCTGCAGCGGGAATTGAAGCCGCACCTGCGTCACTGCTGGATACTCACTCGCCGCGCCGCCGAGGCTGTCCTAAACAAACGAATCTAACCAAATCAGAGACCGTGCAAGACGAATGCTGAACATTCAAACAAAACCGGACTTGGCACTAATATCGAGTTGGTATTATAACGTTTGGGGGCGCACTTGCTAAAATTTTAAATCTATCGAAATATCGCTATGGCACTAATGCTCCTGGAGGGACGCCAAATCCAAGTCAGTGACCCGATCCTTTGTTTCATTTTTATTGTAATAAAAGCCTGTTTTATTAGAAGTTACTGATATTTTTAAGAATAACAGTTATTCATACAACTATGTACAAATAGGTATATTATTATACCAAAAATACAGATGAAACAGCTAGCTATCTAAAGACCGTTGCAAACGATTTTTAATAAACGAATAAGTTACTTATTGGTTTAATTATTAAAAAACATTTATATTTGCTAAATTTTATTATTTTTATTCTTCTATAGCAGCGCTCTCTAGTGACAGGTGTCAGTAAAACCTATGTTAATACCATCGTTGAAGTCATATATTATATATCGATTGTAAAAATGTAATCGGATATGCAGTTCCGGAGATAAATGGTGACAGCCAAACAAACAAACTTTCATGGCAAACGCATATAAGGGCTTCTTACGTAGCGGGTAAAAAAAGGGTTCTCAATTCGGGAGCTATGTATTTTTTTATAAATATGTAAGTTAGCCAGATTTTCAAAACTTATAAAATTCAATGTATTGGTATTACATCATTTTTATTGTAAATTTGATTACAAAAGCTTATATTTCTGTTGGTCACATTGATAAAATTGTACCTATATTATTATGAGAATGAAATCAGATAAATTCATTTTTTTTAAATCTGGATAAAATTAATGACATGCAATATTATAATTACTTATATATGACGGAGCAGAAGCTCCAAGATGGTCTTTAAAAGTGTGACGTCAGCAATGCTAAAGTCACTATCATCACCAGCATGCTGGTGGCTCATAGTTGATGACGAAAGTAAACTCCAGGAGATGTTCTTCAAATTTATTCTTGGTTGTACAGAGGCTTTTGAGGTCTGTACGGTCCGACGGCTCGAGCGAGAATTATTATTTGATTACAACAATCAAATAATAATCAGCCATTAGTTAATGATTTTACACTAATTTGACAATCTAAGTGATGATTCGTTATGTAACTCGTGGTTCTGCGCCGAAGACTCATTGTAGAAGCAGAATAACGCCTTTGCGCCGATATATATTTTATTATAAATATTATTTAATTATGAGTGTTCTTAAATGATCATAATCATTCTTACTTTTATCATAGGTATATTTTTGCTGTACTTAATAATAATGCCAATGAATTATTTTAGGGAAATAAACGCTTTTTTTTCTGTTGGTCACTGACGTTCTAGAAAAAAAAGCATAGACAACTTTTAGAGTTATTGCATATTGCCAACCATGTAAAATCAAATAACTTAAATAAATACAAAAAAAAATGTGTTGAAACATATCAAAAGCCCAATCCCCGTTTCGCTACGAAATATCCCAATTAAAGTTTTCCATACAAACGATACATTTTCTGTTCGTAAAACCAATGTAGTATCACTAAATCTGGGGACAGATTTGTACACTCGAATGCACAAAACGATAAACTGTGCCACAATTCACATTTCAAATGATAAAAACAATAAAGACTTTGCAATTTTGAAATCTGAGTTCTCGAATTTCCCGAGCTTGATATAAATGCAGGAGGTTATACATTTTTGTAGTGAAACTGTTTATATAATAATAGTAATGCTGGCCATTTTCACACAGCATCATCTAGCTCCAAACTAAGCAGATCTTGTATTATTGTAAATAAATAACTAGATTAACTAATAATAGACCTCTCATCTGTAGAAAGCATGCAGCAGCGCTATATGCTGAAAATGATAAGATATATCTTTATTGTACACCAGTTAATACAAAAGAAACACGAAAAAGAAATTAATTAATAGAAATTATAATAATACCTAGTGGCATAATGAATATCGCTGAAAGCGATCTCTTCCAGGCAACCTTTGGATGGACAGAAACTGGACGAACAAATAAGGACGGCGACGTACAACTAATATTATAGACTCCCTACTCTAATTGTATTTTAATATCTGTATCTGAGCCTGTCCAATATGTCCGTCATGAGAAATACACATAGTTTATTATTTGCTAGTTTGGGTTTGATAACGTTGTGGTTTCGAGAACATTGATCATAATCGGATAGAATTTTTGCTAAAATCATATAAAAACTGGCTATGAATTTGTCGATGCTTAATATCGATGAAGATTTGCCAGTACTATTCCAGTATAATATTTGAGACTTTTCATTTAAACTATTTTTTTCTCGTCGTTATGTTTTAACTGTAAGAAAACGCTTAAATGCTCTTAAGTACTTTCCGGGCCGTTACAAAGTCAGCCAAGCGTATATTTTCCAGGCACGTTAGAAAAAGAAAACTCATAATTAGACAGAAATTCACTTGAGAAGCTCTCGCAACAAATTCTATTTTAGATCATTTTTAACTCGCTTATATCGGCTTCACTTGTAACTCACTAAATAACTATCAAACAATGTAATCAAATCTTGGAAGACAATTTTAAACTACATCTAACTATCGTGTTGGCCTAGTGGGTGATACACCGACTTCTGATCCTGAGGTCAAGGGGTTCGAAACCTGTCATGCACCAATGGATTTTTCCACTCGAAAAGTTTATGTGCATATTAGCACGTGCTCAAAACGGTGAAGGAAAACATCGTGAGGAAACCGGCATGCCCTAGAACCAAAAAATCGAAGGCATTGCAACCTGTCACGTGGAATGCTTACTACGAGTACGTGCAAAACGCAGGCATACACCAAATGTAATGTTTGCATGTGTGTCTGACTACCCCCTACTTGGTATTCTCAAAGATCTACTCACTGAGTATGTATCTGAGGATGTCCACCATGGGGAAGACAGTAGTGAGCGTGTTTGTTTGTTTTGTAACTATCGTATCGGAATGAAACTTTTTATGTATATGAACGCCAATTATAGGACTATATAACATTGCTTAGGTACATCATAAGTGCTTTTCACATTGTACCCGCAATTAAGTAATTTTTATTTTTTATGATTTATATGATTTAAACTTCATTTTATAAGAAAACTTTCCCTGTAAATCCCGTTATTTATTATCACGTATAAAACCGTTTATTTTTTAACGTTTAATGCCTCCTCCCTTTGCTTCATGGCTGAGTAAATACGAATGTCGTCAAGTGATAATAATTAACTAATGTTTTTTTCGAGGTGCCATGATAGCAGTCATTAACTTGGATGTTTATTTTTATGAGACGTTACTCACCTGTTTTTAGAGGATTGGGTAAAATTAGCAACGCTAGAGTGAACACTGAAATTTTATTTTATAATCTTAGATAATTCCGATCCGAATGGTCAATTTGAAATCTGTCGTGTACCAATATATTTTAAACAAACAAACACGCTCACGACTGTCTTCCCCATGGTGGACATCCTATTTTATACATACTCAGTGAGTAGATCTTTGAGGACACCAAGTAGGGGTAGTCAGAGGCACGTCCAAACATTACATTTGGTACATGCCCGCGTTTTGCAAGTTGTAAGCATTCCACGTGACAGGTTGATAATATATTTTAAGACTCGAAAAAAATATGTGTGCATTAATAGGTGCCCAAAACGGTGAAGGAAAACATCGTGAAGATATCTCTGTCCATCATGGGGAATATGATTTGACGAAGGGGTTTTTTCAGTTACCATTTTTCTTCAAAACGTGTGATGCGTTTTTTGCAGTCGATTTGTAAGTTATACAAATTTACTGCATAAACCGCATGGGATAGTTTTTAGATAAAAAAAAGTCCTGCAACCTTTTCGCTTTAAATAGGGTTTATCGCCACAAGTGATTATGAGACGCTGCAGTGGATTATGGAAACTCGCGGGTCTGGTTGTTATTTATGCATAATATCTATGCATTTACACATAAAATAGGATAGGAGTAGTTCAGTATTGTATTTCCCATAATAAAAGCTTTTATGGCAAGATGATGCTGTGTGAAAAATGTCCAGATACAGATCGAGCGAGCGAAGTTAGCAAAAATCTCTGAGTTCACATGGAAAATCCAGTGTTTGTAAGTATGTTTTTTTTTCGACGATAATTGCCGATCCATTACCATCTTAGTAGGTAAGTAGGTTATATTAATATACTTTTGATGTTTGCACGATAGGTAGGTTTTGAACTTTTATAGGGTCACGAAATCTCAGTTACGAACTGAATGGACCCGGTGGGTCAACCCAATAATGGGTCCATGGGTAATATAATTTAATCATAGACAAGTTAGTAGTTGCTGTTTACTTAGATTGTGACGTGAAATTCAGACAGAATAGATACCCTTTAAACTAACTGACAAGCCAAGCCACAAGAGCACCAAGTTGATGCCAGGATAGTGTTTCATATCTGTTCTAAAATTCCTAGTACCCGTTACCTCCAGGTTATGAGATTTGTAACAATCTTGTTAGGATTTATTTTGTGTCTTGTTTTGTTTCTGCCCTCGTTAGTACAGGTTAGCACCCACTTATTGTATTCTACTTTGGTTTTTTAATTGTTTGTCCCTCTTGTCATCCATAATCATAATCATAATTTTTATTTATCTTTTGGCATGTTACGTGTACTTAGATTCGTCAAAACAAAATTACAAAAGTACTTAAGGTAGGTTATAAATCGGATATAAATACTAAAATTAGTTAACATTTGTCAGTATTGCCAAAAGATTAGTCTGCATCACAAAACATTTTTTTATCAGCAAAGGCTTCGTCAATTTTGTAATAGCTTTTAAATAATAATTTATTCTTTACATACTTTTGAAATTCAAAAGTCACTCTTATTTCTTATGGCAATAGGAATACAGTTATACAATTTAATAGAAATAGAAATAAAACTTTTCCCAGTTTTTCTGGCAGATTGCTTGGAAGAAATGATTCTGCTATATTTTTAATAATTTGTTCGTAGGCAAAGGTTAAATATAATGTTTGTGTTGTGTTTCTGACTGCCCCTTACTTGGAAGACCTGAGTAGGTATCTGAGGATGCGCATTATGGGAAATATAGTCGTGTGAGCGCGTTTGTTTCTTGTTTTTTTTAGGATTTTTTTTTGAAAATACTAATTATTGTTAATGAAGAAAATCCGCAGTCATTTCGTATAAGGTGGTAAAAAAGACCGCCTTGGAAATACTTGGAGACAATTGCATCGGTTGCACCGATAAGAGTATAGCTTTCAAATCAATGAACGGCTTCTACCAAGTGTGTGTGATGCAAGCTGGCCTGACTTTCGGATCAATGAGCACATATTTATAGCTCGCCAAAACCTGAAGGGCATGAGTATTCGAATCAGAGGCCCTATCAATGCTTCGGACGCGCTAATTCCAAACCTTTTGACAATTAATAACGTTTATCGCAACCTATCATATCGACTGGTAGATAAATAACAGGGTATATAGAGTAATGTAACAAGAAACAGAACTCCTTTGAGAGTAAGAAGATACTCTCAAAGGAGTTCTGTATTTTAAGAGATAATTAAATGTTCTTTAATATTTATTGTACACACAAAACATTTACAAAAGGCAGAATTAAATTACATGTACAAAGGTGAGCTTAATCCTAAACCGAGTTTTCTTCCAGCAAACCTTAAGCTAGAGAAAGGTAATTACAGAAGTAGGATCGTGTACAGAAAAAAATAATATTCCTATTGCTATTTGTAGATTTAAGTAAATTAAGTTACTGTCTAGTTAGATTCAATAACTTTAAGCTTCCCTAGAAATACAGTCCACATTGCATACTGTACGGTTGTACTGTACGTTTAAAATATTAGTCGCAATAAAACACTTTACGAGAACGCACGTCTTGTTATTCTCTAAAAATCCCGGCAACCAAAAATCAACCCTAACGCTTTAACATATGGTCCAAAACGAGCCGGATTACGTTGCATCGGCGGCGAGGCGACCCGTCCGCGAGAACAATAGGCGACTACCTGAACTAGAGATAAGGATCGCCCGGAGTGCAAAATAATTAGCAAGTTGTTTACGCATAATTACATCGAGTTCGAGTTTAAAAACTATCAAGTATTTTACACAATTTGCGAACATTATAAGTGCATTTATCTAATTGGAGTGAGACATTGAGTGTGGGGAAACTACTATGAGAACTTCTAACTAAATAAACTGAGTTTTTTGTGTATTTGCGGAGTGAAATAGAACTGAGTGGAGATACATATCTGAGGATTGTTTGTTGGGATTACCGTGAGTTTGTAAGCGAGTTATGTCTACAATAGAGTCTTTAATTTTGAATCAAGATGAGTTATTGAGCAATATGCGGCGAGCAGAGAGGAACTTCAAGAAAACGCCTAAGGAAAGGTTGAAAGTACCTTATATAGAAACACGATTAGAAATGTTAGAACTACAATATAAGGAGTTTAAAGAAGGACATAGGTTAATCGTATCCAAGGCGTCAAAAGAACGAAAGGAAGCCTATTTCACCGAGGGTTGTTACGAGTGTTTTGAAGAAATGTACGTACAATACAAAACGACTTTAAAGGAATCGTTAGAACAGTTTCTACCGTCTACTGCGGCACAAACGTCCACGCCCAAGACCACCGCTAGCGTTGGAGAATGTGATGTCAAGTTACCTCGAATAATTCTACCGACATTTAGCGGCAAGTATGAAGAGTGGCAAACGTTTTACGACATGTTTACGTCGCTGATACACACGAATCAAAAAGTCACATCTGTACAAAAATTGCATTACCTAAAAAGCAACTTGTCTGGAGAGGCATATAATTTATTACGCAACTTTTCAACTACTGAGGCTAATTATGAAGAAGCATGGAAACAATTGGTACGGCGTTATGATAACAAGAGATACAACTGTAATGCTGTCTTGAGAAGTTTGTTTGCGCCAAAGAAGTTATACACAGAATCGGCCAACGCAATCAGACAATTATTAGACAACACGACAACTTGTTTAAAGTCGTTGCAGAGCATGGGAGTTAACACGCAGGCATGGGACACTATTATTGTATATGTAGTAGTTTCAAAGTTAGATCCAGATTCAGTAAAACTGTGGGAACAACACATCAACTATCTCGGCGATGAATTACCTACCTGGGAGCAGTTGTGTGACTATTTAGAGACTAGATTTCGGTCTTTAGAAATGATAGATGCCAACGTGTCACGTTCAACGCCATCAACGAAGCCTGGAATAAAAGCTAAAACATTTCATTCGTCAATTGAGAACAAGCCCAAGGAAAATGAGGTCGAATGTGCTATGTGCCATGCAAATCACTATGTGTATCATTGTAAACAATTCAGCAGCATGATACCAAAGGACAGACAAGATTTTGTACAAAATAGTCGATTGTGCTTCAATTGCTTATCGCCTACACACTCGGCAATCAGATGCCGACAATCGAGTTGCAGAAAGTGTGGAAGAAGACATCATACCATGCTACATTTCGAGCGCGAGAGAATCCACGAGACACCATCTACGAGCGGAGTTGCGGCGGCGTTACCAAGTGAACCACATGAGAAACCGAGCACATCACGAGGTGACCCCCATATCACAGTAGCATTTTCTCGAGAGCACCATCAAACGGACGGTGTATTGCTGGCGACGGCTAGAGTTAAGGTATTTAATTCGACAGGTTGTAAGCAAATTATTAGAGCTTTATTAGATCAAGGGTCTCAGGCATCTTTTGTAACTGAGGCCACTGTACAGTTACTTGGCCTTACACGTAAGCCTGTAAGTGGTTGGGTGTCAGGTTTGGGAGACGGTCGTACTAGAATCAAACATACGGTTTCATTGCGCGTTGAGTCACGTCATAGCTCAGACAGTTCCATTCAAGTAAATGCATATGTGTTACATTCCTTAACATCTTTACTTCCAGCTACTAAGATTAGCCTGCCTGAGTGGTCCGAGATTCAAAACCTACCCTTAGCTGATCATTTATATACAACACCTGGTAAGATTGACATTCTTTTAGGTGCAGAGTGTTATAGTAAAATACTTTTGGAGGGAATCGTCAAAAATTCGGAAGAAAGTTTAATGGCACAAAATACGATTTTCGGATGGATTTTGTCAGGAAGAGCGTCACAAAACCAGCAAGAGTTGCAAAAGGCAAATGTAACCAGCATGCATGTACAATTTAAAGAAGATGATTTACTGAAAAGATTTTGGGAGATGGAAGACGAGCCTAATTTAATTCAAAAGGAGATGACAACAAATGAGAAATTATGTGAAGCTTATTTTGATGCAACAACTGTTCGAGACGACGAAGGAAAATTTATAGTGAGACTACCATTTACAACGGAGAATCCTAAGTGCCAATATGGTCATTTGGAGGAAATTGCTACCAAGAGATTAGCTTTATTAGAAAGAAAGTTATTGAGAAATCCTAAACTGAGAGATGAGTACAACAAAGTAATGGAAGAATACTTGAGTTTAAACCACATGAGACTACTAAAAGAGAATGAATTAGGAAATGCCAATGCTGTGTATTTACCTCACCATGCTGTCATAAATGAGGAGAAGGAAACGACCAAAGTTCGAGTAGTCTTCGATGCATCATGTAAAGGATTCAATGATGTATCACTGAATGATGACTTATTGGTAGGACCCAAGTTGCAGCAAGATTTGAGACACATACTAATGAGATGGAGAAAGCATAAAATAGGTCTTGTCGCCGACATTGTCAAAATGTATAGAATGGTTTGTGTAGCTGAAGAAGATACAGACTTTCAAAGATTGCTATGGAGGTTTACTTCTGATGGGTCGGAGCCTATACAACATTATAAACTATTAAGACTTACGTTTGGGACAGCAAGTGCGCCATATTTGGCAGTTAAAACTCTACAAAGACTTGCTGAGCTAGAGCATGAGAAGTACCCATTGGCTGCAAAAATAACAAAACATGACTTCTACATGGATGATTTGATCACTGGAGCAGAGAATGAGAAAGAAGCATTAAAAATACATAACGAGATGAGCGAGTTATTAAAATCAGGCGGATTTGAACTTCAAAAATGGAACACAAATTCTATAACTTTACTACCAAAAATTGGAGCTATTGAGAAACAGAAGTACGAGACAAATTCTATTAAATTAAATAAGTCTATAAAGATTCTAGGTGTGAGTTGGATGAGAGAAACTGATAATTTTGAGTATTCATTAAATTTAACTGAGCCTAAGGAGCCAATCACAAAGAGGCAAGTTCTGTCGGATGTAGCAAAATTATATGATCCCTTAGGATGGATTGCACCAGTCGTAGTAGTTGCCAAGATGTTTATTCAAAAACTGTGGCAATCTGGATTGGAGTGGGATGATTGTTTAACAGAGGATCTTCTGGCGCAATGGTTAACATATCGGAGCGGATTAGTGGAATTGAAATCATTCAAGTTGCCCAGATGGTTGAACTCCTTAAGAGGATCTAAAATAGAATTGCATGTTTTTTCTGACGCTTCCAAAGCAGCCTTTGCGGCAGTCGTATACGCTCGAGTTATAGATGAATCAAATCAAGTATACGTACATCTACTAACGGCAAAGACAAAGGTTGCGCCGGTGGTAAAAGAAGTTTCTATACCCCGACTTGAATTGTGTGGAGCAAGCTTAGCAGCTAAACTTATATGCGAAGTAGCACAGGTCATGAAGATACCTAAAGAAGATTTGTATGGCTGGACGGATTCCACTATCGTTTTGGCCTGGCTTAAAGGAGGGCCATCACGTTGGACTACTTTCGTAAGTAATCGAGTATCCACAATACTGAATATTATGGATGCTGAGCAATGGAGTCATGTACCTACAAAGATGAACCCTGCGGACTGTGCTTCGCGAGGTCTTTCACCCAATGAGTTATTAGGACATTCGTTGTGGCCTACAGGACCAGAGTGGCTTTCAGAGAATAGAATTCATAGAGATAACACGACGGTGGAAGACACCCATGAGGAGGAGAGAATCCAGTCTTTCGCTGCTCTAACTACTACTGAGGAACATGAATTTATTTGGACAAAATTTTCGTCATTACCTAAACTATTGAAGATATTATCTTATTGCCGAAGAATATTGAATTTTAAATTACCACGAAACGAGAGAATTAAATTTCCAAGTTATATCACACCCGAGGAAGCTAAGAAGACATTACTAGCATGCATTAAACAAGTTCAAGAGCGAGAATTTGAGAACGAAATAAAACAGCTAAAGACTCGAGGATGTGTGCCGAAAACGAGTAGTCTACGCACTCTTTGCCCTGTTGCAGACGAAATAGGGTTACTAAGAGTGTCCGGACGCATATCACAGTCGGACGCATGTTACGATACGAGACATCCAATTATTATACCTGCTAAAAATCATTTTACCAAGCTTATAATTCTTGATGCTCATCATCAAACTAAACATGGCGGTCCACAGCTTATGCTTAATTTCATAAGAACAAAATATTGGATTTTGCGAGCCAAAGAACAAGTCAAGAAGACTTTCAGAGAATGTGTCACTTGTCTAAGGTATTCGAGCAAGAAGACAACTCCATTGATGGGTCTTTTACCTGAAGCGAGACTAAGGCCAAGCAAACCATTTAAGTCTGCTGGGGTGGACTACTGTGGTCCGATTAATATCCGATTTTCTCCAGGCCGTGGAGCTAAATCGTATAAAAGCTATATATGCCTTTTTGTCTGTTTAGTTACCAAGGCGATACACTTAGAGGCAGTTACTGATTTGACTGCGAAGGGATTCATCGCAGCCTTTAGACGTTTTACCGCGCGAAGAGGCCACTGTCAGGATTTGTTCAGTGACAATGGCACTAATTTTGTAGGAGCAGACAGAGAGATGAGGGATATGTTCAACAGCGCTAAATCATCACTGCCTGAGGAAATAGCAGCGCAGCTAACATTTGAGCGAACGACGTGGCACTTCATCCCACCTCATGCACCAAATTTCGGAGGCCTGTGGGAATCAGGTGTGCGCAGCACGAAAACACATTTGCGTAAGGTAGTTGGTAATAGTACACTTACTTATGAGGAGATGGCGACTGTCTTAGCACAAGTAGAAGCGTGTTTGAATTCGCGGCCGTTGACGTTGCTTAGTGATGATCCGAACGATCCTCTCCCATTGACACCAGGTCACTTCTTAGTAGGAGAACCATTACTAAATATAGCCGATGATGATTATAGTAAGTACAATGTTCAAGGTTTAGACAGATGGCGATTAACGCAAAAAATTGTATCAGATTTTTGGAATAGGTGGTACAAAGAATATTTAGGTACATTGAATCAGAGATATAAATGGAATACTAAATCTATTGAGCCTCAGATAGGGGATATTGTTATTTTGAAAGAGGACAACCTTCCTCCTGCTAAATGGATTTTAGGTAAAGTTATACAAAAACATACAGGTCCTGATGCTATAACAAGAGTTGTATCTGTGAAATGTAAGTCAGGAGTTTTTAAACGGCCTGTAAGCAAACTGTGTATAATTACTAAATAACTGGATAGTGTTGTTTGTTTACAAATGTATATTTAGAGTTGTAAGTATTCTTTAAGATTAAGTTATAAGTAAGATTATAAGTTCATGAGTTACCTTTGAGTTGCAGCTTACTTTATTTGTGTTACTTAGATGTTGTTTTTATATAACTTGCTGTGTGAAGGATTATAGTTGTCATGGTGGGCGGTTGCATTATTTTGACAAACAGTAATTTAGCTAATTAATTAAGTATTGTAAAAGAGTATGTTGAATTTACAAATTATTGAGATTGTATTCATAAGAGTAGATAGTGAAATGAGAGAGGATAACTCATGTAAACTTTTGTTTGTTTATGTATACTTCTAGATTTGGTTAACGCCCCTGAGTATTGTTAAGTATATACCTAGTTTAATAAAGAACTATGTTCTTGGTGGGCGGAATGTCTAGTTAGATTCAATAACTTTAAGCTTCCCTAGAAATACAGTCCACATTGCATACTGTACGGTTGTACTGTACGTTTAAAATATTAGTCGCAATAAAACACTTTACGAGAACGCACGTCTTGTTATTCTCTAAAAATCCCGGCAACCAAAAATCAACCCTAACGCTTTAACAGTTACTTAAAACATTTTAGCTTATGGCCCGAGTTCAGTAGTTCACCAACAAAATAACGGATGGTTTGGTCTTAATCTAACTTGAGTGGCAAAGCATTCCGCCTACTTTTTGGTAAGCAGCTATCGTAACCTACGGACGCTTGCCACACCACTCGCGCGTCACCGACCCTGAGACATAACGAGTGAAAAGTCTCATGTGCTAGTAATTTTACCGCCACTCTTAAAACTGGAACACTGCAATGCGAGCTGGAGGCAGAAATGTAAAGGTGGTAGTAATTCCCCGGACAAGCCCTTCACAAGGAGCTCTACTACTCATATTGTCATAACCATATTTATTAAGGCTTGTTGAACTCAAGCAGTGGGCAAATAGCCGGCTGAGACGCAAGAGATGCAGGATTGTATCCCGCTCTGCGACAAATGTTTTCATGTTCTGCAAATATTTGTTCCGAATTCGGGTGATGTGGTACCACGGTATTCGTAGTCCTTGATGCACCCACGATACAGGGAATTTTAGTGTAGGGTCAGGACTATTTATGTATTTTCGGGTGTTAATTATTTAGTTCCACAGCTAGAACTTTTTTAATTAGATCACTTTTTTACAATGGAGGTTTTGCTTTTTTACCTGTTATGTTCACAGTTACCTACCCTTTATAGGCGTGTTCTACAGCTTCCTTATTGCTACTCAGAGTATAGCCTTACTTAATCTCGTGTTCCGTCGTGTGATTAGCAATTAAATTTGAGCTTAGATGAGGGTTGACCTGATTTTGTAACGATTGCAGGCGATTGTGCGGCTGAGCCGAAATTTCACCAGAGTTATTAGATCAGATAAAGACGATGCTTTTGTTAGTTCGATATTCCTTATACGGATTCCAAAAACAGTTGTGTTCTTCACGTCCTTCTTGTTACAAATATACCTGCTACTAACACTTTGATACCTTACAATAAGTAGATCATTTTACAAGTGTATACCTACTATACGTTTTCCTAATCATAAAGGATAATAATAACGCGAACTTACTATAAGTAGTATATTGTTAGATAGATGGTAAGTTTGTCAACATTTTTTTTTTTTCAGAATACCTATTTACTTTACGTCCCATTGTACGTACCATATATTTTGTTTTGAGTTTTCTTCAGTTATAATAAGAACCTCACAAAGGCGAACCTCGAAAATAGATAGTTAGATAAACTCTTTCTTTGCACACCAATAAAAAATACAAAATACAAGAATTCATAAACAACAAGGTACGCATTGGATAGTCTTATCGCTGAAAGTGATCTCTTGCAGACAGCATTTAGATAAATTAGCAAGTGATTTTTTCGCACTTTTTTATGCCCAAATAATTGTTTTCTTAAGCTCTGGCTTTTACTCTGTTTCTTAATTATGTGCGGTGGTGCCGCGATGACAAACTTTCTGAAACAATTTCCATGATGTTAAGTTTTATAGGGGACTATATCGCGTTTACCTTTTTATTTTTGACCCGACGTTTCGACTGTGTTGCAACCGTGGTCATAGCATAACTGGAGTATATGTTTCTTTTTTTTCTCGACAATATTCCAGTCAATCCCAAAGTGTTGCAAAACAGTCATTTACATTCGCATGTCATTTTAAATACACAATCCCAGCAATTTAATAGCAATTAGTAGTAATGTTGTAGCGACGCCTTCAAAACTGCTGTTTTTTGTTGTTATATAACATAGGTAGGTAGAACAAAGTTGTTCAACTCGTTTCAATACTAACGCTACCTCTGTGCTAAAATTCAAATTGTACTTACCTACACAATACAAAGTCGTAGTAATGTTGTAGCGGCGCCTTCAAAACTGCTGTTTTTTGTTGTTATATGACATAGGTAGGTAGAACAAAGTTGTTCAACTCGTTTCAATACTAACGCTACCTCTGTGCTAAAATTCAAATTGTACTTACCTACACAATACAAAGTCATGTGCATTGCCCCGCCTTTACAATCTCGCAAGATGTAGGCCTGCTGATGAAAACACGCCCACACTTCAGTGCAAAATAAGAGCAATTTAAGATTTTTATTTTTTTGTATAAGATAATTTTATGGTATTTATATATTTTAGCATGGTTTATATATGTATATTTATTTATTTTTTGTTATTTTTAGGATTTTTTTTCTGTACACTATCCTACTTCTATAAATACCTCTCTCTAGCTCAAGGTTTGCTGGAAGAAAACTCTGTTTAGGGTTAAGCTCGCCTTTGTACATGTCATTTAATTCTGCCTTTTGTAAGTGTATAATTGTGTGTACAATAAAGAATAAAGAATTACCTATTTTTCCACATTACATGTCATCGAACTCTTTGCGACCTTAATATTACATACAATCATAGATGTTTTCTGGAGGGGTAGCGATTTTCTATATTCAAGGTTCGCTCTTTCGCTTAATTTGTACTCATCACATTCTTCATACAAGCTCGTCATTTTATGGTACTTGTGATTTGACAAGTTGGAGTCGTGAAGGCACCAATTCGATCAGAGTGCGTTCACCGAAGTCTTCCCTTTCCAACTATTCAATGTACTTATCATAAAATCACTCTCCTGAAATAATATGCTAGTCTTTTTGAAAACTAATATTCTTTATATAAAAATCCATCAAGCAATTTAGGGTACCGGATAATATCAAGTATTTTTGGTTCGTAGAAATATGGCGGTCTATAGCCGCCATTTTAGATTTCTTGATATATTATAGCCTATATTAGTCCCTTGTTCCAGACGAATCAAATCACACCTAATTTTTCAAAATCTATCAAGCCGTTTAGGCTACAGCGAGAGCCAAAGGAACAGACATACAGACATACGAAAAACATTACCCTCGTTTTGGGCAGTCAGGTAAAAATATAGCATCCATTTACACAAAACGTTTCGGTTCCGCTTTTATTATGAGAATAGCGAAGGAATGGAACCCACTACCATCATCTGTCTTTACTGAAAAATACAATCTGGGTCTCTTTAAAGTAAGAGCGAATAGGTATCTTTTATAAATTCATACTCTTTATGTATGACCTTATACCTTTCTTACCATCCGGCGAGATTACGGCCAAATGAAGAATTAAAACAGTGATAATCTTACTACTATTATAAATGCGAAAGTTTGTGAGGATGGGTTTGTGTTACTCTTTCACGCAAAAACTACTAAACGGATTTTGATGAAACTTTACAGCTTTACATCAGAATAACATATAGGCTATTTTTTATCCGGGTACCACGCGGGCGAAAATGTGAGCAAAAGCTAGTAAAATAATAAATATTCACGTTATAAAAGTTTAAAATTTAGTTAACAGAGCTATCAAAATGTTACGTGGAAACATTTTAATAACATTCATAGTTTTCTATTAGCGTCTGTAGAAAGTCAACTTATCAACCAGTAACTTTGCTTATGAATTTCAAAACAAAACTTCAGTCAAACAGTTTCGCAAATAACTGTAAATAAGTAAGGAACTCAACTTTGCTCACTTTAATATTCTTAACTGAAACCTAGTATCATATCGCGGTAAACAAGTTTTCAACTCGCTCTCGTTGATTATGTAAATTCATTTTACTTGACATTGAAATATTTATTACAGTGGCTCACTTGAGACAATATTCTCATTTCCTTTTATCAAAAGGGGTTTCTCAAGTCATACTAATACCTTACTAACCATAGTTAGTTATTAAACTAAATGTAGAATCGAGTTTCGATGACAATGCCAAAATTTCGAGTTCTATAGACCCGAACTGTTAGGAAGCTATGCTGTATGAAACCTCCAGCCCAAGTTATCATTTGCATTTAAAAAAAATCTAGTCTCTGGTCACCTTGACACAAAAAAAAACCTTGTGTTCTTAATTTAAAAAAAGGTTTTTTTTCAGTATACAATTCATTGGCCTGCACTGTACAAAGTACATAAGACTGACATCCGCCTTTTGCTGTCTCAGCCTTTGTAACAGATAAGAAACAATGTTTGCTCATAACGTGCGTTTAGTTTGCACATGAATTTGGGTCGGATTTGATCGATATAATTTTTGTAAAATTACTAACTGAACTTCGTTGTTAATTTTAGAGCTTATTGTAACAAGATAAGGTCGAAATAAGTAAAGTTTTGAATATCGTGTCTGTTTTGGCACGCTGCGGATGTCTCGTAAGTTTTTGTTGTTATTGTATTTGATTTGAATTCAAAAATGTCGACTTTATTTTTAACTCATTTGAGAAGTAACTATGTAAGAAAATAAATGCTCACATTTTACCTGCTTTGAAATTTATATTTTCAGCATAGTCTTTGAACCTTACATTTAGCTGGGAACAACACATTCTAAAAAAAGGTTGTTGATCCCTTCCTATTAGGCAGAACTCTACTTTCCCCAACGGGCCAGTTTTAAGACTAAAAGCAGTTACTAAATAAGGTCACAGAATCATTAAAGTTACTAAGAGAGTGCCTGAGGTATACTTAAATAAAAAGTTACTACTAAGGCTTTCATAATCAACAACAGTTTGTAGAATTTTATAACTCCCCTAAACAGTGATAATTAAATTTGACAAACTCTGTATCTGTGGCGCAGTGGGCGATTACAGGGTTCGATTCCTGCCACGGTACAATGTTTATATGATCAACAAATATTTGTCTTGGGTCTGGGTGTTGATAATATGTATGTATTCAGTCATGTAGTTCCCATAACACAAGCTCTGCTTACTTTGGGGCTAGATGATGCTGTGTGAAAAGTGTCCAGCATTATTTATTTATTTTTATAAGCTTGAACCATGTCTATCCAGTCTTCCGGCAACCTTTAAGTTGTCATTGGACCATCATTTGGAAGGGCATTCCTATACTGCTTCGTACAGTTAGGTTACATTGGCCTTTCTTTCCCAATTGGGGTGGTGGTCGATTCTACGAGCTAAACGGCCCATTGCCACTTCAATTTGCTAATCCTAAAAGCTTAAATAGTTGCTAAAGAGAGGTCCTCCTAAGTCCCAAACGCCTTATGAACTAAAATGGACGTAAATTCGAATTTCAGCGTCGCAGCTTAATGTAGCTTGCAAAAGTTATTACCTGCAGTGTGATTTATCATCTTATTTAGCATTCTATTATCATAATAAGCTGGCTTTATTTTCTTATAAAAACTAACTTGGCATTTCGCTCGAACAATAAAAAAAAATGCTCTAGAGTATCGAGTTAGTATCATACGGCTTGTAGTATAATTGATAATATGTCGTTAAGTAAAAGCAAGGGTTAAAAGTGGGGATTGTCGAGTTCGAAATACATTTTGAACTGTTTTGAGAGTTTTAAGGATTTATGACAATTATTTGATAACCTCACGGTTCTTTGTATAGCTGTGAGGATTTTCATCATAAAGTTTATAGTTATGTGCGTATTTGTTGTTAATTGGGGACAATATAATATTGTTTGTGTGTGCCGGATTACGCAGATAGTTGTTCTTGGATGTTGTGGTGCCGTGGTACTCTTAGTTCCAAATAGCCATGGTATATAAGTTTAAACATGGAATTCTAGTGTGGGTCAGAACTATGTATGCATCTGCTAGGGACATTAAGTATTTTTGTAAATTCATTCGACCAATTCATTCCCAATAAAAATAGATCTAGTGCACACGTAGTATTCCGTATTTTAATTAATATCAACTCACCAATCAGTCCTTCAGTGTCTGTTGGGTATTTGTTTTATAATTTCATAAATACTGCACGTGTGAAATGATTTGATAGAGTAATGAGAATATAGAGATTTTACTGAAATTTGAAAAATAAGTATTACAAACACACGCATATTTATTATTTTTGAAAGTACTAACTAATTTCCGACTTTTGTGAAAGCAATAAGATTATGTTTTGAAAATGTACAGTAAACTGATACAGGGGACTGCGTATTATTGTTAGGAAATTACTAGAAAGCAATTTCTCTTGAGTTTATAAGGTTAAGGGTTCGGTTACCTTCGCGACCTTGAATCAGCAATCGACTAAAACGAACTAAGGTCAAAACTTAAACAATTTGTTTTTTTTTTCCTGCGTTCCACTTAATATCGTAAGCGGAAAACAAGCTAGTATAGCAAAAAGGTCAATTAGCTTGACGAAAGGAGTTATAAAATACTCTCACGACTCTTATTTGACGACCTCTGTGCCGCAGTGGGGGAAGGCCCGCCTGAGACGCAGAAGGTTGCGGGTTCGATTCCCGTTGCGGGACAAATGTTTGCATCTGCAAATATTTGTCTCGGGTCTGGGTGCTTTCTATCTATAATAAGTATGTATTTACAAAAAAAATATATATATGTAAAGAAGTATAATGTAGTTCCCATAACACAAGCTCTGCTTACTTTGGGGCTAGATGATGTTGTGTGAAAATGTCCAGCAATATATATATATTTATATATCCCCATGATTAAATTAATCAGTACCGAGGTTCCAGGACTTGGTACTCTGAGGTACCTACGTTCAAACCTTATATTTGGTACATGCTTACGTTTTGCAATATTAAGACGAATTAGTTAGTAAGCGTTTCGCGTAATATATTGCAAGCCCTTCCCCGCTTATCGGAACATAAAGCTTTTAAATATTGGAAAAAAGTAAAAATAAAAAAAGTTCCTATTGTCGTTTCCACTCTGACACCATAACTGTGAAACGCAAATTTAGATATGTATCTAATCAGCCGGTAATACCCACTGCTGAGTATAGGCCTCTTCTTTTTATGCCACGTTTAGCGGTCTTATCCCAACCAAATCCACTGGTCACCTACTGCGTCTGATCAGGCAGGTGGTCTGCCTCGAGGCCACCTCATATCTCTTGGACTCCATTCCACGACTGCTTTGTACAACAACTCAAAACCGTCGTATCACGTACCTAATTACCTATATGGGAATAACCGAGTGCTATTAGATTGACATCTATAGTGTTTATGATAGATGCATAATGCTAGATTCCCATCTTCTCCTGTCTTCTGTTTGTTGCCAGCTTGTCACGTAATAGAACCTGCAGATAAAAAAAAAGGCCTTAAAATAAGTTAATCAACAGTCAAGCCTGGTACCAGATATAAATAAATCCAACGAGTGACTCCAATGAAAAAGCAATTTATATGCGGGACTGAATTAAAAGAAATAACGTTTTTGTAGAAACAAGCAAAGGTGATGGGCGCAAGTTATAAGAATACTTACATAGTTTCGTCATTGTGATTTGTGCGTCAATTCAATTCAATTCAATTCAATTTATTCATCTTTTGACAAATTACATATTCTTAGATAAGTAATTTAACAAATTATAGATATAGGTTCGTAATAATCAATTTATAAAATACATTATTAATCTTAAGTATGTCAAAGAATTAAAATAAAACTAAAGTCACTATAAAAATACGATTTGTAACACAAAACAAATTGCGAGTAGGCAAGAGTAAATAGAACATCTGCAAAAGCATTGTCAAGTATTTAAAATAAAATAAACTTAGGCTAAATAAAAATTTACAATGTCAAACGTACAACAACAGTCTCTTAATTAAGTTTGTAGGGAGTACGCCCGCACTATTGTAAGATTATTTGTTTGATTATCTGTGAACGGAAAAGGAACGTCACTAGACCGACGCCGCTCTCGTCGTTCTAGCTTCCTTTTGGCCGGCAGTTGACTTCTGGTAGCGTAAGACAATGGAGATAAGTTAATAAATTTTTATACATTCTACACTGGCGCCTAACTTGCGGCCACAACCAACGCGTATATAAGAAATAAGTAGTTTTCCGCGTCTCGTGTTGTGTGAACCCCCCCCGATGAATAAAAAGTTCATCTCGAAAAGTACGTGCGAAGTTCTCCGCTCTGACTAAATTACGTGTGTGTGTGAGAAGCGAAAATGCCTAAGACGCGTAGCCGAAAATCTGCGGCACGTGACGTGGATGAGGATTCCGCCTCCTTCGGGAGCGCCGCGGACCTCGCCCCGGTATCGACCGCTCCAGCCAACGTAATGCTGTCGCAGGATCAGCTTTCTGCTATGTTCGCTATGCTCGCCAGGACGCAGGCTGAAGCTAACATGCAAGTGTTGGAACGTGTGGACCGGCTAATAGCGTCGAGTACGCCACAGAATTGTGAGAGACCGACGCCGACGCCATCCCCGACCCATGCGCAGACGCCGACGCCGACGCCAACGCCGACGCCTACGGCAACGTACAGTGCCTCCGTCATAGCGACGCTGCCGCCGAACTTCACTGGCTGTACTTCCAGATTTAACGGCTCCTCGCGTGACGCCGATAATCTAGAGGCGTTCATAGATGCCATAGAAATTTACAAGGAATGCGTGGGGATGAGAGAAGATCATGCGCTGCGCGGGCTACCTCTACTACTGGAAGGGCAAGCAGCAGTATGGTACGTGGGTGTGAAGAACACCACGGTTAGTTGGGCTGACGCCCTCGAAAAATTACGCTGCGCGTTCGGCCAGCGGAGGCCGGCCTATCAGATATACAAGAAACTGTTTTCGCGAGAGCAGGGGGAGGATGAACGAGCGGACGTGTTCGTTGCTAACGCCCGCGCTCTTCTCGCTAAAATCCCAGATGGAGAATTATCCGAAAAGGTTCAACTAGATATGGTGTTTGGCCTCCTTCATCGCAATCTCCGAAAGAGGATGCAGCGTTCGTCATTCGAGACCTTCGAGCGGTTACTAGAAAAAGCGCGGGCCATCGAAGAGAGTCGAGGAGAGCTTGAGCATAATCTAAAGAAAGAACCAAGCGTCAGTTCGCGCCATAATAATTCAAACTCGATGGTGACGCCGTACAGTAGCGCCCCCAATTCCAAAACGACCGCTACCCGAAACCATAACGACACGCAACAATCTTCGGGTTCTTTCGGAAACAGTCGTGCCTGGCAACAACGCGACAACAAGTTGGCGCGCTATTCGTCGCCGGCTCCCGTAGTGCGCTATCCAACCACCGAGGGCGCTGAAACGCAATCACTTCGTTCGCATCCGCAGAAACTTCACTCCGCACCGCGCTCCGCCGAACGATCTGCTGAGCGAACCGCTCACTCACCCGGTCGGTCTGTCAAATTCTGTGCGATCGAAACGTCAATTTCACGTCATCCGTTCGCTCCAACTTCATGCTCTGTCATGGCCGTCGAGAATTGTTTACGTTCTCCGACCATTACCGATTCATTGATCCAGACCCGTGAGAACTCATCGCGTGCTTGCAAAAGCCGCGCACGCCGTCGCCGCCGCGCGGCCGAGGCCCGCGCCGCCGGCGCCGCGCCCTGCAACACGGCGCACGCGCCGCGTGGTGTGGAGGCCCGCTCCGCCGCGGCCTCAGGCGCCGCTCCGATAGAGATTCCACGCGTAGGTCCGTACGCTGAACAATGTGAGAACTATGACGTGTGTTTCTCTCAGTGCAAAAAGTGTGATGGTGTTATGGATGTTAATAATAGGGACACTAGTGTTGATAACCTTTATTGCTATAAGTGTATAAACAGTGCCTTAGATTTAAGTAGCTTAACAATGCCTGAGCAAGTAAGGGACTTGAGCCGCCCTATTTTAGAGATTCAGATTAATGGTTTAGATGGCACGGCTTTAATTGATACTGCAGCAAAGCGCTGCATTGCTGGGTGTACTCTCTATGCACTCCTTCTAAAACAGGGTTTTGCTTTTCGTACCACAAACATGCTTATTAAGCTTGCAGACGGTAGCATGCAGGACACAGTGGTAAAACTAGCTGATGTTAAGGTTACAGTATACAATACAAGGCTTACGGTTCCGGTGACATTTGTGGTTTTGCCTCTCGCTATCAATAATGATACTTTGCTGGGGATTGACTTTATAATGCAAGCAGGATTAGTTTTAAACTTTTCTGCCAGGACTTGGCATCTCGCAGACACACCTCAGAATGTTCACCGCCTCAAGTGTGAGGATGCTGTTACTCGGCCTGGGGCATGTTATTCTGCTGAGGTCCTTCGGAAGGATGAAGGGACTATGCTGGCTGTGCATGAACGGGCTGCCTTAGCAAACTTGCTTATGTGCTATGATGATGTTTTCAGTGAGAAAGGAGAGTGTACCCCATTTGCAGAGCACCATTTAGAAACAGGAGACCATTTGCCCATTGCCGTACCACCCTACCTTGGTGTGTACTAAGTAGTTTGATCTAACGTGGGGTCCACCAGTAGATCAAAAGGGGGAGTATGTAGGGAGTACGCCCGCACTATTGTAAGATTATTTGTTTGATTATCTGTGAACGGAAAAGGAACGTCACTAGACCGACGCCGCTCTCGTCGGTCTAGCTTCCTTTTGGCCGGCAGTTGACTTCTGGTAGCGTAAGACAATGGAGATAAGTTAATAATTTTTTATACATTCTACAAGTTATAAATATACATCAAATATTTTATTTGCTAATGAAAAGCTTTTGGTCAATGCCACACAGGTGGTGTTGGAAATCCTGAGATTAATCACAGATATAGCTCTGAATAGCAGTTAAGTGTCAATGGGCAGGCCATTCCGCTTGCAGAAAAGACAACTACTGTCGAAAAAAGGTTCTTAAATAGCGACTACAAATTGGAAGATGCAATTTAGATGACATCTATGTGGCGGGAACTCGGTGGATGGAGATTAGCTATGTAAGTAGGTAGGTATATTCACGCAGAACTCTCACACTGGTCAAGCACTGGTCTACGAGACCAATTATAAGGACTCAAATGTAGGCCTATATTATAGGCAGGCTATATCTATCAGGTAGCATGCTAGAGGCAAATATGGTTAGAGGCAATGCAGAATCGAGGTAGTTCCCAAGCGGCTGTTGGTATTACTGAGGGCTAAGGATTCCAATTTCGAAATTGTAAAACTTTAAGCTATAGCACGTTGTGGGATCTAAAGTTTATGGATGGAGGTTGGAAGTGGCTTTATATTCAAGAGGTATACATGGACCGCTTTTCGCTTGTTTCTTGATCCCTCTTCCAACTAACCAGAGATTTTTCCGGGACGCGAAATCCGGACAAGACGGCTTGTCAACGCTCGGTCCGAGTGTGGAATTTTTAAATTATACCCAAATAAATGTTAGGTTTCACAGTCTGTTTACTTTCATTTAGCTGTTAGACTGGAATGAAGTCGTGATGAAAATGAAACGTGGCAGGATTTTTCCTTGTATTTTAAAGGTTAAACAAGGTTGTTTACTTGTTTCCTTGTAATATACTTCTTTTAACTAGTTGAATATTGCTTTTGTAGAGCTAGAACTCTGGAGTAAGTTTCATCATTATCAGCGGCCAATACTTAGTTTGTGTAAAAAGTCTCGGCTGACCATTGTCGAGTTTAGATTTTTATACATGTTATTATGTCATCAATAGTTCCAACGAACAGTCCCATCTTTAGAAATAGAAATAATAATAATAGAAAATATTTTTTTACAAATTGTATATGAAACCATAGGCTCCTGAACTAGTAGAAACTGTATTTCAGGAGACATCTTGCTATCTTGGAACATAGATGTCATCTGGGACAATTTATCACAATCAGAGTATAATCGGGTGTCCCAGGCTTGAAACATAATCTGTCTGTTTTCTGAAACTTTTTTCAATAATGGAGTGGAAGTATTTAATTGAATATCAATTAGACTTGTAGTTTAGGTATTTTGAAAGTACTTAAAATATTATGGTCAAATTATAATTATAGCTATACGTCAAACTGTCAGCTGCAAATGTACATAATGTTCGTTAGTTTTCGCACAGATATGTTTTTTGTACCCAGGCCCCTCGATACAGGCTTAGCTTAGTGAGAAAGCTGGCAATAACCTGCTTAAATTATAAGTTAGAAATATAACAATATGTATCCATATAAGGTCTAAGATAGGTTTTTTTATGTTAGATCTTATAGGTACCTCCTTTTTACTTGGTATAAGTTTTTTTTTATTTAACACGCAACATCATCTGCAGGTATAGAAGATTCATAGCACGGGTCTTTTTTAAACAAGTCTGTATTTATAATATAAGTGAATTGACTTACATATAGTAGGTATGTCCAGTCTTATGAAATGCACGTCAGTTCCAGGTATCCTAAAAAAAAACCGCAAAACCATCCTAACAAAAGTATAATCGAATGAAGCGGGGTAGCGTACCGTGCAAATATTTACATAGTCCCGGACTTGTTGGCCGGGATTGCCAGCTATTTGCACTTCTGATGAAGCAAGGAGCAATTATGCGAGAACTGGAGAATCTCTTTGAACTTCAAGAGGCAGGTGGACAAATCTTTGGATTGTTTCGACTAACTACTGTCTTAGAGTTAGATAGATCGATACATTTATTCATACAAAAAGGTTCATACATAGTATTTCTATAATGTTGTTTGTGTTGGCTAGGTTCGCACTTTTTATTACCTAACATTTACATTGCTACATTTATCTAAATTAGGTAGGTTTAGATAAATGTACTAATTTAATATTAGCAGGTACGTTTTAAAAGATATCTCTTACTCACAGACAAATAGTAGCATTAGGTTATTCAAAAGTTTATACCTTAACTTTTATCCTTTCTTTTGTAAGTATCCTTTCTTTTTAATTGAAACTGTAGCTGGAGATCATAATTAGACATTGAAGTTACGGCTACTACGCTAATTAAACTACCAAATGAGGTAGCAAATCGACAAAAATCTGTGGTGTTTTGTTTAAAAGAAAGTCTTTTCCAGTATCATGAGATCTAACGTTACCGTGTGTCCCAAAACACAAAATGTATATAAAATTTAAACAAAAGGGTATGATGCTGCCCTTATCGGTGAATTCGTTTTCTTGATAACTAAAATATTGAATGGGTTTTAAAATGTGTGTGTTCTTTAACAATGACTCAAAACGGTTCAAAAATTCGTTATTGAATACAATGAAGCAAAAATTCGTGACAAAACCGTCCAAATATTAGAAAGCATATGTCATCGGCCATTACTCCAGTGGTGATGTCCGTCTAAATGCAGATAAATATAATGTTTGGACATGCCTCTGACTATCGCATACTTGGTACTCTGTACTGAGACTTTACATAGGTAATGAAAATAACTTGATTTAAAATTCCGCATGCAATCTGAAATACATCAGCAAATCAAATTATATATGGGACTTGATGGTGTGTGAAAAATGTCCAGCATTATTTATTTATATAACAAATAAAAAAAGTACTGATTTTAATGCTTTGTATATCCCTCTTATGAGATGTGATTCGTACATTGAGATGCAATGAAATGCGTCTCATGATAGCACCTGCCTTGGAGATCATCCATCTTGCCCGAGTGACGAGATGAATGGAATACCGTCTGCTAGGATTTTTCATCTGCAGTATATTAGCGATCATTAGGTACTAAAGGGCTACGATTATACAAATATAAATAATATTATATTCTGAAAAACGTTATATTTTTTATAATATCTCACAATTATCAAACAACGCCGAGGGACTAAAGTCACGCCGCGGTTATTTTTGGGATATTATAAAATCTTATGATTAACTTAAATGTGGGTGAACACTTTTAAAGCTAAATAATTACGTGATATAATTATAGGTTTAACGGGTCTTTATCGCGTTTACCTTTTTTATTATATTCCCGACGTTTCGACTGTATTGCAACAGCCGTGGTCAGTCATCCCGTGACCACGTGCAATACAGTCGAAACGTCGGGAATATAATAAAAAAGGTAAACGCGATAAAGACCCGTTAAACTTATAATTATGTTATCTAATCGCGAAAGTTTGAAAAGTACAATTACGTGATAGTTTAATTTATCAATGAATGCCGCTCTAGGGCTAGCCTACACGGAAATCCAAACAAATTTTACCAAGTACAATTCATAATGGAAAATAAACAAGAAAAACTTCCTAAAAACTGAGCTGCTTAATAAAAATGAAGCTTCTGTGTACAAATGATATCAATGAAGTGAAAATTTGTGCTAATATTTACCTCCCAAAGTTTCAATAAATTCGAATGAAAGAGCTTAGGATTTTTATAATTTATAAACGAGGTTAAGTGTTGTTTGCTAAATATATTGTTCTGACTAAGATTGTGGGCTACCTAAATTCGTGCCTATACCCACTTACTAAGTAGATTTCACCGTTAAGTATAAGACTACTTCCACACGTTAGCAGTTTCTTGAATAATGGAAATAATAAAAATACCAATTTTGAATTTTTTGGTATAGCAATTTTTGATGTTTTGTAGATTATAATTATTATTATTATTATTATAATGCTGGACATTTTTCACACAGCATCATCTAGCCCCAAAGTAAGCAGAACTTGTGTTATGGGAACTAAATGACTGATATACTACTTATATACTTTTTTTTTTGTAAATACATACATATTATACATAGAAAACACCCAGATCCCGAGACAAATATTTGTATATGCAAACATTTGTCCCGAGGCGGGAATCGAACCCGCAACCTTCTGCGTCTCAGGCGGGCCTTCGCCCACTACGCCACAGAGGTCGTCAAAGACAGAGGTAGATTAGTACTTTGTTATTGGTATTGGTACATGAATAAAAGTAAAATCAAATATCAGTTAATTTTATTTTTTGTTTCAGATCTTCTTTACAAGGAATATCTGGTAAGTTGAAACTTAGCTTAAGCCTTCTCTAGTTAAGATCTCGTAACGTAAAAATATCTTGGGATACTTGCCTATGGAATATTTAGCTTGTGTAATCTCACATTGGCATTGAAAACCATTCAGGAAATCGTTTTGGGGTTTCCGTTTATAATATTTTACTTCTTCTATTCTCTTCAATAACTTTTGAAAAACACAGCAAGCTAAATTTCCATTACAGCCACCGAGAAAAATGTCTTAAAAAGTTTCAAAAAATTTCAAGTGCAAAAGTCTCCTTACCGTGCCCACTTTTGCACGAGTTTGTCACCTATTTGAATAACAAGGGAAACCTTTTTTCTTTCCCTCTGTGTACAGTTGAGCTCCATGATAAAAAATATGAGAGATTTTGTAGTCTTTTTTGTTGGTGTCGACTCGATTTTGGTAATGTTCGATAAAGTGAGAAAAAATAATGTTTAACATTGAACGTTTATGAATAGGTTGTAAATAGATCAGCTTTCGAAGCTTAGTGCAAATGAACCAACTCAGCGATTTGTGTTATAAACTTCAGTCTTGCGAATATTCTCGTTATATATCCTAAGACTTTCACGCCACACAAACAAGATACAAGTAGGTCTTTAAGCTCTAATACGCATAACACAATTTGCTAGAAATATATACCTATATACTCGTTCAACTGACTAGCTAGTATAGCTCAAATATATTAGTTTTACCTACTACGCCATCAATACCGGTTTGCAATGGATTCTGCATGTAAATGTAATCCAATATTCTACCTGCAATAACCAATACTTTTCAATCTTGATTGTTACCATAAAATTGGCTCTCTGGTACCAAAAATGTACAGAAAATACATTGAAAACCTAAGTGGACCCCAGATTACTTTTAATGGAAATCGTATGAATGATAACAGCAATCATTGTTTTCTTTGAATTGAAAAGATGGGATGAAAATTTGTGGAAATTTATTGTTTCAATATGCCCTTTCTAGTTCAGGTTACAATCGATATGAAGCCCTTAGATTTTGGTGGTAGAGATGTCATAAAGGGTTTAACTAAATGTGGAATGCCAAAGTAACACCCTTGGCAAGCCAAGGGTGTTACTATTTCTTGTCTTATTCAATTGTTTGTCTAAATTAATTATTTTTAATTTAACCACGAAATAATCATTGCAATTGTATTGCCTACGATAGATTCATAATAAATTCTTATTACAGTTTCCTTCGCTACCGGTCTCCAGACGATATTTTCCTTCGCCGTTTTGAGCACGTGTACACGTAATTTTTTCACTGCGTTTCAATAATACTTAGCTCAGTTTGAGACTTATAAATTGCATTTGCATTTTTATACATTTTTATTTTCAATAAATAAAACAGGAAAATAAAATTAACAACAGTATAGTCCTCCGTGGCGCAGTGAGCGATGACCTGTCGCATTAGGCTTCGGGTTCGATTCCAACCGTGGGATAAATGTTTGTATGATCTGCAAATATTTGTCTCGTGTTTGGAGGTTTTTTATGTATAACATGTACCTATTTATTTACAAAAAAGTATATAAGTATCTCAGAAGTATATCAGTCATGTAATTCCCATTATACAAACTCTGCTCAGTTTGGAGCTAGAAAAAAAAAAAACAGTATTATTACAAAAAGAAACCGCTCAATTTCCAGAAGGAAATATTTTATAAGGGACTCTATAGTTTTGTTGAATTTACCAGAGTAATTCAAATGACTCTATCTTGATTGTGTCGACTCGCAATTTACTCATCAAAGGGTGACGTCAGCTGCCACCCATAAATTGCTACTCCAACTGACCATAGATATCTCATAGTGACAGAGCCAATACGACGGATAGTATGGCTCAAAGAAGCATAACCTTCAAAGAACCATTTTCGGGATACTCTTCGACCCCTTGTAAGTCTGTGGACCGGTGTAACGAACGTTTTAGCGTATCTTATAACTCTGTGGGAAGATTGCACTCAAAAAGGTTGATGCAAACACGGAAAACACATAGTCGTTTTATTTTTACACATTGACACGAAATATCGCAACCAAAGATAAATAACAAAACGCATTGGAATGATTCAAATCATGCGGCTTTGATGATTCGATTAGCCTCATAATCGAACTAAAAAAATATTTATCGATGTCACTCATGTGTGAATGTAAAGTTCAAAAAGTGATATTTTTATCTTTTAGAAGTTTTGTATAATATGACCTGTTGGTACAGCGAATATTCTCTATCGACTTTAAAAAAGTAGGAGGATCTCAATTCGTCTGTGTTTATTTTGTGTGTGTATGTTACGCAATATCTTCGCCAATTATTAACCGATTTTATTGATTATTTTTTTAATGGGTAGTGTATGCTTCCATATACATAATTCCACCTCCAAGAATGAAAAATTGGGGAATACAATTTTATATTGAACTTTTTATCAAATTCCCATTAATTGAAGTTGGTTTTTATAATTTCCTAAAATAACTTTACCTTTTTTTAGCATACTATATCGTCTTACTGTTGAGTAAAAGTCTCCCTTGTTGGGTAAGGACCACACAAACACAAAAGAATAGATAACACAATTTGACTGTACTTACAAATTCACAAACAAAGTCTGCGTTAGCAAATCCGACTCAATTTCAACAAACTTACCCCAAACAACTTCTGATATGAGAAGTTAACAATGGCTAAGGGGTCGCAGATGTTTGCATTATCTTGCGACAAGTTAAATCTTTGTCTGCGAACACATAGTAAGTCTAATTGGATAACTTGAAAAGGTGCGACAAAGAACAATTGAATTCTCCGTTCCCGTTCCGTGTACTCTACCACAGGCTCCACAGAGTAAGTATCTACCGTACAGAGTGTAAGGTCCTTGACGAAGTCAAGAATTATTCTACACATCTGATTCCCGCGCTTTTGTCGCGAACCGCTATCCAAGTGTGTTGTACGTTAGCATTTCTAACAAATTAAAATTAGTTGGAACGAAGTTCTTTATCGCGCGTTGTTAAAGGGGGCTAGACGGAAAAAATTCTCACGAAAAGTTGTAACGACACTTTTTGCTATAGTAAGCTATTGTAAACTGTGCGGCGTGCGCATGTTTCTCTGTCTGTCTCTCTCTCTCTCTTATAGAAAGCAAGCCAGATATTTTCATTTATTTTATTATTATTATTATTATTATTATTATTTTTTTAGTTGGTTTGCTAAAAAAAAAATTATTATAATTCCTTCACTAATTAATTGAAAGGAACTTCGTTCCATCCGGGTGACCCTTGAGCCTCTCATTTTTTTTTTTTTATACTAAATTACTAATAATTACCATTTTGATTTATCTGTTTCGGAGAATAACATACTACTAACAAACAAACTCTTCGAGACTATTCACACGGGTATGCGAATACTGTCGATACAACTGTCTGAAGTAGTGTTGTCATGATGTTTTTCCAGCGACCAGACTTCAATGTTCGCTGATTATGAAGCGTGTTAATCGTTGTAATCACGTTCACACTCCGATGTTGCCGCGTTTTGATTTGATCAACACGCTGCCGACATACGTTTCATTGCACGTCTGTTGAAACTACTGCACGTGTGATTTGTAGGAATGCAACTTTGAGTTTTCAATAAACTTATTAACTTTTGAAACTATCATGGTTATAAATATGTTTTATTACGAAAAACTTGATGTTTCCCTATATTTTGTTACATATAGAAAGAAAGAAAGACATTTATTTAGCACGACATAAAAAAAGACAAAAAAAATTGGAACAATATTAGGATATAGGGATAAGTTATGAAAATATATATATATATGTAGGTTACAATAGGCTAGTTATATGTGTACCTGAAACAGAAATGCCCCACGCACCTTAATAATACATTTATCCACCTAGACAGTTCAATATCTCACCAAAAAGGTATCAGCTCAGCATAATGCTAGGTGGCTAGGTACTTAGCTCTGGTATTCTGCTGACCCTACGCGGTGACGTCACATACGCCAGAAGCAAACACTACTCTCAAGAAATTAAGCGTTTAATATGTGTTATGTGTTATAAATGTATACTTTTTTTACTAATAAATACATTATAAAACCTATCAAAACCAGATAACCTTTTTTTTACCTAGTTTATAATAAAAATAAAGTCTTACGCCGAAAATACTGACTTGCATACTGAATAATCCAAATCTTACATCTGAATTTCTAAAATGTTGTCTAAAATAAGTTAATGTTGGCCTGAAAAAACCTTCCTGGGCAGTTCCGTCTCAGATAGGTTAGAAAAAAACTGTAATTACTGTATTATATCCCGTTTTTAGTAAAATATAACGAGTTTTTAAATGAATTCTTGTCTTACCAGTTAATTGATGTCGTGTCGTCGACGGTTGTCAAACGCCCGTGTGAACAGGCTACTAATCCAAACGCATAGGCCCCTTGTCTAGACTGTTTTCTCGCATACATTGCCGGCTCTTTGTATTACAGACGAATTCTACGAAGCTATGTCTCTGTTTGTTTAAGTTATTTCGTGTATTCTACTGTGTTATTACTGTTCGCGGTTATGTTACTAATAAACTTTAAACACGTGTCAGACCGCAACCATTATGCCTAAAATATGTTGTGGAAAACATTATTGAGCCGAGAAATTAGATGCTTCATTTTGTTACCTTCAGATCGAAATACCTACTTGTTAAAATGTTTGCTGTTTGACTTATTTTTTTATTTTAATAGAATCTGTAATTTTAGTGCTCGTGATAAAACAAGCAAAAATCGGAGGAGTGTACGCAAAAAAAAATATACTTCAATATACAACAATAATAATCTTTTTTCAATTTGTAATGAGACAACTCTCCTTATTCGTAACAAACATCTGTTAGAACCAAAGATTACTAATCGACTAATCCCCAGAATCGATTTCCCAAAATGAAATCAATTAATCTAAAAGTAACAGAAGATTGATGTCCTGATACCAAATAGATCATTATCAGGCTCCCGATCACAGTTTAAATATTTTTAAATAACAGTAGGGTTTCTAATAAATATAGCACAGACTTAAAGTACCCACTCCTTAAGTGTGTACCTTAGATTATTTTTAAAATTGTCGGAGGTCATTCTAAAGAGTTTGACACACCCCTACTCTAAATAGGTAGTAAATTCAGTAATACGAGACAAAACCATCGTCGTTTATTGGATCCCTATCGTAACCAATATATCCCAGCTATTCCATTCCAATTAAATATATGTCTAGTTACCTGGTGCTAAGGGACAATAGACTGGTGCTTAGTCACAAAAATTAACAGCTTGTAGTCCACTGCAGCTGTACAAAAGCCTCACCTAAGAGTAAAAACAAACAAACACGATCACGACTGTCTTCCCCATGGTGGACATCCTCAGATACATACTCAGTAAGTAGATTATTGAGGATACCAAGTAGGGGCTACCCCCTACTTGGTATCCTCAATAATCACAGGCACGTCCAAACATTACATTTGGTACATGCTCGCGTTTTGCAAGTTAGCATTCCTCGTGGTTGAAGCCCATCGCCGCTTATTGGAACACTAACTGTTGGCACATGCCTTCGAATTTTTGGTTCTAATGCATGTTTCCTCACAATGTTTTCCTTTCCGTTTTCAGCACATATTTTTTTCGAGTAGAAAAATCCATTGGTGCACGATCGGGTTCGAACCCACGACCTTCAGATCAGAAGACCGGGTATCGCCCACTAGCCAATACGGGTTTGTAATAGTACCATGACGTCAACCAACTTCCTGCAACTTCTAAGACCTCATGTCTTAATCTCCATTAGGTGAGGGGCTTTCCTACACTGCGTCTCATATGGGTCATTAGAGAATCTGTCTTCCTCAGTTATTTTCGGTTCAGCAAGCTTAATGGCCTGCCTAGCCGATTCAACTTGTTAGTTCTTTGAGCTATGACAGTGACTTTGGTTCTTCTACGTATTTCCGTGTTTTTATTGCGCACTACTGCACAGAGCTTATATTTAAACTGTGACTCGATGGTGTTCCGGTGACGTAATGGATGAGACCAGTTCAATAGGGGCCGTCTTGAGGCTGATGATATCGACAATTTAGACTGATGACGTCATTGGGTAAGACGACAGAGGAATTCTCGCAGGCGATTTTATTTCATTTCAGGCCTTGAATTAAGCTTGAAAATACTAGATTTTAATAATTAAGATCCCAACAAAATAATATATGTTTTTAGTTTAACTTTGAAGAAATGTTTTGTTTTTTGTGGATTTAATTTAATTTTGTTATTCGTTCATGTTTTAAAACGGGATATTTACCTGAAACGGAATGCATGTGAGTTTGATTGAACATTGCCGAACGTTTTCGATAGTTCGGCAATGTTCGGTATGTTCACTCATCAACAATTCATTTGTAGCGAAAATTATGTTCGTATTTTTAAAAGTTTTTATAGTTGAACAACCGACTTAAAAAAAAGAAGGATTCATCTGTATTTTTTCATTTCTTTCTGTGTGTATGTAATTGTGAACTGATTTTAATGATTATTTGTTTGATAGGTAGGTACATTAAACTACAAGGGAATTAGGAGCACCCATTATAAATATTAAGAAATATTATGGAAAATATCAAAAAATTAAGCAAGCAATTTCACATCGAACATTTTATCAACTTCCCGTTATTTGAAGATTGTTTTTATTTTTTCCTGAAAACATTCTATAGATATTGTTCATATTTAATTTGTCTTCAAATATGAATCTGAGTGGAAAACTTTTTAGGGCGTGTTTAAAGGAGAATCCCTAAAATACCTTTGGCCCATTATACACTTTTGCCTCTGCAATTTATCTTCTAAGATAAGTAACAAAAAATGGAAAATGGAAGATATTCTCAATTTCGATATCTGTATTATATTTTAGTATGCTCAAATCGTGAAGGAAAACAGCGGTATGAAACACAGAGCCAAACCAAAAAAGGCATGTGCCATCGGTTGGTGTACCAATAGGAGGCGATGAGCTTGCAACCTGTCTGCAGCGGAATGCTAACTATATGCAAAACGCGGGCATGTACCACATATAATGTTTGGACGTGTCTCTGACTACCCTCTAAAGATACAGATCTAAACAGATCTGGGTACTGATGGATCTGAGGATCTCCATCGTAACAGTCGTGAGCGTGTTTGATTGTTTGCTTGGTCATATTTCAATGGTGTTATTTAGTAAACATATATCGCTCGAAAATTAAAAAAAAAATATCAGACAAAAAAAATGACACTAAAAATTTATAAATTCTGCTTTATAAACTTTAATTGATTTTAACGTTCTCACGCATTTTAAGTAATTGGTTATTAAAATATAAGTTTTTCCAAATTGTTACTCCACAAATCGCTAATAAATTTAGAGCCGTAATGTAATAAAATATAGGAACAGGAAACCGCCCACACAAAAGGAAACTTTGCGCAAAAGTTAGGGAATCGATGAACTGAAAAGACGTTTTGTTTTACTACTATATTTGCATTTTCATGGGTTTCTCTTGGAAATGGATTTTTATTTAACCAACATGGGTAGGTTATGCAGCATTGGTGAGATTCTCAGTTTAAAATCGGTTTATTTTGAAAACAAGAATTTGCCGGTTTTTATTTACAACTAATTTCAAGGACTGGTCATTAATGTGTTTTTTTCTGAATTTATTCAAATTTGTTCAGCGATATCAAGTTTAAATATCCGTAAACGTTCTCTTTAATACTAAGATTAAGCTAAAAAGTAGGCTTCGCTTCTGTGAAGAAACATAAATAGATAACACAATAAATAAGCTGAACATTTTTTACGCAGCATCATCTAGCCCCAAACTAAGCAGAGCTTGTATTATGGGAACTACATGACTGATATACTACTTATATACAGTTTTTTTAAATAATGCTGGACATTTTTCACACAGCATCATCTAGCCCCAAACTAAGCAGAGCTTGTATTATGGGAACTACATGACTAATATACTACTTATATACAGTTTTTTTTAAATAATGCTGGACATTTTTCACACAGCATCATCTAGCCCCAAACTAAGCAGAGCTTGTATTATGGGAACTACATGACTGATATACTACTTATATACAGTTTTTTTAAATAATGCTGGACATTTTTCACACAGCATCATCTAGCCCCAAACTAAGCAGAGCTTGTATTATGGGAACTACATGACTGATATACTACTTATATACAGTTTTTTTAAATAATGCTGGACATTTTTCACACAGCATCATCTAGCCCCAAACTAAGCAGAGCTTGTATTATGGGAACTACATGACTGATATACTACTTATATACAGTTTTTTTTTAATAATGCTGGACATTTTTCACACAGCATCATCTAACCCCAAACTAAGCAGAGCTTGTATTATGGGAACTACATGACTGATATACTACTTATATACAGTTTTTTTAAATAATGCTGGACATTTTTCACACAGCATCATCTAGCCCCAAACTAAGCAGAGCTTGTATTATGGGAACTACATGACTGATATACTACTTATATACAGTTTTTTTAAATAATGCTGGACATTTTTCACACAGCATCATCTAGCCCCAAACTAAGCAGAGTTTGTATTATGGGAACTTACATGACTGATATACTACTTATATACAGTTTTTTTAAATAATGCTGGACATTTTTCACACAGCATCATCTAGCCCCAAACTAAGCAGAGCTTGTATTATGGGAACTACATGACTGATATACTACTTATATACAGTTTTTTTAAATAATGCTGGACATTTTTCACACAGCATCATCTAGCCCCAAACTAAGCAGAGCTTGTATTATGGGAACTACATGACTGATATACTACTTATATACAGTTTTTTTTAATAATACTGGACATTTTTCACACAGCATCATCTAACCCCAAACTAAGCAGAGCTTGTATTATGGGAACTACATGATTGATATACTACTTATATACAGTTTTTTTAAATAATGCTGGACATTTTTCACACAGCATCATCTAGCCCCAAACTAAGCAGAGTTTGTATTATGGGAACTTACATGATTGATATACTACTTGTATACTTTTTTCTTGTATATACATACATAATATACATAGAAAACACCCAGACCCGAGACAAATATTTGCATATTATAGAAACATTTCTACCGCGGCGGGAATCGAACCCGCAACCTTCTGCGTCTCAAGCGGGTCTCCAAATAGACTTATTTTCTTTCATACACAAAATATTTTGCAGGATTTTTTTTATACAAATAAATTATAATATATTCAGGTGAATATTATTATTCACCTAACAGACGCCACTTTAGCAGTCCTGACCCCACACTAGGATTCTCTGTGGATATCAGGAACTAAGGTTTTGTGGTCCTACAACACTCAAACAGAATGAAAATACAATAACAAATAATGTTTTAACTTAATATCTACTTATTTATCGTACTCGACTAAGCAAATACCTAAATTGAAAATGTAGTATAAAAAATCACCGACTTTTTAACCTTCCTTTGCATTTTATAATTTATGTAAGCTTTCACACTTTCATACCAGTTAAATGATTTTAATTGCTGGCCAAGTAAAACCAATCAGGAATCACAAAGTAATTAACTTTGAGACTAGTACATAAAATAAGTAATTACTTATTTTATGTACTAGTATTAATTACTTTGTGATTCCTGATTGGTTTTACTTGGCTAATGATCATGGATCCATTCATACAATCTCTAGATTACGCTCCAGCCAAAGATTGTCTTGAAGAGATCGCTAAGTGATAGGGACTTCCCATTCTTCGTTCGTAAAGTTTTTGTTTCAGGTTAGTTTTTTATTGTAAAAACTTAGTCGGTGCCTTTACCAATAGTGCGGTACGTGAACAAAAACCCGTTTTTACAATGAATAATATCTAGCAAGTTTACTTCAATGATCCTGAAGCCAGATTTATTCGTTGGCAGCAAAATGTAATAAGTATGAAGATCATGAAATTGAATTTTCCGCATCGCAATTCCAATGATACATAAATCTTAAATACCGGATTATCCAATTCCAATCGTTACAGTATATCCCGCGTTTTGTTGGGTTTCATATCGAATAAGGTATTTCCGCATAAACTTGTAGGTACTTGTAGGTTAATGAGTCAAGTATGTTTTACCTACATTTATTTCATTTGAAATCGCATGAGTTTGAAGGACAGAGTCATAAAAATTATATGGCTTGAGTTCTTGACGATGTCTTAAAAAATGTATTGAGGCGTGCGGCTTTTTATTCCTTTTTCAATTTTATCACAGTGAAGTCCGGTCTTGATGCGAGTTCGGTGCCTATTATCGGGTGTTAGAATTTACTTAATATTATTTTTTTTTCTAATAAGATTTATGTATTCATATTTATTTATAGAAATAATACCGTTGCCAACGATAGATAGCTCGTCTGATTCAGATGGAAGATGGACTACCAGATACAGTATCCTTAAAATGTGGACTGCAATTCACACAGCATCATCTAGCCCCAAAGTAATCAGAGCTTGTGTTATGGGAACTTAATGACTGATACACTACTTATATACTTTTTTGTTGTTGTAAATACATACATATTTTACATAGAAAACACCAAGATCAGAGACAAATATTTGCAGATGCAAGCATTTGTCCCGCGGCGGGAACCGAACCCGCAACCTTCTGCGTCTCAGGCGGGCCTTCGCTCACTGCGCCACAGAGGTCGTCTAATTTTAATCTATGACAAAAAGATTTCAAAGATTATTTAAAATTAGATTTCCAATTCATATTTTGCAACTGGCTGGTCTATTTTATAAAACAATAACGAAATCCCGACATCCTTAATAAAACGTGAAAAACATGGAATATATATTTTGGACACCAAATAAGGCCTAATTTTAGTTATGACAAAAACAAGCAAACTTATGATAGGACCGAAGTTTTTATACATAGGCTTAATAAGGGTGTTTTCCTCCGAAAGTTACAAGGTACTTTACTTGCTAGCTAGATTCGTATAAAACGAATCTTGGAAAACGAAGATTTCTTCAGACTTAGCCAATCTAAAATGTGGTTCGATGACATAGAACATAGGTCCTATACCTATAAAATAATAAAAGATGAGAAAAGACTTATAATCGCCTGCACTAGCTTATACAAAAACTCAGATATGCCTTAGTGCAGCCTAACTCAGGCATATTTTAGTAGAAAATTATGTATTATCTTCTGAAGGCAAACTGTCACAGGCATGCCATCAGTTTTTTTGAAACCTGGCATATTATTTTGATATTAAAAAAGGGCTTGCAACCTGTCACGTGGAATGCTTACATTCCATACTACTTGCAAAACGCGGGCATGTATCAAATGTAATGTTTGGACGTGCCTCTGACTACCCCCTACTTGGTATCCTCAAAGATCTACTCACTGAGTATGTATCTGAGGATGTCCACCATGGGGAATACAGTCGTGAGCGTGTTTCTTTTTTCTTTCAAAAAAAGGTATTTTTCTCCATGACATTACTATTCTATGATATACGTGCCCGATAGTAAAGAAACTGTATTGAAAAGAAAACAGTTATATCAGAGGTTCCTTTCATACACCTTTTACATGTCTCCAGATATTTGGTTGTAGAACAAATGCCATTTTCCATGCTCTATTTTCCTTCATTGTTTCAGTTTCAAAAATTCTCTTAACCTAGAAAATAACCACGAACCATAACATCGATACAAAAATGTATAAAAAAATCCACAAGTTAGAACGCCATATTTCATTCGTAACTACAATTAACAAGATAGCAAGTACCCTCGGTCCGATTCAATAAATCAATGTATGAAGTAGGCGGGAATATTTCAAGCTAACAAGCCCTCGCGGGGCCCACTCAATGAGATAGTTGAATGAATAGTATAAGGGAAAGTTTGTGGGTTGATTTTACGTTCTATTTTTCTTTTGGTTTGTATTATTATTGTTAAGGGCCTGTATCATGTACTATACCACGTATTTTACTATTATCCTGCTGACGTTTCATCGTTTAGAGGTACTTATCGGACAGTGAAATAGAGGAAGGTCCTCTGAACGGTCAACGAAAATTTGTTTTCATGAGAGCGTGGTATAGTCAAAATATTATCTTAAAATGATACCAAATAAAGATAATTTCAATGATAAGCTTTCTGCAAAGCAAAAAAATGCTGTTTATTCTTTATATACGGCCTGGACAGAGATGGTTACCGTTGCTTTTTAAGATCTGAATCTAGATTCTTTGAATGAAATGCCTGCCTTTTAGAACCAATTGTAAAGTAGCATCTGCTTGTAGTTTCACTGAAACACAGCTAAGCGGGAACGTAGCAATGCGAGCATTATGGTTTGGCGGGATACAGTGGGACTTTTCTCCCAAAGTGCTTATTGGATCTGTTATCAACTAAATAACAGCATTTCTATCAATTAATAAGACAGCTTTAATATATAATTTTACCTATGCCTCTGATTTCACACTGATTAAACGGACAAGCGAAAATAAAACCATAAGTTATATTTTTCTGTTCCGATTCCAGGATATATACGATTTAAATTTCTAAGTCTCGCTTGTTTTCTCCGTTAAATATTACTTAGTAAATTTTGTTCGGATTTCCGCGATACTTACTAGCCCTAGAGCGGGATCCATTGTTATATTGTAAACAGTTCTTGGTATTCTGAGAAATCAATTATATGTGTTTGTAATTTGGTGTTCTGTGGCTTAAAAGCCTGCTTAAACAATGGACAAAAAAGCAAGTAAGAAATTAAAGGTTTATGAAAAAAAACGAATTGCTTCTGATTTTGGTAACTTTTTTTTTACCACGCAAGGACCTTTAAAGGCACCAGTTAAGTACGAAGAGGCCCCGCACTGCGGATAAATTTATAAACATACACACGTGTACACTCTGAATTGAACCCTTTTTTACCCGTGACAACAATACGTATATGAGTTAGGGCTGTAACTTTATTTAATACATTCACACACGAGTTCCAGCATGTTGTCATTTTTTAATGACAGCCTGTCATCAATATTTTCATAGGATTATATTTCAGTTTTTTATCATTTTGTAGACAGTAGAGTATCATCAGCACATAGATCATACAATCTATGCTATAGCTACTAGTTTTTCACGTTTTCCGTGAAATAACTGCTACTCCCAATAAGTTTCACTTGACAAGTACTAGCTGTCTAGGGTTTCTTTGTAAACTATTCGAGTACCTAGTTTTAAAATATCAATGAACTTGGGCCTATGATAGCTACTAGTTTTTCACGTTTTCCGTGAAATAATTGCTCCCAATAAGTTTCACTTGACAAGTACTAGCTGTCTAGGGTTTCTTTGTAAATTATCCGAGTTCCTAGTTTTAAAATATCAATGAACTTGGGCCTTTAATAGGATATTTTTTTAAATAAATTAAACGAAAAAGAATGCATGGTTGCAGTAGTTTTTCGTGCCCGAAAATCTAGGGAGAGAATTATGCTTTTTCTGAGTACCACTTTTGGCACTTTCGGTTAATATGAATCTAGATTTCTGAAAGTTAAGTCTTAAGTTTTGATTGCAGGAATAAACAAGTATTGATTAGAAATCATCCTGCATCAGTGTTGTTATGGTATTTTTAAGTATTTTCGGAATGTTTAAAATCCTAATAATACATATGGAATGTTTAGGATAATCTGCAGAACATGCAGACATTTGTATGGTTTATTAAATCTTACGGTTCGTAATGTGTCAAGAAAAAGTAACACGACTTCGACCGGAAAAAATCTTTAAACTTTATTTCATACGTACCATCAGGGATGTTCTAACCTCGAATTTAGTGGTACAGCCAGAGAACCCTACGGTTCTAGTAACGCACTTAGCCAGTTTTTGCGTTTAATTTTCTCGAAGGGACAAAGAATGAAATTCGCTGTAAAAGTAATTTTGACAGCGAGAGAGTGATAAGGGCCAAAAGTACAATTACAAGCAATTCTTCGAGATGATGTTATGGTTTGATATCTTGAATGGTTGTTTTAAAAACTTTTATTATCTGTATTTTTGCGTTGTAATTTTACACTCGTTTTTACGAGTTTTTACAGACTGCCAGCGAATTTAAGGTTATTAAAGTGAAAATTGACAGCATTATAAAGGCAAAAACAATAACGCAGTTAGCTAGTCTGCCACTAGGAAATAACACATGCTTCAGCTTTGAACAGGTAGATGATTGTGACGTCCGCAAAATAATTTTTGGTATTAGTAGCAAGGCAGTTGGTCATGATGGCATAGGCTTGAAACTTTTGTCCCCGATACTGGATCAAATTCTTCCATGCATAACTCATATTATTAACTTTTCCCTCATAAATAATAAATTTCCTTCTTTATGGAAGAAAGCCTTTATCATACCCATTCCAAAAAAGTCAGCTATCACTGAACTTAAAGACTATCGACCAATTTCAATTCTTCCTTTCCTTTCGAAAATACTTGAAAAAATCGTGCATCGTTAGCTTTCTTCATTTCTTCATAAAAATAATCTTCTTAGTCCTTTTCAATCTGGCTTTCGTCCTGCTCACAGTACTTGTACTGCTCTTATAAAAATTACTGATGACATCAGATCTGCTATCGACAATCGTCAACTCACTATTCTCTCCCTGTTAGACTTCAGTAACGCCTTCAACTGTGTGGATCACGATATTTTGCTGGCAGTCTTGCGCTCCATTAATCTCTCCCAATCTTCTGTTTCATGGTTTGGCTCATATCTTTGTGGACGTCAGCAATGTGTAAAAATCGATGATGTTTCCTCTGACTGGTGTTATATTGAAGCGGGTGTACCTCAAGGTGGTGTTCTTTCTCCTCTTCTCTTCTCTCTTTTTATAAACACACTTGTTTCGGTAATTCACTTTACATCATATCACTTGTATGCCGATGATGTCCAATTATATCTCAGTGTTGAACCTGATCAAATCCTTGAAGGTATTCAAAATCTCACCAAAGATCTCAGTGCTGTATATGATTGGACTCAAAAGTTTGGTCTACTCATCAACCCCAATAAAACACAAGTGATCATTGTTGGTGGAAACAGGCTGATCTGCAATGTTGACACAAATATCCTTCCTCCAGTTAAGTATAATAATATTGCGCTACAATATTGCAAGGTAGTTAAGAACTTGGGCCTTCACATTACCCAAAATTTGTCATGGGACTACCATATTACCCAGATTAGTAGGAGAATGTTCGGTACCTTGCATTCTCTAAAACGAATGAAGAATTTCCTGCCACAATCTACGAGGACCACACTGGTTAATGCGTTGCTCTTTCCCATTTTAGATTATGCGGATGTATGTTACCCTGATGCTACGGAAGAACAATTAAATAGATTAGAACGCCTGCAGAACCTCTGTATCCGTTATATCTATGGACTGCGGAAGTATGATCATGTTTCTGTTTTTCGTCAGCAGCTGAAGTGGCTCGAAATCCGTTCACGTCGGGAAGCTCACATTTTATCACTCCTCTTTAATGTCCTTCGCAACCCCCTTTCCCCCAGCTATCTTAGTGAGCGTTTCCCTCACGTATCATCAATAGACCGACCAGTTCGTTTTACCCGACGTTTTCAATTGATGACTCCACAGTTTAATACGGCATCGTATGCCGGCTCATTCACAATAACTGCTACCCGTCTCTGGAATCATATCCCAAACATTTTCCGTGAAGCTCCTTCAGTTGAAGTGTTCAGGGCTAGAGTCTACAATCACTTCCTCGGTGAAGGCAAAAATTGAGCAATTTGCATTTTGTAGTTTTAATATTTGAGCAATTTATTTGTGTATATATGTATATATTATTTTCTTTTATTTATGTTATTATATCCTGTATTTTATAGATTTGCATTACATAATTACTACATATTAATATTTTTGTTTTAATCCTTTCTGCGCACTACCGACACATCTTATTCCACAAAACACAAAGGTTATCTGGAAGAGAATGCTTTTTAGCATTAAGTTCGCCTATGTACTTATATTTTTATGTGCAATAAAGAATTTTCTATCTATCTATTCTATCTAACCCCACACCTAAGGGAAACCAAGAGATTTTATAATATCCCTAAAATTATCCTCGGCGGGACTCGAATCCGCGATCTCCCGTTTGGTTCGCGGGGGCTTTACGAACCCAGTTTGTTACCAGCCGGGTTGAATTCTTTGGAATATTTCGGCTCGAAGTACTTGAGAAAGAGACTCCACCTAGTTATAAGTGAGGTCGCGGAGGTTATAAGGAAAGAGGTCGCAAGTTCGAGTCCCGTAGAGGTTGAATTCGGGATATTATAAACTCATGAGATAAATATCATATATATAATATATATGATAATATCATACATAATATCATAAACCACCTACGTCCTTGGATTTTGAACTGAGAGAAGGAGAGCAGGGAAATGACTATTCTACCTTTCAAGACGAGGCTATTTTCGTGGCTTTTGGATAATTGTTTTTATAAGGTGAATGAGCTTCTTGATTCCTGACATTATACACCTAACGTGACATCTATTTTTGTAAAATACATATTTTTTACAATGTTACTATTAATTATTTTGTTGTTAAATTAATTATTTATTGATAATTTTATATATGTGTTAGCCGTGTTGGCCTAGTGGGCGATACCCCGACTAAATTTTAGTTCTAGGGCATGCAGGTTTCATGCCTAAAATTTCTAGGCTAAAATTTCGAAAGCGTTTGCCAACAGTTAGTGTTCCAATAAGCGGCGATGGGCTTGCAACCGGTCACGTGGAATGCTAACTTGCAAAACGCGGGCATGTACCAAATGTAATGTTTGTACGTTCCTCTGACTACCCCCTACTTAGTATCCTCAAAGTTCTACTCACTGAGTATGTGTCTGAGGATGTCCACCATGGGGAAGACAGTCGTGAGCGTGTTTGTTTTTTTGTGTTACTTACTTTGTGAAAGGTATTTGTTGTGTTATAACTAAATGGTTATAAAAAGTTAAAGTTGGCAAGATATATAAAATAACAACGACAATATTGTACACTTGAAAGAGTTAATTGTTCGGATATATTGTGATACCAAAGAATTTTAGTAAAATTGTTTGGTTGTATCACAATATTTCCGAACGATCTGTATCGTACCACAATTACATTAAATAAATGGTTTCAATTGTTTATCCTACTTGTAAATTGCAATGAGAACTTTAAAGGTAGGCCTGCAAGTTTTTGATATGGTCGATGCTCAAAAGCTGCCAGCCAATTTGATAATGTAAAACCCAGTTTTAAGGGTTCCGTAGTCAACAAGGAACCCTTATAGTTTCATCATGTCCGACCGTCTTTCCGCAACTCAGCTCAGAGACTATTAGTTCTAGATAACTGTAATATTTCAGATGTATACATATATCACGTTTACAAAATGGTAAAAAATAAAGGTTATTTTTGGGTACCCCTCGCCTACATTTAAAATGGGGATGAATTACATTTTTCTCGTCTATTTCATAGTGTGAAGTGTCGTTGGAGAGGTCGTTCAAAACTCATCCACCATGGATGTGGAAACACATACGGAATATAATATTTTATTTTTATAATATATCTGAAATATTTTTTTCGATTCAGGGATCTGTTTACGAAGTAAAGTACAAATCTTTGTAAGAGTCAAGTGTCTCCCCCCTACTCACCTTTCATCTACACGGTTGTTTTTGGATATGTGTTCAGTCTTACCTTGAACAAACCCAGATTGTATTCTAAGGAACTGTCCGATCAAAATTCTGTTCGACTTAGACACAGGAGCAATTGAATCCATTTATAAAAAGCGTACCCACTTCCTTCCCACTTTCCCGCTTAATTTGTTTTAGACTAGCCAATTGATGGATTGTTTCTTACAACTTTGTCTATGGCAAATTGTTAATTATGCTAATATACGTACCCCTTAGGTTCCCGATTTGTTTGTAAAGTTGAAAGTTTGTCAGATTTAAATAATTTTGTTGGCCCTTTTAAAAAGTTGTTTTGCATTGGTGCTTTTAGGGTAAGCGATTTTGAAGTTCAAAGTTTCTTCACCCTGATCTAATTGTAATTGGTGTAACAATAACATCGAGGTGACGACCTGAATGGGTTCGATTTCCGCTGCGGGACAAAATGTTTGAAAGTTCTGCAGATATTTGTTCCGGGCCAGGGTGATGTGGTACCAACCGTGGTAATTACGAGTAACGACTGGTAATTCTTAAAACCCACGACTCAAGGAATTCTAGTCTGAGGTAAGGACTGTGTGTCTGTGTTTTTTTCTTCGGTTTTATCTTTGAATGAGATTGCTAACTTGTGATACAAATCTTGATGACGATTGAGTTAGGTATTTTAATTCAATTTTGATACCTTTATTCATACAATACTATGTACAAGTTGGTATATATTAAAATACAGATGAAACAGCTAGCTATCTAAAGACCATTGCAAACGATCTATAGATAGCTCAACTGATCCAGATCACTAGCAGGCGGAAGCGTTCCCAATATACTGTACCGCATTTTGGTACCTTGAACATTTCTTGGGAAATAAAACATATCGCTCAAAATTATCTACTCGAATATTGTTGATTGTGGTGTGTAGATGGCGGTGGCATCTGGCCTCACCAATTTTCTTAAGATGATGAAAATAAAAATAAAATCTATTCTTGTCACGTCTGCAGCAAACCCCCCCCCCAACCCCCAACCTGACATTTCAAATTCCAACCAAAATCATTTGAATCAAAAATAGCATTACCATAAGTCAATACTTCTGGCAGATAAATCTAAATATTCGAGATGTCATCCCAAAAAACCGAGAATAAATTATTCATGGGAACCTCTAGACCCTGGAATAGTGATGGACTGGGACGTATGGGATATTCCGATAGATGGCGGCTGTCGTGTAAGGTTTATTTCTTGGACACCGATATATTGAGTAGGGATGGCCGCAAATCCACAGGAGAATAAAACTACAGTCCTACTTAGATAATTTTGAATCACTTTTTTATGAAAAACGAATAAAACCATTTATATTAGTCATTTTAAGCCAAATATGTTTGTGCAGCGATGTCACGTGCAATACTTACTACTTGTAAAACGCGGGCGTGTGCCAAATGTATGATTGGATGAGCCTCTGACTACCCCTTACTCGGTATCCTCAAATATCTATACACTGAGTGTGTATCTGAGCTATATTATTGTATAGTTTCATCAAAATCCGTTCAGTAGTTTAATGAAACAGTAAAAAACTTACACCCAGCCTCATAAACTTTCGTGTTTATAATAGTAGTAGGATTTATTTATTCACAGATTATCATTGAATAATTTCGTTCGAAACAATTTTTTACCAATGATAATTAAATACCTTTATTATTATCATGTTACAAAAAGCCTAAAATAAAATTATTCATGGCCGTTCAGAATTTACACATAATATTAATATTGCAATGTGAAAAGTTGTAAACGTATTTCACAGTACAAAAAAAAACGCTTGTAAATAGTAACCGCGAACCTGAAATACGCAGTATAAGACAACTTCTCACTCGAAACCGATGGGTATAAAGAATTTCGGTAGAATAAGCTTGTTCAAAGCTCAAACTACATAGTAGTTCAGCCCTACCGCAGAGCGATGCGACGATACATTATTGTCGACTACACTGTCGGTGATAAAACGAACACAATACCAACATCCATGTGACTCGTTTCAAACTTGTTCTCGAGGAATTCTTGATTTTGAACCAACTGGAATCCTAGTTCTTTCAAGTTCTATTGGTAAGCGTGAACTGTTTGTTACAAAATTGAAGTGTGGGTGAAGATTATTTATCATTGAGCTTTATAAAACCTCTCTCCTCTCGTAAAATTCTACGGCAGGTGAGAAGTCAGCTACGATGCAAAAGATTCGGTTTCGACTACCGAAGTGAGCTTCGGCTCAATATATCCATGCTTTGCAGATATTAATTCCGTATGTTTTAGGTATTATGGTACCACGGTACTCGTCGTTCCTGATACCCACGACACAGGGAATTCTAATGTGGGGTCAGAATGCAGGTGTCTGTTGGGTGTTTATTATAAAAATATTGCCAAATAACTTGATACCGTACGTAAACCTAAAATTTGTGTACAATACTTCCAGTCATAACTTGCTAAAACAATTTGAAACGCAACGCAATTTTGCTAAAGTCCTGCAGCAATTTGGTAAGCCCTCCTAATTTATAGGCGAAAATATTTTCATGTACAACCTATTCCAGTAAAATATACACTGTCTCAGCTATAAGTTTATTTAGAACCATTACTTTCGCCAGTATTTCCCCTCACTCAAAACTATACTCTAAACCTTTTAGAAAGGAAACATAATGGTATATCACAGATGCTAACTCTATTTCCTCGTCCATTACTCTTTTTCACTGCTGTATTACAAGGAAGGCACCGGCTTAAAAGGAACACAAAAGGTACTAGTGACGGATTGCTCTTGAATGCTACTGAAATGTTTCGTAACTATTAAACTTGCATTCATTCATACTACAATAATTTATGGAGACGGCATCTGTTCTGAAAGCAAAAAGTAATGGAGAATTTGGTATTGAATGGTGTTAACCCACATTCAAAGGAAATAATAAAATGCAACCTTGGAAATGTATGAAATTAAGTGTTATTTTTCGTGTTGGAAAGAGCATATTTTTTTTATTTGTGACATTTAATATATTCGTATACTAATAATTAATATATACCTATTTTCAGCTGAAATAACCTAGAGTTTCGACCAACCTCGAGTCCAACCGAAGTAGAATTTTTGGGATATTATTTGGAAGGAACTATAAAATACATAACAATATATATTTTGTATAATAACTATACCCTAATATATATTACATACCTACACATACAGAAAATACACCACAGTACAATCATGTTCTCTAAAGCTTCCTAATAAAGTACTTAATATAAATTCATTTCAGTTTTGCCCCAAGTACCTAGCTGCAAACAAAGTCCAAGCATCGCTAAATTTGAATTTGAACAAAAGTCCAATCAATTTAGCTAGTAAAGTGCGCAAAGAAGGAATACGAAGTTTCAAGACACTCGCGGTAAGAGACACAACAATGCTTTCCGAAAGTTTCCTTCACTCAGTGACTATTTTCACTTCGAAGTGTTTTCTGAGACTCAATGCGCCAATCAGCGACTTTGAGGTCGAAATATGTTTATACAGGGCGTCCCAGCATATCCACATTTCGTAACTACAATTTCCACATTATATTATTGAATAATTATATAAAATGACCCCGTTTTAAGAAAGCATTCATATATATGATTAAAAATGCTCCAACTCGTTGTTTTGTTAAAGGATCATTAAAAAGAACAACCAGCCTTGTTTTCTTGCCTTTCTTTCCTGGCTTGGTCGCAGAAGAACAGGCAGTAGATAAAACCGACGTTTCAAAGTGATCCTTGTGATTTTAATGAATAAATGAATTTTGACTTTGACTTTTATAAATGTATCGGTAAATAACAGCCACTTGAAAAGAAACAAATCCCAAACAAGGTAATTTAAGGGTTTCTCGCATTCATCATTAACATGAGTGGTTAGATTCATGATAAACTATTATCCGAGATTATTATAGTATTGTGAGAGTCGTCCAATACGATATTTCGTCTTATTAATGTAAAATTGTTTTAGATAATATAAATAAACTAAACAAAAAGTTCATGTTCTTACTAAAACTGAGTTTTCACAGTCTGTTCGGCTAGACTACTCAGACCGAATTATTACAAAATCTTTGATGTTTTAACAAAATACCCAATAAAAGTTTAGTAATTTTTTTCTTGAATTGAAGTTTAACAAATAACATTAAGTGGAAATTGGTTATGAAAGCCTTAAATAACATAAAACGCAATGTCAAGAGTTTATTTGTAAATTGTCACTGCTTTCGACCACATTCTCTACACAAAGTTTTATCGCGTTTCAAGACTTAGTTCTGTTAGATTTAGTTTGTCGCAAGATTTTTTATTTTCCTCGGACCAAGTTGAGTGGTTTCAATATTTCTCGTTCATTCAACACTTATCGATGTGACTGGGTACAGCAGGGATGTACTCAAGTAGTAGTAAAATTGGGGTTCTTCCGCATTAAATAAAATAACATGTTAGCCCCGAAGAAGATAAAGAGTTGCTCCAATTAGCCAGTAATAGAGATCAGTGGAAAGAGGGAAGAGGCTTTTGCCCTGCATTGGGATGATAAAGGCTCACAAATCAAGATCCTTACTTATAAGATGTCGGTGGATTGAATACAATCAATAGATGTAATACTTTAACAATACTTATTTCCGACAATAGTAAGGCAAACATCTCAGTTCAAACAAGCGTAGGACCAAATAAAGGTCTAATAATCTACACTATACTATTAATAAATAGATAAAGTTGCTAAACCCAAACTTACTGTTTGGTTTTAAAAAAAATCTTCAATCAGATTTAAAAAAAACCATCAATATTTAGAAGGTATAACCCTAAAGATCAGGTTATACCTTCAATTAGCTGTATGTTATCTCGTTGAAATAATTTTCTTAGAAACAAATTCGGCAACGTAGGTCGACGAAAAACGGTCGAGCGAATGCGTTTCTTATGAACGCTGCCTTAACAGTATAAGCTGCTTTTTATCCGCGTACCACGCGGAAGAAGCTATTCATAGAAAGTTGTATGACGATGTTTGCTTATCAAATTCTAGTGTCACTTGATCTAATTCCTGCCCCAGGAGTAAGTCCTGAATTGGCTCAGGCGTTTTCGCTTGAATCGGGATGTCTGGCTTCGAATTTGATTACCATCTAGTAGGTACTCCTCTGCTGAAGCACCTACCTAAAGTATTGGGTTGAAGTGAGTTCGAGTTGTGTGTCACAGAGCCATAATATTTTAATGGTTTTCCGCTATAATAATGAAGAAATTATATTACCATTGCCTGCTTTTGACTTGTAGCCATAAACGTTTTTTCGTACAATTTCCTCACGGTTCAAAGCATAAAAATTGCAATAAAAACAACTTATTGTTTTCGGTAGCGTTTATAAGAAATTTATGAAGAATTTCCATCGGTGTTATTGTTATAAAAAAGTTGTCGGTAAAATTCAACGGTAAATTTAAATAATAAAATGTAAATTTTATTACAGCTGACACTGGACCATGGATAAGTTGTCATATTGATTTACTTATAAAATGGCAAATACTCATTTGGTATGCAATAAATTTGCCTGAAAAAAGTAGATATTTAAACTCTTTAAACACAAAAGAAAAATAAAAAATACAGGAGTTCATAAATATATAAGGTAAAATTGTTGATCCTTATCATTAAAAGCGCTAACTGAAGATAAGAAAAATAAATTTCGCTTCAACCCCCAAATATCTAGGACACGCATTTTATAGCCTATATAATTTATTAGGTATATTCAGTTCAATAATAGTCCATTGAAACGTGGCTGCATATAAATATCTGAAACTCGAGCATCGTTAACATTCAAAGCGTAGCATTTTTATGTTCAACAGAAAAATAAGAAGAAACGAATTTATATTGTAATAACATTGACTGTTTTTATAGTACATAGATAAAGTGTTTAAGCATCGAAAATGTTTACTTTACGGCTGGCCTTTCGGCACACGAGAAGTAAGAGGTATCATACAGAAGTTTCACTTCTTGTGCTAAGACCGATACTTTGAAGGATTAAAGTTTAGAACCAGGCGGTAGGAATATTCATTTTACCCAAAGGTACGTTGTACTCATTTAAAATTGGATTAACGATTCCAGGCAATATCAAATAATAAATATTGTGTAATAAAAGCCGTGTTGGCCTAGTGGCCTTGATCTGACGATATGGAGGTTGGGTTTGAACCCAAGATTCCACGTTGCACGAAAGGATTTTAAAAAAATATATGTTCTCATTAATACGTTTTCGAAACAGTGTAGGAATCATGTGTAATCCAGCATACCCTAGAATCAAAAATTTGAAGGCATGTGCCATCGGTTAGTGTTAATTTAAGAGGCGACGGGCTTGCAAGCTGTCACGTACAATGTTAACTTCTTGCAACATGCGGGCATATGCCAAATATAATGTTTTGGGCTGCCTCTGACAGCCCCTTTACTTAGTATTCTCAAAGATCTACGCACTGAGTATGTATATGAGGATGTAAATATATAAATATTTATCATGGGAAATACAGTCGTTAAAATGTTTTTTTTAATGATTGTATGAGTTTTAAATAATACATAAGATATTGTTCGCATCCACAAACCTCATTCGGGGTCTATAATCAGTACGGTACTGACTTAATAAGTTGCATGAAGATGAGAGTAGGTACCATAAGTATCCCATTGTATGGTTAGAATTGACCATTTTTTTTAAACATAACCCCTGTCTTTTTTTATTTATATTCAGCGCCATTATCAAGAGCATGTACTTAGAATTTGACTGGACATGGGTCTCCCAAAAATTGGGAACAGTCTTGTTTCTCCATCGACTAAGATGCATCGATCCATCCAGTGGGTGCAAATCGTATTTCTCTCATGCATGATTGGTTCAAAATCCAAGGTTATCCAGATTTTAGTTAGTTATACAGGTTCGATTCCGTCTGAGTGTTTTGGTTCACATTACTCGTAGATTTTGATACCGACACAGGGAATCCTTGAGTGGGTCCAGGACTATGTATGTGTCTTGCTGTTTATTTATATATATTGAAATCCTATATAGACTGAAACAGCCCAGCTTATGTACCTATTGAGCGGGTCATCCGGGTCAAGCGACTTCATATTATAACCGCTAGATACGTGATGTATATGTTATATAAGGCGATCATAAATTTTGTTCAGGACCACGGAAAGGGACGAATGAAAGTTGCGTTATTTCAGCAGGATCTGTTTATTCAGAGTTGTTATAATACACGAGATGGTATGGAGTCAACTTTTCTCAAAACATTGGTTATTTCACGGTCACATAATCATGATTATCAACTGCTTATAAAAGCTATGGTCAGATGATTAGGCAACGTCCGCAAAAACCAATAGGCACCTACGTGTAAGGCCTATACTGGAGCAGTGTTCCGACCTTTTTTGTTCCTATCCAGAGTTTTGACGACCTCTATGTCGCAGTGGGCAAAAGCCTGAGACGCAGGTTGCGGGTTCGATTCCCGCCGCGGGACTAATGTTTGTATGATCTGCAAATATTTGTCTCGGGTCTGGGTGTTTTCTATGTATGTATTTACAAAAAAAAGTATCTAAGTTGGATATCAATCACGTAGTTCCCATACAAGCTATGCTTAGTTTGGGGCTAGATAATGCTGTGTAAAAAATGTCCAGCATTATTTATTTAAGAAACTTAAAATGTATAAACGAATTACCTAGTAAATTAACATTGATCTAGTTATTTTAAATATAAATACCTTAAAACGTGTCCATTTACACGTTTCTTACTGTCTCTATTTAAGGGGAAGTTACTTTGTTCGTATGCTCTTTATAGGTAGCACTTACACGAGTTTCACTACATTGCACTATGAATAACACTTAATGGCAAGACCGCATTTAATGGCAAGTAAATTGTGTCCCTGTGGTAGGTATTGGGGGAGTATAGCACGTGATTCTGAGACGCAAGTGGAGCTGCTTCTAATCTGTAAATAGCTAGATCGTGGCAGCAAGAGTGCACAGAAGAAGCACAGAAAGAGTGCACGCAGCTGAGATGGATGTGTGGAGTTACTAGAATGGACAAAATAAGGAATGTGTATATCAGGGGAAGTTTGAAAGTAGCACCCGTGACAGAAAAGTTGAGAAGTTATAGGTTAGCATGGTATGGGCACGTTATGAGAAGGGAAGAATGTCACATTACGAGAAGAGTGTTAAATATGAACGTGGATGGAAATAAAAGCAGAGGTAGGCCAAAGAAGATATGGATTGTGTGAAGGATGACATGGTTAAGAAAGGAGTGAGTACTGAGATGACGGCTCATAGAGGAGAGTGGAAGAAAAAAATATGTTGTGCCGACCCCACGTAATGTGTGGATAAAGACAAGACGATGACGAGTTGCAAAAAAAAACCGAACACAGGATCCTTAAGCACGAAACACAATGTCGTATTCAATAACAGGTAATACCGATGTGGAGAACAAAACTGCTAAGATCAAGTAGGAATGGTCAGAGGCCTAACCATCAAGTCTTATTGCGATTCAATTCAGGCAAAGATGTCAAATCCCGCTTTGCGAATAACAAAGCTTTAACAACGCCATAGCGTCCTCAATCTAATACTAATATAAGTAGTATATCAGTCATGTAGTTCCCATAACACAAGCTCTGCTTACTTTGGGGCTAGATGATGCTGTGAGAAAAATGTCCAGCATTATTTTTTTATTTTAATCGCAAAGCGGCCAGTGACATCTTTGCCTGAACTGAATCGCTATAAGACTTCATGGTTATTTGGTCACGCTAGTTGGATGCATCCCGATAAGTGGACGCATTACTACTCCTTTTGTGTCTGACCATGGAAGGCGACGACGGGACTGACTGAAATGGCGTTGGCGGGATAATCTCGATTGTTATGTAAGAGAGTAGTGAGTGGTAAATGTAAGAATTTTGGGAAGAGCTTAGTTCAAACTGAAATAGAATTACAACAACAATAGAAGAGTCATAGCATTTTTTTATAGAAACAAACTATGCTATAAATATTGCAAGACCATCCAAGTTTACCAAGTTTTCGTAATAATTTACATCCCGACCGTCGGGGCTATTAAATATGCTCACGACTGTTATACTCATAATTAAGATCCTCAATCCATCCGTATGCAATCTGTAATGATATCAAGTACAGGGTAGACAGAGACACATCCAAACATTATATTTTGCACATATCTGTGTTTAGCATTCCACGTGACTGGCTGCAAGCCTATTGCAGCTTATAGTTTAATTCTGAAATACTTATTATAATTATAATTAATAATTATACTTCATACCAAGTGGGTCGCAATGAGATACTTTGTTGATTTATGAGATGGTAACTTCATTTTGTTTTACCACAGATGTTGTAAAATAAATATTGGAGGCACAAATGTTTTCTCCCATTAAACGCGCCCTGACCGGCGGAGTAGTTTTTTTATTGTTTTGCTCGTGACTTGTGGTAATGAATTGTGTTTTGGTAAATTGATAGTGAAAAACTGGACTAAGGCAAAGTCACATAAATATAAAATAAATAAATATTATGAAAACATTACTATTGCCAAAAGGGCGTTTTGAAATTTTTGCAAGGGTCGGGAACGCACGTTTTATGCCTCTGGTGTTACAAGCGTCCATAAACAGTAACGGCTTACTAACAGGTGGGCAGTAGGTTTGTTTATCATCATTTAAAAAAATGAGATACTTAGGGTTGTCGAAAAAGGTTTTATTACAGGTTTATCAGCACACATGCTTAAACTAGATGTGACACTGAAAAAATAAATAAAACTCTGGTTTTTCTGTAATACCAAGTAAGCTAAGAAGCGTTATGTATTCGTATATTTAAATCACAAGGATAAAGTAGAAACTTCAACTTATTAACTACGTAAATTGAAAATGTTAGTGTGAATTTACGCTGATACCTCGCGCGTGGCCAAGCCTCAATCAGAAAGCATCAGGCAACAAACTCTGATAATTTTCTGATAATTCTTCATTTGGCTTTTACTACAGTTAGGCTATAACTACAACTTCGTTATTTTGTATATAAAATATAAATACAAAATAACGAAGGGTCTGGGTGTGTTCTATGTATAACATGTATGTATTTACAAAAAAAAAAGTATATAAGTAGTATATCAGTCATGTAGTTCCCATAATACAAGCTCTGCTTAGTTTAGGGCTAGATGATGCTGTGTGAAATATGTCCAGCATTATTTATTTATTATTATTATTTATTATAATAAAATAAATAAATAAACACTCAACACACAACACATTGGGTAACAGGTACTACGAGTACTGTGGTATCACAACACCCAGTCCCGGAACAAATATTTGCAGGAGATCTACACATTTTTCCCGTAGCAGGAATCGAGCCTGTACCTCTTACGTCACTGATGGCTACTTGGCACCAATGTCATCACAAAGCGTTCTTAAAAATGACGAGGTGATGAATGACGCTTCAGAAGGTGTCTTTTCAAAAGATTTCCGTACTTCCACCGCATTAGAAAACTTCACCGTGTAGAATGTGCAAAACATTTGAAATTAGTATCTGTCTTGGCACAATGGTTTCCATTGTGCGAGTACAAAGGAATTTCGCGAACCAACTATAACGCAATACCCCAAGTTTTCGTTTGCGAGGGCGTTTAGTCATCCGAGAGGCTGCGGTTTTGTGTGAGAGAAACGATGAGAGGCGCGTGTATCAGCTTGTGATTTGCAAAGATATTATATGAATAATAGAGGTGTCAAGATTATTGAATATTTATTTGTCCACATTTAATTAGCCCTGTATAACACACACACCAGGGTACAAAAGTCAATTAGCTGTAAAAGTGATCAAATTTTGGTCAATGAAAATTGAAACGGGGCAAACCATTGACACGACGAAGAAGAAAAGTCGTCAAGGTTCAGGGTCACATAACTAACTTTATTGATTTGACGGCCTCGATGGTGTGGCGGGCGAGTGGCCGGCTGCGATGTAAGAGGTACGGGTTCATATGTTCTGCAGATATTGGTTCCGGGTCTGGATGTTGTGGTACCACGGTACTCGTAGTTCATGATACCTACGACACAGGAAATCCTAGTCGGGGATCAGGACCATGTATGTATCTGTTGGACGTTTCATTATTAATTATATTACTATAGTGAATTTAATTATTCATATTGTAAAAAAGAGAATATTCACCGACTAAGTTTCGACTCATTCCGAGAGTCTTAATCAGGATAAATGATCGCGACGCTCTCCCTCCGCGTCGACGTATAACGTCGAATACGTTATAATATTAATTGAATAATTATTTTATTATTGTTTTCGTATTCCGCATCGCTCATCGCTTATTGTATGTAAGGTCACCTTACCTTACCCACCTCTGTCTCTGTATTGTGAGGCGTTTCTTTTACAAATGAGCTGACAAACATAACATCTCTGAAGTTTGGGTAACAGCATTTGTTTGGGCTCTGTAGCCCTCAAATTTACACTGGACAGAGAAATTGCGGGAAAAATAAAAGAAGATTCGTATTTCAAAAATTGTAAAAAAAAAAAATTATGCGAGGAAGAGAGAGCCGTTCCATAGACCCTAGATATACAACACTCTCTCTATTAATTTTACTTTTTTATATGTTTTGGTCAGTCTTCAACCCCATGTATCAAGTAGGTACTTGACGAGTGAGAGGTCACAAATGATGTTGAAACTCTGATCAAGGAAAGCTGTGACTTAAAAAGTTTGATGATTTGCGAAAGGCTTGACTTTACAAGCGTTTGTAATGAATATATATTATATTTATAATATATATTCATTGCATTATTACATTTATATAAATAGTATTACATTTTATACAAATAAAAAAAATTGGTTTGCTTTCGAACCTCAAACGTCTTAGTTATGGACTAAAAAGCAAATGAATTTATTTTTTACTACTATGTACAAGTAGGTATATACAAAAACTAAAGATAAAACAGCTAGCTATCTAAAGACCGTTGCAAACGATCTATAGATAGCTCAACTGATCCAGGTCACTACCAGGCGGAAGCGTTCCCAAAATACTGACAATATAGTCATATACTAAAATACATTTATTCATAAAACTATGTACAAGTAGGTATATACAAAAAATACAGATGAAATAGCTAGCTATCTAAAGACCGTTGCAAACGATCTATAGATGTATATAAGTCATATACTTATATTATCTTCTCATGCAAATAATATAATGATTATATTCGTAGTAAAATTCATATGACTTCTGAATTATATTCCGTCGTTTGTTCTAATTTATAACAATTTCATGACTTTTCCTTTTCCGCGTCGAAGAGACTCGTTAAGGAAATTCAGTCAAATCTTCAAATTGTATTTTCAATAAAGGTGAGAATTTGTGAAGGGACAACGAGAAATGATAAAAGCGGAATTTATATAAAAAACAGATATGAAAATGCAATTAAAAACAATTCAAACCATTTTTTTTGACGACCTATGTGGCGCATTGGGCGAAGGCGAGACTCAAAATGTTGCGAGTTCGATTCCCGCCGCGGGACAAATGTTTGTATGAACTGCAAATATTTGTCTCGGGTCTTTTTTTCGGGTATTTTCTATGTATAATATGTATGCATTAACAAAAAAAAAGTATATTAGAAGTATATCAGTCATTTAGTTCCCATATTACAAGCTCTGCTAAGTTTGGGGCTAGATGATGCTGTGTGAATTTTTCACACAGCATCATCTCCAGCATTTAATTATATTTATTATTTAATTTTGATCGTTAAAAAATAGTATATGAGCAATTAATTGTGTGTTATGTGTTTCTGTTTTACAATTGCGCCATTTTGTCTATCAGTCGGTGGTCCTACTCTAACAAAATGACATCCTATAATATTCACATTCCACACAATATATATAATTTTTTATCAAAAATATACCTGGACATAATCTCACCTGATGGTAAGTGATGATGGCCGATGACCAACGATTATGAGGGTCTAGCTAGAAGATACCTATTCACTCTTATCTTAATGGTAATCAGATTTAATATTTTAGAAAAAACTGAAACTTAATTCTTTCGCCGTTCTCATTATAAATATGGAACCAAAATGTTTAGTGCCAATGAGTGATATACTGACAAGATACGGATGGTGTGTGTATTTGCTTGTTTTTAGGTAAAAATGTATGGTATCAGACCATGTAATAAAATTATTAACTTTTTTTAACTATTTATTTCTATGATTATCTAAGAATAGGTGTTCAGAGTAGCAAAATTTGTGTCCATATAAATTCTATTAGAACAAATGAAAAAAATGTAAACAGTAAGATCTCCTAACAAAATGTGTTCGACAGACTTGCAGTTCAATGACGCATGCAACTTGCCCTTATTTAAAACTAGCAGCATATGTTTGGTAAAGTTGGTAGGATTAACCTTTTTATCCTTAGTGGATGCCGTTTTTAAACTACCCAAACCATACTCCATAAACTGTATTTATAGTATACACTTTAAGTTGAAGTTACATTGTGAATGTTGTTTCAACCCCAGCGGCACATAAAATTCAGCCATTTTAAAGAATATCGCAGAGAACTGGTTTTAAGCCGCGTAACGACAAATCGTAAACTCATGCACCTGTGCTTTCTGATAAAAATTTAAAATGTAGTGTTGCCATATATTAAAGAATAACGATTCTTTCCAATTAAATAATAAATGGATTTCAACATTATAATTATAATGTTTAAATATAATTTCCATTATAAACAATTGACTAGAATGGCTTTATAATGAATTAGCGAATGAAAATATTAAACTTCATATATTTGCTCCTAAGTTGAGCCAATTTAAAACCGTTAAAGACATCCTCCATTTTAACAACTTCAATAGGTCAGGCGCTCTTCGAGCGCCTTGACAACATCGTGATTGTTATTATGTTTGAATAAGTATTTGTTTTAACATTCTTGTCAGGGTTGATTGTGGTTGTTACGTAGACATCTAAATAACAGCCACAATTAATTGCGACATATTTTATGTTATGTACATATATGTGATTTTAGGTACCTTAGGGTGATATCAAATCATAGATACATGGCAAACTGTTATTTTAGTCCATATGTTTAACTTTCTGCTCGATATAGTTATTTAGTTTATGTTTGTTGTTAGTTGTATTTTTGTATGTGGTTGAAATGTGTTTTGTGCGTGTAAATAAATAAATAAAATAAAAATAAAACATCAAAAAATAAATATTCAAACTTTTTGATCTACCTCTTCCCGGATAAAAAGAGTCAAAATCAAAACTATTATCATTATTAAAATGTCTTTCAATCGCTTTAGTGTTCATGTTTTTGGATTACAAACACCCATGGAAATTTTCGAATTATTCCTTTTTCGATAATATAAGCTCTGCTTAGTTTGGGGCTAGATGATTCTGTGTGAAAAATGTCCAGCATAATTTATTTATCTATTATTAAAGGTCAGGATATTGTGGTACCACAGTACCCTTAGTTCCTGATACCCACAACAGGGAATTCTAGCGTGAGGTCAGGGCGATGTATGTTGTTCGATATTTATTCATTAATTACAAGGTTCTTGTATTTTTAACTCTATACAGATAATCTACGTTGAAAAGGCACGATAGCTGTGACGCTTTATATGCCAACGTATTTCATAAAATGACTATAATTTTTGGTGTAAAATGCCTGTTGTATATAAACTGATCAAACAATATAAAATTGTATAATAGCATAAAAATATACAAAACTCAAAGCGCAAATCTATGAAAAGGCGTTGTGCTTGACGGAAATTGCCGATTGATAATGTAATGTCATTACTAGTCAATTTAATTAGAACTTTCATGTCGCTTTTCGCTATTTTGATACCCTTTATACTAGACTTTTTACCAGAGACTAGAGTTTTATTTTCATACTGCCCACGGCTTCACCCGCTTAGTTCCCGTATAAAAAGTAGCCTATGTGTTATGTATAAGCTATATTACTGTAAAGTTTCATCCGTTCAGTTTTTGCGCGAAAGAGCAACAAACATCCACCCTCACAAACTTTCTCATTTATAAATAGTAGTAAGATTTATTAATCATAAAGTAAAATGCCCTATATTAATAAAACAGTTCTAGTACCCATTACAGAATAATTCACAAGAACCACTACAATAACCAACATTTATATAATAGTTAAAGGTTTCATTTACATTCAGCCACCAATGTTACGAGAGGCTCTTTATTACAACACGATGCATTTGACCACGGATCCAATAATTCGGGACGCAAGACCAAAATTTCCACCTGTCTTTTAGTCTGCGTACCAATCTAGAAAATAACTAGCAATCTTGCCTAAATAGCAGAAACTAAAATGATAAAATCTGATGTTTCTATCAACTATAAATATATGTCTCGGGTCCTGGGTGTTTCTTCGTATAATATGTATGTATTTACAAAAAAAAGTATATAAGTTAGTATAGGGTCTTTCATTAAGCATGTCCTATCTTTAAATTTAAATAAAACAAAGTGTGTGTGAGATATTATCGAAATTATTTATTTATTTGAAAGATGTAGTGATGCCATTATGTGTGGAATATGACATCATTCAAATGTCCGCCACGGCTTCTCTGGGTGGAGCGCATGCGAGATATCCAATTTTCCATGACTTTTGCGCATAAATCAGGCTGAATTTGACCTATGGCATAGGTTATGTTGGCTTTGAGGGCCGCTGTGGTTTGTAGTTTATTCGCATAGACCTGCGACTTAAGAAAACCCCACAAGAAAAAGTCTAGCGGGGTTAAGTCACACGATCTCGGTGGCTGTGGTCTGTGAAAGGCCGAGTTCTTGTGAGCGACTCGAAATCGACTGCCTCGGATTCTCCTGCACACTCTCACGGACAGCGGCGATGTTTTCGGCAGACCTTGCGTTTCGTTGACGTACGGGTGTTGGTCGATCATTTACCGAACCAGTGGACTCAAATTTATCCACCACACGACGAATAGTCCTCTCGGTAGGACGATTATGGCGACCGTAAAATGGGCGAAGCGCGCGGTGCGTTGCCCGAACAGAACACTCAATTGATAAAACAATTTTATCATTTGCACGTGTTGTTGAATGCTATAGCTATCCATGATGATTTGGCAAAACAGAATGAATAAATGACAACCAATTTGACAGATGTAGCTTCAACAAGATGGCCACTACCAACTGCCAAAGTTCGGACGTGCCTATTGGAAGACCCTTTATAATATAAATATAAGTCTTATAGTTCCCATAATACAAGCTCTGCTTAGTTTTGGGCTAGATGATGCTGTGTGAAAAATTTAATTATTTATTTTACAAAATCACTCAACCTGTTTTTAAGGACCCACTTAAAATTTTTCGTCCTGTACTTGAATGTTCCTATGTTCCAGCATGTTTGCCCCTTTAATTTCAAACTCGGGGTTCCATAAATTTGTGTAATGAAATCGTCGGAGCTGTATTGTAAGGTATATTGGACCCTCAAGGAGGTTTATAGCGCGGTTATGTTACCTGTTGAGAATTATTGCAAGAATTGCTGCAGCAATTTTGATGGTAATAACCTATTCTGTTTGGGATAAACTTGAAATGAGCGCCGTAAATTATTTAAATATTTAATAGTAAAGAGTTGATTTATTTAGCTAACTTTACGTCACTTCCGATGTGTTAGTCCGGTTGTAGGATAGAAAAAATTATAGGTATTAGTGAAAATATTCTGACCCTTGGAAAATTCGTGATTTTTCTAACACATACATTTTGCGATACGGTCTACTTTCTTTTTAGTTTAGTTTTAGAAAGTCGTTTCCCAACTTTGTAACTGCAGTAAAACTTGTCATTGTACAATTTTGTACATTGTACACAGATGTTTACAATGTTCTATTCATTTTTCATGGGACTATAGTAGTTTATCGGTTATAAAACAGTTATTTTAGTACTCGCTAGACATTTATGAGAAGGTGCGCTTACATTGAGGCAAAATCAATTTATTATAATATAAATGACTTTTTTGACATTTGGAAAAAACATTGTACTACAGGCATAAAACGTAATAATTTTAATATTTTTTACAAACAACTTGTTCTCTCTAGTGATGTGTGATAAACGTTTTTAAGATTTTTCGATTTAAATACTCTTGCTAAACTACCTTAGCTAAGATAGTTTGGGCATTTTGAAAGTATAGACGAAAGGAGATTGGCGAAACATGTATTTAAGGCAAGCATATATTGAAACAATGGAAGGGGATCTCGGCGAACTTACTCCGACCAAATTGGAGACGTTCTGGCGAAATCACAAGAGTACCCTAAATTGACGAGCGTGCATGAGGCGTGCTTGATTAGAGTAAATGAACCAAAAGAGATGTAGCATGTGGAAATCCGTGGTCTCTGCCTACCCCTCCGGGAAACAGGCGTGAGTTTATAAATATATGTAAAAGCTCTAAGCTGCCTTATTGAAAAAAACTTTTAACCAAAGACTAAAATTCTACGGAATAAAGCAGATACTATACGAAATAAAGTAAATACCACATTTACCTGTGATATAGGAGTAAAGCCGTTTATATACAGCGGTATTTGCATAGGAAGGTATGGATACTCATATATTGCTAGCTAGATAAAATAATATTATGCTGACGGTGTTTTAAACCGCTTGGCAGCAGGTAAAACATCTGGATCATCTACGAGTATCCTTACTAATATTATATAGAAGTTATGTTTGTAAGTTTGAATGTAGGAGGTAATTTCCATAACTATTCATTTGATTTTAAAAATTTTACCTCCAATATTTGGAATGGACCATCAGAGTGGACAAGGACTATATATTTTGCAACATAAGTCGACGAAGAAACGGTCGGACGACTGCGTTTATTACAAACGCTGCCTAAACTACTTTTTATACGGATACCACTTAAGCGAAGCCGTGGGCACTAACTAGTTTTTCATAAAATTCACAAAAATGAAATTCGACTTTAAAAATAGAAGATCTCAATTCGGAAATGTTTGGTGTAATTATATTGATAACTGTTTTATGATTAAATTGGCATTGTCTTAAGGTCGATCAAATTTACGCGTTGGTAGTGGCGGGGTGGCGTTAGTGATAGTGGCTAAACGGAAAAAGGTATGAAATATTTATCAAAGTTCGCGTCAGTGTACTGATCGCCACCACTTCCGCCATTGCAAATACGTTAGTTAACAATTATTAAGTTATTTCGTGATACATTTCTATGAATTTCTATGAATATTTACTTAAACTTTTACCATTATATCTGGTTCATAAAGACGTATTCCGTAACCGCCAAAATTTGCGTCTAAATTTTCTTACCAAATACGCGTTTAAAATTTATTGGTGCAATTTCTTTCATCGTGCGATATCAAATAGACTTTAAAGCTCATAAAAGGAGATGCATACGCTGCAATCGTATAGATTTACAACGTGTACTAACTCAACTCTTATTGCCACTGACGCTGTCTGCCTTTCTTCCTCCTTACTGGGAATCAGAACTTATTTGTACGAAGGCTATCTACAGAATTGTATTTGTTGCAATGATAGTCTACGTTGACACTTTATTAAAACCATCTGGAGTTTATAAAAGATTAATTGTGAGTAAATTTTTCTTATCAATTAAAAATATTGTTGGAAAAAACAGAAGATAAGGTGAAATTTAGGTTAAATAAATTCACTTGAAACATCAACCAAACATTTATCATGCGTGATAATCAAAGATGATACAAGTTTAAAAAAAAGAGTATATCAGTCATGTAGTTCCCACAATACAAGCTCTGCTTAGTTTGCGGCTAGATGATGCTGTGTGAAAAATGAACAGTATTATTTATTTTTATTATTATGATGTTCTTGGGAAAAATATAGGTATTATCAGTATTCAAAATATAGGTGCACGGTAACTACGGGTACCGTGGTACCACAACACTCAGACCCAGAACATGCAAACATTTAACCAGCAGAAATCGAACCCACATCTCTTGCGGCGCAGCTGGGTACTCGCCTGCCGTACTACAGTAAAATAAATAAATAATAAATAAATAATGCTGGACATTTTTTCACACAGCATCATCATCTAGCCCCAAACTAAGCTGAGCTTGTATTATGGGAACTTCATGATTGATATACTACTTGTATACTTTTTTTTGTAAATACATACATATTATATATAGAAAACACCCAGACCATGGCAAACATTTGTCCCGCAGCGGGAATCGAACCCTGTGGCGCAATGGGCGAAGGCCCGCCTAGGACGCAGAAGGTTGCGGGTTCGATTCCCGCGCGGGACAAATGTTTTCTTCTGCAAATATTTGTCTCGGGATCTGGGGGTTTTCTATGTATAATATGTATGTATTTACAAAAAAAAAGTATATAAGTAGTATATCAGTCATGTAGTTCCCATAACACAAGTTCTGCTTACTTTGGGGCTAGATGATGCTGTGTGAAAAGTGTCCAGCATTATTTATTTTATATGTTAGTCACGAGAGGGCCATCATGTAATTTATTTCTATTGAATAATAATAGGATACCAACTAACCCACGATGTTTTAGGTCCAAACGAGCAACGTGTATTCGTTTGTTTGGTCGCAGATGATATTGAAAACTGTATCGATTCTAGTGACTCTAACAGAAAAACACGTTAGGTCACATAGCTTTGAAAACCTCAAATCCGGTAAAATCACCATAACTAGCAAAATCTTGTAAAGGATTCAAACCAAGAATATTATTCTCTTTATCTCACTTTCCGAGCAAAGCTCGGTCCTCTTACTATAGTAACAATTAACACTTCACCTCACATAAAACGCAAATAAATCTTATTTAACTATCTTCCATTAAATTTTAAAATGAACTCGCTATAAATCTCTATCGAGCACGCAGGTGCGGACGTAGTTAAAACCGGCGAAAACTAGTACTTACCACCATTAAAAGCAAACGTTGGAAACAGATGGGCCACTGCATAAAAACTATTAAATTGAAAGCTATGAAACAGTGAATAATTCTTGTATTACTGTTTTCTTGGTCTCCTCTGAATCGAGGCTTAGAGTTTGACTGTTTTATCAGAGATTGCAATGTGAGAAGAATGTTTTATCTTTTCGCGGGCATGTAATGTTTCGACGTGCCTCTGACTACCCCCTCAACTCACTGAGGGTACCCACTATAGGGAAGACAAAGTGTTTGTTTTGTTTTTGTTTTATAAGTTCAAAGTTTTCCAGGCAAATGCATTATTTGACACTATATTTTATTTACAGTAAAAGTAAAATAACGTAAAATTTTAATACGAGGTTCGCTTAGTTGACGCTGACCAATCTGTCCGTGATAGTTGATAAACGTTGATAGCAAGACCGATGGCAAGATAATGGCAGGTCTTGTGAACTAGCTGACCATACGAAGTGTGATTGAAACGAACGACAAGCCAATTCAGGCTCGGAAGCCCATGTGCACGGCTCATTACCAAGCAATTGCATTGTACACGCTCTAACGATATGGTGTGAACGGGCCTTTAGGCGATGCGCTACGTAAATTATTATGATTCACAGCTTTGCGGCTTCATGGAATGGGCTAGCTGGGATTTATCTGATATAATGACGTCACTTGTAATAAGCTTTTGACGTTACAAAACTAACATTAATACATCAAAAAAGGAAATAATTTTAATCTCTGTTAACTTTAAATGAGAAAGTGATGACGCAGTTTGGTATTGTGGTATTAAAATTGTGAGGATCATTTAGAATCCATAAACTTAATTAAAATTGTGAGGTTCATCATTGAGGATCCATAAACTTAGTTGCAATATGATTTTATAAGTTAGTTTACGCCGATTACTTGCAACCAAGCCGTAAAGAATCAAGCACCAAACTTGGTTTGATTATTTTATGATTCTTCATTCAACTTCATAGTACCATAATCGAATAAGGTGAAATTAAGCTTTAAAACAAGCATTTCTCAAGGAGTTTTACTACAAAAAGTTTTACTTAGCATATTGAACACTAGTAAAACAACAAAAGAATAGGCATCGCTCCATCCGGTAGATAACCTTGATCCCCGCTGTCGAAGGCTTGAGTAGGGTCCACTTATTACCTTATTTACTGAAAAGGGTCGTCACCTTAACTAAGTAGATAATAGCACAAATATTTTGTATCCGCTTTTGATAAAGGTGAGGTGTTGAAACATAAGAATTCGAGTGAGATTTGATTTGATTTTTGAGGACCTCTGTGGCGCAATGACCCGCCTGAAACGCAGAAGGTTGCGGGTTCGATTCCCGCTGCGGGACAAATGTTTGTATCTGCAAATATTTGTCTCGGGTCTGGGTGTTTTCTTTGTATTTTATGTATGTATTTACAAAAAAATGTATATAAGTAGTATATCAGTCATGTAGTTCCCATAATACAAGCTCTGCTTACTTTGGGGCTAGATGATGCTGTGTGAAAAATGACCAGCATTAAAAAAAGGTGGGTTTGCTTATTTTTTTGGTCTGTGTACGTAGCCTTGAGCACTTTCTTCTTCATATTTCGTTCATCCAATTCATTTGAAGTTTGCCCACCTTGTGCTTCTACTAAATAAAGGTCTATTTGGCTCTATCTCGGTATCAATATCGCTAGTTTTTATACCTATATTTAGTGTTCGTTGTCAGGCATTTGGTGTTCTACCATTTCCCATGTTCAACCTACGCCTTGTAGTGTATATAGTTACTGCCACGTCTCATAGCCATACCTACAATCGCAAATGATAAAGGGACCATGGTACTACAAAATGATTAGCGTTACTTCTAGTGCCCTCTTAACAAAAAGTATCTGCCGTATTTATTATAGACTTATAGCTTTTTTCCTCAAAAAAACCTTTTATTAAAACCGACTCCATGAAATATAAATTCACACGATACAAAAACGAATCCATCATAGAATCTATTTGGCCGCAACTTCATAACGAGCGAAATGGGTTCCGTAGCCCAAAAGGCACCATTCTTAGGGTTCCGTTTTTTATTCACTACACGTTACGGAAATTCTCTACGTCTTTGTGAGGAATCAAACCGAGCGTACGTGTTTGGAAAACAAATTTATTATAAACAACATTTTTTTAGATTGGTCCTAAAGATTTGAAGCGATAAATATCTGTGTGAAAGCTGATCGAAATTGAATTAACATATTTTTTATGCATTATTTTTGACTATTTTGTGCCCCGTAGTTCAGTAGGTGCAAACTCTAGATGTAAAATTGTATGTCTTTCATTTAGATTAAAGAAGATTCCACTACAGACTTACACTCAATGTACTATGATGAATCTTAGATTGAATTCAATCATAGATTTTATCAAACATTTAAATTGTAAACTTACACTGCTGCTTGCGTGTAGATTTAGGGTCTTACTTCTAATGATTTTAAATCAGTCATATACTGATAAAAATCTAATTGAATTCAAAATGGCACATATCAGTAAAACACTCTATAGAGGTAATTACCATAGTTTGTAACTCGTTCTAGAGCCAGACATTCAAGTTTATTTTCCAACACAAGACGAAATCGTCGTATTTTCAATAATTTCAAATATTATCTCCTGTCACTTTACTTTCATTTGATTTAATATATTTTTTTAATTATTTAGGTAGAAAACCCAGTTTCTTATTAATCATTGCCATTCTTAGAATAACCTTCGATAAAACCGAAAATATTCCTTTATGCCATTATGCCTCCCATTAATCAAATAAGGCATTAGATCTAAAATGAGTTCGATTCATAAATTTTTTACATTATTTTCTATTAAACTCAATAGGTGCTTAAAAACTTTTTAATTTATTATCCAATTTTCATTTTCGCAATTGCTTTCGGCGACATTTTATTAATTAGGTAATTGTAACACTGAAAAAGGTTATGTTTGAAATTTAGTCCTCAATGTTATGAAATAATTATTACATAAATACTTTCATATTTTTTATAACTTTTTACCATTTATGTAATTTTATTGTTTGCAGGCTCTCTATGTTTACAATTAAACATAGAGAGCCTGCATTAAACAAACTTGTTCATTTTACGGATATAATCATTTCTATCCGTAAAAATGAACAAGTTTTCCTTTTTTTAACAATGCGTTAGTGGCTTGAATTTACACTAATGAAACTGAATATTCGGTCGGTGATTTAAACTACATATGTTATCTACCTGAAAACCGTATTTTTTTGCAATTGTGTATTATGAACATAAATATTATAAAGATAGTTTTTTTTTTAAGATTTTTTATTTAAAATTATTTATTTGTTGTATTGATAAATATTTTGCGTTTGCTGTCAGAAGTTTTCTTAAAAAGTAAGATGGTGGTAAATTTTGATGGTAGCTTGAAAAATAACATACATAATACAATTACTTACACAATTAGGTAGAGCCCAAGAGCTATTTAAGTCTTCATCACGAAAATAAAGGTAATTTTTCTAAAAAACGCTGTCGTAAAATAAAATTGCTGCGAAAATGACATTCGCCGCAAATACTGTTAATAGGGAGGGCAAAAAAGTAATTGAATCACATTGAGGGTAAACGTGAACTTCCAGTATTTTAAGGACATGCCATAGAACTTTATAGATCTCATTATTTTTTCTCCATCTCTCTACAGACTTAAGGATACTTAACTCAGCTCTTTTTTCTCAGTAACTGCTACTTTTTTTATAATCTGTGAACGAAATTATTACAGACGTTGCTAAACCCTTTGCATATTTAGATTCCAAGGCATTTAGACGAAGTGGTCTTATTTTAGAATTATTTAATTGGTACAATTATGTTAGTACCAATATCTATAGTGTTAGCCACTAGATGAAAATGTCAAGTTCTAGCGATAACAGGTACCTACCTAGGTACGTAACTAAAATGTTGTATAAATTGGCCATAATCTCACCTGTCATTAATGATATGACCGACGATGAAGCATGAAAATTCACTCTTACCTTGAAGAGACCCAGATTGTTAACATACTTTTATTTGTGACAGCTTTAACTTAGTAAGTGGTTGTCAAAGTTTGCGTGAATGATCGCCACCGCGTCAGTTTGACAGGGCCTTTAGGTATAGTTCTCGTCCTAACTCAATTTATTTATCATGGCCTGAAGTGACGTTTATTCAGTAGAAATACGTCACACCAAATAAAACCAACTAAACGTGTAGTTCAATCTATTAAACAATCTTAATAGCATTAAATATCTTCAAAGGAATAAGATCCCAAGTCATTAATCATTGCATACATAACCTCTCCTTCATTTGTCACTCATTTCCGTCATCTAAAACGACTTTGAAAAATGACTTCCCATTTTCCTTTACTGAGACGTAAACATCGCTCACGTCACTTTGTATTGTTTCAGATAGAACGACACGAGGATAATGACGTCACTAAATAAAGGTAGAAGGTGAACCGAGCAAAATGGATATAGATCATGTAGTACTGGATAAAGAAGCAATCAGCCGTTTCGAACAGTATACGTTGGCAAAGCCTTCACTAAATGGCGGAATCCCTTTGGACAGATGCCAAGATGCCGACTCTATGGTATCAAATAGCAGAAAGAGACAAACATCGCGCCAAAAAGTTGTTTGCTGCTTTTGTTTCAAAACTACTAAATATAGGCGAAAACAATTCATTGTCGGCTCACTCACAAACCTCGTGATATTCACCGTCCTACTGGCTTACACTTTTCTCGGCTCATTTATTTTCGTTGCTATAGAAGGCGGCTCAGAAGTACCGGCCAGACCACGAATACTACCCGACAGACAGAAATTAGGTCACAAAGAAGCGAACAACACGAATAAAAAAGTCGCAGATGACGATTACGAAAACGGTAACATGACTTTGTCCGCGAATTATTTCTGGGATGCGCGGAGCCGAGCCGTGGAAAATATTTGGGAGATTACAGTCTCACTGAATATATTGTACAGAGAAAATTGGACGCGATTGGCTGCACAAGAAATTTTGAAATTCCAGAACGAGTTGGTACAAAGGGTGACGACCGAAATGGCGTCGCAGTATGGAGTCAGTTACCGGGAGATGGCATTGGGTGAATTTAGCAGCGAATTCAGCAACCATTATGAAGAACACGAATGGAATTTGGCGCTGGCATTTTTCTACTCCTTAACCGTTCTAACAACGATAGGTACCAATTTAAATATACATTCCTTCTTTTTACTTGCAATGTTGAACACGAAAATAAAATGAAATTCTCTTTCACAGGTTATGGGAACATTGCTCCGAGAACGATGCTTGGGAAAGGTGTGACAATACTCTATGCTCTTTTCGGAATACCACTGACGCTTGTGTACTTATCGAGTGTTGGTTCGCTGCTTTCCAAAATGGCTCGAAGTGTTTTCAGTAGAGCATTGTGTTGCTGCCTTTGCTCAAATTGCGGTTACTGTTGCTATGATGAAAAACGAATGGCGGAAAAAGAGAGAAGAATGAAAATGAAAAGGCAGCAAGAAGAAATGGTGAACAGTCAGAACACTAGCAAAACGCCGACTGAAGAATGCTACGTATTGAAACCAGACAGTCAAAAAGACTTATCCATATCAGATAGACCAACAACGAGTACTGTCAAAGACGATATCATCAGCTGGCCTGATACAGACTCGAAGCTCTCCATGCACGGTTTGAGTATTCTTGCACCCGTGTTCTTATGCCTGACAGCAATTTTTATATACATTGTGATTGGTGCATTAATTCTTTTCAAACTGGACAATTTGCCAATCATGGATGGCTTTTACTTCTGTTTCATGGCACTGAGCACTATCGGCTTCGGAAACATTATTCCTGGCATGAGTTTCACAACGATAAACGGTGTTAGGTACTATGCAATAAACTCTACAACTTTGTGGTTCTGTTCCGCGTATACATTGACTGGATTAGCGTTAACTGCTATGTGCTTCGGTGTGATACATGACGAAATAATTTATAGGATAAAGCATCAGCAAAAACAGTGGTCACAAAAGGGCAATACGGTGAATGATGAAGTGAATTTAAATGATCCTTTTTACATGAACTCCTGACAAATATTTAAAGGTAAAAGTGAAAACTTGTATAGTATAATGGAAGACAATTCAGTAGTTGAACGTAAGATTGAAATAGACAATATAGAAGTATTTAGTGTAGATGATATGACAACGGCTTTAGATTTAAGTGCGGAGTTTCCGCCACCACCCGATGAAGAGATCGTTGCTATAGTAACGAAGAAGGAACCGAAAGGTTTTGGTAATATGGTTGCTTATAACGTGTTACCAGAAATGCTGGAGCATGTCAATACACAATCATAAAGATTTATGAGGTTATGTTTAAATGACTTCATTTAATTCTGAAAGGAAATACAAAACCCATGGCATTTGATTTAAGTGCTATGAAAGTTCCTCACATAGTAATATTTTATCAGTAATGTATGATTTTATGCCACCCATAATATCGTACTTTGCCAATACTGTGGTTTTGTGTTTGCAATCGATTTGATAGCGCTAGAAACATGTACCAACTGAATATAGGTATAATGTTTCAGATTAAGTGTATTTTGTATTAATGGACAATGAAGATTTTCTCTGCATCTATTTTGACATTACCAACTAAATTATGGATTTGTTTGAAATGAGTTTACTGGCTGTGAATAATGTATATACATTAGTATTTTTTGGTGATATATGCCATAATTTTTCCTTACTTTTGTGATTATAAAACACTGTAAATACTGTAAATATTGTACAATAGTAACTTAACGATTAATGATAGGAACTTAACGATGTCTAACATCTTTTATCTAGATCTATGTAAACTGTTAATATCAAAAATGTAACTATAAAGATTTTCATGTGGCATAGTATCTTTGTAAAAATATCAGTTTAATTATAAAACTCTTACATACTGTGAACTTTTTTACACCCAAACCTTTTTTCATAGGATTTTATTTAAGCTATCACTGACATACGCCGCTAAGGATATAGCTTAACTTATAAAGAAGACACAAGAAATGCGGATTCGATTCCCGCTGCGAGACAAATGTTTGCTTGTTCTGCAGATATCCAGTTCCAGATCTAGTATTTCTTGATAGCCACGAAACTTGGTTGCTTTATAAAATAAGTAATATATATAAAATGTGCAGAGTAAACGAAAATTTAACCAATATTCTCCCTATTCCTAGTAAAAATGTTAAAAACCTTACACAAGACAGTAATTTTAGCTAGGAAAGGGTGAAACACCAGAGGGAAATTATTTTACATCGACCGCATTGAGCTTAGCTGTCTTCGTAAGCAGGTGAATATTGAATAGAAAACTATTATGACACAGTGTCTTATCAAAATCTATACGACACTGTTTTTATTGCATTAGATTATAGTATGCGATGACGCCCACCATCTAAAACTGCTAATCCAACTATCTGGATGGATGGATTTTTTATTCTGTGATATTGGTAAATTTTACCAATAATACAGGAATGATAGATAGTACAAGTAGAGTTTTTTAAAACATTACGACCTCTGTGGCGCAGTGAGCCAAGGCCCGCCTGAGCTAAAGGTTGCGGGTTCGATTCCCGCAGCGGGAAAAATATTTATATAATCTGTAAATATTTGTCTCGGATCTGGGTGTTTCTATGTATAATATGCATGTATATACAAAAAGTATATAAGTAGTATATCAGTAACGTAGTTCCCATAATACAAGCTCTGCTTACTTTGGAGCTAGATGATGCTGTGTGAAAACGTCCAGCATTATTTATTTATTTATGGTGTTCATACAAACTTTAAATAGCTATAGGTCACATGATTCACAGATGTTTCTTCATCTTTCCTCTAAGGGTAAGCCGAGTGGAAAACAAATAGCGATTTATATTGAAATAGAACTCTTTTTCAATCTTGAGCGCGTTCGCTCGTATTATTGCTATCGTATGATAATCCTACAGAAAACATGGTTCTATGTTTTCTTCGTGCTGGCGTGGAGGGCGATTAGCCAGCTGTGACGCAAAAGGTGCAGATTCGATTTCCGTTGTGGGACAAATGTTTGTATTTATTATTTTGAATTTATGAGTATATTGGAAAAGCATAATGAAGGGGAAAATTGATGGAAAGAAATGAAACTTAAATAATTTTATGGTAAAATAAACGTGTACTCAATTGTGTTTGTGAAGTAGGTAAAGCCGTGTTGGCCTAGTGGGCGATACCCCGACTTCTGATCCGGAGGTCGTGGGTACGCACCAATGGATTTTTCCACTCGAACAATTTATGTGCGCATTAACACGTGCTCAAAACGGTGAAGGAACATCGTGAGGAAATCGGCATGCCCTAGAACCAACAATTCGAAGGCATTTGCCAACAGTTAGTGTTCCAATAAGCGGTGATGGGCTTGCAACCTGTCACGTGGAATGCTAACTTGCAAAACGCGGGCATGTAACAAATGTAATGTCTGGACGTGCCTCTGACTACCCCTACTTGCTATTCTCAAAGATCTACTCACTGAGTATGTATCTGAGGATGCCCACCGTGGGGAAGACAATCGTGAGCGTGTTTGTTTGTTTTGTTTTTTGGTAGGTACCTAGACACACAAGAGGGTTTCTTATACTCCTATGTATAAGTAACTAATAAAGAAGTTTAATTAGAAAGAAGAAAAAGCTAAAAAGAAAGCGATATAGAACAGAACAGCAAAATACACAGAAGAACCAAAAACCTCACATGAAACCTTACTATTACTAAAGTAAAGTAGTAAAATGCAATATTTCCCACTCAAATTAACTCGCAATATTGAAAATAAAATGTTTTGTGAGATAGAAAACTGATGGCGGATAGGAACGGCAAGTCGATTCAATCATTTTACCTCAGAGATTCAAACTCAAACACGTAAACAATAAATATTACTCAGTCAGCAAAATAAATTGCAATATAATTTGCCATGAAAAAATATTTATATTATTCATACCTGAATATTTAAAGTGCATTGATTGCTTAACATAAATTATGCCTAACATAATTTATTTAAATTTGTTTGGAGTGGAAGTTCATTTTAGGGGCTTTATTCTTTAGAACACACAGAGAAATGCAGACACAAAACATACAAATAGAGCATGTACAAAGGTGAGCTTGACTCTAACAAAAGTTTTTTTTAATTTGAAGATAGGGACTTCCCAAAAACGAATATTTTGAACAAACGTACAATTTTAGGTTAGAATGAAACGTATAACTCTAGGTTATACGTTTCATTCGTTTTCACTATATAGACAATACGTAAATAGTGAAAACACTCCAAAAGATCAAACCCTATGAATTAGTGTATTGTTAATAATAGTGTAGCATAGTTAAAGTCGTGTCAGTGCTAATTCTATAGCACATATGAGCATAGTGTATACCCTCTAATACAGTCAGTAAGAAACGTATGTCCATTACATAACTCTTAGCTATTCTTTATTTTATAAAACTAGGTAAATGTTCAAATATACTAACTAGGCTCGATTGTAGTATTACCTACTAGGATACATTTATTTATTTAAAGTATAATAATGTAGGCAAGAAAAAAAAAGTTTTATGATAAAAAAACTATTTATAACCTCCGAGTCTCTAGTTACAAGGACATGCTGATTTCCTTCATGGTGAGGGATAATTATTATTGTTTAAAAATGCATTGCTAGTTTTCATGACTCCGACCTGTGTCGGCCACTGCATTGAATGAACTCATCTATCTTAGTTTTAATGGATAATGACAGTGACGATTCGGCCAAAACCAGTCCGTATAGAGACAATGTAATTTGTCGTAGTCAAAACGTATAATCCGTTCTTTTACATAATCGCTAGCAGTTTTACAAAACTGTACTGTTTTCTTACCCTGTGCATTGACGTCCAGCCAGATTGTAATTCACATTGTTAGAGCATTACGCGTTTTCCAATGCAACTGACAATGTGTAGCCGTTTTACAAATTGGAGCGGCGTTTTGTAATAAAAAAAGCCCTATGAACCTAATCTCTCTTCTGATTACAATAATCGTATCGCAATGAAATTCCGTCAATAAGACTGATTAGAAAATAGGGCGGTTTTGTAAAACTAATCAAGCAATCCATCTGCAATCATCATACAATTCAATAACTTTATTTGAGGAGGAACAGATTGAACGAATACAATTTTTACTGATAGCAGATTGAGATATACAGCAGCTCCATGACGCCGGAACTCGTAAGCCGAGGTAAATTCGAGGGTAAGTAATTAATCAAGTTAGTTGCAAGTGGTTTGGTGCACCGCAAGTGCGAATGAAGTTTGCTTTGAACATTCTGCTTGAAGTAGGTAAGTTAGGTGCCCCGGGTGTATCCACACCACGTATCAAGCATGTTAAACTTAAATGATGATAAATGTATGGGAGTGCAATATATGAACTAAATTATACTACCTTATGAGTACTTAGGTACCTACTGTTTGTTTTTCCTGGTACATATCCAAGGTACTAGGAGGAAAATTAACCTACCTTGTTGAGTTTATTAGAATTTCAACTTTATAACTATCCTAGACATTCAATGCCATTTTTATACCTTTGGGAGAGACTAGCCACCCACAACACAGGGAATCCTAGTGTGGGGGCTAGTAAACCTAACTTGTTTGTGGGGTGGGTAATGAAAACTGTTGTGTACCTACTAACATAGATACTACCTACATTTAAAATTGCATTGAGTTGTTTTCGTAACAGAGTTGGTAAATGAGCACCTGTGTAATAGTATTATAGATCGAATAAACAAAATTTATTTTAACTATTTTATTTATTATTAATTCTTAAGTTGATCAGTAAAATTTCCAATAAACTGTAAGCATTAGATGTTGCATATGTAATAGATAGCACCGACTATGTGCGATGATATTACAATTCTAGTAGTCATTTTACAATCAGGGGGCTAGGTATACTGAATTGAGCCTCAGCTTGATCGAAATCAAACCAGTGTCGCAACCATAAAATAACTGAATGAAAGCCCTACCGCACACGTTAAAAATAGCTCGATCATACCCCTGGTCGTAGTAATATTGGTTCAGTCAATTTTCGGTCATTTTCAATCATAATTAATGAAAACAACATTTATTCATACAACTATGTACAAGTAGGTATATACAAAAAATACAGATGAAACAGCTAGTTATCTAAAGACCGTTGCAAACGATCTATAGATAGCTCAACTGATCCAGATCACTACCAGGCGGAAGCGTTCCCAAAATACTGGCCACATTGCCACGCTGAATGGCAATGCTAATGCGTTGACCGATATAAGAGCCAGCTCTCTTGTCACGCGTCGCTTCGACCAGTCGCCCTGCGAGAATGCCAATTTTGAAGTTTATGAGATTAAAACATTTATTTTGGATACGATTATTGGCCATGTGATTTGAAACGCAAGTATGCCACTTATGTGTAGCAATCATGGGTTCAAAGATTATTTAGGATCGAATTTACAATAAAAAAATAGAAGCACCGATTCCCAAACTGAATCAAAAATTATTAAAGGCTTGCAGGAAGAATACTTATTGTTAAACTCACTTTTGTGATGTTATTTATTTTTTAGTAAAATCATAAATAAAATGACAGCATCATCTAGATCCAAAGTAAGCAGAGCTTGTGTTATGGGATCTACATGACTTATACTTATATACTTTTTACATACATACATATTATACATAGAAAACACCCAGATCCCGAGACAAATATTTGCAGATGCAAACATTTGTCCCGCGGCGGGAATCGAACCCGCAACCTTCTGCGTCTCAGGCGGGCCTTCGCCCACTGCGCCACAGAGGTCTAGTTCAGTCTTATAAGTTTATTTGCGAACAATAAAGAGTTCCCTTGTTTTTTACTGACCCAAATTTAGTTCCAACTTTCAGGTGTCAAATTCATACGCAACATTTATTAATATCCTCGAGAAAAAAAACCTCGTTTGATAACGTCTTCTTAAGCTGAGGTAAATGATGCTAGATGATGAATTGCACTCACTTTTTGCGTATTAGGTAATTCACTCCAGCATTTAATTTTCTGGTGTTTTCCCTTCATTTTTACTCAGGTAGGTACAATTTTGCTGAAACATAAAAAAGGCTTGGGTTTGACTGTTAGTTTTTAACTTTTTAGCCATGTACTTTCCTTGGGTAACATTCTGACTTTTGATCCGAAGGTCGTGGCTTCGAACCCAATAGACTGTGTCAATAGATTTTTCACTCGAAAAATGTATGTGCGGATTGATACGTATTCGAACACGATGAAGGAAAACATCGTGAAGAAACCAGCATGCCTTTGAACCAAAAGTTCGAAGACCAACGGTTAGTGTTCCTATAAACGGCGATGGACTTACGACTTCTCATTATGCCAAAAATAATGTTTGACGTGCCTCTGACTACCTTTTTACTTAGTATCCACATGGATCTACGTACTGAGTATAGAATAAATAATACTTATCATGAGGATTACATGAGCGTGTTTTTTTTTTGTAAATTGATGTATTTTGGCTCAAGGTAAGATAACTATTTAAATGAAACTCTATTAAAAATCTATCAATTCCTAAAAGGGTATTTCTTGCGAAATCCCATTTGCCTGTCGAAAAACGAAATCCATTACCTGAAAAGATACACCGAATAATATCGAATAGAAAAATCCGGTTTTAACCAAAAAGAGGTCAGACATTATTGAGTTATTTAGCTAAAATAAAATAATAATGTAACTTATCAGCTACTGCTTTTGCAGTCTAACATAAACTACACAATATTATACATGTATACTATTAAAATAAGTATTCTGTCTGTAGTAGTAAGACTACAAAACAGAGTTCAAGTCACCGACACAGGCAGACCCACAAGTCTGGCGGCATTACCCCGTTGAATAGCAATGCAAATTTATATATAGCCATCGTAAGCGTCAGCACTTTGGTCTATAGTTTCGTCCATCAGCTATAGATAAATGCTTTTAATGCATAATAAAACTTCAAAGAGAAATTTCATCTTCTGCAATTTTTACTATAATAATGGCAATAATTTTCAATCGCCACCCTAAATAAGCCATACAGCACCCCTCATGAATAACAATAGAATATTTATGCCTCAATGTTTTCAGTTTCCGAAAGGTTTTGTTTTATGGTATTTAGGGTTACGTAACAGGACCGAACCCAGATGCGACCTCTGTGGCGCAGTGAGCGAAGGCCTGCCTGAGACGCAGAAGTTCGATTCCCGCCGCGGGACAAATGCTTGTATAATCTACAAATATTTGTCTCGGGTTTGGGTATTTTCTATTTATAATATGTATGTATTTACAGTTATGTAGTTCCCATAGTACAAGATATGCTTAGTTTGGGGCTAGGTGAAGTTGTGTGAAAAATATGACCAGCGTTTTTATTTTAATATTTAAAAAATATCTCAGCTATTTGTTCCGGGTTAGATGTTATGGTGCAACGGTCCCGGTAGTTTCTGTTACCTACGACACAGGGAAACATAGTTGGGGGGGTCAGAACTATGTATTTGACAGTTGTATACTTTTTTATTATCTATAAGTATCATTTATCTACTGTGTCCTCAATAAAATGATCATTTATTTATTCATGAAAATAATATAATTATTTAATCGAATGGACAATATAAGATAATCCGAGAATTGAATAATCTTATATTATCTAAAACACCATTAACAGATAATCCGAGGGGTGCTTTATTAAGATTTAATTTGAAACATCAAGGACGGAACCTTCGGCAGTCAAAATGAACACCCGCACTTGGCCCGGCTTGTTTAAAGAAAATGAGGCTATTTCTTTACATCGCCGGTAACATTGTTTTAAGGAAGCAATGGAATATAAAGCTTTGAACGTTTTATGAAAGTAATAATCCATATTCCCTAGTCTTTCAATTTAAGCGTTTGTACCTCGTTCAAGTTTCCAGATTCAGTATGCAGCTGATACTATTTTTGATCGACAGATAGATAACTCCTTATAGCAGATAACAAAATTAAAAATAATAATTTATATAAAAAGAAGGTTGCGGGTTCGATTCCCGCTGCGGGAAAAATGTTTCTACGATTAGCTAATGTTTGTCTCGGGTCTCGGTGTTTTCTATGTATAATATGTATGTATTTACAAAAAAAAAAGTATTTAAGTAGTCTATCAGTCATGTAGATCCCTTATTAAAGTTCTGCTTAGTTTGGGGCTAGATGATGCTGTGTGAAAAATGTCCAGCATTATTTATTTATTTATTTAATGAATGAATTAATGAATTGGGATGTAAGGGAGCAACATTTCACCTTCTGCTCCAATCGTCAACCTACACCTGCACGCGGTACATCCTGCAAAAACAAACGAGGCTCTGACGACCGGCTGATGGCGGTATAGCCCTCCCTAAACTAACACAGTTAAATATCCTGACCACTGACGGGCAGCAGCGTCAGTGGTGCGACAAGCTGTGCTCTGCGATCGCCAACCCGCCTGCCCAACGTGGCGATTATGGGCAAAACCCTCCCAATGTTAAGCACCTTGATTAAACGGCCCCCAATTCCCGGCCGCCCCGCTATTCCTGGCCAAGGTGGCGGCCATGGTAACGGCGGGGCAGGGGGTGCTAAGAATCCCCGGGTTACGGTAGGCTACCACAAACAAAATCAACTGACCTTAGCTACGTATAATGGAAAGACACTGCGACTCGACGAACATTTGGTACAGCTAGAGACGGAACTGAACAACATAAACTGGCACATACTCGGGTTAAGCGAAGTCCGACGAAAGGGGGAGGACACCTTAACCTTGGAGTCAGGCCATCTTATGTATTTCCGTGAGGGAGACCAACTTTCCCAAGGTGGCGTGGGGTTCCTCGTTAATAAGGTCCTTACTGATAACGTTGAAGAGATCTCGAGTGTATCGAACAGGGTAGCGTACCTGATACTCAGGCTATCTAAGCGATATAGCCTGAAAGTGATACAGGTCTACGCACCGACTGGAGCACACCCAACTGAAGAGGTAGAGGATATGTACGAAGACATATCCAAAGCCCTTCATAACACCACCAAAGCTCACTTCAACGTCATCATGGGGGACTTCAACGCTAAAGTAGGAGTACAGACTCGCGGTGAATCGAGACTAGGGCCGCATGGTATTGGTAGTAGGAACGACAGGGGGCAAATGCTCGTTAACTTTCTAGAGCAAGAGGGGCTCTTTTTAATGAACTCTTTCTATAAAAAGAAGCCCCACAGAAAGTGGACGTGGCGAAGCCCCGACTCTGTCACCAAAAATGAGATCGACTTTATCATGACCGACAAAAGACAAATATTTAGGGATGTCTCGGTGGTCAATAGGTTCAATACCGGAAGCGACCACAGAATGGTCCGAGGCACCCTAAGTATCGACGTTCAGTTGGAGAGGCGGCGCATGATAAAGTCCACGCTCCGACCTAACCTACTGCAAATCAGTGCGGGATCCGAAGCCTTCCAAAAGAAACTGGAAGATCGATTCGCTGCCGTGGAAACCACAGAAGACGTTGACGAGGAACTCCAAAACATGCTAGGAGTCGTGAGGGAAGAGGGCGTAAAATTCTGCAGCATGAAACGTATGGGTAGGAAGTCTGAACTCTCAGACGAGACTTTGCGGTTAATGACAAAACGACGGGAAGACACAATGGCTACTTCGTCAGAGCGTTCGGCCCTCAACAAGCAAATTGCAAAGCTGGTTCGTCGTGACCTTCGGTGCTCTAGCACTCGCCGTATTGAGAAGGCTATTGAGCAGAACCGAGGGTCTAAAGTGTTTAACCAGCAGCTTGGGAGGAGTCATCTGACGAAGCTTAAAACAGCAAATGGTCTAACCGTCTTGTCTAAGCCGCAGATTCTCGCTGAGATTGAGGACTTCTACGGCCGGCTGTACGACTCACATGCTCCCCGCCCTGAACCCGATATTCACGATTCCAGAGCCACACTTACGCGCCACTTTACGGATGAGCTGCCGGATGTTAGCGTGGATGAAATCGAGATGGCTCTTAGGCAACTTAAAAACGGAAAAGCCCCCGGTGATGACGGAATCACATCTGAGCTTCTGAAGGCAGGAGGAGTCCCAGTGTTAAGGGAACTTCAGAAGCTCTTCAACTCTGTCATTTACCGTGGGAGAACTCCGGAGGCGTGGAACAGGAGTATTGTTATCCTTTTCTTTAAGAAAGGAGACAAAACACTTTTAAAGAATTATAGGCCCATCTCACTCCTGAGCCACGTCTACAAGTTGTTCTCTAGAGTCATCACGAATCGTCTCGCAAGAAGATTCGATGAGTTCCAGCCTCCGGAACAAGCCGGGTTTCGAAGCGGCTATAGTACCGTGGACCACATCCATACAGTGCGGCAGATTATACAGAAGTCCGAGGAGTATAATCGGCCCCTGTGCTTAGCATTCGTGGACTACGAAAAAGCCTTCGACTCCATCGAAACCTGGGCTGTTTTGGAATCCTTGCAGCGATGCCAAGTTGACTATCGTTATATCGAAGTGTTGAGATGTCTGTACGAAACCGCGACAATGAGTGTTCAAGTACAGAACCAGCAGTCTAATCCCATCCAATTGCGCAGAGGAGTGAGACAGGGAGATGTCATATCTCCAAAACTGTTCACTAACGCATTGGAGGATCTGTTTAAGACGCTGGACTGGAAAAATATGGGCATCAACATAAATGGCGAGTACATCTCACACTTACGATTTGCAGATGACATAGTCCTGATGGGGGAGTCGCTGCAGGAGCTGCAGGGAATGCTAGATGGCCTAGCCGACTCTTCTCAACGAATTGGTCTCCGGATGAACATGGATAAAACAAAAATTATGTTCAATGGGAACATAAACCCGGAGCCAATCGTCGTACAAGGCCACCCACTTGAAGTTGTCCAAGAATACGTCTACCTCGGTCAAATTTTGCAATTAGGTAGACACAACTTCGAGAAGGAGGCCAAGAGAAGGATCCAGCTGGGCTGGGCAGCGTTCGGAAAACTACGTCGAATCTTCTCGTCACCCATACCACAATGCTTGAAGACTAAAGTCTTCAATCAGTGCGTCCTACCCGTGATGACCTACGGTGCCGAGACATGGACACTCACAGTAGGGCTAATCCACCAGTTCAAGGTTGCACAGCGAGCTATGGAACGAGCTATGCTCGGGGTTTCTCTGAAAGATAAAATCCGCAACGAGATTATCCGACAGAGAACGAGAGTCATCGACATAGCTCAGAGGATTAGTAAGCTGAAGTGGCAATGGGCTGGTCATATATGCCGAAGAACCGACAACCGTTGGGGTAAACGAGTTCTTGAGTGGAGACCGCGTCTGGGCAAACGTAGTGTGGGGCGCCCTCCGGCTAGGTGGAGCGATGACGTAAGAAAGGCAGCGGGCAGTAAGTGGAAGATAAGAGCCGAAGATCGGGCTCAGTGGCGCGTATTGGGAGAGGCCTATGTCCAGCAGTGGACTAATGTGGGCTGATGATGATGATGATGAATTAATGAAATTTTATTGTTCATCATAAGAAAAAATAAATGCAACTTAGTAAAACTACAAAACTTAAGGTACAATGAGCATTCTCATCGTATAGCGGCGATCTCTTCCAGACAACTTTTGAATGGAGAGGATTTTATGGCCGGGGGTGTGGTTATAATTTATAAAATAAGATATTATAAACTTCATATGTCGTGGTGATACAACGGGGGAACTTATCGCTAAGAGCGATCTCTTCAGGTAATCTTTGCTTGGACTTGATAAAAAAGAACGTAAAGAAAGGCGGTGTAAATGCAATTAAAAACAATTACTAAAGTGTATCTTTATTAAATATTATACAAGCTAATTACCAGGCTTATTAGAACTTGGTAATAGTCGTGTTGATCTAGTGGGCTGTACTCTGACTTTCGATCCGAAGATCGTGTGAGCCAACCCGGATATGCACCAATTAATTCTTCAATATATGGGCAGCTTACAAGTGCTTAAAACGGTTAAGGAAAACATCGTGGAAAAACTCGGAATGAACCAAAAATTCAAAGGCACATGCCTCCTAGGTTAGTGTACCAATAAGCGGTCCTATGCAAGACGTGGGAATGTTCAAAAAATAATATTTGGACTTATCTCGGACTACCCCCTGCTTGGCATCCTCTGACTCATGTCAGAGGATGCCAAGCAGGGGGGAAAACAGTTGTTGAAGTGTTTAGTTAATTTATTAACTAAACACTCCCACAAATATTAAAACACAAAAATAAATATTATTTATATATAAAGATAAACTTCGCTTCGCTGTTGCCACTTGTAGACTACATTAAGTTAGTAAATCGTTTAAAGGGCAAGTTTATAACAAACTCCCAAGAGATGTACAAAAATTGTCAATTAATAAATTTAAAAACGTAATTAAAAACAACTTATTATAAAGGCATATTATAAAATATCTGATTATTTAGATGATAAAAGCTCTTGGGATTGAAAATGCTCCAACTCGTTGTTTTGTAAAAGGATCATTAAAAAGAATAACCAACCTTGTTTTCTTGCCTTTCTTTCCTGGCTTGGTCGCGGAAGAACAGGCAGTAGATAAATCCGACGTTTCAAAGTGATCCTTGTGATTTTAATGAATAAATGAATTTTGACTTTGATTTTGATTTATTTATTTGTATTTTTGGCACAAACAGTCACATTGCTTATTTAATAATGGTTACATTTACAAAAGACAAGTGCCCAAAATAAGTAATTCAATGTTGTACGTACAATTTGAGCATTAGCCAGCACTTACGATGAATAAATATTTAAGTAGGTACCTATTCGATATTACGTTGACCTACCAAATGGGATTAGATTTAATATATAAGAACAATATTGTGTTTCACATAAGTAAATGAGATTTAAGATATAATTATTTCTCATAAGAATTTACAAATTAACTTGTATGAGAAAACTTAATTAACTTAAAAAACTTTATTAACTGGGCTAATCGTGGGCACTTACACACCCTTACTAGGTGCTACGTGGAACATTTTTTTTTTCACTCATCATCATCTAGCCCCAAAGTAAGCAGAGCTTGTGTTATGGGAACTACATGACTGTTAAACTACTTATAAACATTTTTTTTGTAAATACATACATATTATACATAAAAAACACCCAGACCCGAACCAAATATTGGCAGATACAAACATTTGTCCCGCGGCGGGAATCGAACCCGCAACCTTCTGCGTCTCAGGCAGGCCTTCGCCCTCTGCGCCACAGAGTTGTCAGAACTTATTGGGTAGGGAAATATTATTATCTTAATTTGTAGTAAGTACAAAATAAGCAAAGATTAGTTTAGACAACAGTTATTAAAAAAAATATATTGTCTATTACTATTACTTAAGTTAATGTGACCTTGACCCTTGTAAGCTGACCTTATCTATTGACTTAGTGTTACATGGCGTAAAGTAAAACTAGAACTAGTCTTACTTACAATATAAAAAAAACTTTAGGTAAAATATTACTATCACAATACTTTCTGCTCGAACATGTATTTTTAATTAGTTTAATTAAAAGTCGAGTTATTTTCATGGACGAATCGGAAATAGTTAAGTTAAGGCAGAATAACGGCACAAGACTGGCAGTAGATTCGATAACACTAGGAACCTGTGCTTGGGCTACAGAGGCGGCTTGCATCGAACTAGATTAACGAGTGGATCAGAAACAATACCACATTAAAACAACATTAGATAAGATATATAGCCGCCAAAACCGCAGCCGGGTTGCTATCGTCGTTTTATTGCGATATAAAACAGTCGATTTATGAATAAAAATCCGCTTGTTTCGGATATATTCGATGACCGTGGCCATTTTATCCAGTTAACTGCGAGATAATAAAATATCGGCAGACGATTGGCTTTGGTATCGGCAATGGGTGTTTGAAATGGCTACTGACTATGGTAATATTGGCAATAGAATAAAATGCTTACCAACTAGTCAGAGATTCATTTAAGTCCCAAGAGTAGTTTGGAACAATTCCATAAAATGTAGGTGAATTTAACGATTCCTAGAAAATTTTGATATCTCGTGTCAAGAAGAATCAGACTTTTTAATCCTTATTTAAATTTAAAAAACAATAATTTGTCTCGCAGGTTATTCTGATAGCAATTGTTATTACAACAATTAAAAAAAAATAACACGCTCACAACTATATTTCCAATGATGGCGACCCTCGTTAATCGTTAAGGATACCAAGTTCTTTGAGGTATAGTCAGAACCGTCCAAACATTACATTTGGCACATCCTCGTAATTAGCATTTCACGTGACAGGTTGCAAGCTAAATGGCCGACGTTTAAAACCGCTCACTAACGGCACATACCTTCGAATTTTGGTACTAGGGTATGCCAGTTTCCTCAATATGTTTTCCTTCAAGACGTTCTTGAAGCGCACATACATTTTTCGAGTGGAAAATTTTCCACTCGAAAAGTGACCAGTTGACTTATGTAATCTTTACATTCAACAGATCGTTCCTAAAATTCTCGCTTCGACCAGTGAAAAAACACTTATATAACATTTATTCGGCAAAAATCAATTATGGTACTAAGAAGGAAATTTAATTACTTTGGCATATTAATATGAATATTCATATTACAATATTGAATATTTCGGCTCAATCCTTTAACTTTTATCACGTTCCAGCAATCACTCTTCACACACTGACTAAATTAAAACAATCCTTCACGTTCACTTTAACATTCATGAAAATCGGAATACGAAACAAACTCGATATGATTTTATGAAGCTCAGTACCTAGCAGTTTTATATATGTGGTGTAGCAGTTAAGTTTGGCTCGGGTTTAACGTTCTTTGCATTTGAGTTTGAAGAGGTATTAAGTTCTCTTGTATAAATTAAAATTTCCATAACTCGTGTTAAGTATGTGAAGGATACTGACAAAACGCGTAATAAGATTTGTAAGAAAGGTAAAGTTTGTTTTGTTGGATTTAGGAGGTAATCTCCAAAACTACTTAAGCGATTTCAAAGATTCTGTCATTAATTATTTGGAATAGTATTTTAGGGTGGACATAGGCTGATATTATCCCGTTCAAATAAAAATGATTTTTGTGGATGTAATTTTGCAACGGAAGTCGATGAAAAACGGTCGAGCGAATGCGTTTAATGGGCTAATTTTTATCCGGGTACAACGCGGGCGAAGCTTTGGACAGTAGCTAGTTTAATATACAATAGCAATTCGTCGTTGCCTCCGAAAAAGTAGCCATAAGTTTTGTTTTTATATTTTTAACTACCTAAAGATTCATTGTTCTGACACACTATGATTCCCTGTGTCATGGGTATCAGGAAATACGAGTGCTGTGGTATCACAATGCTCAGACCCGGAACAAATATCTGCTGAACATGCGAACATTTGACCTGCAGCGGGAATCGAACACGCACCTCTTGTGTCGCAGCTGGCTACCCGTCGAAGTAGTATGAATCTCTCGGCAGTATTGCATTACGGTCAACCAAAAAGTGATGTTCTACTTCACACCTTAAGTTGTTATATGCCTTTTACAATCAAATCAAATTTCTTTTTATTTTGATATAGATACAATTGCTCAGTACTTTTCAAACTTTTTCGATTAGATAACATAAGTATAATGGGTCTTTATAGCGTTTACCTTTTTTATTATTTTCAAGACGTTTCGACTGTATTGCAACAGCCGTGGTCACGGGATGACTGGAGTATACGGAGCTATTGTCGAGAAATAAAGCCATGGATAAGATGGTGTGGCCATGGATAGTCCGGTGGCATCGGTGTTGGCTAACAATTGTATGGAACATTGCGAAGGACTTTTAGATTTATCAGCTACCGGTATAAACTTGTGGAAACGATACGTAGATGATGTTTTCTGCATAATGAATGGTAATAAACGGTAATAAATGGAAAGTAGAACAATTAACATTGATTTTAAACTCCATTCACCCAAAGATCTGGTTCACTCCAGAAATTGAGAATAACAGGACATTAGGTTTTCTCGATGTCAATGTGATGGTGAAAACAGATTAGGTATATTTCTTAGCCATTATGGTACCTAATTATAAATAAAATAATAAATAATGCTGGACATTTTTCACACAGCATCATCTAGCTCCAAAGTAAGCAGAGCTTGTGTTGGGGAACTACATGACTACTTATATACTTTTTTTTTTAAATATATACATAAAATACATAGAAAACACCCAGACTCGATACAAATATTCGCAGATACAAACATTTGTCCCGTGGCGGGAATCGAACCCGCAACCTTCTGCGTCTCAGGCGGGCCTTCGCCTACTGCGCAGAGGCGGTTATGGTAGGTAACATTAACTAGCATGGAGATCCATGCTAATTTTCCTTGTCTTGTAGATACCAAATTAGCAAAAATTATTTTACAGCCAAACAAACCCTTGAAACTTGAAACCTTACAACATAGAATGGCAACTGCCAAAAGTGAGAATGTGCTAAATTAGTGATCGGTCTTGCCTCTGCCTACTTCTTGCACTTGGTAATCTCAAGGATACCAATAGGTACCTAGTCTATTTGTAGATCCAAGGATGTCCATTCTGAAAATATTATGAGAGTCTTTTAGACGTTTCAGCTCCGTCGTCTGTGACTAATGACTCCAGGCAATTTTATTGTGACCAAACATTATAGTAGCACGTATTTTAACCCAAACTCTGATCGGTTTTCAGCCTAACCGTAAAACCTGCATAGCTATCTGCTCTTAACACAACAACTTTACCTTCCACTTTCTACGCCACTTAACACCAGCATCCATACCCAATAAATAACCGAATTTATTGTTCTTGTTTCCAACTTCGTAGTCTTCGCATTTTACCCTAGGATCCATTAATATTCTAAGCCACTTTTCCAGTTAGATGATGTTAGCCGATATCAGTTCACATATTTGGCGTTATTTTCCCTTGGGCGTTAACAGGATGAAAAATGTATAAGTTGCTTGTAATATGCTGTAAATCTCTAAAATCAGAAGAAATATAAAAATTTAGAGCAAAAAAAATATGAAATCATGTGTTTTTTTTAATTAAAAAAATTAAAAAAAACGAGAATAATAGAATCACTACAGAGATACTTCCCTATTCAGATTATATAAATGCTAATACTATATATTTTATAATCCTATCCAGTGCCTACGTTTTTACCATGTACCTACATGGTAGTACTAATAAGGTAGGTATGTAGAAAAAGATATCCCCGAAATTTTTCATTTTACCTATTTGTTTTGGAAGTACTTACTTGTTATACATAGAAACACCCATTAATAAATAGAAACATAGTTTTTATTCATTGAAATCACAAATATCATCTAGTAACGTCATCTTAAAAACTAGTGAATTTATAATTATAAAGTGAATTTATGTCGATTCTTCGAGCGCCACTAAGCATAGAAGAATCAGCCGCAAAAATTACCTTAGTTTCTTTTTGATGATCAATATATATTTATTACATCCTTCATTTAGCTATAGCGTGAAGTAAATTGAACAATGTGAACCCGTTTATTGAGAAAGAGTATTTTATTTTATTTTATTTTATTTTATTTTATTTTATTTTATTTTATTTTATTTTATTTTATTTTATTTTATTTTATTTTATTTTATTTTATTTTATTTTATTTTATTTTATTTTATTTTATTTTATTTTATTTTATTTTATTTTATTTTATTTTATTTTATTTTATTTTATTTTATTTTATTTTATTTTATTTTATTTTATTTTATTTTATTTTATTTTATTTTATTTTATTTTATTTTATTTTATTTTATTTTATTTTATTTTATTTTATTTTATTTTATTTTATTTTATTTTATTTTATTTTATTTTATTTTATTTTATTTTATTTTATTTTATTTTATTTTATTTTATTTTATTTTATTTTATTTTATTTTATTTTATTTTATTTTATTTTATTTTATTTTATTTTATTTTATTTTATTTTATTCGGAAAACAAACAGTATTTATAACTAGATAGACAACTTCTTAAGATACTATTTACCATTAAGATGTTTTCACATATAAGAAACGAAATAAGCTTATTTGTCTGAGTTAGCTATACAAAAATAAGTTAGAAAAAATATATGTAGGTACGATTATTTCAGAAAAAGAAAAGGACTAAACAGTTATTGAACCGATTCAAACCAGTGATTAGAGAGGACGCGCTTGAAAACGGATGGATTAGAGTTAAATAAATCTAAGTCTGGGAAGTCAACGAGCTTATTATAACAACTTGCAGATCTAATAAAGAATGAGTTTTGTCTATAATTGGTGGCGCTGTGAGGAACGTATAAACTGACGGATCTCGTGGGGACGCGTAACTGTATTTTAGATAGGAGATCTGGGGAGTCAATTAGAGACTGCGCAATTTTAACTGTGAAAGATACGTCTGATATGACTCTCCTTTCTTGAAGTGGCAGCATGTGATGCCTTTTACATCTCGCCTTATAATTAGTGTCATAAACTTTGCACTTATACTGAAGAAACCTCATAAACTTACGTTGAATTAATTCAAGCCTGTTGATGTAAATATCATATTGTGGATTCCAGACCTGAGAACAATATTCAAGGGTGCTACGAACGAACGAACAGTAGAGAATTTTGGCGATTTTTATATTAGTAAACTGAGAGCAAGATCTTTTAATGAATCCCATTGCTCTATTTGCTTTTTTAGCAATGTAGTCTATGTGTTTCTCATATGACAATTTTGAGTCATGAATCACACCTAGATCTCGTATTTCGTCTAAACGCATTAACTCACATCTTTTAAGTGTATAATTGTACTGGGTTACGTTAATTTTACGAGTAAAAGTAATAGTGTGACATTTAGAGACGTTGAGGTCTAGGTTATTTCGTTGACAGTACTCCTCAAATCTACCAAGATCTTGTTGTAATAGAATACAGTCATCGGATGTATTGATCTGTTTAAATATCTTCATGTCGTCAGCATACAGTAGAAAATGTGAGTGTAGAAAGCAAGAGTAGATATCATTGATGAAAATGTTAAACAGCAGAGGTCCAAGTAATGATCCTTGGGGAACTCCCGAGGGAACAATATGCCATGTAGATGTATAACCATTCCATGCGACAGCTTGAGATCTATTCATTATGTAGGAGGTAAACCACCTAAACAAATTACCATGTATTCCAGCGGCTAAAAGCTTTTGCAGGAGTATATTATGGTCTATTCGATCAAATGCCTTGCTGTAATCAGTGAAAATAGAATCGACCTGTCCGCCTGCATCCATACTTGCAGTTGTGAAATCTATGAACGATAGTAAGTTAGATGTGGTTGATCGATACCTAAGGAAACCATGTTGTTCTGAAATAAAAGTGTTCGACAGAGTGCTATAGACCTGGGTATAAACGAGTCGCTCCAGTATTTTTGCAAAGATACATAACTTCGAAATAGGCCTGTAGTTTTTAACTTCTCCTTTGTTACCACTTTTGTGTACTGGTGTGATAAATGCGGACTTCCATATAGCAGGCACGTTCCCTTCTTTAATAGAGCGCTGAAATAACAATGTTATTGGCTTAGTAAGTTCCATAGCACAGTTTACTATAAATAACGGCGAGATATGATCTGGACCAGCTCCTTTTGTTAGATCTAGTGATTTCAGAAATCGATAAACTGAACTCGAATTAATTTCAATTTCACTTATAGTATTAGTGTAGTTTGAAGAGTCGTTTTCGTTACCACGCAAAGGATTATTACCATACTGGGTCGAGGAAGAGAGAAAAGTTGAGTGAAAATATGTAGCAAAAATATTGCATAGTTCTTCGCTCGTGTCAGCTGATTGCCCTTCGTAATTAAGGGTAGAGGGGAGGATGTTAGAGCCTTTTTTGTTCGATTTAATATAGGTCCAAAACATTTTTGGATACCTAACTATAGATTCTTCTATCTTTTTTATGTAAGCTTGATAGCATTCCTTCTCGATAGCCTTAGCTCTTTTGCGAAGTAGAGTGAACGTATCATGATCTGAGGTATTTCCATAGGTATGATATTTCTGTAGGTGTTTATGTTTTTCTTTAAGTATTTTTTTCAGGCTGGTACTGTACCATGGTGGAAATACTGATGAGTAAATATATTTGAAAGGTATATATTTACTTATTAAATCATTTAAGCAGTAATAGAAATAAGAAACAGCTTCCTCCAATGAATTGTTAGATAGACACGCTTCCCATGAGATCTCAATCAGGGATGCTTTAATTTTAGCATAATTTCCAGACTCATAAAAAAATTTTTTTCTAGGTTTTGATTTCAAAGGTATAATATTATTAAATTGCAGCCAAAAATATAGGGATTTATGATGATCATCCTCTGGTACTAAGGGGTCATTGCAGGCAGCCACATTTAAGTCAATGTTGCACAATATTAAGTCAAGAATCCTTCCCTTGGAGATATTACGACTTGAGTTAAATTGATTTAGGTTACACTCAGAAAGAGTGTCAAAGAAATACGTTTGAGTTACACTTGCTACGCCTGAGGGTTGTAGGTAGTTTCCATCATAAGTCCAGTCAATATTGGGCATATTAAAATCTCCCATTAGCACAAAATTGTCATCGGAGTTAGCATTCATAATATTTAAGAGGCTGTTTGCAAAGTTATAAAGTTGAGTGTTATAAGAATTTCCACGGTTTTCGTCACAAAGATAGAGGGTACAAATATGTAGTTTACTAAAAGTGCGGTCTTTATTTTTGTAGCTAACCGTAACCCATAGGTCTTCTGCCGAGGAAGACCATTCAGGGCGACCTATAGCTGAGAGATCACGACGTACTGCTATGAGTACCCCTCCTCCCTTAGTTTGTTTTGTTTTTGAGTAATCCCTATCTCGGCGCCAAACAGAGTATCTATCATCAAGAAGTTCGCTGTCGCTTATGCTATCTAGTAACCAGGTTTCTGTTAACGAGATAATGTCATACGAGTTTAAAAGTAGATTACGTTTAAAAACATTTGTTTTCGTTCGTAACCCCCGTGTGTTTTGATAATATACACTAAAAGTAGCCATCATTAAAAGCATAATTACAAAAGCTATGGCGTAACTCATTTGAAATACGATAACAAAGCAAGAAATACAATAATAATTTTGGAACGTCCACAATATGATAAGCACAAACGTTAGATCCAATCTGGTTTCCTAGAACTAGTACAATTTGAATTTTAATTAAACAAACAATTACAAGCAAGCTAAAATAAGCTGAGCAAAAAGCAAGAATCCACCAATGTACGTGTAAAAACATTGAGTATTTTTTAATATATGGGGTATTTTTACTTAGCCTCAACTTCGACAAAGTTACAAGTTCAATTGGCAGAGAATTAAAGTCAACGCAAGCGCAAGCGATATTGACCGGTATGTAGCGTGGTGCGTACGTGCGTGCGAGTTGTTTTAGAGTGAGCGACGGCCACAAACTTACTGGTTCCTCGTTTAACTGGTTGATAATACTATGCTGTAATTTTGAGCAAATCGTTTTCGCCCTTTATAAAAAATATGGGCGCTGTGTCCGATTTTCTAGCCATAATTTTACAGTGCTTTACCCAGATGTACTGGAAATTCTTCTCCTTTGCCAGGACTCTGGCCTTGCTCAGAAGGATTTTATTGGCCTGAGTCAAGTGGTCGTTGACGTAAAAGTTTGCCGCAGTAGAGAATCCCAAATTAGAAAGATTAAGCTGCTTACTTTTGCGAGATGAAGCGACGAACTCTTCTTTAGAATAACGGCTGTTAAAGGCAACCACGATTGATTTCTCAGCATTGTGGACACGAGTGGGAATTCGTGCGATGTAGTTAATTGCTTCCTTTTGGATGTCAAAATTACATAGGTTTCCAATGTTCTTAGTGATCTCGTAGAGGTTCTCATTCTTCTTTTGGGGAATGCCACGAATCTCCACATTATTAGCTCTGGCCCATTGATCTCTATCTTGTAGTTCACGATTTAGTCTCCCAATTTCAGTCTGGAGCAAAGGGACCTGGGAAGAAATCTTCTCCACTTTGACGATTCTTGACTCAAGGGTTGAGAGCTTGTCAGTGAAGCTGTTTACGAGTTCATGTGCCATATCCAAAGATTCCTTGAGGCTCATTAGTTCAGATTTAATAGATTTAACATCTGCTACTAACGACGCTAAAGGGGCTAGGTCGAACGTGATCTTATTTAGTTGATCTTGTATCCTGTCCAATTGACTGGGTAGCGGCGAGATCGCGGCCGAGGATGTTGATGCGTCGGACTTACATTTCGGACAGCGCCAGGTGTTCTTCCTATCTCCGAGTCTTCGATATCCATTTTCTGATATACCAGAGCACTGGAAATCGTAGTGAAGTTTGCAGACGCTACAAACAGGTCCATCAATATGTTCGGATTCACAGCTAGCACAGTTGAACATCGTGAGAAAAGTTTGAGTAACACTGGTATTTCTATTCAAACAAATAGGCGTGTAGCTTCGAGAGCAGCCGGACGGCGAATGTCAAAGTATTAGTCAAAGAACTAAATAAAGTCTAATAAGTATCATCAAAAGTTCTTATGACAACACAAGATATGTTTTAATAATAATAACCTAACCTAACCGACGCGTGACAAGACTGAACTGGCTCTTATCTGGGTCAACGCATTAGCATTGCCATTCAGTGTGGGAATGCGGCCAGTATTTTGGGAACGCTTCCGTCTGGTAGTGAGGATCAGTTGAGCTATCTATAGATCGTTTGCAAATGTCTTGCAAGCTGTTTCATGTATATACCTACTTGTACATAGTTTTATGAATAAATGTATTTTAACCTATAGCTAAAAATATGTAAGGTACTACAAATATGAAATTTAACAAGTTTATTATGCTATCGAGTAATTTTCCACATTTGCTTTTAAGGTATGATTATGAGAGACAGTGTTGCGCATTGCAGCGGCTCCTTTCATGCAATAAATAATACGAAAATTTATAGTATAATATCTGTTATTAAGTTTAAAACTCACCAACCCTTGCCTTGCCAAAATAATCCTCTTGGCTAAAGTGCCAAAAATGTATGCAAGAAGTATGCCTAATTTACTAAGAATTATTAAAGTTTTGTCATAATATTTATTCTTCTTGCTAGTGTTCCCAATGAAAAAAAAAACCAAAGGAAATTTCAGATAGAAATACACCATACCAAATATAGGATAGTCAGAGTCACGTGCATTCCACGTAACAGGTTGCAAGCCCATCGCCGATTATTGGAACACTAACTGATGGCACATGCCTTCGATTTTTTTTGTCCTAGGGTTTCCTTACGATGTTTTCCTTCACTATTTTGAGTACGTGTGTATGAGAATAAAAATTAAGTAATCATCAACCAAAGAAAAACTTAGACGAACCGTCGCCACAACTTCCATCGACGTTTGATCCAGGGACCATCAATCTACGCTACGGATCGGTTATCAACTTGGGTTGTAAAAAATGACAGATATACTGATGGAATTATAATAAAGTAAACAAAGATTAACTTTGGAGTTAGAGATAATTATTTGGAAAAATATAACACGACCTGACACATTCAATGGAGAGCACAGACTGTAGATAGATAAACTCTTTATTGCACACCAAAGTAAAATACAAAAACACAGGAATTAAAAAAAAAAGAATATAAGAGGTGCAATGAGCGGTCTTATCGCTTAAAGTGATCTCTTCCAGACAACCTAAGAATGGACAGGATAAAAAAAGGACAGGACCTAAGGTATTAATAATAATTAATACCTTCATAAATAACATATTTACATAATATGTTATTTATGAACATATTATGTAAATATGTTATTTATGATGCTGAAGGCTCCTATTCAGGAAAACCAGGTAAAAGACGTTTTTAGAATAAGAACTAAAAACCCAGCCAACAAAACTATAATCGTTGAGCTAACTAGCGTCTTGCCTAAGGAGAGAGTAGTGGAAATGTTCCGAAAATTCAACAAGACTTCCAGGTTTACCACTGAGCACCTGCACATAAGCGGACCCGCTGTCCCAATATTTGTGGCCGAGAATCTAACCTCCAAAATGAAAAGGCTATTTTTCTTGGCTAGAGAGGCCGCAAAGGCCGCAGATTACCAATTCTGCTGGGTTTCCCACGGTAAAGTTTTCGCGCGACGCAGGGAAAATGCACCTATCGTAAGAATTACAAGCGAAGTCGACCTAGAACAGCTCAAGGTAGCTTGCTGACTATTCATTGTAGACATCTTATTATTGAGCATAGCTCACATAGTTTGGTACTTTTTATTCGTAAGTTTAATCTATGTTTCACATTATTATTGCTTCATAATCCGTAAAAATTTGTTAAAAGACTGTTCACATACAACACACATAAAATATGTAAACACATATATACACATACACATACATAAAATATACTTACACACTTCCTATACATCACATCAACAACATTTTAATTACCTGGGATGGCCAAGTATTTCGTATACAACCATATTACCGGCTCACAATAAGTATCACAGCCCCTTAAAACTGTTTTTTACCCACTTGTTGACGTCCATGCAGTTAATTGTAGACTCTAAATATGGATGACATCATCACTTTAACGAACGATATTGAAAATATTACCCTGGCAGACTCATTCCTTTGCTCCCCCGAGGATGCGAGTAGCTACCTAAATATCAGCAATCACTCTATCAAAATGTTGCATCTGAATATAAGGAGTATAAAATGTAATTTTGATAGCCTACTTATCCTACTTAGTCGTATTAAAGTACATATTGATATAGTCATACTTTCTGAATGTTGGTTAAGTAAATGCCCGTCTCTTCCTGTAATTCCAGGATTTAAAGCACACGCTTCTAGTTTAAAAAATCAGAATGACGGTGTTGTGTTATATGTCCGTTCCTATCTTATATACAGTGTAGAGACGCCGATTTTTAATAATGCAAACTGCCTACTCTTAAAATTAGATAATAAGTTAGCTGTGATTGCTCTCTATCGTTCCCCGTCGTATAAAAACATTGATGTGTTTCTGGATAGTCTCGATAGTGTTTTGCTGTCTCTTAGTTCTTACCCTTCTGTAATTATTGCTGGTGATATTAATATAAATATAGTTCCAGGCTCTAATGACGCTAACTCAGATGAGTATTTAAATTTACTATCCTCTCATGCTATGCTCCCCGCTCATCTGATTCCTACTCGTTTAGAAAGCTGCCTGGATCATATTATTCTAAGATCACAGCATACTGCTGTCTCTCTAGTGCTCGACTGTGTTATAACCGACCACGCTCCTATTATTTTTGGTATAGCAACTAAACCACAAACTAGGCCTTCTAATACCCATCTCAAGCTTGATATTATTTCAGTTACAGCTGAAATTGAAAAAACCAATTTCTCTCATTTGTACCTAATAGATGATCCTAATACAGCAGTCGAACAATTAATATCAATATTACACTCGATTATCCAGAAGCACAAGCGTGCAATTACTCTTCCTAGTAAAAAAAGAATTTTAAAGCCTTGGATCACACCAGGGTTGTTGAGATGTATCCGACACAAAGACAAACTCTACAAGAAATCTAAACAAGAAAAAGACAACCAAATTCTCAAAATTTCATTCATCCGCTACCGCAACTACTGTAATAATCTCCTGAAACAAGTTAAATTTGAATATGAACGTACTGAATTCCAAAAAGCCAAAGGCAACCCTAAAGCAACGTGGAATGTTATAAAAAAAGTCGCTAACCTAAATCAAAAACAGTCTTCAGCTGAAGAGTTATTAAAACTTTCATCCACCCCGTCAGCTTCTGTTAATAGTGTTAACACTTTCTTTGCCAATGTAGGTAAAAATCTGGCTTCCAAAATTAAACGCTCTGATGACACACAAAGCATGTCTAGAACCAACATCATCCATTCCAACCCTTCAACGCCTGACTCTATGGCTCTTCTACCGACGGACTGTCAAGAGATAGATCGAATTATTATTAACTTAAAAGACACTTCTGCTGTAGGCTGGGACGGGATACCTACTTCAGTAATCAAACGCGCTAAACATGTTCTTGTTCCATTACTTGAGTATGTGTTTAACCTTTGCCTATCATCTGGTACCTTTCCCCTTGCACTTAAAAAAGCAATAGTACACCCAATACACAAAGGTGGTACTAAAGACGATTTAAATAACTATAGACCGATCTCAGTTCTTACTGTCTTGTCTAAAATCCTTGAAAAAATCGTTAACGTTAGGCTTGTTGACTTTCTTAATAAAATGAATATATTGTCTGAAAACCAATATGGATTCAGAAGCGGTAAATCCACAGAAGACGCTGTTATATCTCTAACCTCTAAAGTAGCTATTAATCTTAACAAGAAACTTAAAACAGTTGGTATATTCCTTGATCTGAGTAAGGCGTTTGATACAGTGTCTATTCCAATTTTGCTTAATAAATTGGAACACATCGGAATCCGAGGAGATGTCAAAAAACTATTCAATAGTTATCTATCTGAACGAAAGCAAATCGTCTCTATAAACAGCACAACTAGTACTGAAGAGGATATAAACTATGGCGTACCACAAGGTAGTGTCCTTGGACCTACCCTCTTTCTGGTCTATATTAACGAACTCTGCCAAATATCTTCTCCAAATTGTTGTATATATACTTATGCAGACGACACTGCGCTTATTGTGAGTGGTCAGACTTGGGATGACACTAAAGCATCTGCAGAAGATGCTCTATCTCTGATCCTCAAGTGGTTGTCCCTAAATTCACTTTCCCTAAACTCAAACAAAACTAAATTTGTAACGTTCTCTCTTTCTCCTCGCACGCAACCTCCCTCATCATATTGTTTACAAGCTCACAATTGTCTAAATATAGATAACGGTGTATGTTCTTGTCCGTCTATAGCTCGTACTCCTAGCTTAAAATACCTCGGTATTCACTTGGATTCTCATCTTTCCTGGACCCCCCACATTGAATCAACAGTACCTAGAGTTAGGAAATTGATTTTTATTTTTAAAAATCTGAGAGGGTCTGCTGATCTAGCTTGCCTTAAGATGGTTTATTTTGCACTGGCACAATCTATTCTGTCTTATGGAATTTGTGTATGGGGAGGAGCCATAAAAACTCAGCTATTAAGGGTAGAGCGTGCTCAGAGAGCAGTCCTGAAAGTTATGTGCTCCAAGCCACGACGATTCCCTACAGACCGTCTCTATACCCTTTGCGGGGTTCTGACGGTAAGACAGCTATTCGTTCTAGCGCTGGTAATGCGCAAGCACTCGAAGCTGGTATTTGACCCTAATCTTAGCACTACAAAACGCCGTCATGATAGAGTATGTGTGACGGAGTCACGGGGAACCGGTGCAGTTTCCAGATTTTATCATTATCTAAGCGGATCACTGTATAATAAAATCAATCGAAAAATAGAGATCTACCCTCTCACACTCTACAAATGCAAGCTGAAAACTGCATCCTGGCTCCAATCACTCTCCTACGAACAAACAGAGGATCTATTAACTACTCTTAGGTAATTAAATACATACAACTTAATACATACACCAATAAACTCCTGTTGCCTGGTCTCTCCAGAGGCCGGTGTTCACAGGAGTGACAAACACACACACAAATATACAAACAACCTGGTAGCTCCTGTTGCCCGGACTCTTAAGAGACCGGTGTCCTCGGGAGCGCCACGCGCACAAACACCCACACACACACAAACACACATATACACCCGCACACAATCATACACGCATCATGGTAGCTCCGGTTGCCCGGACTCTTATGAGACCGGTATCCTCGGGAGCACCAAATGACAAATACACACACATACACACTCACACACATGCATCATGGTATCTCCTGTTGCCCGAACTCTTACGAGACCGGTGCCCTCAGGAGCACGAAATGCCCTGATGCCACACACGCGCATACTAAATAACAGTCTTGGTAGGTTTATCCATTTTTCTTTAATTATAATATCTTCTATATTTTAATAGTACACAATTTTTATTTTTGTTTTTGTCTAGAATCCGTTATTGACAAAACATAAACCTATTATTAACTTGTATACATACCTACACTGTTGGAACGTCTTACTATATTCCCGGAGGTGGGCGTTGCGATCTGCGACACAGTATTTTACTTCTGCAGGTGGCATCGCTTCATATTTCTGTTATTATGCTTATTTTAAGTTCCTAATAAAGACTTTTTACTTTACTTTACTTTTACATATCCTATATAATATCCTATTGATATAACCATTAAGGTGCTTACACACTAGTCTAGTCTATTAAGTTTAATCCACACATAAGATGCGATAGTATCTATGTTCCAACATATACGGTATTATAAGTAGGTAATATATTCTTTATTAATTTCCCGACATTTCAAATGTGTTGCAACAGCCGTGATCACGTGATGACTGGAGTATGTGGACCTATAGTCGAGAAATAAAGGCATTAGCCGAAACTATCGTTATTTTCATCTTCAGATTCCAAAAAGGACTTGTTCACCTTACGACATTCTATACTAACCGTATCACGCTAAACGAAAGTCAACCCTCAACAGCAAAAACGTTCTTATAAATGGGTCTGACCCTTCATTAGGGTAAATTATAGTAAAAGCTATCTACTAATCCTTTATCGCACATGTGCAGACGGTTTCCGGGAAATTATGGTATTCGTTTAATGACCGGTGGGTTTGTATTACCTTCTGCATCCGGTATTGTTTTTGGTGCCCGGATAAAAAAAACCAAAGGTATGTTTTATTAGAGATCTTTATTGGTTCTTAATTTCATAGAAATCGACTCGGCCTTTACAAAGATTATTGATGACAAATAACGATCAACCATAGAATTCTATAGGCCTTTGGCCTTGCCTACGTGGTACCAGAATAGATTAGGTAATATTATTCATTCACGAACTATATTCTTAAGTTCATTCAAATTGGTAAAGCCATTACGTAGATCTATAGCTACAAACATCTTAACTTTCGCATATATATTATTACAAGGATTATAATGTAAAATAAGATTTGCTGAAAAAAAAAGATTAATAAAAAAATATAATTAATTGATATAGGATAAAATTACAAGTAATTTTACACAGAATGTCCTTTTCTGGAGTTGGTTTTGAGTTTGAAAAAAGGGGGAGTATGTATCTGAGGTTGCCCATCATAGGGGATACACCCGTGGGCTTGTTTTTATTTTATTGTTTTCTACTGTTGAATTTGACATGACACATATCAGAATGATACAAATCTGTGTATAGTTTATCAAACGTTTTAAAATCTCCATAAGTAATGCCCTTAGTTTACAGTGCAATGTCCTGCATTTCCAAGCTGGGTGTCTAGACAAATACCACTTTCTGTTCGCGTTAACGACTGCGGAAAGATTGAATCGTATGGAATTGGCATAAGGGAAATGTCACGTGACTGCTGCCAATATTTACCTTGACAATTTGCGTAAGCGTGAAAGGAAAACTATGCATGAGGTATTTGTCTAGACACCCAGGTCACAGTACGTCCAAACGAACTGCGCTCTCAAGAAACACAGTAGGTACCCTATGGTTTTAACGAAACACATTAGATGGATATAAATTTTCATTTCTTTTTTGTGAAATACACCATTTTGTTGTACAACATAATTTTGTAAGAATGTTGTATTGTAAAATTGTGTTATAATAATTATACATTTATTTCACTGTGTTAACTGTGTTAAATACACGTACAAATACAGAGCCTATAGTATATCTTAAAACTATACATAATTATATAAAAACAAACAAATTATTTATCTAGCACGTAGTGATTGTGACGTGGGCGCGGCTTGTTTCAGTAATCGACCTCGTAAACTTTATGGTGTGTGGTTTACATTGTAGTCAACAAGCTTTTGATGAAGCAGTCTCCTCATGGGAAATCACAAGGAGTTTCAAGAATATCGCTTAGTAATCTCGTAACGGATCGAGAAATAGGTACTTGTGCGAGATTTATTTTAATTTAATCTTCAGAAAGCATAATTTCATAGATTATGAAAACCTTGCGACCTTGTATAAAAACCTCAATAATAATAAAATAAAAAATACGCTCACGACCTTAACCTCCATGATGGAGATCCTCAGATCTGTACTTACTATGCAGATCTGTGAGGATACTAATTAAGGGGTAGTGAGAGACACGTCAATACATTATATTTTGCACGTGTCCGAGTTTTGAATAGTAGTTAGCATTCCACGTGAGATGTTGCAAGCTCAGCGCTGTTTATTGGAACACTAACTTTATTATAATGATAGACATTCATTTGGGATGGCCACCGTCGTCAACCCTACTTATTTAGAGTACCAGTATGAGTCAATCGTCGGATGAAAAAGGACACAAAATAACAAAAGAAGAACGTATGATATATATTGCTTGGGAGAGTTTCTTTAACCACGTTCATTCACAACTGACGGTAAATAATTAAGCTGTCTGGGCCCTGGCAGTAAAAGTGTTTTTACCATCATAAAGTCCTCTTTCACCCCATATACTTAGGAAATCAGTGCCATTACCCTCTTTTACCTGCATAAAACATATACTTACATGAAGTTCTAGTGGAAAAAACTTAAAAGTACTTACAGCTGCTAGATTAATCAAGTCAAGAAAAAAATATCTGTTCTCATTTTCATTTTTTGTCATCAGAATAATTTTGTTTTTTGTCATACATAGTCCTAACTCCGCACTTAAATTTACAGTGCCGTGGGTTTCAGGGATAACGAGTACCGTGGTACCTACCACAATTCCCAGACCCGGACCAGATATATGATCCGGGTCTGGGCAGAGTTTGTTGCCTGATCCTTCTAGGCTTGATCGCGCGCAAGTAATCGGCGTAAATTCACTTATTTTTTTAAATTCACGTAGTTTTTAATTTTAAGTTTTTATATTGTAGAATTGTGAATAATAACACGGGTTTTGGACAATAATTAACGGTTTATTGAGTTAGATTGCGAGCGGAAAATTAGAACGTGGCAGACATTGCCGGTACAAACGTGCGACTACTTATAGGTACTTACATACTACACTATTACAAGTAGGTACATTTAGTTAGGCACGGCTCACGGAGCTTCGCTATTCCTAACACCTCCCCTCGAAGTCGTGAGCAAGTCTGTCTATCTCTTACATACATCCATCATACCTAAATTACGCATACATTCATGATGCTTTGTCCCATTCAAACCCTTGGTCAAAACATCTGCAGGCATTTTGTCTGTACATAAGTATTTCAGATCAATTACACCTTGTTCGCACATATCTCGAACGAAGTGGTGCCTCACGTCAATGTGTTTGGTACGTGAACGGTAGTTCCTGCTTTTAGCAAGCTTTATCGCACCCTGGTTATCGTTGAATAACGTCACATTCTCACACTCCATTCCAACATTACTCAACACATCTCGCAAATACATGGCTTCCTTGGTAGCTTCGGAAATAGCCATGTACTCGGCTTCTGTACTAGACAATGCGATTGTTCGTTGTTTTCGTGCTTCCCAGCTGATCGGGGCACCTGCTAAGATAAATGCAAAACCTGAATAAGACTTACGATCAATCGCATTCGAACCCCAGTCTGCATCAACCACACCAAACAACGGTAGTTCAGTTCTTTCATACATTAAACCATAGTCTGAGGTACCTTTTAAATATCTCAACACACGTTTTGCCGCTTTCCAATGCTCAACATCAAAGTTAGTATTAAATTGACTCAGATAATTCACAGCATACGCAATATCTGGTCTTGTAGTTACAGCCAGATACATCAAGGCACCTATCAAACTCTGATAAGGATACTGATTCATCACATCATTCTTCACGCATTCAGGTTTATCTAATTTCACATTCACATCCATAGGAGTCATTATAGGCTTACATTCACTCATACCAAAGCGTTCTAATACTTTTTCCAAGTACACACTTTGATTAAGGTACACTCGATCATCTTCATCACGAGTAAACTCAATACCCAAGCAATGACTTATCCTTCCCATGTCTTTCATCTCGAATGCGCAAGATAATTGCTTCTTTACGTCACGCAACCATACACTATCATTCGTCGCTAGAATTAAATCATCTACATAAATTGTAATTAACATCATTCGCTCACCTTTTTGTGCTACAAACACACATGGATCCTGCGGTGTTGCCTCAAAACCAACGGTCATCAACTTTCTCACTAGCTCCTTATGCCACTGCAATCCAGACTGGCGCAAACCATACAAACTCTTTTTCAACAGACACACACAATTACCACTTTCATCTAGTACTTTGCCCCAGCGCATTGCTGTCTCGATAATTTTCTTATCTCGAATAGTCTTTCCTTGTGTTCCAATCTTTTGATTTGCGAGTACTCTGTCTAGAACATCGCGTAGTTGATCTGGTACTTCCATAAATACTTCCTCTTCTAGTGAGCCATTTAGGTAAGCTGTCACTACGTCCATCTGATGGATCTCTAGTCCAAATTCTGCTGACAATGCAGCTACGAGTCTAATCGATGACGACCTCACGACTGGAGACGAGGTCTCATGAAAGTCCTCCCCTGGCCGTTGGGAACATCCTTTTGCAACCAGCCGTACCTTCTTCCCAGTTGTTTTGGTACTAAACACGAATCGGCTTCCAATCACCTTTCGATTCGGTGGTCGAGACACTATTTCCCACGTGCCATTCTTAATTTGTGCCAAAAATTCATCTTCTAAGGCACTTCTCCATGGATTTACGTCGCTAGTCTTTTCGATTTCACTCCATGTCACAGGTTCAATAGTAGCTATACCTGCTGTTAGCGGTTCATCTGATTCTTCATCTTCTGATGCATTTTCACTATCTGTTGCTATACGTTCGTTCACTTGTCTGTAATCTAGATAGGGTCTTCCCACTAAACCTGTACGGTCACCAGTACGAACCAGTCGTCCCCTTCCTCTCTTTGAAGGTTCTATCAATCTTTCCCACGAGACTGTTGCACTTCTCTTTCTCTGTAATATATCTCTGTTTCTTTCTTCATCAGGTATGTATACATTTTCCATTGATCTTCTCGTTTTTCCTCCATCTCTTTTCGCTTTTAAACGAGGTCTTTTCATTTCTTCATTCGTTTCATTATTTTCTTGGTCGGGGTTATTCAGATCTACAATTATCTCTCCAACGTCAATACTTTCTTCTTCATCAAGTATTTCGTTGTATTCGTGTCTGAATGCCGTCTCATTCATGAATTTCACATCACGAGTCACTACAATTTTCCTTGTCTTAGGATCATGTATCCTATAAGCCTTGGATTGAACATCATATCCCATGAATATACCCAATTCTGAGCTTGAATCAAATTTCCCTTTCTGGGAACCCTTGTCTTTGTAGTAAGCTTTTGATCCAAACACGTGCATGTAGGTTACGGTAGGTGTCTTTCCTTTCCATAATGTAAATGGTATCTGACCATTCAACGCTGTAGTTGGGCATCGGTTTCTTATGTAATTCGCAGTGTGAACTGCTTCAGCCCAAAACGCAGGAGGGCTTCCTGCCTGACGCATCATGCATCGTGCCATCTCAATCAGCGTTCTGTTTTTCCTTTCTGAAATTCCATTCTGCTGTGGCGTATACGGCGCAGTCAGTCTTCTTCTGATCCCTTCTTTCTTCAAAAAATCATCGAACTCATTGTTCACGTATTCACGGCCGTTATCAGATTGAAGATTCTTTATTTTCTTCCCTGTGAACTTCTCCACATAGGCCTTATATTCCTTGAATACTCGCAGGACGTCACTTTTGTTCGCAATGAAGTAGACTTCACACCATCGAGACTTGTCGTCAATAAAAGTGACAAAATACTTTTTCCCGCCAAAAGACTGATGTCTCATAGGGCCACATACGTCTGTATGAATGATTTCTAGTAGTTCACTAGTACGATCAGCACTACACTTAGGAAATGGCGTGCAAGTCTGCTTTTGACTTATGCAGATTTCACACTCGGTCAATTTTTCATTGTCGTTGAAAGTCAAGCCATGCACTAGGCCACTTTTCGCCATCGCCTTCAAATCGCGTTCATTGAGATGTCCGAGACGCTCATGCCACATATCTATAGAATTTTTCATCATCTCAACATTGTTGGTACCGTTCTGATTCATTCGAACATGGTATAAATTACCAACACGGTCTGCACGCATGTGAATCTTGTTTTTCTCATCGATCACAATAGCATCGTTCTTCTTAAAACGAACCTCGAACCCGCGATCTGTCATTTTGGCCACTGATAGTAAGTTGGTTCGCAAATCTGACACATAGAAAACTTTCTCAATATCTATTCGGCGCTCTTCGCTGCCCGTATCTACTGAAATGCTGACCTTCCCCGTTCCAGTAATATGTGTGCTCTCATTGTTAGCCAAATTTAGTTCGGAGTCCAGCCGCGTGAAACCCTGGATCATATGCTTCTCATTGCACATGTGCCCTGTGCACCCACTGTCGATACACCAAACAGGATTTCTTTTATCACTATACATCACCTCTTCGGTGGTACTCAGCATCGTTGTCTTCGGATTACTATCCCGTTCAAATTTTTGTGTGTTCTGCTTTTGTTTATTGACGTTCTTTGATCTGCACTCTCTCGCCAAATGCCCACGACGACCACAACGATAACATTCAATTTTGCATTTATTATGGCCCTGGCTCTCATTTGAGTACTTTTTCTGGTTGGCATTTGTGTTGGTACGTTTGACGAACATAGCTCCCTGGTCAACTACTTTAGATTTTCGGCCTTCTTGATCCTCCATGATCTTCACTTTCAACACTTCCGTTGATGGTAAGTCATCACGCGATTCCATAGCCGTTCGAAACATAGCGAAAGAATCCGGCAAACTATAAAGTAGTAAAATGGCCAGAAGTTCGTCAATAACCACCAAACCGATTTCTTTGAGCTTCTTTACGGCATCAAAAAAATCCGCGATGTGTTTTTTCAAGTCATCTTCTTCCTGCATACGCGTCAATACAAGTTTCTTCAACAATGACGCTTTCCTAGCAGGCCCGCTTGACTGGTATAAAGACTTCAACTTGTCCCAGATAGCTTTGGAAGTTTCCAAGCCATCCAATGCAATTAATTCACTTGGACTTACAGCCAACAATATGTCTGCTTCGGCCTTCCCATCATTTTTAATCCATTCGGCATACTTCGAATCAGATTTTTCTGGCTGCGGCGAAGATCCTGTTATGTATTCCCACAAGTCATTTTTCTTCAAAATAGCTCGCATTTGAATCTTCCAGGTATCATAATTATCACCAGTTAGTGGATCAATCTTTATAGAAGCAGCCATTTCGAAGTTTATTCAACTCCAATAGCTCGAAAACATCGAAAAAACTACACTTTATTACGATGTTTCTACGAAGTAAACAAGATGGGTGAGTCCAACGTAAACGGACGAGTCTATTCGCATGAAAGGTGAGTTGTTTACGCGAACTTTTTAAATCACTTATTTCACTGCAAATCCAGTCAATTATTCACGAAATCAATTGTATTTCACGCACTGGGCCCATAACCTGTAGAATTGTGAATAATAACACGGGTTTTGGACAATAATTAACGGTTTATTGAGTTAGATTGCGAGCGGAAAATTAGAACGTGGCAGACATTGCCGGTACAAACGTGCGACTACTTATAGGTACTTACATACTACACTATTACAAGTAGGTACATTTAGTTAGGCACGGCTCACGGAGCTTCGCTATTCCTAACATATATGATCCTTGTGATTTCAATGAATAAAAATCTATTGACTTTGACTTTGTTCAACATACATTAATTTGTCCCTCAGCGAGAATCGAACTACGAGCCGGATAGCCCGCCGCACCATCGATTTCGTCACGTTATTTCACGTAGGCCGTCAGTCGCCTTCCGGTCTATTAGGTCATAAATTCAAACTTTATCTGGTTAATTGCCCTTTTCAATTCAATACCTCACCACTTTTCATCTCATTATGGTATCAAAAGTATCAATATCTTGAAGGGTCGGCAATATCCGATATCCAAAATCTGGTTGTTATAATTTATTGAATCACTTCAGGCCCAAAGGGTAAATTATTGTATAGAAGTTTGACTAAAACCTTACCATTAATACCGTTTTACCTTGATAAGGTTGAACTGGACGGTCGTATATCCTGGCCTTTTAACTCCAGATTCAAGTTATAAAGTTTGCCGGAATAGGAAACTTCTCATAGACTAACCTCTCTTCCATGAAAATAATATTAATTACAGAATGGATTGATGTTTATTAATAATAATAATAACGCTGGATTTTTTTCACATAGTATCATCTAGCCCCTGAGTAAGCAAAGCTTGTGTTATGGGAACTACATTACTGATATTCTACTTTTATGCATTTTTTTAAATAAACACATACTAATACGTATGTATTTATTTTAAAAAAATGCATAGAAAACACCCAGACCAAAGACAAATATTATGGAGCACGTAGTGACTGCGACGTGGTCGCGGCTGATTTCAGTAATCGACCCCGTAAACGTTATGGTGTGTGGTTTACAATGGAGTTTACCAGCTGTTTATTATTTCTTTGTTAAGCAGTTCCTCGTGGGAAATCACAAGGAGTCTCAAGACTATCGCTTAGGATCGAGAAATAGGTAACTATGTAAGGAGTATTTTTATTATCTCTTAGAAAGCCATATTTCATAGATTTCAGGCGACCTCTGAATGATCTATTGATCATTCAATTAATTAATTAATTGCTCCATTAATTCTTAATTGCATCAAAAATAAGTATATACAGTAGGTTGTTTTTTTTTATACCATCAAGGAACAAGCAGCCTTCCTATTGGTAAGCGGCGCTTGCAACATACGAGCTCTAGAAAAATACCTCACGCTTAGTTTTTCTTTCACGCTAACGCACATTTGTCGAGGCAAACCTTGGCAGAACTCACGTGACATTTCCACAGATGAAGTAATTTTCATACAATTAAATCTTTCCGCAGGCGTTAACGCCAACAGAAAGTGGTATTTGTCACTAGAGACATCAAACGGGCGTAGCTAAACGTTTTTTTTTTACTTTTAGCTTTTACTAAGAGCATTTTAGTACCTCCCAACTTTATACTAAGAAAAAAGATGGCGTCGTGGAAGTCAGTTAAAATACAAATGACGTGGCTTACCCCCACAAAGTTTGTTTTACACAAAAATCAAGAAAAATCCACAATAATTTAAAAATAACAAGCTCACATCTGTGACTCCCATTATGTACGACATCAAATCCATTACTTAATACGTAAAATGAGGATACCAAGCATGGAGTAGCCAGAGGCACGTCCAATCATTACGAGGCCCGGGCTTTGCAAATACTAATCATGCCCTGGTTTCTTCACGATGTATTCCTTCAACGTTTTGAACACGTATTAATGAGCACAATATTTTAGAGTATAAATTCAATGGTGCACAACCGGGTTCGGACCCACAACCTTCGGATCAGAAGTCGGCGTACCGCCCACTAGGTCAATACCAAGATTCTTCCATGATAAATACTGAGTGAAGGGTTTTATTAAAACAGGGCCATGAAATTGATGTTATCATTAATTCCGAGGGAGATTTATCTGAGAGACTGTCAGGGTCGATTAGTTCCTGATTCATATAATTACTAACGTTTTATAACCCAAAATAAAATGAACAATGGAAGCAAATTAATTTCCTTAAACCAGAAAACTCTGCAATGGTAAACCTTGTCTAAATTATCCCCATTTTTTATGCTAAGGGTGTCTTAACGGGTACAACCGTTTTAGTCTAGTGGGCGGCTTGACTTCCAATCTAGAGGTCATGGGTTCGAATCCGGTCGTGAACCAATATTGTTTTTTTTTTCATAAGAAAAATGCATGTACACTTTTACACGTCCTCAAAACGGTTAAGGCTTGTCCTGGAACCAAAAATTCGAAGGAATTATCGGTTAGTGGTCTAATAAGCGGCGATGTGCTTGCAATCTGTCACGTGGACTGCTTACTACTTTTAAGACGCGGGCATGTGCCAAATATAATGTTTGGACGTGCCTCTGACTACCCCCTACTTGGTATCCACAAAGATCTACTGATTGAGTATGTATCTGAGGATGTCCTTTGTTGGTTTTACAGTAGTGAGCGTGTTATTTTTTTTCACTATAGTAATATATTTATAACAATATCTGTTTTGTTGCAAAGATTTTTTTGCATTGACCTAATTTAGGTTGTCCAAAACAAAAAAAAAAACAATCTGCTCCATCTTAATTTTAGGTAAGCTACATGCTATTGTAAGTAACCCCATAATGAACTGCCAATACTTTGCCACAAGTGTTTCAATGTAAATAGTGATTTTCCCAGAACTTAAACAGAAAAACTTTGTAAATAGCCCTCCCACCTCAATCAGATCTAATCAGCCAAGTAAAGAATGACTTTTATAGGCCTGTATGTTTACAAAACTTTACTGCCAAGTACTGGTATTATCGGACTCGATAGTAAAAAATAAATATCGGAAACAGAGAAACATTCAAAACGCCTGTGAGATTGGTTTTACACAATACTGAAGAAGTGATATGTCAGCATAACCCTAAACCGAGATCCTGTTAACAACTAGGCAACAAATTGAACTTTATTTGTAAAACACTAAAGCTCGTTCTCGGTAAGTCTGTTCAAGTAAACGAAGTGACCAAACAAAAATTTCGATCAGCACAGCATGGGGTCCGCCAGATTTTCTTTATTAAATTGGGTAAAAAGGACCCAACTTCAAACAGTGAACGAGACGAAAATATTAACAAGATGTTTATGCTGGATGAAGATTTTCGTGAGTCTTCTATCGGCTAGTCTCTAGTCTCTAGCTGCTAGACTATAGGTCTCGACATACGGCAGTTATCTTCTATAATATTATAAAATGTGGAAGTATGAACGTTTGTGGCTAGTTAGTACATCTGGAATAAAGGCACAAAAGTTAATAAATTATCTTGTAAAAATTTATCAAATTGATCAAATTTGATAAATTTTTACAATTTGATTAATTTTGATCAAATTGATCAAATATTTGCCCATGGGTAGAAATCCTACAAAAATCATATCTTGAACTATATAGCCTAAATTGGTTTATATGTCAGGAGGTTTGTTGCTGAAATCTTGTAGTAGCTATAGCGAAATGGATGAAATTTAGAAACAGTATAATTCGTGAATTTGGATAATATAAGCTTATTTTACTTGGACACCTACCACGTGTTCCGTAGACAGAAACTGGTAATGTTTGTAAGTTGGTTTATGTTATTTGTAAATCACGCAAAAGCTCTCTGACCATAACTCCAACCTTGATGGACCCAATAACTTTAATCCGACAACATTTGATTCCATTGTATCCTGTCCATCCAAAGAAAGAGATCGCTTTAAGCGATAAGACCGCCCCTTGTACCTTTTCTATTCTTTTTTAATTCCTGTGTTTTTTTATTTTACTTTGGTAAGCAATAAAGAGTTTAAATATCTATCTATTTGGAATTTTGACTGAAAATATTGAGTTTATTTTACTAAAAACGTAGAAATAACTATAAAATCAACTATTTCTTCGGATCAAAGGACACGAATTGGCCCATCGTACCCTATTCGGTATTTTGCGATAAGATGTTGTGGATTTAAGGCTGACATGCCAAGGTGGTTCCTGTTTCATGAAAACTTATAGAAAAGGTCGAAAATAAGACAAAATTCAAAAAGTTGTACATTTGAAGTTTGATGGTAGGAATTTTGATGTTGTCCGAGAGCTTTTGCGTGATTTACAAATAACCTAGTATTGTGTGTGTATAAGATGTATTGAAATATATATGAAATATATATTTCAATACATCTTGAAATAAGACCAAACACGTAACAGCGAGTATGTAGTTTGAAATGTTTCATCTTAAGGTACCGAGCGAGACCGCCACGTATGTACTTCATTAAACCTAGATTGAAGGAAAATTAAAATTCGTAACGTATGCATAGGTGTGGATGACGTTGAACAGATGAATATAAACACTGCATTACCTGCGACTCTTAAGATTTCAAAATAAAACTCAATAGGTTTTGAAATCACAAGGATTGTCATGTTATAAAAAACATTAATTAAATTTTTTAAAGTGAATTTACGCCGGTTCCTCGTGACCAACCCTAGAAGAATTAAGTAACAAACTCTGCTTGGTTTTTATGAAAAACACTTTTATTGCAGCGCCCCTTCTAAAATTTTACGTTAAAATCCATTTCAGAACCATATTCGAAGTCATGGAAATCGATTGAAAAAAATTGCATTATTATCCAATTATAAGTCGTTTTATCTCTATAAATGATAACAAAAATCATACAAAAAACTACCTTTTAAGGCAAACGAAAATACTGTCTGCTTACGTTACAGGTAAAAAATAATAGCGTTCGTAGGGTTCTGATCGGATTTTCCTCTATGATAAACATAAACTAGATACGTTCCAACTTCAAAAGCAAAGCGAGTAAAGGAGAAGATTAAAACAATTCTGAGGCCTTTTGGGGGCGATTGTTCACAATACGTTTCAGTAACTTTGTTTTACATTACTTATCGATTAGCTTGCGTTTTAACTCTGTTTCCGTGTAATCTTTTAAGATTTTAAATTCATCCGTGGCACTCTAAACTTTGTTAGGTATTTAAAACTTTGTTAGCGAACAACAAGGTAATACCATTTTGAAACGTGTGTTTGTGCGTCATTTTCTTGGGCACCCCTACAAAATCGATTAAAACCCATTTCTGGTCTTCTTCTTCTTCGTCATGTTCTTTCTTGGTCACCCTGCATTAGGTCGGTCATCAGATCTCAAGGCCAATTCACGTATTTATCGCAACAGAAAAAATAAAGTCTCGATCACATAATCGTCAACAACGGTATTCTACCTATCTTTAAAGGTTCATCAAATTGAATAAACGATTTTACAGTTATTGTCGTACAAACAAACAAACATACAAACGGTTATGGAATTAAAATTATCGTGGTTTGGTATCATTTTAGAATATTATTACGACTATACCACGTACTTTACTATTCTCTTGCTGACGTTTCGTTGACCGTCGAGCGTGGTCGCGTTTATACAAACGATTGTCCAAATAATCTCATTAGATCTTCGCTTGGTTCACTCTCTCGATCAATTAAATCCAAATTTATGGAATTTTCCCCAACAAGCAGATTTTTAGAAATCTGATTGGTGATAATGAGGGTAAAGTATTCTTACGAAATAATCTATTCAGATATTGTCAATTAACTCAATGATTAACATAATTCATTTCTAAGGAGAAATCTTAACTAACGTGCTTTGAAGTTTTATTACAATGATTTTTCTACTTAAGTGTATGTTTTACGTAAGCATCTTGGTACCAACCATACAGGTGTGTAGTACCTGTTTTATCTGTTTATCTGAAGGGCTCTTTTTACATATTGTTTTTAAGTGGTTAATGCTATAGTCCAGCGGAAATACATCAGAAGGCAGTTCATTCCCCAGTTTACATGAACGGGGAAGAAATGATCTCGAAAACCGGTTTGTATGAGAAAGCCACGTATCAATCATGTTTGAATGAGCCCTGCCCGCTTAGCTTACCCAAGATAACTTTTGTCTATAAAGAGAAGACTATGTCTGTCGCCTATTCTGTCAAATAAAAGAGAGGGACAAAATGTTTTTTTCATCTCGGCGGTAGACAAAACCGTTATCTTGGGTCTTCATGCTAAGCAGTTCGGTGTCGCGAGTTGCGATGGTAAAAATCTTGATGCAGGAATAAGGTTGGATAGTTATTCTGAGCGTTCACCATTGTAGAGACGATAGAACACGTTAAATGAACCAATGCCACGGCGCTGACTCAGCAGTTCCAGCGTGCAGGAGAATTTCGGTTTGTCAATCAAGGGAATCAAAGCGATGCAGCTTATCGGCTTCGTGCCAAAGGTGGGAACAGTGTGAGGTCACGTGATTTGAGCACATATTAATGAACATATTTTATTCTAACGGAATAATCCTAATAATGCCCAACCCGGCAAAAGAAAGGAAGGCAGGAAGTCCTTCAGAACAGCCTCTTTCAAAACATTTATCTGATTATTTTTGCGGCGTCTGTACGTGAGATTATATGAGAACGTTATAACCAAAATCTACAAAAAACATTCTTGCAACTGTCGTCGTGTATCATTGGTTACCTCATCACCAGGCTATTAACTTTTTGCCTGAATCCACCAACTGACAAACTTATCTCGTTAAATGCACCAAGAGTTTGCGAGGACAAGAGCCTAAGTTTAAACTCAGCCACCAACATAAAAAGATCTCCTGGAAGTAATAAGACAGCTTAAAGTTGAGGGAAAGATTGAACCGAGAAGTGTCTAGGAAAAATGGGTGATTAACTCATTGCAATTTGAGGTGCTTCATCATATTTGTCTTTGTTTAAATGAAGTGAGAGTTTTAGCAAACTTTTAGATAACAAATTGAATAACATTACTTTCGTTGTAATCTTTTTACTTTTGTTGTAATATTTATGCATTGCAAGAACTAAGGAACTACCTTATTAAAACCTGATGGTCAGTAAAGTTCTCAGTAAAGTTAAGATTATATTACTATCTGTTTCGATATAAATTACTTTCATCCTACTTTTGGTTAGCTATCTATCTCAATTACAAACAATTTCCTAAGATTAATTTCTTAGGAAAAAATACTCATTCATTCTCCGCATAATACCTTTTTTGACAACGTTGATATCTGGATAAAAACAGAACTTACTGTAAGTTATTATAATTAGAACTTACTTAAGTCTTTATCGCGTCTTTGACTGGAGTATGTTAACTGATCGTGTAAGTTTGAAAAATACTAAAAAAATAACTTTCATTCAACATTGAAGAACAATGTATATTTCAATCTTGAGAAAGCCTGTAAAGCCATTCTAGGGCTTCAAATTTTAGGTTTCATTTTGCTATCATGAAAATAAATGAAGAAATATTATAATAATGTAGTCTTTCGAGTGCCATCGCGGTTGATATTTCTGGATTTTAAACATTATTTGATCTCCCTTAAGTGTGGTAAGTTTACATAAATTAAAAACTAAAAATGATTCTAATTGAGAACAATCAAGTAATGAACCAATTTCTTTTGGTCAAAAAAAGAGGATAATTAGATCTAGTATTTCGCGATGGACAGATGACCGTTACAGTACGGTCGCAAGAAAAACTATCTGGAAAACATTTCTAACCAAATATATACATACTTGAGTATGTATTTATTTTCCTGGAGGGGTAGGCAGAGACCACGGATTTCCACTTGCTACGATCTTGATATACCTCATCAAATTCTTCATGCATGAGACCTGGTCAACCTCTGTGGCGCAGTGGGTGAAGGCCCGCCTGAGACGCAAAAGGTTGCGGGTTCGATACTTGCAGATGATACAAACATTTGTCTCGCCGTGACAAATGTTTGTATCATCTGCAAGTATTTGTCTCGGGTCTGGGTGTTTTCTATGTATAATATGTATTTATTTACAAAAAAACTGTATGTAAGTAGTATGTATATCAGTCATGTAGTTCCCATAATACAAGCTCTGCTTAATTTGGAGCTAGATGACGGTGTGTGAAAAATGTCCAGCATTATTTAAAAAAAAAACTCAGAACGTCTTCAGTTTAGTCAGAGTACGTTCGCCAAAGTCTACCCCTTCTAATTGTCCCAAGTTCTAATTGTTTTTAATTGTACTCTCACTTCTAAGTGAAGTGAGAGTGATGTATTTTCACACATCTTAATGTAATATATCTGTATGTTCGAAGACCTTTAGGTAAAGTCAGCTGCGACGCAAGAGATGTAGCTTCAAAACAAATGTTTGCATATTCTGCAGATATTTGTTCCGGGTCTGGGTATTGTGGTTCCACGGTAATCGTATTCCCTGATATCTATGACACCGGGAATGTGGGGAATATCCTAGAGTGTGATCAGGAATGTGCCTGGATATGGTTGGATGTTTTTTTTTTATTTATTACGTTTTTTTTAAGCTTTCGACTATAACCTTTTGTTTGTAATGCGAATTGCTTTCCCGAACCAGCCAAGGTTCTCACAAGTCGAGAAAAGCCTAGCAATAAATTCGACATATTTTACTCCATTTCGGTAGCCCAACTGTGATTTAATAAAAGTGTCCTTCCGTCAACCCTTGACATGGGTCTTTGCAGTTACAATCTTGAATATGAAAATTACGTTTGCTTTATGACACTTATGTACGGCAGTGAAGTTGGTTATGGCAGAAGAAATAAAATAGAAGAAGAAAGTAGAGTAAATTCAGTTGAGATGAGAGTTTTGAGGAACATGTTGTTAGACTTTGAGAGAAAGAATGAGGCCAGTATCATAAGCGAGCTTTGTGTTGTGAATGAAGATGTAGAGACAAGAATAGAGAAAGGTATGCTAAGGTGGTTTGGGCATGTAGAAAGGAGATACATGTATGGAACGTGAATGGGACATTAAGAAGGGGTAGAGTTTGGCGAACGTACTCTGACTAAACTGAAAACGTTCTGAGTTTTTTTTTTAAATAATGCTGGACATTTTTCACACACCGTCATCTAGCCCCAAAGTAAGCAGAGCTTGTGTTATGGGAACTACATGACTGATATTCTACTTATATTTTTTTTTGTAAATACATACATATTATACATAGAAAACACCCAAACCCGAGACAAATATTTGCAGATACAAACATTAATCGAACCCGCAACCTTCTGCGTCTCAGGCAGGTTTTCGCCCACTCCGCCACAGAGGTCGTCAAAATAATAAGTAATAATTTCACTCCTGTCAAATAATTAGATAACGTGTTAAGTCGTGATAACGTGTTAAGTCGTGATTTCGAAACAAGCTGACACGAAGAACGTGTCAGCTTGTTTCGAAATCACGACTTAACTCAATAAAATTATAAGTTTTACGGGTTTTTATCGCGTTTACTTTTTTAATTTACAAAAACTAAATAAACAAACACGCTCACGACTGTCTTCCCCATGGTGGATATCCTCAGATACATAGTAGATTTTTGACTAGGGCATGCCGGTTTCCTCACGATGTTTTCCATCGCCGCTTTGAGCACGTGTTAACATACATTTTAGGAGTGGAAAAATCCATTGGTGCACGACCGGGTTCGAACCCACGACCTCCGGATCAGAAGTCGGGGTATCGCCCACTACTACTCTTGTTATTAAAATCAAATTAAAATGTTTGGAAAAGTAAAAGATAATTTTATATTAAATTTTATTTATTTATTCGTTATAGTTACATAACATTGGCATGTCAAAGAATACATAATCATGTTCTTAATCTAAAAATGTCAAAGTGTACATAAATTCATAATCTAGATATTTCCACTATGCATGCAAATCAGAAAATTGAACAACTCATGTATTCATTAACATGATAAAAAGGGTGGCATTCAAGGAATTCCTTTGATTTAGTTTTAAATTGGTTAAGCGGTAGCCGTGTGATTTCTAAAGGCAATTATTGTACTTAACTAGCTTTTGACAGATACCCAGTTTAAACGTCTTAACAAGTCTGGTTTTTGGAACGTGTAATTTTCCTTTGTTTCTGGTGTTATAATGGTGTAAATGCTTTTACATTTAAAAAGTAAATCGACTTTTAAATGAATTGATATTAGGGAATTAAAAATAAATAGAGCTATAACTGTTAATATTTTAGATTTCTTAAAATATGCTCTGACTGAAGTTAGTCTATGTAAACCGTATATGTTTCTAATGGATCTCTTTTGGCAAATTAGAACTCTTTCAATTTGGGAGACATTTCCACATAGTTTATGATAGAATGGCAGTAAGCATGTTTTTCTATCAATTATTGATTTCAGCTTAAATAACGCATCATTAGCGCTGGCTAACCTATTACATATTTTTTTCTATGTGGCTAACATAACATAGAGTCGAATCTAAATTACATCCTAGAAATGTGACCTCGCTCAGAATATCATTTTTAGTATTTTTATCATACCATTTGCATCGAACCAGTTTTTTATTTTTTGCACTACAAGGTCTTTTTGCTGTTCAACAACTTCGAGTTTCCTATTTTTTATTCCAACTTGCGTTTAAGTTGCAAATGTTTTGTAACTAAACAAGACAGCAAGTTACTTATAAACGAACAAGCTTAATTAATAAACAAAGTTGTTTTGTATTTATTGGTATCCACGAAAATACATTTTGTTTTAACGGGATAATATACAGCCTATCCACCCTGAAGAAAATAATGTTATAAATATGGTGAGTCGTTTCGGAGATTACCCTCCTACATACAAATTTACAAACTTTAGTTGTTTATAATAGTAGTGTAGTTAATTTGTAAACGGTACAAATTCTTAAAAAAAAAAAAAACTTTAAAGACGTGTGATACCTGCATGATAAGGAGGCACACCGATTCTCTTCACTACTTGATTCTATCACCGTTGATTCTTAAGCCCTTTTCAGGGCCACCATATCTCAACCTCGTCATATCGTCACCCACCTAACGCAGAATTACCAAGAAAAAACCGGTGCTACAACAGAGAAGTAGAATAGATTTTTCTGTTTTTAAAGTTACAGCAAAATGAACAGTCACGAAAATCTCAAAAGAATAAAAGTTAAAGAATAAGAAAATAATTACTCACAAGATCCCATTGTACGTTTTGAAGAGTTCTTTCTGCTACATTAAATGAGCACTTCTTCGCTATGACGCGGAGACAAGTCATAATAACGAGTAAAAAACGACAATATGTATTTTATAATTTACTAGCTGCTACCCATGGCTTCACCCTCGTGGAACCTGGATAAAAAATATCCAATGAAAAATAGCGTTCGTAAGAAACGAATTCGCTCGACAGTTGTTTTAAGTCGATAAAACAACGTTGCAAAATTTGCCTCCACGATAAACGCTTTTATTTTAATGGGATATTATATAGCCTATGTCCACCCTGAAGGTCTATTATAAATATTGGTTAAATAATTTTGAGTGGTTTTGAGTTATGTAAACTAAAGTTATAAAATTTACCTCACTTTAATATTAGTGTAGATTCTGTCCCAAGGCCGTTATCAATTGAAGTATAGCAAAGAGAAGATACCAACTTATGAAGCTTAAGAGCTTTAGTCGATGCCGACTTTTTAGTCTACTTACATACGAGTACCTACTATTTTGTACCTCAAGAGGGCACGTTAAGAGGTCGGTCCCAGCTATTACACCTCCGGCGGCTTAACTAACTAGGGTTTAAAAAGTAATAGAGAGATTCTTGTAAAAGAGCTCGCATTTCTGTGTTCCAATTTGAAGGGTGTCTGTGAAATTACAGACTTTTCACCGTTATGCCTCAGGGTCGGTAACTTTAGTGTTGGTTACGGTAACCGCTTACCAACCGGTGGGCCGTATGCTTGTTTACCCTTGATCGTTTGGCTAAAAATATTACTCCAAAACTTGATTCTTTGAGACCAGTGCAAGCAGAAATACTTGCCCAAGTGAGCGGTACCCTGACTTCCGTTTCGACAGTCGTAGGTACGAATCCGGTCTTGTACCAATGAATTTTAGCACTCGAAAAAAACTTATGAAATGCTGTAGGAAAGTGGTGTAGGAAAACATCGTGAGGATATCGGTATACCTTGCAACCAAAGATTTGAAGACATTTTGTGTCATTAGTAAGTGTTTCAATAAGCTATGGAACAGGACTACTAATTTCTATACAAAAAGTAAGGTTTAACCAGCTTTTGTGCACTATCAAATATATTGGAAATTTCTGATATGAATTCTGGGAAAGGATAGAAATCCAAGAGGAAAACTTCTTCAAATATGCTTTCACTAGTTACCATAATCTTATCATAGGTTATCCTTCACTTTGTTGGAACAATTGGAACCGATGGAACCGATGGAGCATATCTATCGGTTCCAATAAGTGCGCCTTCCTATTACTGTTTATATCGTATAAAATCTTCTGTTGTATCTTATACTTCTTACCGATTCTGTTGCCCTAGTTATTACCAAACTTTTCAACACATGGGAGCATACAATTTAGCAACCACGCAACTCCCAACCAGTCTATTACTATGCGGTGTGGCATCGTTTAATTTCCATTCTCCTTACCAGCAGAGTGTAAGAGACAAGCTAGCAACTTACCAAGTGTGAAATTAATATAAGACTAGCTTCGAAACTTTGTCAGCATAATATTGAACGCTCGACAGCCGAGAAGTTAGCCATAACTTCTATTGAACGTGTGAGCAAAGATGCCTTTGAACAATGACTAAAACCGGTGTGCTTTTGCGAGAGAAAACAATTATTGCAGCAAATCGAGCTTGTGGATTTGAAACTGAATAGAGAATTGAGAGTAATAAAAATAATGTATGGTTTAAGCAACGGTCGCGAAACAGGTTGAAACCGTAGGTGACGTCATGCAATCGTTCTATATTTGGCATTAGCCATAGCATTTGTAGACTTAGGGACTTGGCTCTTCATGAGAGCTGATAACTTTTTAACAGTGAAAGTGTTATGAGCTTGTGAGTCTTGGCAACCTATTTGACATGAAAGGTTTTTGGTGGAATGTGGTTTGTCCGTGAATAATCCAGGTAGCCAGATGCATTATACTGAGCACGGAACTTCTTTCGACGATACTATATCAACGCATTTAATTGTAATTTAACTATAACAATCTGTGTAAATAAAATATGTGTATAGTTCTGCTCAAAATAAATATTATCTTTTCTATTGTATGTGACAGTTTAGTGTTCAACTACTACCAAAGACCCGTATAATGTTATGTTATTGACCCCAAGATGCCTCATATCCCTATAGTTAGCAATGGCGAGTCGTATTGGTCTAGTGGGTGGTACTTCGACTTCCGATCCAAAGGTCTTGGATTTTACCACATAAAAAATGATGTGCACATAACACTAGCTCAAAACGGCGAAGGAAAACATCGTGAAGACACCAGTTCGAAAGGATGTGCCATAAGTTAACAACGAATCTACCTTCGTATCTTTGAATCGGAATTCATGGTATGGGCCGCTAGGCCAATACAGCTCTCTCTCTCAGAAACTAGCTTCTTTTATATCCAGAATAAAAATATCACAGGATTTTTTGCAACCAGTGCCTGCGCCCGTAGCGTGCCGTAGACCGATGAAAAAATCTAATATCACTAAACTGGGGGGAAAACTCTACAATTGCACCTCATGAATTTTAACTAGACATTTTCTTTGGATGAGTTATCCGAGGGTTAATCTCGCCTAGGCGGAGTAAAAAGATATGGCGTTTTTATGGTGGAGGCGGGTGAATGAAAATTAGGTGAGGAAAATATCAACAATTGTTTCAGGTACCTACAGAAACCAACGAATTTTTTTTCATATTATTTATGTCTGCTCAAAACGTGAAAGAAAATATCGTCAGGAAACTGGCATGCCCTAGAACCAAAAATTCGAAGGAATGTGCCATTGTTCCAATCAGCAGCGATTGCAAACTGTCACGTGGAAATTTATTCTGACTACCCTACTTGGTATCCTTAAAGATCTTAATAAATAAATAAACAAATAATGCTGGACATTTTCACAAATCATCATATAGCCCAAAGTAAGCAGAGCTTGTGTTATGGGAACTACATGACCGATATACTACTTTATATATATTTTTTTGTAAATTTATACATATTACACCCAGACCCGAGACAAATGTATGCAGATCAATCAAACATTTGTCCCGCAGCGGGAATCGAACCCGCAACCTTCTGCGTTTCATGCGTACCTTCGCCCACAGCGCCAGAGGTCGAGTATGTATGTATGTTGATCATGGGGCATAAAGTCTTGCATTATTTGTTTTTTTTTTCGTTTTCATTATCCTATTCATGTGACAGTTACTTTTTATGATTCGTCTGGATATTGACCTCTAGACAAAATAATTTTCTAATCAAAATGTGTAAATGTTAAATCCTAACATTCAAACAAATTTTAGAGAATCAAAGTATTTATAATCAAAGCATCAAGCTTTGTACAATATGTAATGCATTTACAAACAAAAATAAGTCATGTAGTATCATAATAGTCCCATAATAAAAACTCTATTCAGTTTGGGGCTAGGTTATGTGAAAAATATCCAGCATTATTGATTGTTATTTATTATATTTATTTTACACATTGATTTGCAATCAAACTCAGAACGAGTAATTTTTTGAGTATTATTTTACACACTCGACAATACTGCATGCTGAAATGGAGTCGAAAAAACTGACAGTCAAAGAATCGAATATTTTAAAACTTGACTTGTAGGTTACTCAAAAAATGGTTCAGCAAGTATTTTTTAATCAATAATACGAAATTCATTACCCATTAGAAATCGCGACGGAAAATTCCTAGTTATCCTTATCGATGTCATCTGTAAATTTTTGTGTCTTGTCAAATCTCACGCAATAAAACGTTTTCCGCGTCGAAAGTATATTACAAAGTTAAATTAAAGGTCGAGTTTATTACTTCGCTAACGTTGTTTATGGACCGACGTCATTACTTTAAAAGATATATTTGCAGAACCTATAGAACCTTATGCTGGTATGAACCAAAAGCAATTTTTCAAATCATTAAATAACTATTTGGTTCTATTATTGGTTCTATTATCGGCAAACATGCAAATATTTGTTCCGCAGCGAGAATTGAGCCCGCATCTTTTGCGTCGCAGCTGGCTTCTAGCCCACAGCACCACCGAGGTTGTCAATTTTTATTTGATACATATGTAGCGATATCCCTACCGTACCGTCCCGACTCACCGTGGAAGTCTCTGCTCATCGCATCAGTCTCGACTCACCGCAGACTACGATAAGCATTCTACCTGGCACCTACTCCATTCGACCTCCGGTCTGGAAAGGGGGTGATGTAGCGACATCTCTCGCCACATGGCTGAGCTACATTACATCCCATCCACGAAGAGCTAACACAGATGGCACTGCATTGGAATTTCTAGATCACGCAGGCGAAGTGTTCACTTAACTTGAACATATATAATACGTTCGACAAATAACTGTCGGTTCTAGGACCCCGAGCAAGTGGATCAGATGGATCAGCCCGGAGGAAGATCTTCCCCTTTGCAAATGGAGGACACAATACCAACTATGTTCTCCATACATATTCTTTTGAGTTAAATGTAATTCACAGACTGCAAAAAACCGCATTAGATTGTACAATAAGCCGTTTTGGAGAAAAATGATAACAGACAAAAAACGAACACACAAAGAAACAAATAGCCTGTTAATGCAAACACTTATATTTCAAATAAATAATTTCAATATAAAAGCTCTATAAGATAAAATGGAAATTCATAATATTATAAAAACGGAAATTTTCACGTACCTGCCTACAATCGGTGAAGGAACTAATTGCCTCGTTTAAATTCCTGTTTTTACAATATGAATAATCAAATTCACTAGAGTTTTTAGATAATAATTATAATGTATGTAGGTATTTTAGTTTTATTTTCTGTTTATAAAGTAGTTGTATTATTCTGTAGTATAAATAAATATTTATCAGTAATGATAAAAAATATATTACCTTACCTCCAAATAAATAAAATAATCGTAGTTCCTATTGATAAAGGGAACTAGTATTGGGTCAGGAGATTATGTATGTACTGTTGGTATTTGTTTATTTATTAGTGTAGCTCATAGCATTTTAAATCAGATAAATTCTATTTTTTATTAATCTAGATAAAACAAATGACATGCAATATTATTATTATGTTTTGTTATTTTAATTTATGAATAAAATTATATTCATAAATAAAAATTTTAAAAAATGCGGCGATGGGCTTGCAACCTGTCAGGTGGAATGCTTGCAAAACGCGGGCATATACCAAATGTAATGTTTGGACGTGCCCTGATTTCCCTCTACTAGGTATCCTCGAAAATCTACTCACTGAGTATGTATCTTAGGATGTCCACCATGGGGAAGACAGACGTGAGCGTGTTTGTTTGTTTTTGTATTATTTTTCTATTAGTGTTCTATAATTGTTATAATCATTCTAACTTTTATCATAGGTATATTTTCTGCTGTACTTAATTATAATGCATTATTTTAGGGGAAATTAATGCTTTTTTTTATTATAGTATTTTAAATAGTGTTTAGTGTCCCAATCCACAGAAGTTCGCTGGCTATCTGTCTACCTTTGCATTACTCTAAGGTTGTTCTGTAATTCTTACTTTTGATGTTCCCTAATAAACTTTATAGCATTTTAACTCACTCAGAAATGAATTTAACACGTAAATATTTCGTTTTTGCAGCAGCGTTTGACTTCTGAAGCCAAAACTTTGATGATTATACCCGCAAAGAACCGGTTTATGTATTTGAGCCAGTCTGTTCAAAATACACAAATGTTATTAGTCGAAAACTAGTACTGATTAGTTTCTGATTAAAAATTAATTCAAAATTATTATACCTACCGAATAATAAGTTATTAAATGTGGAAATTATTTTTTGTTATTCAATATCCCATTCCTAATACAATACAAATTCTATTAGCAAACATTTAATAAATAAACACTCAACAATAGCACACCCTAGTGTTTTGATGTTTGGAGGAAAAATTGTGACGGTTGGACCGATTTCGAGGAGATGAAAAGAAGTGACCAAATAAAAGTAATTTATTGTAAGTCAAATTAAAATAAACAAAAAAACTTATATTGATTTTTTCATAAAGCTATGTACAAGTATATATAAAAATATATTTAGATTAAACAGCTAGCTATTTAAAGACCGTTGCAAACGATCTATAGATAGCTTAACTGATCCAGATCACTATCAGATGTAAGCGTTCCCAAAATACAGGTCGCATTGTCATTCTGAATGGCAATGCTAATGCGTTGATCCAGAAAAGAACCAGATCTCTGTCGTCGCTTCGAACAGTCGCCGTAGAAAGACAAAAAACAAAATTGTAATTAAGAGTGCAATTAGTGGTCCTATCGCATAAAAGCGATCTCTAAGAACAAATAAATAGATTCCTATCTATCCGGATTTACCCAAAAGTGTAGTGTTAATTAAATGTTAATGATATGAGCCTGAGAGCAAAAAAAAACACAATAGCGAGTTACACTTTAAAATAATAGCTTTCAATTTTATTTTAGAGGTACTATATAATGACTGAAAAAATATCTTTGAGGTAGGATAAACCTTGATGTCTCGATAAAAAAAAGAGCGTGCAACTCACGTAGAAAAATAACTTCAATGCTTTGGCATAAACGATGACAAACAAATTGTAATGTTTGTACTTGCCTCTAACTACCCCATATAACGTACCATTTACGTACTTGTGTATCTCAGGGTGTCCACCAGTGGAAATACAGTCGTGAGTATCAATGTTATTTTAACTTCAATGCAAAATGTGGGCATGTGTCTAATACATATATATTTTTAATTTCTTCTGATACACCACACGTATCTACGTTTTTATAATGGACCAAAGTCATTAATAGACATTCAAAGCCTTATATTCGTACTCTTGGAAGAGACTAGCCATCCACAACACAGGAGTTTTGGATGGCCCTTAATGTGGGGCCTAGTAAACTTTTTTTTACATATTTATTATAGTTTTTATATTTTTAGATGTGGACGATTTGGTTCACCCGTTATGTTACTTTTAGTTAAAATAAAGAATTCTAACTTATTTGCCAAGTTTTTTTTATAGTGAATGAATGGACTTAAATGCTGCAGGGCCGCAGATGGCCTTGGTCAGCGTCACCGGACTACGGCGAGCGCAGAAGGCGCTCAGCCTGTAAAGAGTTAGGATGGGACAACTAGCACAAGGTTACAACTTAGATAGATAGATAGATAAACTCTTTATTGTGCATAACACCAATGTACAGTACAAAATACAGAAATATAATAAAAAAACATAATTAAAAAAAAACGCAATGGGCGGGCTTATCGCTGAGAGCGATTTCTTCCCGACAACCTTAGGATGGAGAGAACTATTTAAAGAATGACGGTGTTATTGCCGGAGAATAAACATAAGATACAAATTAAACGTTATTTTATATAATACCTATACCCAAATATATATTAATACATTATAAATTATGCGATAGGACAACATATAAGTGAAATATAGTAATAAAAAAACAATAAACTAAAACGTAAAATATAACACACAAAACTTAAGAACCTGACGAACACTATTGTAAGTAGAATAGTTTGACACGATCTTTAAATGAATGAACCAACACTTAGGTACGGACCTGCATTGTTTCCATCACATATATGCCAAGTATGTGTCGAAAACTGTTAAGTACCTAGTAACTTGCTAGCTATTGCGCTGCATTTAGTTGTTTCCGTAAATATATAATTATATCTTTTACAAAACGAAGCTTTGTAAAAGATATAATTCTTTGTATGCTAGCCAGGAATGCTTGCACTCGAAAAGAAAATATTGCATTACTCAAGGATTACACCGTTCATCGTTTATATTTTATTTGTAGGGCAGGTTCTATCTCACGAACAAATTGCGTTCCCTATCCAATTTCATTGAGGTGAGCGCGGTAACCAGTTTTACTATGAAATATAGTTTTGAAATTCTTATATTACTTGTTTACCTGTGAAGTTGAGAAAAAGAAAATTATAAAAAAAATACAGGGTTCTTTTTTTCCTTATGACACGTTGTTTTTATGGAGCCTGTGTTAGTCTTGTGGGCTCATCGAATCGAAAGTCAGGACGACTTTCGATGCGTAGGTCGTGGGTTTGAAGCATGTTTGGCATCAAAGGAAATTACCACTCCAGAACCAAGAACTTTTAGGTAGGTATTGTTACGATGCAGAATAAGCTACGTTATATTATATGAATAAAGGAAATAATAAACACTATATTATTAAAATATTATACAAAAATGTTAGTATCGCCACCTAGTGCAGATGGCAGATGAATTGTAACAGATTGAATCAGCGAGTGGTTAGAAAAAATATATTGATGCCTACCTTATAAAGTAGTTAGATACAAATCAACAAAGAGCTTTAAATTGTTGGCTAGTCAATAGTTTGGGGAAAAAAAACGGGTGGGGGGGCGCTGAATTCTATTCGGGGAATTTTGATACGTGAGTATGAGAACAGATTATATGATATCCAGCCAGGTAGATGAAATCCACTATTTAGCAAGTGGAGGGGCGCTAAGTCATAGCCGCAATGAGATTTAGTATGAAAGACTCCAAAATATTAGACAAATCGGTAAAAATCTGATTATTATAGTAGGTAACATATAGTTACTAAATTCTACATTTATTTTACTAGTTTATAGTCAAAATGTAGGATGTATTTATTGGTTAGGTTAGGTTAACATCCATTTCGAGATGGTGAACGCTGACGCGACCACATCTCGTCCCACCACGGCGGTGGACTGCTCACCGGGGGGGTTTTTAGTGGGTTCGAGTCCCACATACCCCCTTCCGTCACCCCCATGGCGAAAGGGAAATGCATTTCCCCCCCACCCTCAAAAAAAACAAGGTTAACATCCATTTAAGTTGGTAGTATGAAGTAGGGATAGGATTTGCTCTTAGTTCCTAAAAAAAGGTATGTGCCAACCAAACCAAAAAAATACGGTTTTTTTTTTTAATAAAAAAAAGCGAATTAACTTGCATCCTGTCACTCAGAACGTTCAATGATGAAAAACATGAGCATTTGCCAAATAGTTATAATGTTTGGACGTGAATTGATCTGAGGTCTATCAGTCGTAAACGTGTTTTTGTATGGTATCAAAAGTTAAGTTGGCAATCAACATCAATTTCATTTTTGTTCCAAAAACTATCGTGGATTTGATTATTCATATTGTAAAAACGGGATCACTCACCCTGATAAAGACTCTCGGAATGAGTCGAAACTTAGTCGATGCCTTCAACGATAGTGCGGTACGTGAAAAAAACCCCTTTTTACAATATTAATCTATTTCATTTTTTTGACATACATATTATATTTTCATGGACATACGTAAGCGTTACGTAAAGGGGAAAGCCGCGCCTGTAAATAAAATATTTACATTTCTTTTGGGGCTCGTGTAATATATTCAAAGGGAACTCGTGCCGAAAATTGTTTGTGTAAAAACATTTTAATGCCCGCAATATTTTTATATACGTTTCGTTTGACAACTATGCGCGGCTTACATGAATTATTTAGGGTTAATCCTGTATATTTTTTAAATGGTGTATTGACTTTCATTTCGACATTATTTCACCTACTATTAAGTGATGATATGACCCACAATGAAGCGTGAAGGTCTAGATACCTGTTATGTCGGGTATGGGTGTTTATATATATATATATATATATATAATATGTATGTATAAGTATTAAGTAGTTTTCATAATACAAGCTCTGCTTAGTTTGGAACTAGATGATGTTGTGTGAAAAATGTCCAGCATTATTATTATATTATTATTAAGAGACCAATTGTATTTTTCAGGATATACATACGAAGTTAGTTTGTTCCATTCCTCTTCGTTGTCACTATAAAGGTGGTATACAAAATAGTATATAAAATGTTAAAAAACTTACCATTTATCTAACAATGTACTATAACTAATTGAAATAAAATATAAACATTACAGTAACATGTAAAAAAAATCCTTATTATCATTAAGACCATAAAAATATATCATTCCTTGATGGAAAACTTTGGTACCCAAACTATGTTGATTTACCTGTTTGATGTTGTATCAATGCCCTCGACCGGGTAGTACTTATATTAACGTGAAAACAAAAAAACTTAAATTAAGATGTTATTACACACTTATTGGATATTTATTAGATAGGTAATAATAATTAATAATTATTAAAAATCATCAAACATTAAGATTGTAGATAATACAAACTTGAAGAATGAATTTGAATATATTTATATAGAACTTAATAATAATGAAAATAGATAAGTGAAGAGATAATTATATGAATACTTAATTTATCAGCTTAAGGATGCGGCGGCAACTCCGATTCGAGGCGCGTCCAAAAATCGGCCCGAATATCGCTATCGCTTTTTGGTTGATGAAGGCCCGCCCGTGCTTGCGCGGTAGCAATATTAGCCTTTTAGAATTTGTTATAAATTTGGTGGTGTTCCGTAATACCAAAAATGATGATAGAAAACTTGCTGTATTTTTCTCATCGTGTGGATATTATTTAACTAGATAACGTAAGCTACGAGTATGTACCTACTCAAACAATACGTAAGACAGTGTTGTTTTAAATGCGAAACAAATAAGATGAAAACATGTCATGTCTGACGTAAAAATATTAAAATGCGGATCCTTTACATTTCATTTTGAGTAAGGATATATATATATATATATATATCTCCAGGTACCTTACTCGTAGATAAATACTCTTACTATTCCAATACAAACAATAACTAAATATGGTGAAAATAAGCTCTAATTACAAATGATTTTGGTATAACATTTGTATGGGAAATTCATCCTCCGCTGGCCTCTTAGGGCCACTAAAATATTTTCGGTTGAGTTGTAGTCCTGATCTAAAACCAATCTTTTACTGTTCGTTTACATTTGTAGAGTGATAAACGGTAGAAGTTTAGTAATTTGTTATTTTATTTATAACTACAATCTCATGAAAAAAAAAGAAACTAATGCAGCCAGACCACATCACAAGCCGTACAATGTTGATAGGTAGGTAGGCTCTTGGCCGGTCGGCATTTCCGCTCAACGTCAATCAATTTCCAATTATTATTAATTTGGGCTGGAGTGGAATTTAAATACATACGTCAGCTTTATATACTTAGTCCATTAAATATTATATGTAAAGGGTCTTCCAATAAGCACGTCCGAACTTTGGCAGTTGGTAGCGGCCATCTTGTTGAAGCTACATCTGTCAAATTGGTTGTCATTTATTCATTCTGTTTTGCCAAATTATCATGGATAGCTATAGCATTCAACAACACGTGCAAATGCTAAAATTGTTTTATCAAAATGAGTGTTCTGTTCGGGCAACGCACCGCGCGCTTCGCTCATTTTACGGTCGCCATAATCGTCCTACCGAGAGGACTATTCGTCGTGTGGTGGATAAATTTGAGTCCACTGGTTCGGTAAATTATCGAACAACAACCGTACGTCAACGAAACGCAAGGTCTGCCGAAAACATTGCCGCTGTCCGTGAGAGTGTGCAGGAGAATCCGAGGCAGTCGATTTCGCGTCGCTCACAAGAACTCGGCCTTTCACAGACCACAACTGACTAGTCGTGTGACTTAACCCCGCTCGACTTTTTCTTGTGGGGTTTTCTTAAGTCGCAGGTCTATGCGAATAAACCACAGCGGCCCTCAAAGCCAACATAACCTATGCCATAGGTCAAATTCAGCCTGATTTATGCGCAAAAGTCATGGAAAATTGGATATCTCGCATGCGCTCCACCCAGAGAAGCCGTGGTGGACATTTGAATGATGTCATATTCCACACATAATGGCATCACTACATCTTTTAAATAAATAAATAATTTCGATAATATCTCACACACACTTTGTTTTATTTAAATTTAAAGATAGGACATGCTTAATGAAAGACCCTATATTTAGTCATTTAAGTATTATAATTATTTATATAAATGATCACCTAAGTAGCTGCGTATACATTTGATTTTTTATTTGTAACAGTTAGAAAGTATTAGATATATTGTAAATTCGGGATTTTTCACGTACCGCACTATCAGTGAAGGCACAACGCCACGCGGAGGGAGAGCGTCGCGATCACTCACCCTGATGAAGACTCTCGGAATGAGTAGAAACTTGGTGCCTTAACCGATAGTGCGGTACGTTAAAAATCCCGTTTTTACAATATGAATAATCAAATTCACGATAGTTTTTGGAATAAAAAATAATGAAGTTAATTACAGAAAACACAGTTTTAAAGAAGTATATATTTATAATACTTAGTCTTATTATACACTTCATTTCTTGAGAATGGCGACTGTGACGTCACTGCGCAGGGTCAGCAGAATCCCAGCGTTTAGTAGGTAGCCACCTACCTAGCATTATGCTGACATGATACCTTTTTGGTGCGACATTGAACTACCTAGGTAGATATATTAGTAGTGTGCGTGGGCATTTCTGTTTCAGTTATACCTATACTAGTAAGTAGGCTATTTTAACTTATTTAGATATCGCTACTTATTATTATTATTATTCATAACTTATCCCACCACCCTAACTTACAAAATTTGTGTTATATAAGTCGTGCATATAAATGTTTTTAGAAGGCGTTGTCATTGACAAAGTAAATGCTTGACATTTAAATGTTTAGGTGTCATAAAAATGTTTATAGAATAGATAAATGTATATTACCGATCGCTGGCTAAAATTATTCAGTTACTGGAGAACCATCGGATCTGACACTGCCAACGTTAGGAATTATTTGCGCCGGATTTTTTGATTAAGAGGTAAGTGATCTGACCGTGATTAAATTTTAAGAAATTAATATTATCTTGATTTATATAAAAACACCCGTGTATTATGTACCGTGTAAAGACAATCTACTTTTCTGATAGTTAAACAAGGTAAAATACTTAAGACTGTTTTAAGGAGTCAGTTGAATTAAAAAATCCATTGACAGTTATAGCCTTTAAAGTTAATCCAAACTTAAGGGAAATCATAAGATTTTTATCATTGTGGGGGGTCGCGGGTTCAAATTCCACCTTTGTTGATTTTTGGGATATTATAAAAAAAACATAGTTGTTTATTCCCCTTACTCCTTGCAAAACGCGGGCATGTACCAAATGTAATGTTTGGACGTGCCTCTGACTACCCCCTACGTGGTATCCTCAAAGATCTACTCACTGAGTATGTATCTGAGGATGTCCACCATGGGGAAGACAGTCGTTAGCGTGTTAGTTTGTTTAAAAATATTACTTGTAGTGTAGCCTGCTTTATCATAAAATCAAATATTTGCACTCAAATATTGCAATTCATTGCAACTAATGCTATTCGCATAATCAGGGTACAAAAATCCATTACTTTAAACACACAATCGGATATCGGGGTACCGTCCACTACGCCACGACTGTCTTAAACAAAATTAAGAGTAATCAAACTAATATTGCTTCCAGTTAGAACGCCAACATGGAATCTCTACCAGACCAGAGAGTGCTAAAGTTCCATCCTAATACACTAACGTACATCCGGAGTCAATATAACCTGGATAAGCCGGGAGAGATGGACAGAGCCATTGACGTCCTAGAAGAATGGATGGAGAAACAGAACCATTTTACTGTCAAGAGATTTCGTGAGTTTATCTTTCATTCCTACTTATATTACCGTCAGAGATATGTGTTGGTGCTTTACAAGCTTGTACGGAACCTCGGTGCGTGAGACAGACTCGGATTTGTTCGTTTTTTTAACACGAAACTGCGTCTCAAGTCGTCTTCGCCTACTGCACCACAGAGGTCGTCAAAATAATCACTGTATAAATTAGATGTGTCCCTTATATAACTCGTGATAAATACATAATAATTGTTGAGCCTGCATTCATAATATTACCTTTCATTAAGTTATTATTCGATGTTCATAGAATCTACTGTCAAAAAGTTAATTATTTAAGTAGATGTAATATCAAATATTTTTGCATGTCCCATCGTAGTTTCAAATGTATGATCGTCCTATTATGTCCTTTAAAACAGTGTTATCCATGTAATCTGTTAAATGAAAACATTCGCTGTAGATGTCTGTCTGGCTCACAAACGTCATAAATAAGTGTTGTTAAGGTCACGTTATCGTTGCCACATATCCGTGAACAAATAATAATATTATGTTTATAAAACCTGATACGATTTATAAACATAATATTATTATTTGTTAGGCTTACGTAAACATAAATTTATAATTGTATTTTTTTTCTGTTGTTAATCTTCTTGTGGTTGATATGGGTGTGTACTTTGCCTGAAATAAATATATTTCATATGGAATAGAATAAAATAGGAAATATTTATTTTGAGCAGAACTATACACATATCTTATTAGCTATGTTGCAATCAAAAGTGTAGGTATAGTACCGTTTAAAAATGACTGCACTGATTTTTAGAACGAACCTAGATTGACTCACGGACAAAGTGATTATGTAGTGTAACATTAGCAAAATGGGAAGTTATGTAAATCTACATAAGTCGTTTAAAACATGTAGATACTAAGGTAGGTAGTTATTTATTTGCATTATATTTATAATGCAAATAAAATTAGCATGAGTAGATAACTAACAACTTAAATCTAGCTATGTAGGTAGGTAAATATACATGAGTTATGTATAACATTATAATTAACTTTGAGTAGGAATGTTTCCAAATGAGACAACTGCAGAATGCATCCATCAGCGCTATAAAAAAATAATGCTGGACGTTTTCACACAACATCATCTAGCTCCAAACTAAGCAGAGCTTGTGTTATGGGAACAACATGACTGATACTTATTTACTTTTTTTAATATATACATATCATATATAGAAAAGATCCTAAGCTGAATTATTATAGTAAGTGCTTAATCAATTTGGACACAACTCTAGAACGAATCTAAACTTCTAGGAAAACTACTGAAAGGTTTTTCTCTATGCGGACCCGTGTTACGGACGAGCCTTCTTCCTTGTGTGAATGGGGATGTAGGATTTCCTTTAATGTGGTCCTGTGCGTTCAATAAAATCATATTTTGTAACATTACAATATTTGTAAGTAAATAGTACGCTTTTATGTTCTGAAACTGTTTGATTCTTGATGTTGTGTTTTACAGTTTGTAAAATGTATGTCTCCATCGTCATGTGATTATATAACGCGATATAAAGGTCTATAAAAAAAAGGCATATATATACTGGTCAAAATTATTTATTTACATCATAAAATGGCCAGATTTTTCACCTGGTATATATTTTATGCACCTTTATGATAACACTAGCTTCTCCCCACGGCTTCGCCCGCGTGGAACCCGGATAAAAAGTAGTATATGTGTTATTCTGATGTGTACTGTGAAGTTTCATCAAAATCCGTTCAGTCGTTTTTGCATAAAAGAGTATCACACATTTATCTTCACAAACTTTTGGTAATAGTAGGATTAGGAAGGATAGGATAGGATAGGATTGGTCCCACAGCCTGAAATCTGTCTAGTGGTGGTCTTCGGCAGGCTATGAGTACAATAGCTTATGTATTAAGTATTAATTAATTAATTCATTATAATTAATTCATTTTAAAACTGCACGACTAGCCGTGCATAAAGGAGTGTTAGTGCCGACACTAATGTATGGAAGTGAAAGTTGGGTATGGCAGAAGAAACATCAAAGTCGAGTAAATGCAGTGGAGATGAGAGCTTTGAGAAGTATGTGTGGTGTAAATTTGAGCGATAGAGTGAGAAACAGTGTGTTAAGAGAGCAGTGTGGAGTGAATGAAAAAGTAGTAACGAGAGTTGAGAAAGGTATGTTGAGATGGTTTGGACATATAGAAAGGATGGATGAAAGAAGATTAACAAAACAAATATACAAGGCGAACGTGAATGGGAAGGTTGGAAGAGGAAGGCCTCGGCGAACGTACTCTGATCAAATTGAAGACGTTCTAGAGAATGGCCAGGTCAGAAGTACACTTAATCGCCGAGCTTGTATGAAGAATTTGATGAGGATGAACGAAGCGAAAGAAGTATGCCAGGATCGTAGTAGCACTATATGTATACTATATGTATGTAATTTTGTAATTATCAATTCAATATTGATTCCGAAAGCAATGTTCTTCTTTAATAGATTTTATTTCCTTATTTTAGAATATTAAAGTATGTGGAATAGTCGTAATAATGTACTTAAATATTCTTCTCTGTTAATTTTCAAGGAAGGTTTTCTATTCTTTTACGGATTTTCTTGTTTCGAATATTATCTTGTAGTGAAACTCCGAGCATAGATCCTTACACTCTTTCCAAGTTTTAATGATTGTCCTTGTATGAGACCAATTAGATAGCAACCAAGCGTGGGTTACGATACTAAAAATAGGATGTATAAGTACATTTCTGAGACTTCCGAGTTTAGTAGTACTTCCGACGAACACTTCCACGAACACTTAGAAAATACATAAATAAGTTATTTCAAGTATGTATGTATAGTTTGTAGTGTATTAAATATAGTAGTATTTTAAGTATAATAATATTTAGTTTATTCAATACTGTCTGTGTACGCCTATTTACGTAATCACCCCTCTCTCTCTTCTCAAAGGTTTTCTGGAAGAAAACTCTTTTTAAGGTTGAGCTCGCCTTTGTACATGCCTCTGCCATAATATAGGGTAAACCCGTTTAAAATATATAAAAATAAATCAAACAATGTTATGTTAATAAGATGTTATATATTTTAGTGTATTATTAGTTTCACCTTGGTCACCGGGATGTGATATCGTAGATATTTACATTCTGACCACGCCAAAATTTTCCATTCAGATGACGCATGATCACGCAAAATAATAAGAATAGAATCATTCATTAATTGTGTTAACCTTTATCATTTAGTGGAGGATTTTTGAGATGGGGCAGTAAAATCCTTTGAGAACACTTTCTTTTGCTTTTTAAGGTTTCGAAAAAATCGACAGCAAAAATATGGACAACGTTTTGCACCAGATACAACGATTAAGATACCCTTACTCAGTCTCCTGTAAATAACGTGTACATTAAATAGAAAGAAAACTTTTTTCTCATCTGTAATCATGCATTGTAATTTTGCAGCTCGAAGCTTCCTTGAACGCCAAATCATTCTCGACAAAGGATCGGTTGAACGAACTAAGAATCAAATTGAAAAACTGTTCACTATGAAAACAATTGTCCCTAGTTTTCTCGGGAAATATGACGTGAAGAACGACTTTAAAGGCTTTCAAGATGTTTTGTGAGTATGGATATATATAACCTTATATTCTTACCATGTGCTTGGATTTGACATTTGTGTGACCATGGCTCTCTGCCTACGACTTCACCGGCGTAGCCCCTGGATAAAAAGTAACTCATGCTGTTTTTCTAGTTAACGAACTATTCCAATTTTCATTCAAAACGGCTCTTTTGAATTAAAAAATGTCGTAAACATTTAAACATCTTAACATCCAAACTTTGACATTTATAAATTAGTATAAGTATAAGTAATTAGTATAAGTGGAAAAATAGGGGCTTCGGCACCCACTGTCCTTCTATTATATTCCTTTGACGGACCGGTTTCTCAGTACTGGTAAGACTGGCAATTTTTGCTGTCCGAGGTATAAAGTTTATATAACAAATGTTTAACGATTGGTGCGATTTGCTGTAAATACAAAAGAACTGAATACGTATCAGGATATTAAAAAAAAACCCTTAAGGGTTTAATGCCTGCAATGATTTTTGATCTACTTGTCAATTACCTACTCTACGTGAGTAAGACTGCAGGCTTCGGCTAGTTATTTTATAAAGTTTTGTACATAATAAAGCCCACGAAAAAGACATCAACGCGCAATGTTTTTTTAGTTATTTTGGTTCCTGTTTTTTGTGTTTGATATTCGGTTCTTATTTTTTCCTTGTTACCTTTTTTATATCTTAATTTAGGTACCTGAATAGTGTTATATATTTTTTATTATTCGATCACAACGATTTTATTTATCGTAATTTTGGGTCTGATGCAATTAAGTTTTTGTAATTTATTTAATTACGAGTAGGTACAAGTTATTATATGGCGGTTACTACGGTTATTAAACAACCCATCAGACCATATACCTGATTCCACACTAGTAATCTCTGTGTCGTGGATATCAGAAACTACGAGTACCGTAGTACCACAATGCCCAGACCAGAAACAAATCTGTGTAGAACATATAAGCATTTGTCCTGCAGCGGGAAACCTACCTTCACCTCTAGCATGTCGCACTCATCCGTCGCGCCAACGAGGATGTTTTATTAAATTTGTTTAAATTCTCCTCTGTTAGCCGTTAACATAGTCCTTTTCACTCCTTTTTCTTGCACCATCAACCACTTCTTCGGTCTACCTTCTGTTTAATTAACCTTATATATTAAAAATAATAAGTTAAATAAAATATATAGAAACTACGCATAGAAACTACGTGAATTTAACATTTTAAAATGATCCCTTCTTACACATGGTTTCTTCTTCTAACGACGCATCAACCCCGAAGCGGATCTTCGTCTTAAATATATAGATATATATCACTTTATTGTACACCACATAATTATGTTACAAATTCAAACAGAACAAATTACAAGCTAATCGCGGGAATACAACTCTCCCAGACCACCTCGATCCTAAAAGACGCCATCGATCCCTATCCTGCGCCACTTGTGAGCTTTCCACTTATAGAGAGTGGAGGTCTTTCTCCACTTCGTCCTTCCAGCGGTAACTAGGTTGTCCAATTGGTTATCGGCTGATTGGGTATCTAAGATTGCGTCCCCTCATTTGAAGGCAGAGCCAGCGCAGTCTTATGATTTTACTTCGCCGGTGATATTAGCTCAGCCACTAGCTCTGCAATCTCTCGGTTCTACCTCAGTCTCCAGGTCTCGTTTTTACGTGAGATCTGGCCCAGTATTTTCTGAGTACCTTTTTCCATACTAGGAGTTTGTGTTCCTATTTTTGGGTTAGTGTCCATGATACACATTCATATAACGAGACTGGCAGTAGAACAGTTTTGTATATAATCGAATCTTGGTCCATCGGGAAAGAAGATACCAGTATCTTATGAAGAACTGCACAGTATCAAGGAGTATTTTAGAACTGTATGCCTATTTTGTTGTGTCTGTTACGGTGAAGCCTAGGTTCTTAAATCTATCTACTATCTACCCTGTCCTCCCGTTTTTATCTGGGGTTTTTGAAGCATCGCATGTAGATAAATTCGGTATTTTCTTTATTCATTCTGAGGCCATGAATAAATGAATGAAAATACTTTATTGTACACCGTAAGAATAGATACAACGGTAAACAAAAATAAAAACTTCAAGTATTTACAATTATGGATGGTATAATCACTTTAAAGCCAATTCTTCCAGACGACCTTTGGATAGAGAGGATTTACGACAACGGCCTTTTACTCTGCCAGTTTAGAGATCACTTTGCGTATAAAAATATTTTAGTGCTAGATTGAACAACAAGGAAGACATGTTCTTGTTTGAGCCCGCTTACAGAGAGCCCATCTATATTATCCTGCTAGCCTTTTATAATTTTGATGTTTGCCATTATTTATGTAATTTGTAAATTACTTTCAGTATACATACCTTGATGCCCAAACTCACTCAGGAGCATTACAGAATTTATGCAGCAAGATTACTTCATGATAACTATGACTCAAAATTATATTCACAATATTATTGTTTTACAACGAATGTGAGTAGCTTGGATCATTTAGGCTAACTCTTAATAACAACGCTGGGTTACCACAGTCGTCAACCCTATGTATTGACTACCAGGATGTGTCTACAAGAAAAAAATATTTTAAAGAAATCCTTTCTTAATTTTTATTAGGTGATCAATTTTTAATTTATATATGTCGTCTTTCATCTCATGTATAAATCGTCCTGGTACTCATTAAGATTGACGACTGTGGCATGCCAGTCTTTAAACCTAGAGGTCGTAAACATGATTAATAATAAAATACCAATGAAGTCAGTCAAACTTGTTTGCTAATGTGCCTGCTAACTTGATATTTACGATATAATTGTATAGACAAGGAAACCTCTAGGTTGAATAATTATTCACTTATTTTACAATCAAACGTAGTACATAGCTATTATAATTTGTTTTTTCCAGTGAATTTTACTTCAGCAAACGTAACATGAGCATTCAAAACAACGGTTTAGACGCAAAAAAGACAAATTGTGTTATTTCAGACTCTCTCTCTTTATCTGACATAAATAAGAAGCAGAAGTCATTTTTTATTCGTTGATAAACCCGTTTTCTTCTTACTCAATCTCAATCTAAATCTCAAGAGAAATGTGGTGTCAAGACCTTTATATCTTTTTTTTATTTCAGATATTTGAGTTTATAAGGGCGTTCGATTACTGCAACGGCTTCATAGCCATATTTGACTACAGATCAATTGATATTCTTCATCTTGTTGCTCAAATTAACTTAACTGAACTCAAGCAAATGATAGGATACATTATGGTAAGTTTGTTAAAATTTATTATAAGTATTAGCCTACATTCCTGTGTCTGAGACTCAAGTTCAGGGAACTCTGCACAAAATATTGAGACCCTTTTATGGTACAGTAACTTTATACGTGTAGCGACATCTCTCGCCATATGACTGAGTTACGTTACATCACATCAACGAAGAGCTACCACAGTCAATACACAGATGGCATTGTATCGGAGTGTCTAGATCGCCCAAGCGAAATTTTCATTCAACTTGAACATATATAATACTTCAGACAAAGAACTGTCGGTCCTAGGACCCCGGGCAAGTGGATCAGATGGATCAGCCCGGTGGAACATCTTCCCCTTTGCAAATGGAGGACACAATACCAACCGTGTTCTCCTGAACACAATATAAAAAATAATATAAATACACAACCTATAAAGCTACACAATATGATACAGGCTTAGCCTCGTAAAGAAGCTCCAATAATTCCTTCTAGATATTAAGTTATTCATATAACAATATGTATCCATATATTAAACCAAATCTTATTTGAAATCTGATACTTGCTTTCTTTGTATTTGCTTTAATAAATTCTTTTGATTTTGAATCACATAACTATAATATACATCACGATAGTTCGTATTACTATATTAGTGTCTTGACTCATTCAATATTAAATGATGCGCTATTTCTTAACAAAAGTAAAAAAGACATAAGATATTAAAAAATAATGCTGCATTGTTTTAATGTCCGTGGTAACCTTATTTCAGCTTTAAATTATACTTATTTTAATCTATGTCCACTTGTCTGCTCACCCGACTCATCAGGCCGCTTAGACAACATCCACTTTCTTTTGGCGTAAATGCGTGCGCTGCGGAAAGGTTGAATTGTATGGAAGTGACATTAGCTATTCAGATTACACGTGATTGCTGCCAAGTTTTTTCTTGACAAATTTGCGTTGATGTTCTTTGTATTAACCTGAAGTTTTGTATTTTTTAGCAAGGTTACCAGTTGAGACTCAGAGGACTACACTTAATAACAAATTCTAAAACAGTTGATATGTTAGTGAGAATCCTGAAACAAATGTTCAGCGAAAAAATCGGGAAGAGAATACACGTTCACAAGAGTTTGGAGTCCCTCCATGAACATGTACCTAAGGACTGCCTACCTAAAGAGTTTGGTGGTGATCAGAAATCTTTACAAACTTTGTGTGGTAGGTAGTAAAATATTTATAACAAGTTACCTTAGTAGTAGTAGGCTAAACCGGACGACGTAGGGTAGACAGGCCCGCACTCGATGGACCAATGACATATTCAAGTTTGCGGGAGTCGGTGGATGGACTACTCGTCGTGTTACTCTTTAGTGGAGGCCTATATCTAACAGTAGACAGCATGTTGTTTATGATAACAATGACGAATGAGAAAAAAACTCATGTTTATCTAATGCATGACGGGCAAATAGCCAGCTGAGACGCAAGAGATGATGCTTTGATTCCCGCTGCGGGACTAAATCTGCATGGTCTAATTTAGTTCCGGATCTGGATTTTGTACCAACGACATAGGAAACCCTATTGTGACTGTTGAGTATTTTATGCTACTAGCTACAAGCCACTGCTCACGGCTTCACCCGCGTGGTACCCGGATAAATAGTATAGTCTTCAACATCGGTTTCGATGACGGCGAAAATGAAAATTATGTTTTAAAATGAAATATGGCTTGCAATTACAAACTTTGTCTTTAACATCCTATAGCAAGTATCGCAATAAAATTGGCCCACAGAGTTGAAGGTGTGAGTGAGGAGAGCATAGGCCTTTCTTTTGTTTGTCGTTTCGCGTTTAGTGCTTGAGACGGTTTTCTTAGAAGGCTTTATTTTACTAAAAATGGTGGAGCGCCAAGATGACCTTTTTGCAGATAGCTCCTAACAGATAGGACCCCATAGCGCAAGCATTTAGTTGCCTATTGTACACATCCTTATAACGAATATACTGACCACGCTTTCGCTTTTACTCGGCCATCTCATAGTATAAGACAGCTTTGGGTAAACGGTGGTTATCTATGCGAAAGACGTGCCCGAAACACCTGAGTTGTTTGCTGCATGAGGAGAGCTTCTATGCCATACATTCCGGAGCGATGTGTGATTTTGTATAGACAAAATTACAACCTCTGTATTAGACACACGGTCCTGCCACTTGATTTTTTAACACGCATTGATTATTTTCACTTGTAACTAAAAAACAATGTAATCAAATCTTGGAAGTCAAATTTAACCTGCTTCTTATTATCATACGCATAAGCATAAGCAGGAAACTTTGTATGTATATATGTATCGAAACTTTGTATGTATATGCAGTTCGGATGACTATACTACAATATGGTATCTTGAGACTGATCTGATGATGAAGCCAGGAGGTGGCTACTGGAACCCTTCAGTGGCTACTAGTAAACTCTCCGAGTTTGGACTCATAATAATGATTCATTTTGACGAGTCTACTAGATGGGGTTTTTGTAACGAGTTGTATATTTGAATACTTTTTTATAATTTATAGTGCTTAATTTTTAATCTAGGTAGGAATAATATCCTTAAAATACAAAAATACGAAAACTCAAGTATTTGTTTTACAACTCTGGAACACAAATACTGGAATCAAAATAAGGTACGAAACACAATCGAGTTGTCTGAATCACTACTCCTGTACAACTCGTGTTTACATCTAATAAACAGCGTTGCTAACAGAGATTTTAAAGGCAATTTTCATTTTTTTTTAGAATATAATTACGACTATACCACGTACTTTACTATTCTCCTGCTGAAGTTTCAGCAGGAGAATAGTAAAGTACATGCTATAGTCGTAATTAAATTCTAAAATGATAACAAACCACGGTAATTTTAATTCCATCAATTTACATTTGTTCTATTTCAGATGAATTCACGGACGAACTTGGTAGAAAAGAAAACGTCGATTATTTTAGAGAAATGGGAAAGGCAACTGTCAATGAGTCCCTCAGAGTTGGAGATAAGACCTCTAAGGATGATATATTGGGCATATCGGGAAGCTTTAGAACAATAAGTGTCGACTGATTTGATACAAATAATTCCTAAAAAGCATATCTCATAATATACTATATTAAATATACGCAATACACTTTTAGCGTATGCTTTTAATCATTAAGGTGTTTTGATAATTTTGCAATAAGTCACAAGAAGAAAAGTTACAGAATAGGCAAGGTGATTTTTTTTTTATCAATTCTTGTAAAGTCTATGTTATTCTTCCGCTGACGTTTTGTTGACCGTTTTGAAGTCTTTCCTCATGAGTTCCATCCGCGACCATGATCATTTCAATTCCATATACTAAAAGCAGTTTTTGATAAGATCACCTGTCTTGAGGATACACAAATGTTTACGTCATATAAGCAATAATTCCGCTATTTTGTCGTGTTAGAAATCGTTTAATCGATCGAACTTTAGGTATGAACCTAGTGTGAAAACGTATGAATCAAAATTATTTTGTGGGTTCTCAGTAGAGTTGGGACAAGTAATAGATAATTATGTTGGTAAAACCAACATTATATTTTGGGCTGTTAAAGAAGTAAAAACACTACTAATATGTTAACTGTTCTTGTATGTGTTGATAAGATTGTGATAATTTAATATTATCTAAGATTTAGTCTTATGATATTTCTAAGATAGGTACTCTTAAATAAAATACGTCAATTTCATATTAAATTTCAAATACAAAGCATTATTCTGGTTCATTAAATATTTCCTTATTAGACCTGTTCTCATATATTCATTAATAAAATGCAAATTATGGATGGAATGTATAGTTTTTTACTTGTTGTGAAATCTGTTTCAAATAAACTTTGAAACGACTTTAACCTTAATATTTGTATGTATGTAATTTGGAATAGATATAATTTTAGTAATTTATAATTAGCTTCACTTGTAACTAAATAATTCTCGTATCGAAATGAAACTTTGTGTGTATATGTAAATAATTGTCGTATCGAAATGAAACTTGGTATGTTTATGTAGTTCGGATGACAATACTATAATTTGTTATCTTGGAGTTGATCTGAGCCAAGAGGTGGATAGTGAAACTCTTCAGTGGCTAGTATTAATCCTTTCGAGTTACGACAGACAGACAGACAGACAGACAGACAGACAGCCATACATACAGATAGATAGATAGAAGATAAAACAAGTACATAGGTGAACTTAATGCTAATTAGCATTTTCTTTCAGATAACATTTGTGTAATGATGAGTGAAGCGGTAGTGCGTTTAGCTGATTACCAAAATAAGAGAAAAAAATATTAAGTAAATAAAATAACTAGCTACTTAAAATAGAAGTAAACTAAATACATAAAACTTAAATATATATAAAGATACATACAGTATAATATAAATGCTCAGTTTGTTTGACTATTTTGTAAAGAGATGAAATGTTTGTAAAATTTGGATTTGAACACTCCAGCAGTGCGGATTTCTGCTGGGATAGAGTTCCACAAGTGGATCGCAGTGACAGTAAAAGAGTCCATATAAAAAGAGGTAGAATGCTCAGGAGTCAGGAGTCGAAGAAGTTGAATAGGTCCGACCAGGACGGTCTTCATAGAAAAGTGGATAAAAACGTTCTTTGAGGTAGTTAGGAGAGAAAGGATTATGGAGGGTATTGTAAAGAAGACAGAGTATGTGGGTATCCCGGCGATACCGAATTTTAAGCCATTTTAACTGCGAGCGGTAGTGTGTGATGTGGCCATACTTGCGTAGACCGTACAAGTATCTGATGCAGAGATTCAACAACCGCTCCAGTTTGTTCAGCTGTTCTTAAGTGTCAGGATAGCACACATCTGCACAATAGAGTTAACAAGTGTTGTTTTAGCAGAGAAAGGGAGGACATTTTGCATGTGTTTTAGAGCATGCATTGAACCGTACATTTTCCTGCTGGTAATTTGCTGCTCCCAGAATAGATTTTCGGTTATGATAAGGCCAAGGTTCTTCAACTCAGAGCAATAGACCAAAGGAAGATCTTATCTGGAATCATTATATTTGACAGAAGAGAGATTATTTTTGTCTAGTCTGGAGATGAAGGCCTTACTGTCGGTGATCATCACTTGAGTCTTGATGGTGTTTATTTAAAATTAAAAAAAAAAGATCAGGAGAAGACAGCACGTAGGTCTACATCATGAATGTCGTCAGGTTTAAAGACAGACAAACATTTGAAATTTTCACACAGCATCATCTAGCCCCAAAGTAAACAGAGCTTGTGTTATAGGAACTACATGACTGATATACTACATATATACATAGAAAACACCCAGACCCGAGAAAAATATTCGCTGATACAAACATTTGTCTCGAAGCAAGAATCAAATAAAAGCACGAGTGCAATTTTAATACTATCGCTTTATTTTTGTGCTGGGCACTTAAGGGAAATTACAAGATTTTTGTCGCAGTGTTCAATTTCAATTTCATTTATTTATGCTTAATGTCCTACATATAATTTTTTTTATTTTTATTCAATTCATTTATTCCACAAAGATACATTATAGTACGCTTGGAAAGGTCAAAAATCAGATTACAAATTAAGTTCTCGTATAAAAATATTATATATTGATAAATAATAATATCAATACAATTCTTACAATAAGTACCTAATACACACTTAAAACTACAAAAAAAAAAAAAATATAATATGGTAACTAATATCGTCATATTATTATATTGAATTTATCAGCAAGAGCTTCGTCAAGAGTGTAAAAAGATTTTTCCATCAACAACCTTTTCACTTTAATGCTAAATTCTGTATTGTCTGTGTATCGCAGTTCATGCGGAAGTTTATTAAATAATTTAATTCCTACACACAGAAAACTGTTGCCTACTTTGGCAAGTCTATGTTGAGGTATGGATATATTAACTCTATTTCTTGTATTATATCGATGAGATTCACCATTTAATTTAACACGTTAAGTGCGAAGCGAGGCCTAAATCACCCCTGATGCAACTTCCCTGTGGTGCGGCAAGCAAAAAAGTGAATTTCTCTGTCGTGCGAATGGCATAGCTTTGGTTTGGTCCAGTGTAGGAAAGAGATAAATATATATTTGAGATCACTAATGGTTCCGGACTCGGTGGTGTACCTACCTTGGTACCGGATGTCTTAGGCCTCGTGCCGCACTGAATTAATATAATTTTAATGCAGTGCGGAACGAGGCTAAAACGTCCCATATCCCCCCTGACCTCGTACCGCACTCAACGCGAGCTTCCCGCGACCAGTGTTGTGCATCACGTCGATTGGAGAGCACGTACAACAATAAGTACAACATATATATTGAGATTTTTATAAAAAAGTATATTGATACTGATTTTTTAATGTTAATTCAAGTTCTAATAATTGTATTTTTAAAGCCCGAGGCAGAATAAATAGGACAGTTTCTTTTCTACTTCTGGTTGCCTTTTTTTTCTATTCTGTGAACCGCATTAAGATTTTCATATACAAATAGAAAGATAAACCTTATGCATAAACCGTAATCCATTATTTTCCAATAATAAGTCTGTAATAGGTGCCTCTTAATGGTATAGAATGGAACGCTTCGTGCGCGAGTCCGACTCGCACTTGGCCGGTTTTTTTTTCTTTATGGCGCCTTCAAGCACAATTTAGATTATTTAAAAAAAATGTATCCTTTGATAGCTTTGTGTTGTTTTGCCAGGTTTTGCCCTTAAAACGATCTAATGAGATATAATTGATCAAAATCGGTCAAGTCGTTGCGTAGTTAAGACAGTTTAAAAACGTCGATATTATTTTTCCCATCACTAATCGCAGCGAAAATTTGCCCTATTTCAGTGCGTTACGAGGTGTATAAGATCCCATATTTTGTTTTGCTAATAATTCCTAAACTAGCCATCAGATCCCGGGGCGACGGTGGATTAGGGTTCATCAATTCACTGTCTATATCAATAAGGACCAAAATTCTCATTTATCTTTGATTTCGCGCCAGAAAATGGATTTTAGTCTGTAAAAGGAGGTGGGGTCTAATAGACCGCGTGTCGCCCTAACGTCTGGTCACGGTACGGGCCGATTATACCTCGTGCCGCAGGAACGGAAAGTATGCAAAAATTGGTGCCGCAGCTAACGTGTTAAAGTTTACAATGTTCAATTTAACATACAACAGATTCTGGTAAATATATTCCCCAACCATTGTCATTATTCCTAACTCCCTAAATTTATCTCTGCAAGATTCTATATTCTTTATTTGCAAAATCGAACGTACTGCTCTTTTTTGCAAAATAAATATTCTGGAGGACTGCGATGCATTTCCCCAAGCAAGAATACCATACGACATAATGGAATGAAAATACGCATGATAAACAGTTTTTGCCGATCTAATGTCACTTAGTTGTCTGATTGTTTTAATTGCATAAACCGCTGATCTCAGTCTTCCGACGAGAGTGTCAATATGTCTATTCCAAATTAATTTGCTGTCAATGTTTATACCTAAGAATTTTATTGTGTCAATAGTATTCATAAAGTGTTTATCAATTGTATTTTTTACGATGTCATTGTTATGTCCTGTACCTAAAAAAAATCTTACAATATTTGTTTTTTCTACATTTAATAATAAATTATTGGCATTGAACCATTGTTTTATGTCAATTATTAGACTATCTAATTTTACAGAAACTTTATCCTTTATCTTGTCACTTACTACTACAGTTGTGTCATCGGCAAAGAGAACTATATCATTTTCATTTTCGACACAAACCACTAGATCATTTATATAGAGTATAAATAACAAAGGACCCAGGATAGACCCTTGTGGCACACCCATTTCAATGTTATTTTCCTGTGATTTGTGCCCATTACATAATACAATTTGCTTTCTGTTTTCTAAATAAGATTTAAATATAGATAGTTCTCCTTCCCGGACACCGTAATGCTAAAGCTTTTGTAAAAGAATCTTATGGGAAACACAATCAAACGCCTTTGAAAGGTCACAGAATAGGCCGTATGTGGATTTTGAACTATCTAAGTCCCACAACACTCTTTCTAACAGTGAAGCTATTGCATTACAAGTGCTTTTATTTCTCTGGAACCCAAACTGTCTGTTATTTAGAATTTTGTGAGTTTCTATAAAAGTGTAAAGTTCATTGGCGATATATTTCTCGAAAATTTTACTAAATATGGGCAAAAGGGATATAGGCCTATAGTTGTTAGCGTCAGAATGAGTCCCTTTCTTATACAAGGGAATTACTTTTGCTAATTTAAGCATGTCAGGGAAGCTATTACTATGTATATAGTTATTTATAACTTGAGCTAGGGGTGAAGCTATTTCATTCTTAATTTTTTTAATTAACAACATTGATACGTCCCACAAATCACGTTAAAGTCTCCGCATATTACAATATCTTTAGTTAAATTATTTGTAAGCATGTCTAAACACATTTCAAGTTTTTTAATAAATACATCTAGGTTAGTACCTGGTGACCTGTATACAACAATAACTATAAGTTTTTTCGTTTCAATACAACTAATTTCGAATTCTTTCTCAATACTAAGCTTGCTAATATCCAGTCTAGGTTTGGCTTTAACACTCCTCTTAACTATAATAGCAGTGCTTCCACGTCCAAACACTTTCCTACAGTAGGAACTCACGATCACATGATTGTCCAACACATATCCAGTAATTTCCTCATCCCTAAGCCACGTTTCAGTTGCACAAAAAATATCTATGTTTTCATGTTCTAAAAATAAACTCAATAATAGGTTTTTTCCATTCATTCCCTGTACATTTTGATGGCCAATCTTAAGTTCAGTCGTGTTGTTGCTTATGTAAGACCCTTGACAGGATCTAGATTTTGAAAATCCATTATTTTGTGATGGTTTGGTTCCACGTAATTTTTTGCACTTTGTTGGCATTTAATGAATTGCAGTGTACTTGTGCTTTGGTAGTGAAGTAGACAGTAGTTTATTCTTCTACTCAAAAAGGCAGCTTTATCTATCCTTTTTGAGCCTTGTTTACAATAATCAGAGTTCACGTCTAGATACTTTACACCTTCACTTACTACTGCTAGGTGATGAAGTTTTCTGTTTATATCGTATATTATTTCGTCATTGTAACCGTTGTATTAAAGAGAGCATATAATAAGCTTAAATATCTTGTATTTTGCTAATTTTGTTTTAAGTAACTCCGGATATGAATTGTAATCCGCGACGTTTGCTTTGTTGTAGTCACTTATTAATAATATTACGGAGTCATTTTTTCCAAGGCTCTTGGTGTTTTCTTCAAACTTCTCTAGTATTGTTTTTATGTTTGCATTTGGCATACAATTGTTCATAAATTTTTCATTTAATTTAATTTTGTTATTTATTTTGTCACATAAGTTTATAATAATTAAACTTAGATCTAGTGTAGCTCCAAGTAGGTTGTTCGATGTTAGTAGGTACATCGGCCCTGTCATGGCGTTGCAGAGCCTACCGTTTTACAATTTAACACAATATAAAATTAAAATTATAACAAATGACAATAATCATACAAAATGTCAAGATTAAAATACTTATAATATAACGAAGTAGGTAGGTAATAAATCAATAATAAATGTCAAGTTAGGTTAGGTTTTGGGATATCCAAATAAAGACCTCGAAGATATTAAGACACGCATCTACAGTTTTTGGTCGAGATACTCGGACCAATGCTTTACAACATATTTTCAGCCAGCAAAACTAAAGTAGGTATCATTGGTTTTTTTTAACTAACGTGTTGTTACACGTTATTAACAGTGGATTTCATTATTTCAAGGAAGTTAATATTTTATGGCTTGTTATTTAAAAATTAAGGTGGCTACAGACGTTAAAAAAATGCACTGAACTTACACGGAACAGATGCACTGAACCAATATAGGTACAACATTTTGTACCAATATTTTTTTATGTCCTCTTTCATTCCTGGTACTCAATATGTAGGGTTGATGGCTGCGGCAATCCGGTCTATGACTCATCTCTAAACAAGACTTATTATTGATCCGGTACAGCGTTTTCGATGTTAATTTGCCACTAAAGAACTGACTTTAAAAATAGGATGAGGTTCTCAATTCATCTGTATGTTTTTTTGTGTGTAGTTACGCGATATCTTCGCCAATTGTAAACCGATTTAAATGATTTCTTTTTTAATGGGTGTATATTTCAAAGATGGTCCTCATAAAATACAAAAAAATCATCGGGATAAAATTTCATTTTGTATTCTTTATCAACTTTCTGATATTTGAAGACTTTTATTTTTTCCTGAAAAAAATCGATTTTTTGAAATTTTTACTAGAATGTTGTTTTTTGTTTTGACCTTGGTTACAAAGTAAGGATATACTTAAAGCAGTTATTCTGGTCTGTTAATACCTGTCCATAATAAAATGCGAGTTTATTTTTACGATGAAGTGCAAGAAATCCTACTTTTTTTTTATCTCAACTTAAATGACTTGTAAATGTTATAATATTATAAGTTGCAGTTTCAAGTTAAGCAGTGTTGTATAGAGTACCGTGCAAGTTGGTATCATCATGCAACGTTTAAGGGAAGATAAATTGCTAAATTACCATCCTGATACAATGGTGATGGTCAAAAAACTGTACAACATTGATAAATCAGGCCAGATTGAAGACGCTGTAGATAGTTTGGATGCTTGGGTTCAGAAGCAAGAACATTTTATGAAGAAGGATTTTTGTAAGTTTTTTTACTCCATTTGCCTATTGCTCGCACAAAAGCATGACAGCACCTAGTTATTGGGAGTGAAATGTTAGGAAAAGATGATAAGAAAATAAAGAACGCATGACCAAAGAACTGGGTCTTATCTGGATCCACGGCAATCAGCATTGCCACTCAGTGTGGCAATACAGCATTTTGGGGACGCTTCTGTTAGTGATCTGTATCAGTTAATTTAACTATAGATTGTTTAAAACGGTATTTTATCTAAATACCGTTTAGCTATTTCATCTGTAACTTTTTGTATATATGTAGATGTATGAATTATTGTATTGCTATGAAAATATTAACTAATTCCCTTTTAGCCCGAGAATACTTGGAAAGAGTGATAATACAACAGAAAGGTTCTGTAGAACGCGCTAAGTCACAACTGGACAAGATCTGCACTCTCCGCACAATGATTCCTAAATTCTTTGAAATATCTGATCCAAAGAATACGTTGAAGGATCTCAACGGATATGTGTAAGTTTACTACAAAATTAATAGATAATCTAGATTCTAGAGCCGTGTTATTTCAGAGGTTACTAAAACTACCTTAAGCCTACTTTTAACAGTGTACTATCTTATTGTAAATTGTTGTTTTTTAAGGTGCAAAATAAATAAATCTTTAAATCTTTAAAAAAAAAAAAAAAAAGAGGGCGGTACCCTGACTTCCGATCCGAAGGTCGCAATACTCGATTTATCTACTCGAAAAATGTTTACGTATTAACACGTGCTTAAATGGTGAATGTAAACATCTTTAGGAAACCGGCATGCCCTAGAACCATAAATAAGGCGTGTGTCATCGGTTACTGAGTTTCTTTCATGCGTTTCAGGACTTTTCTTGATCGCTTTTGTTTTGTGTTTATTTGTAACATAAAAAAAAACTTGGTGCTCAGGTCACCGTCTTTTTTCATTCACGCTTCTAAGGAACAGTAGCAGACGAAGTTTAGTTTCGGTTTTAATATTGCATACCCTAGAACCAAACATTCGAAGGCATGTGCCAAAAGTTAGTTTATTTTTTAGTGTAGCTCATAGCATTTTAAATCAGATAATATCTAATTTTGATTAATCTAGATAAAATAAATGACGAGCAATATTATTTTTCTATTTTTAATTTTTATTTATGAATAAAATTATATACATAAATAAAAATTTAAAAAAAAATGCGGCGATGGGCTTGCAACCTGTCACGTGGAATGCTAACTTGAAAAACGCGGGCATGTACCTAATGTAATGTTCGGACGTGCCTCTGACTACCCCCTACTTGGTATCCTCAAATATCTATTCATTGAGTATGTATCTGAGGATGTCCACCATGGGGAAGACAGTCGTGAACGTGTTTTTTTTATATTACTGATAGGACGTAATTTGCTTTCGAGACGACACCATGTTATTTTCTTTTCTCTTCTTTTTTATATTTTTTCAGTAATATGTTTTAGTTCTTAAGTGGCGGTTGAATAAATTAATATCTATCTATGTTTAGGTGACTGAAAGAATCAATTTCGTGTTCTATTTTTTAGCGCCCAGTCACTTCTCCCTAATCTCACTAAAGACAACTACAGGATATATATGATGAGATTGAATGGAGCTGGACCACACTCCTCAAGGAAGTTGTTTTTATTGTATACTTACTATACAATGGTAAGACAGTTTTTGTATCATTGGTAACGAGGAAATGCAGTTATACTACATTGTGGTACATTTTGGGGTACGTGGTTGTACGTTCGTTTGTTAGTGAAATCGAAAGGGAAAATGAAACGCAAAAATGCGTTTAGTTTGACTTTAAGGAAGGTTGTTAGGTAGGTTTTGTCGCCATACGTCTGTATAGGAGGAATAATAAATATACACTTGAAATTATAAATAGGTGAAGTTTGTAAGTTTTGATGTAGGAGGATAATATCTGAAACTACTCATGCCATTTCAAAATATATTTCACCAATATTTAGAATGGCTGTCACCCTGTAGGCCACTGAAAGGACTTTCATTTTAACGGGGGACATAAAGTATATTATCCCCTTAAAATAAAAGCGCTTTTCGTAAAGACCAATTTTGAATTCTGCAACGTAAGTCGACGAAAAAACGGTCGAGCGAATGCGTTTATTACTAACGCTGCCTTAACGGTAAGAGTTCAAAGTCAAAATTCATTTATTCATTAAAATCACAAAGATCACTTTGAAACGTCGGTTTAATCTACTGCCTGTTCTTCCGCGACCAAGCCAGGAAAGAAAGGCAACAAAACAAGGCTGGTTAGTCTTTTTAATGATCCTTTTACAAAACAACGAGTTGGATCATTTTCAATCCCAAGAGTTTTTATCATCTAAATAATCAGATATTTTATAGTATGCCTGTTTATAAAGTTTTTTTTAATTACGTTTTTAAATTTGTTAATTGTACATTTTTGTATATCTGTGGGAGTTTGTTATAAAACCGTACACCTTGCACTTTAAACGATTTACTACTAATTTTCATTAACTATATTTTTTTATCCGAGAACTACGCGGGCGAAGCTCGTAAGGAAATAAAGCCACTGTTTTTATTTAAAAATTAACTATTATGGCAGTGTGCCCCATATCAATTTAAGTAAAAAATCATATGGACTATTTTCCATACTGAAACTGTAGTAATTTATTCCAAAACCGAAGTTTTTTTTCTTATTTCAGATACACGAATACATCAAAGCCCACGACTACTGCGATGGAATTATTGCCATAAGCGATTTGCGAGGCGTCCACATTACTGACTTTCTCGCTGAGCTCAATTTCATTGAACTGAGGCAGTTGTGCACTATTGCAATGGTAAATCCAAAATATATATTATGTAAAAACACCATGGCATAAGGTATCGATATTGCGATTACGTACGTCCTTTTAGTAATATTTTTTACCAGTGAATTTAATTAAACAGAAAAAGCTTTTAAATCGGATTTGCCATTTAGTAGATAAAAAAAATGCTGGACATTTTCGCACAGCACCATCTAGCCTCAATCCAAGCAGAGAATATTACGGGAACTACATGACTGATAAACTACTTTCATAGGAAACACCCAGACGGGAGACAAATATTTGCCCTGCGGTGAGTATCGAACCCGCAAACTTCTGCGTCTCAGGCGAGTCTTCGGCCACTGCGCCACAGATAACCAACCTCCAACCTCAAATGTTTATATGTTTGATACGTCAACGATCGGGAAACCTGCTGTCTGAAGTGGTCTACCTATTTATTACAATTACGATGTTTGATCTTTCTGTGATCACGAACTATACCTGTCCCAAATTTCATCCAACTTGGTGCAGCCGTTGTGGAGATTATTAGCAACAAACATCCAAACATTGTCGTTAATAATATTAGTAGGATAGAATTATGGAAATTGTCGAAGTGTCAAATAAAATAAGAACCCGGTCAAACTGATCGGGTATCAGTTTGACCGAGTTCAATAAATTCACGTGAGCTTTGACGACCACTTGACAACCATTGTCTTTTTAAACGGGCCCTAAGACTGTTCATTGAAAATAATGTTAATTCTAAAATGGAATAGAATATTACATAACTTTCGATTTCTTAGAGTTTACTACTAAAGAGGCAAACAAACTTACAGCCCACCGATGATAGTAAGTGGTTACAGCAGCCTATTGACACTTGCAATACAATGTCGAAATGCATCAGACAGGGTTTTTAATACATACTGTACAGGTGAATTCAATAGGTATGCATCTTTCCAGGATGAGATAGGGCTATTAGACATATTTTTGATAAAAGTTTATATAAGGTTTTCAAAGTTAAAAAAATATTACTTTTATTGACAGCTACCATCACTGCGTCTGTTTGAATGTCTATCTATATAAATTAAGGTGACTGAAAGAATCAATACTCATAATAATCTTGCCTAAAAGATACTAGACACAATTAGCACTAAAAAGTAAACTTTATTAAGATTAAAAAATAATTTGAGGAATTGTACGCCGTTTCAAAGTTGTTACAGATATGCCGTTTTTATTTCAGGAAGGCTATAACGCTAGGGTAAAATCAATTCACTTCATATCAACATCCAAAGCCATAGATCTGCTCATGAGAATTCTTAAACAGATATTGAGCACCAAAATGGCCAACAGAATACACATTCATAAAACAACTGATGAACTATTTGAATTCATTCCGCAAGCACTGCTGCCCAAGGATTACGGTGGTGACGAAAAATCTTTGGATGAATTGAATGGTTAGTTTTAATCGTTAATATTACGAAGAAATGATATTCAAATAATAAAAAATAACAAACAAAAAAACAAACACACTCACGACTGTCTTCCCCATGGTGGACATCCTCAGATACATACTCAGTGAATAGATCTTTGAGGATACCAAGTAGGGGGTAGTCAGAGGCACGTCCAAACATTAAATTTGGTACATGCCCGCGCTTTTGCAAGTAGTAAGCATTCCACGTGACAGGTTGCAAGCCCATCGCCGCTTATTGGAACACTAACTATTGGCACATGCCTTCGAATTTTTGGTTCTAGGGCATGCCGGTTTCCTCACGATGTTTTCCTTCACCGTTTTGAGCACGTGTAATAAATAACAGATACGCACTTAGTTCTGACCACACACTAGGATTCCGTATCTTGAGTATCAGGAACTACAAGTGCCATAGAAAAACATCCAGAGAGCATCCAGACCAGATATTTGATCTGCAGAATATACAAACATTTGTCTAACAGGAATCGAACACGCACATCTAGCCCGTCGCGCCACCGAATAAGCCAAAAAGGTCAAAAAGTGCCACTTTTCGACTTGCGCGACCTTTATTCGACCTTTGTCTTTGTACACAGCGTTTTACGGCTAATGGTCGTCATTCGAGAACCTTTAGTCTAGCATTTGTTGGTAAACTACGTGATTGTATCGTCAAGTTGCATAATCTGTGCGCAAGTTATGACAGTGATATAGTTTCTTCATTGTAGATTTGTATGGTTATAAATACGGATTGTCGAATGATAATCTTCTATTTCAAGAGAAAAATCAAACCATATCTGTAAACAATATTGTAGCTATGGAATCAGTACCACATCTGTATGCCCCATCTTCGTAAATTATTACATTTTCCTTTATTGAAGACCGCCTGCTTGAAGATTGATTGAGCATGGCATGTGAGTCGAAAGCATCAAAAACTTTACCCAGTGAGTGCCGAATAACGGATGAAGTCGCTGAAATTAAGAAAAAGATGACGACCCGGATGTATTCGAATCCAACTACTAGTGGTGGCATTGGACTGAGTGACATGGATGGAAAAAAGGGAAAACTTTGCTCAGCATTATAGATTAACAGAAAAGCTATGAGGATCCCACCCGAGTGGGATATTTATATGGGTTAAGGCGCTGCAACGTCAAAAGTCCCGATACCCTTTAGACTTCGTTCCCAGTGTTCACAGAAGATACTTGTTTGCTACTCATATTTCTATATAATTACAGCCTTTTTTATTTTTCAGAGCAATGTCTAGAGGTTTTATGTTCTGAAGAAAACGTAAAATACTTGAAGGAGATGCGTAACGCCCGCACAGATGAGTCTCGAAGATCAGTGTCTACCTTCAATGAAAGCTATCTCGGAATAGCGGGAACTTTCAGGACATTGAATGTGGACTAGCAATATTTTTTTAAATTATAAACTGATAAAACTGGCTGGTAGTGAAATTGGAAGGTCTTTGCAGATATTATTTGGTCTGGGTATAGGTGCTGTGATACCATAATCCTCGTAGTTTATGATACCCACGACACAGGGAATCCTTGTGTGGGGTCGGATTAGATATGCGAATGGAAATATATTTTATCTATATTTTTATTGACAATGTAGAAAGCACTCGATTTCAATCAAAAAGTCATTTCCAACTGCATAAACTAACTCTGATTAGTTTAGTATTTGATTTTTTTTGGGCATATTTTTGTTGGTGTGTTCAAGTCAAAATGTGTGAAACCGGTGGTAGTGGTATCGTTTGCAATAAAAGAGCGAAAATTTAGGGAAAAACTAGGGTAAATATCTCGTTTTTGGTATAAAATAACTTCAAAGTAATAAGAGGAAACTTCAAAACGACTTTTAATTTCAATTTTGTCCGATAATAGTCCATACCAATTTGTTTTGTCAAATCGAAGACGATGTATAGATCGTCTCCATGATGATTTAGACTGCTAGGTACTGTGGCCATCTAATGCCACATTATCCAACCAACGTATTGAAAATATTCAATGAGGCTCACAGACGCACTTTTCACACACTCCACGCTTCGGTTCCACCTTTATAATAATAACTACTAAGGAATTGAACACACTACTATCATTTTAGGATATTATTACAACAATTATCTTCCTGACGTTTCAGTTTCCGTCTCACGACCGTCGATCGTGGTCGTGGACGGTGCGCATGAGGAAGGACCTCTAAAAAGTCAATGAAACGTCAGCAAGAGAATAGTAAAGTACGTGGTATAGTCGTAATAATAAACTTAAAAGAAACCAAACCACGTTCAAAACATTACCATCGTCTTTCCTAGTAAATACAAATTGTGTCTTTTCAAAGTAAGAGTGAATAGGTATCTTCAAGACATTCATACTCCATCGTCGACCTTATCGTCATTTACCATAAGATGAGATTATAGACAAATGATTCATGATTAAAAAAGCGTGGCACTGTCTTCTATTCTTATTTTCACTAGGATAATGACAGTTTTTTATGATGTTTTTCTTAACCGTTTCAGAGTTCAAATTATCATTGCACACGCGATGTATGCATTGCCTAAGGTCAACTAAGCCAAAAACTTGTGAAGTGGGTGCTTGAAACCTACATACTCAACCAAATACGTATAATTATGTCGATAAAAAAAGCTAAAAGCAGTTAGTGACATTTTTATTGAATTAATGAAATAGGTAGTATTTATACAGTGGTGATATATTCAGATTGGCTTCGAGTGTTGCCATAAATAAATAATAGATATTCATATTTTTCTTAATATTGTTTAACTCATACGTGTGACATGTTCTGGTAAGTAATTAAAAATAATTCTGTACGCAGCGCTGGGTCCATATTATTTTTTATGAAAACTATTGCCTTTTTAGTAACTACTTACCTACACCTAAATCTTAGATAGAGAAACAAAAAAGAGGAAATAATAGTGAGCAGAAAACACACTAACCTGAAATAGCAACGAAGTTAAACAGAGATGAAATACATGATTTATTTCAAGACTCTTGGTTTGATGACGAAGTACCAGTATGTACTTCTTTGACGTATGCAGCTAAGCAATCTATTCAAGATCAATTGGATCAAAGTAAACATAAGGTTTTTTGAGGTATAAATCTTTGTCAAGGATCTTAAAATATAAGTGACATTATGGCCCTTAGTTGAAGTGCCAACTACACGCATCATCGTCACAAGCTGATCCTTAGGTTTAGAAAACCGGTCTGTGAAGTCCCTTTTTCTGAGAAACACGTGGAGGTATCAAGTTGAAATTAATATCAAATACGTAGGTCTATTACTGACCTTTGGACAGAATGTAGTTTATACAGCAAAGCTTATATTAGGCGTTTTCGTGCTAAATTCCTACGGGTCACATGGCGTGGCAAAATCAAACTCCAATCTTCAGGCAACTATTCTTGTATTCCTTGAATCATCAAGTAGTCAACAAAAGCACATCGTTAATTGCAACAGAAACATGATATATACTAAATTAGTTAGAAAAAGGCTAATTAGAATTCAAAGGTGATCATACCATGATGACGATTTTGACAAGAGAGATAAGTGACAAACAAGAAAAAATAATGGAGCATAGAGCACAGACTTATCTTCTATAATCTATGAAATAATAATTAAAGCATGCTATCCATGTTCCATCATACCGTCCCTTGGAGCTCTAAATAAATGAAACTTCAAAGTCAACGCAATAATAAAATACGGATATTAATGCGAAATATTTTGATACTGGCAAATAAATCCCGTTGACCTAGAATCATGAAATTTAGCAAGAAGCAAGGTCTCACAAGAACAGGAAATAGTCCGAAAATAGTTCATTTATTGTGAGATATAAATTTATTCATAGAACTATGTACAAGTAGGTATATACAAAAAGTACAGATGAAACAGCTAGATATCTAAAGACCGTTGCAAACGATCTATAGATAGCTCAACTGATCCAGATCACTACCAGGCGGAAGCGTTCCCAAAATACTGGCCGCATTGCCACGCTGAATGGCAATGCTAATGCGTTGACCCAGATAAGAGCCAGCTTTCTTGTCATCGCTTCGACCAGTCGCCCTGAAAGAATTTGAAAACGCGAAGGGCCCCGGTTCCCCACGTACCCAGAGGTATTATTTATTGTTATATCATATGACTTACATTTGCAGCTGGATAATTGACCGTGAGGTATATCGATATATGGGTGAACATTTTTTCAACTACAAAGTTAAGTTTGTCTTTCAATCCGACTTATATTTTCGTTAGATATGCAATGTTTGGTGCTTTACAAGCTTGTACGGAAGCGTCGATGCGCGAGTCAGACTCGCACTTGTCCGGTTTTTTTTTAATTGCGAAAAAGAAGTAATTGCGCGGTGATGCGACGTGGTGGTCTGGGGGCCGACCCAAACTTCTCTGATTATTATCACCTAACAACACTTCACATGGCTATGACAATCGCCACAGGTCGATCTGGAAGAGATTACTATTAGCAATAAAACCACCCATATACGACTGCGATTAGTTAGTAATTTTCCCTTTTTGAATAAGCAGCATATGCGGTGTACAAAAAAATGTAATCGATACAACAATCTATCTTATTTTTTTCTCAAGTAACAATCGATTTCTATTAGGATTTCTTTAGCAATAAAAAAAAAACTGAAGATATATTTGCGTATTCAGATCGGTGCCTAATATTTTGGAGCATACAGGGTTTTTGTTGTAACAAAACTACTTCTGATACTGAAATGGTTAGTGCTTACACAGACGAACTCTTTTACAATGAGCTGTTTTATATAATTTTAACAGTACACCATAATAGCCCTTGTGTCATAAGTAAATTATAGTGGAATCTTTGACCTCGGTATGCTTATTTCTAAAGACATTAAATGATGTTGAACTGTGTTGACCCTAACAAGTAAGTACTATAATAACCATTATACAAGGACAAGGTTACTGCATTTTTTTTAAATAATCTACACAAATATAACTGAAGAATTGTTTACTGTGCTGGATGGTTTATAAGCAAATTTGAAGACTCTTAAAAGCAATTCGTTTCAAATCCTTACATTTGGTACATGCCTATTTTTTTCATAGTTATTGCAAGCTGTCGCCTAATATTAGAACACAATTTGCAGAGTCTCCGATTTTTTGGAAATACAATTCTTAGGTTTCTACAAAACATGCATTTAAGCTATCTAGAGATGGTTACATGAGACATCTAAATAGCTTTACTGATCCAGACTGATCCACTATGGAAGCGTCCCCAAAATATTGGCTGCAATAAATATCTTTTCCGGTATTGTGTTACTTGCAGTCAGTTTAGAATATAGCATGTCTTGACTTTAGATTTGAAAAGCTCTGACAAGCTACGCTACATTCTGTTTGAAATACCATAATTATGTACCCACCTTTACGCTACTATTGATGGTCACTTTCGTAGAGTTCAAGCTAGCAGCGTCAACAATTGAAGTGTTGTGCAAATGAATACTCAACATAATTGGTTACCAACCAATCAAAGTATTCTGTAAAACTAGCTGCGAAAAACAAAACGTCGTAGTGTAGCGCAATCGTTTGTAGAGATAACCTATAGAAAAAAAAATAAGAATACAGTTAAAGGAATTCGGTTCTAGAAAATTTAGCAATGGAGTCCTTACCGAGAGACATTTTACTGGAATTTAATCCAGATACTCTAGAAGCGGTTAGAAAGGAGTTCAATTTGGATAAACCTGGCAGAATTGATGAGGCGATCGACATTTTGGATGATTGGGTTAAGAAACAGAATCATTTTAAGAAGAAGGATTTCTGTGAGTGTTTTCGAATGAACTTTATTTGTGACCAATTTTGTCAGGTTCTGAAATGTTTGAGACGTGTTTATTTTTTATTTTTTATGTTACTTTGTTTTTCGTCGCCCTGAGGCATATAAACAGTCTTTTAATAAGATACCATTAAATTATATTTAATATTTCAATAGTACAGTTTGGTACAATTCTAGTGATACAAATATGTACTTAGTCATAACTTAATGATATCCTATACTTATAGTCAGGACAGTAAGGAAAGGCACGCTGTTCCCTACATTAGGTCTCATAGAGCCTTTTAATAGTTTTTACGTAATGTGTATTATTTTCTTACAGCGAGAGAATACTTAGAACGGACAATAGTATCGTGCAAGGGTTTAGTAGAAAGAGCAAAGACGAGAATAGACAAATTGTGCACATTCAAAACTTTGATGCCGAACTTTTTCCAGAATATAGACTCGATGGACGAGTTTAATGAACTTCATGAAAAATTTGTGTAAGTTATTATTGCAAAGGCCGCAAAATAGGCAATTGCCATTTTCGAGGCATGTAGGTATAGTGCTTAAATTTGTGTAAGTTATAGTATATTATTGCAAAGGCCGCAAAATAGGCAATTACCATTTTCGAGGCATGTAGGTATAGTGCTTAAATTTGTGTAAGTTATAGTATATTATTGCAAAGGCCGCAAAATAGACAATTACCATTTTCGAGGCATGTAGGTATAGTGCTTAAATTTGTGTAAGTTATAGTACATTATTGCAAAGGCCGCAAAATAGGCAATTGCCATTTTCGAGGCATGTAGGTATAGAGCTTAAATTTGTGTAAGTTATAGTACATTATTGCAAAGGCCGCAAAATAGGCAATTGCCATTTTCGAGGCATGTAGGTATAGTGCTTAAATTTGTGTAAGTAATAGTACATTATTGCAAAGACCGCAAAATAGGCAATTGCCATTTCCGAGGCGCGGTTTTAGTGATTTTCTCAAAAAACATGTAAGTACATAAAAAAGGTTTCTTTTGTAATAAATAGGTACTGTTACTCTATGCTTTTTTCTCGTTTTTCCAGGTCGGGATAATATATCATATACTTTTACGTATTTTTCTTTTAGAGTAAACAAAAGAAGCAGGTTTTCTATTGCTAATACCTTAGATCTGGTGGAGTGCAGTCAATCCAATACATTTCACTTTCGGAACCTTTGGAACTAATTTTTATTTATCTGATTATCAAAATAAAACAATCGAGACCATTTTTGCTTTGCCGCCAATTTTATTTTATTTTACTTAATGTGTCTAAAGATAAAGGCATCCGTAAAGGAGTTTGCATACAGCCACTTAAATTTGTATCAAACTCGATGAAAGAGATCTAAATTCAAATGAGATAAATAAAAAGGTTTGTCGTAGTCATTATTAAACGTACAACCCAGTACGCCGGTAATGAACATTTTGACGGATTTTTTATTCCAAATTCAAAAAATGAATGGCTATGAATTCATACAAAATGCCAGGGTTTTTTTTGTTCTAAATACAAAACTGATGTTGTGTACGTAAATAAGATATTTCGCATGTTTTTAACTTATATTATACAATATTATACAAGCTCTGCTTAGTTTGAGGATATATGATGCTGTGTGAAAAATGTCAAGCCAAAAAAAAAGTTGGCAAGGAATAAAAATTCCTGACAAATTTTACGTGCCGCTCTTCTTCGTGTTTATAGTCAGCATGTTTGAAATCATGACTTAACTTGTATGGAAAACTGAAATAAAATTGATGCTATCTCTTTCTTTTGTTACTGTAAGTAAAAGCGATGAATACAATTAAGTTTAGTTGGTAGAAAGAAAACCGACGAAATTAAATAGGGCAGCAAATTTTAATATCTTTTGAGCATTCTAACAAAACACTGCTTTCCTTTTGATTAAGAGACGCAGTGTTTTGTAAAAAAATCTGGGTTAACCAGTTTTATTACTAGTTAACTGAATTATCTGTTTCAGAATCCATGCTCATTTACCAAAGATGACTCTGGACAATTACAGAGTTTATTTCTCTAAAATGATTTCAAAGGATTATACTGATGCTTCATTTATCTTCACTTACTACAAGTACATCATCCAGGTGAGTCAGCTAAGACAAATATAACGAATTAAATAAAAAAAAACCTAGTTTCTTTTTAAGGGTTGTGAGATAATGCATTCAGCCATTACGGAAAAACTGAAAAAGTATACAAATGAACAAACTACCTCTAACTCCGAACATATATCTATAATATTAAACCAGTTTTGCATCAAATGGAAATCAAATCTTTTATAAAAAATCTCTCACGGCCAGTTAGATTATTAAGGTTAGATCTATTTATAATTAATGGCTGTTGTTTGAACAATAAAATAATCAAATCTGACTAGTGTGGTCGGTATTTCAAGATTTTGTATCGATGGACAACACAATGTTTTTTTTTTGTTGTTTTTTTTAACTAGTTTGACACCTTATTTTTTAGACTGATATGGTGCTTGATAAGTCTTCTAAGACAGGAATTTATAATCATTGTGGGGACCCTTAACGGTCACTACCTCTTCAACAAACAACTCAACGATGTCGACGTTACCGACAACTAACTATGCAGAGGTTGTCTAACTGAATAAGCTGATTCTTATTCAGTTAGACAATCTCTGCATAGTTAGTTGTCGGTTGCCCACGTAATCCTGGAATGCGTGGGCGTAGCAATTCAACGCGATCCTTAACAACCCGAGATCACTCCGTGAAGCCTGCGAAATAACCAACTATAAATTACCAACTTTGAGTATAAATGCGGAAAAGGGAGTCCACTTACACCTCCATAATTAGGCCCTTGTTACTTGATGTTTGTCGCCTCCAAAAACGAAAGAATACCACCAACCAGAAGACGAAATTTCCTAATGGCGCTTGTAAATGGGCTAGTTTTGTGGCAATTTCTTATTGTAATTATATGATCGTCACACAAAAAAGATAAAAAAGGAGCAAAGAGTATTGTTGAAAGCTATACAGTCGCAAAAAAATGCCCCAAAATAGACCGATTACGGTCGCCTTAACCATAACTGTTTCGTTGTCAAGTATTCTCGCAAGAAATTTCACCAAAATAGCCCGTTAACGAACGCCTTTACCAAAACTGTTTCGTTGTTAAGTATTCTCGTATGTGATAAACCATCACACTTTAAAAAATGCAATGTCTACTTTTTCAGATAAGCGAATATATGAAAATTCACGAATACACAACCGGCTACATTTTAGTTCTAGACTACACGGATGCAAATCTTATGAGTCTTGTGACGAGATTGAACATTGTTGAACTTCGACAAGCTTTGACTTTGCTGATGGTAAGAAAGTAAAAAAATGAGAAAATTCAAGAACCCTGAAACATGTAATTTATGCTAAGTAGCTGTAATTCAAATTTTATAATTTATAATTTTTAAGAACAAAGACATGGAAGTCTTCAAAGTTCCTCCCACCATTCTAATAGTTTTGCGTTGATAGATCAGTCAGACAAACGATTTTATACGTATAGATTAACAAATTTAACACGTGCTCAAAACGGTGAAGGAAAACATCGTGAGGCAACCGGCATGCCCTATAACGAAAAATTCGAAGGCATGTGCCAACAGTTAGTGTTCCAATAAGCGGCGATGGGCTTGCAACCTGGCACGTGTGATGCTAACTTGCAAAACGCGGGCATATACCAAATGCAATATTTGGACGTGCCTCTGACTACCTCCTACTTGGTATCCTCAAAGATCTACTCACTGAGTATGTATCTGAGGATGTCCACCATGGGGAAGACAGTCGTGAGCGTGTTTGTTCGATTATTTTTCGCTCGTTAACTTGATAACGTCGTCACTGTATGTACTTGCTGTATTCATAACGTCTCGTTTCTATTACGGCCTATCCGCATACTTAGCTGTTGTATTCATAACTTCAAGTTTACTTTTATGGTACGTCTTCTTAGAGAAGCGTTGTTGTAATGTAAAAATCTGAATCTTTACTCAACAATTTCACTTACAGGATGGCTACGGAATGCGTCTCAAGGGTATCCATATAATCACACCCTCGAAAGCCATAACTACCTACGTGTCAATACTGAAACAGGTCCTCAGTGAGAAGCTAGGTGGCAGGATACATAGCCACAAGACCATTGATTCTGTTTATGAGTACTTACCTAAGCGAATACTGCCCGCTGAATATGGTGGAGAGGAACGTCCGCTCAAAAAATTGAATGGTATATGTACTCAAAACGTTGTAATTTGATGTTTTCTTTTTAATTACAGTTTTTTTATGTAAACAACTGTACGATACCACGACATCAGCAACACCAGGGTTATTCAATTGCTGTTGAATGTCAAAGAGAGAAAGATGAAAAGTGTTATGCCTAAAATTTCACTGGCACCACAAAAAAATAAATTCACACTTAAATACAGATATGCGAGCATTACGTTATGGCAGCAAAATTAAATGGATTGCCCACTATTGTTATAAAGTTTGTCATAATTCATATCTTATTTCACAGAGGAGTGGCAAAAAGTATTCAGCTCCGAAGAATACACAGAATATCTAAAAGAAATGAACGAAGCGAAGACCGATGAGTCATGCAGACTGGAAGGCCAACTCACCGAGCAGTATATTGGAATGCCTGGATCTTTTAGGAGCCTCAGCGTTGATTAAACGTGGAGATTCACACTAAAGTAGAGGTATTTACGATGCCTCACCATTAGCATTGTTACGCCTAGAGTACATAAGAGATATGTCAAGTGCGCCAGTGGTTTGGTTTTTGTAACTCAGACTTGTCAAAAATCTATCAGAAAACAAACATCAATCAAGAAAGTCGTTGCCTTAAGCCCTGATCGATCAGCGAGTAACACCGTGGTTTTAAGACTCATCGATAAAAAAAGTATATAAGTAGTATATCAGTCATGTAGTTCACATAACAAGCTCTGCTTATTTTGGGGCTAGATGATGCTGTGTGAAATATGTCCAGCATTATTTATTTATTTATCGGTAAACCGCAGTTTCAAATGTCAAGCATGTTTGATATTTGCGAGCCGAATCGTCAATTTTAGCGGCGGCGCAGCAGTATTACGTAATTAACAAACTCTAAGCCACGAATGATCTCGAATCCATGAATACCGTGGTTTCACCACGTCAATCGATCAGCACACGAATAATCAGGAAAACCGTGGTTTAATCTCATCAATCGGTCAGCACCAGTGAAGACGAGTCATCGGTTTTAGTGCCCCGGTTTTACGGCTCGTACGTCGATAACCCACAATATTCGTTTTAAATCGGACGACTGAGTTAATTTGTGGTTTCACGACGTCATTTACTAAAACAATGAACGAGAGTCACATACCTACATTTTGTTGTTTGATTGATTTATGACTAGTCTGACACCTCCAAATCTTTTAAAATATCTTATCCATCCTAAAATTTCCATCCTAAACATTTTATTTTTTCATTTATATTACTTTTAGTCTTACCAATAAGGCCGCCAATTGTACATTTCTGTAATTTGTAAGCTACCCAGTTGTATATTTTCGGTATTTATCAGAGGGTATTATGTACAATAAAGAGTTTTATATATCTTATGTCTTTCAGTCAGTAATTCCAGAGCCTTAACGTTGCCACATCATTCTTCCTTGTTTCTTTGCCACTATTAAACTGCAGGAGATTCAAATATAAAATTTGTGAAGAAAACTAGTGTGTGGGCACCGTCGCAATGTCTGACAATTTTTCAGTTCGCCATAATAAATCCCGTACTATATAAAGTCTTGAAAGGCCAAGACTTGATAGGGTACGATGAAGTGAAAAATCGCGAGTGGTAACCTTAAACAGGGCAAAACTTTATTTGATACTTGTCTAATATTCCATAGTACAGGGTAAGGCCACGGAAATATCACTGATTAAGTTGAATGATGAAATCACTCTAATATCCAGCTTTTAATCGATTGGAACAAATTTAGCAAATAAATATTAGGATTCATAATTTTTTTATAAAAAACTGATTTTGGCTGCTTATACCAATATATATTAACCGTGTCAACTAATATACATTGGTTGATGAAAAAGATGTGGTGTTATATTGTTAGATGCTAATAAATAAAAACTTATGGAACAGACAAACAATGATTACATTTTCAGGTTTTACATAGTTTCAAACGAATTAACTATCAATCATACTTTTAATTCGTTTATTTTTATTTTTGTTACATTATTTTTCTATAATTTCCATCCCGCGTGAACGCTGTAAGCTTACCGAATCTTAAATTATCGTACTGCTTAAACGCTTTTATTCAAACTAAGCTTGCAAAATGTGATAGCTTATTTAGTGTGAGTGGTATTGTGAAAAAATATGTATTTTTAGGAGAGTTACTTAATTTCAAGGTAGTTAGGAAAAATATCAAATATTCACATGAAGTAACCAATTTTTTATTTGCCGCAGAGCTAGTTTAGTCAGACCATTCAACTTAGTATTATTTTAATCAATACAATTTCGACTGAAATAATTATAATTTTATATTTTTATATCTTTGACCCATCCATATAGCCAAAGTCAAAAAACTACGTGAATTTACAATTTTAAAGTGAATTTACGCCGATTCCTCGCGCGCGACCAAGCCTAAAAGAATCAGGCAACAAACTCTGCTTGGTTATTTTTTTGATGATCCTTCATTCAGCTTTAGTGTGGTGCGAACAAGGTGAACTCGTTTTTAGAAAAAAAGTACTAGTCAAACAATTAAATTAAGTCTAAAAAGTATCAACCAAAGTTCATAAGACAACACACGATACGCTTTATAATAATAATACTTAACCTATTTAAAAAAAAATATGATACCACAGATATGCAATTTGACAATTAAGCTAACGAGGGAGCGGAGCGACCATATCGGGTCATGCAGTTTTTTCGTCAATATAGGCATTTAAGGTGTAATACGCCTTCTTTATTAGATTGTTCTTTATATAAGATTTAATTCGAACAGTCAGCTTGGTTACATTTACCGGAAGCTTTTTATAGAAGCGTACAGAGTTTCCCATCAAATAACTATTGGACTTTTATAATCTTAATTTCGGAATGAGTAATTTATTTTTGTTTTTAGTTTTAATATTATGCACATCACCTTTTTTTATAAAACTAGCTCTATTTTTATGCGTGTACATTAAGTTTTCATAAATAAACTGTGAAGTTACTATCATAATGTTTATTTCTCTGAATCGTTCCCTCAAAGAGTCACGAGGCTTCATATTATAAATATGTCGGTGTGGTCAGTTTTAATGATTGTGTTGCTGACCCTTTAGCTTTTATGCCCTCAATAGTACTACTACTAATTACATGTTCGTCAGTGAAGTGCGTTGTAATACTTATAACGGGATCATAAACATTAAATGCTAAGAATTTAGTAATTATGAATTTGCTACGTTTACAAAGATACACAGTATAATTAAGAGCAATACGTAGGTATTGCTCTTTTTTATAAAATAAAAAATGTTTGAATATCTGCTGCCTTCCCCCACAGTAAGATACCATATGACATGACACTATAAAATTAGCTGAAATATACTAACCTGGCTGTGGCTTCATAAGTGAGATGTCTAATTTTAACTGCATATGCAGCAGAACTAAGTCTACCTGCAAGTGCTTCTATTTGCGGACTCCATTGCAGTTTTGAATCAATATGGAGTCCTAAAAATATAGTAGAATCTACTAGATCTAATGTTTCTCCATATAATAGAATGTCGGTATCATACTGAATTACATCAGGCAAAGTGAATTTAATACACTTAGTTTTATTAACATTCAGTAGAAGATTATTGATAGTAAACCAATCAAGAACTCTCGATACAGATAAGTTTACATCTTCGTACCTTGTTTTAAATCTATCAACTTTGAATATTATAGAAGTATAATCCGCAAATAGTACTAAATCACATAAGTTTTCCATGAAAAAGTGAAGATCATTAACGTATACCAGAAACAAAAAAGGGCCTAGTATTGAACCCTGCGGCACCCCCATTTCAATCCCAAAGTCCTCTCACCACCGACCTCAACCCTTTGAACTCTATTCGATAAGTAAGACTGTACAAGATCCAGTGCTTTATTTCGAATGCCGTAATAATTCAACTTGGATATTGAAATACCATGATTTACGCAATCAAAAGCCTTGGACAGATCGCAGAATACTCCGATAGCATTCTGCGCGTTCTCCCAGGCTTCCAGTATGTGCATTAAGAGCAAGGTGCCAGCATCAGTTGTAGATCGACCTTTGGTAAATCCAAACTGATTACTATGAAGTAGTCCATTATGGTTAAAGTGTGACAATAGTTGAGAAAATATATTTTTATCAAATATTTTACTTAGCGCGGGCAATACAGAAATCGGTCTATAATTTGCATATCATAAGATCAGGAAATAGTCCTTCATCAACATAACTATTGAAAACATGGGCTAAACACGGAGCAATATCAATTATTATCACACCTAGGACTTTTGTCGATATTCCCCATAGGTATTCAGTATTCTTTATGTTTAGTGACTTAAACGTTTTTTCAATACTATCTGCATTAACGTATCCCGTCTGCCGAATATTGGTGCAGGCCAGCCCGTGCTTCGAACAAGATAATAATAATAATGCTGGTCACAGCACCATCTAGCCCCAAGAAGAATGACAAGGGGACAGCCTTGTCATTAACAGATATAACTATATTCCTACCTGTCCTCCAATAAAAAAATCATTTAATAGGTACACTATGCACACATAAAGCTGTATATATTCAGTCTGTATAGGTATTACAATCGCAAAATTACACATAATATCAAACAATCGGTCACTATAACTACTAAACTAATTTTTCTTGCACATAAATTCCTTAAGAATCAGGCTATTATCATAATATTATAATTATTATTTATAATTTGAAATTATAGGTAGCGTTACATTTCAAGGGAAAAAAGGTGTAAAAGAAAAGAATTTGATGTTTTGTGGTTTTGATTTGATTTATAATATTTAATTTCTTTTTATTGAGGTAATTATTTTATTACAACATTGTGTTAATGATATAATAATTAACGAACTAATAATGCAGAATTCAGCCTGTTTGCCACCTATGGTGTATAAAATTATAGTATAATATGCAATTTGTATTGAATATTATCCGGTCCATTTTTTATTATCTTTATTTTAACGCACTAAGAACTATTGTACAGTTTATACCCAGAATGATGGTAGCTGAGAGTTAAAATCTGCAATTTTAGTTTGTAACTTCAATAAAATAAGGTCGTAAATATAATGTACTGTAAAAGAAGAATGAAGCCGGCCATGCACTTCCTGGAATTTTCTCAACTAAGATACAGTTCTATCTATGGAATAAATAGAAATTAGTTGTTTGGATGCATGGCAGACAATGATCGCCCCGTATGAAGAGTGGAGACGAGACTAGACAACTAAATTAAACAATTCCACTACATCTTTATGATAATCATCACCTAAAGATGCCGATGATGGACCAAGAAAAAACAGTTCTTCTCGGTCAGTAAAGCTTGATGAGTAATCTAAGCAGAGCAAAACCACTACACTACACTACACCTTTTGACCCCACACAACACATCTTTTTATTTTTTAATGTTTGTTTTAATATAGCTATTTTGTCAACTGTTGTGTTGTGTTGTGGTAAATAAATGTATTTTTCTTTCTTTCTTCTTTCTTTCTACAACATTATACCTTAATGATATATTTGATATATTTTGGAGCCGTGTTTGCCTAGTGGGCGATACCTCGACTTCTGATCCGGAGATCGTGGGTTCGAACCCGGTCGTGCACCAATGGATTTTTCCACTCGAAAAATTTATGTGCGAATTAACACGTGCTCAAAACGGTCAAGGAAAACATCGTGAGGAAACCGGCATGCCCTAGAACCAAAAAATCGAAGGCATGTGCCAACAGTTAGTGTTCCAATAAGCGGCGATGGATTTGCAACCTGTCACGTGGAATGCTTACTACTTGCAAAACGCGGGCATGTACCAAATATAATGTTTGGACGTGCCTCTGACTACGCCCTACTTGGTATCCTCAAAGATCTACTCACTGAGTATGTATCTGAGGATTTCCGCCATGGGGAAAACAGTCGTGAGCGTGTTTGTTTGTTATATTTTAGCACTTAGTTATGAAAAAATGCTCTAGATCTATCGCCAAATTCGCCAAAACCGCAATACCTGGCCGTAGACCGGTTAGTTTAGAAAAGTATTTAATCAACAGGCGACCATTCACAGAGTTTATGTCAGTGTAAATACCTAAGGTTTAAGGTAATTTATTTCTCATAAGATTTACAATATAAATCGCTTACTGAGGTATCACAGTCTCCCTGGCCAGCTCAATATTGGATAGGGTCAATGAGATCCGCGATATGGGACTTGATTTCCGCGCGCACTTCATGTCAATTTATAAAAAAGCTAACAGGATGTTAGGTTTCATAATGCGAACGTTTTTTCAGTTTGATGACGTAAGAGTTGCAATAATGTTCTACAACGCTTTCGTTCGTAGTAAATTGCAGTTTAGTTCAATAGGCTGGGCGGCTCCCAGGCCAAATATACGATTATGGTAGCGAGGCTCCAACGTAAATTTGCAAGGTGTATCTAATTTGCTAGGCGAATGTACGGCTATTAACCGTATCTTTTCCCTTCACTATTCGTAGCCGGTATTGGATACGCTTGAGCTAGACGTAAACTTCTGCTAATATTTGCAACGATAAACTACAATAAGCATTTTTTCATACACATTAAATATGTGACGTTGCTATAGTAGGTAGATTTTACTTCGCTTCACTTCTAATGATCAATGTCCAATGTCCGTTTCATGCTAGTTTTTATCAGGCGAGTATCGCAAGGACATTCTGACATGCGAAAAGGACAGGAAATCTCTCAAGTGAATTTGCAATTATTATCCTTAAAGGAACTAACCAGTACATTTAGCAATCTACATCGGCCTTGTATAGTTTTCTTATGATGAAACAAAAGATTAGAAAATTAGTTTTATTTCAATTTAAATTGCATAAACAAAATACAAGGCAAGCGCTGCCAAGGAAGACCCCACGCACGTTGGGAAGACGATATAAAGAAGACGGCTGGCCCACACTGGCATCAAATAGCTAAAGACCGAGACCAATGGCGAGGGCTTTCTTCTGGAAGGATCTTTGGAGGAGGCCTTCACCTGTGAAGGGGTTCTTGCAGAATAAATATATATATATAAAATATAACTACAAATACGACAATATTAAACACAATACATACTAATGAAAAAAAATATATATTTTATGATTTTTTGCAAGAAATATAAGGCTTTTTATTATTATATATATTTTATAATGTCCTACATACAATGGTTCTTTATTATTTATTCTTTATTGTACACACATAAGATACAGGCAAAAAATACTTACATATAAGACATGTACAAAGGCGAGTTTAACACTAACAAGAGTTTTCTTTCAGCAAACCTTGAATATTCCCTATATTGACCCCCACCTGAAAAATAAAGGTGCACACAGCACAGACAGAAAAATTCTAAGAATATAACTAATATAACATACTATTATATCTAAATACATAATATACCTATTTATAAATATTATATTATATATATATATATATATATATAATATGTATGCAATATTCACAAGCATAGATCTAATGTAGCTCCAAGTAGGTTAGTAGGTAAATCGGCTCTGTCAGGGCGTTGCAAAGGTATTAACTTTTCGTTTTACTATTGCACTTATAATTAATTTGGTCCTTTGTTAATACCGAAAGTATATTCATGACCACAGAACACGGACCTAACGGAAGACCAACGCTGCTAGTTGCAGTCAGTGTAGAGTCAGTTTTTTGCAACTACTATCTACCTAATTGTAGTCTTTATTACCATAATTATAAAGATAAAGTCTATAACTGAGATACTTAGTGTTGTTCCAAAATAAACGATGTTCAATTTCTATTCTATTAAGACTTAGGGTAGGCGAACGAACATAATAAATTATATCTATCTACCAAACTTGAAGCTTTGAACCGGTTTGTGTGTGTACACCACTAAAGTCAGGCTCTCTGCAATGTTAAAAATGTTGGTGGGTACTATCAGTATCACAACTTTCCTATCGTACTTACTAACCCAGCTTCCTACCAATATTATAAATGCGTAAATATGGACACTTGGATTTTTGTTGCTGATTATCTTTGTAACGGCAACACTGATTTAGAGTTTTGAGATTATACAAATTAACTAAACCTATTCGCTCATTACAACATGACGGTTTTCATCTTGCTCTTGCTCTCACAAAATGGAAGAAAATGAAAAAAAAGTTCGTATGTTTTTACAAAAAAACTTATCGTGGATAAAATAATACCTTACTATATTATATTATTTTTGTTTCATGCATAGACATGAAACAAAAATAAATTTATACTGGATTTTTTTATGGTAATTCTCAAAAATAATTCCAACATTTGATCAATCATCACTTGATATTTAGCGTGAGTGAAGCCATGGACAGAAGCTAGTTATTAGTTTTTTTTAGTTTATAAAAACCCAAATTCGGTCTTAATGTAGCTACGTCTATTTGCTCTCATTTTCTAGTCAAAATTTTCTGTTTTCAGTAAAAGACAAAAATTAAGGATATTTTTTAATAAAATTGTTTTTGATGCTGACTGTACATCTACGGTCGCATTTGCAACATTAAATTGCTTCCTGTTAAATTATTTTCTTAGCTAGTCTACTCATTTAGAACATAAACTTTAAACAGAGCGGTACGATGGAGTTTATACCAGTTAATCCTATCTTGAAGTTTAATCCTACCACCCTCGAGGATATTAGGAAATGTTGGAACCTAGAAGATGGAAGGTTGGCACAGTCAGTGACTCTACTGGAGGAGTGGATGTCAAAACAAAACCACTTTATCAATAAAAAATTCAGTAAGTTAAAGTGTTGTCCTTAGAAATTATAATAAGGTTTCTATAATTTTTATAAGTTACACCATATTAAGGCCTTGGTCTGTACACACTTACAGAGAAGACTAAACATTTCTGAATAGATTTAATATAAGTTTGATTTATTATTGAAATAAGTATGGTCTTTGCTATTGTAAATAGTTCAATATTTACCCTAGATAAGTGCGGTGGATAGAATGACCACCCTAAAAACGTAGTCTGATTGTTCCGTTAGCAAAATACGGTAATATTTACTACACATCTAGAGATTATGTTGCCTAAAATAAATAAAGCGAAATAACTTTAGAACACAATTTTGGCGATTTTGCTAGTTGCATATAAAATACAGTTTATGCATAAAATAGCAATCGTTAGGAAAATTAAATCAAAAGTTCGACCAAATTACAATGAATACCTATTATGAGAGTCTGTGGCTTGACAACCCTTGGGTATAATTTTGTTTTTTTGATAAAATTATTAGCATTGACGTCGAATAATTAAAAACTACATATAATCCTGCTACTATTATCAACGCAAAAGTTTGTGAGGATGGATATTTGTTACTCTTTCACGCAAAAACTACTGAACGGATTTTTATGAAACTTTACATTAATACAGCTTATACATCAGAATAACATATAGGCTACTTTTTATCCGAGTACAACGCGGGCGAAGCCGTGGTCAGAGGCTAGTAGTTATAAACTATTTACGGACGTAATTGTTCTGTAATAGTTTTGAAACAATGTACATTTCCAACAATAATTGTTTTTATTCTCAGGTCGAGCATATCTAGAAGTATCTCTGGTGGCTTGCAAGGGTTCTGTCGAGAAAGCGAAGTCACAAATAGATAAACTGTGTACCTTCAAAACATTACTTCCGAAGTTCTTTATTCAAGGAGATGTTAAGAAGAATTTGGGAGACGTGGCGGAGATAGCGTAAGTTAATAAACATATATGTACAGAAAGGATAATACAACTACTTAGGTAGGTATTTATATAGATGAAACAGTTAAACCATCCAAGAACCATTCAAAACGGCGGAAGCGTCATCAAAATGCATCCTGCATTTCTACGTTGAATGAAAATAGTGGATAAGAGCCAGTTTTCGGTTACGTATCATTTTGAAGAGACGGATGTTTTTGAGGATACATTTGGGACATTCCCGCGTTTAACAAGTAGTTAGCATTTCACGTAACAGGTTGCAAGCCTATAGCCGCTTGTTGAAAAGCCAAAGTCAATGTTTTTATTTATTAAAATCTCAGGAATCATAATAGAAACACTTACTGATTACACATGCCTTCGAATGTTTGGTTTTAGCATGCCGGTTTCCTCACAATATTTTCTTTCGCCGTTTGAGCACGTTTGAATGTGCACGTAAAGTTTTCGAGTGGAAAAATCTATTGGTTTTTTTTGGTTTTCTGAACCAAACTCAAAGTACCGAACAAAACATTGTGATCTTTGTTTAATCTTAGTTAATTTATGAGATTTCTTTAATATTTAATTACAGTTAATCATTAATAAATAATTTGACCCCAGAAAACTTCTGTGCTTCCGGGCGAAGTTAGGCTGACTAACCCACTAGCCAAAACTCCCACGCACAATGAACCAATTTCGAGTTTGAGTGCGAAAAAGGGAAACAACACACATAACATAACAGACTTATAATATTATGTATTTGTGTTAACAGCTGGTTGACACCATTGCCAAAGCTCACAAAAGACCACTTCAGGGTCATTCTCATCAGGATAAACCCTAAGGATTTCACTGCTGCTCAATTCATGGACTTCTATCAACTGGTTATGGTTGTAAGTCACTTAATTACCCCCCAAAGTAGTTTTACTTACAGCACCCTTCCAGTTTAACATATAAAGTAATCATCACGCTGCATCCAGATAGATATATAGATAGACAGATAGATAGCTAGATAGATAGATAGATAGATAGATAGATAGATAGATAGATAGCTAACTCTTTATTGTACACCACATAATATGTTGCTTACAAATAACACAGCAAATTATAAGCTAATCGCGGAAGTACAATGGGCGGTCTTATCGCTTATAGCGATCTCTTCCAGACAACCTTTGGATGGACAGAAATTGACATGCACGATAAAGGACGGTGGTGTATAGACAATAAAAACATACACAGTGACGTAATATTGGATTTTCATTTTCTTGTGACTGTATAATTTATATATTCAATGTATAACAAGAATCGCCTTCTAGGTATGAAACTAATAAACACTAGGTATAAAACAATACGTGCACTACTGTACCCATGTTGAATTTTTTTTTTATATACAAAGTGCGTACATATTTGAGGATACCAAATAGTTAGGAGCACGTCTAAACATTATATTTAGCATATGCCTGGGTTCGCAAGTAGTAAAATTTCACGTGACAGGTTGCAAAAAGCCTATCGCCGCTTATTGGAACACTAACTGATGGCAAATGCCTTCGAATTTTTGGTATCTGACTTGGCCAAAGGCGTGATAGGCAAATTAAAAACAACTATCTGATAGTTCACTTGTTCTCTCCATACTAAAGTTGTCTGGAAGAAATCTATTTCAGTGATAAGACCGCCCAATGTGCATTTTTTTTTTATATTTCTGTATTTTGTACTGAAAAATGGTGCTATGCACAATAAAGAGTTTAACTATCTATCTTTCTATCTATCTGCATCACTAATCATGAATCTCACAAAATAGGTAAATAATTCATATTTAGTGAATAAGACACATTCGTAGTCCTGACACCATACTAGAAAAGAAAGAAAGAAAGAAAAAAGTCTTTATTTGAGCATTTTTTTAACAATTCATTTCAAGCTTAGTCTAATTACTTAAATTAACCAACACCATAATAATCTACTTAAAATCTACAATATAAAATGCTACAAAATGGCGTCCGACTCAGCTTCCCTAGGATTCCCTGTGTCGTGGTTATCAGGGAATTGCGAGTTCCGTGATTTGACAACACCCAGAATATCTGAACAAATATATGCAGAACATGCTGTTACAAAAATATATGTAGTTTAATTTTATTGATTTCCATAATATTTTTTTAAATAGCAACTTCTTTCTTTTTTTTTTATTGGCAACTCAGTTGAGTCTTACTTTCGATGACTCAACTGTTTTCTATAGAAACAATAGCTTGCTCGATGGCATTCGATTGCCGACAGCCGTTCTGAACGGTCGTGCTGAAGTGAATATTCTTATACTTAATGTAATAATATATAAGGAATTGATTTTGAAAGTATTAAATGCAGTGAATTGGAAGTAAATGCAGTTTTCCTGATCGACTTAACAATGCTAACCCGCCTTACGTCGCGCCATCCAGGTCGCCGTAAATAAATAATTAAGACGTGACTTTTGCTTGTCAATTGATTTCAGGCTGCTGAGTATCTAAAGGCACACGATTATGCGAACGGCTTTATACTAATTGAAGATCTTAGAGATGTCAGCCTCATTGATATTATGACCAAAATAAACTTTGTGGAGTTCCAACAAGTTGTGGCCATATTAATAGTAAGTATTGCTAATTAATCGTCATTAAACATTATCTACTCAATCAGGTGGGGATGAGATAGCTACTCGACCAGAACCCAGACTGCGACTGATCTTCGCAGATGAATGGAAGAGTTTAATGTTGGTATGCCTGAGGTTTTGCGAGAGTGATTAACGAAAGGATGCTTGTTTGTTTGTTTTGTTAATATTATTTTAATTTGTATCAATCATTTAAGTATTTTAAAAATCTTATTTATTATTAAAAAAAAATAATTTGCCTCATTGATCGAAAACTATTTAATATTTAATTTAATTTTAAGGCTGTTTATTCTGTATTGATTTTTTATATATTTTTTACAATAATTTTAATTTATTGTATATATGTGATGTTTTTAGTCTTAAGTAACTAGTGTAAATGGTTTTTAAAATCGTGTTAGTTATTTAAACAATGCTACTACTAGTATATACCCGAAAGTTTGTGAGGATGGATGTTTGTTACTCTTTCACGCAAAAACTACTGAACGGATTTTGATGACACTACAGTAATATAGCTTATACATCAGAATAACACATAGGCTACTTTTTATCCGAGTTCCACGCGGGCGAAGCCGTGTGCAGATACTAGTAAACAATAAACCTATTTCATTTTTATGTACTCAAACAAACAAAACATCTTGCAAAGAGCCATAAGGGCAGAGTCGGTCTGTGGACGAACTAGACATTTCTGTAAAAACATGCTCACTACTGTAATCCCAATTATGGACATCCTCGGATCCATACGGGTCAAATCCCACTAGGCCAACATGGCTCGATCTGGCATCCGATGAGATATAAACAAAATATATCTGCTAGTTAATCATTTTTCATATGAATACATACTTATTATCTCACATTATTATTATTTTTATGTATATTATATAGGAAATATATATAGGTTTACTTGTACACCGCCGTCTTTTGATTCCATTTTATTCTGTCTATCCAAAGTTTCCCATTGTACCTTTTATATACATATATATTTTTAATTCCTGTGTTTTTGTATTTTGATTTGGTATGCTAAGAGTTTATCTATCTATCTAATTTCAGGAAGGATTCGGCGCAAGATTAAAAGCTATCCACCTACTGACTCAGTCCAAAGTCGTCGATGTGTTCGTTAAAACCTTTAAACCACTATTTAGTGCTAAAATAGGAGACAGAATACACGTCCGACGTAACTTAGAAGAGCTTCATAGTATCGTTGATATGGAGTTACTACCTATGGAGTATGGAGGCGAAGAGAGATCTATTGAAAAATTGAAAGGTAACATAATATTTGGTATTGATTGTCAACCAATACTTAGCATTCGCTACGTTAAATCGTAACGTAATGACGGCACTGCATGACGAGGACCGAGTTGCTGATCGATTAATGTTGACATTGAAAATCGAGTAGTCGATGTATATCGAATTCGGTAGCATCTAAAAATTTTACAAAAAAATCCGAATTTATCGAAAACCTTAGTATGAAGTATAGTTTTGACATTTTGTTCAAGCTAAATTTGTCGAGTTTGAAACTTTATCTATAATTTTGTCGGCTTCGGAAAAGTGCAGTATATATCGAATCAATTTTAATGGATTATGCTCATTTTTGCTGGTTGTGGGCAAAAGGAGGGTACGTCGAGACTTCGAGAGAATAAGACGCCGTCTAAGAGATAACGATGATAATCTCGACCTAGCAGATGAAAGTTCCACGCTACTCTTTCAAGTGACTAAAAAAATCACCCTCATCCTAAAATAATTTAGGGTGACCTGATAAGATTGCGATCAAATGTATTGCTGGAGTATATTGTCGTAGGTACCCTCTATCTATACTATAGGTGCCAACTTGAAAAATCATTTTAGGTGCACACTGCTGTACGATTCTACACTGTAAGAAGCTACTAAAGAAGATTTAACTTGGCGAGGTCACAGAAGACTTTCAGTAAAGTCATAACAGAAGTTTATTTTGCAATAGTAGATAAAGCTTCTGCTCACGGCCCCACGTGGTACCCGGATAAAAAGTAGCATATGTTTTATTCTGATGTATTATATATATTACTGTAAATTTTCATCAACATCCGTTCAGTAGTTTTTGCGTGAAAGAGTAACAAACATCTATCCTCAATAACTTTCGCGTTTATAATAGACTATCTTCTGCCCACGGCTTCGCTCGCGTGGTACCTACCCGGATAAAAAGTAGCTTATGTGTTATTCTGATGCATTAGCTATATTACTGTAAAGTTTCATCAAAATCTGTTTAGTAGTTTTTGCGTGAAAGAGTAACAAACATCCATCCTCACAAAGTTTCGCGTTTATAATATTAGTAGGATAGGAAGTAGGATATAAAAAAGTCATATTCTATTTGACGTCACATCACAAGATTACCAACCTAACAAGCCAAATACTGCTGTAGTGCCACCTATCTACATTGATGACGATAAAATTGAATCATAACTTTAACAGCCCTTTTTTATTATTGAGTCATAAAAAAGGTAAACGCGATAAAGACCCGTTAAACTTATAATTATGCGATTATAAGTATAATCTAGTTTCAAAAGGACGATAAAATTATTGATATCGATAATCAAGGGTGTCATATAATATGTGACAGTTTTAGCCACCCTGATCATTTCGACACCCCCAAAACTAAATAAAAACCTTTTTGTAACATACTTTTTTTTTCTATTTTTGAAATAAGTGACTGCAAATAAGGCTAAAGGGGGTTCAAAGTAGCTTTAAATTTTTCTCGCGTGCATGTTTTCATGACATGAAACGACACAGAAGTAAACAATATGGTTGATCGAAGATCCACAGAGTATGATGACAGTATCCCTTAGAGTACTTCTATATACCTAGCCGAAACCCGGTATAAGTATGATGACAATATCCCATAGTAACCATCCCAGTCTCTTTATGCCTTACTGGAAAACAGTATCCGCCATTATTTCCCATGCAACTCCATACAAAAGTTTCAAAATTCCTTATTTCCGGGTGTGTCAGATGATGAACGAATGAATGCTAATTTTCGTGTTGCGATTTTTTTAATCGATAAATTGTCGTCAAATTGAATTCCTTGACATAGACTTGACATATTTAGCATTCCACGTGACAGGTTGCAAGCCCATCGCCGTTTATTAAAACACTAACTAATTGATTTTTGGTTCTAGGACATGCCGGTTTCCTTCACCGTTTTTGAGCACGTACATATTTTTTTGTCAAAATTCTTTGTTGCACCACAGGTTTCGAACTCACGACCTCCGGATGTATTTTTAATTTATATATATTTAATAATACCTTGCTTTTTTATGAACAATTATTTTTGATGTCTTCCAGATGACTGGTTCGATGTGCTCAGCTCAGAAGAACATGAGAAATATCTCTCAGAAATGAAAGCATCTTGCACTGATGAATCAGTTAGACCATCGGATAAATTCAACGAGCAGATTATAGGTCTGCCTGGATCTTTTAGGACCTTAACTGTTGATTAGTTAGGGTATAAAGTATGATGAGTTCGATTAAAATTTCAGTTTTATTGGATTTTATGCATGTACGGCCCACTGGTGGGCATGAGCCAGACAGATATATGCGGTTTATCTAATTTTATGTTACTGATATTAATATATTTTTTATTTCTTTCAATGTAAGTGCATTGATGTTTTTGAACATAAGCTGAACATAGTACGCCCGCGTGTTACCAGGATAAAAGTAGCTGATAAAAAAATGTTTTTTCGTCATACTTACGTTGATAAAATGGTCTCCACGAAAAACGCTTTTATTTTAATGGGATTATATAAAGCCTATGTTCACCCTGAAAGTCCATTATAAAAACTGGTTAAAGATTTTTTGTAATTGGATGAGTTGTTTCCTAAATTACATACTTCCTATACACACACTTTACCTCTTTATAATATAAAGTATAGAAGAATAATTAAAATTATTACTAAATATATATATATGTATATATATATATATATATGGTATGTGACGCTACATGCGTAAATACCCTAGCACCATCTCATCTGTCGGGAACATCAGTTAGAGAAGGTTCAGCGGCTGGTTCGGACGAGGATTTCAAGAGACGCAAATATAGAAGTCTCGACAGACCTTACTTATTTGAGCCTTTTAGGGTTGAGACTCTGGGTCCGTGAAGACTGGTCGAAGCGACGCGTGACCAGAGAGCTGGCTCTTATTTAGGTCAACGCATTAGCATTGTCATTCAGCGTGGCAATGCGGCCCGTATTTTGAGAATGCTTTCGTCTGGCAGTGATCTGGATCAGTTGAGCTATCTATAGATCGTTTCAACGGTCTTAAGATAACTAAATGTAACATCTGTATTTTTACATAGTTGTATTTTGTTGAATAAAAGTAATCAGTACCCATGAAAAATAAATATAAAAATATATTTAGTTATAATTTTTATTCGACATTTAAATTTACAACAGGTATAGCTGTGGTCTAGAATAATACATACGCTACCGAGTACCATGCAGGCAAAGTCATGTGCAGAGGCTGGTATTGCATGTAAAATTCCACTGACAATCAAAGTCAGTTTTTACAAACACTTTAAAACAACTTTACTGAAATAAATATAAATTACTAATTTAGAAAAGGGTTATGTTTCGCACACGTCTAACAATTAAAATTTCTCATCTATTGCCTAACGAAGTAAGCTTGGATCGCTTAAGGTAGCTTAAAATAATGAGTATTCTCGTAAGAGGAGCTTGGAGAGAAAATACTATTATAAATAGTAGACAGGGCCATATCTCTGCGAGTGACTTAAAAAAAAAAATTGGCACAACATGACAGAAACACAAAAACATTTGGTTACCTACCTACCCTATGATCCAGAAATATGAGGGTGGGATACTTATAAAAAACAATTTATAGATCCAAATCAAGGCATGCCCATCTTAAAGTTGTCCAGTAAGGTTAGCTACCATCGTGGTGTGCAGTGCAATGAAGTCCTACTATATTGCTTTTAATAACATTGAAGGGTCAATAAGATTTACAATAAAACTGCTCAGGTATCTTGAGCAGTCAGGTCCCGAAATGGCTTCATATCTCCTAAAGTTCGCAGATCCTACCAAGGAAATCCTGCTAATCCTATTTCGTTCGGAAATCCTACCAAATGCCACTCGCTGAAGATGTGTAGCGACATCTCTCGCCACATGATTGAGCTACGTTACATCACATCAACGAAGAGCTACCACAGTCAATACACAGATGGCATTGCATCGAAGTATCTAGATCGCGCAAGCGAAGTTTTCACGCAACTTGAACATAATTATATAATACCTCCGACAAACAACTGTCGGTCCTAGGACCCCGAGCAAGTGGATCAGATGGATCAGCTCGGTGGAAGATCTTTTTCAAATTTCTTCCATAAACGGTTATCGGAGTTTGTAAGGTGAAAGTATCCCTAAGGTTTTTGCATTATAAAATTTAAAATGTTTAGGTTCACAAAAAAAACTGCAGAAACCACTAGACTGGTAAGTTCATATTTTAACATTGAAATTATTTTTGATTGGCAGTTCAAAACTACGCAGTACTTATGTGACAAAACCCTGGCTAAGTAATTTAAGGTATATTCTGAACATAATAATAATCTCTGGATTTGCTTATTTAGTAGAATTAAAAAAAAAACTGTAATTTACTTATTCAATTTAATTATTGATGGGCTTCCTAACAGAAATGTCTCCTTTTCATATAGATAGTATAAAACGCATTTATAAACCTAAATAATTTATTTTGAATCACACCCAACATTTTTTTTTACAAATTAAGTACCCTTAGTATCAATACATTTACCCTATTTTTATTTAACTAAGTAGTGCATAAAAGATTGATCACAGTCAGAACAAAGTTAAATGTTTTTTTATGTTGTCTTGTTTAGAAATTGAGTCTTCAGTCGGAAGAACAATATATCTTGATAAATCTAGAAGATATAGTCTGAAAGTTAACTAAGCCTAACTAAGAAGTAAATGAAACAATAAAATTTCTAAGAAAGCTATCCACAAATTTTGAAAATAAAAATTATATCTGAAACATAAGTAATTTATAAGATAGGTAGGGATAAAAACTATCGATAGTTTGTCTATTGATAGCTAGCTATTTCATCAATATTTTATGTATGTACCAACTTGTAATGACATAGTTTTACAATTCAGATTGTTAAAAATATTTAAACTGTGGTGCGATATGTACAAAATTGCTATTTTAATGCTATGAATTTCGTAACTTTGTAAAAATTTACTAAGTTCATAGTTAATAAATTGGATAATTGGATAATATGCAAACCAGCATACGATCCACGGTAAGCGATTACTGTAACCGATGAACGTTTACAACACCAGTGAAACTTCACCGGCACCGGTAAACACTTCAAACAGAAACACAGCAATGCAAGCATTGCTGCTTGGTGGCAGAAATCTTCGCCGGGCGGATTATCTAGCTAAACAAATGAACGTACATTATCACTATTTCACCAAACAGTAAAGCGATGCCTGCTTGATAGAAGGTGATTCATACTAAACTATCTTCAAGAGAACCTAAGAACATAGTAGATTGTGTCACAAGGGACCAAAATAATGTATTGAGGGCGAGAGCGATTGTTTGAATTCAGAGCGAAGCGAAGGATTATATAATTGAATCCCGAGAGTAGCGAGGGATTCTAGAGTAGAATCCAAAGCGAAGCGAGCATTGGTCAACTTAATTTAAAAAAAACCGCGGGAACTTATTTTTCGTTTTTTTATTACTTTTTATCAAGATATTACAGACAAATTTAATTTGATTCACACAAATTGAATAAAAGAAAAGTAATAGTAGTAAAAGTGGAATATTAACACCAGAAAGTATAAAATTAAACGCAGAAACTGTCATAAACAATTTACTACCAAACAAATCGAGAGAAAAATATCAAAAAGCCTATGCAAATTTAATGAAATGGAAAAATGAAAAAAAGGCTAAATATAAATATTCGTCAAGCATCTCTTATTTATTTTTCTCACAGAGGGGGATGAAAAGCAGAGTGTGCCATACGGTACCAAAATTATTTAACATCGAGCGACTTACTTTGAATCTCTCACTACGTTTAGGATTCTACTCTAAAATCCCTCGCTACGCTCGGGATTCAACTGTAGAGTCCTTCGCTTCGCTCTGGATACAAACAATCGCTCTCGCTCTCAATACATTATTTTGGTCCCTTGTGACACAATCTACTATTAAATTACAATCAGTAGGTAAAAAATTACGTCGTTATCAAGTTCACAAAATTTTAAATTCCACGACGCGACGTGTGTTCTTCACACGTCATACATTGCAGCACCCCCTAGTTATAACTTTTCATTTGAATGTATTTATCGTGGATAAGTATCATTTTAGCATTATTATTACGCCTTTACGTACTTTCTATTTTCCTGTTGATACTTTGTTGACCGTTTAAAAATCCTTCCTCCTTAACCTCAAAATTGAAATCATACCAAACTAACAAAAATCTGCATACCAATCGGTTAAGGCTGTTGTAATTATCTTTTGTAAATAATAGCAATAACACCTTTCTAAAAATAAACTTTAAAGTTATAAAAAACGATTTAAAAAAACGTATTTCAATTGATTAGCAGTTTTGAAGATAAATAATCTCTTACACGAAACGCCTAAGGCTTCTTGCGTCGCGAGTCATACAACGCTACGCGAAATAAATATAATTGTAATAACTTTCACTTGTCTTACGTTGGAACTGGTTCATCACGTGTTGTAAGTGGGACGTTGCATCGCATCACGTAATAATGTTACATCACAGTCCAAACAGAACAACCAGTCTACAGAAACGATTTTGAGCCAATTTGCACGCACGATCTGTTTACGTTCACAACTCATAAATTTTTAAATCATTTCACTACAAAAACTGTTATATAAGTTAATTTTAAAACCCAGTTAGGTTTTAAAATTTATAAAATTAGCTCACATTAAGCGCTCATATTATATTTATTGAAGCACTATTTAAATTTCTCAAACACCATAAAGTTCGAAATTTATCTAAATAATTTTGGTTGCTCTATTTGGACTCTGAATATTATTTTTAAACATGTTAATGTGTTAGTCAAAATCTAACTTCCGGAAGCTGCCAACTAGGTATTCTTCATTCTTCTCTGCATTTGGTCTTCTACTCTCGTTGGAAATGAGCTTGCTGGATTCTAATATGAGTTTCTTTGTCTTCGTATTACGCATTTCCTTCTCGTATTTATCTGGAAATTAAGCATAAATTTATAAACATTTTTAAAATAAGAAATTTGCAAATTTACTCTGACTTTGCGACTTTGAACCGAGAACCGCTGGAAAATAAAGGTTCTTGTGTTTAAGAAGGTCCCGTCACTATGGATCGATCTAAGGTCCTTGTGCTTTCGAGTGGTGACTACAAACCAGACGTAGTACTTTACATTACGTACTTTAGAAATTTAGTTTTAAAACCTGATCAGCCGATTATAATATAAATATTGCGGGAAATCGGTAGACGGAGGTAGCCTCAAGGCCATTATGACACTTTTAAGGGTAGTCTTATGTCCAGGAGTGGAATTCAGGGGTGGGAACAGAGGGGCACTCAGGGGTGCCAAGATAGGTCAGGCTTGACGCGCTATGACCCAACTAGTATGTGTAACCTATGATTCGCGATACTCTAGGGACCAAGATATAGATCAGGAATGATCAGATGCATTGGGAGCTGATCCAATGCACAACTGTACTATGTAGTACAGTCACATAGTACAGTACTACGGTACTAAGGTCTCAATGATCGTGCTTCCTCGATTTCATCAACTGTCATTTCAATTTCCGCGTGTAATGACAGACCTTCAGAGATCTGTCATCAAAATTACAACACTGGAAATGAATTTACCAGTACGCTGTTAGCAGCGTACTGATACATTCATTTTGCTAGCCTATCTTGGATTCAATAAGACTGATGAGGATGAATATTGCAAAGTTAATGAACATACGTTTTAATTCCGACATAGAAGGCTCCTCGCCTCCATAGTCCTTTGGCAGGTACTTCTTAGGTAAATGTTTATGTAGATCGCTTATAGACTCATGGATGATCAGTCGGTCCATGATCTTTGGGCTGAAGAACTGCTTCATAAAAGTCACGATGTGCTGGAGTAAACTATTTGCATTGAGTACGTGGATAGCCAGGACTCTGATGCCCAGGCCTTCCTGTAATTATATTAAGTAAATGTTAGATAATGTGTTTTTCGAAACATTTATACGAGGGACAAATGTTTGCATCTGCAAATATTTGTCTCGGGATCTGGGTGTTTTCTATGTTTAATATGTATGTATTTAAATATATATATATATATAAGTAGTATATCAGTCATTTAGTTCCCATAACACAAGCTCTGCTTAATTTGGGGTTAGATGATGCTGTGTGAAAAATGTCCTGCATTATTTATTATTATATGGTCAGTACCTACCTTACTCAAGTTTCAAAATAAAACTAAACGCAGTCTTTGAATTTTAGTATGTATCGAAGCGTATCCCAAATACATTGTCAGGTCAAGTCAGAACCTGTTGCAATGACAATTTTATAGTTATGGTGACAGTGAGTTGATCTTTTGATGGAGACGAAACAATTTGATGCTTAATTGGGTGATTTATATTTGACGCAGATGCCACAACAAGGATTAATAAAAGTTAGTTTACGAGATAGTACATTTAGAATAGGAGTTGTTTTGCATAACATCGGTATTATTGACCACCCTTTAGTTGCCAAAGGATACAAAGAATGTAAATTCTACTGTACTTGTTTAAGAGGAATACATATACTCTAATATTCCTGAGTTGACTGACTCATATTTTAAACTTATGATACTGTTTTGAAACCTTATTGTAAACCCATTGGTTGATGGCCTACAGATTACGAAAGCGGTGACTCCTTTCATGTTCGCCGCAATAAGGAAATATCGCTTATAAATCGGTTGCCATTATTCCGCTGGTGACGCATTGCCAAGCTCTTAGCCATCTACCTGCTCATGTCAGCGAAGTCATTCTCGATTACAAACATTTATTCTTGCTCAACTGTGAGATTGCCAATGAAAATAAGGACTTGTGAGGCGTACTAAACAGAGTCTCAGGGTTACTGTTAAGAACACAACAGAGTTACGTCTTTGATAATTAAAAAAAGGCACCATTTTACATTATGTTTTAGTAGGTAGGTACCTAGTGATTTTAGTAATATTATTTATTTATTTCTTTATTAAAAGTATCTACCTAGTTTTAGTGCCTAGATAACCTATTAAATATGGTAAACCAAAAAAAAACTTTTCTTTCTTTCCATTCTTATAGGAGGAGCTTGTGTAGGTAACTATTATAGTGTTATTTTTTCACAACTGTTTGAAAGAAAAAAATCTACAAACTTTAAAAAATCCTTCCAAAAATTTAACAACATTGAAGACGCTGACTTTACCAAATGCATTCACACACGAGTTCCAGCATGTCGTATCAATATATCACACATTGAGATCTGTCATCAGAGATTATATTTTTTATGTATCTATGTATCCATTTTTTTATTAATGTACATAATGGGGGATACAGTCATGTGCCTGTTTGATTTTTGTTTTAATTTCATTTAGGTGTTAAACTTGTAAGCAAATTATTTTTTCTTAATCTGTTTTACTTACATGGAAAATTTGAGAAGTCTTCTGCATAATGACGGGGTTCATTTTAAGCAGATGGCTGAACGAGGTGCCTTTCATATCCAGGACCCAGATATCGCCAAGAGAATAGTCGTAGTTCATCCGTATATCGCCCAACTGGAAGTTACATGTTATACATTAATACGGAATCCTTAAAAAAATGCTTCCTTCATGCATGTTGCAGCTAGCAACTATTTTGAGCTGGATTTCGGGTAGAGGACTATTCACACCTCTCTTATTTATGCAAATTTATTTAATTAAGTATAAGGTGCATGTTTTGGGAATAACCTTCCGTAGCTTGTTATGTAAGTACCATCTGATACCTATTTTTTTAACTCGTCATGCCACTTACGTACGAGAGGTGTGGACAGCACTCAAACCTGTATGGCGTATCAGGGTTGACAGCAACCGATTTGACTGAAAAATGAGGTACCTACATTTCGTTATTTTTTGTACAAAAATGTGTTTCTCAAAACTTTAAATAATCAGCTAATCAGTTTATACCAAAAAAACTATTGGAAAATAATATGCAACAAAACTAATTATAGTAACATACATGAAAAACAAAACGTCCACGACTTCCACGTGACAGGTTGCAAGCCACTAAAAATTAGACCACGCCTTCGAATTTTTGATTCTTGGGCATGCCGGTTTCCTCACGATGTTTTCGTTCACCGTTTCGAGCACATGTTAAAGGCAAATAAATTTAAAAAAAAAAAGTCTGATTGATCGAACGTACGACCTTAAGTCGACCGTAAGTCGGAGTATATCCTACTTGGCCTAGTGGACAAGGCTTAAAAAAAATAAGGATAAAAAAACACAATCAAACAATGACTTTCAATTAAACAATTCTTCAACTTGAAGTTGCATTTGGCGGCTTTTACACTGATTTTTTATAGTAGGTACCCGAGTTAATCAGGTTAGAGGAACAAGCCAAGGATCAACGATAATTAACATAAATTGATTTATATCCTGCTAGCAACGAAAATTTAAGGTAAATTCCAAGATGTAATTTTAATGGTTCCGTATGTTGTTGTTGGGGTGTTTTGGTACTTCAACAACGTTTCTTTAGAACGCATGACCTCCCTTAAAATAGCTATTTAATTTTTTTACTTAAAAACTCAGTTAACTTACTCTACTCTTGGTCTACTACGTGACGATGGTAAGCGGCCTGACGGCATGACTCTTGTCCCTTGGGAGAAGGGAAGGCCTTTGGTATGGGACGCCACATGCGTAGATACCCTAGCACCATCTCATCTGTCGGGGACTTCAGTTAGAGCCGGTGCAGCGGCTGATTCGGCCGAGGATCTCAAGAGGCGCAAATATAGAAGTCTCGACAGAGCCTACTTATTTGAGCCTTTTGGGGTTGAGACTCTGGGTCCGTGGGGAACCGGGGCCCTTCGCGTTTTCAAAATTATTTCAGACGACTGTTCGAAGCGACGCGTGACAAGAGAGCTGGCTCTTATCTGGGTCAACGCATTAGCATTGCCATTCAGCGTGACAATGCGGCCAGTATTTTGGGAACGCTTCCGCCTGGTAGTGATCTGGATCAGTTGAGCTATCTATAGATCGTTTGCAACGGTCTTTAGATAGCTAGCTGTTTCATCTGTATTTTTTGTATATACCTACTTGTACATAGTTGTATGAATAAATGTTATTGTTAACTTACCATAAAGGTATTTCTGAAGAGAACCTCCGATGAGAATCTGCTAGCTTCTGTGTCTGTAAACTGCACAACCGCGATCCGGTTGCCGTTGTACAAACGCGGCATTGAGATTTGGATGCTGGAAGTAAAAATATATGAATTAAAATTATTGTTAAAACATTTAAATACTTACGTTTTAAAATTTAATTATTTCAGGTTACTGTCACTTTTAATCTATTAGATATATTTAATGCAACGCCCCATGTTTGACATATTATTGTATGTCACTAAATCTTATATTCATATACATATAGTGAGTGATAGCTACTGTCAAAAAAAAATCTGCTATGTCATATAGCTCTAATAATTCCAGTGTTGGACAATACTATAGAGTGATATGACGAATGATCTTGGTGTATCTTTACCGATCGACTTCACGTAACCTTTAAGATGTCACCGGTCTATCGAAAGGCAATCTTGGAGCCTTTTAACACAGCGTCGTCCAGTTCGTATGATTATATATCATGCAAGCAAAATTATTTAAAAAAAATACTCACTATGAATTCCAGATGTCCTCTGCACTGTTCAAGATTTTATCTCTATTTTGAATCAACTCCGGCGCGTATGATCTGTGTTTGTACAAGTTGTCGATCCTCCGTTTAGTCTTCTCCATTGATCCTTTAGCTATGATAAGTAGGTTTTCTACAATTTTCCGGTCTGAAAATGATTACCACAAACACAGGTTTTAAATGAAATACAACAGAAAACCGACCTCAATTTGGTGTCACACAGACAAAATATCACCCACATACAAATTTGACACAATTTGTTTTTGTGCAAAAATCTCTTATCCGATCCTCTTATTCAATTAATATATTTACGATTACATACTGGAATTATCCCTGCACAATCAAGAAAACGTTTTTTTTTCATGTAGATATTATTGTACAGTCAACATTGTACAGTGTTCTATATTTCTACTATATTTTTATCCTTACGACGTTTATTTCCAACATCAATCGCAGTGCCTTCTGATGACTTGTGGCGATTAAACTCAAGAAACATCCTTAAAGATTTACAAATGAATTGAAAAAAAATCCATATCTTAGCTAAAAAAAACATGCAAATATTTGAACGCGCAGATCTTATGTTGCAGCAGGCTACTCGCCCGTTGCAAAATATGTTGCAAAATAGAGAACCCCAAGATCAAAAGAACTTATACAGACTCAAATTATTTATATTATTATGTAGATGACTGACAATACAGCCAAAATATACATAGCCACAATCATTATCATCAACAGCCTATAGAAGTCAACTTCAGAGCATAGGTCTCCTTAAAAGTGTGCCATGGTCGATCTTGGACTACTTCCGGCCACCAACTTCCCACAACCTTCAAGATGTCATCGATCAATGGGATGAGTCCTTTCTGTTCGTGATTACCATTCGAGAATCTTCCTCAGCGATTCTCGTTAAAATAAGGTTTAAATTTATCAATTCCAGCCTCGAACAAATGCAACTGCTGATTGAACCAGTATATGATAGCATAGACAGCTTCTTGATTGGTGTTCTCTTTGGGGCCCAGCTCAGCGCGGATCAGCCTCTTGTCTTCTTTAGTGTAGGGTATGAAGGTGATGAATAAATTAGGTAAAGCTTACCGATTCCAGCCTCAACCAAATGAGGTTGCTTATTGAACCAGTCCATAATGGCGTCCACATCTTCTTGAATGGTGCTTTCTTTGAGGCCCAGCTCAGCACGGATCAGCCTCTTGTCCTCCTCAGTCACGATGTACAAAGGATGCTGATCGTGCATCTGAAATAAAATAGAATTAATTAACTCAATTTTGATTATGCATGTGATATTATTATTATTTATTATAATTACTAGTTACATATTATTTATTTATTTTTTGTTTTGTGGTCTAGTACGCTATATGTGACTTCTGATCCAAAGGTCGTTAAAAAAACGAAAAAAAATCAAAGATTCGGAATTATTTACTATACTATTACCTATGTAATTTTTCGTGAAAAAACTACCTACTGAATATTTTTAAAGACAATGGAAGCGGTTTCGATTTATATTTAGAACAAAGTAGGTATTCATCTAAATAATTATTTTATGACTAGCTGGAATGCTAACTTGCAAAACACGGGCATGTACCAAATGAAATGTTTGGACATGCCTCCGACTATCAACCGTTGATTCGTGAAGAATTAACACTCCCTACTTGGTATACTCAAAGATCTAATCACTGAGTAAGTATGTCCACAATTGGGAAGACAGTCGTGAGCGTATTTGTTTTTTGTTTGGACTACGCATTAATTATAATCTTTAAAGTACCTCATTTCTAACAAAAATAGAATTAATAAAATCGGACTACGAGTTAATGAGTACACATTTTGACTTTCATCCCCTCTACCAAGGGAACCGTGCTGAATTTCGGGATAAAAAGTATTCTATGTCCTACTCCGTAGTTTAAACTCAAATCATGCCAAGTTTCATTTGAATTTATTTTGTAGTCTCGGCGTGATGTGCGTTCCAGATACAGCCAGACAGACAGACAGACGAAAATGAAAAAAAAAAAACATTTTTGGATTCAGAATCGATTATAGAGTACCCTCCAAATAAATTAAAATGTCTTCAATGTACAGTGTTTGATATATTACATTATTATTATAATATAGATAGATGATAAAAAATATCATTATGAGTTGCAAGTATTCTAAACCGTAACCCGAATTTAAATGATTATGACAAACATGTAATCCAAAAAAGTAAGTCAAAGGCCATTTATAAGACACACAAATTATTATAAGTATGGGAGTCATGTCCGTCCGTTGCCTGTTGTCACTTTGTTATAAAATTAATAGCATATAAAAATTATATGCTATTAATTTTTTGTTAAACAAGATATTTCATGGTGTCCTTGAAATATCTCGTTTAGCAAAAAATTTAAAAAGCCGGAATTCATACGCACTCTTGGATTGCTTTAGGTCCGGTTTCATGGCAATGAACCCGCCATTAAGATGATTATCGAAAAAAATTATAAAATGTAATTCTAATGTTCTATTAACTCTAAATTCAAAGTCTCTAAGTTCTAATTCATTCTAAATTCAAACTCGATGTTTCGTTTTAGCTTGTTCCGTCCTGGCCCTACCATCAAAACTATGGTACATTTTATGTAAATACTTTTACATAAAATTGTACAGTGTACCTTTTGGAAAATAAAAACAGAATTAGGATTTCATAAACTGCGGCGTTTGGTTTGTGGTCGCTACTAGAGAACTTTTCTTGAGGTTTCTCAATTCGTCTGTAATTTTTTGTCTGTTTCTGTCTGTCGGTATGACGTGTACCATAACACGTTTTCTTCGCCAAATTGTGAAACAATTTTAATGATTCTTTTAATGAGTAGGGTATACTTCAAGCATGATTCCATATTAATTTTATGAATTAATACTACCCCTGAGGGGTGAAATTTAATATTGTCTTTTATATCAACTTTCCGATATTTGAAAGTTTTTATTTTTTCCTGAATAAAATTAATTAGTAAGATGTATTGATATAAAATATAGTACCACAAACTATAAAACGCCAGATTGTTCAACACTGCATTCTTTGAAGGAGGCCTATGTTCAGCAATGAACTTCTACAGGCTATTTTATGATTTTCACTAACGTAAACAGAAAATGATAAAAATCAAGATTTTGATTGAACATCGATTCCACTATTTCAATGATTACATAAATCGATTTCTAAAACACGTTTCTGTATTCATCCTTGTATAAAAACACCCAGTTTCACAACCGACGTATACGCAACTGTTGTCGATAGACGATAGGTATAGAAAACCTTCAATAGAACAGGACATCCGATGCGTTACTTTCGGAAACGATTAGTAGGTAGTAACTTCTTAAACTATGTTTGTTTTGCATACAGAGTTTTACAATATGCTTCATCCAGATTTAAAGAAGTAGTACAGCTACTTGTGAAAGATCTTGTCAGGGGAAGTACTATCACCATACCTATTCGACCTCTGTGGCGCAGTAGGCGAAGGCCCGCCTGAAACGCAAAGGGTTCGATTCCCGCCGCGAGACAAATGTTTGTATCATTTGCAAATATTTGTCTCGGGTCTGGTGTTTTCTATGTATAATAAGTATGTATTTAAAAAAAAGGTCATGTAGTTCCCATATTACAAGCTCTGCTTAGTTTGGGGCTAGATGACGCTGTGTGAAAATGTTCAGCATTATTTAATTTAATATTTATTTAATTTATTACTGCCGCCAAGAAGCAATGCTCGTATTGCAGTATTCCGGTTTGAGGGATATGGATGGCGATTAAATTTCAGTCAAATGAGACTCTCTACCAATTATGTCTTAGGATCGCCAACACCTCTGATGTTGCAAGCGTCCATAGGTTACCAAGAGGTACACTTGTTTACTACTTATATTCAAAAAAGACCGTAATTTTCGTTAGACCACCGATTATATGTTTTACTAGCTTCTGCCCGCGGCGCCACCCGCGTGTTATGTTGATAAACCACCAACTTTTGAGTGTATTTGATACACTCAAAAGTTGGTGGTTTATCAACAGGGAATATTTTTTTCCATACGAATTTCAGGACATTATTGCAAACCTCCTAGGGGGTAGTTTTGAAAAAATAAAAAATACTTGTTTTTTATTTATTTTAAAGTTTATTTGTACCTAGTTTTGAACGAATCTAACCAAGGAATAAATATTTTATTTTTTCAGACTCGATGTTTTATGTGGGAGATAATACGAACTCAAAGTTGCAGCGCCCTAACGGGGTTCATGTACCTACCTACTTTCTTATGTATTTTAACATCTATACTAGTATGTACATAACAGCAATACAATAAATAAATAATTGCAAGGCTAAGGATTACTTTGTAAAAGTGCATTACGTATTACTTTAAGTCCTTATTAAAGTATTAAAATTAATTAATTGTACTTTGCCTTCAGTTTTCCGAAATGGTCTTATTACCTCCAACAATTGTTGGATGTTAAAAGTTCATTGCACCGAGAGTAGTACCTATTCTATTCTCGTAAAAAGCACGATAAAAAAGAAAATAAGCACGCTCACGACTGTCATTCCCATGATGGATATAAATATTACTCAGTACGTAGAACCCTGAGGTTAACAAGTAAAAGGTAGTCAGAGGCACGGTTTCGAGTAAGATATCCTAATTTAGTCTGATTGCATTTATTTTTGACTAGCTTCTGCCCGCGGCTTCGCCCGCATTTTTTGTTGATAATCTCTTAAACCAACTTTTGAGTGTATTTGATACACAGCGCCACCCGCGTGTTATGTTGATAAACCACCAACTTTTGAGTGTATAAAACCAGAGAATATTTTTTTTCCATACAAATTTCAGAACTTTATAGCACTATTAACTCCTAGGGGTAGTTTTGAAAAAATATAAAATACGTGTTATTATTTATTTGTGTTTTTGGTTTATGAGTTTTGAGCGAATCTAACCAAGGAATAAAAAATTCCATACAAACTTTACTACCCTGTTTAACCCCGTCTATTGTCTTATTCCAGAACCTCAACTATCTGCATTCCAAATTTCATCAAAACTGGTTTAGTAGCTACTGAGATACGTGGTAACAAACATTCACACACACAGAATTTCGCATTTATTATATTAGTAGGATATTAGGATAGGATAGTAGGATAACGAAAATATGTTATCCTACTACGCCTGAATAATATTTTTTTTATTCAGGCGTAGTTATTCTCGACTTTCCTTAGCAACCCTTCCTGTTATGTTGTTTACCTAAATATACTTTATAGGCTCTGTCAGCATATACTGCTGGTGTAATCCAGCCTTCTAGTTAAGACTAAGACGTTAAGAAAATGGTAATGTAGAATAATTTAATGAGTGGCCATGAGGAATGAGTTCTATTGTCTCGTTCCTAGCCATTTTGCTAGTGTGATAGGAAAATCATTACGGAGGGTACGATTACGATTGAATCGTAATAAAAAGAATGGTATTGAGCTCTATAAAACCGATGAATATGTCGACTAGCAAATGATCCAGATCATACAGTCAGCGACATAAGAAGATTGAGTTTATATTCTTATAACGCGAATATTTATTTAACTGGCAGACGTGTAGTTCAAGATATTAAGCTACATTTGAAGATCAGTGTTGTTCCTTAACTATTTAAGTAAAATAATTAAAATATAAAAACAACTTGAGCAAAACATGCAATTACATAAATTATTTTAAATCTTACGACTAAGTTAAAACGATCTAGTTAGACCCGAAGAAAAAAAGGATTACAAAATTCACATGCTAAATCTACGTTTGTCACTGACTGTACAACACAAGACGCTTTTAGTTGCATTACCCGGCTGAATGACAATACAATAAACATTAAATTAATTGTGACTTTAAATTAACAACTATCGCATTGAATGTGTAACGGATGTCTAGGTTCTTTGGCCCACTATTTATAATTGAGCCGGACATTCTATTCAACCACATTATTGCAACACTGCCATGTTATTATGTATTTTTTTACGTAATATACAATCAACAATCACCTCACTATAATATTCAGACAAACGGGTTACGATTGAATTTGTATGGTCAACATAACACTATCACTCGTAGCTAACCCTGACCCTATTATAGTCTATGGTATAGACCATAGACTCAATACCATAAATTTCAAGGGTATAACATTTTTTACAGGGGATTTACTAAAGCGGGGCATGTGGACGTGCCTCTGAATACCTCTACTTTGTCTCTTTACAGATCTATATTCATAGGAATTAAAGTTGTGGTATTTTTGTGGAATAAAATAAAATAAGGTAAAACGGTATATCTCGGAACGAAAAAAAAAGGAATCTGCAATGACACACTAACCATGTACCCTAATTTATTATGTATGTACTTGAAAAAAAAAACAAATATGTACTTGAAAATATCAAACTATTATATTATTATTAACTATTATTATACCTTATCAATTATAGTATTATCGTAATATTAATATAAATTAATATTTATATTAATGTTACTCAGATTATTTCAATATTCGATTTGTTTCAAACGTGAGTTTTCTTTTTACGTTATTTTTAAATGATAACCTTTGTTATATTTTTTTTTTAAATATTTTACACCTTTATCAACGAATTTCTTGTTTTGTCTTCGATATAAAACTCACCTTGTTATTTATTTATCAATTTCACACACGTCCGCCTTAAATCGCACCACCGTAACTTTTGACTATACAATACACTGTCCGTAATTATGTACCACAAAACTTGACCTCTGTCTAGATTCGCACCGTTTTCAGGACGTTTTTTATCAGAAATTAATCATTCTGTTTACTGAAAATATTTTAATTAATTTTAATTCATGATTGTTCCATAATATTGTTTTCTTCAAAAGGTTTTAAAACGTGCCTTCGAGTCTGCAGCACAAAACGATTTGTTGCGTCATTGAATCGTTACAGACGATAAGTGGAATAAGCGTTTGTCTTGGTGGTAGGGAAGAAAAAGGTGATGAAGATAGTGATAGATGGGGATGCTAAACTGGTTCAAAAGTGCACTTGATATTTTTATCCAGCTGTATATCTTCATGCAACTAGTTGGATGACAGTGGACAAATATTACTAGTAATGTCCAATTGCAGTCATTTCTCAGGTTGCACCTGTAATAAACTGAAATTTCGAATTGCCAATAAGTTCGTACTGAATTACAGACAAATAAAATGTATCCTGAAGAACTGCAACTCATCCAGCAAACAAGTAAATACACAATTGCAAAATACAAAACCCCTGATCTGTATATCGATAAGAAAATCTATCTAGAACTATCCTTGAAGACATACAAATCGATTGAAAAATACTGCATTACAATCAGAGCTGAATTAGAATAAAATCGTTCCAAACAAACTAACAAATAACCTCTTATGGCAAACATATATACGGGGAACTAGATCGACTCTGCCATTATGGTAACTTTATAAGTGAAAACTGAAGTTGATAGTTTGAGTTTAAGAATGGTATCCAGTTCAATTTAATTTCTTTTAACTACGAAAGAAACGACAAACCAGCTTGACAAAATCATGATCCTAGAAACCATGATTGTTCTAAGGCTTCCCACGATTCGTTTTTTTACTAATGAGACCAGGCATAGACGCCGATGCACCCTACATTACCATGGACGAGTGTCTCCCTATGATACGCCGGTGCGGGCTCGGGTAAACAGTAATATTCTGGAGTGTGGGAAGAAAGTGACTTCCGTGGTTTCACAGCCGACGCTGTGCGTGGCACCACGGACAGCCACGCACCGCATCAAAGTTCTTCGTGTGTGACGTCACGTTCCAAAGATTCCAAACTTAAATTTAGTAATTCCTGAATGCCTATTAAAAGATAACGTTTCGTTGAATGAACGTAGGAAGCCACCTTAAGAGATTCTATCTGATAATGTGACATTAAATTTACTTGATTGCATAATCATAAAACAATTTGATAACAGCATTACAATAATGAAATGAAATTATACTGATTCGCTATTAGATCATACGTAGAATACAAACACACAGGTTTTCTACTTTGTATGCAGCGCTTTCATTGGTGTCTTCGATATAAATATAGGCGAACAGAAACGGAACTTGATAAATTCGGAATCTCCCTAACAATTAAACAAGATTCAATGAATTTATGGCGCTGACACCGTAAAACGTATTGGTTTACGTCTATTCTTTATGACATCGCTTTTACTTTAATATTTACAGAACTAGATAGGTACTAGAACCACATGAAACGTAGGGCCTGAAATGCAGTTGCTACTTAGTTATGTTGACCAGTTAATTAACAATTTCTAATATCCAAAACATTTTGATAAAAGACTGAACGTTTTGAATAATATTGTTTTATGTATCAACAAAGCTGCGTATTGCCTCTATACGAACGAATTTGCTTTAATAAACAGTGTTGTCGGAGTATCACTTCTATGTGTTGCTGTTATTATTTTACCAATGTTGATGAAATCGAGACACAACGAACGAGATTTTCATGTCACTTTGATGAATATTAACCACGTGCGCCAGTATGCCAACATTATGGACGCAGGCAGTTCAATTCATCTGGGTCAGACAACCTACAAGGCAGTATTGCAGTTGACAGTGAACAGCCTACTTCATGGAGAATAAAAAATTCCTCAGAACATTTCCCTTTAACTGAGAAATAGATATTAGACATTAGGACATTAGTATTCATATCTACTATACATAGCATTGGTCCTTACAAAATGTAAAATTGTTTTGTTTTGATTACTTAAGAGTTGGAGCGGTGGGTGAGTGGGAGAGTTGAGGCGCAAGGGAAATTTCAGCAGCAGGAATTCTGCTGCGGGACAAATATTTGCATGTTGTGCAGATATTCGTTCCGGATCTGGATGTTGTGATACTCGTAGTTCCTCATACCCATGACATAGGGTATCCTAGTGTGGGTCCAGGACTATGTATGTAAATAAATAAAATAAATATTGCTGGACTTTTCACACAGCATCACCCAGTCTCAAACTAAGCAGAGCTTGTATTATGGGAACTACATGACTGATATACTACTTATATATATTTATTTAATACATACATGTTATACATAGAAAACACCCAGACAAACATTAGCAAATCGTACAAACATTTGTCTCGCAGCGGGAATCGAACCCGCAACCTTCTGCGTCTCAGGCGGGCCTTCGCCTATTGCGCCACAAAGGTCGTCAGTAATGTGACTGTTGCGGATATTTATATTGTTTGGTAGCTGACCTTAAGGTATAGTTCGGCCACTTTTACTCTGACAAGGTGTGACAGAAATTAATCGGTTTTAGTTTTTCATAAGAAATATTTCAAATCACGAGTCAAGTGTTAATTGTCTTTACTGATACTAGATTTGTTTTTCTGAATATAAGTCGATACAAACAGGCATAAGCCTCATCTAGTGAAGAGCAGTTACCGTAGCGGTTATTATTATTATACAAAAAAATACTCTTTATAAAAAAAAGTATAAAGTATTTAAAGTGTGGTTGGGTAGGTAAGCAATCGTTTACATCAAACTCTAACGTCCAGAGAATAAAAGTGTCTCCACTGTAGATTTTTATATTGTGTTAATGAAAAAAAGAAAATAAAGACCGATCAAATCTTATTCACCGATGTTGGAAACCATACCTGTCAAATAGGAAATGGCTACATTGATCCAAACCAACCGTAAAACTTTACTGTTCTGAGCTGGGCTGTAAATAGCTAAGCCTAGATTATCTAGAATTGAATAGCACAGTTTGAAAGGAATCGTTCACTTATGAGGAATCACTGGTTACTAAAATATCCTATTAGCGTTGCAGCTTGACATTATTCTACATTCTACACTTAGTACAAACTATAATAATGAATGAATGAACATACTTTATTGTACACCTTATGATATAAACAATAACACATCAAAAAAGGGTACAATCGCGATCTCTTCCAGACAACCTTTGGATGGAGAGGATTATATATGATTTTAAAGTGGCCGGGGTGCACGTATTTTTTAATAATAATTATGCTATGTTTTAAATAGGATGAAAAACATTTGTGTGGCACAACTAGGAATAACAAACAAATTTGGTTATCCAACCTGTGATCCAGAAATAGGATTATAACTGTCCCAAACAGTTATAATAAAAATAAAACACTGAGGTAGGCTTACTAATCAGCGCTTGTGTTTTGCTGACCTGTAGTGACGTCACGGACGCCAGAACAAACACTACTCACTCACTATATAATATATGCTGAAGGATATATTACTTATACTTTCACATAAGTTATAAAGGTAGGTACAGTATCTTCTACCTTTCTACCTGACCACAATTATGTGGGTATACCTACTGATTAAAACATTGAATAAAAAAGAAAAAAGATGCATGACCTACGCACGCTCCTACTTTTAGGTTAGCATCCCTAGCAAGTCTGTGCTAAGTAGGTACCTAACAGGCAATCATGACTTACTAGTTTGAACGCTTGTACAACTTTAAACCTCTTTGGAAGAGCGAGTATCAATGAGCAAGGCAAGATTTCTAGGTATCCAACCTACTTGGAGTTTGATATAATGAGATTAGCATGTGGTGGTATGCTCGCGAGGGTTTCTGGTGATATATTATCTGTGAACATCTGTGTACAGATTTACAATCTTTAATATATTTGAACAAATAGTTACAAATCCATAATCAAGAAGTGAAGTGAAGTGAATAGATTCTATAATTTATTCAAGATTGGGATTACAATAGAAAATTCTGTAAAATTGTTGTTTTTCTCTAACTGAACTCTAAAAAGCGTTGAATATTATTATCTATTTATAACTTTGATGTTGTTATAGAGATAAAAAGATGTTTCTCTACAGGCAATTTTGGTAAATTATGTTAAAACTTTTTTATTATTCTTAACTTAGTTTTACTCAGCTACATTAGTTACAAAATTAATCATCTGGTTTTGCATAAAAATATAATTTTATAATGAAATCACAATGGCGTTTTTATCTGTTTTCTCACATATTTTAATTTTAGTGCGTGCATAATTATAATATACCTATCCCATTTGCAATAAACAGATCTTTAACAAGTATTTTTGCAAAATTTGTGTAACTGGTGGCGATGAAACGAATCTAAGAACCATCCTTGATGTCATGCAAAACTATTGCAAAGAACAGCATCGAAATCATAAAGGCGGTTTCCGAGATAACAGGCATCGACCAAGTCCCGTCTCACGTCCCTCGACCTCTAAACGGTAACGAAACTTCAGTAGTAGTAAATAATAGTAAATTACCTGTTACCCTTTAGTCGTAATTAAATCCTAAAATTATGGCAAAAATTTCAATGCTATAGTTGCAACATGGATCATTCGTAGATAAAAATATAATGCACAAGCGTCTGCCCCATGTGGAACTCATGGTAAAGAGTAGCAACATTTTTATCCAAAATGATTCAACTGATACAAACTGACAAACATCCATTATACTTTCGCATTCATCTGTAGTAGGATATTAGGATTTTATGAAAGTGCTGGCGATCCCGACAGACCTTGTCCTGCCCGCTGATGTCGTTAAAATCGGCCCGGTAATAAAAAAAAACAAATCTAGGTTTTCCAAACTGCAGCGCCACCTACCCGCACCTAGTTGTAATCTAAACCCTCCAGTGACCCACTAGGACGCACACAAAAAAACATTATAATCGGCGCAGCCGTTTAGGAGGACTTCAAAGATATACACACGTACAGAAGAATTATATTGTATGTAAATTTAACCATGGACATAGAAGAGCTGCTTTTCAAAGGTATGCAATGAAACCAGTAATAAAATGAGTTAAATTACAATGACCTCTAAAAAACACGCGCACGACTGTAATTCTCACTTTTGACGGATTTAGACCCTCTGATCTATACTCAGTACGCCAATCTATGAAGATGTTAAGCAGGGAGTAGTCAGAGACACGTCCAAACATTATTTTTGGTACAAAGTAAGAGTACTCGTATTTCCTGATATCCACGACACAGGGAATCCTAATTTTGTGTCGGACTATGTATGTGTTTATGTTGTGTGTCTTGAATGTTTCCAGCATGTTCAGGAATTTAAGATTAATTTCAACCGAAGGTCGTAGGTTCAAACCCATATATGCACCAATAATACATTTTTCAATTGATGTGCGCTTAACGTGCTCGAACCGGTGAAGAAAATATCGTGAGGAAACCGGAATGCCCTAGAACCAAAAAGTTGGAGGCATGTGACATTGGTTAGCGTTCCAATAAGCGGCTTGAAGCCTGACATTTTTAATGCTACTATAAAACACGCAGACATGTACCAACTAAAATTTTGGACTCGTCTGTAACTATGCTGGAACTTTTTCACATAGCATCATCTAGCCCCAAACTAAGCAAAGCTTGTATATGAACTAAATGATTGATATACAACTTATATACTTTTTTTTGTAAATACATACATATTATAATACATACATACACCCAGATCCCGTGACAAATATTTGCAGAACATACAAACAATGGTCCCGCGGTTAAAATTTGTAAAAAAATACATTTGTCGAACCCGCAACCTTCTGCGTCTCAGGGCGGTCTTCGCCCACTGCGCCATAGAGGTCACCAACTACTCCCTACATGGTATCCTCACAGGTACGTACTGAGTATAGATCTCCATCGTGGGGATTACAGACACGAGCGTGTTTGTTTTTTGTTACAATTATTGTTATATATACCTTCCCCATTATTTCTAGGTTTCGCAGCCTTCGTTCCAGTCTATCACTAACTTCGGGATGAATCCCGCCATCAAAGTTTTTATCTCTAAAAATAATTACTCGGTCAGAACGCAACTCTGTGGCTATCTTTGACCACAGCTCACTTGGCATGCGTCAGATGTGGCCAATCCAGTTTCACTTCAGATTGGTAGCAACGTTTACGATATCTGGTTTTTGTTTTACACAATAGTAAATCTTCGAACATTAGGTTTTAAATTCTGCTCGTTATAAAGTTAGTGGCAGGCTTGCGTAATCCGTGGCATTTAGGAGTGAGGGACTGGGTGTTTCCGTGCATCGTAGGGCACGTTAAAATTATAGTTCTGACTATGTAAGTTGAGTTAACTCCACATACAGAGATAATATTATTATGATACTTGATAAAATCAGTATTATGTTAGTACCAGAAATAAACCAGTATTGAGACTAGACAGTATTTGCAACAACTGTTTATCTATTTATCGTTGTAGATTTAAACTTTTTTATTCTGTATCGATTTTGCAAAATAAACTATGTTTTTATCTACACTAAAGCATATCTAGAAAGTTAACTATTTAAGTGTATTTAAGTTTTTGACATTGCTTATTACTTTTAAAACCGATTTCATAATAAGGTAGAGGTTCTAAATACGTCTTTTTGTTTTTTCTATTGTGCGTGTTTGTTATCTGTTACAGATTTTGATGATCATTTTGTTTTTGTATAAAGAATGATTCCGATGTGGTCCCATAAAAGTTTTCCCCTAAAAAACTTACAAAACATCATCTTATGGAATCACGGCAAGCCGAAACATTAATTGTGGGTGATTTTATATTTGGTTTTTTTATTTGAAAGAGGAAACAAAAAAACGTGGGCACTTTAGAATCTACTTTTTAGTATTACGTTTGCATGTGTACTATTATTATTTGCAATAATTTTCTATCTATATATTAATTTAGGTTTTTTTTTTATTATGAATTTGGATATTTCGCTAATTATTTTCATATAGGCTGAACCGATGTGCATGAAATTTGGAACAGGATAGGTCGTGACCTAGAACACATCATACTTTTAGTATAGTAAAGGTGAGTCCAGATTATGTTACATAACATGTTATAAAATATTGTATTAGTGTGGACGATTATGGTGTCAATAAAACAAGTTATAACAATATTATAACTATATACATGCTACACTATTTTATAAGTTTTGTTATTGTGTACAGTCTTATGTTAACAATGTTATAAAATAATATTTAACAATGTTGAAAAATAAAACTTTAGTTTTATAACATGTTACTTAATCTGGACTCACCTTAACAGAGTTGTCACATGTTGAAATCTTCGGACGGCCTATAACTACTTATAGCTCGTATAAACTTAATGTAGGTTATACGAACAGAATAAATTGTTTATAAAATAACTGTTTAAGTATAATGCAAAATGATTTCATGTCCTATGTATAAAGTTTTTCCCCGATTTTTCAAAGCATGCCAAACATACGTCTACATTCATTGTGTTCCCTATTCGAATAATTCTATTGTCATTAGGGGCCGTTCAAGTATTACGTAAGCACTATTGGGGGGTGGAGGGGTCTTTGTTTTGCTTATTTTGGATGACATGGGGGGTAGGGGAGTCTAGATGATGATTACATCATCGGTAGTTATTTACTTTTTTACACGAATGGCAACCCTCACATTATCTATGCTTGAAAACGAAACGCATTTTCGAGGATTCCCGCAAGTAATGCATACGTTTAGGCACTCGCTTTAGAACCGATTAGGGGAATTACCGCGTCCCTTTTTTTTTGTCCCTTACTCTATGTTGAATACTGTATCAGTAAAATCTAATCTCTATCCTAAATCTATTCTTATTTTTGAAATTATAAATATAACATTATAATCATAAATAAAAAAAGATACATTTATAATTGAAAAATGTTTACGTAAGCATAGGGGGAAGGGGTAAGAGCTTTGCTTACTTTTGCTGACAAGGGGGATGGGGGGGTAAATAATTGTAATAAATCTGCTTACGTAATATTTGAACGGCCCCTTATCGCATTATCGAGTAATGTCCTATTGTTACTATATCGATAAAATGTTCCATCCCTAGAGTGTTTCACATATCCGGAACTATTTTAGCTACTCTAGAATACTGACGCAGTGAAAAATGCAAATAATGTTAATGACGCGCAAAATTAAAGTATTGTAAATTATATCGAAGGTTTTACCATCTGCTATTTAAATATATGAATAAAATACAAAGGTAGATGAACTCTTTATTGTACATAACACCATTATAAAGTATAACATACTAAAACATAATAAAATAAATACATAATGGGCGGTCTTATTGCTGAAAGCGATTTCTTCCAGGCAGAGGGTGGAGAGAACTATTTAAAAGAATGATTTTGTTATTGCCATACTGAAAGTTAAGGCGTAAGTATGGAGAATGAACATAAAATACAAATATAACAATACAATACAAAAAAACACGCTCACGACTGTCTTCTGCGTTAGTTTGACACTGTTGCTTCCCCTTAAAAACTTGCAGAATAGATAATTATGTAGATGGGATGGGGATGGAATTTTTTGGTAAAGTTGTAGAGTTAGAGTTGGATACTTTGGTAACATATTGAATATGTATTGTTTCAGTAACAATTTTTTAATTTGCATTTATTTTCTAAATTAGTACCTACCTGTCCTTATTTTCGCAAATAAATGCAAAGTACCTACTCAAAAAATAATAGATATTAATTGAACTACATTTATTTTAAATTATATAGTGCTGCATTATGTTAATTTAAATAATAAATTAAAACATATTGTATTTTCTGAAAACTTGATCAAAATAAACAAAAATCACTTCTAGAACTTTATCGAAAAATATCAAAGAGGTTATTAATATTGTACATTGAAGATTCAAGTAAATCAACTATATATCTTGGTGTTCAAAAATTCACACACAATCTTCGGTACGAATTGATAGCGAATATGTCGTAAATCTCTCTTGCATGAAACGGTTTGTGAAACAAATATCGACCAATGAATGTTCTTGTTTGATAAAATATAATCGTCTATAATTTAGTTAACAAGGTCAAAAAGTATACTTATGTATTGTATCTATGTTTCAAGTATTATGTAAGCAAAACCAAATCTCAATTCCATACTTTCGGCTTATCTATAAGTAAATTAGTATATGAATTGGTAATATAGCTTAGAATTATAGCTATATATTCATATATAGCTATAATTCTTGATAAACTACTACCATACGTAAGATGACCTTAAATGGTGACAATTTTATAACTTGTTTAGAGTTCATTGCCATTAAATCTTGAGCGAATATTTTAGCTTGAATTTAAATTTGTACTAAAGTTGAGCTCGCTGAGATTTTATCAAGTGACTGAAGTATAAGGTTCTTCAAAAAGGACGTTTTGAATTTTTACAAGGGTCGAACCGCGCGTTATGCCTGTAGTGTTGCAAGCGTCTATAGTCTACGGTAACCGTATCAATAGATCGACCGTATGCCTGTTTACCACCTTAATGTTATAAAACCGGTTAACATAAGCACCAAGACCATCATTGTGTCTACGGAAGATAATATAAAGTTACTTCAGGTTCTCTTTTTCAGATTCGGTTTGTGTTGTTTTATGTGACTTCGTCAAACAAAAGAACGAGATAGATTTTTAATTTCTTCTTCAGTTGACAATAATTTTCAATGCCTATGCCATTGCCCTTGTTTTCATCATTATCATCATCTTAGCTCGGAATCATCCACAGCTGGGTAAAGACTTCGTTTCTGCCAGCCTCCTCTGTCCTGTGCATCTCTCGACCAGATGTTCCATTCGATGGCATGATGTCGTCAAACTATCTTGTTTTCACGCCAGCGAATTTCGGCCAGGATTTATTCGGCCTTCAGCCACCTCTTAGTCAAGGCTTACTCTACCGGCCATCACCAAATCTGTTCTCTTTTTTTGTTTTACCCAATCTATGTTTCTCCTTTTGTGTCTTCTGTCTGTGTTTTGGTATTAAATAAGATTTATTCATACAACTATGTACAAGTAGGTATATACAAAATATACAGAAAATACGGATGAAATAGCTAGCTATCTAAAGACCGTTGCAAACGATCTATAGATAGCTCATATCCAGATCACTACCAGAAATAGCATTAAATAAAATTATTCATTTTAACCTACTGATACAAATTAAAAAACACTTCTCAGCCATATACATATTTTTTTATGTTTAGGGTCAGTTGTCTACATGTTTCCCATGTCTTATGAGCCCAACAAGTAGGATTTTGGTAAAATATTTTACCGTCTTGAGATTACGGCCTATATATTCATAATATCACCCCTTGGCAGGAAACGCCTCGATAAAGTTGTTATCAAATGCTATTTCTATCACAATTGTTTTTTTTTACCAGATTCAAACACACAGACACAAATCTTTGAATTTAGCAGACTCTAAATTATTAACTGAAGATTAGTAGCCTGATTTAACTTTATATATAACTCCGGAAATTAATTCATTGTTTCACGCCTTGAACTTAACATTTAAAAAGGTGCTATTTTAAATAAAAAAATCTTAATCAATCTGTCTCGTTTCCGATATTTTATAATTTTGACTGCAGACCAAAATATAACAAGGCTCTAAGAAGGTCGGGTGGTTTTTGTTTTTTTTTTAATGGCAGCTTTTAATCGATAGTTTGTCTATCGCGCATCTGCATTACGTCTAAGCAAAGACTTAGGAATGTATGTAAGTATTTTTTTATAGATATCTGAGAAAAGAATTAGGGCTTAGCAAACTTGGTTGTGGCGGTAACGGTGGCGATCAATGAGAAATGGTTGTCAATGTTCGCGTAAATGTATAGATCGCTACCGCCATCGCCACCGCCATCGCCACCGCCTTGCGCCACTGCGACTATTTGACCGAACCCTTAGTCTTTGCAGACGGGCATATAAAAAGCCAAAATTTAATATATTGTGAAAAACTAGACATTTTAATAATTATATGAATATTTGTGACAATTTCTGCAAAAAAAACAATATTTTTTCAAAAATCTTGTTACTGCTATAAACCAGAACGGAAAGGAAAGCATGGAAATTGACAGAATTGTAATTAAATTAAATTACAAAATAATTATACATTTTCCTGTTTTGCAGTCAAAACGTGATTTTTCTCTCGGGATGAATCGAAACTTAGTGGGTGCCTTCACCATTAGCATGGAACGTGCGAATTCCCGTTTAATAATATAAATGATCAAATGCAAAATACTTTTGGAATGGAAGTAATGATTCTGTATCGGAAATAATCTTACAACAATGAGTTTGTGGCATTGATTGGTTTCAGTAGACTCATGGTGACACCACGCTCATATTAATTTACACACTATTTATAAACGCTACCTGCGTTTATAAATAGTGCAACACTTATAGACTTGCAACATAGCCAATTTATAAAAGTTCATTGGCCTTGCAATTATTTCAATAAATGTCAAAAAACTGCATGATTTTTTTTGTCATAAAATGTAATCAAAATTATTGGAACCCATATCACCATAAATATTCGTTCAATACAAGGATTGACTTTACATGAACTAGTGACCTTTGTATGAAAAAGTATGAAGACGAGTTTCAACTACCGCTTATCCATCACACATTTACTTAACTTCTCAACGACTCAATATATATATATATATATATATATATGATTATATATATTATATATGTCAAGCGACGCGTGACAAGAGAGCTGGCTCTTATCTGGGTCAACGCATTGGCATTGCCATTCAGCGTGGCAATGCGGCCAGTATTTTGGGAACGCTTCCGCCTGGTAGTGATCTGGATCAGTTGAGCTATCTATAGATCGTTTGCAACGGTCTTTAGATAGCTAGCTGTTTCATCTGTATTTTTTGTATATACCTACTTGTACATAGTTGTATGAATAAATATATTTATATATACTTAATCCAATAATTTTTATTTCATTTTATGACAAAAAAATCATACAGTTTTTGAGAGGTATTGTAATAATTGCAAGGCCAATTAACTTTTATATATATATAGACAAATACTTTATTTTGCATAAAAACATAATTAAAACAACAACAGCTAGATGACGTGACACAAATATTATCAGTGTACTTATCTATTTGTTTTGTTACAAGGCCGTCTTCGGATCAAACTTTTTTTTCTTCAAAAACGATAATTATTTAGTAAAAACCTTACAACAATCGTTCTCAAAGAAACTACTTTGCATAGCAAGAATTTTAAAACAAAAACAAAGGTAATTCTAACGTTGTTTTGTATAATGTAGTTATGAAAAATGTTATCTGTAAAACGAGTTCATATTTTGAAAAAGTTGTTCTGTGTTTTTCTCAAATCTGAATATATTAAATGTAACAATTGTACCAAATATCATTAGTCATTGAACTTGGTTTAGATTACTGCGATGTTTCCCCTGTAGATGAAACCTCGGCGCTTCGAGCCCAAACATCCCAAGAATTTCGACCAAGCTGGTTATGATCTCGTGGCTTAGTTAGTTTAGTCCTCGCATACCAAGCGAGAACTAAACTAAGAGGTCACGGGTTATAGTCCCGCCGAGGTTTAATTTTTGGAATAATATAAAAAAATTAAGCATCATCCAGCCCCAAGCTAAGCAGATCTTGTACATATTTTATGACACCTTGTAGATAACTTAGTTCAAACCCAAAAACTTACTTACTACTAGAGTCGCTTATGCAACGATAAATTGGTTCTAAGTGGTTTTAATTTCTACTTTTTTTCTAAATATTGATCTAAATCTCTAATCTAATCAAGAATTTACAGGGTTTAAACGTAATAAATTATTTGAGTTTATGCATTATTGGATGAAATAAAATTAAAAAATTTAAATTATTGTGGCTTGGTATCATTTTAGGATATGTATTAAGATTATTTTTCTCCTGTTGACGACGGTTCGTCCGTCCTTCCTCATGATTACCGAGAAGCATCAAATCTACAACTCGTTAGAAATCACGACCATCATTCGTGGTCGCGGACGGTGTTCATGAGGAAGGACCTCTAAACGGTCAACGAAACATCAACAGGACAATATTAATGTACGTGATATAGTCGTAAAATAGCCTAAAATGAGGTTATATGTGTTATGTTATGTGTGTGGACTCCCTTTTCCGCACTCAAACTCTAAATTGGTTCATTGTGCGTGGGAGTTTTGGCTAGTGTGTTAGCCAACCAAACTCCGCCCAGAAGCTCCTAAAATGAGTTAAAACTATTCTAATCGACGGTCAGCCGTCTGAAAGACCCCGGCATTCCCAAATACTCTTCGTTGAATTTAATCGCCGTTCGCTTTGATTCATCACTCACTAGCTTATCCGTCTCTTTAATCAGTCTTCTGGCTTCATCTCCTTTCAGGACTTCTGCCCATTGTTCTGTAAAAATATTTTTTTAGTACGAAAGAGGTATATATGTATAGTTCAAAATAAAAAGCTCTTTTCCTAGACAGATATCCCATTCAGAAAGTATGTCCATTTTCAGATTATACTGTTGTAGGGATATTGATAGCTTTGGTCTGCGACATAGGACTATCCTATTACTACAGTAGTTATTTATATAGTACTCATAACTCTGACAAGCTATAAATAAAAAAAACTGTAATTTTGTGGAGGTTCCTCTTTTTTGACTTTTATTACATACTTTTAATACAATTCACGTACCAACGTGTATCGCTGAGCAACCTTAAAGCGTCCAAAATAATAATACCTACTGATATCACTTTCTAAATTTATGCCTGGAATTATTCTGGAATTTAGATAGAATTTGAGCTATAGAAGCTGGATATCATAATAATATTATCAAATTAATAATAAGAAAAGCTAGTAAATTAACAATGAAACGTCGGAAAAATCGTTAAAAAACGTTTAGTTTTTTATTTTTGGATAGATAAGATAATATAATAATAATAATGCTGGTCATTTTTCACACAGCATCATCTAGCCCCAAAGTAAGAAGAGCTTGTATTACGGGAACTACATGAATGATATATTACTCATATAGGTATATATTTTTGTTAATGCAAAAGTGTTATTTTTGTAAATACATCAAAAATACCGTGACAAATTTGTAGAACATTAAAACATTTGTCCCACAGCGGAATCTATCTGTCTAACTAGAAATTTGTAGTTCTTTTCACTGACACTATCTACTAGGGCTAAATCGCTAACCTTGAAGCAACGGATAACTCACCGCTCAACTTTTCCACGGACTGATCAATTCCATCATAATCTTTAGGCAATATCTCTTTAGGCACGTGTTTATGCAAATCTGTGTAGCTGCTGTGGACGTGGACTCTATTAGCGACCTTCTCACGTAGCGCCTGCTTCAGGAGGAATACTACTTTGTCTACGAACGGAGGGGCGTTCAGGATGTGGATGCCTTTGATTTTGGTGCCGATTCCTTCCTGTAATTAGCGTTTTAGAACATCAGTTGAGCTATCTATAGATCGTTTGCAACGGTCTTTAGATAGCTAGCTGTTTCATCTGTATTTTTTGTATAATAAATGTATTAAGTTGAGTTCACCAATAAGCATTTATTGTGGTAGTTGGTAACAAAAAAGTTCTATATTATCCTATAATAATATCTTTGTAATGGCTTAACCAATTTAAATTCTATTTCAATGATGTTAATGATTTAGATTAAAAAAAAAGACAACTTTTATTCGGGTGAAGACGTGGGCATTAGCTAAATTATATTTTATGAGTATATTATTATTATACATTTTATATAATTATGTCAAATTTCAAAAAAAATACAACTTCTGACGGTAGGTAGGTATTAGTAAGAAAGTATGTTGGTATATCATTGAATCCATTTCTAGAAGGATGATATTTGACCCAATATTTTTTTGGGTTTTTTATAAAAATAATTAAATAGCATTACCTATTTAACATTGCTCTCCAAAAACGTGTAGGAGCTTGAGTTAGAGCCTATGTCTTTTAAGCATTTCATTTACTAGAAGAAGTTTCTAAACTTACGGTACATAAAACTTCAGCTTTTTTCACGACAACCGGGTTAATCTTACTCAAAAGACCGATTTGTATGTTTTTCATGTCAATAATGTATCTTTCTGAAGAGCTGTAGTCAAAGTTAAGTCTGTATTCTCCAACCTATAAATAAAATTCAATATATGAGAAAAAGAGGCACTAACAACTTAATGTTTTTATTAATGCTCGTTAAAACCGACTTTAAAAAAATAGAAGGTTGTCAATATAGGGAATAGTTTTTATGTAGGTATACCACTACGGTAGGTAGGTATGATAGGTATATACAATGTATAATAAGTATATATTTACAAAAAAAAGTATTTATGTAGTATATCAATCATGTAGTTCCCATAATACAAGTTCTGCTTAGTTTGGGGCTAGATGATTTGGGGCATTATATATACCGACAATTTCGGTGTTACTCGTAGAGAACACCAGATAAATCAATCAAAAAATAAAATAAAATAATTTTCTTTTAAATAATTAATTATTAGGTATTGTGTACATTTTCCTTATATCTAAAAACAAAAACATATTTTTTTTTAACTTTGAGATTGGTTTACACAGTTTGTTTGGTATTACGGAGGAGTAATCTCCGAAACACCAAACAAACATGCTGTATGAAGAGCATAGAATACTCAAGAGGTACGGAAAAAACACCAGTGTGATTGCATAAAATTATGATCTATCGCCAAGTTGTTTTTTTTTTAATTAAAAATACTACCTGTGAATCCGTCGACACCTGCGTGGTTGACATTTTATCAGTGCTCCACAACAATTTTCAAAAATCATGCACTGATATAAATTAAGAGGACTCACCATAAAAGAATATCGGAAGTAAGACAACAAATTGAACTCTTCCAGTTTACCAGTAAGGAACTGTGTTACCATCACTCTTGAATGGTCCACAGGATGGAGCTTTGGAAGTGGTACGTAATGCCTGAAATTAATTTGAAGACAAGTTAACATTACAAAATCCTCGAAGCGTTTTGTTTTGTTGTATCAGCGATTGCATCGTGGTACCTACTTATAAGACCTATCTAAGAACTAACCCTGGAGGCACACAAATCGATTTCGATTACAGTCCAAACATTCTCTTTTGGTAAACGCATATACAGGTTCCTAACGTCGCAGAAAATGAAAAAAACTCTAACATAATTATTTGGAAACTATTTGGCAATATGTCCCCATGATGGACATACTCAGTGGGTAGTCAGAGTCACGTCCAAACATTATATACACGCACACGTTTTGCAAGTATTTTGTATTTCGCATGGCAAAATGCAAACCTATCCCTGCTTCATTTTACATATAAAGCGCCTTAGAATTGTTGGTTAAAAAAAAACAAGCAGTTTGTTTTTTGATTCTTCAAGACTTGGTCGAGCGTGAGAAATCGGCGTGGAATCAATTTCAAAATTTAAATTAATGTGCCTGCTTTTTAGGGTTACATTTATAATTTATATTAGCCTTCTGATCAATTAAAAAATACCTATCGATTTTGACTTTGCATGCTACTTTTTACTTCTAAGAGAAAAGCGAGAGTGAGAGAAGTATTACTCACACGACGTCAAAAAACTTTTGGAACTCCTCAATACTCCGATTCAGACTCAGTTCCGGCATCATGCCTCGTGACGTCAACAACCTCTCCAGCCGGCTCTTTGTTCCTTCTACGGAACCTTTAGCCAAAATGAACACTCTCTCTAGGATGGCTCGACCTGAAAATATTAATGATATTATGAAACGATTTACACCGCAAATCGTAAACAATTTTGTAGTACAAGTGTATACAAAAAGTACAGGTGAAAAAGCTAGCTATCTACAGACCGTTGCAAACGATCTATAGATAGCTCAACTGATCCAGATTACTACCAAACGGAAGCGTTCCCAGAATACTGACAATGCTAATGCGTGGACCCAGATAAGAGCCAGCTCTCTGGTCACGCGTCGCTTCGACAAGTCGCCTTGAAAGAATTTTGAAAACGCGTAGGGATTCCCCACGGACCCAGAGTCTCAACCCCAAAGGCTCAAATAAGGCTGTTTTTGTATATACCTACTTGTACATAGTTATATGAATAAATATTTTGTTTATAATGGCACCAATTCTCTAGTACACCAACTAAACTAAGTTGAAACGAACGCTTTCTTTTACTGATAGAAATGTCACGGAAGTGCACGTGTAGAAATGTCATGAATTTTACTGACACTTTAGTTTACGAGTCGCTCTTCCTCGTGTTTATAGTCAGCATATTTTGAAATCACAACTAAACTTGTATGGAAATCTTAAATCTGACTTATTCGACAGAACTTAAATTATTGCTTTCCTTTGTAACTGTTAGTAAAAGAGATCGATAGATAAAATTAAGTTAAATCATGTCAATTTTATATATCGATCTCTCAAGATAATCGATTCCAGTAAAAGTTAACTAAAAAATAAAAAAATATTATTATTATTTAAAAAAAAATGTTAGTTAAATAAAAAGTTAATTAAAAAATAAAATGTTATTATTATTATTAGAAAAAAATGGCGTGAGTTAACATAATTATAATTGTCACTCACTGATATAGGTGCCAGCTTCAGCTAAATGTGGTTGTTTCTTTAGCCATTCATCGAGAGTGTTGAGGCTGACACGAATACGATTTACGTCATCCACGTCACATGACTGTCGAACCTTCTTCATGTCTTCTTGAGTGACGATTACTAGTGGATGGTAAGGTATGATTTCCATGATTTCGTCTGTGGATAATGTATTAAATGAAATTCAAAATTCCCTATGCCGAATGTGAACCAGTGACTTGTAAAATGTTCTAATTTTTTGACATAAATCAGTTGATGTTGATTTTTGTCAGATAAAATGTCATAACTTTCGTGTTTTCATTGATTGTTTGAGAGCCTACTTGTACAATAGACAACAAAATAGAACAGTTGAATTTTAACTCAACGTAATTTATCTAATAATTTGGATTAAATTAATAATAAATAAATAAATAATGCTGGACATTTTCACACATCATCTAGCCCCAAAGTAAGCAGAGCTTGTGTTATGGGAACTACATGACTGATATACTACTTTATATACATTTTTTTTTGTTAATACATACTTTGATCGATGATAAAATATTGTTTGGTTCGCATTGATAACTGAATCGGAATTTAAGAATATTCTAAAGATTTACAGTGAATTGCCATATTTTAGAAATAGTCTAAGATATTTAGAAGTCAAAGGCTGCTATTATTTTATTTAAAACAAAATAACGACAATATCAAGGTAACTTTAACATGCGAAAGGCATCAGGATTTAAAAAAACACATAAATCCTGATTTCTCGTTACTAAATGTACTTAAATAAATATACTACGACAGTTTACTTAAAAACAATCTACTCAACGCACGTAGGTAAGTAGGTATTCGCTTTCAACATACATCCATCAAAACATCTATGCTTTCAAATCGTTAATATTGAGGACTAAATAAGGTAAAGTAGTTTCAACAAAATAGGAACATAAACTGAGTGACAAGTATATTGCCAGTAAATGAACCAGTTTACCTTGCATGCAATGCAGTTTACTATAAATTATTTAATTTAGCGTTGAGTTGTCGCAATCTTCATGGTCATCAATGGCACTTACGGCCGTACTCACGGTCACCAACGCTACTCTTCATACCGAAGAAAAATACGAATACGGTTTCAATTCTGTTTATTTTGTATAAAACAAAAATTCAATAAGTTTTTAGTTTTGGTTCCTAAGTGAACAATTTCTATGGTGAACTGAACATATCGATATTATAGACACGATTAAGATCATTGGTATATGGCAGAAAATGATTTAACGTTGATACGATCAGCAAAAGTAAAAGCAGTCGCATTTATGAGCTCAGGTTAATCTGCGAACTGAGTACAGATCTCCGGTCGAGATAAAAATTAATATTATATTTATTGCGAAATTGGATCAACCGAATAATTATTATATTTTCCAGGTATTTCAATATTCGAATTTAATGTTAAGTGTTAAGTGTAAGTGTTAAAATGATCGAATCGAAGTAGGATATTCCGATTTGTTTAATCAATTTTTTCGCAAATTTGAAGGTTATCATAACTATGATTTGAGCTAAAACTGTTAAGAAACATACTAATGTATCAATCAAATGTTGACGGATGTGTAAATAGGTTAATAAAATAATTATTGTGCATAAAACGAATAACAAGAATACAAAAAATTCACTGAAGAAGGTGAAGAGCTTGAAAATTAGTCTGACCGACTGAAATATATTATATTTTGCAAATATTTGTCTCCTGGGTCTCTTTATGTATAATATGTAAGTATTTAAAAAAAATTTAACAAGTATTTTATCAGCCATGTAGTTCCCATAACACAAGATCTGCGTACTTTGGGCCAGTTGATTTTGATTGAAAATGTCCAGCATTATTATTAATATTATCAACAAAATTAAACTAACCTAACTAGATAATAGTAGTGGAGATCTAAGTCCTAAATTAAATTGATATAAAAACATTGAGTGGTTTTTGTTTTAATCTTATCACAGATTAAAACAAAAACCACTCAGTTTTGCTAAGCTTGACAGTCTTTGGAAGCCAATTTGTATTTGTAGAAAATGGCTTCCCAAGACTATAAAACATACTGACGCATTGTCTTATGGCCTATTCTAATAAAGTCGTAGATATTTTATACGCACTTCTAACGTACGTTCGTTGCAAGTAAAACACGCTGTATTCGCGATAGCCTAGCTTGTGTACTTATCCACAAGTTGTATGAATTCAGAAGAAGCTTGTCCAAAATTCCTACTTTCATACCTATTTCTAACGCTAAGCAGTAATGTTCGCATTATTGTATTCCGGTTTGAAGGCTATGTGCTCCCATAGTCTAATTTCTAATGACAGCAAATTATAAATTTCACTATCATGTCTCAGAGTCGGCAACGTCAAAGTGATCTAGTGTTAACGTTACACCAGAAATATCACTCTTGAGCTAGGTACGGTAACCGCATACCGGCAAGTGAGCTGTAGGCCGGTTATCCTAGTTACTAGTAGCCACTGAATAGTTCCACTATCCACTTCCCTGCTCCACCATCAAATTCTTGTTACCAAGCCCAATCTATTGGACTCGTCAAAACGAATCATATGACCCCACACTCGAGGGGTTTCCTAGTAGCCACTGAAGAGTAGTACTATCCACCTCCTGGCTCCATCATCAGATCAGCTCCAAGATACTAAATAGTAGTATTGTCATCCAAACTACATATCCATACAAAGTTTATTTGTTATTTAGTTAGTTATAAGTGAAGCTTATAAAAACAGCTTATAAACGCATACAATCAGTTTTATAGCCCTTTTGTAGTGATGCAAACTTATGTAAAATGAAACGAACGTTCACATCGTAAGTATTACGTACGAAACGCCTTTTAGGGCAGCGATTCCTAAGGTGGGTTCCGTGGAAAATTCACCAAAGTTCCGCGAAATTACATAATTATCATTATCGATTTAATACATTGTTTATCATATCGTAATTCCACAATTATAAATACTATTTTATAATATTACTATAAAACTATTTTCTAATGTTTTTGTTCTTATTTTAAACTGCAGTGTATTTATTTATAATCTTTTGATTTGGGGTTTCGTAAAATTAAAGGGCTTTGTTGAATGTTCCGTTGCCTTTAAAGTTTAGGAACCGCTTTAGAGTACACAATTTAGAACCATAATCATAATCATTTCTTCACATGAAAGCTAAAAGTCAATTTGACAGGTCACACCATGAGGTTAGAAAAAAAAATACATTACATACTCTTCCACTAAAAAGTAGAAGGTTCGGAATAATCCATATTTTTAATCTAGTTTATAGCAAAAATAATAATTTAATATTTTTATAGTACTTTTCTATGCGATGGATAATTTCTAACAAGAGTTCTTTTTTATTATTATATAATTCAAACACAACCCAAAATTTTAACCTCTTTAAAACCAAATTAAATCTCATATTAAAACAAAGTTTTAAATACGACTCTGTTCTCTTGTACTGCCGATGTCGATCGGCGTGCTTATAGCTTGCGCACTCTTTTGTTCGAGTACCCGCTTTATACTATTGTATAATATATTCTTTTCAATATGTTATTCTTTTTTAAACTATTAGTTACTTACTTAAAATGTTCTGCATGCTGGCTCAATTTTATGAAACTAACTTTTAATTTCTCATTAAATGAAATATATAATTTATTTTGAGAATAACTTTCTTTGAGCAGAATTTATTTAAACTAAAGACGCAATAATATTTCAGAGTGCTCTTGACAAATCAACTCAACCATGTCCATAGTTAGTTGCCCATTTGTTTAGGGCCAAGTCCATCAATTGGCAAGCAGGCGTTGTAAAATATTTGTATTGAGTTTTGACGTCAGTAAACATCTCCATGATTGAACACATATGAGCATTCATTTTGAACTTAAAGGCAAATGGATTGTGGTCGTCGTTTGAAATAAACTTTGTTAAGTAATGTTTATTGATGAATAAACAAACCCTGAACATCAAGGTCTAGAAGAGTACAGCCAGCAAAATCAACATTGCTGTTATATTGACGATTAGCAACATAGTCCTTCCATCTGGCGGTTTAATTTACCTAACATTAGTACTTAATAGCTATATCTAGCAAGAAATGGTTTGATTTTGTTAATAATATATTACATTTTGCAAATATTTGTCTCGGGTCAAGGTGTCTCTAGGTAAGTATTTATAAAAAAAATGTATACAAGTATTTTATCAGCCATGTAGTTCCCATAACACAAGATCTGCTTACTTTGGGCCAGTTGATTTTGAGTAAAAATGTCCAGCATTATCATTATTATTAACAAAATAATAATAATAATAATGTCAAGCGACGCGTGACAAGAGGGCTGGCTCTTGTCAGGGTCAACACTTTAGCATTGCAATTTAGCGCGGCAATGCGGCCAGTATTTTGGGAACGCTTCCGCCTTGTAGTGATCTGGATAAGTTAGCTATCTATAGATCGTATGCAACGGTGTTTAGATAGCTAGCTGTTTTATCTGTATTTTCTGTATACCTACTTGTAGATAGTTGTATGAATAAATGTATAAATTACCAAGAAAAATAAAATATTAAATTTATTGCATTGGCGACGCAATAGCTAAAGTATGCCTTTGCCTTTGTTTTTTTTTTTATTTGTTCCTTGACCAGAAAAAACCTTCTGTATGGTTTGATTTTGTACTTGCCATTATTGTTAACAAAATCAATCCATTGAGGAATATACAAGGGACAAACATTATACATAGTTATGTGTACGGTTTATTATACTTATTGATTTTACTAATTTTCCACGGTTTATAAGATATGTTTGTTTGAGTGCCTTGTTGATTGCGTATTTCTTCATGTGACATGACAGTCAATCAGAAAAAAGTCCTACTACTATTATAAACGCGAAAGTTTGTGAGGATAGATGTTTGTTACTCTTTCACGCAAAAACTACTGAACGGATTTTGATGAAACTTTACAGTAATGCAGCTTATATATCAGAATAACACATAGGCTACTTTTTATCCGGGTACCATGCGGGCAAAGCCGTGGACATCAGCGTTAGTAGTAAGTAGATACCTTACAGTATTGGAATAGTGGGTGGTACCCGGACTTCGGTCCGGACGTCATGGGTTCGAACCGCGAACGCATTAACACTTGCTCAAAATGGTAAAAGCATAAATCGCGAGGAAACTGACATGCCATTGAACCAAAAATTCTAATAGAGCCATTGGTTAGTGTTCCAATAAAGTGGTGATGGGCTTGCAATCTGTCACGTGGAATGCGAACTACTTGCAGACTCGTGTCAAATATGATGTTTCTACTCCCTACTTGGTATACTCAAATATCTTCGCACTGAGTATGTATCTAAGGATGTACATTATAGGTAATACGGTTGTGAGCGTGTTTGCTTTAGATACCTAACTAGGATTTAAAAATATAACATTTTATTGAAATACTAACAGTTTCATTAGCAACCTAACAAAAGGTATATTTATAATAATTATAATGACCGTAAAAATACGTACATACCTATCTAATATCTTATTCCTACATTAACTATGTAAACACATTCGTTTAAAAGTATATAAGGCAAATAATTATTTATTTTTATAACACAAGATTTATAGCAACAGTTTTAACATATACCAGATATTATTAAATAGGTCTCGAAATTCAATTATTATTTTATATGGATGTACATTTATAATTTTATTTAATAAAAACATAACTCACATTTTTATTCCACAGTGACACAACACAAAACGACTAACTATAGTCGGAAGCACTGGACCAGTATACTAGAACTATCCTTCTACGGCTATTAAGGATCACAGTATACGTAGATGACATGACACAAGGCAGTATACCTACATGCTAAGTGCCTCAGTGAGTCATCATGGCCGTGATCCCATAAGGAAAATGCTTGCTTTACTCTAATCTAAGATAGGTTTGCAATATTGTTTAATGATAGCCGACGTTTTAAACAAGTAGAGAAGCTATGGCCAAAGCTTTCGATTTCGCGTTAATCATAGATTTACAAGCGCATGATAATTTTAGAATGTAATATTACTGATAATGTTTAAAACCATCTGTAATTATTTGACGACCTCCGTAGCGCAGTTGCCGAAGGCCCGCCTGAGACACAGAATATTGTATTCGATTCCCGCCGCGGGAGATATGTTTGTATGATCTGTAAATATTTGTATCGGGTCTGGTTGTTGTCTATGTATAATTGAAGGCAATATTTAGCATCAGATATCATCGAATCACGAAGGTGCGCTGCTGTGTCTATCCAGACACTCCGACATATGCATGTATTTAGCAAAAATATATATAATAATATATATACCATATCAGTCATAAAGTTCACATAACACAAGCTCTGCTTATTTTGCGGCTAGACGATGCTGTGTGAAAATTTCCAGCATTATTTATTTTCACTATCATCAATAACAACCTGCTTTTACCCAGTTTACCCACTAATGGGTATATCCCTTACTAAGTGCAGTGTTCGTGTATTGGAACGTAATTGAGACAGACTTCTTGAAATGAACCATGTCACCAATAAATGCTTGACAGTTGTAGCGTGGCTTGCCTACAGACGTTTTTAGAAATGTAATGCTCTGAGACACAACAGGGGCATGTACGGTCATTTCATAAAAGATGGTCGTCGCTGTAACATCTACAAGTAAGAGAATAAAGCAATTACTGTGAGTTCCTCCATCTGAAGCTTTTAATTTTTAATAACAATACACTAAGTATACGCCATACAGCAGGATAGTGCTAGTTTTTTAGCGACTGAACAACAAGACTTCGTCTGAATGGTGGCCAAGTAGTGGTTATATAATCGCAGGACGTCCGGCAGCGAGATGGACAGACATAAATGACGTTCTCTGTGGATATTTGTATTATAAAAGAAAGTTTCAAGATACAACAAAGCGCTCCAGTCAAATGTGCTTCACTAGTTGAAATCGCAAAATTATATTTGAAATTAATTGGTGTATGTTCACATCGAGAACGGGGCACGCAGTTTTGGCTTAGAATTTTCTGACCAACGTTAAATTATTTGTAGTCACTATCTAGCTATCTAATCAGCCTGCTGCCCACTGCTGAGTATATGCTTTATATATAACCACTCTTTTCGGTACATCGGTAGTACGAAAAATAGGGTAAGTCATCTGTAAAATAGTCTTTGTTTTAGCAACTGTACGCGAGAATTACAAGATCTAAGTTCAAACAAACTAACGTAGGTTAGTAAAAACTTGTATACTATTTGTTTTCCGGATCGTATATCTATAATCATATACTCACAACAACAGACTTACCTATAGTTTAAATAATTTATATCTGCAAATAAGATGAGGGTAATCCTGGTAAAGAAAATTAGTAGGTACCTAGATACTGCTGGCCTACTGGATAGTTAATATGAGTTGAGCAAAGCCAAAATAGTTTTTTTTTTATATTACAATATCCCTATGTAAAAACATTAATGCAATCCAATACTTTTGACCTCAGTTATGTCTCTTTACCAAACGAAAGTGGTTAAAATTAATAAAAACAAACCTGTTCGCCAGTATACACTTTTCTGAAATGTTTAATCATTAAAACAAAATCTTGTTTATTCAAATAAGGTTGTAAAGGATAACCGGCAAAATAAATTTCCTGAATTCAAAGTGTTAATAAGCGTAGGCAGGTAAAAAATCATAGCTTATCTTTTTGGGGGTGAGAAAAAAAGAAAAAGGGATTTAAAAGTTAAGGTAATTATGTTTATTCGTTACAAAAGAAGTTTTCCATAAAACTTAATTCTTTTTAAGATCAAAACAACAATTTTTTATCTACAAATTTTATTGAGATGCAAAGGAAAACTTTTAAAACATTTTGAATTAAAATCCTACATAAAAATTAGAAAGTTTCTATTTGATGTTTGAATGGGTGAATCTTTGTTATTTACGCCCCAAAACAGGTATAAACACAGCTCTATCGAAACCTAAAGTGAACGCATAGAAGCTTTTTGACTTCTAGCAAAGTGGCTGTCCAACATTTTGATAATATTATTAACGTCTTCTGTGGCGTAGTGGGCGAAGGCCCACCTGAGACGCAGAACGTTACAGGTAAGATTCCCGCTGCGGGACAAATTTTTGTACGATTAGCTCATGTTTGTTTCGGTTCTGGGTGTTTTCTATGTATGTATTTACAAAAAAAGTATTTCAGTAGTATATCAGTCACGTAGTTCCCATAAAAAAAAACAAGCTCTGCTTAGTTTGGGGCTAGATGATGCTGTGTGAAAAATGTCCAGCATTATTTATTTATTTATTTATATTATGGTCAGTAATAACATACGTCTTCTATATTGACAGAGTGATGTTTGCCTATAATTCCCACCTATATTTTTCAAGAATCATTTCTCATGACTATTTTCAAACGCACATGAATTAGACACATTACATGAAATGGAACTAACACAAGCTACACAGAATCATACCACCATTCTTCTTTCCCATTAAATTTTGGACGGTATGGTGTCTTGTTTAGGTGCGTTATCCCTTGGTTAAGGAGTAGCAATTTTTAATATTCATTTAAGGAACTCATCTCGCTACGAACTCCGTCATTCAAGCTCATTGTCGTTTAATTGTATTACGTGCGGGGAATACTCTGCGCTTGAGGAAATCACATTTTATAAATATCAGTATTAAAATTAATACGATTTTTGGGGACAGTTTGTTCTCAGCTCTTGTTGTAATTTTATTTCAATGTTCAAAGAGTTATGGCTTTGCAGAGCTTACTCAGAAGAATCGACCATATACATTTTCCATATAAAGAATTCAAATTTATATCACACCAACGGGTGTCATATAAATTTGAATTCTTGAAGTATTACCTAAAAACTATTCAGCGGAGCCTTGAAAAGTTTTCAATGGTCCACTGAAATTAAGTTAATAATTAATAATTTATGTGCTTATTAAATAAAACACGTTTTCCAACTTAATCATTAAATTTATACTAATAAAAAAACTGAAGAGTTTGTTCATTTTTTGTTTGATCGCGTTAATAACTGAAACTATTAGTCCAATTTAAAAAAATATTTTTTGCATTTGATAGCCCAATTCTTAAAAAGGCTATTAAGCATCACGCTACGACCCTAAGGAGCCGATCAAAAGAAGAACTAGGGCGAGCGAGCAATGCGACGCGGTGGGTCGAGGGCCAAGGGCGGCCGTGGTACAGCTAGTAGTTTTTACTAAGGAGAGTACTCTAAGGCTTTATTAGAAAAATTTACTGAAAACAGAATATTGAGCTGCCCTTACAATACAATACAATACAATACAATACAATACAATACAATACAATACAATACAATACAATACAATACAATACAATACAATACAATACAATACAATACAATACAATACAATACAATACAAAGTAATGTAAAAAGTAAATGATAGAGGATCATAATCATTGCGTCAAACACAGCGTTGAGCATTCTCGTATGTTGTATCTCTCTGATGTAACCATTTCCAACGTATTACATCAGCACTATCCTCCTCCAACACATTGTTTTACCTCAGAGAATCCGCGTCGGGTCCCAAGCGGTTTTGTGTATGAATATAAAAACACGGCAATCGGCCCTCAGAATTGAATTACTGTAGTTTATAGTAAACTAGGTTACGGGGAATTTAAATTATGTTGTTATTTGGGGATGAAAAAAGAAAACTATTCAAGTTATATTGAATGTGGGCAAATAAGTTATTTTATTGATTTTTTATACATTATATTATTTAAGAAAAATCATGTAACTATCTAGTGTAGTGATCTAGATCAGTTGAGATATCTATAAATAGATTGCAACTGTCTATAGATAGCTGTTTCATCTGTATTTTTGTATAAAGCTATTTGTAAATAGTTGTATGAATAATGTTATTTGTTAATTGGATTACCAAAAATGAAACTAAATTAGGTATTCAAATACCTGGATCACTACAGTAATTCAGTTTCAGTGAGAATTAAATTCGTGCTAACCTTGCATTTTGGAACGCAGCGTCGTCCCTAGGGATTGTCTGGGTCAAAACGGGCAGTCCTATCTTATCACTTGTTAATTATTTTTTATTTTTGGCTTAACAAAGTTCTTAATTATATTGCGGGGACTTTTGAGCTTTGGAGCGTGAAATAACCCTCCTTTCTCCGCATAAAGCCTAAATTGTTTATTTTTAATAGTCTGTGCGGTGAGTACATGCCACTAGTTTCTAAATTGTTTATTTTTGAATTATTTTTGAAAAGTGTTATTTTAAACGATAACTCATAGAAAATAGTTCTAATAACAAAGTTTTTTAATCATAATCATAATTTTAATTTATCTTTTGACATGTTACATTTACTTAGATTCGTCAAAACAAAATTACAAAAATACTTAAAGTAGGTTATAAATCGGATATAAATACTAGAATTATTTAACATTTGTCAGTATTGCCAAAAGATTAGTCTGCATCACAAAACATTTTTTTATCAGCAAAGGCTTCGTCAATTTTGTAATAGGTTTTAAATTAATAATTTTATTTTTTACATTCTTGTTAAATTCAATGTCACTCTTATTTCTTATGTCTATAGGAATACAGTTATACAATTTAATAGAAATAGAAATAAAACTTTTCCCAGTTTTAACAAGTCTAGTGCGTGCACTACAATGTTTTTCTTGCGTCTCGTGTTATAACTATGAGTGTCCTCTTTTAGTGTCATATGGCTTAGGTTTTCCCTTACGTATACTTTATTTTGGTAAATAAATTCACATGTCATGGTCATTATACCCAACTCTCTAAATAAGGTATAATGCTTACATCTTTCTAAATTTTATCAAATCAAGGGTGATATCATACATTTGTTTTCGTAAGTGATATTTTAGAGGTAACTTTGTAAAATTTTGTAAAATTATTTAATAATTCTTTGTAATATTATAGTTGTAATGATAAACAACTGTTGTGACTGTTGGGTACATAATCCTGATTCCACACTAAAATTCCCTGTGTCGTGGGTATCAGGAACTATGAGTATTATGACACCACAATAACCAGATCAGAAACATTCCAACATTGTCCACACCTCTTACGTCTCAGCCGGATACTCTCCGCCGCGCAGGTCGTTAATTTGTTTGTTTGACGACCTCTGTGGCGCTGTGGGCGAAGGCCCGTCTGAGATGCAGTAGATCGTTTGTAACGGTCTTTAGATAGCTAGCTGTTTCATCTGTATTTTTTGTATATACCTACCTACTTGTACTTGTACATAGTTGTATGAAAGTATATGTAGATATGTATTTATAAAAAAAAGTATATAAGTAGTATATCAGTATGTAGTTCCCATAATACATTCTCTGCTTACTTTGCGGCTAGACGATAGTGTGAAAATGTACAACTTTTTTTGTTTATATAACTTATATTACAAATAAGCATACGGACCACCTGTTTATAAGCATTTACCGTAACCTATTGCCTACGCGTTGCCGACCCTGAGACAAACGGGTGAAAAGTCTCATTTGTCTCTAAATTCTAAAACAAATCTGCCAAATATGTTGCCCTATCTGTTCTAAAGACAAAGTTGAATAGACTCAAAGTTTCATTACTTGTAATTTTTCGGGCATTCATATCCTTTAAATGAAAACACAACAATAAGAGCATTATTTTTGGATATTAATACGACACTTACTTACCACTTACTTTAATATACTGCTAAAATTTCTTTGATCGTTTAAAGGTCCTTCCTCATGAGTACCGTCCGCGATCACGCTCGACGTTATATTATCCTAAAATGATACCAAACCACGATAATTTCAATGCTGAGGGCATTATTGCACTACTAAAATTCAAGACCAGTTCCAAACTCGTTTAATTCATAGATACCTACGAAATTGATAAAAATGCTAATATAAAGGTCATTCCGTCGCCCTATAGCCACAGATAATAATAGTTAGTTCGCTGAAGTAGCAGACGTGCCGGCATAGTACCTACTGAATGTTTTCGAACACAAACCAACGATACTTTTTTTATTATATCCAACAGCCACTTATTGGTCTGTATCTGATGTTTTATGATCCGATATAGAATATATCAAATAAGATGTCCCAGAACTTGTATGTCGTTCCGGTTATCCTGCCCACGAAAAAAACAAAAATAAAATAGCGCACTAAAATGTTTCGGCTAGTCATGATTCCATAAAATAAAAAAACAAACCAAACAAACAAACACGCTCACGACTGTCTTCCCCATGGTGAACATCCTCAGATTCATACTCAGTAAGTAGATCTTTGAGGATACCAAGTAGGGGGTAGTCAGAGGCACGTCTAAACGTTACATTTAGTACATGCCCGCGTTTTGCAAGTAGTAAGCATTCCACGTGACAGGTTGCAAGCCCATCGCCGCTTATTGGAACATTAATTGTTGGCACATGCCTTTGAATTTTTGGTTCTAGGGCATGCCGGTTTCCTCACGATGTTTTCCTTCACCATCACACATAGCACGTGTTAATGCGCACATAAATTTTTGATCTGAAAAATCCATTAATGCACGACCGGGTTCGAACCCACGACCTCCGGATCAGAAGTCGGGGTATCGAACATCAGGCCAACACGGCTTTAAAATAATTTCCATAAAATAATTGAACACATTTATTCATACAACTATGTACAAGTTGGTATATACAAAACATACAGATGAAACTAGCTATCTAAAGATTAAATAATTATGTTTTTACAGTAAAAGTAACATCCCTTCAGAAATAAAACCTCTTCTTTAATGGGACCTCTTCGGGATCATTTTCTATTGCTGTACAAAATAATCGTCAACATCGGTTTACATTTGGCGAAGATATCAAGTAACAAACTTAAGAAAAAAGAATGTTTTCCTCATGTTTTTAAGTTGGTTAAAATCATTTAACTCTTCTTAAACAACTGCCCCGATGCTTCATATCCGGTCATACAAAAAAATTGCGTGAAACTAAATCTTACCACCATCTTTCTTGAAAACTTCGAATATTCATACAATTAAAGTTGTCATTGTTTAATAACTGACAATTTAACACATAATATGTGTAGAATAATCCCCTTTCGAGATGGTATACACATTCTTGTATACCTTGTATATAGCCAAGCAGAGAGAGATTAAACTAGACCTTATAACAATGATAGTACTCCTTTGATGCCTCAGCTCACTTGATGAAGATTTCCTACTACCGTATAAACTAGATACTAACATCACGTCAACCACACGTAATCCTACCTCCATGTAAACATTGACCACGATACAGAACTTCTATTGAATTAACTTGCACACGATATAGTGATCGCCAGTTTAACATGCTAAGTCAATATGTTTTTTCTAAAACATTTTACTTTAATTATAAAATTAGATCTCTATTTCAAGCAACTGAATATAAATATAATATAAAAAGTGCTAGCAGGCTGGCCTCTTCAATGAATATTCAATGGGTAAGGAACAGAATTGAATTTAAATGAATTAACGAGCCCTATTAGCCTATTGGTACCCTGACTTCATGACCAATTATAGATTGTTATACTCGGAAAATGAATTTTCTCAGAACGGCGAAGGAAAACCTCTTGAGGAAACCGGAATGTTCTAGAACCACGCATATAAAGGCATGTGGCGTTAGTTAGTGTTCCAATAAGCGGCGATAGGCTTTAAGAAATACGTCTCTCTTTTGTCAGATGACAGTAGAAACAGTCATAATTATAATAATATATTCCATACAAAATGGTTATCTTGGTGCTTATACCTAGCCTGGGAATTAATAGCGTTTGCACGCTGAAGAGAAAAAAGTGAATAGAAATCGAGAACTAATAGTAGGACACCACTAAATATGAAATCTGTTGACAGGTGCTGCGTCGTAGCGGATTCAATTTGCGAATAATATTCAATTTGGCCCGTGTCAACTCGTCAGAGTGCTGCCCAGACATATTGGACTATCAGACGCAGTTACACCCATTGAATTGGTTTCATACCCACTCTAAGACCGCATATTACCAACATGATACCGTTTATGAACAAAAATAATGTAAATAAAGCGTGTTTACTTTACACACGACCTTTATTAGGAGTAGATTTTTTTTGATAATAAATACAACCAAAATAATTAAGTAAACTAGAGGCCATACTTATAAAGATTATTGTTCTATCAGTGTTTTGTTTTTCTTATATTGAATTTGAAATGACACACATCATTTTAAAACTAATGATTTCATTAATAATTTTATTTTTACTAATTATTCTGTGTATCTTTGTAAACGTAGCTAATTAATAATTGCTAAATTGTTAGCATTTAATGTTTATGATCCCGTTATAAGTATTACAACGCACTTCACTGACGAACGTGTAATTAGTACATGTAATTAGTAGTAGTACTAGGCATACAAGCTATAGGGTCAGCTAACAATCATTTTAACTGACCACACCGACATATTTATATGTAGTAGGTATGAAGCTTCGTGACTGTTTGAGGGAACGATTCAGAGAAATAAACATTATGATAGTAACTTCACAGTATATTTATGAAAACTTAATGTACACGCATAAAAATAGCGCTAGTTTTATAAAAAAAGGTGATGTGCATTATATTAATACTAGAAACAAAAATAAATTACACATTCCGAAATTAAGGTTAGAAAAGTCCAATGGATCTTTTAAGGGAAACTCTGTACGCTTCTATAAGCTTCCGGTAAATGTAACCAATTGCATGACCCGATATGGTCGCTCCGCTCCCTCGTTAGCTTAATTGTCAAATTGCATATCTGTGGTAACATATTTTTTTTTAAGAATAGGTTAAGCATTATTATTATTATAAAGCGTATCGTGTGTTGTCTTATGCAATTTTGTTGATACTTTTTAGACTTGATTTAATTCTTTGATTAGTCTTTTTTTTTATAAACGTTCACCTTGTTCGCACCACACTAAAGCTGAATGAAGGATCATGAAAAAAATAACCAAGCAGAGTTTGCTGCCTTATTCTTCTAGGCTTGGTCGCGCGCGAACAATCGGCGTCAATTCACTTTAAAATTTAAAATTCACTTAGTTTTTAAGTTGACATTGCTATATGATACTTGTGATTTCAATGAATAAAAACCTATTGACTTTTGACTTAAAGAAGTAAAACAGTGTTTAGTTAAATAACTTTGTTTTTTTATGATGTGTGTTATTTCAAATTCAATAGAAGAAAACAAAACACTGATAAGCTCAACAATGCTTTAAAATCCTTTTAAGAAAGCATTTAAAGGATTACAAATTTACGTTATACAGAATGTTTCTTTACATATTGACAGGGATTGATTCTCCATGCAAGTTTTCGAATATTTTTCTGGAAAAACAAAATATTTGTTTTTTTTTCAGGAACTAATTTAATCCAATGACTAGCAGATTTACATTATTAATTATTCGAACATAACACACTTACATTTTTACGGGTCTTTATCGCGTTTACCTTTTTTATTACCCGTGCCTGACAGGTACCTGCAACTCATAAATGTTACCAAAATGAGAATAAATGACAGAACTTTACTCATTTTCATTTCATGAAGGTTAATTGGTGCGAGGACAGTAGAGATCTCACAAATAAAAAACTTTTATCAAAAAGTTAAATTACGTTGCTCCACAATTACAGGGAAGGAAAAGTTTCGGTGAAAGACAAAAAGCCTTTTATCCAAAATAGGAATAAGATAAGCTTTGTTACGTTTTATTGAGGTCAGAGAATAATTAGGAAATTACAAAAATACAGTTCCGTGTAATAGTATAAACACAAGATTAAATATTTAATTATTACTTAAAAAATAAATAATATCTGATATAACGAAAACATGTCATTACTAATATTATAATATAACCATTGATCTTAATTTTTTGATCCGATTAATAGGATCACGCAGTTGCACCACAAAAAACATTGCTTTAAAAAAAACTGTTTTTAAATTTAAATTGACCTCTCTAGCCAATTTTGTACACCGTCGCGCTTTTAAAACTGCAAGAAGCTGGAATTCGAGACGTAGAAATCTTCAATTAATTTAATGGAAGTTCACCAACGGTCGAATAAAACTGTGAACTCATCAGTGTTGACTATGACCAAGTGAAGACTTGAATGTTGCACTTTAGTTCCAAGATATTTCTGAAGTCAGAACTTCAGCAATATCATAATGTAATGAATCATAAATTCAGAATGTTATGATTCATTTCATTATGATTGCCATAACTAGTAAAGTTTAGTTCCCTTAACAAAAACTGGTTAGCAAATTCGTTTAAATTTATACATTTGTACGTATTTCATCAACCGAGTTCACCTCTGGGGTTTATAGATTTAACTTCTTACTCAGATAGGTATAGTTGTTTATTTTTCTGATGTAGCCTTAAACTAAACACACCACTTATGGTGAAACAAATAATTAAATTACTATACTAATCATTTAACAATCAATCTTTAAACTTAAGAGGGGTAACGTAAACTACAGTATCTATGATCATATTTTAGTACAATCTGCATACGAATATTGTTCGAAAATTCAGCAAAAATTTATTTTTCCATACCATGGCACTGTCCATTTAGAGCTGATGTAGGGCAGCGTCCCCACCCCTCACGGCAAAAACTAACAGAGTAGAAGCTCCTTACATTTTATTGCGTTTTTTGTATGAAACTGAGTTTCTATTAATACAAGTTTTAAGAATAATACAAGGTAAAATATTTACAGACCTCCTTTCTGGGTAAAATCGATACAACGCGTCTTTATCGATGAAACTGCTCGTTAGATATTACGCTCTGAACCATCATAATAAAAGCGTGAAATTGTGGTTAAAAATATCGCCACCAAACCGGAAAGAGAACCTAGTCGTACAAATCGATTGTATTACAATCGTATAAACCGTTTTAGAGAAAAATGGTATCACACAAATAAACTACCTCTTACCCAAAACATATCTATGTAAGACACGGGCTCCTAACATCGCGGGTATATTTACTTTTAAACAGTATTCTGATGTGTTCGTCAAGCGTCCGTCTGAACAAATTCTAAAGAAAATCGAGTTTAAAATATCGAGTTTATTTTAAAGTGTTAATCCTCTTTCACGGCACAGATATTATAATACTAGTACTTAAGGAAAATCAAAAGATTATAGAATCTTTTAATATCCTAAACGCGAAAAGTCGAGTTCAAGTCCCGCCGAGGTTGATTTGTTGAGTTATTAAAAAATATTATTTATACACCAAATGACAAATACACACTCATACACACACACATGCATCATGGTATCTCCTGTTTCCCGAACTCTTAAGAGACCGGTGCCCTCAGGAATGCCCTGATGCCACGCGCACACTAAATAACAGTCTTGGTAGGTTTATCTATTTACATCTTCCTGACTTATAAAGACATTGATGGTGCTAAAATCTGTTTCTGCAAAGAACTATTCACTCTGCATGTTTCGTATCTTTCTGTGACACTGTGACAGCGTTCCGAGCCGGACGTAAATAAATATCTGGCGACGCTAAAAAATGGAACAACACAATTCGGAGATTCGAAACATCCCTTCTGAAAGCGAAAAGGAAAGTACACTTTAAACTTTTGTAATAAAGTCGAGAATGTTGCAAGAGACTCAAAGTTGTTGGTTACATGTGGTATACACCATTTTTTGCTGCCTTTCTCGTTTGCCTTTTGTTGGTGCACTTATTGAGTAGAAAGTACTTTATTTTTAAATTAGTTATTTTCGTAGTGCTGTTAGAATTCAGGCCAGTTGGTCCTAAAACAAAGGTTGTTTTTGTACCTACAGGGTGTAGTAAACACGTGCTTGGAACGGTAAAGGTGATGAAACCAGCATGCCCTACAACCAAAAATTCGAAGCATGTGCCACCGGTTAGTATGTCACGTGGAATGCTAAGTACCTATTACGCATGCGGTGGGCATGTAACATATGTAATTTTTGGACGTGCCTCTGACTACTTCCTACTTGGGAACCTCACGGATCTTCGTACTGAGTACAAATTTGATACATGTGGATTATAGCCGCGAGCGTGTATCTGGTTAATTTGAACTCATATAAATTTGAAACTACCAACTGAAATATTTATTTCATTCAGTAATCGAGATAAAGAAAGAGTAGAACTGGAAAAAAATATTATGTTTAATTTTTTTTATTTATTAAGAATCACGGTCTGAATGTCCCGTGCAAAGCCGCTGGCAACAACTAGTATTCTACTTATCTGATCAAATTAAATTATGCAAAAATTTTCTTCTAGGGATTTTTCCAAATACTGCTTTCAATTAAACAGGTACTTCTCATGCACCCTTTTCGAACATAAAATTTTCACGATAAAATCTCGACGAAACTTTCAGAGTTTTCCTTCCGTTTGAAATTTTCTGGACAATTTAAATAAATTAATTAATTTTAATGTATGATAATGAGGTAGAAGGAAAATTGGACGCCGTATGTCTGTTATGGGCTCAGCTGGTGGTATTTTAGAAGCAGAAATTTACCAATTGTCCGAAATAAAGCTGCCCCAGACAGATCTAGCACTACTATACGCATATATAAATACTTCACCGTTTTAATGCGTACATACAATTTTATTTATTATCCGCGACGTAAAGACCCAGGGGTTGCCATAAGAGGTTCTTTGTTTGTCTGTTACCATTTCCAAAACGTCTAATGCGTCTTTATGCAAACGATTTGTATGTTTTTAAGGGTAGTTAGGTTTTATCATCTACAAGTCACTAGAGTTGACGGCAATCAACGATGAAAATACACATTAGAGTTAATTTTGACAAAATTAACTAGTTTTGTAGCACCTGCTAACGGCTAAGCCCGCGTGATATCCGAATGAAAAGTATATTATATTGGTTGGGGAAAAAGTCTTTTCGCATTATTGTATGTATGAACTTGTAATAAAATCTCTTTGGCTATACTATTTGTATCTGGCTGGTTTTGGTATCATTAAAAGTTTAAATTTTAAAGAAGATAATTCCAAATTCAAATTAGGAAAATGTGTGATTTTTATTTGTTTTTCGTACTGTTAAGATGAGTGAATCTAATGAAGAAATTCGATACATTTTAAAATTTTACTACAAAAAAGGTAAAAATGCAACGCAAGCCGCGAAAAAAATTTGCGATGTTTATGGATCTAGTGCAGTGTCTGTGAGAGTAGCACAAATTTGGTTTAAGCGTTTTCAATCCGGAAATTTTGATGTCAAAGATGCACGTCGCTCTGGTCGCCCTATTACGGATAAAATGGATGCCATTTTTGAAAAAGTGGAGCAAGATCGGCATATCAGTAGTTACGACGTAGCTGAAGAACTGGGAATTGACCACAAAACAGTTTTGGCGCATTTGAAAAAAACTGGGTACACAAAAAAGCTCGATATTTGGGTACCTCACGAGCTCACTGAAAGAAACCTAATGAACCGTGTTCTCATTTGTGATTCTTTATTACGACGTAATGAAACCGAACCATTTTTGAAGAAATTTTTGACCATTTTTGACCTCACACATCTTTAGCCACTCAGCAAAAATTAAGAGAGTTTGGCTGGGATGTGTTAATGCATCCGCCGTATAGTCCTGACCTTGCACCTTCAGATTTCCACCTGTTTCGGTCTCTTCAGAATTCTTTAGGCAGTGTCAGGTTAACATCACGAGAGGACTGCCAAAACCACTTGTCGCGGTATTTTGAACAGAAGCCCCAAAGTTTTTATAGCAATGGGATCATGTCCCTGCCTACAAAATGGCAAAAAGTTATCGAACAAAATGGTACCTTTAATTTAATTAATTAATTAATTAATTAATTAATTAATGGTAATTTAACTTTAGTTAAATGTAAATAAACTATATTAAAAAATGTTTTGAATTTTCTTAAAAAATGCGAAGAAACTTTTTCCCAACCTATTATATAAAAAAAAAATTATTCTACTTGTCGCAAATTTATATTAAGCATTTCTACTAAGGTACTACATCAAATTATCAAGTAAATAATTATATCCTGTTTTCCTATTATATTTATATTTCAAGTATTATTTATATTTATATAGGTGGCACAGATAAATAAATAAATAATGCTGGATATTTTTCACATGGCATCATCTAGCCCTAAAGCAGAGCTTGTGTTATGACTGATATATTACTTGTATACTTTTTTTTTTTTTTTTTGTAAATACATACAAATTATACATAGAAAACACTCAGATCCCGAGACAAATATTTGCATATGCAAACAATTGTCCCGCGGCGGGAATAGAACCCGCAACCTTTTGCGTCTCAGGCGGGCCTTCGCCCACTGCGCTACAGAGGTCGATAGGTAGGTATGAAACCCATTTGATATTAGATACCGTTTTAATGTTTACCCCAGCTCATCCTCACCTATGAAATTCAATCTAGGCTCTCGCATGTAGTCTAATAAGGTATGGGACTAATTAAGTGGTAGATGTGCCTGTTACGCCTTAGGAGAGGATGAGATTATGATGGCCTAGATTATGAATTCCGTTTGCATTTTAACGCTTTGATAACGAGAAATGTTCTTACCTCACATGATTACCCAGTTACCTTCTGTAAACGGTAAAGTGTCTTGAATTTAAGCTAGCAGGAACATGTTGTAAGCGATTGTCCCAAGGAATCTTTGTTAATTCACTTAGTTTATGAAATGACAATAAAATTTTAAATAATATACAAAACAAGACACAAACACGCTCACGACTGTCTTCACCGTGGTGGACATCCTCAGATACATACTCAGTGAGTAGATCTTTGAGGGTACCAAGTAGGGGGTAGTCAGAGGCACGTCCAAACATTACTTTTGGTACATGCCCGCGGTTTGCAAGTAGTAAGCATTCCACGTGACAGGTTGCTAGATGAGAGGTTATCTTGTTTACCTGTGTCAGGCTTGGCCATTTTGTTGTTGTTCATTGTTTCCCTGTAACAAAATAGATGGAATAGTATGCCATATGATAGACACTGGTCTTATTTTTACTGCGAAAATGTAATATGGTGAAATCGGATAAACGTAAGCTTGATAATAAACCAAACATCACGCGTGTAAGATAATGAGAGTTAATGAGAATATGGATTACCAATATAAAAGTTCTTATTTGCTAAATATATCAATACAACTATATCACAAACCTAAATATGTTTGGTATTTTAAAAGTAGACTACTTATAGTAAACTATGCTAAATATGCACCTGAGATGATATATAAGTTTTTATAGAATTTTTTTTAGTGCGTTACTGGTGAAACACCTAATCGGGGGGTATTCTATACTAATATTATAAAGAGGTTAAGTTTTTAAGATTGTATGTAGAGAGAAATCTATGCTAAATATATTTAAAAAAAAAAACACCTTAGAATAAACCTTCAGGTTGGACATAGACTATATATTATCCCGTTTAAATAAAAGGGCATTTTATTGAGACTTATTTTACAACGTAATTCGACGAAGAAACGGTTGAGCGAATGAGTTTCTTACCAACGCTGCCTCAACAGCTGCTAAGTCGACCTCAGTAGCGCAGTGGGCGAAGGCCTTCTGAGACGCAGAAGGTAGCGGGTTCGGTTCCCGACGCGGGACAAATATTTGTATCTGCAAGACAAATAGGATCTGCGTGTTTTCTATGTATAATATGTATGTATTTACAAAAAAAGTATATAAGTAGTATATCAGTCTGTAGTTCCCATAACACAAACTCTGCTTACTTTGGGGCTAGATGATGCTGTGTGAAAAATGTCCAGCATTATTTATTTTAGTAGTTGAGCTTCTTTTATCCGGTACCAAGCGTCCGAAGCCACGTGCAGTAGCTAGTAAGAAATATTTTTGTAGCGTAATATCAACAGTCCTTTTCGCCCCTATCTCCTTTACAAACATCTCTATCAACTTATCAAGTCAAACTGAAAATGTTGCGGTCCCACATGCAAAGTTTATGTATAACTCGTATTGAACTGGCTCGGTGACCACAAGGGATGTACTTCTTGATTAATGCCAGTAGATACTTAGTTTAGTTGAAGCTCAACTGCGTATCTATAACGCTGATAGGAAGTGTTCGCCTGATCATTATATTTTATTTGTTTTGATCGTTCTTCCGATCAATTAAACTCAGTGCAGTCAATAATGGAATAGGTTACTGGCATTAAACCAGAGCACTATGTGCTGACCAGTGGTTAGTGCAAGCCCAATTTTTAATCCGAAGGTCGTAAGTTCGAATTCCGTGGTGCACCAAATAATTTTACCACTTGAAAAATGTATTGCTATTGTATTTTTAGTTAACACGTGCTCAAAACGGTGAAGGAAAACCGGCATGCCCTAGAACCAAAAATTCGAAGGCACATGTGCCAACAGTGTTCCACTAAGCGGCGGTGGGCTTGCAACCTGTCACGTGGAATGCTAACTTGCAAAACGCGGGCATGTACCAAATGTAATGTTTGGACGTGCCTCTGACTTGGTATCCTCAAAGATCTACTCACACGAGTATGTATCTGAGGATTACCACAATAGGGAAGACAGTGAGCGCGTTTGTTTTGTTTTTTAGTTCTCTCCATCCTAAGGTCGTCTGGAAGAAATCGCTTTCAGTGATAAGACCGCCCATTGTGCATTTATTTTTATTGTTGTTATTTTATTATGTTTTTAATAAATAATTTATCTATCCATTATTCTATTATGCTAAACGCATGAATAAAAAGGCATTCGTCTTATATTTTTACTTATTTTATCCATACTAAAGATTTACCCGTAAAAATATTTCCCTTGCCTCTGTGATCGAAACTAGAACGCAAGACCTGTATCAGATTATTATCTGCAGTGATTTTATTTTCTTTCCGTTGGCAACCTGTCAGACGGTAGGAAGGATACACCTTTTCCGGTGTGTGATTTATATTTTAGAGCTTCTGTCCAGGGGTTTTACCCATCTCTGAAACTATGGAAACTACATTCACTCAGCACTCATCAAAATTACAAACATTTTAATAATATACATTTCCGTTTGTAAACCCCAACTTAAACGCCTTAATATAAACATCAAAACGAATAATTTAACCCTGCTTTAAGTGCTTTAAACGTACATTATTCATGCATTACGTTTGTTAAATAGTCAACCTTCATCCGAGCTACAGCTTAGATATATTGTATTCCTTTATCACTTTAGAATGTAAAAACGCGATACGTGTGTCGACAAATGGCAGACTATAAAAAAAACACGCACAACTGAATAATTATTGAATTAAAATTATCGTGGTTTGTTATAATTTTAGAATATTATTACGACTATACCACGTACTTTACTATTCTCCTGTTGACGTTTCGTTGACCGTTTAGAGGTCCTTCCTCATGCATGAGCACGAAACGTCAGCAGGAGAATAGTAAAGTAAATTAATTTATTAAATTTTATTGATTAATAATTTAATGAATAATTAATCAATAAAAACTTTTAACAAACAAGATAGTTTTTCAATATTTCAGATGTACTTAAATTAAAATATTTTTCGTATTCCTTTCAGAAAACCCTTTCACCCACTACATGGGGTTGCAAAAAATATAATAGGCCCGCCATCTTTGAGAGTCCACCATATTGGATTTAGAATAATGCCATTTGTCTAACCATGCTTTGTCATCTAAACTAAAGTGCATGCAAAATTTCAGCTCAACGGTTGGGGATAACTGATTTTGAAATTTAGTTAAAAGATTTGACCCACACAAGGCAAGTTAAATAAAAGCTTGTAATAAAAAGCAACGTTTTCATCAAGTAGGTTGTCAACCTTTAACAACCATTATCTACTATTTGCCAAATCTATCCTACCGCTGGACTTGCGAATCCTTCTCATTAGCCTACTAATATTATGAATGTGAAATTTTTGGTATCTGTTGCTCACTACCTCTATAACGGACATACTATTTATATTTGAAATTTAGAACAGAGTGACCTGACCTTAACATAACTGACCTTTAATAATCATACGAGTATGTTACTTTATATCCGTGAACCATACGAGAAAAGTAGAGGCTAGTAATATAGAAAGCTTACAATAATATTATTATGAAATTATGGACGTTTGTTACTAATAGTTTATCTTCTTAACGGCTAAATTAATTTCGATGAAACTGTAATAGATACATCTTATACAAATGACTATCAGGTACAATGCGAGCGTGGTGGGTAAAAGCTATTACTTACATTCCTATATTTACGGATGTTTTCCGTAAATAGTAAGAATTACAAGTTCGAGATTGTGCACATCCCTAAGCTACTGGAAAAACAGTGAACTAGCTATTCTCCAAGTCACCACTGTCCAAGGGCAGTTGGATCTCAAGGGTCAGCATCTGTGGCTTCACAGCTTTGAAGTACGAGCTGTTTTTATAGCAGTGGGATTTCTCTTGGCAAACTCAACTGTTTACAAGCGTGATAAGTTTTTCGCTTATATTGCGTGTTCGGGGTTATTATTTTAGGGCATAAATCTTTATCAACATTAATACCAGTTTGGTTTTCAACAGACTAACAAATTAATGCTATCAACTTATAATATGTTATAATTTTTCATTGTATTTTTTATGTTTGCACTGAGCACTACATTTTTATTTGTAAAAATCAATAAAAAAATAACATCCTATTTTCATACACTATGTATGTATGAGTATTGCCAAGGATCTCTATAACGGCTTGGATGAAGTTATGTAATCATTATTGTTTGTGATCTAGTTAAATACATATATTATTTTTAACAACGTGCGCGAAGTTTAGGGCAGAGGGTAGTTTTAAATAAATTGTAGTAACACAATGATGATAAATTCAATTCATTTAAAACATACCTCTCCTATCCTATACTACTATTATAAACACGACAGTCTGTGAGGACGGATATATGTTTATTACTCTTAAAAGCAAAAACTACTGAACGGATTTTGATGAAACTTTACGATAATATAGATTATACATCAGAACACAGGCTACTTTTTATGCCTTGCTGGCAAAGCCGTAGGCAGAGGTTAGTATAAAAGTACACATCAATTAATAAGGTACATAACTATTGATCAAGATACGAACTATTAGGTTATTTGACGACCTCTGTGACGTAGTGGGCGAAGGCCCGCCTGAGACGCAGAAGGTGGCGGGTTCGATACCCGCCACGGGACAAATATTTGTATCTGCAATTATTTGTCTCGGGATCTGGGTGTTTTCTATGTATAATATGTATGTATTTAGAAAAGTATATAAGTATAACAGCCATGTAGTTCCCATAAAACAAGCTCTGATAACTTTGCGGCTAGATGATGCTGTGTGAAAAATATTTAGATTTATATGAGCTAGGCTTGATCTTTTCCCCCTAGCTTTCTCAAATAACATTCTGTAAACAAACGTGTTTTCCACGTGTTTTCACAAAGGAAGGATGAGTACTCTAGAAATTTACAGCAAGTCATTCTTCATTCATAATTCCATAAACATCAAGAACCCCCTAAAAATATGTCTGCAAATAACCAAAACAATGTGCTTCTAAATATTTTAAAGGTGAGTTCAGAGCGCATGCCCGGGGGTCGCGATTCAAGCATGCGCAGTTAACATCCTGTGGTTCAAGATGGCGGAAAACACCCAGTGCCATCACCTATTGTTGTGTTAAATTTTAATATCCAATCATTATAATTAAGTCGTCATTTGCAACAGAAGCAATCTTTATAAAGCTAAAGTCCTTTGCGTAGAACAAAGTGGTAAAAACTAGTGGTTACATCAAAAGTCGGCTTTATTTCTTCGTTTTGATTGTGGAATGTAAAATATAGTGTTGACAGATCAGTGCCAAGCAGGGACGATGAAATACACGTATATTTTAACAGGTCTCAGTATATTTTCATCTAGAAACAACAGTAGAAAATAAATTAAGACTTTCCATGACTAAAACTAAGTGAAACGGGATTTGGGAATAAATTAAATGCAACTAGGTTTTATTCTGAGAAGAGAGCACCAGTGGATTTTCAAGGTTAGTAATGATTGCGTTATTTTTTATACCTACCTAGGTAGGTACTTATTTTATGGATACATCAACAAATTGATACAAAAATATTAAACAAACTTGATAATTATATATTTTGTATCATTCCGAAAATTAAAAAAAAATATTGCCTTTGACGTAGTCAAATTATGTGATTATTTTAACACAGTAGCACAAATTAAAAACTGACCTAACGTGTCGAGACACGCTATGTTAGGGTCCCGAAATCGTCTCATAAATGTAATTAAGTTATCATTGGAAATCAGCTTGTTTTCATAGGTACTTCGACTACACAATTGTGAAAAGGCTGGAACACAATTTAAAATGCCTTAAAGCTAGCCTTTTCTGGCCTTTCCAATAAAAACTATAAAATCTTAAAATTATTTTTCAATCAAAAATCCTACAAATACGTTTCCTAGTACTTACTAGGAAAGGCATTTGTAGGATTTTTATTTTAGGCATAGCAGTTGTGAGCGTGTTTGTTTCCCCGTTGCGGATGTACCTACTGGGACGTTCGAAAATTTAAAAATATTATTTTATGCTTTTTACGTTTTTGAGTTATTTTTGATAGAAATTGGGCTTGTGGCACACGTACAGATAGTTAGACAGACAGACACGACAAAAAATTCCCAAACTTACGCAAACAGTAAACATAATTATAAAGTTTTATATCGCATTTAGCTTTTTTAATTAAAATATACCACTTACAAGCGACAAAACTTTAAATTATGGACACAACAAAGTTATACAGAGGGGTTCGTTGTTGCCTTTAACTTCAGAACCCTAAAACCTGTCCAGTCGTAAGTAAGCACTATTATGTTTGTATTCCGCGTGTTAATTAATTATTTAAATCTGTTAAAATTGGCACACAAAAAAACATACAATACGAATTGAAAATATCCTCTTTTTTTGAATTCGGTTGAAAAATAAATACAAAACTACAAAACTTAAGGTACAACTTCATTTGTTTATATTTCAATCAGCAATAGCTTTTTTTTATTTTTAAAATGTTTTTTTTTTAAATAAACGTTCGATTCTTGGCAGCCACGTTGAACGCCTAATTCAAAATTAAAATTAGATTACTTAAACCAAAAATCATTGTTTACTAAAACAATGACGAAGCTATTCCAAGATGTTTAGCTAAACCAGAGATATACAGGTATTTCTAAACCACAATAGCAGGACACAACAAAAGCGATTATTAGCTTATACACGAATAAATATCTTGTGCCCATAAACTCGTTTAAGAGTAAATTAATTTTCTTATCAAAGTCGCTCGATTCCTACAGCGAAGTACTAGGAGACGTTGTGAAACGAATTGATAATCTTTTATAACCAGAAATTGGGCTAAACCTGTCAGAAGTTTAATTTCGTGGCGTGGTGTGTGTTGGGGGTGTACAAAAATTGGATGCGATCAAAAGAGATTAAACGTATTTATATTTATTATGGTGAACACTTCCAGAAATAAGATAAGATAAGATAAAGTTTTATTTTTACAAAAAATACAGTTTGGTACACTTCCAGTAATACAAGTATGATAACTTAACTTAATAATGGCATGTACCTTAAGGAGCACTGTTCCCTACACTAGGTCTCAAAGAGCCTGTGTTGCAGGCAACCTTTTCTTTCAGCTTTGAAAACCTAGACAATACCACCAAAGTACCATGTTGTCCTGGAGGTTGAATGTTCTCTCTGAGCTGTTTTCGCTAGAGAGCCAATTTTTAAACCAGTTCCACGAATGACAATGTTATTTGTGGCTACAATTATATATTATTCCAACGTCGTAAAATGAATGTGAATGTGACTGTCTCCTTAGACAATAATATACTGTGCTATGTATCGATAGATATGTTACTTAGGTTCTGCCCACACCTTCGCCCGCGTGGTACCCGGATAAAAAGTAGCCTATGTGTTATTCTTATGTTTATGCTATATTACTGTAAAGTTTCATAAAAATCCGTTCAGTAGTTTTTGCGTGAAAGAGTAACAAACACAAACATCCATCCTCACAAACTTTCGCGTTGGATTATCAAAACGTGATATGTAAATTATTCTTTCGTCCGGACATCCGTGTTTGGCCTTTTCTGAATGACATCGCTTGAACATTTCCTTACTACCTCAGTCAAAGTAAGATCTATCCACGTTTAGAACCTCCATATCTCGCCGTCAGCGAAGAACGGCGGTCAGGAGCGGATGTGCGCGACACATATAAACTACGTGCTACGTTGCGAATTTCCCAAGTCTGGAGCGCGCTTTATCGTAAAACTTGATGACTAGGCTTGGCGGGTAGTTTACCTGAGCTTAAATTATTTTGTACCTTGGCAATTTATGGTGTAACTACCTCTGCGTGTTTTGCTTGAAGTACTTGAACTCACTTCGACATATAAAGTCTGAACAACTTAATTTAAGTTTCAAGTTGATAGAATAGAATAGATTATACGTTTATTTGGCACAGACTATTTATATATATATTGCTGAACATTTTCACACAACATCATCTAGCCCCAAAGTAAGCAGAGCTTGTTTTGTGAGAACCACATGACTGATATACTACTTTACATATATAAATTTCTTTTTTTGTAAAAAAATACTTATTATAGATAGAAAACACCCAGGCCCGAGACAAATATTTGCAGATGCAAACATTTTGGAATCGAACCCGCAACCTTCTGCGTCTCAGGCGGGCCTTCCCCCACTGCGCCACAGAGGTCGTCATAACCTCTCAACTATGAAAAGATAACAATGAAAAAAGGTTAAATGTCTGAAAACGATTGATGGAAAATGTGTGGGCTACAATAATATCATATTATCTATCAATGCATGGAAGGTTTAAGTATAGGGGCGGGTTACAATATCGTTGAATTATCACTGAGGGCAAAGGTGTTTTATAAGTTATAGGCCTTTTGCTGTACAGATATTGCGGTTTTTTCAGACATAAACGTAAACAAGAGATTTATTTTTCATTCACGCCCCAAAACATCCTTTTTAGCGGTGTCACAGTATGTACAATAGGTTTTCCCGTATGTTAACAAAACAATGCGTTGCATTTTAACTCGTGACACGGCGATAAAACACTCGCGAAATATTTGTGTGTACCCAGAGTCATGTGAACAGAATACTTTATGTACACTGTAGTTTGCAGGTGGATTTTAATGCAAAAAGGCAGGCACAAAATACACAAAACATGATAAGTTTTTTCCTGTGATTTTATGTTTTTTTACATTATTGGTTCCTGTTCATTTTATTTGGGGTATTGATCAAAAACTTGATCAGTTTTTCAGTTTTTATCAATCAGTTTTTATCAATGCGCTGGATCAGTATAAATTGTTGCGTGAGGAGCCAGGTCGTACCGTAGTAGATTGGTAATTTTGTAGATAAATTCCTGTATAATTATGGTAACAAAAGCTCATAATTGTTTTTGTCACCATCGATAGACATAATTGCTTAATGCTGTGCCAAAATTTAATTCCGTCTTTGTATTCATAACGCGTGCTTATCTAGAACGCCCTTTATACAGTACATAATTTCAGTTATTTTTATAGAGGAGTTGTTTATATTTTGAAAGTATGTATTAAATTATTCATCCTTGTAAATGACCTGTTAAGAAACGACGTTGAGAATTTGTTTTATTTTGATTGGTCTTGATAGTGATTACCGCTTAAAAGCTTCATGTTCCGTAAACCGATCTTTATTAATTAATAAAATTCATAACGACTAAATACGAGTATGTAGACCCATCTAACGATACTCATACGATGGGATAGTTAAGAAATACAAAACTAATTAACATAACCTGTACAGTAGAGTTTTATTCAATTTATTTTAGTTTCTTATAAATTTTATTTCATTATTTGCCTAACCAAGATTTTTGAAATTGCCCGTGGTCTCTTTAGATTTCTTTACAAAAAGTTGAAGATTAGACTATTTGACCAAAGTTGTACAGAGAGACACGGCAAAGCCTTGTTAGACTTCGGACCCCTAAACAAGCTATTTTAGTAAATTTGAAATATATTAATAAATTTAAAAACCGTATTGGCCTAGTGGGTGATATAGACTTCTGATCAGGAGGTCGTGGGTTCGAATACAGTCGTGCACCAAGGATTTTACCACTAGAAAAAAATATGTGCGCATTAACACATTCTCAAAACGGTGAAGGTAAATGTCGTGAGGAAACCGACATGCCCTAGAACCAAAAATTCGAAGGCAAAGATACTCACTGAGTATGTCTACCAAGGCGAATACAGTCGTGAGCGTGTTTGTTTGTTTGTTTTTGTTTGAAATATATTACCGTATTTATGAAGTCGAATATTGTATTTCCGATGTCCTCTATGGCAATAAAAAACAAATAAAACTGTTTTTAGATAAAAAAAAAGAACTAAAAAGTAAAGTTCTTTTGACGCTCGGGGACGATGCACTCAGTTCAGACAGTTGCGAAGAGCGTACGTGACTTCTCTGCGAGCAAGCTAATTTACACGAGGGTTATGTTAGGTTTCATATCGAGGGGTATGTGGGCTTGATCGGAGCTAAGTTAAGAATCTCACGCGATTTAGGTAAGATTTTAACATAAGTCATGGTAGCAGAACTACCTCCTTAGACAACAAGCACTTTCTTTTCGTATTAAAGCCTGCGGTATGATTGAATTATATAAGCTGTTAAGATGTCACCTGACTGCTGCCAAGTTTCCCCTTAACGCATTTGTGTTAACGCGAAAAAGCGCCCTGGGAGTATTGATACAAAAACGCACAACTTTGGGTTTTAATATGTTTCCGAATATTGTCAGTCCTCAAGAGTTAGGAATGAGGGGGAATAACAGGAGAGGTCTGAAATTTGCGCTAGTTGAGAAGTGACTACATAAGAGTCAAGTCATAGGACGAGATAAGTGCTCAAAATATGAATAAGGATGGCTATAGGAGTAGAGGGTATACAAAGAAAAGATGTATAGATTGTGTGAAGGATGACATGGATCAAAAAGCATTGAGATGACGCCTAATAGAGGAGAGTGGAAGAAGAAATCATGTTGTTACACCACGTCATGTGGGACAAGGGCAAGAATGATGTATATCAATCACATTATTTCTACTAATAGTTAATAGGTATAAATGATATAGTTTTGATAGATGTTATTATTGACAACCACCACCCCAGTGATAGCAGTCTTATGCAGTCGTTAGTCCAAATGGAATAGTAAGAAAGTTAAATAATACCAACTATAAAACCAACTGATCAGCTTTGTTCTATTGAAGATTCCAACACAGAATTGACCTAAGCATAGCATTGTTAATAGTTAAGGTGCAGATTGAATGAACATATCTAGGGATATGGAAGTTTTAAATTTTACGAGACGGTAGGTACACGTGAGTTTATTTGGATAAGATTATAATGATTAACAAAAACGACATTTCAGCATAGTTTGCAACAAAGCATAGTATAAGACATAGTACTTACATACATACATGTATTTACATACATAGTATGTAAATTAAAAAAAAGTAGTTCCCAAAAATTAGATAGCTTCAAAAGTTTTGGATGAGTTTGTTTGTGAGTTTATACACTTATCTACGTCACTCCAAAAGCTTCAGATTTTTTTTATATATTTTGGTATGACATCAAAGAACCGTTTCTAAGTACAAAACTTTTGCCATATAATCACCAAGCTTGTTTGTGTTATCGCTGGGTGGTCATCAGCTCAATATGATGGGAGATGGTAACACTTGAACCGAAACGGTGATAGAAGGATTTATACCATTTACTGCAGCTGCTCCCACCTTCTACACAGTTGTACTGTAAATAAACTCAACCTATAATATTTCTTAAGAGCCAGTTCTACTTTAGCCGTGGTATCTCAGATATAGTTTGGTTTACGGGTAACTATTAAATTGACGATTCAAACCCGCAAACGTTCCTAGTGGTAGTAAAATTGATCGTGAATGGGTTTCATTGGATGTTTATCAATCCTATTATACGGTTTTTCGGTTACGGTTGCAATAGTTTATAGGCATAGTAACAATGTATACTATATTTGGTTGGATAAATTGGAAACACATATTGAAAAAGCACTATATGTATCTGTCAGAATACCAAACATGTTTTTGATCAATATAAATGGAAATTTCGGTTATTTACCACCGCTTCTATATACAGATTATATATATTTTATATATATTTTTATGTAGATAAAAAGAAAATGTTTTATTTTACAAGATAAAACAACAAACATTGGCTTAATGCTATTTAGCTTACCTTTGTGTAATGACGACCTCTGTGACGCAGTGGGCGAAGGCCCGTCTTAGACGCAGAAGGTTGCGGGTTCGATTCCCGCCGCTTGACAAATGTTTGCATCTGCAAATATTTGTCTCGGGATCTGGGTGTTTTTTATGTATAATATGTATGTATTTACAAAAAAAAGTAAGTATATAATTAGTATATCAGTCATGTAGTTCCTATAACACAAGCTCTGCTTACTTTGGGGCTAGATGATGCTGTGTGAAAAATGTCCAGCATTATTTTATTATTATTATTAATGAAGAGTGGGGCGGCGGTAGTGGGTTTGGAGGATTACCAAAATAAGATAAAATTGTATAAAATTATTGCTTTTCAATTCGTTCAATGGCGTTTCAATACGTAATACGTAAAGCCGCAAATCAACTGTGGCGTACGGACTTACGACGCACATATTATTGCGCGGTTCGCACAGAAGTTTGTCGTAAAATACATAGTAACTATTAATTCAATTTTTATTGATGTAGGCAGCAGTCAACGAATACTTTCAACTTTGGAATCATGATACCATAGAATTAGTTTAAAAAATAAAATCCTTTGAAAACCCTTTTAATGAGATAATATAAGGAAAGATGGAAAAAGATAACACAAGAGAATATAAATCTGAGCCAACAATTCTTACAATTGCATACTTTCCGCTCCATCCCAAGGTTGTCTGGAAGAGATCGTTTTTAAGCGATAAGACGGCCCATTGTATTTTTAGTTTTAGTTGTTTATTTTGTTATCTTGTGTACAATAAAGTATTTTCACTTATTCATTAATTCATCTGATTACAACATTAATTAGTAAGACTTACGTTAAGTCTATAAAAGCTATAATTATAAAATTAAATCATGAAAAAAAAAACATGTCTCATCAAAACTAAAACTTCAAAGACATTACTGTGATAAACAACAAAACACAAACAAACACGCTCACGACTATCTTCCCCATGGTGGGCACATACATTTTTGGAGTGGAAAAATCCATTGTTGCACGACTGACTTCGAACCCACGACCTCCGGATCAGAATTCGAACTACGTAGTATACTTTCACCACATTTTTTGGTTCATTTTTCAATGGGTTTTCTTCATAGGTCACTAGTCCCCTTTTAAGACAATACCTCAATCTGCTCAGGCTGACTTAACGCAGGGTGACCATGAAAAAACCGTTAACACGACAAATTAGTAGTAACATTTCTAAGATGATTAGGCTTTCCATCAACGCGTCCCGAAAACCAAGCAATATGGATTGATTTTTATCCAAACCCCGTCTGAACCAATCAACCGTTTAATCATGCAACCTCTCCTGTCCTATCCAATTTCGCTACACTCTACCATGGACCACTTCAGTGACGTACTCACTGTTCAATTAAATTGGGTGGGATAGTACAGGCACAGATATTATAATACTATACGAGTAAGTATAGACAGCGACAAAAGTATTAAACTAAATATTTTATTTCAAAATGTTGAATTGTAAATAGTTATTGGTATTAATGTTAATTTGTAAGCATACGATATTGAAAATTTTTTTACAATTTATTTTATTTGTAGCCAAATAAATAACTCATTTACTCAAAACCACTGAGGAAAAAGTCTCAAAAAGTATACTAAAGGCCGTGTTGGCCTACCCCGACTTCTGATCCGGAAATCGTGGGTTCGAACCCGGTCGAGTACCAATGGATTTTTCCACTCGGAAAATTTATGTACGCATTAACACATGCTCTAAACGGTGAAGGAAAATATCGTGAGGAAACCGGCATACCGTAGAACCAAAAATTCGAAGGCATGTGCCAACAGTTAGTGTTCCAATAAGCGGCGATGGGCTTACAACCTGTCACGTGGTATGCTTACTTGCAAAACGCGGGCATGTGCCAAATGTAAAGTTTGGACGTGCCTCTGACTATCCCCTACTTGGTATCCTCAAAGATCTACTCACTGATTATGTATCTGAGTATGTCCACCATGGGGAAGACAGTCGTTAGCAAGTTTTTTTTTTATTTATTTTTTTAATCCTAACAGGAAATGAGCAAGCGAGAGAGATAAAGATCTGAATGGCAGTGAGATTGTTTAGTAAAATAACATTAATAAACTATAACTTTGAAAGATTTTCTTGTCGCCTATACCTAGTATGGGACTACTACTTTTGTGTAGGTACCTACGTCAACAATTGTAACCTCGCATCTTTTCCTAAATCATCCTTCCTCAAAATGGAATGAAATGGAAAAATCACCACTTTTCCACCCTTTCTTCATCTATAAGTCAGCCGCACAATAAGAATAAACGAAAACTTCGAAAACTTTTATCGTCAACTGTACATGTGGATGTGGCTACTTGTATCCGGTAAGTGTAGTGGATACGTGTCTCCAAACATTTCAGACGCTGGTATTTCGGGTATTTCCACATTAAGCTCCCTGTCTTCGGATGCACCCTTGATAGTGGTCGGATTAAATTCTAGAGGGCGTGGTAAAATAATGGGGCTGTCAGGTGAAGCTCCTCTTATATTGAAAATGGGGTAGAAATGTGAAAGTTATTTAAAAAATTGAAATGTGGAAGATTTTGATGTTATTTAATAAAATTGTTTGCTCTTTTTTATTCCATCTAAATTTACAGGTAGGATTTTACATGATTCTTTCAAAAGTTTCATCTTGAAACGAATTTTTTTCGTTTTATTTTTCTAAAAAAAGTACTTAATTAAACAGAAATAATAATAATTCTAAAAGGTCTATCTATAGCAGCGTTCAAGTTACACAGTTCAAACTTTTAACTTAAGCAAAATAATATGTCTTTCGTTCTGTTTTTCCAATCTATCTGTGTAATTTGCAATTGCCAGGGTAGCATATCTTGGACCATGTTTCAGCATCACTTTCATAGCTAAAACAATTTTGTGGAAGCAGTCAGGGCGGATGTACGGAAGGAACGTGCGTCGAAAAGTGGCGCATCACAAAACACAATGCGCTTTGTGACTTGAATGTGTAATGTCTAGGGATGTGGCGGTCGCATCGGCGTATTTATATTTCAATTTAGCTTTTCTCCGATATTCGTGCAATCACGATCGATGGCCCTGAAACTAAAGCTACATCTATCCTTAAACTGGTGCAGCTGAGATCGGGGACCATTTGACCCCCAGCTACACAGCTAATAGCATTAATCGTTAAATAATTCATACTTAATTTCGGTTTTATTTGTTTTCAGTACTCGTTATAAATGTATTTTTGTTGCGGAGCGTAGCGATGATTCATCTAAGGTTAAGAGTAACAATATCAAAGGTCAAACTTTCTTAACTTTCGAAGTTTTTGGACTTCTTTGCGTTTCAAGATACAAGATATATAATCTGCGTTCTTATCCGAGGAATTCTTCAATTTAAAATGTATTATATTGTTAAGTGTAAATCGCACATTATTGTTCAACCGAACAATAAATCAGCTTTACCTGTCATTACAGAGTTTGTGCCAGTCAATAACTAGCACAACCTTTTATTCTAAACCATTATGGCAACTGGCCAAATACCTGCTTGGCCAAATATCTCCACGACAGTATTAGGTCCACAGCAGCCCCTTTTAAATGGTCCCAGTCGTTAAATGCTACTCCGAACTGTAATTGAAAAGTAAGTTCCGAAGTTACCGAAGTCGATAGCTATAGGTGTGGATTCTTCCAAGGTTTCGACAACCCTATCGCCATGTCCTACATGCATTGAGTGGCGCTCCGGGGCGCTATGCATAGTGTACACCTTTACATAGTTTGATGATAACAGTCGAACAATATAGAGAACCTACTTAGTACTCTTTTTTAGACAAATGAAACAACCTTGTACGAATATATGAATGACGGATTATAAATGAAACAAGCAGAGTTTCTTACCTGATTCTGCTAGGCTTTGAAGAGAGCGAGGAATAAGCGTAAATTCACTTTAAAATTTTAAATTCACTCAGGTTTCTATAATTATGATCCTTGTGATTTCTATGAATATGACTTATTGACTTTGAATCAGTATCGTTTACCAGAAGGTACACGGTAAACGAGATAGGATTGAAAGCAGTAAATTATTAATTAAATACTTTTTCTGGATAATATTGTTTTTTTTCATGTTGTGTCCAAAAAATGTTTTTTTTTTTACTTTTTACAATATGTACAAAAACTAAACACTCAATTATTGTGTTTCTTCATCTATTGCAGTTACAATAGAAGTTCTATCACTAAGGGTCGCCCCCTCCACTGAGGGGACTGAAAGCCCACTGTAGCCCAAAATCGAGATTTGCGGAAATCCCAACTATGGGACAACATGGGCTGATAGTTATCATATTATACCCAATTTGGAATAAAAAAATAAATAATGCATTTGGGTAAGAGGTTTGTCATGTTTATTTTCACCGTTCTTGTTTCATTTCATGAATGGTTCAAAGGTAGGTTTTATCAAGCTACCAATGGGTAGCCTCCCCCCATTTCCCATTTTGGGCCATAATGCGCCAGTCACTCTCACAGGCATCCAGTTCGTATCCACCTTCTCCGTGGTCGGCCGCGACGCCACCTTGCTGTGTCAGGTTTAGATTAGGCAATTTAAGCCCACAGCTCGTCATGCATGCGGCAGACTTGACCGGCCCAGTTTCACTTCAGCTTGGCAGCTTTCTCTCCTACATCAGCAATTTTAGTAATATAATAAGTAATTAAAAAACATTCTATAGATGGGTTTAAGAATGAGAAGACGAGAGATCTTAATTATTTTACCGGCCCTTTATAAAATTGAAATACATTAGTTTGCCGTCAGTCTACCGTCGAACGTGGTCGTGAGCGGTGGTTATATAAAAAAGCTTTTAAATTAGCTATGAAACGACAACATATAATCAAAAAATTGTGGTTATATCAACCATTATATTAAAACTTTTTCAACCACTAATTAGGGTCTTATTAAGTTTTAGGTACAACTTCTTTCAGTTCAATAATGCTCAATAAATGGGGCAATTACCTAAACAAGCAGTAAAAATAATTGATTCTTAACGAACTTTTATTCTTATTATATTTGGCTCGAACAACGTTTTACTAAAATAAATAAGTAAATAAGCTTTAGTTTGTGGCCGCAGGAAAAACATATGTTATAAGATTTAACACCATACCAAGTATATTGTTGTTTTAAAATACCAATAAATAGTGAAAGATCATGAAGAACTAGTCAATATGTATTAAAAAAATAGAAGCCTTATTTATCAATAAAAAAATAAATAATTATTTTTTTATTTTTTATACTTACATGTAAATCAGCATAGGTCTTATATTAAAGTAGCTGTACATGGGTCCAGTGAGGGCGCTGCAAGTCCTCCTGGCTCCATCATCAGACCCTCGTTACCAATCCCAATCTATTGGACTAATCAAAATTAATCATATGAGCCCAAACTTGAGGGATTTACTTGTAGCCACTGAAGAGTTCCACTCTTCACCTCCTGGCTCCGCCATCAGATCAGCTCTATGATACCAAATTATAGTATTGTTATCTGAACTACATATACATACAAAGATATTATGTACATACAAAGATATTCTTTTCGATACAACAATTAGAAGTAGGTTAGTTACATTGTCTGTTTGTTATTAAATGGAAACCTTATAATTTTCCACGTTCGTGAGTCAGTCATCTCTCCGTCCGTATGTCACAACCCGATATCTCGCTCAACTTCAAGCGTATCGAGATACAATTTATTAGTACGCAGACCTGTTTTGCTAAAATGAAAACGAAAAACATTGAGTCCTAGAAGTATGAATCAAACATTAACCAATAGCATTCAATAGGAACTATCCATGGAAATGGGTTTGACGGATACCCAATGATAACTTTAAGGAGTCATGAGGCCTCTTTGCGACATGTTGTTGGCAGCCTTATTTGCCAGTTATGTTATGTTATGAAGTTATGTTATGTTATGAAAAAATGTTACATACGTATTGTAACAATTAATCTTTTGGCCTGGAAAAGTCCAGAAGTCCTGAAACGATTGACTCTTCTTATTTTTTTTTTATAATCTGCATTGAGTACTAATTCTGTACATAAAATTCCGCAATCTCACAAAGCACTCATCATTAATAGTCTGTGGAAGTGCACTGTAGGACTAAGGCCTAAGAGTGCCACAACGAACGATCTTGGGATAACTCTGTACACCGAATTTCCGCAACTTTTAATTTATCATCAGTCCATCGACAAAGCAGTCACACCGCACATTAATATATAAATAACAAACCAGGTAATAGTAAATTATTACTTAAAATTTAATAGTTAATTTTTGCAGAGGCTGCGAACTAGGCAATTGCAGGTCGAGTAACAGTTTGATCCCGAGCCGCAGACAAAGACTTCAATGATACGCGATAGGCAATTACATATAGGTATATATAGTGCTTTTCTAAAAAAATGGTATGAAATTAAAAAGGGATTTTTATGTAAGATATTATTTCTGTATCTATTATTAAAATAACAGAATCGATTCGGCCTCCTTCTTTACCGCCATTTATTTTTAATTTTACTGCATGTGCATTAAGTAGTTTACAGGAGTCTGTATATTCTCTGCATAAACGCAACATATTTGTACCAAGCTCAATGAAAGAGATCCAAATTCAAATCAGGCAAACAGGGAAAAAGTTTTGTCGTAGTCATTATTGCCGGCCTGCTGGCTGCATTGGGCATGCACCCAGCACGCCGGCAATGGATTTCCATACAAGTTTTTTGTTAACTGATGCTGTGTACGTAAAATCGATATTTCGCGTGTTCTTTTTTCGAAAGTAATGACTATAATTCCATGCATGTTTGAGAAAAATCTATTGTCAATTTATGTTCATGGATCTTTCGTATCATCGTTCGGCACGCAGGGGCAATAGAATAAGTCATTTAAATTGAAAATAGAGATCCCATGGAACATTAGGATGGGGGGACTTAAACGCTAATATTGGATATCACTGATTTATGCAAAATCTTTATCGGCGGCGACACCTGAAATTGAATTTCGGTCTTACATTACTTTCGCCGGAATGGGCGGGACGGTAATGATCAGATATTCCATTTTCTTTATTGCAGATGTATCTATGGGCTTATTGAATTTATGAATTATGGATCGCAGTTTTGTTAGTTTAGGATTTTATAGCAACCCAAAAGCTGGTTATCTGGTACTATATAAATATGTTAAAGATTACATACAATCTATTCTGATTTCACATCCAAAGCGGTTCAGTAGTTCCTCAGATTCTAAGCAACAAATATCCTAACCATCATCAGCATCAGTCTATAGAAGTACACTGCTGGATGGTCCAACGATTTTGGTCCAATCCAAATTCCCAAATTTTGAACTTCCTACAACCTAAACGATGCCATTAGTTCATCCTACCCACACTCAATCATCCTAATGTACATCCATAAGTCCATTAAGTATTAATGATTTGACCATACTGCATATAATAACTGTAACAATGCGATTTATAGCCCCTTAACTGAATTTATAATTGTATATTATTTTTTATATTTATATAGTACTAGCTTCTTTATTTTTATCCGTGTACCCACGGCTTCGCCCGCGTGGTACCCGGATAAAAATTAGCCGATCTGGTATAATGTATAAGCTATATAACTGTAAAGTTTCATCAAAATCTGTTCAGTAGTTTTTTGCGTGAAAGAGTAACAAACATCCATCCTCACAAACTTTCGCGTTTATAATAATAGTAGGATTTATACCAAAGCCACTGACCGGTCGCCTTAAATAATTTTAACGGACCCAGAGTTTCAACCCTAAAAGGCTCAAATAAATAAGCTCTATTATAACCTGAAATAACTTAATCAGATATTACGATTCTTTTCTGCTTAAAACTTAGCAAAACTATTATTCTTGAACTACTCTAACCATATGGTATATTTTGCTCCCAAACTGGAAACAGATGGTTTACTCCCGCCCAATAGCGAGTAGGAAGTTTGAAATCTCCTAGTTTCCGATTAGTTCGGCTCTAATTCGAACTTTATTTTGTGTAAAAACACGTTGCAAACTTCCTGTGAACTTGTCGGTTGAACACGTTTGAAGTTTGTGGTACAGATTTAAGATTTTCGTGCTGATAGATACTAGCTTTTTGATTGCAAAGTGAAATAGTTCTGCTTTTCCTTTTCTGCGCCTCTGGCTAAAAATATTTGGACCACACAAAGGCTTTTTTCGTTTTATGCTCTCCAGATTTTAGGAGCCGTGTTGGCCTAGTGACTTCCGATCGAGGTCATGAATTCGAACCCGGTCATACACCGATGGATTACTCCACTAAAAATAAATATGTGAGCATTAACACGTGCTCAAAACGATGAAGGAAAACATAGCCTTCGTGAGAAAACCGCCCGATATAGAACAAAAAGTACATAAACATATACAAAACGCGGGCACGTGCCCAATGTTTGGACATGCCTCTGACTGCACTCCACTTATAATCTTCAAAGATCTACCCACCGAGTGTATCTGAAGATGTCTGGCTGGCTACGAAAAGTAGTCATTTCGTTCTTCAACCGTCTAATTACGAAAAATAAGTATTTAGGTACCGCAAAAAGTTTGTACTCCAAAAAGTAGCATTTTACGATTCAACCAAAGTTCTGTTCGCCAAAGTATGGCTGCTATTTATTTTAAACATAAATATCAAAAGCTCTAATTAAACGACTGATATGCAATAGCTATAATAAAAAAATAGCTCTCTGAAAATACTAAATTAAATATTTTTTATCGCGATATCTTTAAAAAGAATGTATAAATGCTTAAATATACTTCAAATATTTGAGCTTTTTAGACTAACATTTTATTTTTGCAAAACTTTTCTACCGATACGAAAAGCAACGCTCGTTTTTGTACTGTAATTATATTTTTTAATATCCTCTTAAGTTGTTTCTCAACTAGTTAGTGTCTGGTAATAAATAAATTTATGTATATATACATCTTCCTACTTAATTAGGTATTTTTTATGACTTGCTTTTCCTACTACGATCATGTCCACTTATTATATAGTGATACCATGTTTTGTTTGGGTGTCTGTTACCAACAAAGGTTCGTAACGGCTGAACCGATTTTGAAATATCTCACACATAGGTACAGTTTGTAATCAGTAATAAAATAAACCAAACCAACCGAAAAGTTGATAATAACCGAATTATTATCAACCGACTTCATGGATAAGGTAGGTATGCTTCAAGGGTGGTCCCATATAAATTTTGATTAATGCAAAAAAAATGGGTGATGAAATTTCATATTGGACTTTTTATCAATTTCCCGTTATTTAAAGTCGGTGTTTGACATTTAATGTCATATAAATTATATCATCTAATGATGTACATTATTCAGAGTTTCTCTCAAACGAAGCCGGAAGTCGCCAGTAGATAATAATAATTAATTGTCCAAATAAATGGTTCTTAATATCTAGGGTGTAATGTAGTGGAATAAGCGGGCCCTGAAGATACCTCCCCCAATGGTGGGTAATGGGAAAAGTTTCACCGATAATTCATCTAGTTACCGCCTTATTAATATACAATGGACAAACAAACCGTGACAATGATTAGACAAGTTTTGTTGTAAATTACTTACAACAAAACTGTAGTTCGATTTTGAGTTGAGTGTTAAAGAATTCACCTTTTTTATAGGGCACACTTATTATTTATCAAGATTCCACTATCAGTCAGTCAATAGACTCTTTTTAGAGCTTTTTTGACCAAGTCATGTAGACCTGATACAATTATTGAAATAAGCAAGTAATCCGTTTTAAAACATAGAAACCGGATTACAGTTATCTATAATCTTAATATTAATTTATACAATTTATTAAAAAATGACACTTTTTTTGACATTTTAGTATCCTATTTCACTCTCTAGGCTAAAACAAATCTATTGACACCGCATTTATATTTCCATCAGGTTTTGATTGTTTTTTTTTAAATCGGGAATCGTTTCGCCGTTTGAAATGTTTGACATTTTGTGCTTTCTATGTAACTCTCGCGATCAAGACAATTCCACGGACACCTCATTTATCAAAATTCAACAAGCCGTTAAGGCTACAGGATAAGCTAAAGGATTTTTGATTCATCGGAAATCAAATATGGCGGTTTGTAGCAGCCATATTTGATTTCTTGGTACTTTATATATCCTATGTTAGTCTCGTGATCAAGAAAAATCTAATGATACCCCATTTATTAAAATCCATCAAGCCGTTTAGGCTACAGCGAGAGCCAAAGGAAAATACATACATACATACATATACCCGTAAAACATTACCCTCCTTTTAGGCAGTCGGGTAAAAATAGTACCTATCTAAGTTTATATCAACCTCAAACAGTTTCTAAAGAAATTCCCTTCCATAGATAATGTTAAAGCCAAAGAAAAACAAACACTCACAACTGTACTCCTCATTATGTATATCCTAACTAAGATACAAACTCAATGCTTCCTTTGAAGATACCAAGTAAATGATAGCCAGGGGCACGTTCAAACGTTACATTTGGCACATGCCCGCGTTTTGCAAGTAGTAAGCATTACACGTGAAAGGCTGCATGTCCATCTTCACTTATTGATACACTCACTGATGGCACATCCGTTGGAATTTTTGGTTTTAGGGCATGCCGGTTTCCGATGTTTTCCTTTGCCGTAATGAGCACGTGACTGCGCACATATTTTTTTCGACTGGAGAAATGCATTGGTACCCGGGTTCGAACCCAAGACCTCCGGATCGGAATTCCCCCATGCAACACGGCTCTTTAAAAAACATATGAATTTTGTTTTAGTCTCAGTTCCTTTGTTTCTCAACCAATCATCTCCGCCAGTTTATCGTAAAAATATCTACCTTATTTAGTAAACTATTTACCAATGAAGTCTCGCAGCCTTCGTAAAACATCATAAATTATTAAATTAATTTGATGTGTTTGTTTCAGAGGAGGTTTGAAATGAAATAGAAAACTTACAAGACTTCTTTTGAAAAGTATTAGAGCTATGAAAATTAAAGCCCTATAAAATATGGACAAGAATAAGAAAAAGAATTACGCAAATGGAAAATTCAAGAAAGCAAAAACAGAGAATTATCGTATAGATGACGACATCACTACGAGTTGTTGTTTCTGTATCAAAACCAAGAAAAGTAAGAAAAAAAGCTTGATAGCTGGCTGTATAACCAACTTGGGAATCTTTATACTGCTCCTCGCTTACACTTTATTAGGAGCATTTATATTCCTAGCCATCGAGGGTAGTGCCGCAAAAGTACAACAGAAAACCCTTGCGACAACATTGTATCAGGCGAACGAGAATGTAGTACCTCTGTCAAAGATAAATGGAAGTATATCCCAAGCCAGTGCAGAGCTACGATCGCAAACAGTTGAAAGCATTTGGGAGATCACAGTGTCGCTCAATATTTTGTATAAAGAGAACTGGACGAGACTTGCTGCTCAAGAAATAGCCAGGTTTCAGGAAAAGTTGGTGGCTAGAGTGGCTGCTGATGTATCAGCCCAGTATGGAGCGAGGGCTTTGGAGTCAGCTCCGGCACTAGTCTTGGATGAATACGAGTGGAACTTTGCGAAAGCGTTCCTGTATTCTTTGACTGTACTCACTACTATAGGTAAGTTCCATTCAAATTTCTTTACAAGAAACATCTGGATACCACTATCATCATTAAACTGGCAGAAATCTACTGATAGACAACCACGATAAAGTCTCGAGCCTATTGATTGACTGATAGTGGAATCATTTTGATAAAAGACTCATCTATCCATTTGGTTCTATACTACCCTAAGTATCATATTTTTTCTATCTTCAGTCTGGATCTTCAGTCAGTTTTTAAGATCTCAGTATTTTTGGCATTATTATCTAGGATATTTTTTTTTTCCAGGGTATGGCAGTGTGGCACCAAAAACAGCTATAGGCAAAGCTGTAACAATAGGTTACGCCATGATAGGAATCCCAATAACACTTCTATACCTATCTGTGGTTGGAGCTTTGCTATCCAGACTTGCTCGAAGCGTATTCAGCCGAGCCCTCTGCTGCTGCCTTTGCACAAAATGCGGATACTGCTGTTTAGATGAAAGGACGATGACAAGCAAGGAGCACAAAGAGAAGGTCAGAAGGCAGGACGATTTCAGAAATCAAACTCTTCATTTGCAAGAGCCTTATTACGTGAGATCCCCATCAGGAACGATAATCTCAGCGTCTCAAGCACACAGCGTTAGCACCACATCTGTCAAAGATAAGTCACAAACCTTGAACTTCCTACGAGACTGTGACTCAATGAGTTGCACTGATACTGAATCCAGAATGTCATTACGAGGATTATCGATTCTTGCTCCTATTTGTTTGTGCCTAGCTGCCATTTTCGTTTACATTTTCTTTGGAGCGTTGGTTTTATATCAGCTGGAAGGTTGGAGTCCTATTGATGGAGTTTATTTCTGTTTCATGAGCCTTAGCACGATTGGTTTCGGACACCTAGCACCAGGCGCGACGCAGAACAACGGAGCTTCTTCTGGGACTATCTGGTTTTGTTCTATCTACATCATGACTGGGCTCGCTCTCACTGCAATGTGTTTCAATGTCTTACACGATGAGATAGTGCACCGTTTGCGCCATCACGAAAAGGTCCTCAAGTCGAATTCTCAAAAGGTGATGACGTCAGAGTTTCTACACAGGTCTTGACGAGACGATAGCGGCGACCTGACCGAAGAGACATTGATCCATTCTGAAGGGGAATCATTGCCGGAGGTTCTTCATCATGTGTCAGGTTCGAGATGTGAGGGTGGAGCTGTTCGTAGGTCTGTGTACACAGTCAGAGAGGAGAAAGAACCAGTGAGCCCCATGTAAATAGAATTTGTATTGGTTTCGACCTCAATTGTTATGGCCAAAGAGTTGGGAACTGTAGACACTGATATAGATGTTTTTTGTGATAACTGAATGAATACCCTTAGTAATGGTGAAATAGTAATATTTGAGTGAATTTTTCAACAACTGCTAGGGGTTTTCGGTGTCGACATGGAGACACATGTTCAAATCCTGAATATTGTAACTTCTTGTGTTCAAGTATTATTATTATCTCGTACAATTTAGTTGTGAATAGTTACCTAATTTGATGCCAACTTGTAATATTGAAACGACTGACCATAATGGAGTTAATTATTTTATAAAGAGTATAAATCCCTTTAGGTTATTATTAAGTCCTTCATTATCTTAAAACTTCAGTAAAAATAGAAATATGTGTATCACTTTTCCATTACTTTAATGTTTTATAAAAGTTCAGTATAGAACTAATGAGTGGAACTAATGATGGGTGAGATATTATAATTTAAATTAGTATAACCATTTCTAATGTATAAAGTAGATAAAACATACTCGTACGATGGTTTGAATGTTGTGAAACAACAAAAATAAAATGTATCAATTTAATTAATTATACCTGGTATTGTTTTGGTGTATGATGCGTAATTAACTATAGCCTAGTCTCGTGTAAAGATTGAGTATGGATTTTTTTGTAAGATTTTTTTTTGTGGTTATGAGTAATATAAAATTTTGTAATAGAACAATAATAAAGACTTTAAACCGATTCGAATAATTTAATTTATTCAAAATAAAAACATCCTTACAAACATTGTCCTAGAATCAAATTAACAGGTAAAAGGAAAAAGAGCATTAGCAAGGAACAAAGTCCTTTTATCACATTGGTTCTTTTGTCATCAGTCACTAAGCAGGTCCTTGTCATGGCCAAAGTACTTCACCTACTATAAACTTTTAATGTTGTACAATGAGCGGTCATATCGCTTGATACCATGCAGTTGGATAACAGTCATGATGATATCAAGAATCATTAAAAAAGGTTAACTACTTGAATTGAAATTTTCAAAGTGAATTCACACCGATAACTCGCGCGCCACCAAGCCTAGAAGATTCAGGCAACAAACTCTGCTAGATTATTTTTTTGATGATCCTTCACTATCATAATTACAATTATTGCTTCATAAAATTATTTCTGGCCTCTTTAATTACTATCTTTAATTCATCTATTATAGTGAGGTGCCAAATAAACGAATAGAATTTGAAATACTTGGAATAATTTTTGGAATCGTCTTAATGTATGTAAATTCGCATTTAATTCAGAATGATAAGCTGGGAAATACAGATATCATACTTTAATAAGCCTTCACTTTATGGCGTTGTCATCTCCAATTATACCTGTTATCGTTGACCCGAAATTAATTTTGCCTCTAGAAAATCGTCCTTTCATCGTTTTGTTCCAGCGCTCACGAATACAAGGTGTCAAGGTGTCAAGGTGTAATGTACAAGGTGTGTACATTATGTCTAGGTGTAATTCTACATAAGTTTTGTAATTTTTCATTAAAACATGAAAGCAAATGATTCTGATGATAGTATTTGATGTTATTTATTATTTATCAGTCATCATTGAATCATTTTGTTAACATTAAACGATTGTGTCAAAAATACCTTAATAAAATAATAAAAACTTTCATGCAGTTTTTTTTGCAGTAATATCTTTCAAATTTTTTTTTTTAAATCATAATGTCTATTAATCCTAAAGAAGGCACTTTTCATTTAAAAAAATAATATCAAATCACAGTATCTCAAATAAAATTAACAAAACTAGCAAATTCACATGAATGCACGAGAGATAAAACATTTCGCTTCAGTAATGAGAGCATCCATAAAAGTATTTTCAAGATAAAGCCACCTTTTGATTGAGAGGTATTAACGGTGCTCCGGACGTCGATCATTAAGCATTGAAAATGTCCATTGAAAATGCTAAATGCTCGAAAACTTTCTGTAACAAATTGAAAATACACACTGTATGTCGTCATGCGGCAATTTCAGCATCGGACGCAGTTGTACTAAGGTGGTGCTAACGGGGAGGCCCTACTATTGGTGAGTATTTGAGATGGTAAGAGATTTCAGGAAGCGATTGCCAGTACCGTAAAAAAGGGTATAAGAAAATAAAACGCTTGGTAACGTGAGGTTACCAAGTAGGGGCAATTCCAAATGTTTCAAGTCCATAGCCGCCAATTGAAACATTAACCGTAAACTCTTGCTGGTTCTAGAATTAAAAATATCACTGTTTTGGAATAATGGTCAATTTATCGACAAAAAAATGGTGTAATGCTAAGTGCAACCTAGCATTAAGTTCGCAAATGCAGTAAATAATTTTATATATTTATATATTTGCACGACCTTCGGATCAGAAGTCGGATGGTTAGATGGTCTATAAACTCCATCCCAATATGAAATGACAAAACACAAATATAAAATTAATTGAATGTTATAATTTTATAATAATAATAAAGGCTACAAGCATTATTCTGAGATTTAAATAAAGAAATAGGAAATAATAATAATAATGCTGGATATTTTCACACATAATCATCTAGCCCCAAAGTAAGCAGAGCATGAGTTAAGGGTTACCAAGGTTAGGGGTCGTCACCACAAAGACACACCCAACTCGATAGACCGATGACATTTGAATTCAGTGGATGAGGTAGCTCAAAATCGTTCACCATAACACTATTTGGAGGAGTCTTAAGTCCAGCAGTAGACTTCCACACCTACAGGCCGTTGATGAGAATGCTGAAAAAAATCATAATTTTATTTATTTTCCAAAAACGGTTTATGTTTGTCCGCGATTTCGGATGAGATTTGTTCTAATTTCTTTAGTTACTAGTTTCGATGAGTTTCGGTGCGAGTTTTGTTCGAGGTTTCATAGTATTGGATTTATCGTAAATATGCGATCACGTTGAAATAGCCGCGAACTGCAGTGCCCATGTAATAGCTTTCCGCGCTCTTGTTATTGCGCGTTTTGGGTACTGCACCTTGTTTTTAAATAAGCATTATTTTGGTATTGCTTTTATGTTCGGCGGTGTGTGAAACGAATGATTGGACAGGAAATCCGATTTTACGATGTGTAAAAATGAAAGCTGAAAATGTTTGCGTTGATCCTGATTTTATATTGAGCCTGGTGGCGTGGCGAGGCGCTGGTTCGATTCCCGCTGCGCGTTGAATGTTTGCATGTTCCGCAGATCCTGAAATAAATGGAATAATAATTATATTAATTTATTTATTTCAGGCAACACAGTAAAGTACACATAGAAATATAGGCCCATTAGCATTATATATTATACAAATAAAATACATATAGTTATATAAAACAAACGAAGCTTATTATTGACTGCGGCCTGAGCGTGGTATTTGTTCTGGTTCTCGGAATTGTGGTACCATGGTACTCGTAATTCCTGATATCCACGATACAGGGAATCCTATCGGTATGTGATTGTTAAGTGTTAATTTATTTTATTTTTAAAATTGAATTTTTTTGCTACGGATAAATTCCATACCGCAAGCATGCCGACATTTTTAATTCCAACATAAATATCTCATTCATTTAGATTAAATAAAATAATAAATAAATAATGCTGGACCTTTTTCACACAGCATCATTTAGCCCCACTAAGCAGAGCTTGTATTAGGAGAACTAAATGACTGTTTATATAGTTTTATTTTGTAAATACATAAATATTACATATAGAAAACACCCAGACCCGAGACAAATATTTGCAGGTTATACAAACATTTGTCCCGCGGCGGGATTCGAACCCGTAACCTTCTGCGTCTCAGACGGGCCTTCGCCCTTTGCACAGAGGTGGTCAAATTATATTTAATATAAGATTATATTTAAGTTATAATATAAGATTAGCATTTTGATGTAAACTGTAAGTTTGTGAAATAAATAATTCTAATTCTAATTCATGATGATGGGTCACATCAAACTTATCTAATAAAACCCAAGTGAACCGATTTCATAACGGCCGTGATGAATTTCAAAGAGAACATGTAAAAAAAACACTAAACAAAACCTTCACGCAAAAGGGTTAAAAGATACGCGAGCCGATTATCCCTCATTTGGGGGTATCGATATTCACGCAGATTTTACACCGCATCGATTCGATTCAATTTACCCAACAAGGCTTTTTCGTCATGGCAGATTATGAGTTTTTTTTTTTTCAAGTAATACTTTTGTCAGTTGTGAGTAAGCAGGTTTTTCTTTGTGCTTAATTTCTTTCATATCATTTGACAGGCACCGCAGTGGTATCTCTCGATCGGATCACTTGTCATAAAGATCATATCAAACTTTAAAAACAATTGGCGTATGTTTTGTTCTTGTTTCAAACCTTGTATAACACTAGAGGTAAGACTCGCGCGTTGTCGACAAAACAAAATCCTGACATAATTTTTGAAGAACCCAATACTGTTGTCACTTGGGAAACCCCAGCAGAGATATTATTTCATAAACTGAGTGTTCCTGGAAGGAAGTTCACCTGAAACCGCACGGTGGCGCAACCACCCAGGCTGGGCATCTGGGTGTGAGGATGAATCCCCTATCCGTGGTGAGCGGTGTTTAATCTAAACACAGTACTTTGTTAGATCCAACCTCGTAGCTAGCCAAATTGAAGGGTCCCAAAACGCGGACTGGCTCGTGGAAGTCGCAGGTGGTACGAAAAAAACAATTAGGTATATACAAAAATACAGATGAAACAGCCAGCTATCTAAAGACCGTTGCAAACGATCCATAAATAGTTCAACTGATCCAGATTACTACCAGACATAAGCGTTCTCAAAATGCTGGAAGCATTGCCACGCTGAATGGCAATGCTAATGCGTTGACCTAGATAAGAGCCAGAGCTTTCTGTTCACGCTTCGACCAGTCACCCTGAAATAATTTTGAATACGCAAAGGGCCCGGTTCTCTACGGACCTACAGTCTCAACTCCAAAAGGCTGAAATAAGGAAACTCTGTCGAGACTTTGATATGTGCACCACTTGAGATCCTTTCCCGAATCAGCCGTTACATCGGCTCTAACTGATGTCTAAATTATATAATTAAAAGCTTTATACATCTTATTTTCTTAAAAAAAGTACGACGACAATTTCCTTGAGTAATTCTTCCAGGAAACCTAAAAAAGCATCTTTATTAATTTCAACTTTCTATAGCGCTATTCGTAGAAAATGTAAATTCTAGTACAAAGGCATCCTACAAGTACGACGTCTCAGACGATTCCTGCCTTTTACTTGTAGCTCTAAGATGCTATAATCCGGTATTATAGGAAAAAAGCGATCGTAAGATGAAATGGAATTGAGACATTTTGAAGTTAAGGTACAGAGCGAGGAAGCACACGATTTCTATATTACTAGAGCCGTACATTTTTAAAGAGTCTTCAAGACATCATGGGAACAAAGCATCTCTATCAGACAGTTTTCTTTACGTTGTGAGAAATTTGACCACTATTTTTTTATGACATAACCTTCTTTAAAATTATCTACCTGGTACTTTACCCCTTTCAGCGTATTGTCAGTTCTTAAAAACGCTTTATATCAAGCTATCGTGGGTTGATATCATTTTTGGATATTATTACGATTATACCACGTATCCTATCCTATCCTGCTGACATTTCGTTGACCGTTAGAGATCCTTCCTCATGAGCACCGTCCGCGACCACGTTCGACGGTTGTGAGACGTTAATGAGCAGGAGAATAGTAAAGTATGTGGGTTAGTCATCAAAATGTTCTAAAATGAAATCAAACTGTTAAATTTCATGGTAATAAAAAAGTTGAAAATGTACATATTGAGCGTTGTTTTAAACAACAAACAAACACGCTCACGACTGTCTTCCCCATGGTGGACATCCTCAGATACATACTCAGTGAGTAGATCTTTGAGGATACCAAGTACGGGGTAGTCAGAGACACGTCCAAATATTACATTTGGTACATGCCCGCGTTTTGCAAGTAGTAAGCATTCCACGTGACAGGTGCAAGCCCGTCGCCGCTTATTGGAACACTAACTGTTGGCACATGCTTTCGAATTTTTGGTTCTAGGGCATGCCGGTTTCCGCACAATGTTTTCCTTCACCGTTTTGAGCACGTGTTTATGCGTACCTAATTTTTTCGAGTGGAAAAATCCCTTGGTGCACGACCAGGTTCGAATCCACGACCTCCGGATCAGAAGTCGGTATCACCCACTAGGCCAACACGGCTCCTACTAGGTCTTAAAGTCTTGAAGTACTTTTAAAATTGATACCTGTAACCCGTTAGGTTCCCATATAGTTTTTACGTTGACGGACCTCGGTTGACATACGGACATACCACAAACAAGCACACACAAAGAAAATAAACACTTGTGACACGTGATTCGTATTTATTTTATGTGTATAGTAATTAATTGGTTTGTTCATATTATTAAGTGTGGAAATACAAACAAACTATGTTGAATAACAATTACATAAATAATAATGTTGGACATATTTTTAAACAACGTCATCTAGACCCAAACTAAGCATAGCTTGTACTATGAGAACTACATATCTGATATAATACTTATATACTTTTTTTGTAAATAAATACATTATACATAGAAAACACCCAGATCCCGAGACAAATATTTGCAGATGCAAACATTTGTCCCGCGGCGGGAATCGAACCCGCAACCTTCTGCGACTCAGGCGGCCCTTCACCCACTGCGCCAGAAAGGTCGTCAATCTATTATATATATATAATAATTATTATCATCAAAGAGAGGCATCCCAATTCTTCAAATTCAAATAAAACTATTATTTCTTTCTTTTTTTAATTCCTAACTTGTATTCCCTGTGGCGTGGGTCACAAAAGCGAAGAGTACCACGTAACATAACACTTACATGCTTAGGAACTTATAAAGATTTTATAGGCTATTTGTCATTTTGTTAACTGTCCCAACATATTACTCCTGGATCAGAGTATGTTACCAAGTTAGTTTATTTTCGATGTCTGCCAAATAAATGTTTTTCATTTCACATAATAGAAAGTGACAATGCAATGTTTAGCCCTTAGACCAGAAACAAATAGTTGCAGATCATGCAAACATTTGATCCACAGTAGAAATTAAACCCCGTACCTCCCATTTCTCAGTTAGCCACTCAACTGCCGCGCCACGAAGGTCGGCTTCTATGCGATATCATAGTATTCCTCAGAGTTTTCCTCGAACAAAAAAACCTTTATCGTTACAATACTACTTGTCCTTTTCCGTATACTCAGATGTCATCAAGTCCCTAGACAATGCTTACCTCCAGACATCAACCAGGCGATATCGTTACAAACTGATGGCAACCCTTCTACTAACTGCTGCCATCTCATTATGTAAAGCCTCTACACAGCACCGCAGTCGTTGTACAAAACAAAGCGCATTCTTCACATGGAATAGTATGGAGGAGCTGATTTGAAGGACATGATTTGGAATGATACGAAACCCAACTGAAACAAAGCACTACTCAACTTGGTCAGGAACTGCTATTCAAAGAATAAGCCTTATTTTTTTCAGATATATTTTTACAAAGTCTTAGTCTAAGCTTAATGGCGGGCACTAAAGTATCTGAGTATCTTAGTTGTCGTAATAAATTAACAAAAAAAGATTTGAATTATATTTTTGTAATTTATTGGGTAAGAATACTAAGCTTTTTAAACGTTAATAAAAAAAAAACTCTCACGACTGTATTCCCCATGGTGGACATCCTCAGATACATAATCAGCGAGTAGATCTTTGAGAATACCAAGTAGGGGGTAGTCAGAGGCACGTCCAAACATTACATTTGGTACATGCCCGCGTTTTGCACGTAGTTAGCATTCCACGCCCATCAAGCCCATCAATGGGTTGCAAGCCCATGCCTTCGAATTTTTGATTCTAGGGCATGTCGGTTTCCTCTCCGTTTTGAGCACGTGTTTTTCGAGTGGAAAAATCCATTGGTGCACGACCGGGTTCGAACCCACGACCTCCGGATCAGAAGTCGGGGTATCACCCACTAGGCCAACACGCCTTGATACCGTTATAGTGATGGATATATCTTTGTCTCTCCATCATTTAATCATCTTTCTTTACATTATCAATTATTTTCATGCGCTTTCAGATTGCATGCTATAAATTACGTAAATATCGTTGCCTGTTTGTCTATAGGTTTCGTGTGTAACTAAATTCATTTCACATTCAAAAATGTTTTTTTATTGCAGAATCACTCCCGAGATAGCGTAACTATAAACAATACAGCATAAACTCCAAAACTAACATCCAACCAAGTTTGGCAAACAAATCTCCTCGTCTGCAGACTACATTTTATGAGCTCACAGTATTTTGTGGTGCGAATATTTTACCGATAAATATCTCTTAAGACGTTTCCCTTCTGTTTATCGTGGGATTTCGCTGATTCCTTAAACAGTTTTTCTTTTAAACCGCTTTTTATCTCTCGAATATTGTCTCAAGATTGCAGGATAGGAATTTCGCTATTCTACTCTGGGGGACCCAAACATTAATGTGAGAATCAAGCAAATTGGTGATTTTTAAGCGTCGGTAATGTTTTCTCTGCAAATAAAAGCTTTGTTTTTTTGTATAAATTGGAGCTGGATTTCTTTAGAGCATCTCTTACTGGAAATCAATACTACAGTAGCATGTCGACACGATGGCTCATTGGATATAAAGTTTGGAAAATTCACGTCAACGTGGTCCACTCCATACTAATTCTACGCAGTTTCTGATGACATCATAAAATATTCCCAATGCCTACGAGTAGTTTAGTTATTTATTAAATTAAATTTATTGCATTTCATAAATTTACTAAATTTCAAATTGGGTATAATAAGAATATTTTATTCTATTTTATTAATATACAATTAATAAAATAGAAGTAGAACAATATAAATATTAGGTTATTTTTATACCTAAGTGTATATATGTAATCGAGGTACCTACCAAACAACACATACTCGACTTTTAACATTTTTGAGCATTAAAATTTGGTATCTTGTTCAACCGTTACGAAGATTATAACCTATAATCCTATAAGAAGATATAGTAAGATAAAAATTGTTTAGTTTTTCTGAATAACGATCCGTCTGCGAAAGGCTGAATCAGCTCTGATCTCAATTACTTATCGAGCTAGTTTAATTACCTAATCTTTTAATTAAATATTAAAACGGTCTAGTAGATAATCGAGATTTATCATATAAAACAAGAGTAAATGCCATCGTATAGAAGTGAAACTCTGAGCTTAACACCATTTTGGTACAGGCACTTTTCAGAGATATGAGGCGAACAATTTTGTTGTATTGTTTTAGATTTAACCTAGCGCCGTTTTGGTCGGCCGATAGTTTTATAACCTTAATAACTTTCAAACAAACGACACTCGCTTTCGCGGCTTTCAGAAGCTGCGGTCGTTGACCTCTCCGATCGAATAAGCCTCTCTGATCTGTGATACTGTGACAGAACAGTCAAGTCAGGCACAAAAATGAACGGTGTAGTTCAGATAACGATTAATGTGGATTGAGATGATTGGAACTTCAAAAAATAAATGTTTAAATTAGTTAAAACCATTTAATACTAATGTAGATATAAGATTTATTCGTTGTACTATAATGTACATGGGTAAAATTAACCCACCGCCCGCTGCCAATTATTGGTAAGGTTAATTATTTTACCAATAATTGGCAGCGGCTAAACAGCCGACTACAGTTAAAAAAAACAATTCATACACTCACCCCTTCCATTTCCCCACCACACCCTTTTATAAGTTTTTGGTATGTTAAATTCCTAAAACCTGAAAAACGTCATTATTTATTTATGAGTAGCTACAATTCCAATTTCCTACCTTTAAAGAACCGATACTCCTATTCAAACTTTCGGCCCCCATTTCCTTTCCATTGTTTGTTCCAAATACACCTTTATTCTATTCTATCCCACCACACATATAGGGTATATTTGTAATCACACAAACGCATTCGGGTATATATTTCCAACCATCGAACCCTTTGTAAACTTGTAGAACTTATTGATAGTTTTTTTCGATCGATATAAATTTATTTTTATATAAATTTTGAAGTGTTATTAAGTAAATCTCTAAAATCATCTGTTTCTTGTTAAGATTTATACGTCAACGTGTACGTTTTAGTGCTTATTCAAAAGTCAAAAAGTTAAAAATATATTATAACGACATTCTAAAATATGAATATAGCGGCGATGGGCTTGCAACCTGTCACGTGGAATGCTTACTACTTGCAAAACGCGCGCATGTTCCAAATGTAATGTTTGGACCTGCCTATGACTACCCCCACTTGGTATCCTCAAAGATCTACTCGCTGAGTATGTCCACCATGGGGAAGACAGTCGTGAGTGTGTTTGTTTGTTTTGTTTTTTTAAATATGATATAATAGGTTGGGGAAAAAGTTTCTTCGCATTTTTTAAGAAAATTCAAAACATTTTTTAATATAGTTTATTTACATTTAACTAAAGTATGTAGGTACCATTTTGTTCGATAACTTTTTGCCATTTTGTAGGCAGGGACATGATCCCATTGCTATAAAAACTTTGGGGCTTCTGTTCAAAATACCGCGACAAGTGGTTTTGGCAGTCCTCTCGTGATGTTAACCTGACACTGCCTAAAGAATTCTGAAGAGACCGAAACAGGTGGAAATCTGAAGGTGCAAGGTCAGGACTATACGGCGGATGCATTAACACATCCCAGCCAAACTCTCTTAATTTTTGCTGAGTGGCTAAAGATGTGTGAGGTCTAGCGTTATCATGATGAAAAACCACACCCCTTCTGTTGATTAACTCCGGCCGCTTTCTCTCAACTTCTTGTTTTAATCTCATCAGTTGTTCGCAGTAGAGTTCAGAATCGATGGTCCTGCCTGGTGGTAACAGCTCATAATGAATAATGCCCTTCCAATCCCACCACACACACAGCATCACCTTGTTGCGAGTTAACCCGGGTTTCGCCACAGTCTGTGAAGCCTGACCGGCCTTTGACCACGACCTTTTTCGCACGTTCTTGTCGTACGTGATCCACTTTTCATCACCAGTTATCAGCTTCTTCAAAAATGGTTCGGTTTCATTACGTCGTAATAAAGAATCACAAATGAGAACACGGTTCATTAGGTTTCTTTCAGTGAGCTCGTGAGGTACCCAAATATCGAGCTTTTTTGTGTACCCAGTTTTTTTCAAATGCGCCAAAACTGTTTTGTGGTCAATTCCCAGTTCTTCAGCTACGTCGTAACTACTGATATGCCGATCTTGCTCCACTTTTTCAAAAATGGCATCCATTTTATCCGTAATAGGGCGACCAGAGCGACGTGCATCTTTGACATCAAAATTTCCGGATTGAAAACGCTTAAACCAAATTTGTGCTACTCTCACAGACACTGCACTAGGTCCATAAACATCGCAAATTTTTTTCGCGGCTTGCGTTGCATTTTTACCTTTTTTGTAGTAAAATTTTAAAATGTATCGAATTTCTTCATTAGATTCACTCATCTTGACAGTACGAAAAACAAATAAAAATCACACATTTTCCTAATTTGAATTTGGAATTATCTTCTTTAAAATTTAAACTTTTAATGATACCAAAACCAGCCAGATACAAATAGTATAGCCAAAGAGATTTTATTACAAGTTCATACATACAATAATGCGAAAAGACTTTTTCCCCAACCTAATATGTACTAACCCGCAAGGGGGTGTTCATTCTACACATTTTGGAACGTCCTGTATTCTTTGGTCAAGTGTGCGTCTGTTATTTTGGCAAAACATTGAATTAGAATAATATAACCTGAAATTCAAATAGAAATTGTAATTTTAACTCATATCTGCGATACAGGAAAGCTCATAGTCCACGTTTAGGGTTGATAGCTAAAAGTTACATTTTATACTTTGGGCTGATATTTTTTGTATTATTTTAAATAATTACAAAAAGTTATTTCTAAAATGTGTAAGGTACTCTTTCATACATTTCATACTGCATACATAAGTTTATGTCAATTCAGCCAGAAAAAGCAGTCCGGTACATTCGGCAGAGTCAGATATAAATTAGAATTATTTATTAAAAATATTAACTTAAGACCCGACAGTCTTACAAAGTACCTACCAGCGTAACGCTAGGAATACTCGTGTTGAGGAATTAAAGTGTAAGGTTACATCCATACAAAGTCACGCCTCTACTGGAGGGATAGGTAGTACTGGAGGTGGAATAAGTGGTATTTCCACTTGCTAAGATACTTGTATAACTCTTTCGTTTCAATCATCATAATCACATTCTTCATACAAGCTCGTCAGTTTAGTGTATTTTTGACATGGCATTTCTCCATTATGGCCAGAGTACGTTAGCCTATGCCTTCCCTTTCCAACTATCCGATGTAAGGTTAAATAAAGAATCTTGTTGTTATTCGATAATTTAATAAGCATTCGATAATTCGATTATTTAAATTGTATTCGAAACTTATTTTAATTATTCACGATATTTATTTTTCAGCACTAGTATCTATGAATTATCCCAAAAATTATAATTCGTGTGACATTTCTATATAATACTTGTGATTTAAATTAATAAAAACCTATTGCCTTGACTTTGACTTTGAAATATTGCAGATCACCTTAACATTTGTACCTTTAGACAGCCCTAGTATTCAGTATTCAGTAGTCATACATAAATGAACTCAGTCTGTACGAGCAACCCTTGTCTTATTTTGAGATGCAATTCTGTTGTGTGCAATCACTCCACTTGAGAGAGCTCTGCTTGGAATATGAAAGGGAAGTTGATTTATATTACGGAATTGAATAACAATGCTGAGAAAACAGTTTTCATGAATCCGCTTTAGAAAGAATAGTTACATAACTGAAACTGTGGGTAACGTTCTCAAAACTGAACAACTTGTTTTGTCTAATGGGGAGACAGTGGATGGAGACTGTTTTTTATAGTATCTGATGAGCTTACAGTTTCTAATACACAGACACGAATTCAAATGTATTTTGTATTTTCACTTGCCCCCTTTCATGTAAAAATATAGTGGCGAGAAAAGTTATTTAAGTTATTTTATAGTTGTAATTTGCTTAAAATGTCGTTTGCGGCCTAACAAATTATCGGACGCTATCTGCACGCGAATCCCAAACTGACAAACTTGCTCGCAAAATGATTTATGATTTCGTCACAGATAAAGTGAAACGAAGCGAGAGGGGACACTTATACAAATTTATTAATTATTGTTTGTCTTAGGCTAACGCATATAGACTGCGGGTTGATAGGTAATTGTTGAATTACAACAACAAAAAGTTGTAAAAACAACCCCGTTCTGAAAAAAAAATATCGCGAATAATTAAAACAAGTTTCGAATACAAATTAAATAATCGAATTATCGAACATGCTTATTAAATTATCGAATATTATACCAAGATTCTTAATTTTAGTAAATTGAGTTAGTCTTCTTTCCATAAATATTTATTACCTGTTATTTTAATGTAACTTTTTCATTATTATTCTTCGCAAAAAAGAATTATAATCTTATTCTGGAAACAACAAGATTTTTGGTAATATTATGATCATAATGTTTTTACCTAATGTCACAAACGAAACCAAATTTGCTATAAAAATATTATAGTCCATCCAAGTCCATCTAGACCTTAAAATTTGAATGTATGTTGCTCAAACGAGATTTAGGGCTGGCAGTAAGTTGGGCTTAGTAGCCCTTAGTGACCGCTATTGTAAACAAGCGCAAAAAGGTTATTTAAGAATCACAGCACTTTATGGGATTATATGTGCGAGAATTGTCACCATAACGTACATCGTTTTGACGCTAAGACTCGAGGTCGAGTTAAAGAAATTATGAACAAACATACGATATGAGCTTAAAATATATCTTTAAAGATATTATGAATAAAAATGAGATTTTAGATCCGGATACTTTTGAACGCGTTGCTCACGAGTGTAGTTTGATGCTATTGCTGCTTCATCCGATTGAGTTAGTTATTAACATTAATCCGTGAATATTTTATTTAAGTAGGTCATTCTGTTTTCCTTCGTCTTTGACCGCTTATTGGTGATTGTAGTTAATGTTGTAGGCGTGGTGTAAAATTTGCTGCTTTGCAAATGTCCTAGTTTATGATAAAATATGACCAGTTTGTTTGTCTTATAAACGTCTAGGTGCGTTAGGTTAGAATGGAAGGTCTGGTGGTATTGCTTTGAGGTACCTACTGAAGGCCCGCCAACTTAGAGAGCTCGTCTGGGGAAGTACTATCACCATATATATTTCCACTGCCAAGTAGTAATTCTCACATGGCTGTGTTCCGGTCTGAAAAGTATGAGTGCCGGTGAAATTAGTCCCGGTGAAATTACAGGAACATAAGACTTTTCACCCGTTATGTCTCAGGGTCGGCAACGTGTGAGTGATACTTCTGGGATCTAGACAAATACCTCACGCATTCATTTTCTTTCACGCTAACGCAAATTTGTAAAACTAGGCAGCTGTCACTTGACATTTCCATTAGCTTATGCCATTCCCATACAATTCAATCTTTCCGCAGGCGTTAACGCCTTCAGAAAATGGTATTTGTCTAGACCCCTGGTTGCAAGCGTCCATAGATTACGGTAACCGTTTACCAACAGGTCCTTATGCTTGTTTGCCTCTATAAATGTATTTAAAAAAAACGCATGCGGTTTTGTTATAAAAGATGTAATTTAATCATAAAAGTCACCTAAACGCAACTACTTTGCACTCAGCCGGTATTTGAATTGATATCCAGTGTCCAAAAGCGTATAAAAGCATTCGTATGACTAGCTTCTGTGCTTTGTGTGTTGTTTTTGTGTGAATCTTTTAAATTAATGTAGATAAGTTAGTAATATAAAACAGTTGATATTATGCCTGGCAAAATTCCAGGGTTTATCAATCAACATTCGTTGCAAATGCTGAGCAAGCAGAAATAGTTTCAATCGTAAAATATGAAATGGTTTATTCTAAAATCTACTTCATTACGTAAACAAGTTAAAATAAAATAACAAGTTAAGTATTATAATCTAGAATGTACAAATAAAGATTTTCAAAATTATATTTTCTCGTGTATGAAACTGATGTAATACATAATCATATTACTAATACCATAAAAGTATAACTGTATCATTTTCAATGCGTTTTTGGGGTTTGAGGCTAACAGCTCGCGGTAAGTTGTTTGTCGTAAGCCGCAAACTAGTAGGTAAATTAAAAAACAGAGTTATTTTCAAACAATCATAAAATGGCCTCGTTTGGCAATTAGCCGGCTTCATCGGGACGAATGTTTGCATGTTCTGCAGATATTTATTAAAGGCGTTGTGGTATCATAGTAGTAGTCAAGACTATGTAGGTACGTGACTGTTCAAATAAATGTCAATCTGGATCTTGGCTTTTATTAATCCGGCTGCGCCAACTATAAGTTTGATGCCTTTAAAAAAATGTACCTATCATCATAGAAACACATGTAATAACATTTGTTTCTCAGCAAATATACTATGAACTATGGCACAAAGTAACAAAAGTTTGTTTTAAAAGTTAGCAGTATTCTTGTTCAACTGTTAAAAGAGCTCAGAAAAGAAGACTTGCTCTTTCCTCGCTCAAAAGACTTCTTTACCATTCAGCGATTATGACATATTGCGAATTAAAATTATATAGAATAATAATAGTGGTGTCTTAATTAAAATTAAAAATCAGTTAAACCAAATTTTAAAATAAGAAATTCAGAAAAAGGTAGCTACAAACGCTACGGTAAAAAGATTTCATACTCACCAACGGCATCGCTTCCATTTCACATAGTAAGATAGGATATCCTCTCTCACTAGAGCGTGGATATTCTAGTGGTGCCATTAGTACTTGATACATTGGTTTTCGTCAGGCTCCATTGGCATGTGAGACAAATGTGGAGTGTGCACGCGTGCTTTAGTATTAACGAATATATATAGTAGGTAGCTATGTGTGTTATTATGACGTAACGATAAGTATAATCTAATATAAAGTGTAATACTTACCAAAAAGGTTTCTGAATCCACCTTTAAGGCGTATAATGCGGTTCGAGTTTCCACTCTTACAAATATTTTAGACAGGGTATCAAATAAGCAAACCAAATTCAAAAGCATCCCAATTGAGGGGGCTCCATTCAATTACAAAGTGGACGAACACATTAGCATTTAAAAGTTTTCTTAATCCAGTATCAGATACTATCTGTAAAGTGCGATCAAACCTTGTATCAAATTAGAATATAAATGTGTAATACTTACATACTTTATTCAGTAATTTCATAAGAGACGATGTGCAAGTAGAACTGGCCATGGAATTATTTATTTCTATGGCCTAAAACTTTAGAATGAAGCAGCAGATGAATTTTGACTATGAACTGTATTTTCAATACTCCTGGAACCTATCCATATCATACTTTTATACTTAAATATAACATTACCAAACATACCTAATCACACAGCCCTAATCAATCAAAAGCTAGCACTAATCACGGACGCTTATTAGCCGGAGAAAATACTTTTAAGACAATAATAGGATAGATTGATAAATTGGATGACTGATCAAAATAGCTTGCGTTCTCGGGAAAATTCTGCTTAGACATGTTCTGATAGAATACGGAAGAGAATAGAGAGGAAACAGTAGATTTTTTTCTTTGATTAACCTCCCGTTTGACTATGAACTAAAAAATAATACGAAATTGCCAGATCTGGCTAATACCTAGCTCAAGTGTGTCAGAAAATACTAGGAAAGAGGTCCAATACCGGTTAAAAATCCATTAGTTCAGCTACTATTCCATCATTTAACATAAATAGTTACAACATAAAACACTGCTAAAATCATGTCATGATAGAACCACTGAGATGGAAACATGTTGACTATAATGAAAGTGAATTATGTCTACTATTAATCAATATTGACGTGATGGATAAGCCATGCCATGCAATAAATAATTACCTAATAATACATATGGCAATATTAACAAAAAGTCTAACACAACGTATTATAACATCTGTGGCGTTAGGTACATACGATATAGATATAAGTAGGAATATACTTTTAATTATAATAACTTAAACAATCTATAAAAAAGCTTTCTATAACCATCAGGTTATATCATCAGTCATCATCAGTCTAATAATTCAGCGTTATCTGGTGATCCAGATAACGCTGAATTATTAGACTGATGATGATATGCATCATTATCATCATCAGTCAGTACACTCTAATTCTGAAAATAGGTTTCCCCAAAAAGTGCAATAGGTCTACACGACCACGTCTAGATAGTGATCGAGAGAAAATTTATATGATGACTTGAGAAGTCGCGACTTCTTGTCATTTTTTCTAAGATCGCTGAGAGATAAGCTATATCAGTATAGTCATTCTAGTTGCCGAAACACACCGAGTAACCATAAATTCAACCGTATACAAAGTTTTCTTTTTGCTATAAATGTAGGTTACCGAATCTCCATATCTTTTCCCTGTTCTCCAAGCGCAATATGCGTCGGACCTCACGAATGTGGCGCCATTACTCAAAGTCCGGTGTTCTTGGAACTTACTTTTCCCTCTTCATAAATTATTCGACTGCTCCATAATACCACATCACATAGTATGACGTATCAGTGATGAAGCTTGAAGGCAATCTCTAATGTATGAGTGTCTCCAATATAGCTAGAAAAACCGACAACCATTTGAGAAATCACGAAAAGGACGAAATTTACACGTTGTATGTAAAAAATTACCTAACTCTATTACAGAATCAGATTTATTTAATGGTAAACGTAATAATCCTTTTCTCAAACATTTTGTGTAGGTATAAAATTAAATAAGTAGGTACATTCAAAGCTATAAAATAGACAAGGCTTCTTGTTGAAAATTAATGGATCCCGTTTTCTCCCAATAAATGTGATAGAAATTTGACTAATATCTTAAGTCATATAATATGGACGACATATGGTAATTAACGGTATATCAAACAAGTCAAATAAGTATTTTAACTTTTTCGATAGCAGTTGTATTTCTCGATAGACTTTAGCTTAAGTTACTAATTAATCTTTCAAAATTGTTGTATTTCCAAGACCATAATGTTTTTTTTAAGTATAAATGTCATTTTTTTTTAAACATACTTCTTATCCTAATCACATGACGGATTCTTGCGTCTCAGGTAAAAAATATGAAACGACGTCGTTGAATGTACCAAAGTATATATAGATTTACTTTTATAAGTTATCAAAAGGGAAAAATAGAGCAACTCTTCAGTTAGTATTTTTAAAACTAACCACGTAATGTATTGCTGTTATTACCACACAATAAATATTTATTGTTCCAACTATTGTTTATTGGCTGAGATAAGATACGAGACTACTTCAAAAGTAGTGTTGTTACACAAATTGAATGTGAAAATGCTGCATTACAAACACCATACCTACTGTAAAATAAGACTACCAAGCCGGAAGAGCCTTCTGCCTTGACATATTTAAATCTAACGTGGGGTCAAGACTATAAAACATATATGTTGGAATTAAAAAAAATATATATATATAAAAGACCGGGAGGCTGCACTCGTCAACCCGACCGATCGAATACCATGTCGATTCAAACATAGTGTAAAAGAGAACATTATGGCTGTATACTGGTACATGTCAGGGTTTTTATCACCAACTCAGGATGTATCAAGTACCTACAATGGCTAATAAATACTTAATAGTAAGAAAATATGGAAGCGAAAAAAATAATAGGTTGTGATAAACTCTTTTCTTTTGTAAGGAGCAAAACTAAACTTAATTTTGCTGGATTAAAACTATTTATAGACTGGATAACATATTAAAAATTGATAATAAAGCTTATTCTCACTGTTTAATTTTATATTTTTACTGCCGTCTTGTATGTTTTCATAACCATTACAGTAACTTAACAGGAATTACAAAAATAATGATTACTAAAAAGTGAGTTTCTTCGAGTTCCCCACAGATTAGGAATCTAATTCTAAGCTGCAATATTCAAGACTAGAGCGTACAATCCTTTCAGACATTAGTTTCTCACGGTTCAATTATAAGAATTTACCGCCCCCGAGGGCGGCCGACTGACAGTCTGTGTCAGTCGTAAATTATGCAACTACCCTCCTCCTGCAAGGAAACTGTACTTTATGCTGTGAATTTCTTGTCTTGTTTTTATTAAAACTATGTGATCTTTAATAATATTTAGATATAAAATAATATTTAGATATAAAGATCACATAGTCACATAGTTAATAATATATAATTATTTGAAAAAGTCTAGGTAAATTTCTAAAACCGGAAGTTTTTTTAATAAAAAAAAAGATACGATAAGAGATAAAAATATTTTATTTTGTGTCAAATAAAGGATACAGAAGTACACGTAAAAGTAATAAAGAAAATGAGATTGACAACAAAAACGGCCGCCACTCAGCATTATGTTAAGCACTATGTGCCACCAAAACGCTGGTCTTCCGTGACGCCGGTGTACGTGCGGGCCAGCAACTGCGATACACGGCATCTATTATGCAGATTATGAAACTATATAAAGACGCAACAAAAAAAAACTTAAATAACTAAGAGTACCTAGAGACTCAGAACCGATTAAAAAACAGCCAGTGACATTACGAAATAGCGAAGAAATTCATTGTCAAAAGGCTAGCAATTTCTCCACGTCACCGCCATCTGTATGAATTTGTATTGTAAAGTTTGTACCCTTTATACAAACCAATCTAATAAACAGGTGCGCAATAAAAAAAATAGTCCCACTTTATCCCTCAGAATACAAGAAGGCAAGTGATCCTGTCCTTTGCCGTTGATTTATACGTATTCGGCTAAACCACAGGCATCGACAAGCCCTTTGGCGGGTTGTAGGGCTGGCAAATATATTGCGAATTTACCCCCAATATATTTTTATATATTCGCTACAGAACTTGTACAAATATATTAAAGAAAAATAGGAGTCTACTATTGTAGTCGCATTTATCGAATTGCCAAATGTTTTCAGTCACCGACCAGCATTACCCACGGGTATTTTTGGTGGCACAGGTAGTTTTCCTATCTGCGTCACTATAAATAACTTTATGATAAAAAAAAATGAAAAATAGGTTCTATTTTTTATAGGAGACTTTTACCAAACAATAGTATGACATGGAATTAAAATTAACGTGGTTTGGTATCATTTTAGAATATAATTACGACTATACCACGTACTTTACTATTCTCCTGCTGACGTTTCGTTGACCGTTTAGAGGTCCTTCCTCATGAGCACCGTCCGCGACCACGCTCGACGGTCGTGAGACGGGAACTGACTTGGCCTCGACGCTCTGCCCTTTCGAAACGTCAGCAGGAGAATAGTAAAGTACGTGGTATAGTCGTAATTATATCCTAAAATAATAGTATGACATCCCCATCATACCCTAAACAACCAAAAAGTAGTTTAAATTTGAATAACAGGTGAATAATTTTACTTATCTCTGTTAGATTTCGATTCTGCTTTAATATTAATAAAAGTTCCTACGTCATTTATTTTCTTTATTTAATCTACTTTCATTTTGAAATTGAAAATTAAAACACAGTTTTATTGTGCAATATAAGTGGCAAATCAGTAAACCCCTCAACAACCAGGCCCTCCTGTTGGTAAGCGGTTACCGTGACCTATGGACGCTTACAACAGCAGATGTATAACTCGCGCGTTGCAGACCCTTAGACATAAGGGATTAAGTCTAATGTGTATGTGTAGTTTTTCGTAAAACTTCACATCGCCGATATTTGCATACTTTGTTTATGTGACACCCCTAGCTGAATGTTTCGTTGTTAAAGCACGCAGTGTTGGCCGTCGCTTATCGCCCGTCGGCCAACTCCATGTCTCCCAACTCCATGTTTTATGGTAGCTCCCAATTGGCTAGTACTGTATTTTTAACTTTGCAGCTTGTTCTCGAATCTATTGGGAAACACTGGTTTCAGGAAGTTGGTTTGTTGTAAAATTTAGGTTTGTTTTATTGTAGTCTAGCTTCTGCCCTAACAGTTATGGATTTACGTGGTTTTCGGATACAAAGTAGCCTAGTGTTATTTTACGTCGATAGCTATTTCTTCCAAATCGGTTCAGTTGCTACGAAGATTATCGACATCAAACATAAAACGATTTCAAATTAGTCCTTGTGATTTCAATGATTATTATAGACTTTGACGTTAACTTGAACAAACATCATGGCAACAATACATGGCTATTATAAATTACTATATTAAAAGCAGCGTATGTGTTATTTTAGGTCACGAACCTGTTACTTGTTTCTAATTTCCATAGGTCCAGCCGTTATGTAGTTTATTAGCACCAAGCATCTATATACTTTGGAATTTTAGTAGTATTTTTTTTTATAAAAGTAGGAAATATTGAATGATTGTAACTATCAGGGTTTTTGGATTTTCCCATTGTAAACGGAAAAAATGGGGGGCAAAGTTTGTATAGAGTATGTTTTTTTTTATACTTGCACAGCCGCTGGCATCAGTTAGTGGCCGAATAAACCAGAAAAACTTTTGTTAAAAAAACACTTAAGTTACAATTACGTCATGTGTCTGGTTATTTCTTAGTCTCAAAGTATAGCCTGGTATAGCCTGGTACCTGGTTGGGGTAAGGTCAAAAAGCTTATTTCCAAGTTCTATGTAGAAAAGTTCTCAGAGTTCTTTAAATCTATATAATGTACTCATTCCATTTTGTCTGTCTCCACTAGACACTACAGTAATTTGATATAACGATATTTTAGTCATACTATATACCAGTTATAAAGCTACATACTTTTAATTCCGATCGATATACTGGTTTACATACTATAACACTAAAATTCATAAAGCTATTTAATAATCACTTTATTCGTTTAATTTTCATTTTAGTCAGTGTGATGCCCACTGCATCTTTTTTCCACACTTCTCGTACCTTAGCCACTGTGGGTCAGTGACTTAAATGAGAGTACCACAATCCACATTCGTCTCACCTTCTTCACCGGGAGCTAACGCGAAGACCCAAAGAAAAATAAATAAGACTATTTATGGGAACCAATCGGTAGAAACTTTGACCTTAAAATCCTCCGCATCCGGCTTAGTCCCACGTTGCTCCAAATTAGAATATTTTGTAGCTATTATGGGATACAATAAAAAACACTTTTTTCTATCGTTTATAGGACAATCATTATTGGTAATAGACAAACAAGAGCATTTCAAAAAAATAAGGATTTTTGAAAACTATTTTTTTTTTATATTACGCACTAGAGATTGTTGTCAGAACGTGGTGTGGCTTGCTTGGTCGATCTTAACTATGTCATTTACAAATTTGGTGGGTGTCCCATAAGCTCCAATTAAGCCACTTCCTTTTACCAACTTACTTTTTAACCTACTTTAGTAGGCACGCGGCTTTTACATAGAAGCAGGTAATAATTTCTACATAAAACCTTTTACTTAGCCCGCGGCTCTCCATTTACGCCCAAATTGGCGGAATGAAATTTTAAATAGAACTGTCTTTTGAAATGGTCGAGCTAAAATAAATTGAGCAAACTTTCATTTCATCAAGGTGATTCTTAAAGGCTTTCATGGATGATATTTTACACAAGCAACCATCCGCAACTTTGCCTGCATTTTAACTTTCCTACTGAAGTAATGATTAAATCTTAAATAATTACTACGTTGATTTAACATCATGATTCATGAAGTTAATGACAATAAAGAGAAAACAATGGGTCGGGTGCAGAATGACTTGATTGCGATTGGGATGGGTCTTGACAAAAAAAAAACAAAATGGCCATAAAGCATAAATTCTATATCTCGGCATTACCAGTTAGTATAACTGGACGTTAGTCTCAATGGTAATGAGCTAATAAAAATATCGAATCGAAAATACCTAATTGTATGGAATCATACTAATATAATAAACGCGAAAGATGATACTTGAAATAATCTCTGTAACTTGAAATAATATATGTAACGGATCAATCCTACTTCTTTACTGTCTCTCTTCATTTGAATCTGACACCGATTGAAATTTTAACGACTGAACGGATTATGAATAAACTGAACTTTTAATTCCAGTTCTAAGTCGACGAGCACAAATACAAGTAAATAAATTAAATTGAAGTGATCATACATAAGCAAATTTAAATGTTCTGTTAACCCCATAACTATTCAAAATGATTTTAAGAGATCAATTCCAACAAAACGTTCTCGAATTTTAAAATCAATAAACCAGAGCTAGCCTGACTTCGAGTAATATAAATGTAACTTCCCACATTTCAAAAGCTCTAGGACACCTACTATATCAGATTGCCAGTCCGTGCAAATTTAATAAGGTTCAACTCCCGGACTGAAAATTTACCATGACTTAAACAAAAACGGTATGGAAGTGAATCTCCAGTACCTAAGTACACTTTAAGACCTAGCTGGAGAAAGAGCGATAAATAGCAAATGTCTTAATTACTTATTTTGCACGTTACGGTGATTTACCTGAACTTAATATCCGCTTGTCAGAAAGCTACGTTATTTGGAATTCACTGACAAAATAATAAATTTAATATCAAACATTAAAGTTTCATTTCTATGTGCTTGGAATTTTAGTTTAGGTTCAACTCCCGAGCTGGAAATTTACTTTGGAGGTTGGATGAAAAATGCACTGTGCAGGTGCATTACTGATGCATTACTGTAGATCGTAGACGGTAGCAAAAAATATATAGTGACAATGAAAAAAATAGAATTACATTTTATACATTTACAAAAATCTTGATTCGATATGAAATTATACGATAGATGGTAACCAAATTCATTCAGAATTGTTTTATTAAAAACAATGAACTGCACAAAATTGATTCACATTAAAATATTTTGAATACGAACGAGTTCCTTTTTTTTCAATGTGTTTTTTTAGTCAAAATAAGTTCACTGAAATCACGAAATCACGAGGGTCATTAATTAAAATCATCGTCTAAGAAAGTAGCGCTGATTCCTCCCGACCTCCTCGCATAAGAATCAGGCAACAAACATGGTATGGGCCTTCCTCTTTAAAAATCTTCATTCATCTGACGCAACACCGGGATGGATTATTTTTTGGTGATTCCATTTTTACGGACAAAGTATTATGTCACTGCACACTCAAAATAGAACGTATTTGTGTTCATTTTATTAATTAAAACTGGAAAAGGCTTTGATATGTGATGCGCGGCAAACAAAGAGAAAATCGTCCGTTTAAATATAAATAGGAACGTGTTACAAACACGACACTTAGAAATGAAACTCAAACACTGACCCTCATTTAATTGACATACTGATTGTTAGTTTGTCCAGCTTGCTTGTATTGGCTATTTTAGTTATAAGTATTTTGTTTTCAGTTTATAGGATTTCGAAAGAGATTGGAACTTTGTAGTTTTAGCGGTTACGGAAATGTTTTAACTAAGACATATGAAACACGCGATTTATTGCTTTTCTGACATTATTATTTCAAAGATCACCCATTGGAAAAAACTTTTTTCTCGAAAACAGCTCAAACGATTTGGAAAAAAACGTGATTGGGGATAAGATTGCGGCCAATTACCTACTAGTTCCTAGATCTAGAAAAATACAGTTCGTAAGAAAATATCTAAGATATATATACATTTTTATATTGTTCCCAAGAAAACTTCTCCGAAGAACAGAGACTAAAGAGTGGTATTGAAGTTTCAAAAACTATGGCAAAGGAAATGAAATGAATTAGATACAAAATGTTTTATTTATCAAGAGCCCGTATGTATCACTCCAGTTTTATTTGTCCAATGTTACCAGATACAACAAATTTAACAACTGAAACAAGAAATTAATTAGAACTACCGAGCGTATGACTACCGACCCTCATAAAAGGGTTTATGGTGAAACCTGTGAACAGTACGTTTCATCATTTTGTATAATATCAAATATAATTGGCATTGTTTACTTTACAATTTTTTTAATTATTTTGACATAATTAAACATATATATTTTTTAAAGTAGCTTCACTAATAAGTATCCAAAATGTACGAAAAGTGGCAAAGGTTCCCTTGTCGTACCATAACCAGTTCAATTATATAGATCAAGCAATACTCATTATGATCGTGTGCACCAATGGATTTTTCCACTCGAAAAATGTATGTGCGCATTAACACGTGCTCAAAACGGTAAAAGAAAACATCGTGAGGAAACCGGCATGCCCTAGAACTAAAAATTCGAAGGCATGTGCCGACAGTTAGTGTTCCAATAAGCGGCGATGGGCTTGCAACATGTAACGTGAAATGATAACTTGCAAAACGCGGGCATGTACCATATGTAATGTTTGGACGTGCCTCTGACTCCTACTTGGTATCCTCAAAGGTCTACTCACTGAGTATGTATCTGAGGATGTCCACCACGGGGAAGACAGTCGTGAGCGTGTTTGTTTTTGTTTTTTTATTTTTATAATATTCTAAGACCTTATGATCCATAATTATGTTCTGGAAAATAAACGTTTTCCATTATATTCTAATATTGGATGTAGGTGGCATATAGAGTAGGTCAACTGGCGCACTTAATTAAGTAACCGTATATGATATTTAATAATTGTTATTAATAATAGATATCATGAAATTTAAGCAACTAAATACAACAACGCCCAGACCTATCCACTGTTTAGACTACTGGACCGTCATCCCAGGTATTTTAATAAAGCAGACTTTTGAAAATATTGAAATTGCCAATTATATTATGACATAACTTTTTTCATAAATTAAACAATACATTGCGTTATGCTTATGATTATGATTATGAAGCTAAACAAATAAACCGAGCAATTTATATACCACTTGAAAGTTAGTCGGTGATAAAAACAATTCATATAGATAAGGATAATAAGTTTTTTGATATTGATCATAAAATATAAGCACTTCTCATGATAAATGAAAATAGTGCTTAACTAAATAAGAACGGAATAAAAAAATTAAACATTTGTTGAAAAATAATAACTATACATTAGCTTTTAAATTATAAGAAAACTTACTATCATAACTCCAATTGTTGTTTTAGGTAAGTACGTTCAACAACTGTAGATTAGATTTTAATAGTATTTAAAAGAAATATATTTTATCAAATAACTATAGCGAGGGTGGCTTGTACGGAATATAAAAGCTTATCTAAAACAAAAAAATATAAAATGTATAGTGAATGCGCTTAATCTTTTAACACTAATGCACAAGTATGTATATTCTATAGATACTTATTCTACAACTCTGTGTGTCTCAACCAATGTTTAATAATCATGTCAGCCCCTTTCTCGCCTATCATGATACTAGGTGCATTGGTGTTTCCCCTTACAATCGAAGGCATTATACTAGCATCCACAACTCTCAATCCTTCTACATTCCTAACCCTTAATTCTGAATCAACTACTGCTGTTTTGTCATTGGCTGCCCCCATTTTGACCGTCCCTACTGGGTGATATAACGAAAAAGTCATTTCTCTAGAAATACATTCAAGGTAGTCATCACTGTTTCGGTCATATTTTTTGCAAGCATCGATGTCAAGCCAATCTAATTTGAACCCAGCTTCTCTGAAAGCCTTGGTGTCTCCAAGCTTTAAGCAAAACTGTTTCAAACCTATTAACATAGTCTTCATATCTTCATGATCATCAAAATAGTTAGCGTATATTAACGGTTTATCCATAGGGTTTTTACTCTTCAATATAATTTTCCCTTTTGATTTTGGTTTTAGAAGAACATTAGCGACTATCATTGTGAATTGATCTTTGTTAATTGCTTCAAACTTTTGCTGGATTTCATCGCTTAAGCCGTGCTTTTCAAACATATTCAGCATATTGTTGATGCCGGCTGGGAAGACCAGATAGTGAGTTTGTGTATCTGGACTGGATGCTTGAGGATCTGTTGTGTTCCAGAAGCCAATTATTCTATGAGGGCTTGTATCAGCCAAAGGACCTTCATGTTTGAATATATATTTGGCAAATATTCCAGCTATATTAGCTGGAGACGCAAGATTATTTTCACCAGGTGCAGTAAAAAAAATTGGAACGTACACATGGTCTTGTAAGTTTTCGCCAACTGGCAAATCCGCTCTGACATCAATATCAAGTTTTTCCAAATGCTTTCGAGGTCCTATACCAGAAAGTAGCAGTAGTTGTGGTGAATTTATAGCTCCACCTGATACAATCACTTCTTTCGTCGCTTTTACAATAATATCTTTTCCATTTTTCTTCAACAAAACTCCTCTGATTTGATTCGTTCCTGGTTTGAACACCAACTTAGTGGCATATGCATTTTTCATAACGTGTAGATTCTTTCTTTCTTTTATGGGACTTAAAAATGCTCTGGCAGTACTGCATCTTACACCATTTTTGGTGGTTGTATACGATTTGATGATACCCATTTGATCAGCTCCGTTTATATCCGTACTGTTCTTGGCTTCAAGTTCTATAGATCCTTTTATAATCAAATTTTCTATATCGTTTATATTAGGCTCGTTTTCGACTGTTAGATATCCATCAGTGCCGTGATATTTGCTATGTTCTTTGGTAAAGTGTGAAAGTTTTTCGCTTTTTTTAAAGTAAGGTAGTACATCTTCGTAGCTCCATCCACTGTTACCACCTGCTGCCCATTCATCGTAGTCTAGCTTATTTCCTCTGACGTAAAACATGGCATTAATACTGCTGCTGCCTCCAAGAGTCTTTCCTCTAGGCCAAGCACATCTTTTGGTTTTATATCCTCTACAAGCTCCGTCTTGAGGTTCCGTCTTATACACCCAATCTTCTTCAGTGTTCATGTTGCTGTAGAAAAGTTGCGGGAGCTGAAAAATACCACTTATTACGTTAAATTTGTTTTTTATATTTATATGTTCAAGATTTTAGGATATTTCTTAGTTTCTCTTAGTTAGCTTCTTAGTTTTTGAAAAAAGATGACCGCTGATTAGCTGATCTTAAAGTTACTGGGTTACCCCCAATTTCTTATTTTCTCACCTCAGTAGCTATGGTTGGGTTTCCTCCAGCTTCAACCAGTAGAACCTTCCAGTTAGATATTGCACTTAATCGGTTAGCAACTACAGAACCGGCAGACCCGGCTCCTACCACTATGAAATCGTAGTTTGGATCTGAAAAGAACAACATTTTGTAACTTTAATAGGCAGGCAGAAAAGTTAACAGTTATGATTTTCGTGATTAACGCACAAGCCAAAAGAAAGAATGCATCATATGGGTTAGTGCTCCAATAAACGGCGATGGGCTTGCAACCTGTCACGTGGAATGCTAAGTTGCAAAACGCAGGCATGTACCAAATGTAACGTTTTTACGTGTCTCTGACTACCCCCTACTTGGTATCCTCAAAGATCTACTCACTGAGTATGTCCACCATGGGGACACAGTCGTGAGCGTGTTTTTTTTATTTTTTTAATAGTTAGGAAAGACATGATAAACCACGCATAATAACTGAAATAAAATAAACTTAGCTTGATTTTCAAAATAACAATCCCCGAGTTAATAACAGGACAGAGCAAAGGAAAACCAATTTTTTTTTATAATTACAATAATGTACCTTATGTTTACAACAGTAAACACGTAAAGACAAGGAAACTAATTTATAGTTATGTCAACTAGTATTTCTAATTCTGCAACTCGGTCATGAACAAATATGCATTGCATGGAATTGTAAATACTCTAGCTATTGATCTGCAGTAAACATACAATGGAATAATTCCACGCCGGTAACTATAATTTTCGAAAGAAAATAATAGAAAATCCAAGTAAAAGCATTTAAATTATCGTAATTTGGTAGATAATTAAGATATTATTCCAACTATACTACGTACTTTACTATTCTCCTGCAGACGTTTCGTTGACCTTTTAGAGGTCCTATAGTTACAGTCAAGCGTGGTTGCGGACGGTGCTTATGAGGAAGAACCTCTAAACGGCCAACGAAACGAAACAGGAGAATAGTAAAGTGCGTCGTATAGTTATAATAATATCCTAAAATCCAAAATGTGTCCTATGCACTTTTTTTCACTACATAAGTTATAGCCGAGATAGTGGTTTTCTTCCATTCTCGTTTCACAGCTACAAAAATAAAGTCAAAGTCAAAGTCAACAGGTTTTTATGAATTGAAATCAAAAGGATCATATAGAAACGTCTAGAAATTACGTGAATTTAAAATGTTAAAATGAATTAACGTAGATTCCTCGCACGCAACCAAGCCTAGAAGAATCTGGCAACAACTCCAGTTTGGTTTTTTACCTTCCATAACAGCTTCCGTGGCATCAGCAGGCCACAAATGATCACCGGCTAAGGCACACTGTGCCGCGAAAAAGCTCTGCAGAGCCTGCGCGAACAGAGGTCCAGCCACATGGTAACTGTTCAGGATCGGAGTTGTAACCGCCGGGTCACACGCCCACATTGTGAACTGTAACACAAAAAATAAATACGCTCACGACTGTCCGTAATTTCCCGTAATGGACATCCTCAGATACATACTCAGTGCGTAGATCTTTGAGGATACCAAGTGAGGAGTAGTCAGAGCTAGCATCCCACGCGACAGGTTGCAAGGTCATCGTCGCTTATTGATGGAACATTCTGGTCCCTGACCGTTTTACTTACAGCCAGTTTTGACGTTGGGGTTTATTGGCGAACTGACTGCAATAGCTATGGGTAGACAACTGTAACTAAGTCTCTCATTACATTTAAATCTATACCAAAAATTCCGATTCAGTGGGACTAGAACCCGCATCTTCGCTTCTAATCGGCAATGCGTTGGCCAATTGACAAAACACCTTGAGTCGAGGTTGAGTCGAAATTTATTGTACACTTTCTATTATATTCAGGTGCTTCATTTGTAACAATGCTCCATGTTCGAAATCCATTCGACCGTTTGAAGAGATATAGCATCACTGCTTTTATTCAAAGCTTGGTAATATTGAAATTAAAAAGTATCACTCAATTTATGACGTAATTAGCCGATACATTGCCGATTCAAGGCGAAGATGCGTGTGATTTTTTTGGAACCCATTTATATTTGATGTTCTACATAAGTGTAGTTTTCACTTCGAAATGAGCAAACTCCTCTCATTTTTATGTCACTGTCACTCCGAGTAAAAATACGCGTAGTGCGAGTGAGATGAATTTGTGGCACGAAAAAATACCGAGATCCATATTAATAAACATCAAAAAATCTGGATTAAAGGCGAAGATGCGTGTGATTTTTTTGGAACCCATTTATATTTGATGTTCTACATAAGTGTAGTTTTCACTTCGAAATGAGCAAACCCTTTACTCTCTTTTTTATGTCACTGTCACTCCGAGTAAAAATACGCGTAGTGCGAATGAGATGGATATAAGGCACCAAAAAGATACCGAGATCCATATGAATAAACATCAAAAAATCTGCGTGTGTGGTACATCATATAGGTCACTATCACGGATAATGGTATCTGTGTTGCTAAACATATTATCTGCTCAAAACGATAACCCCGAAAGATATGACAATAGGTACATTTTTAGACATAACTAGCTTCTGCTCACGTAGTATCCGGATAAAAGGTAGCCTATGTGTTGTTTTGATGTATAAACTATATTACTGTGAAGTTTCATCAAAATACGTTCAGTAGTTTTTGCGTGAAAGAGTCCTCACAAACATTCGCGTTTATAATAGTAGTACGATAGGTCTTTACCAATGAAATAGCTGTTTTGTAAGGAAAAATTCTGTACTAAAGTGTATTACAAAAAAATGTGAGGCAAAACAGGAACACAAAATGGGGCATACGGGAAAAAAAAATTAAAACAATATTTTCGGGGCAGACAAGGAATAAGGCGAATGTGGAATTTTACATGTGGGGCAAAAATATGCGGGGTGAACACGGAAAAAAACAAAAATAGTGATTCGACTTAGCTTCTTGATTTTGCCATTTCAATTCGACATTATTAGCATTGGTTTCCGGGCTACCATGCCGCACACCAACTAGATATTATAGATATTTCTCTAGATTTAAATTTATATAAATTAGTCATAGATTTGATGATAACATATTGTTAATTTTTGATATTAAACTTTTATTACTTTTATAACATCTGTCGGGGACATCAGTAAGAGCCGGTGCAGCGGCTGATTCGGCCGAGGATCTCAAGAGGCGTAAATATAGTCTCGACAGAGCTTACTTATTTGAGCCTTTTGGGGTTGAGACTCTGGGTCCGTGGGGAACCGGGGCCCTTCGCGTATTCAAAATTCTTTCAGGGCGACTGGTCGAAGCGACGCGTGACAAGAGAGCTGCCTCTTATCTGGGTCAACGCATTAGCATTGCCATTCAGCGTGGCAATGCGGCCAGTATTTTGGGAACGCTTCCGCCTGGTAGTGATCTGGATCAGTTGAGCTATCTATAGATCGTTTACAACGGTCTTTAGATAGCTAGCTGTTTCATCTGTATTTTTTGTATATACCTACTTGTACGTAGTTGTATAAATAAATGTTTAACTTTTATAATTGTTCCGTATTGTAGAATGTTTTTGTTTGGTTAGATTCGTATTTTTTATGGTGACAACACTGATTTGGTTGTTTACGTTTTGGAATTGTGAAAAATTTTGAGGGTAGAAAAAAAAGTAGCGGGATGGCTAAAAAATAGAACAGCAATGGAAGATCATTGGTTTAAAATGTAAAATTAACGAATATTGAATTTACGAGGTGTTATTTCGTGCCATCTTGAAAAACTCAAAACAAAGCCTTGAAAACCTATTTGAATTTAGAATTCCAATTCGAACCGCAGATATTTCTGTTCAAAGTGGCCATTTTGGCAAAACGGCAATTTCATAGGTAACTCGGTTATTTCTTGACCTTGGTGATATTTTGGCTGAAGAAGGTATAGAGTTTGGCAATTTTAAATCCAGAGCTAACTATACTAGCTACGTAAAGAATCGTATCTAGTAGGTAATACATAATGTATGTTGTAATATTTGTAAGTTTGCCAATGCATAACCGAACATACACTGTAATTTATGTAATCTTTGCATGAAGATAACTGCTAGTTGATATCTATAATTATAGTTAAACTCGTTCGTACAGGCTAGTGGCCAACAATGATGTCGGAGTCGAAAGTCTCCGTCACTGTGATTGCTGGGTTAACATTTTAACGTGCTCTCCGAAGTACGGAAACGCTCGGTTCTAAAATCCTTTGTTATAGTTAATATTATTTAGAGTCATAAAAATATATTCATATAAAATTTAGAACTTAGTCTCGAAGAAATATTGTCACGGAAGAGCGAGATCTCATACATACTTAAAAGGGGATCTCAAACCCACATATACGTAGATTAAGTTACTGAAATAAACATTTGTATTTGTAAAACGTGCACAATAAATTTCGACATTTTGGTACGTCATTTGGAAACATGCTCCATGTTCGAAATTCGTAACCGATTGAAGAGAGATGGCATCACTGCTTTTATTCAAAACTTGGTAATTTTAAGTACGGAATTCTCGATTCTAAATGCCACTTACGGTCACACATGCTGACCAAACAGAAAAAGACAGTGAAGTGAACGAACGAAAAAAAAATATTTATATCATGTTTTAAACATAGTGTTTTGCATATTTTAGCTAGTAGCTTAGTTATTTCTGTATGTTAAATCGATTTAAAATTTTATGTTACCTGATCTAATTAGTAGTATGAAACTCTCCGTTCCACGTAACAAAAACCCTATCAATCATATACCCATATGAAGGGGTAGGGTATAGGATTGATACGGCGCTTCTGTACCCAAAATCCCTTAATTATAAAGCTGATATATTATATATATTTATAAAGCTGATGGGGTGCTGATTCGCTGATGCGCGGCAGCTCCAAGCTACCCGCTATTCATTGCAAGGAGGCTAGACACCGACTGTGCCTTCATGGAGAGCTAGACGAGAGCATATACTGCACTCATAAATCTAGTGGCTCTATGTACCTCCTACCAAGACTAGTTTTAATTGAATAATTCTATTTTAACTTAAATATGAACAATATTATATTAATACTAGCAGAAGCTAGTATTCCATAACGATGAGTAAGGTGGCAAGTTAAAATAATAATAATTAAATACCCAACAGACATATTTCTGACCCCCAAACTAGGATTCCCTGTAACGTGGGTATCAGTAACTACGAGTATCGTGGTACTACAACCCCAGAGACCTGGCGCAAATATCTGCGGAATATTTTGTCCCGCAGCGGGAATCGAGTCCACAGCTGACTATTCACCCGCCACGCCACCGAAGTAGTCGTTAAACATTATCTGAAATTGAACCCCTAGAGGGTGTATCAGAAATAGATAAATAATGCTGGTCATTTTTCACATAGCATCATCTAGCCCCAAACTAAGCAAAGCTTGTATTATTTGAACTACAAAACTGATATACTACTTATATACTTTTTTGTAAATACATACATACTATACATAGAAAACACCCAGACTAGACAAATATCTACAGATGATACTCTCACGGCAAGAATCGAACCCGCAACCTTGTATGAAAAACTCAATACGGTCAAAGTCGCGGACATTCCACTGGTAATTTAAAGCAATTATAATACATTTCCTTAATTTTCTCAAAATGTTGAAACGACATTACCTACCCGTCAACCATTAAAATCGAATTTGTTTATTAAATTGCAATTTGTCGTAAAACAGATAGCTATTATCATTATCTTATTTAAGATTGGACATACTTATGCAAATTAAATATAAATTCGGTTGTAAATTGAACCAACGTCCGATTAAAAGTTCGTTTCTGATGTTATTAGTTATTTTTTGAGTACCTTGCGATAGTTTAAAAGACCTAACCAGTGATATGATGGCCTTGAAACGGACCTAGTGAAATAATATGAATACGCACGCCGAAGACCCAGGCTACTTGTTATTCAGATTGCAAGAACTAACCTCCTGAGCAAGTTCCCGTTCACACGGGCCCTTCACGCTATCAATAGTTTATTTGCAGATGAGGATGTTGATATATTTTATATGTCCTTGCCAAAATTCAGGGTAGCGGTTTTAAATTTTTTGGATAGGTTAATATATGCATAGAAATATGTAAAGTTGTTTATTTAAGCTTTAAGTAGTATTAAGTTATAGTTAGTAGCTTGTTAGTTAAATTTTATAAATGTCAATGTTTAGTATGTAGTGAATATGTTACTAAATAAATAAAAAAAACAATGAGGTAAACATACTCCAAATGATACCTCTGGCGGCGTAGCGTCCATAATAAAAAAAAAAAACTGGAAGAGACTAGCCAATCACGACACAGGGAATCCTAGTGTGAGGGCTAGTATTCACAAACCCTTGATTCATTTTTGTTTTCTCAAACTACCTACCTACTTATTGCTTAAGAACCTATTAATTACTGACGAAACCTACATTTATAATTAACTACCTATTATAAAGCATACTTATCTACAATAGTAATTCTATTCGTAGGTAACGTACCTATGTCTAGTTTTTAAGAACCTGCTGTAAATAATTTGAATTTTTGATTCCAACTTATCAAGATTAATAAACGCTTTTTGATTTTGATTTGATTGATAGGTTACGGTAACACTTTGTTTTATATACTCTTTGGTTGTATTAACAAAAAGTATTTTAGTTGTATAAACCTCGCGAATGCCATCTTATTCAAGTATAAGGTAACTGGTACCAGGACGGTTTAAATATTAGTAAAATATTTTTGAAATCGGATGAATAGTTTATGAGATTACAAACAAACCAACAAACTTTACCTCTTTATCATATAATTATAAATGGAGACCGAGTCATCAGTCACAGATAGGTAGGACACAGTCATCCGCCATAACTATCGAGTACCAGGACTTCGCCAACGTGGTATCTAAGTAGCCCTTGTTTTATTCTATAATAAAACAAGAGCTACTTAGATACATACACATTTAGAAGTATAATTAGCGATCTATATCGCTAATTAATAATTATACTTCTAAATGTAATCCAAATCGGTTCTATCATTATGGAAATTATTAAAAATAAACATTCAACATCAAAACTTTGGCAGCATTGATTTTTTTGTCAGTTTAAAATATATCAAAAACCGATTAATACTTTAGTCTACGAGTTTAAGATTCGAAATATTAGCCTTCATATACGAGAACGAACTGCTGTGTGACTGTATGAAAGAAACAGCTGTAACTTTTTGAACATAATTATTTACCTTTTTGTAGTGCACAAAAAAGGAGCTTTCGAAATTTGACTAGCTCAAATAAAAAAAATAAAAAAAATGCTGGACATTTTCACACAACATCATCTTGCCCCAAAGTAAGCAGAGCTTGTGTTATAGTAACTACATGACTGATATACTAGTTTTACTTATGTTTTTTTTTGTAAATACATACTTATTATAGATAGAAAACACCCAGACCCGAGGCAAACATTTTTCCCGCAACGGGAATCGAACCCGCAACCTTCTGCGTCTCAGGCGGGCCCCACTGCGCCACAGAGGTCGTCAGCAGTGTTAATTTAAACAAAATTTAAAACACCGAAATTTTTGCATAGTCTTTAACTAATTTGTACTCATTTCGTTTTCCTGCTCCATCATCAGACCTAAATCACAATCTATTATTCGTTGAGACCAATGGGCCCAATCACGACATCTCTGCTGCAAAATTGGTATCCTGCAGATTTTAGGTGATACCTCAGCATGATATAAAGCTTACTATATTCTTGCAACATTATTAAAATAAAAGCATACCAAATTTTGATTCGATTAAACCTGTGGAAGTTGTTCTCAACAACTATAAAATAGCTGATGATCTATAAACGCCTGAACAGATTTTCTTGAATCATGCTAAGAATACTCGTTCAAGTTACCTTTCAAACAAAAAACAAAATCAAAATCGATTCATCTGTTTGGAAGGTACGATGACACAGACACACAGATACACACGTTAAACTTACACCCCTCTGTTTGCGTCGGGGATTAAAAAGTCAGACAAATCGCGGGGTTTTGAAATAATCACTTCTGTCTTTTTGAAACACTAAAAGTCTACCTAGAACACAAGCCACTCACTGTCAGATTCACTGGTGCCTTGATCTACCTTATGTAGCGTATAGTGAAGTGCATTCAACCCGACCTGGGCACCGACAGACACAACCACACACAACCAAAGTACGAGTATGACTATGTATGTAATACCACTCTTGTACCACAAATTATCTTGATAAATTGTGATTAAATTAGTATAAGTCGGTGTTTTTTTGGGATGAAATTAAAAACTAGTTAGCCACTGCATTGTTATGTCACTGTAGATTTTGAAATTTCTAAGCTGAAATCTTGGTCTAATATTTTTTTAACAATTATATCCTGTTCAGAAAAGTACTTTATGGGATTTGTTTCAAAATGATGTCATTGAGCTGAATACAGTATACTGGGTTAACGTTTCTATATGATCCTTGTGATTTCAATGAATAAAAACCTATTGACTTTGACTTGACATTGACTTTGGGAACAGGTTTTCAAAACGGTTCTTGACCACTCTGTCAGACACTTAACATAACACAGTAATTTACAAAACTTGGACGTCTAGAAGATTCATATGTTCATATGTTAATTGTATTATTATCAAGCATTTGCATTTTATAAATATTAAACAAATAAATGTATATAAATTAAAAAAAAAAAAAAAATATTGACTGTCAAGATGCCCAACACAGGTTACACTTTACATACAAAATGAGAACTTAATAGATGTTTAAAATATCTTCCCCCCGTTCCCGTAATAATAGGGCACCACAGCATGCATATAAAACAACTATTTAAAAACTATGGAAATTTAAAAAAATATTATTTTACAAAAGATACCGTCAAACACCACGTTCGCATTTTATACTCTTTGGTGAAAATACTTTTTGAAAACAACAATGATTTTCACCATAGAGTATAATTATAGAACGTGGTGCATAAACTTTAAAAATAAAATTATCTTATTTATATAACCCAAGACTGACCTTCAGTGTTTAGGCAAGTACAAAATACCTAATTACAATTTTAAAAATAGATATTTATCTTAACTTCTAAGATTGAACACATTCTTTTTTATACTAACTAAACGGAATTTTTCACTTCATTTGTGGAAATAAAACGAGTGAGCGCATATTGCGCGCTCACTCGCACACGTTATCGCTCGTTATTAAATTATATTGTTATTATCAATATTTGTCTCTTTAATCCACAAAATTTAATAATAGGTTATTTATCTTTTTTATCTTTTGTAGGAACCCCCGAAACCCCTATTTCGTGGGACCTTCCTGACTGAATCATTATCTCAACACGCAAAAATGAGCACTGGCATATGACTTGTAATAGTGACCCCAATATCTCGAATATTCCAAAGAGTCGTGGGTTCCAATCCCGAAAATGTTTTTTTTCACTCAAAATGTGCGCATTGATTGTACTTTCAAACGGTGACGCTATTGAAAACGTCGCCGTCGTCGTCGAAAATCAGAATGTCTTTCAGAGAACTTTGTTCTTGAATAAGAACATTTATATAGAGCAATTGGAGAAGGCTCTGAATCCTCTCACCACACTTATTCTTAGTATATTTTTAATATTTAAGTAGCTAGTTATTTTATTTAATATGTTTCTATAAAGCACTTTCTATCTATCTATTCTTTTACTATATTTTTTAATATGACTTGGCCTGCAGCAGGTAATTGTTTTTAGTACAGATCATACCTTTTTAAAAAAAACACGTAGTTGAACTATTTCCTGTCAACAACACTTGTGTGCAAATTAAAAACAAATACATAAATGGCAATTAAGACTTTTCAAAACCATTTATATACCTGTCAACTCCAGGATTAGCGTAGTTAATCCACTGTACCAGAAGTTAAGGATAATACAATAATTATATAATTATCCTAGACTATCCTCGTGTGCGTTTGCTTTATTAAACGCACATAAGGATAGTCTGAGACTTATTCGTACAGATAGCGAGTCTACGCTAGGCGCTTAGTAGAGGACTATTTCGTCCCCTTAGGGAATCTAAGAGTAGGTACCGTGGTACCATAACACTTTGACCCGGAATATAATAACTGCAAAACATGCAAATATTTGTCCCGCAGCGGCAATCGAACCCGAACCTCTTTCGTCGAAGCCGACTACTCGCCTGCCGTGCCACCGAGACAAATTCATTGTTGGGAACTAAACTGCCTATCTTACAACTAGGAACATTATACAGATATAAAATTATACATCATATATTTTATAGTGAATACAAAAACATTTTTTGTTATTAAATCGTTTTCTGGAGAGGAAAAATGGCCAACAATAAACAAATTGTTATAATATAATCTGTTCGGAAGATAACGGTTTAAGACTTAAGAGTTTTTAATATAGGTACTACTACTTACCTTGTACTTTTTTTTTCAAAGAACACAGTAAGTTCAGTAGAATATTGCTGCTGGACTTTTAAAGGCACTTACATTAATTGTTGGCGTGCTGGCCGAAATACTTTATTTAATTCTTGTCACCCAAATCATATTGGCAAACCAATTCTCTTCACTATTAAAAGCTTACCAAATTCTTCCACACTATCAAATATAAGTAGGAGCAATTCAAAAAGTGCAAGCATTTATAGACAATAAGAGAAAAACTCAAACGAGTCATAAGTACCTAGTTAGACTGAGAAAACTATTTACAAATACTTACACAGCGCAATTGTGAATCACGTCGCAGACTTTACGTTTTAACAAATAGTGTTAGTATTATAATACCTATGTATGTTGGTCTCTAATATATTTATGTAACGGGCGTATTGTCATCATTTTAAATTTTGTTGCCTGAATTACGAAACACATCTGCTTATTATTATTAAAATAAGCAGAGCTTGTGTTATGGTGACTGATATAGGTACTACATAGAAAACACCGATATCCCAAGACAAATATTTGGAGATACAACATTTGTCACGCGGCGGGAATCGAACTCAAAACAAACAATGTCAAACACAAACTTCGTGAATGCAGCGCTATTAAACCTGGTGCCTTAACGAAATTATGGGCAATGCTGTAGCCGTGGCAGATCTGTTCTTAAAAAAAATGACTTCGATTCTGCAAATCCATCGACACGACAGAGGAAGAATAATTTTGCGCCCCTTGTCAAAACCACATTTTGAGGCGAAATGTGAAAATAAATGCTTCGTCTCAAATAGTCAAGGCGTTTTGCATTAAAGCAGTTGATGTACTCAGACCAGGGAAACTAAGTTCACGAGTACAATAATCAAGCGAATGCTAAATCTAGTCTACATTTTATTTTTTTGTTTAGATCGCGCTGTTGTAATCGGCGTAGATTCACTTTAACATTTTAAATTCACGTAGTTTTGAAGCTTATGTTTCTCTATTATGATCCTTGTTATTTTAATGAATTTTTAATTTTATAAAATAGACATTAACGTGCGCATCGTTTTAATAACTCAAGTAAGGAAAGTAGGAAGTAGGTTGTTAGCGACGCGCTCATACAATATTTTAAATGTCAAACTACGTATAAAATCTACCAATGTAATGTAGGCTATTTTATTTTTAGTGCAGGTAGATTTCAATTAAATGTAATTTAGGGTAGTTTTAAGGATAAATAGAGTCTATGGCCATCTCCATACGAATGCGCCACTGTAAATTGGAAATAAATCATTTAAAAGGTTAAAAATGCATTTTAGTGTTTTAAAACATCGCGCTGATCCCCAACATAGGTGGTGGGTCACAGACCGGTAAAGAATGCTACGTATAGAATATATTGAACAAAAATATCACCTGATCATAATTTGATCATTTATGTTTGATGTGCTTTCATTGAAATACCTGAAGCAGACTTTTCTTTTTTTTTCAGCCTGTATCAATCGACTCATAATTTTATTCCGGTCCTGATTATTGGGGCACAATGGTACTCTTCGTTTGTGAAACCCACTATACAAGAAGTCCTAGTGTAGGGTCAGGACTATGAACGTAATTGTTGGGTGTTTATTTATTAGAAATCACAAAACCAACAACCACTTAGGCATTTTTTACCTAATATTAAATTTATTAATAATAAATAATGCTGGTTATTTTTTTCACACAGCATAATCTAGCCCCAAACTAAGCAGAGCTTGTGTTATAGGAATTACATGACTGTTATACTACTTATATACTTTTTTTTGTAAATACTTAGGTACATATTATACATAGAAAACACCCAGAATATGTTTTTTGAATGATATTTAGACTTTTTAGAATATTATGATGACTATAATACCACGTACTTAACTATACTCCTGGGGTCTAGACAAATACCTCACGCTTACTTTTCCTTTCACGCAACGCAATTTTTTTAAGGTAAATTTGGCTGCTTTCACGTGACATTTCCACACATAATATCATTCCCATACAATTCATTCTTTCCGCAGGCGTTAACGCTAACAGAAAGTGGAAATGTCACGTGTAAAAGTATTTTCATTCAAAGTGGTATTTTTCTGACGTTTTGCACCGTACTCAACCACGCTCAACGTTCGCGAGACGGGAACGATTCCCCTCAGTAGGAGAATTGTACTTGGTATAGTCTTATTAATATTCTTATATGATACCAAACCACGATAGTTTCAATTATGATTATTTAGATTTATTAATTTATTATTTTCTATGGTAAATGCAAATAAGTAAATCACATTTGGACCGACGCGACGGCTGCAGCGGTAAAGGTTAGACTCGATCAAACTAACGCGTTGGCGTGGTAGTGGCGACCACGCGAATATTGACAACAACTTGACAACCATTTCCCTATGTCTGTCAACGCCACCACGACAGTTTATCCGGGCTCTAAGTCATCATATGAAAGCCAAGGAAAGGAAATAACTTTGTTCAACGAGAATCACCCAGTCAAAGCATCCTTATTGCATCCATGGATATTAATTTATGTTAATAATTTTAGAATCGAATTGACATATAATATTGGAAGGCAAGCTACGTACATGCACAATTCACATCAATTATAATCAGTCGCTATTGTTGTTGGCGTCCTGCACAGCAAATTGTAAAGATGTTCCAGTCTGTTCTTTTTGATTCATTGTCAGTTTCAAATTACTTGTTCTAATGTGTATGTTGGGGCCATTTAGGTCACAGAACCGACGGTCGCTGGGGGACAATGATTCTTGAATGGAGACGAACTAGGCGACGCAGTGTGAGAAGGCCCCTCATCCGATGGACCGGTGACATATACTCGTAAGGGCACGGGCAAACTGAAACGAGTAAAGAGTGCTGATTGTTTTACACAATTTCTCGTTACTTTTACAGCTTTATTTTGGAAAGGCCTATGTCTAGAAGTGTACTATAGGCTGCTGATAAGGATTATGTTGTAAGCTTTATGCGTTTGAATGGAAATTTGTAGGTATTATATAAACCTTAAAGTGATAGAAGACCACAAGCAACTCGATTTTTTTCAATCGCATACAATTTAGTACGTTGTTTTCTTTTTTTAATACAAGCCTCTGCCCGCGGCTTCGCCCGTTTGGTATGTTAATAAAAGTAGCGTATGATCGTCAGGCTTCAAACTTTGTCCATATCAAATTTTAACACAAACGGCTCAGCAGTTTAGCCGTGAAACATATAATGATATAATTTCTATATAATTTTACAAAATTAAAAACTAATACTGATCGTTATATTATTGCTAAATCACACAATATCATTATAAATTTAAACTATGTTTTATTCTTATGTATAAGGTTTATTACTGTAAAGTTTCATCAAAATACGTTAAGTAGTTTTTTCGTTAAAGAGTAACTAACATCCATCCACCCATCCTCATAAACTTTCAAGTTTATATATGTGTTATTCTGATGTATAAGCTATACCTATTACTGTAAAGTATTATAAAATTTAGTCGTTTTTGCGTGAAAGAGTAACAAACATCCATCCTCACAATAATATAAGTAGGATAAGTAGCATACTTATGACTGCGTGATTGATATTTCATACTGATCGCGAAAACTTTGATAGAACGGTTGTAGTATTTATTGTCTTGATCGAACAGAGAATAGGTACTACAACTCTGTCTTTAAGGTTTATTTTTATCATGTTCTGAGTCTTCATTGTAAAAACGGGATTTTTCACGTACCGCACTATCGGTGAAGGCCAACTAAGTTTCGACTCATTCCGAGAGTCTTCATCAGGGTGAGGGAATAAAAAATCAATACTAACTTTACGAACTTAGTAATACTCGTATTACACATTCCCAAAAAATAATTTTGAAAAAAAAATGTCTTTTAATTATTCATTATTAAAGTTTATGTTCACCAACTTTTGAGTGAATCCAACCAGGTTTTTTTTTCATACAAATTGTACCGAGTTTCGAGCGAGTCTAACCAAAGAATAATTTAGAAAGTTACTAGAGTTAAAAGAAAGTTACGTAGATGACTCTGTATAGACATATGGCTAAACAACTATGAAGTCACGTATTTGACAATGAAGTCATATTTTGTATGGTCTAGCTTGGTCATCAAAGTTAATTAGACACATCATACAACACACAGATTTGTGGTCTAGGTAATCTCATAAATAATTCTGGACTAGATGATGATGTGTGAAAATGACCAGCATTTATTTATTCTATAGATACTGACGTCGAATCTCTTGTACACCACAACCAGTCGCTCTCTTTTACGGATAGTGCACACAAGAAAAGGATGGCAAGAATTTTACTCCTGTCAAATTAGTTTACGAGTCGCTCTCCTTACTGTTCATAGTCAGCATGTTTTGAAATCAAACATGTAAGAAAAAATTCAATCTGACTAATGTTTCAGCACTAAAGTTAGCTATCTCTTTCTTTTGTTGCTGTTAGAGAGCGATAGATAAACTTAAGTTAAGTTGGTGTACAAGAAACTTAACGCCAATGTGCCACACGTGTCTTTGAAGAACTTTAGAATAAAATTATAACAAAATATTATTTTTAGTCATAGAAAAAAAGACTCCAATATCCTATAGATAGTTATGGTAATGATTGCAGATGTTCGAAATATGTTTCACATACATAGACAAAAGTTTTTTTTGTTGTTTTGTTTAGACGGCACATTGTTTAGCATGACCTCGTTCCCCACTCGTCTTTTTGTCCCGACCGTGATCAAGCAAATGGCTCGCAGTTGATTGCAGGGAAACAATAAGAAGAAACGCTCCCCATGTGCAGTGCATTGTCAGATATCATGTCCTTTCAATAAAGGTACCTATAGACCGGAAGTTCATAGCCGTCAACTCTATCAATCGAGTACCAGGACAGGGTGCAAAGATCTCACGCTTACTTTTCCTATCACGCTAACGTATATTTGTCAAGGAAAAACTTGACAAATATACGTTAGCGGAAATGACATTAACTCAAAAGTTAATGTCATTTCCATACAATTCCGCAGGCGTTAACGCCAACAACAAGTGGTAGTTGTGGGCCAGGTCATTGTGTAGAAGTGGTCAAAAAATATCGAATCTTGGGCAGGTTTTAGTTAAAAAAAAAACTTGCTTAACAATCCAATAATGTCTTTCACCGCACGTATATGGTATCGATGTTGGTATTTGAAGGCATTTGATCGAATGTTAAGTGATACGTTTCATACCCGTCATAAATAAGGATTTTTATTCATTAATGAATGAAGGAATGAATGATATTTATTTGCAAGGATTATTACATAGGTATAGTCAGCTTCTCTATATTCGACATTTTACAACACACCTTGTTACAATTAAATTTATAGATTTATTTAATAGGCCAAATTTATAACTACACAACATTTACTAGAATTAAAATACTTACTATTAAAATGAGGATTTTTATTCATTAATGAATGAATGATATTTATTTGCAAGGATTATTACATAGGTATAGTCAGCTTCTCTATATTCGACATTTTACAACACACCTTGTTACAATTAAATTTATAGATTTATTTAATATGCCAAATTTATAACTACACAACATTTACTAGAATTAAAATACTTACTATTAAAATGTCATGCAAGCTTATTATTTAGATAGGTAGTAATGTATGTGTAATAACATTTTACTTGGGTCCGTGATGAGCGTGATCAAACGCATATTGTCAATACGTGGCAAAAATCAACGCATTTCCATTCAGCGGGGCAATGCACTATTTTAGGGATGCTTTCGTATGGCAGGGCTCTGGGTCAATTGAGTTATTTAGAGATCAACGATACCTAGTAATTACAACTACTATGTACCTATATATATATATATACCATATATATAGGTATATTTTGAATAAGAGATACTTTGTCGTTAAATTTTATTTACTTAATTTTATTAACAACATAAAACTTATCTGTGTGGTCTTTTGCAGCCCGTCAGATTTGATTTGTTTCAGCAGAAGTAAATTTAAAATCATCTCAGATTTCACACTTGCTCGTATTCTTCAGAAGATCGTGACCGTCCAGGCCAGACTTTTGATAGTGTTACGTTATTTTATCTTTACGAAAAATAAAGCTTAGTATAGTTTTCTATGATTTTTTATATACATGGCTTATTCGACAGTTTTTTAATAAATAAACGATTTCATTCGTTCTCTTATACCAATAATAGGTAAGGCAATTTTACACAATATAAGGTATTATACAGAATTTGTATTCGATACTTACTGAAAGCAAAGTCCAACATTGTTATCAATTCACATTACCTACTTGACCTCGATACTCAAATGCTTTGAAAACAAAGTAAATCCTTTTATTGTGTTTGCTAATTAACTTATCAATATATAAAACTGTTCCGTTACTGATTGGCGGATCAACGCACAGCCTAAACCATAAGTCCTAGAAGCATGAAACTTGGAGGGTATATTCCTCTTATGGTATAGGGATTCTACCCCTAATGGGGTGAAAAGGGCTGAAAACCTTAATATAAAAAATCTTATTCCTTGAACTTAGTCTTGAAACTTCACATAAATATTCTTCAATACAAATGATAAAAGTCTAATATAATAATTTCCTCAAAATACGAGAGGTATTTTGAGGAATTTATAGAGGATATAGGGGGTGTCAAAGTCTAAAAGGTGAATCAACGCACAGCCTAAGCCATAAGTCCTAGAAGCATGAAACTTGGAGGATATAATCCTTTTGTGATGTTGGGGAGCAATTTGTAAAATTCTACCCCTAAGTGGATGAAAAGGGCTGAACAACTTTGTACAAAATAACTGAATACGTATCAGGGTATTCAAAAAAAGCCCTTAAGGGTACAAGGCATGCAATTATATTTGATGCACCTATCAATTACCTATCCCACGCGAGTAAAACTGCGGGCATCGACTAGTTAAATATAGTCACGTGAAATATGATTGTCAAAGTAACCAACAAACTTGCATACAATGCCCATCAAGCTCATTATAACATTATATGGGATGGATTGACTTAACTTGGTAACCAATGATTCAACGGCGCCATTTTTTGAAATCTTTCTAGTGCCTCTCCACCGACTTGTCCGTGCGTCATACATAAACGTGACAATGTATCAGACTAAAGCCATAATCAAGAATTCAAGTAACCTGACACGTTGTCCAAAATATAAGCAAAACAAAAAAAAATGGCGTCGAGTTTTCACCAGATTATTTGATTTGATAATGCCACTGTTTTCACTGACATACACATAAAGATGCTGGCTATACCTTAGAGGTGCTTAACTTCATAACAGCCACACAAGCCATAGCCAAAAAGTCTAGTCAACTTAAAAAAATAAAAAAATCGTAGCAGGATGTTTTTATCCCCATAACTAAACGTAGTGGTTAGTTCCTCTATTCCCTTCACTTCCTCTTGTAAAAGCTGCTTTGAAACATTGAATACCATAGACGTGTTATGGCCTCTATGGTGTTAAATGTTCCATGAATACCAGCATTATTTTCATCTATAAAACCGATACATGTTATGACATTAATAAACCATCGTCTAAACCCTATCTACATCGTTATGCAGTCATTAATATCGCTGAGCCGAATCAAAATTACCTTAAAACGTTTATTAGCCAAATATCTATAATATTTAATAGCTGTAAAGCAACAGCCTATTAAAATCCAGTCACGTGCGTATTAAATATTTACCTAATACTTTACGTGAGTCAAAAGCTAGATAGAGAATAAAATGATGGCGTTCAACACTGCAAAGTGAGTCTTGTTTGAACACGTGAAATCGCTCGCGTCCCATCTAATCATACTAAACAATGCCGCCTAATCACATGATCAGACGAGACAGTCAATAAATATATATACTTGTTCTGGGTGTTGTACCACGATACTCGTAGTTCCTGAGGGAATTGTAGTATGTGGGCCAGGATGTATGTATGTATGTGATTGTTAATGTTTTTTTAAGTATATTGAAATTATTCGGTGCATGTAAACGCATCAATAAGCTGGTATACATCAACGCAAATAATAACTTGAAGTTAGTATTGTGATCGGATAATACAACTGTATGTCGTCTCATGTGCGCATGTGATAGGCCGGAACTTGTTGTCCAATGGTCTATTATTGATTACGTGTGATGGAACTTGACAGATTCTCAGACAATTAGCAGCCATTTGCTGAGCACCTTGCGTATCAGTTTATTTCAGAAATTCAGAAATAAAAAGGTGTCAAGGGACACCCGGATGGAACGAAGTTCCTTTCGATTAATTAGTGAAGGAATTGTAATAATTTTTTTATTTTTTTTAGAATTTTTTTTTAAAAAAATAATAATAAAATAAATGAAAATATCTAGCTTGCTTTCTTTAAGAGAGAGAGAGACATACAGAGAAACATGCGCACGCCGCACAGCTTACAATAGCTTACTATAGCAAAAAGTGTCGTTACAACTTTTCGTGAGAATTTTTTCCGTCTAGCCCACAACGCGCGATAAAGAACTTCGTTCCAACAATACTTTGAAAGAAACTAGTCGTAGTGACTGAAGCATTTGTTGAGTCTTTACAGGGGCGTAACCATGAAGTCTTATCATGTTTAAGCAAAGATCTCACTTCCCGCTTTGCGATTGAAGTCGCTATGACTGACGTTGTCATATAGTTTGACATCTTTGCACGAATTGAATCGGACAGACGCAATAAGATTTGATGGTTAGGGCGAAGGTATACTTGGTCTGCAGGTACTTTAGTAATACCTTAAGTGCTCAGTCGTGGATACATAAGAACTGCGTCAATGTACCGAGGGTGGGGAGGGCTCCCCGCTGTCATCCTAGTAAAGCGTAATTTTATGAAATACATTTTTACCCGCGATGACAGGAGACCGTAAATGCGTTTGCCATAGGGGTTTTTATTTGTTTGTCTGCATTAATTTATCCTCGAAACGGATTATCTCATTGCAATAATTTTCTATATTTTCAAGGTCGATGCTTTCTTAAATATATATTTTGCCTCAAGTCACAAGAGAAAATGCATCAAGGATGATGATAGAAGTTAAGTGGTTTTAAATATTGTATAAATTCATTCTTGTGTATCTATACCTAGCTACTAAGACGCAAGAGGTGTTGGTTCGATTACCGCTGTGGGACAAATGTTTGCATCTTCTGCAGATAATTGTTTTGGGCCTGGGTGTTTTGGTACCACGGTACTCGTAGTTCCTGATACTCACTACACAGAGAACTCTAGTGCAGGGTAAAGACTATGTATTTCTGATGGGTGTTTAATTATTATGCACCTAAACTGGTTCTATTAAATCCTATTATGATGCAATCAAATGATACCTAGCTTTCAGATGTCTAAAAGTTTCAAGCGTGGGACAGTTTGTGCTATTTTAATTAATATTAAAATCCAATCTGGTTTGGCTGCGGCATCGCGGTGAAAAGTTTAATGCACGATCCATTTTGGAGATGGTTTTAGTTAGAAAACTCTTTGTAGGTTAATGGTTTTAACCACTATGTACCCAAAGATATCAGGTACTTAAAACCAAATTTGAACTGATACTGTAACTACTAATTTTTTTAATTCAAAATTCCAGATGGCCTATTACTGGTAACACGTTTAACTTTGTAAATGATGGCAATTTGTCAGTTGGAACTTTTTGTACTGAATACTAGCCTTTGTCCAGAGATTCGCCCACGTGGTTCCCTCATAAAAATTGCATGTGTTGCTTACGAACTTTCGTAATTTTTGAAAAATGGTAAATCCCCTATCGTGACGAAAAAAAATACACCCTTCAGTCGTTTATTGCAGCGCGAACTAGTTACTTGTGGCGATAAAAACTATTTAAGGTTCTTAAATAGTTTTTATCACCCTTCAAGTCTCATAAATCGATTGCAGGAAACCATATTTCAATCGGATAAGCCATTTCGGACATAAATGGTACCAGACCAACATACTATAGGTATGTTACAGACTAACATTTTTTTGAATGCCCCAAACTAAGCAAAGCTTGTATTATGGGAACTACTTACATATATATTTTGTAAGTAGGTACATTAAGAAAACACCCAGACCCAATTTTGCTTTGTAACAATATTGGACGGTATGATAGTTTATTCCTATCAGTCCCATTTTAATATATAAGTACCTAAATGTAAAGATACTAGACTATGATAAAAAATACAACAAAAAGGTGTCTAAAAAGTTTATTAGGGTAGCTCCATTACGTACTTACCCATGTATCGCATTACAATAACCCAAATTATGAAAATGAACCCGTACAAAATCACTTGAAAAACGTCGATATCTGCTCCTCCATCGTAAGATTTTGATTGGGTCATTTTGAGTGATTCTCAGCAGCATGTCTTGCAAACCAAATTGCTGACGATGCAAAATAGAAGGATAAGGATCACAAAAGAGCCCACAACTGTTAGAAGTTGGTTCAAGCTGAAATTCAATCCACAAGTTTGTCCCATTTTGCTTTCAACAATAGGTCCTCGAGAAGGAAAGTCTCTGTTATATTTCGAGCATTTCAGTTGATTAACTGGCGTTAGTCTTGACACTATTAAAATCACAAGAAAATCATAAGTACCTTTAGATTATGAGGAGTGGTGTGTTTCTGTTATTTTCTTCTAGTTCTCACTTGAATTCCATAAAAATCTGTTTATTCACATTAGTGCCACGAGTATTCTGTACTTTTTCTTCGTTATAGCAACTACGATTATATAGATTTTTTACTAAGTTCCTTGAAAATACTTGCACATCCAACTCATTACGATCAGCAGCGTTACAAATGCGAATGCAATCAGCAATACCTGAAGTACATCGACATTATAGCATGTGGTGTTTTTCTTCCCCATTATCTTCCACTTGTTATATGGCAAACAACCAGAAAAAGCAGGACTAGAATGACAATAGAACCTATGACCATAAGCAACTGATTCAGGTTAAATGTGAGCCCACATGAGGTGTCTGGTCCTTTTCTACCCATTTCTCAGTCTTTACATTCCATGGTACCGCGGTACTCATAACAAAAGTTTGATTTTGAACATTGAAATTTCGTTTTTTTTTCCTATTTTTCCATGGTGAATTTTAATCTCAATTTTGACTGATAAGTGTCAATGGAAAATATTGACGTAACGAACTTTTTAATGGAAGCGAAAGGATGAATAAAGGCGTCAGTTATTGTTTGTTATATAAACAGGTTTTAATTCAGTGAACTTTACAAAGTTTTTTTTACCCGCAAAACAAGGAGCCATACTTAGGTAATATGCGTTTGGGGTAAGACCTTAAGAGTGTGCGGACGTCAAGCATGTAGACTAATAATTCTAAGTGGGAGAACTAAGGTCTGCACTGACGTCCCGCATTGGGGTGTATTGTGTTCTTCATGTTTTTTTGACATAGTATTCGCTTATACTATGTCAAAAAAACATTAGATCTATGTCTGCTATCATACCATGCATAGTAGCAAGCCAAAAGGAGAACACGCAATATGCTAGACGCTAAGCTATGTGCTATTCTAGTCTATTTTCATACCCTGTTAATTTTTTTTCGAGTCTCTTTTTTTTAAGTCTTGTTTTTTTCTTACCTCAATGTTCATACGTTCAGCGTTGCAGCATAGTAGGGACCACAAATCTTGAACAATGAGCCACCACTTCGGAACATTTTATTTATTTAATGGTAAAGGCATAGTGACTTTTTAATTTAGGTAAAACATCAATGATAAATTAATAACAGATTTTTAATAAAAAGTATAGTCTTAAAAATAAATAGTCTTACGTTATAACAATGTACTTTCAGTGCATTAAATAATAACAACATATATTGAAATGAATCCGTCCGAATTAGACATTAGTGGTTGACCATTTTGTTTGAAGTCACTGCAAATAGCACATGCCTAACTCAGTACTGCATCTGCATCTTATTTGGAAAGCATGTTAAGGCAGATGATTTGATATTATTCGAAATAATAGAAAAACTCAGGCATCCAGTTTTCCACTCCTGAAAATATCAAAGAAAATCCATGAAAAACATTATAGAAAATTTTCCTATAACATTTAATTTAAATCCAGTTGTACAAATTATGTTTTCGACAAATTGAATTAGCTGGACATAACAGGCAACCCTACTTATCAGTATCAGCAAGATACACAGAACATTTGGGAAGTACTTCGATGTTCGTATGTTTTGTGTGATGAGGCATAGGTACATGAAAATATAAAGAAAGAAAATTAATTTATTCGTCCCCAATATACACAAAAGTTATAATTAATAATTAACACATACAAACAGATAATATAAACAAAACGAAAAACAGACGAACTTAATTTGTGTTGTGTGGGATAAGGGAACAAAGTTGTCCCCGTCTCTGCATTATGCTGCACCAAATCCTAGGTGGTGCGGCGCTGATTTGAAAATCGTGTCAAAAGGCGCCTATGGTGCGCCACGAAGATCGGTGAACAAACGGATACAGGAATAATATGAAAGGTCATGATATTATTTTCAGATATTAAGATATAAAACATTGAATTACTTTTATCGTTTAAACATGTGGTAAAACAGGCCACTAACCAACTTAAGATTGACATCACGAACTGCCGCGGATAAACTCCCTTTTACCCTATGACCCGACTACGGCAAAGCCAGAAGAGTTATGAACCTAACATGCTTAACATAAAATAATGTCCTCCTAAAGTATACTGAACTAATATTAACAAAAAAGTGCATTGGATTATTGGTTTGGAAATGTGTCTTAGACAAGGGTTCCCTGAACATCCTATGACGAAAAATGATGATTTCAATCATGTTTACTTTGGACGCTTATTTAAAAAAATATTTACCCAAATCCGAGTATCTCAATACTTTTGTACAATGATAATACTCGCAGATCGACCAGCAAACCGCGCGTTGTGGTCATTCTTGAAATCGTCGCATCATTACCCAACACCACTAGATTCACCACAGAGCTGAATGGGATACATTTTCAGTAGAGTAATATTTATTTTGAATGAGAGAAAATACTTATGAGTCAATTATGCTATGAGCATTTTATTAATTATGTAGCAATTTTATCCTGTCCATCCAAAGGTTGTCTAGATGTAGTTTTTAACGATAAGACCACCCATCGTTCCTTGTTTGTTTATGAATTATTTTGTTTTTTTATCATTCTTAGGTGTGAAATACATAAAGAGTTTATCCATACATGTATAAAAACAAGAGGCAAGTAGCCAACTGAGACGCATGAGTTAGTTTTTCACTGCGTGTGAAAAATTTGTATGCTAGTTATTTTTTATATTATCTAGATTTTGTGATTCTAATGGTACTTGTAGCTCCTGATACCCACGACATAGTGAGTTCTTGTGTAGAGGTCAGGACTATGTGAATATTTAGGTAGTGTGGTTCTTATCTATGTGGGTTTTCGACTGTGTAAACACTTTATTAATAATCGTGACTTCACCGCCACTGTAGAAACCCGTTCGGCCGTTATAGCACTTGCAACCAGATTCAAATCAGGATTAACTAAATACTCCTTGTAGGTACACAACTAGTTGAATACAAGAATACTTTTCCGTTATGGATTATATTATAGTAGGTTTAATGTTAGCTACGAACCTTTTTCCATCACCTCTCTAAACCCTTTTGGTCAAGAACTATCTTAAATGTACCTACACTTTATACAAATTATATACAATATTCACAAAGACACTCACCTTTTCAAATATCTTCAAAAGCAATAACTTCAGCCGTGCAATCTTCCATTGAAATTCCGACCACGAGTCGAGTTTAGATTGAATATAAAATTCGTGTGACATTCACGCTAACCATAGTAGGTACTTTCAACGATTGTGTGGCTTTGGTTTGTGAATTTAAATGTGGTATGTCACATGCTGGAAATACACTTTTAAGTATCTAAATATTATATATTAATATATCCTGTCCATCCAAAGGTTGTCTAGATGTAGTTTTTAACGATAAGACCACCTATCGTACCTTGTTTGTTTATGAATTATTTTGCACATTAATATATAATATTATATATTAATGTGCACGGAACTTTTTCCAGTCGTAAGAACAGATACTTACAGTCGATATAAATAATATTGATCGAGAGTCTAAGTACGTTATATTATAAGTATTCTAGTCTTGACAATTATTTAAATTTTGTATGATTTTTGTCTTTTTTATTTTGTATACCTACCTACTATTCACCATTTGTTATCATTTAAATTCTATATTGTGTTAAAATGTAAAACGAATACCTTCCTCTTCAACGCCCTGACAGGGCCGATGTACCTACCAACCTACTTGGAGCTACACTAGATCTAAGCTTAACCAGATTAAGTAAAAACCAAAAAAAAAATGGGTCAATACTTATTTCTCAAACAAAAATGCTGGCCTTTTGGCACATAGCACCATCTAGCCCCAAAGTAAGCAGAGCTTGTTTTATAGGAACTACGAAACTGATAAAATAATACCTTATATTTTTATACTTAGTCCTCAGACAAATATTTGCAGATCATACAAACAATTGTCCCACGGCAGGTATCGAACCCGCAACCTTCTGCGTCATAGACGGGCCATCGCCCACTGCACCACAGATCGAGACAAAATATGCAGAGCTTTAGTATCTTTCAAACTTTCGCGTTCAGTAATTCTACTTTATCAACCACAGTGACCACACAGCCGAAAATAATGAAAAAGGTAAACGCGTAAAATACCCGTATAACACTTATGCAGGAGCTTTAAGAGAAGATATGTACGACCGTAAACCACGTCTTTGAAGACTCATTATTATAGGAATTTCGCTAGATTCCAGTCTATATTACAATTTAACAGTGTCCTCTGTATTTTTATATATTTATTAACACTTTATTGCAACTTTTATGATAAGTGAACAAAAGGCGGAAATTCATGCTAAAACTTTTTCTCTTTCTGCTTAAATTCTTGGTAACTTTATATAGGATATATAATTTACATATTTTGTACAAATCCACCAAACGTCTACGTCCACCACCAAGGTTAAACAAAACTCATTAATATTTATTACAATTTATTAGAACCAAACTTATTTCGCTAAGTACCCCATCAAACTGGTGCGGTGGCGATTCCAGTGGCGATAGATACATTCACTAGAACTTTGACAACCATTTACTCTGATCGCCACCGCCGCGTCAGTTTGATTTGGCCTCAAATCTTAATAAAATGCAAATACTTATTATATATTAAATAAAAAACATTATGACTTGTAATGTATTTTATCTATGCATTAAACACAATCCCAAGCTACAAATTACCAACTGCGTGATGCAGGACATAATTAAGAAACTAAAATGACTGACTTATAACCAAAATATGGCAAAAAATCACACTACAATAATGAAATTACGAGTTAATTAGTAACTTTTTCAAATACACCGTTGGCTCTTTAAATATACTACTTACTTAAATATATTAATAAAAAATAAACCCGTGATCGCTTTTATTACCCAGACACCTTTAAAAACTGAAATGCAGAATACGTACAGCCAAATATATTGAAAGTTAGTTGTTGGTAACTTTACAGTTCTACTAACTATATACAATCACAGAACTGTGAATATTGCACTTATTTTATGGCAAATGTTTACTCTTTGGTTAAATAGAATTAAAAGCATGCAAGTGAACTCCAAATAAGAATAGAATAGAATGCTGAAGAATGTAGGGAAAACACGTACTTATCAAATTAACTTGACAACTAAGAAAATAGTTTTTCTTAGAAAATTTTATACGGTAAAATGGTGTGAATAGAGAATAATAGTCACCAAAAAGGATACGTAATGTATAATTACTATTATGCAACAATGCCAGTAGGTACTATATATTCGTTTAGTACTATATATTCATTAGGTATTCATATATTCGTTAAGTGTGGTTTTGTAGCGGGAATTACTAGACGAATTTCACTCTTAGTTTTGTCTCAATTGACACCCCTGCTATATATTCACCCTATTGTACCGTACATATGTATTATGTGGTTGATTGACGTCAAAGTTATTGAGGTTTTTACCAACAAACAAAATTTTTCCATGGTTGTTTTGTTCCCAAAGAATACCGCCTTCCGTAAACAAAAACTACTTCTGACGAAAATATTTCGTAAAATTATTTATCCATTCGATTGGAACCTTGTTTGACCAATGACTTTAGTCGCGTATTTTTTTTTAATAACCCTAATATAATGCAATTAAAAATTTATCTTTTGAAACTTGTTTACGACAAAATCAAAATTCCTTTTCCTCCGATTTTGATCATCTGTTCAACCATGTTATCTGTTTTATAGATAAAATGGTTGGTATTACATATATATTGGTAGGTAAAACTGAAACTAACTTAATCCTGGTAACTATTTGGTATATACACATGCATAAAGTCACGCCTGTTTCCCGAAGGGTTAGGCAGAGACTTCGGACTGCCACTTGCTACGATCATAAATATTAAAAAAATAAGTAATATTTAATACGAGTATTAAATATGGCAGCGACATTTAAAATAAGAAAAAGAACAACCATTCTATTCTATCCTAATTTGGGAGAAAGAAGCTAAAATGCGTTTTTACACAAGCATTAAATTACTGTTTCTTGTACTTTTTCAGGACTTTCCGGCGGCTCGTTTCCATTGTCCTCGTTACGATCCAGTTCGCGAAATTGTAGGATACACTCTGGATTTCATTGATGACGCTGACGAACGCTGAGTGAGGGAGATAGCCGGTCGTATTCGCCGTCGTCCCGACCAAGTTTATGGAGGATTTGACGAACTCCTTGGCTGTGGGAGCGAGAAGGGTGCTGCGCCTGATGCCTGACATATTCGAGCAGACAAAGCCGGGGAGCACGCATTGGACGATGATGCCTTGTTTCGAGTATTCCATGTCGAGGCCTTCAGTTAACTTTTGGACGTAGGCCTAGGACCAAAAGTTTGATTTAAGATTTGGAGTTTCACCTGCTTATCTAAGTTTCTGAAGCCTATTCAATTGTCACGCATTCGAAGCGTTAAGATTGTTTATTATTATCAGAAAACAAATACAAATTTACAGTAAAAAAAGTACAGGAAAAAAAGAGTATAGGGTTGTTTTGTATATACATAGGCAATGAGTACTTGAATTTTAAGTCCCTTAGTAGTTTTTAATGTGTTACTGGTGAGTGCAAAAAAGTTGCCATTTGACTTATGTAAAATGACATTCATCTCAACTTTTTACTTCACAAGGTCAGCTGGAAGAAAATGCTAAATCTCAATAAGTTCTTATTTTACCTTGTAAAATACCTGTCACAGGGCTGTAGATAGATTCAAAGCAGACAAGACGAAGACTTATAAATCCCTATTATTAATCCTCTGCAACCCGTCTATCTGTTCTAGGGTTCCGTGCCTATACGGTGTCAATAAGACCCTTCTTATGGATACCCTATAGGCACGTAACCCTAAAAATATAAAGGTGGTCACCTTAGTAGCCGCATACACAGTTAGGAGCGGCGAGGGTATGGCCGAGGAGGCGGATCCAATGTTGATGACAACTCCTTTCTTCCTCTCCACCATAGCTGGCATCACCAGTTTCGTCATGTTGGTTACTGAGACAATGTTGGCTTTGATGAGGTTGGAGATTGTCTTGTCCCTGTGGAAAATGTAACAGTTAATAAAATTACTTATAATGCTCATATTACCTACCTACGTTCATCAAACATTAAATCACCATACTTCATTCCTATACACTCACACACCCCACACACTCAATTCCCCCAACCCACACACACACACACACACACGCGCACTCACCCCCACTTTCACAACCGCTCTACCCCTTGTCGTTTAATAAAATTATTATTTTTAAAATATTGCCCTACTTGCCAAACTATGTTTGTAAAACGTTTATTTGGTAAATTAGTGCCCGTCCTTTATGTTTTGTACAAAATTAACGGTATTAAAATAATTATATTTTTTTTTATTATAAAAAATATATATTTATACATACAACTATGTACAATTAGGTATATACAAAAAATAAAGATGAAACAGCTAGCTATCTAAATACCGTTGCAAACGATCTATAGATAGCTCAACTGATCCAGATATAAAGAAAATATTTTGATTTTTTATAAAATCAGTAACTCAACAAAATCTAAAATGCAAGTTTAACTATAAAATGATGTTATAATGTTTTAAAAGTTTCAGCCTTTCAGTCCTTTCATCATCAATGTCATCAGCGTAAAGTTCACTGGTGATCACGGGCCTCTCCAAAGAATGCCACGTCGAACGATTTTGGATAACCAACATTCACCATTCACATTATTTTTTCCTGTGATGTTACCATCAGTTCATTTAGTAGCCGTCAAAATATCAATTTTATTACAATAAAATCACAAATGAAAAAAAAACTCCAATGTCTCTACATAAATTTGTCCTTCAGATATAATCACTGAAAAATAATCACACGGTATTTAATTATAAACTAAACAAAAACAAACCCACCAAATCTTAATTATATTCTTTAGAATACATTAAAAATGTTTACTCTGACAAGGTGGTAAAAAAATATAATAAGCAGGTTTATTAATTCTAAAAATATCTAAAGTTTACGACGTCCGTTGTATAAACAAAGCTTGTGTGAAGCCAAAGTCCATAGGTAGTATTCAATCATTGAAATCATTTATAATCGTCTACATACAATGGTAGTAGAACTTCTGTGAATGGGCTCGTCCGGGGAAGTGCTACTTATTTCTGCCACCAAGCAGGAATATAGGTAGTATTCAATCATTGAAATCATTTATAATCGTCTACATACAATGGTAGTAGAACTTCTGTGAATGGGCTCGTCCGGGGAAGTGCTACCTATTTCTGCCACCAAGCAGGAATATAGGTAGTATTCAATCATTGAAATCATTTATAATCGTCTACATACAATGGTAGTAGAACTTCTGTGAATGGGCTCGTCCGGGGAAGTGCTACCTATTTCTGCCACCAAGCAGTAATATAGGTAGTATTCAAACATTAAAATCATTTATAATCAAAAACTAGCTCTCCTGGAACTATGGGTGTTAATATAATGCATAGGAAGAAAGGTAGGTAGGTAGCTACATGACGGGTGACAATAAACTTTAAATAGTACTAGTAAATAAGTTATCAAATGTAAAAAAAAACGGATTATTATTATTATTGTGTATTTTAGGTCACTATTAATTTTGTGTCACAATGTGGATGGTATTTGTCATGTGCCCAAAAAGACAAATTAAACACCTCATGGCATATCACGAAGAAGTAATAGGTACGTTGAAATATCACAAATGTGGAGTCAACTTTAAGCTCGTGTCGAAGTTCATAGACCATCCTCTGTTATGGCTGAGACCGATAGCTTAACCACGCTTAACGTTCCTTCCAACGGATGTAAATACGACCCAGTCGTTAATATCACTATAAGTCACAACATACAAATCTCCTACCAATAGTTCAAAAGGAGATAGTTGAAACGGAATAAATACTTAATCCTATTCGTCCCCGACAATAGGACGTGATCTCAAAGAATGCTCGAAGCAAGGAAATGTATATATGATCCTATTACGTGCATCAATGAACACTATCAGATGGCTGAGCCAGTAGATACATTTCTAAGGCTTGAGTTTTCCAACAAAATAAACAGACGGTCAACCATTCATTGCGATTAAAGATTCCTATGAAAACATGTGTCAAAAAGCTTTGATTAAGACCACGTTAACTCGGACTTTAAAAGCTATCAAATATTTTAAACAACCTTTTTTACACAGCCGTGTTGGCCTTGTGGAAAGTATCTCGACTTCCGATCCGGAGGCTGTGGATTCGAACCACTTTCGATTCACGATTTCGTCCACTCGAAAGATGTATGTACGCATCAGCACGTGCTCAAACCGGTGAAGGAAAACATCGTGAGGAAATCAGCATGCACTAGTACCTAGTGCATGCCGAAATTTTATTTATATTTATTTATGCCTCTGACTACACCCTCCTTGGTGTCCTTAAAGATCAACCCACTGAGTATGAATCTGAGGACGTCAGTAAAACTTAGTTTACAAAGATAAACCAGGCGGTCATCTAGTTTATTTCTATTATAACTCGACCTCTCTTTGAGAACCTATACTTACCTATATATTTTTTGGATTTAATGCGTTTTTTAAATCTTGTAATTGTTTTTTAAATTAGGTAGTGATCTGGATCAGTTGAGATATCTATAGATCGTTTGCAACGGTCTTTAGATAGCTAGCTGTTTCATCTGTATTTTTTGTATATACTTGTACATAGTTGTATGAATAAAGTACTTTTTAAATTTATTTTATATTTAAATTGTATACGTTTGTCAATTTGCCATAATATGAGGTGTGATGAGGTATATTTAAACCTGGGTTTAGTGGCTCTGACAGACCACGAGTTAAACTCGAGTTAAGACCTATTTTCGTAATGAGACCGTGTAAGTTATAGACCGTCTCACTTCAGTCAACCTCTATACAAGGATTATACCTTCTATCATCACAAATGTTATTGAAACTTTTTGAAATTCTCCGTGAAAAATCTTTAGTCAATCGTCAAAGCGTTCTGAAATTCGAGCTTCGAAAAGCAATTGCATCTCAATAGCTTCTAATATCACCGTTCGATTTGAACGTGGTAAACCAACACCTCATAGCACCCATTCAGACAATAGGCAATCATTGATGTACATAGAACCGATATTTAGTGTAGCACTGGCAAGTAACCACCGCATTTTGTAGCAGAAGTCAATATCGAGCTAGCTAATACTTGCTGGGGGTGTTTACACAATGCAAGTGGCTTGCCAGAGCTGACTTCTGCTAATTTTATTGCACTTTACTAAGTTGCACCGACATTACTATGACTGCCAAAATGATGTAGCGGTGCGGTTGTGGAGCGCGTGGAATGCACAAACTATGAGGAACTCGCTCACAGTGAGGAAAGGGAGTTTCGTTTCTACTAGTTATTATTTTTGCCTCATTTTCTACACCTACGGGGGTACACCAGGTGCAGTTCGATGAAAGTGCCGGGAACTGAAATATTATTCGAGCTATCGGGCTTTATCGAGCGCGTGTATTATTTGCGAACCGTTCCAATTTATAGGCGATATTTCCGCAAAGTGAAAGATTAAGGAGTAGCTTGATAAACCACTTCCTTACAATATGATATAGAGGTAGTAAACGATGCGTTATGCAGTTTATTTTCTTCGCCAGTGAATTCATATTAATAAAAGCAAAAGCAACAAGTGAATTTTTGCAAGACTTTGTAACCGTTGACGTGGTTTGCATTACAGCGCCCCCTATTGACTAATATCGAAATTAATTTGATCCGAAGAATAATAAATAATAATTTAAAAGACATTAAAAAAAAACCTTCCTTTTTTTACCCCTAATGTTTCATAAACTTTTGCTTACTCTTTCGAACATAAACCAAAAGAGAAATCGCCCACAAAAAATGTTTCAGTTAATCGTTTTTTTAAGTTTTAGGGAAAAATAGAAATCTTTCAGAAATAAAACTTTACGGGACCACCTCGGATCACCATGATCTCTATACAACAACAAAATAATCATCAAACCCGGTTACAATTGGCGAAGATAACAAACTCATACGATAAAAAAACATACAGCCGAATTAATAACCTACTCTTTTAAAGGTTAAAAAAAACATTTATTGACGCTAAACCATGTTTAGTACAGAATAGAGTACAAACATGATTATAATATAAAGATTGTATGACAAACGCATTTACAGACTTCTATCAACACGGTATCGTAAATCATGATATTGTCATGTCATTTGCGTTATCAACCGACTTCAAAAAAACAGGTTAAAACTGACTCAATTTATCTGTATTTTTTTGTGTATGTTACGCGATATCTTCACAAATTGTGAATTATGAAAAAATACCACCTCGAACGTTGAAAAACTGGGAGATTAAATTGCATATTGGTATATTAATCATCGGTAAGCATGTGAAGTGGATTTTTATTATTGCGTGGGAAAAAAAAACGTCTAGTGAACTTACCAATCTGGCAGATCCAAGAAGTACTCCGGATATACGTAAGATATGCCGACGTTGTTTACTAAGGTGCCGATCTCGAGACCAGCGATCTCCTTCTCAATCCTCTCGTAGATCGCCTGATCATCGCAGAAGTCTACTTGGATAATCTTGGTGGCGACTTTGAAGTCTTTTTCTGTAGAAAAATAAGCATGTTTTAGGTACCCAAGTTCAGGTATAATGCGATTTTGTTTTTGGGTGGGGTCACTCTGTCAGGATTCGGTGAGGCTAAAAGTCCTTCTATGACCGCCCGACATGGTCATGATACTACCATGACTATGTATGCAAGTTGTACGTGCACAGGAAGTCAAAGTCAAAGTTAATAGGTTTTTATTCATTGAAATCACAAGGATAATATAGAAACGTCAACTTAAAAACTACGTGAATTTAAAATGTTAAAGTGAATTTACGCCGATTCCTCGCGCGCGACCAAGCCTAGAAGAATCAGGCAAAAAACTCTGTGGTTATGAGGACTGGAACAGAATTAAAAAGAGTGCCATAAACATAGAGGCCTATGCCCAGAAGTGGGTCGGCACGGACTGAAAATGATGATGAATAGGGTAAGTAATCAGATGTCGTTTTTTACCCAATTCTTCAGATGTAGCCTTCAGTTTGTCCATAGAACGGCTGACTAGCACAATATCACAGCCACGAGCAGCCAACTGCAACAAAAACATTAAATAAGTAAGTTCGTATGAGTGGACCAGTCTACTGTCCAAATGTAAATTTCTGTGTAAATTTTTAGACCGCAAAAATGCTTATATTACTTTCAGAGACAGTTCGGTAAGTTTTTAACTAGTAGGTAAACAATTTAAAAAATAAATAGTTGACTGTGTTCCCTTCCATAATTAAATAATAAATAATATTAACCTAATATATATTTTCGAGATTGTCTCAATGTCGCAAAGGTCCAGTGACCAGTTAACCATATCAGTGAATTAGACGAATACAATTTCTCAAAATTTGGCTATTTTCAATGAAAACACTGGCAATAAAATTTTGATGTTCTCAGTTTTATATAAATATAAAAATTGTTTATTACCAAAAGTGAAGGATACAGATTAACAATGTATACAGAATATTCAGATAGGATAGGTACTACATACACTACTAAGTACACATACATGGGTTTCGTTAGGGATTCCCTAACGAAACCCAAACTAAGCCTGAGCTTGTGTTTTAAGAGATCTTGGGTATCAAGACAGTAATTACAGAAAGATTATTGCTCGTGTTTTGATTTTATTATTATATAAATTAATAATACAGAGAAATTCGGACATAATGTAACGCATTGAAAAAGGTATGGTTTCTGATTTAAACATCTTGTATGGTAATAGTAGGGTTGCCACTCAGTCCAATATACAGCTGCTTAAAGATGTTTCAAATATTCTAAATAAATTGAAAACTTGTTTAACGTCTTTAAAAGAGTTTTTTTTAAGTAGTACCTTTTGGGTAAGTATACATTTTCTGTGACCCTGTATAAGGCTCGTATTAATACAAACAAAAACAAACACGCTCACGACTGTCTTCCCCATGGTGGACATCCTCAGATACATACTCAGTGAGTAGATCTTTGAGGATACCAAGTAGGGGGTAGTCAGAGGCACATCCAAACATTACATTTGGTACATGCCCGCGCTTTGCAAGTAGTAAGCATTCCACGTGACAGGTTGCAAGCACAATGCCGATCGCATTAATAATTCTAGTTTTTACAATTAATGTAGGTATATGTAAAAAGCATGGAGAAGGTATCAAATAATCCCACAAACAAAATATATGCGCAAATAACATAACACGCCATAGTAAGTTATAAAACCTTTTAAAAAAATATTTTCTGCAGTATCAACAAAAATATAATATTCACAATGCTCTATCCAGAGCCGAGTACAGAGAGTCTACACACAAACATTGAATGAAATTCTTGTTTGCGTTCATGGTAGAACTAACATAAAGCCGAATTCAGACGGTTCGGTGCGGCACTAGCAAGAAAAAAAATATAGCCTTTATTCAAAACCAGAGAGTCCTTATTTTGGACCATACAAATAAAAAACTGTTATCTTATGTAAAAAAAAACTATTTTTTTTAATCGTTTTTAATAACTTCCTACCGTAGGTGAGCTCTGTTCTGTTGGGATATTGTAAAATGTAAGATTTATCCCAAAAAAAACATCCTAAGCGGAACTAGAACCCGCATTTCATATAATTGCATGCTTACGTAGATTTATTTCAATTTCAGGTAAATGAGTTTGTGAGCCTGCAATCTTATAAACATTCAGTCCGTCCTACACCGACCTCGGAGATAGCCAAAAATATCCAGTAAGACTATAGAAAAAGCAACAAAATGGGATTCCGTCTTCGTTCATGGACAAAACATGTAACAATACCATTCTGTCAACAATCATCGACGCTTCAAAACTTGCATTTTCAATATCCGAACACGAAGTTTAACGTATCTAATTGGGCAAACCAGCGTTTGTATGTTTGTTCATTGGCAGCTAGGTATGATATACGGAGTAATAATTTCAGAGTTTTTATATGAGCTTAATCGGTAGTGGAGTTTTTGAACTATGGTGATTTTGGTCGTCAGTCACGAGATCTAATTTCGCGGCGAACTTCTATCTAATAGTATAATGTTGTTCTAAGTTCGGTGCTCAGTTTTTTATCGACGCAATTTGTTGCGTTGCCGTACGCATCACATCGCAGTGTATGCAACCGCCGTTTCACCGTACATTTTATCTTACAACCACTGGAATATAATATTAATACTGTAATGGATTGGATGTTTGCTGACTCTATGGAAATTAATGACAATCCTGCTGCTGGGAACTCGGCTTTACACAGTTTGGAAGCTAGCAACGGCTTCTTTACATGATTTGCATTGTTAACCATGGTTTTAAAAGACTTGGTACGCCATAGCAATAACTGGCTGGTGGTTTGGTCCATAGGCATAATACATTAACATACCTACACAAAAAAAAAAATATATAACGGGTTCCTCACGATATTGCCGTTTTAAGCATTTTGTTATTATAGTCGAATAGAAAAATCTATTGATGCAAAACGAGTTTTGAACCCACTAACTTCGGATTGAAAGAACTATACGACATTGAATAATTCATAGTAAGTTGTCGAAAGAAAATCTAGACTATCTCTTGTACTAATAGTGAACGGGACAGATATCTTCGGATTAATTGGTACTCAAGCGCCTGGTTACAATGCGATGAATAGATTTATGCACCATTAAGGATAATGGTCCGATGAATTTAGCTATGCTCGAGATGTGTAGAGTATGGTTTATGCCATCGACGCAAAATGTATCTATATGTAACAATCCGCATGCTTAGCATGAAGACTCAAGACAAAGGTTTTGTCTACAGTGGACAAGACAAAAATAAAATAAATAATGCTGGACATTTTCACACAGCATCATCTAGCCCCAAAGTAAGCAGAGCTTGTGTTATGGGAACTATATGACTGATATACTACTTATTTACTTTTTTATTATTATTATTTTAAATACATACTTATTATAGATAGAAAAACACCCAGACCCGAAACAAATATTTGCAGCTGCAAACATTTGTCTCGCGACGGGAATCGAACCCGCAACCTTCTGCGTGTCAGGCGGGCCTTCGCCCACTGCGCCACAGAGGTCGTCAATATTTTGTCACTCTTTTTTTTTTGACAGAATAGGGACAGAAATAGTTTTTGTCTTCACTTTCGTAAACAAAACGTTGTGTTGGGTGCTCATGCTAACCGGGTATGAGCACCCTATATTAGATAAGATATCTTACAGTCCGAATCTGATAGCTATCTTGAGCGCATTTTTACTATCCGCGACACAAGGAGCCTGTATTATGTGTTTGGGGATAGTTAGATATTGTTTACATGCGGGGTTTTGAAAATTATGCAAAAATTAACAAATTAAATTTGGTAATTAATCATTTTAATGTGCAAAGAAAAAAAAACATCGTGAATTCGCTGGTCCCGGTTCCGGCATACCTTAGAACTAGAACTAGTCTGTTAGCATTTTTCTTCAAAACGGCTTCGATAACAGATAGTTTTTGCAATCGTTCTGTATGAATTTGAAAAAGGTTCTTAAAGTTATCACTACAAGAAAGGAGCGCTTCAATCCTCTTAGATTTACCAACTTATTAAACTTACACTGAACACTGACTGAAGTCTGCATCGTGTTTTCAGATTCGTCTCTAAATTCTCACAGCTTAGTGCATAGTAAAACATTTACTGCTTGGAATAGCGAAACAGAAATACAAAATGAAATGATAAAAGCGGAGCAAAGCCAGCTTCACGAAGAAAGCGCGGCTCACGCCAAATCCTTTTGAGTCCAGTCTTACTGCAGACTTGCCAATGTATCTTTTACTGCCTTGACGTATGTTGAAGTTCAAGGAATATAGAAACGGTTTTTAGTTGAATTACTTTTGAGAAACAGTGTTGGCGATACTTTTGATCCTGACTTGCGATCCAGATTTCGAGGGTTCGGACCCGGTCAAAACGTTGAAGGAAAACATCGTAAAGAAGTCGGCATGACCTAGCACCAAAAATCAGAAGTCATTATCAGTTAGTGTTCCAATAAACGGCGATGCGCTTGCAACCTGACACGTGGAATTCTAACTACTTAGCAAAACGTAGGCATGTAATGTTTAGACGTGCCTCTGACTACCCCCTTCTGTGACTAGATCTAACGACATCCATCATGGAGAATACAGTCGTGAGCGTGTTTGTTCTTTGTGTGGTATTATAATAACCTCTGTAGCGATGTGGGCGAAGGTCCGCCTGAGACACAGAATGCGCAACATTCAATTCCTGCCGCCGGACAAAATGTTTGTATGATCTGCAAACATTTGTCTCGGGTCTGGGTGTTTTTATGTTTAGTATTTATGTATTTACAAAAAAAATGAATATACGTAGTAAATCAGTCATGTACTTCCCATAACACAAGCTCTACAAGTAGGATATTATTAATATAATAATCTCCGACAAGTCACTGTTTCCGCATATATATACCGTGGCAACATACCTCTCTTGCGTATTGCTTGCCGATTCCATCAGTGCATCCCGTCACAACTGCAACAAAGGAAGGTATTACATACAATAGCCAATGGGCACCCAATGCATTATTCATGAACCTAAATTGGACAGGAATTTATGTCTATGGGAATTAGAGAAACCGTGTGCAAATCATAAAATTATCATTATCAACGACATTTATAAACTCTAGTAGTGATTGATGAGGCAACGATAGTCATAGCACATATCAAAATAAATAAATAAATAAATAAATAAAATAAATAATGCTGGACATTTTTCACACAGCATCATCTAGCCCCAAACTAAGCAGAGCTTGTATTATGGGAACTACATGACTGATATACTATTTATATACTTTTTGTAAATTCATACATATTATACATAGAAAACAACCAGACCCGAGACAAACATTACAAAAATTTGTCCCGCAACGGGAATCGAACCCGCAACCTTCTGCGTCTCAGGCGGGCCTTCGCCCACTGCGCCACAGAGGTCGTCCAAATACAAAATACATATCAAAAGACAAACGGTCTGTCTCATAAAAACTTATAGTAGACATGATGTCTTGTTAATATCGAGAGGCAATTTTTGTTGTTGAATAAACGTACTTTATTTTTAAATTGTGCATTGTCCTCAAATTATCTTGATACTAAGTTAGAGTAGGCAGGACCTTACTATAACGCTACATTTTCTTTTACACTTTTTTTTATTTTTTAGCCAATCATGTGTATCAACTAATGTACCGTTAGTATGGAAAAGTTTTGCGATACCGAGAGAAATACAAAAAAATACATGCAATTAGTTATGCTTGTTAGTTTGAAAAAAATATATCTTTAAATAAGCGTTCTTTATTGTATGACCACCACTGTACATAGGTATATAATCATTAACGATGCCACTTTTTAACTCACATAAATACATTTTTTAATCAATTTACACCAGTGTAGAAATAATGTATCTATTTATTACAAATATTTACAATACTTTGTGGCTTATTCCACTAATCCCCTGCGACAATCCCCTGCGAAGGGGATTTATGGACTAACGCACAGATGTTTGATTATGCAACACCATCAGTTAGAGTGTACTCTATCCACATAGAGTACGTACAATAGTTAGGAAAATCACAATAGTTAGGAAACCTACCTACATTATGTTGTAGTAGGTAGGCGACAGTTTTTTGTGTTAAGTACCTTTGTGCCTGATTTAGTGCAAAGTGTCTTCTTTCCGTTCTACCAAATAAAAATATTTTCTTTCTTTTTTTTATCATCAAAATACAAAATTATCGACAAGTTTCGCGCTTATAACTCTAGGGACTGAGGATTTTCAAACTTCAGTCCCCATTTTTTTTCCTGATGAAGATGGATCGGTAGAAAATGCTTTAGCGTACAAGATAAATCAAAGCCAGCGATCTTAAAGCTAGTTAGAATTTTCTTCCAGTTAACCTTTAAGGGTAAATGTTGCAAATGGAACCTACTTTCAAAATGTCAGGTCTTTAGGACTTTCGATTTTAAGGCGTTCGTTGGTCGACAGTCAGTCATCGAGTAACACAACGATTTTATATACTTATTTAGATTTCGAACCTTTTTATAAATTTTTTTTTAACTTTTTATTAAATAAAATCTGTGCAAATGTTTTGAAGCAAATTTGAACAATACGACTATAACTGGATTTACGACTCCAGTGAGTTTACCTTCGTTTCAAGTAGGTAAATATCAACTTCTTAATATCCTGTTTTACAAGGTACCTACCAAAATAATTATTGACGAATTGACGAATATATCATCATCTTAAATGATGAAAATATTTGAACGAGGGAATCCGCAGAAAAGCTATTTGTACCGGCAGACGACATACCTCGCAGAACCGACCACCGCTGGGGAATATAGGTTTTCGAATGGTGACCACGGTAACTACCTACATATGCAGCAGCTCAATACTACTGCCTAAGTAGCTGATGAAAATTAGCTCTTAGCGTTAATGCAGCGTTCGAAAAAACGATCGAGCGAATGCGTTTCTTGCATTCGCTCGATCGTAAAACCCTTTTATTTTAACGGGATAATATACCGACCGACTTTGTCCACCCTCTGTGAATGTCTATTCTAAAGATTTGTGAAAAAAATATGACATTGGATAAGTAGTTTCGGGGGCCACTTGTAGACTCCATAAAGTTAGTAAATCGTTTAAAAGGCAAGGTGTACGCTTTTATAACAAACTCCCAAGAGATGTACAAAAATTGTCAATTAATAAATTTAAAAACGTAATTAAAAAACAACTTTATAAAAAGGCATACTATAAAATATCTGATTATTTAGATAATAAAAGCTCTTGGGATTGAAAATGCTCCAACTCGTTGTTTTGTAAAAGGATCATTAAAAAGAATAACCAGCCTTGTTTTCTTGCCTTTCTTTCCTGGCTTGGTTGCGGAAGAACAGGCAGTAGATAAAACCGACGTTTCAAAGTGATCCTTGTGATTTTAATGAATAAATGAATTTTGACTTTGACTCCGACTTTGATTACCTTCTACATCCAAACATCCAAACTTACAAACTTACACATTTACCTCTTTATAATATTTCTAACTTCTGCCCACGGCTTCGCCCGCGTGGTACCCGAATAAAATGTAGGTTATTCTAATGTATACATTAGAATAGCTATATTACTGTAAAGTTTCATCAAAATCCGTTCAGTAGTTTTTGCGTGGAAGAGTAACAAACACTATCCTTATAATAGTAGTAGGATTAGTGTATAAGAATATATACAAATATCTTATTAGTAGGCTTCGGCGAACGTACTCTGACCAAATTGGAGACATTCTGGAGAACGGACGCGTCAAGAGTACACTAAGCCGACGAGCTTGTATGAAGAATATAATAAGGATGAATGAAGCGACAGAAGTATGCCAGGATATCCGTGGTCTCTACCTACCCGGGCAACAGGCGTGACTTTATGTATGTATGTATGTAAAGTTAGCGAGTGATTATAAATTAGAGGGGTTATGTTTAGTAGAAATTAAATGTTGTGATTGTGATGTATGTATGTATGTATGTATGTATGCAGCAGCGTAGGGCGTAGAAACGCTTACGAGTACAAACGCCGAAACGTTAGGTACATAATCGTATATTGTCAGATATGCTGACACAGAATACTCAGCAATTGCAACGACGCTGAGTCAACAATTTATGTGCTGTGGGGGAATTTGCATAATTCGCAATTGATACGGGCCCTGGGTGAACCGTCTCGCTTCTAAGGTAGGTTTAAAGCGCCCGAGGTGTAGCTTGCTTGATCGTTTTAGCTATATTGTAACGGGCGTACTGGTAATAAAACCTCTTAAGAACAGCGGGCATCGATTGGCTAGGCGGCAGACAGTTTACAATTAGTAAGTCTTTAAGATTGACATTAGTCAATATATATACATGAAATATACAATACAGGATAGAATCAGAAATGTTTTCTCGTGTGTAGGTATTATAATAAATTATATTATGATCCTTAATCATGTCTAGTGATTTTGGCTTTGATGATTTATGAATAAAGGTAAGTTTATCCTACTGCCACAAAGAGAACCGAATATGTTCACCTGTCACGTGGAATACTTACTACTTGCAAAACGCGGGCATGTACCTAATGTAATGTTTGGACGTGCCTCTGTCTACCCCCTACTTGGTAATGTTTGGACGTGCCTCTGTCTACCCCCTACTTGGTACCCTCAAAGATCTACTCGCTGAGTATGTATCTGAGGATGTCCACCATGGGGAATACAGTCGTGAGCGTGTTTGTTTTTTGTTTTTGTTATTTTCCTTAAGCGCATAATGATTGGTAGAAATACCATATCTCTATAATATTATCTTAATATGGTACTTCCAATGAACGTTTAGTAACTAACTTTCTCGCGCAAATCCTGTCTTGTATCTAGCTGTCACAGCATAACAAACCTTGCACCGACATTTACAAGGACCGGTTTACCTTGAACCTGTCTTAAGCGGAGGTGAAAGCGAGCTGCGCGTAGGTCAGCTGATATTGAGGTCTTTAGTAATTTTGGAGTTGGAATGCAAGTGCCATTTCTTTTAAGTCTTATTAATAATATTAATAATAATAAGAAAATACAAATGCTAAAATGACAAAATGGCGTAACAAGGAACTACATGGAAGGCATCTACAAGATCTTGAACAACCACATATAGATTTACAGGCATCCAATAAGTGGCTAAAATTTGGCTCTCTTTTCCCTGAAACAGAAGGTTTCATGATAGCAATCCAAGATCAAGTTATCAACACCAAAAATTATAAAAAGTGCATTTTAAAAGATCCCAATGCTCAAAATGATAGGTGCAGGAAATGTCATCGGCAGTCGGAAACAATTCAACACATAACAGGAGCATGCCCCAATCTCACTCAAACAGATTATACACATAGACATAATCAGGTAGCTTATATAGTCCATCAAAAATTGACAAAAAAATATAATTTAATTTCTGGGAAATTAACTCCATACTACCAATATAATCCAAAACCAGTTCTGGAGAGCAGCAGCCACAGAATGTACTTTGATCGAGCTATACTCACAGATAAAACGATACACTACAATAGACCAGATATAACAGTGATAGATAAACTCAATAAAATTGTCCATTTAATAGATATTGCAGTTCCAAATACACATAATATTCAAAAAACAATATCCGAAAAAATACTTAAATATACAGAACTAAAAGATGAAATAGTGAGAATTTGGAAAATGAATAAAGTATATATTGTGCCGCTGGTGCTTTCTAGTACGGGTGTTATCCCAAAACACTTAATTAGATCCTTTACAACAATAGACTTACCTGAAAATACTTGCCCCAAAGTAAGCAGAGCTTGTGTTATGGGAACTACATGACTGATTTACTCCTTTATATATATTTTTTTGTAAATACATACATATTATACATAGAAAACACCCAGATCCCGAGACGAATATTTGCAGATGCAAACATTTGTCCCGCGGCGGGAATCGAACCCGCAACCTTCTGCGTCTCAGGCGGGCCCACTGCGCCACAGAGAAATCTTATTAAGATTTACTTATCATAACCTCCTGAACCAAAATGAATTTAATTTTTACGGGACCAATTTGAGAGTTTATTCTCCCGAAAAATAAATAATCACGCATATCCACCTCATATTCTCGAAGTTATCCGGAAACCTTTAAAATAAATAAAAAACCCATTTTATATTTAAGGCTTAAATAAAAACATGTTTTTGTATGATTATTGATTATTGAATGTTAGCTTTTGGTAAATGGTGTGTAAATAATAAATTAATAAGTATCTCAATCGAGTACATATCAATTATTATACATTTTTAACGTTTGTTGTTGGTACTTTTCCAAAACCTCAAAGTCAACATACAAATACCAACACGATACTAATGCCAGTTTAAATTAACACCTACTCATCCTTTTGGATGAAATATTAGCATAAAAACATAAATTAATGTAATGTCTTTGGTACAAAGATCACGCAAATCCGATAGGTAGCTGATCAATTGAATTTGATCATTATTAAAATTTATAACGTGATTTTATTCACAAAACGTCACGTAAACACCTATAACTCACAATCTAAAATTATCATTAGAATCAGCAAATCCGCAGAATAGACTTTGGTATAAAGCAATGTCCCATGCATTTTGTTCGGTTCTAATCTTACTTAATTCAACATCGTATACAATTTTTGAAACTATGTAACCAACATAATTTTCCCTTTCTAGTGAAAGATATCTTCATAACAGTCGCAGGGAACACCTGGACGAGAGACGCACAGGGCAGAGGAAGATCCGGCCCGGCGGTGATTCCGGGCGGAGATGTTGATGAGTGCAAATGTATTCACAGCCTATTGATATAAAGGATGTAATAGGATCTATCACAAAGCCAATCTAGTGAAAAATTTCTTCATAACAGTCGCAGGGAACACCTGGACGAGAGACGCACAGGACAGAGGAAGCTGGCTGAAGATAAAAAAAATGAAGGCCTATACTGTGGGTGATTCCGGGCTGAGATGTTGATGAGTGCAAATTTATTCACAGCCTATTGATATAACGGGTGTAATAAGATCTATCACAAAGCCAAAAGCCACATATTCTATACATCATTGGCATATTTTTTTCTACTAGACTATACCTGGGAATTCACAGGTTTTCTGGAGATACGGAATGTTAAGTCTCAATTATTTTTTGAGTTCTTTACGAAAATGAATTCCAAGTGTTATTATTAAACTTTGGTCCAAACAAACATTAAACAAAATTTCTAATACGGAAATGAATTCTAAGTGTTAACTTTGGTACAAACAATCATTTGAAGTAGCAGAAATGCAATGAATATCAAACTCAAATGCACACCACAGCTTTGACTCGTGCGTGTTCAGGATCACGCACACAAGGGCGCGGTCAGAGTGCATTACATTACGCGCTACTTTTGATGAAATACTTTTTAACGAATTGTTTTAAAAACAACAGCTTTTAAAACAGCTTTTTATGCCTAAAAATAAAAGTCGTTTCCTAGCAATTATTATCCCTCAATGTTACTCATTAAGATGAACAGTATGCGTAGATTTCGGCTTGGTGATTGGTTTAATTACACCCTGTATATAACACAGGTAGAGTATCTGTTACAATACTTGTTACTATACTTGTATCCGTACCCTGTTACCCTAATTTAATTATGAGTTCTTAAGGAAATAAACCGTAAATTTCAACTTACACGAAATTATCACGGTGCTCTGTCTCGCAAGAATTTCAGGATAATTAACGAGGTAATTTCAGCAAAAATTAAACATGCCTCAAGATTAAAGGTAGTGTTTATTATAAATTCCTGTTCGCGGGGAGATAAAGTACCGCCCTGTGACTCGAACCTACATGGCGTTCTTCATTATCTTCATCATCAACGAAAGGATTCCACTGCTGGACATAGGTGTCCCCCATACTGTTATTTTTAAGCCACTTCCCGTAACATTCACGATTTCAGCTGTCAATCGGCTTAAGGGTTCATATACATTGCATCTGATGGTTCGTGGTCACCATTTGAAACCTTCTTTCCTCAGCCCATGCCAAAACGTTAGAAATCTGTCAATCTGCCATGGAAAAAGTATTCCCGGGATCAAGAAAATGGTTGAAATAAAATAAGTAAGGTAACAGAAAGGGAGATGGACAGAACATATATTATAGTAAGGGGAAAGGAGAAATGGAGTAGAACGTTGATGAATTGGTTCCCGAAATACAACAAACGGAAAAAGGAAAGACAGTTCAAAAGGGGGACGTGCTAAAGGATATTGCAGAAAAAACATGGATATGGATAGCGAGAGATGGAGTTGAAGAGGTTGGAGGAGACCTTTGCCGATAAAGAGCAAACAGAGAACAGTGTCGAGGGTTCGATTCCCGCAGTTTTTGCACTTTTTGTTTCAAACTTGTCAAGAGAAATAAACGATTTTTAAACGATATTACTTAAGTACCATGCAATTTAAATAAAATAAATAAAAAATAATAAAATTCCTCTACTGCCAAGTTATGGACCGAGTCCATAGCATGTAAGGTGCACTGCAACTGAATCCTTTCACTCACTGGTTTCTGGTCACCAGACAAAGAAAAACCTACATCACAAACGACCAACCTCTTGGAAAACGGGACGTGCGTTCATTTGCTTTCTCTCATAGCAAAATTACATCAACTATTACATAAATAGGAACTTAGCTATTACAACAGAATAAAAAATACTATTACGAGTTATCTTGTAACGATCTGTTGCAACATAATGTGGAGAGCTGTTATGTGCATCAGATTACGTTCCTGTATCTGTGTCCCTTATTCTGTATGTTTACGATATGGTTATCGGAAAATAAGCGGTTTTTTTTTTAGATTTCTATTTTAGTTTCGTATATTCATCTAAAGTTGGTTTATCTGCAATAAAGGACTGCCAAACCTTATATAATAAAACATTCGTTTAATTTTAGAGACAGCATTTCGGCCGTTTCGCTACACGCCTGATGAGGAAGCTCGCAAGACGGACATATACATTTTTAAACTCTGGTCATCTATAGGGAAAGTTACGAGACACAAAGCCAGCCGCTTCACAATCCGAGCCGCGCCCAAGTGAACTTCGTTGTGGAGTTGTCATGAAATGTATTTCATGTATAATCATATTCAAATACTATGGGCATCTTTTAAATTTTTGGCAAAAAAAAACCATTCTATTAAATTTTTTTTTTTAGTTCTCGTTCTAGACGAGATCGTCTTCCATGATATTATGTTTCCGCTCTAGATATTCTTTACTTTTGTATTCTCGAAATTAACTGTTTTTAAACGTCTAACATAAAATTAGTAGTTTTATAATTTCAACAACTATCGATATTCGCCTGAACAATGCAATTAGTACCTACCATAGAAAACCATAAAAAAATATCTTACATGAAACATTATTAATTTACTAGAGCATTCTCGTATTTCAACGAGCGGACATGTATCAAATATAATCTTTGGACGCGTCTCTGACTACCTCCTATATAGTGTATTCACAGATCTGCGTACTGAGTATGGATCTAACGATATACATTATGGGGATTACAGTCACGTACGTGTTTGTTTGTCATAATCATTGATTACGAGGTTTAAATAGGAGCGTGTATGTCAAACATTTTCCCATGCCCATAAATAGAATAGTGTTAACAGACCACTTAGCATAAGTTATCACTTATCAGCTAATAAATAAAATAAATATTTCCACAGCAACATTCCCTGTTTAAACCAGTTTTTATTTGTTGTTATTCTATAGGTAATCTAATAATTATTGAATAAAGTAATAAATAGAGCTCTTAAATTAGAGAGTTCATCTGGGAAAGTATTACGTCACCTTTCGGTGGCATATACCTATACACAGCCTATTAGCCACGCGGTGCTGAAGGGTCTTCTTTGAACGTACCTACTTAATTGCTTGCCTACCTACCTAAAGGGGAACATAGCCTACCTACATTATGTTTTAAAAGTTAGGTAGGAATTTCCACACTAGCTCATAACGACTATTAGGTAGGTCTAGTGATTTTAGTTAGTTTGTATTACAAGTATTTAATGCCCTGGTTATTGTGGTATCTTCTTTGTAAACTGTTCATACCTATGTCAAATAAACAACTTATTTTTTTTCTTCTTTCATATATTGAAGCCTTGTATTTTAGAGGGGGGCATAAAATACCTATGTTTTGGGGTACAACAAGGCTTTTCTTGACAGGCATAATAACACTACTACTAAGCTTAACTCCTGGTGCAGGGGTACCATGTCATGGTAAAACTAAAAGCCAGCTATCATAATAAAATGCATACACAAATTTCGTGTCTGTGCTGTTGACCATAGAATAGTTACTTTATCTGGAGCTAATCCTGGATGTCGATGACCATAAAAATGCATTGCTATCGGAATTGAACCACCATGTAAAAATTCAACTCCGTAGTATCCTATATGAAGTGGTCCTATTTCAGCTTGCAAGATTTGACCGAAACAAACAAACTAACATACAAACAATGCAAGTTAAATAAAAGCCTGTAATTATAATAATGAAAATGGGGTAATACGTTATTGGCCTTATAATTGTTACCTATAAATAACAGAACGAATAAATTGAACTATTCAGGTACATAACACAAAACTAGGAAAATAAGTGTCTTTAAAATTAAAATTGTTAATCATTTTTTAATAACAATTACTGTTTTTTTTTCATTGTATGTTACACCAACTATGTTATGTAACTGACGTCAATACACATTGTTTTTTTAATTTAACTTTGAAACAACCTTTGGTTTCTCGGGGTTATTTAATGCAATTGGTCCTAAAAATCCGAGATCATACTCCTATAAAGATTCACCAAAGCATTATACATACATTTGCATCAACATATAAGTCTCATTGCGGCTTAGTTTAATATTAGTACATACATTTAGTCACGCCTGTTTCCCGGAGGGGTAGGCAGAGACCAAGGATTTCCACTTGCTACGATCCTGGCATACTTTTGACCTGGCCTCTCTAGAATGTCTCCAATTCGGTCAGAGTACGTTCGCCGAGGTTTTCCTCTTAGATCGTTAAAAAAAACTGAGTAGGTATTAAGCATATTATACTAATTCCTGTGTTGTCTTAACAAAATATGACTAAGCAAATAATATTATAAATACGAGTATTTCAAATATTTAGAATGACTAATGTATAATTGCAGGCATTAGCAAATTAGATTTTTGAACAAAGCTATTACTAAACTAGTTATTATCGTTATTCGTAAGTATTTCGATTTCGTGTTTTTTTTAACCTCTCGTATGCCGGAACGTGGAACCGCGCAATACCTTTTAACTGCCGGAACGTACATCCGCGCTGAACCGACTCCTCTCGATTTTTTGCAATTTTCAACTAAATTACAGTACAGATAAGGTAACAAATTAAAGAAAGGCATTGCTATTGAGTGAAGTTATGTTCTCAACTCAATCAAACTATTCAGTCTCGTTCCAAATTCGCGGAAAAAGTGTTTGAATCATTCGTCGTTACTCGTGTTCGAAGGTGTACGTGACCGATACGAAAATTAAAAAAGCCTATTCATTGGAACGACTAAAAAAAATAGTACCTACCGAAGAGAAGACTGTTAGTGACTCCGTCATTGGTGATACCTAATATTTTTTTCGGTTTATAAAAACCGACTTCAAATAACAGGATGTTGTTATCAAGTCCAATATGAAATTTCGTTCCTGATTTTCATCGTTAGGAATGGGATTTTTACATAAAATTTATATGAGACCACTCTTAAAGTACCTACCCAAAAATAATCATTAAAATTCGACAAAATTGGTGAAGATAACGCGTCGCGTACACAAAAAATACAGACGAATTGAGAAATCTTTGCAAAAAGGCTTTTTGAAGACGGTTGAAAATAAAATAAAATTATTTTTATACTACTGAATGTAACTGGGAAAGGCATACTACTCACTAGCTCCATACCTACTGGATCTAGTAAATCGTTAACCACCCTTGATTCAACCCTTTAATCCCTAGCGCCAGAAAGTCAAAGTCAAAAAGTCAATAGGTTTTTATTCATTGAAATCACAAGAAATTTCTAAAAACTACGTGAATTTAAAATTTTAAAGTGAATTTACGCCGATTCCTCGCGCGCGACCAAGCCTAGAAGAATACGGCAACAAAATCTGCTTGGTTATTTTTTTGATGATCCTTCATTAATACAAGAACTACATGTTTCCCACAGAACTCTGTGGGAAACATGTAGTTCCAGCTTACCCAACTTTACTCATCCCGAGTAAAGTTGGGTAAGCCAACTTGTTATATTTCTTAAGGCTCGCGCAAACTGGCGTGGTCAGTTGGCGGTAACCAATTTGATCTTATGTGTTGGATGTCTATCCGGGCTATCCGTACGTATGAAAGTGGGTAGACCTCGCGTTCGTTGGAGAGGCTATTGTGGTATTACTCATTATTTTTGTGTCAAAGATAAAAAACAAATAAAATAAAATTAATAAGAATATATTTGGCCACAATGATAGCGTCGCCGCGTCGCCATCGGTTCAATGAGCGTTAATTATACCACTCTTTAATAAGGTAAAGCAAACTTCTACAGCTGATGGGGATGATGATTGCATCAAAGCAAAATTTTGTTTGAATGAATGAATGATATTCATTTGCAAGAAAAAAACTAGTTATTTAATTTGCAAAATACCTAACAAAGTAAACCACGTCGATACAACCGCAATATAGGTAGGTGACCTACCTATATAAATAAACTATTTTTTTAAGAAATATCGCTGATTCTTGCCTTACCTACTTATAAAGTTATACCACCAATCATTGGTGGTATTACTTTATATGTTCAGTGTGGTTAACTTGGATTCGTGGCTGTTAATGGCTTTTAGTGCTTTCGAAGGCCTACTGCCCCTATGTACTTAAGGTACCTAGGGGGGGGGGGGGGGGTACCTACGGGGGTACCTACATAAGTCATCAATGTCACAGACATTTGGATGACCTAACAATTCCGATATTCCAAAAGACAAAAATGCCATCGGGCCAGCTGATGGCCTTCAAGATATTTCATCTAATTAGAGCTAACTAACAGCATATGACTGAAGCAGTCAATGACCTCAACATGACCCTCAAAGTTCAATGCATCAATGCCCCACGCGTTCATAACAAGAGGTAATAATTAAGTAGGTAGGTACCTACCTACTTACTAGTCAAGTTATGTCACACAATTTTTTGCATAATGGTACTTTAGAGATGGAAAGTCACTTAGGTAGGTACCTGCATATGTGTAGGTGTTTAGATTAGGATAATATCTGTGGACTAGGTACCTATAAGGAATTAATTTTCATTAGAAACAGGATACCTACCTATTTACAGGTAAACATAGTCGATCATACAACATAAAACTTGCTGAAATAACGCAATATCAGAAAACAATGGACTAACTCAAACATAATGGTAATTTATTCCGTTTCTGGAGAAATAGTTGGAAATTAGGTGTGTGAGTGACATAATTAGCAGGGTTTGATACTTGAGTCTGAAGCAGCCCACAGAGCACATTTCATTTTTATATACTGGAAAGCAGCCTTAGCCGATAGGTACTTAGCCTATAATAATATAAGCATTATTATTTTATAAGTACCAGATATGAAAACTGCTACAATTCAAATTACATTATAAATATGCAGAACTCTAAAATAAATGTTAAAATCAATAGGTACTTACGCGCCCACTTTCCTTTGGATTTAAAGTCCACTTTATTCAACACAGGCCCTAACGCGTACGTGTAAACAACTTTCCAAATAATATGCACGACATATAGCAAAACTGCAGATAAAGCCACAAGACCTATTTCTTCTAGGGTCGTAAACGCCATTTTTGGTTTTATAATCGATGACTATTTTTGCAGATGAAATTGGTTATTTTCGATAAAATTGCATAGACAGCAGTCACCCCGTTTTGACAGTCTGCGCGCATGCGTGCTAGCGAAGAAAGTCCGACGCGCACAGAATGAGCGAACGATTCCCGACCGCTTGACCGAATGACAAGGCGAATGTTTCCGATTTGAACCGAAATCATCACGCTTAACGTTTATAAGAAAGAGATGGGGTACAAGCTGCTGTCTCACTCGTGATCAAATCAGCTGGAATGTGGAGCACATTGTTACCACCTGATAAAAACGCACTAATGTGGACGGAATCTTCAACATTTATTTTGTATAATAATTACTTAGGTACACAGAATTTATCGCAGAGGTCAAAATATTTAATCGTATGTCAAGTGCTTACAGCATTAAATGCATCGACGGATACAATTCGTTAGGTAGGTTACAGACAATCAGAATATTTTTTAATTACCTACTTGAAACGAAGTAAAATAATAGTCAATTGTACCTTCATAAAATGGCGGTCAGAGGTGGACAGGTAAGCCCTACATACAGAGTTCGCTGGAAAACAACTTATTAAAATATAATATAAGGAGTGTTGGCAAGGATAAAAAAACTTTCATATGATAGGTACCTGCATAGTTAAAAAAAATAAGATAACAGATTATAGGTTAGACGAGTCCAGACGCGCTATGTTAGAATCGCTTGTTGTCTAGCTCCTAATCTTATCTAGCATTATTATTATGACACTTTATTTTATTTTATAATCTCGCTTATTATTACTAATATTACTTTAAATAATTATTAGACTCAATACGCACATCTGTGAGGATATTGTTGTTAGCGTTCCAATACTCGGAGATGGGCTTGCAACCTATCAAGGTTGCAATTTAACTAATATGAACACACGCCTTCGAATATTTGGTTCTTGAGCATTTTTGTGCACTTAACATCGGCATCTGAGTGTTCATCATGGAGAATACAGTCGTGAGCGTGTTTGTTTTATAGATGTTAGTATGTAGGTACGTATGTAACTCCGTAACAGCTAAGCCAATTTAGATGACATCTAGAACAGGTATAACTTGAGACTTAAAAAACAAAAGCTACTTTCTATACGGATACCATGAGGGCATAGTCTCCAAGGCTAGTCTCCAATAAAACAAATATTTTTTATTTTGGGTAAAATTATACACAAAAACTGATAAGGAACTGTTCTTGATTATTGTCGCATTTATAAAGAGTTCGAAATAAGCAAGGTTAACAAAAGGGAAACAGTTGGTACCTACCTACAATTGGTAGTTTCCAATAATTGCCTTACAGATTATGGAAAGGTTACGAAACAACTAGTTTTCTTGTAGGCACTCAATATAACATTATTACTGTTGCTTTGCTCAAAAGTGTCTCGATTATTTAAAGGTCTAAAGGTTGTATGGAAAATATTGCTTTTATCAATAAGGCCGCTGTAATGAAAATATATTGCGTTTTTATTAAGAAAATTAAATATTTATCGTATCAAAACATGCACCACCTCATGCCAAATCCACAGCATAATTAAAATATAAAACATTATTTATTTGAATTCAGAATACCCTAAACAGTATCAAACAAAACGGCGAAGGAAAACATCAGTCCCAAGAAGGTCGGCATGATATGTTTTCATCGTCCATTCTGTCTATTAGTATTCAGTACTCCTTTCTTTATAAAATATTATCGTTCACACCATGCATTCTTAATCGGTTTAAATTTGTTCATTTACCCATCCACTGTCATACACAGTCAGGTTTCCTCATAATTTTCACCCGACAGGAGCCCGTAAATTGCCGTAAGAGATTGTTAGTTTGGTTCTATTTATCTCCGAAACAGCTAATACAATTGAAATGCGGTTTTTTGCAATAGTATTGTAAGCTTTCAAAGGTTTTTCTTCAATTTGTACTTTTCAACGCCATGTGTCACTAGGAGTAATACGAAATGAAAAAGAGATCTGTCTTTTGAGGTTATTCAATATTTGTTTTTTTTTTTAAATTTTTTGTTATAAATAATAAACGTCAAGGCTGATAGATCAAATCTTTTCAACAGATTGGGTAGTGTGTGCACTTAAGAAATACTTGTATATTATAGGGATATTATTAACTTATTTTAATTAATAGCGTAATTTTGTAATTTATGTGTTTTATTTTAATCCAAATTTTTAAACTAAATTGACTTGCCTTGTATAACAACCAATGTTATAACATGGTTAAATAAATTAAATGAAACACTTCAAGTAAACAATCGCTGAAAATTATTGTCATTATCTCATTAATATTTTAATGAACATTCAACATTGAATGCAAACATATTATCAACGTTTTCCAATCTAATACCTAGGTACTTGTAATATAAAAATATATACTTACTGTTTCGGAAATACAAGGCAACATAGAAACTAACTCTTGTAAAAAACGCACATAAAAGTAATGCTTGTTATAAGACAAACGATAATTTATCCTGCCTACTACTATTATAAACGCGAAAGTTTATGAGGATGGATGTTTGTTACTCTTTCGCGCAAAAACTATTGGACGGATTATGATGAAACTTTACAGTAATATAGCTTATACCACAGAATAATACATAGGCTACTTTTTATCCGGGTACCACACGGGCAGAAGCTAGTAAGACATTAAATGTCAAAAAACCGACTTCCTCACGTGTTTATTTTGTCCGCTCGGATGACACTTTCGCATAGAAAACAATATAAAATTGCCAACAAAAAATGCATCGGCTAGTCGTGATGTTTTTTTTTAAGTTTTACGGGAAAAACAGCTTTCTATGAGTAATTAAACTTTTATGGGACCACCTCGGGATCAACAATAGACTTATCAGAATCGGTTAACAATTGGCGAAGATATTGAACTCACGCGAGTCGAGTTAGAACCTTCTACTTATTTTGAAGTCGGTTAATCTGTCCCCCTTTTTGCAACAGGGGGACAGAGCAGGGTGACAGATCGGAATTATAATCCATAATCATGGCAGCACCCACACCACGGCATTAATATTTGCTAATCATGTAAATATTATTCATATTCATATTTTTATAAGTTATTATATTTATTCATACAACTAGGTATATACAAAAAATACAGATGAAACAGCTAGCTTTCTAAATATGTACCGTTGCAAACGATCTAAGTTCCTATAAATAGCTCAACTGGTCCAGATTACTACTAGCTCATGCCCGCGGCGTCGCCCGCGTGTTATGTTGATAAACCACCAACTTTTAAGTGTATACAACCAGGGAATATTTTATTTCCATAAATATAAATGGGCTTGATAATATTGTGTGAGAATTTTTCACCATTTTTTATCGTCTCCGTTTGTTTCCCGCCCTCCACGCCACTTAGGCGTAGCTAGATCTAGATTATTATTATATTAATCTAGCTGTACGAAAACTGCATACCTATGATGTTATTTTTATTAAACTGGTTGTTAGGTTAGCCAATAATGTAATCCGGTTCTGATAAAAACAGAGTTATTTTCGTACTTCCTCCAATCGATACAAAACGTAAATAAACTCAACCTTCAAGCTTTTATTTTTTGTATGGAGCTACTCGTAACATAGGTATTTATTTATCAAATTGCCGTTTTTATAAATGGCCAAATGAAATATCTGAGTAGGAATTTTAAATTAAATAAATGTTGTTTTCTGTTTTCGAGTTCACAGTCATACCTTTATTTTTTAGGGAGTTAGTTTTACCTTTATTTTTATTATATTGGCAACCATGGACTCTAAGAAAATTCGCGTTATTTTCGAATATCAGTTCCGACGACGTAACAATGCTTCTCAAACGGTACGCAATATTAACGACGTATATGGGCCTAACTGTTGGTTATTCCAACGATAGCACGTTCGATCTCGAAATTGAGATCTCTCAAACAAACCTCGTGGAAGCTTGGAGAACGAGGTTGATAATTAAAAGTGGATCCGTCTTTGAGACGAACACGGCTGAGCTAGGATCGATTTTTGATATTAGTGTCAAAACAATATTGAACCATTTGTGGCAACGTGAAGAAGCTAGAACAGATTGTTATTTTCATATCGGCAATTTCATAGATAAAGACCTAATTCAATAAAGCAAGAGCTTTGCAAAACCGAAAGGCCGAGGTAATGAGAGAACTGTAGTATTTAAGAAAACACCGGCCAAGTGCGTGTCAGGCCACGCGTAGTGTAGGGTTCTTTAGTCGCCTATAAACTTATATTTACTACCAGTTTTAATATTCATTGGAATTTGTATAGAAATGTTATTTCTCTAAGAACATTGCATAATATCGAAGAACAACCGTAGGGGAAAACAAGTTCCCCCTTCTTGAGTGGTGACCGCGTCTTGGCAAACGTAGTGTGGGGCGTCCCCCGGCTAGATAAAGCGATGACTTAAGAAAGACGGCGAGTGGAAAGTGGATGAGAAGAGCCGAACACCGTGCTCAGTGGCGCGTATTGTGAGAGGGGCCTATGTCCAGCAGGGGACTGATTTATGCTGTTGATGATGATGATGTAGTACATTTTATAAGTTGGTCGACTATTACTCGTTAACATGTAAAGCCTACATAGCTGTGATAGTTTTCGTGGGTTGGCGACTTGACTCTAACAAATGTTAGCACTTTAAAGCTAAATATCTCACAAACAGATCCCCGAATCGATAAATAGTTATGACACACCCGCAATATTATTGAACGACCTATTCAACGATACACCGCACTATGGATAAGGCGAAAAAAAAGCTAGGTCGAAAATTCGAAGGCATGTGCCAACAGTTAGTGTTCCAATAAGCGGCGATGGGCTTGCAACCTGTCACGTGGAATGCTAACTTGCAAAACGCGGGCATGTACTAAATGTAATGTTTGGACGTGCCTCAGATACATACTCAGTGAGTACCTGAGGATGTCTATCACGGGGAAGACAGTCGTGAGCGTGTTTGTTTCGTTTTTATTTTTCTTTGTCTGTGTAATTAATATGTTTACCCATGCCACATTTCAGCTTTTTAGTACTAAGAGCTTTTGAGCTAAGCCGCTACCAGACAGACAGACGGACGCACATGGCGAAACTATAAGCGTTCCTTGTTGACTACGGAACCTAAAAACACAAAAAAATACTTAACAACCAATTTCAAAGCAGTGGCGCTTGCATACCTACTATTTGAAAGTGTCACTTCCGGCCACAGAACGCTATGTCCGCACATTATTTTGGTAATATCACGTCTCTTTTCGTTTTCTCTGTATTTTAGACTTGTTTTAGCTATTTATAATTTTATTCCAAATCCAGTTTGGTGTTACTGGTCTGTGATAACTTTATAACGTTAACTTTCTATCCGGATACAACTAAACAAACATACAATGTTGATGCAACTTTGCCAGTTCTAACTCGACACTAGGTGTGTCCTAGTACTATAAATATATTTTTCTTTTGCATAATTAACTTATTAATAAATAATAATTAAACACCCAAATACGATTGCCCTCTTATTCATAATCGCTCGCTAACAGGTCGCTAACTCTGACCCTGTCCTATTCTTACACTATATAAAGGATAGAGGCAGACAACTTTTAGCACGCTTCTAAAGTTAATTAATGATTTTGAATAAGACGGTTAATAGTTTATTTTAAAAAAGGAAACAATTATTTTTATAATTTATGATAAAATATCAAAATCGCTATCAGTGATAAGAACGCCCATTGTGTATTTTATTTTGTTTTTTGTTCTTTTATTAAGTTTCTGTGTTTTCTATTGTAAAAGCACAAAAAAGAGATAATCTATCTATCTATCTATGTTAAGTTTTTTTATGTGTACCTTATCGATGCTAGGATTTATCCTGTAATTATCATCAGAGAGTAATTACAGGCGGCTGTAATTGGATTAACAAAACGTTGAGAGTTCGATGAACATTAATTACAATCCAACGTGATACATAACATTTTAGTACATCTAGGCATAGATATTATAATACTAGTAATCTAGGTACATCATAGAACATACAAAAAAACATGCTTACGACTGTATTTTCCATGATAGACATCTTCAGATACATACTCAGTGCGTTGATCTTTTGAGGATGCCAAGTAGGGGCTACAAACGTGCTCGCAATTTGCAAGTATTCCATGTAGCAGGTTTCAAGCCCATAGAAGCCTATTGGAATATTCAATGGTGGCACATTACTTTAATTTTTTTGGTTTTATGGCATGCCGGTTTTCTCGTGATGTTTTCCTTCACCGTTTTGAGCACGTATGTTGTCAGTTCGGCCATTTCGGAAAACACAGCAACAAATATCCTAACTTCGGCACCCGTAAAATTTGAGTAGGATAGGATTACGTTTTCATAAGGTGCCTACCACACTGAAGGTACAGTGTATTTTGTTCATTATATTTATTTTACAAAACAAACAAACATACACACTCACGACTGTCTTCCCCATGGTGGACATCCTCAGGTATATACTCAGTGAGTAGATCTTTGAGGATACCAAGTAGGGGTAGTCAGAGGCACGTCCAAACATTACATTTAGTACATGCCCGCGTTTTGCAAGTAGTAAGCATTACACGTGACAGGTTGCAAGCCCATGGCCGCTTATTGGAACACTAATTGTTAGCACATGCCTTCGAATTTTTGGTTCTAGGGCATGCCGGTTTCCTCACCGTTTCCTTCACCGTTTTTAGCACGTGTAAATGCGCACATAATTTTTTCGAGTGGAATAATCCAATGGTGCACGACCGGGTTCGAACCCACGACCTCCGGATCAGAAGTCGGGGTATCGCCCACTAGGCCAACACGGCTCTCGTGTTGGCCTAGTCAACACGAGACTGGCTGAGAACTGGCTCTCGGGATTTATTTTATATTCATTATTTTATACTTTTTTAAATTTGCTTTCTTCTTTCTAGAAAGATGTTTTCTGACTTGCTTGTGGCTCACACTTAAGTATATAGTAAAAATACGAGATAACTGTAAGGCTATAAACCAACCGCAAAATACGCATAGACTACGCACGCACGATGACGGCATACAGATTACGTATTAAATTGCGATTGAATATAGTGAAATTATATAGAATAATGACTTTTTACATTTTACTTTACTATTCTCCTGCTGACGTTTCACGTCCGTCGAGCGTGGTCGCGGACGGTGCTCGTGAGGAACGACCTCTAAACGGTAAACTAAACGTCAGCAGGAGAATAGTAAAGTACGTGGTATAGTCATAATAATATTCTAAAATGATACCAAACTACGATATTTTTAATTCCACGACTTTCTACAGCCATAAAAAAAAGTTTTTTGTATACATGTTTTTATATAATGTGAACCCCCCTAAAACCAAAATAATATTTGTTCATACAATTTCCATAACTTGTTTTGGCTAAAAAATAGCTAAAAAGAAAGCCAGGTAAAATCTAAGGACCTACGACGTGACGTCATGAAGCCAGCTCAGCATTAGCAGCTCCAGTACTACAAAGTTACACTATACATCCACGTTCATAGCCTTTGCGTGCGCAGTGGTTGGTTGATAGCTTAAAGCTCATTTAAATTTTAATGTTAGCAACTTCGTTGCCTATGGTTCCCGGGTGAGTTGCCAACTTAATAACTGTGATAAAATTTCGGTAAACAAAGTTTTCACTTACATTTTAATAGGGACTTTCAATTACTTTATAGTACCTTAATAAGGCGGGTTAGTTAGTTAATTAAACCTGTAGGTTACCTAATATGCCGATTGTATTTTTATGGGTTCTGTCTATACAGATAATTAAATTTGTGATTAAGTATGTTGTTGCTTGGGCATTATTCTCATTTCAAACTAAAAACAAAAATATATTTTTTAGATTGACGAAAAAACCAATCCCGGAATATTGTCAAATTTAAATAATATTTTACGTCGACCTCTATGGCGCAGTGGGCGACGAAGTGAAGTGACGGAATAAAACTTATCATGTTAGTTTTATAAAAAAAAATCAACCAACAAAAACAAACAGCCAACGATCTCTAATTCAATTTGGAGTTTGGGTAGGGAGGTATTGGTAGTCATAAAAAAGAAAAACATAAATAAAATAAATAATGCTGGACATTTTTCACACATCATCATCTAGGCCCAAACTAAGCAGAGCTTGTATAATAGGAACTACATGACTGATATACTACTTTTATACTTTTTTTTTGTAAATATATACATATCATACATAGAAAACACACAGACCCGAGACAAACATAAGCTAATCGTGCAAACATTTGTCCCGCAGCGGGAATCGAACCCGTAACCTTCTGCGTCTCAGGCTGGTCTGTGTTCATAAGTAATTATTTTATTTAAATACTCGTGAATTTGTGAACCTTTGAATTAAAATGATGATTCGTTTTCAAAGTGCTAACCCACACTTTGACGGGCGGTTGATAAATTTAGGATCTCTAAATATTTAGGATTAAACACGAAAGTTTGTTTGAATGGATGTTTGTAACTCTTTCACGCAAAAAAATACTGAACGGATTTTGATGAAACTTTACAGTACTATAGCTTAATTATACATCAGAATATTACATAGGCTACTTTTTATCCGGGCACCAAGCGGGTGAAGCCGTGGGCAGAGGCTAGTTCTACTACTATTATAAACGCGAAAGTTTGTGAGGATGGATGTTTGTTACTCTTTCACGCAAAAACTACAGAACGGATTTTGATGAAACTTTACACTAATATAGCTTATACATCAGAATAACACATAGGCTACTTTTTATTTGGGTACCATATGGGCGAAGCCGTGGGCAGAGCATAGTAATGTTATAAAAAATAATTAAATTAGTTTTTGATGAACGAATAGTATAATGTCAATGTAAAGCGGGTCAGTAAACTCTGATAGACCGGTCATATAGAGCATAAAATAAAGTGTAAAATAACAAGCCGTGTTGGCCTAGTGGGCGATACCCTGACTTCTGATCCGGAGAACGTGGGTTCTAACCCGGTCGTGAACCAATGGATTTTTCCACTCGAAAAATGTATGTGCTCATTAACACGTGCTCAAAAAGGTGAAGGAAAACATCATGAGGAAACCGGCATGTGCCAACAGTTAGTGTTCCAATGTTAGTGTGATGTCCACCATGGGGAAGACAGTCGTGAGCGTGTTTGTTTATTTGTTTTGTTTTAAAGTGTATAAATTGCCCCATTTCTTGCTGACAGTAGAAACATTTTTTCAAAATCTGTTAATAATATCGAAACATTCTTCCAAGAATGTTTCGTCTTAAAAATCGCCCTGTATACGTTTTCGTTTCCACTTCCTGCGCTTACAATTCGACCGTTGTTTACCTCTAAAAGAAGTAGACCTCAAAGTTTTATAAAATCAAGGTACTCTACCCGCTCTTAATAATCACCGAAAATAACTAAATGCGCTTACGATTTCTTTGCACAGTTCTAGAAATCAACTTTTGTTTTAGTACAGAAATAGTTGACCGAAAAATTTCCACGAAATGTTTTTAACATCAATAATATAACTGATCATTTAAAATTCCAAGATCGTATTTTGTCTTTTACCATTTGTCATCACAAATTAATATCACTTCGGCATTGTTCAATGTGGATCCACCCACTATACACGATGGTTAATTCAATTTGATTCAACCCAAAATAATCTAGATGGATCGTCTATCACAAAAAAACACGCTCACACATCATCCCATTGATGAATAATTGGAGATCCTCAGATCCATACTCGTACGCAGATTAGTAAAGATACGAAGTAGTCAGAGACACGTCCATAATATTTGGCACATGTCCGCATTTTGCATATTATCTAGTATTCCACGTGACAGGCTGCAAGCCCATCTCCGCTAATTGGAACACTATCCAATGGCACATGCCTTCACATTTTTGGTTCTAGATCATGCCGATATCCTCACGATGTTTTTCTTTATCGTCCATATCAATAATTGTCTTATGACCTAACCCAACTCATATGATTTAATGTAAAAGTTGTTGAATTTTAAAAGGACGTGGCCTAGATCATTGAGATTCATGAAGTGAAGATCTTAGGCGGCGGAATCGTAAACCGCTGACCAGCCGTCCTTTACGTGGAATATAAAGATCGAATAAAATTGTGATGCCTAGAACAGAATGCGCTAGACGCTATTTCGTGAGTTATCGGGGTCCACGCATATCAAAGATTCCAATCCTACTAAAATTTTAGTGATGAGCTATTGGTCAGAAGTGTCAAAGATTATTCAGTACGAAGGCCTCTTTTCCCTCAACTCTGCTAACATCCTCCCTCCCTTCTCGTATTTTACTTATCTTGTGTATTTAGTGTTACCTATACCATGTGTTTTTCTTGGCACAGTGGTATTTGGATCAAAGTTAAAACTAAATCCAGCAAAAAGCGACCCTTGGCGTCTCTCTGTCATACAGGACTAGTGCCCTTGACGTCACCCGCACTTTATCCAGCCCCTAACCTAACCTTTATAAGGGAAGTGTTCTTTGTACATACTACAGAAGTTTTTAAAAACCGTAGTTAAGGTTTGGATTTTAAAGAAAAATAAAATTCTAAAAATTTTAAATTCTATAATTTATAATATCCTAAAAACTTGAACTCGCGCCCTCCCGTTTGGTATGCGGGGGCTATACCAACTAAGCCACGAGATCGTTACCAGCAAAGCGATACCTCAAATGTACTAAATGTAACTATCGTATTTATGGGTATCCTGCAGGCTTGGATAACTGAAGTTTCCCCTCTAGGCGAAGCCTCGGCGCCGAAAAATCACAAGAATTTCGACCAGGTTGGTAACGATCTCGTGGCTTAGTTGGTACGCAGGGGCGTACCAAGCGGGAGGTCGCGGGTTCGTGTCCCGCCGAGCCTGAATATAAATTCTTTAATATCCCATCAGTGTGGAATAACACTTTAAAAACAAACCCTCTTTAATTATCACTCATTAACTTTAGCTGGTTACTAAATTTAAGCCTGTCCTTTTCTAGCATTAAACAACGGACTTTTATCACGCTGCTAAAATTAGTGAGTGGTTAGGCTCAATAATATTTACTATTTGAGTTCGCTCCGTTCCAACAGCAATTCCGTTGAAATCACTTCTAAAATGTGGGTACTCTACCGTCGGATCTCACATCACGTAGAACTACTCGTAGCTTTGACAAATCAGGCGACTCCACGCAGATTTCCTGTGTCGTCACTTGCTCTTGGATCACTTGTCTTGTTACGTGAGCGATATTCAGTGAATACAAACTAAACGTTGATTTTTAGGTGTGCTATAGAAACATGGTGTGCATACTGTTGCAATATTTCAATGGATACATTAAGATAAATCCTACTACTAAAAATATAAAATATATAAACGCGAAAGTTTGTGAGGATGGATATTTTTTTACTCTTTCACGCAAAAACTGTTCAACGGATTTTGATGAAACTTTACAGTTATATAGCTAATACATCAGAATAACACATATGCTACTTTTTATCCGGGTACCATGCGGGCGAAGCCGTGGACAGAAGCTAGTACTTACATAAAGTACCTATTATGTAGGTAAGTAATATTATGTTACCTTACTATTTATGCCGCGGATAATATAAGTAAAACACTTTTTACATAAATCGCGACGTGCAACCTGGAAACGCGTGCGACAAATTGCGGATCAGAATTGACTTTTTATACTCAATACACTCATAGTTCTCACCCCACTCTAGAAATCCCTGTGTATTAGGTACCTATCAGGAAAGAGAACCATTTTACTACAAAACCTAGAATTTACCTCCAGAGTGAACATGGAACATATTATCCCATTATAATTAAAGGGATTCTCGTGGAGACCAATTTTTCAAAGTAAGACTGCCTTGACGCTAAAAGCTACTTTTTATCCGGGTAACACGCGGGTGAAGCCGTGGGCAGTAGGTAGTAATATAGATAGAGCGTTTAAAGTATAATACCTACATTTCTGCTGTTTCAACCAAGCACTGATGCATTGCCAGTTTAGTAAAATATATATATTCAGGTAGGTATCAGACATCCAAAGTCCGTTCACTGTCTGCAAATTGTATAATTTTCTAAAGGGATTCAAAACTTTACTAAAATAATTAAAGTGCCCCATCTGTTAGCAAACTAGTTAGTGACGAAGTTTTTACTTACATACTTTAAAGGCTTTAAAGCCCTGAACTACCTAATTAGTTTAATAAAGGCTTGGCAAACAACCAATCCTAATTCAATAAATCATTTCTAGCATGTACCATACATGCTAGAAATTATTTATTGAATTAGGATTCAAAAAGAAGCTACTGATATTTGCTATAAAAGTAATATATAGCATGAAAATAAGCGGTTTCCAATAACAATAAAAAAGGTGGATAATGTCGAAATAAATTGCTCAGGTATACCTTCTTCTTCTTGAAAGAAAAATTTTAGTCAGAGAATACAAAACGCAAACAACTCACCGTAAAAGTCGTTAGCGTTTCAAACCGCAAGTCCCGCCCGCCATATGTAGCAGGCTTTATTTCTTAGCCGTTAGTAGAATTTCAATTATGTAGAAGGTACCTAATAAAATGAATATTCCTACGTGAATTTCTGTTAAGTGTTGATTAGCGAGTGAGTTATTCAAAACCATCTGCATAACTCACTCATTCATAATATTAACTCATCAGAGCCAGGTAGGTAATTAAAGATGTAAGATATTGGCGATGTAGATATATGACTGGCGTACCAATTTCGGACTGAAATTAGAAGGTAGGTACATAATTTATTTAACCATTTTAACGGTAGAATTCTTATGCGACGGCTTTAAAGACACAACACAGGCGTTATAATTTAAAAGAATAATATAAAAAAAACACAAAAAATAATACAAATAGGATCACGATTGAGGGGGCACAACACAAGAAAACAGTTTTACATTATATTTCTTGCAATAAGATACATATTTTTTATTATACCTTTTTTTAACTTTAAGATAGTGTTTTGTGACTGGATATCCCGCATCCCCATAGGCATGAATTTCACTAAGGTTGAACTTATCTATGCTTTCCTCTGATAGGAACTTATTAAACAAAAAACAAACACGCTCACGACTGTCTTCTCTATGGTGGACATCCTCAGATACATACCTAGTGAGCAGATCTTTGAGGATACCAAGTAGGGGGTAGTCAGAGGCACGTCCAAACATTACATTTGGTACATGCCCGCGTTTTGCAAGTTTGCATACCACGTGACAGATTGCAAGCCCATCGCCGCTTATTGGCACATGCCTTAGAATTTTTGGTTCTAGGGCATGTCGGTTTCCTCACGATGTTTCCTTCACCGTTTTGAGCACGTGTTAATACGCACATAATTTTTTCTAGTGGAAAAACCCATTGGTGCACGACCGGGTTCGAACCCATGACCTCCGGATCAGAAGTCGGGGTATCGCCCACTAGGCCAACATGGCTTTTTTTACTTATTCAACCTCTGTTATAAAATTATAAGCAAACCTAACGAAGAAGCATTGCTATCATAAAAGTAAACTTATAAGTAAGTAGCTCCCCACTAGTTCATAAGCTTTATGAAGATGCTCTCAGACAAAACATTCTACATTCTCTTCGAATTCCGTCTCAAGTGTCCTAACTTAGTGTATATTTTGTTTGAAGTAACAACAAAGTAAAGAACTTTTAAATTCAAAGTACCTTACTGTTGTTATCCATTATGCAAAATGTTTTCTGACGATGCAAAGTTGCTTTCATGTGTTTGTTCTTGAGTTTGTTCTACATTGTATAGTTAGGTACATAAGAAGCAGATGAAAGTATAAACACGACCGCAGACTGAAAATCACAGCGACAATGCTGCAACCTGACAATTTCATAGAAAAGCGTCGGTCTGCTGGTGATTGTCCTTCATTTGCAAAGGGGAAGAAGTTCCATCGGGCTGATCTATCTAATCCACTTGGTCCTAGGACCGACAGTTATTTGCCAGAGGTATTATATACTAGCTGTACCCGCGATTTCGTTCGAGATTGCCATCCCTGCCGACTAGTTATTCGCATTTGACAACAGTATGCCTCATATTAAGCAACGCTGTAGACTGCGGTGAAGCACTCTTATCAACAAAGGAGCTTTTTACTTAGGATTTGAAAACTCCCAGGTTGTATTTCTCAGCAGACAGTATATATACCCAGGGTTCATATAAAGAATCATTCAAATCTGTTTACAATTATCGAAGATATCGCGTATCAAACACAAACGCTAAAACATACAGTCGAATTGAGAACCTTCTCTTTTTTGAAGTCGGTTAAAAATTACAATAATGATGGAATTGAAATTTTGAAATTTTTACTTGAAAAAAAAACGTTCAGGATTTACGTTCGGGGTGGCTTTACTAACTTTGACAATAGGACTAACCTACTCAGCGTACACTACAAAGGGCACTACAAATCTTACGCCAGCTTAAGATGAGACATGTACTCGAAGGTTCCTATACGTTCTAGGTTTCAAGTTATTTGGACCTTATACTAAGGGTTGTAATGTCTGTATTTTCTGAACTACAAAACCGATAACCTTGAAATATTTACGGGACAGTCTTTAAAGTACCTCCTTTCTAACAAAAAAAGAATGTATGAAATCGGACTACGCGTTAATGAATTACAACCAAGTACATATTTTGACTTTCATTCCCTCTCCCAAGGGATCCGTGCTGAATTTCGAGATGAAAAGTATCCTATGTCCTACTCCGTAGTATAAACTCAAATCATGCCAAGTTTCATTTGAATTTATTCAGTAGTTTCGGCGTGATGCGCGTTCCAGATACAGATAGACAGACAAAAATTAAAATAAAATCATATTTGGATTCAGTATCGATTATAGAGTACCCTCCAAAAAAATGTTTAAAATATATTTAATGTACAGAATTTGACATGTTACATTCTTATTATAATTTGTTCAGGTTGCGATAAAACTCCACTTGTACTATCTAGACACTTCGATTCGATGGCCATCTGATTGTATACTGTATATCTGTCTCTTCGTATATCAGTAGTTCGTAGTTCTTCGTTTATGTGATGTAACGTAGCTCAATCGTGTGACGAGAGATGTTGCTACAGTCTGTTCCACTCAGCTTAGGTCGAAACTTGGCTTCATCTTTCTTTCACTTCTGGCAATATTACAATATTTAAGTTTTTTATATCTTCGGGCATAAATCATTTGACAATAATGAGTCGATTATCGAGATGGTCACTTAATGGAGTAACTTTTCTCACGTAATTTTCTAAGAGGTCTGAATCTTTTCCAATGAGTTTGAGATCTCTGCTATTGTTCTTAAACATCTGTAAATAAAATGAAATGTCTCAGAAAATATATCTCTAGCACGATAGGTAATTAGGTAACGAAGTTTGTTAATTTAAAAGTGAAAACAATACTTGTAGAACAATCCCACTGAATTACATATCAATAAGATCCTACTCTCCAATTTTCAGGTCTTGACTATCGATTAATGTGACACGCAGATAATTCATTTGCTCAAAATAAATAGGTAATGCTTATTAGTCAACCAAAGTTATTTACCACACTATAGATCTATTAACAACGCCTAGTTGTTAGTTGTTACAAACGCTCAATCGCAAACCGATGTTTTAAGGACGTAATATACACCTACTTTCAAATATCCAAACATTAGGCAGAGCAGCCTGCTTAGCCTGAAGATCCTAGCGTTGTTTTGTCTACTGCCGAGAAGACAAAAAATATTTTGTCCCTCTTTTGTTTGACAGAATATGCGATAGAAAGAGTATTTGCCTTCTTTTTCGTAGACAAAATGTTGTCTTGGATGCTAATGCTAAGCGGTTTGCAGTCAGCACATTAATGTTTTCGAGATGATAACCACAGACTATATACTAAGATGCTAATGATAACCATACTCACATCGAATCCATTTCCTCCGTTGTACAAAAAGTCAATCATAGTAACTTGATACTCCTTGTTCAATTCCAATGGCAGCCCACCAGTTTCGTGGTTCACAATAACTGACATCACTTTACGAGATGTCGTGTTCAGTGTCACTTGCATTCCTGGAAATTGCAATAAGATAAACCCAATTTCACCATTTAACCACAGAAAGAACCAATTAAATATAGGTACTCGTATGTATTTGGAAGTCTCACTACTTGCAAAATGCGGGTATGTGCCAATCATAATGTTTGGACGTGCCTTTACCCCCTGCTTGTCATCCTCAACGATCTGATTTTGTATCTAGGTACACTGCTGCCACCGTCCGCCATCCCAGAAATGCAAACATTTTTTAATCTGTGCCAGTAACTAGAAATCAGGAAGGCTAACAAAACTATAACGAAGAAGAAATTTTTCAAACTGAGATTGCACCCACCCGATCCTTGAAATATTTTGATGATACCTTTTATCTTATAGGTATTTTGATGATACTTATTATGAGTGAGCGAAGCGAGTCTTTGCCATCATTTTTAAAACAGTCGTGAACGTGTTTGTTTTTGTTTTTTTTTTGTATTTATTTTCCTTTTTGCTAGTTGCCATTTTCAACGCGGATTAGAAAACAAAGTCAACATCTGTCGCAAAATGTCTCTAAAATAATTTACAATATGATACTTATGACCTAAAGGAAAGGCAAATTGAAGTGACAAATGGGTCACTTCAAATCGCCATATATCACAAAGAACCGACACAGAATAATGGTCGAACACGAACACGACATTGATCTTTTTTTATACTACTAAGAGAGGCAAACAAACTTACGTCTCACCTGGTGATAAGCAGTTAACGTAGCCTATGTACGCTTGCAATACTAGAGGTATCACTCACGCGTTACCTCCCTGAGATATCAAGATAAATGATCTCATGAACCTGAAACTTCACCTGCAACCATAACCTTCAAACCGGAACACAGCAATGAGGACATTGCTGCTTGGCGGCTGAAATAGGCATGGTGGTAGCACTTCCCCGGACGAGGCCTTTCACAGAAGCTCTACTACTCTCCAAGTGTACTCACACAAGGAAAATCACTACATTTACATTGACACATAACACAATGTTGACATAAAGTTAATACTAAGTATATATTTAGATGTGTGTATTAAAGTATGAATTATTTTCATTTAAATACCTATGTATAAATAAATTAATAATAATAAATAATCCTGGATATTTTTCACACAGCATTATCTAGCCCCAAACTAAGCAGAATTTGTATTATGGGAACTACATGACTGATATACTAGTTATATACTTTTTTGTAAATACATTCATATTATACATGGAAAATACCCAGACGCGAGTCACATCACGACTATTATCCCCATAATAAAAATCCTCATATCTATACCCAGTCCACAGATCCGTGGTTACAACACGTAGGGGTTAATCTGACTAGAGAAGCTTTAGATAGCTGTTTTCTCACCAGCTAACGAAGGCATGTAAGGCGTTTGAAATGGATCTTCAGTCCACCAGAAACGCATACACATTTCCAAAGCTTCCAGTAGGAATCGGCCAGTTGTAACAACGGTTATCACTTTATTTTTGAACGGAGAAACATTTAAGAGTGCTCCACGGGTTATGTCTGAAAGGAAAATAGACACCATAAAGATTTCATAAGCGAAAATGCCGTGATTTAGGGTTTTGAGACATAATGTGTTTTTTTGTGATGAGCACATTTTATTTCGACAGTTAAAGATGAGAATCTGCTGGACAGCTCTACCATATTGTCGTTGACGTCAGCGCCACCTCCTGGGGTGAGCAGTGCGCTCACTTCAATAACCCAGGTGTCAACGCAAAGGTCTTGCGTTGACACCTGGGTCTATTCAAGTGACTTGGATTCAGGCTATTGCTAAGATCAATTAATTAACATTTTATTAAACTTTATTTTTCTATCATTTAAATATATAATTCTGGACCTTTTCCGCGCAGCATAGTCTAGCCCCAAAGTAACCAGAGCTTGTGTTATGGGCACACAATGACATGACTGATATACTGCTTACATACTTTTTTTTTCCTTTTTATATATTGTATTGTATTTAAAAAAACACCTTGACCCTAGACAAATATTTGCAGATCATACAAACATTTGTCACACGGTGGGAATCGAACCCGCGACCTGAATCGCAGGTGGGTCTTCGCACACTGCGCCACAGATTATCCAGAGGGGCCGCTGCCGTAAAAGTGTAGGCAGCAGATTATGCCTATGGCCTACATAACGAATATGTATATAATTCTTTGACTCACCTCCTTTTGCCAGTGAGCCTCGGATCGTGTTCCTTAAGACAAAGCCGATATTTGTAAGGTTGGATGTAAAAACTTGTTTTGTCTGAAACAAATAAAATCTTGTGTAAATTTCATGATAGTTAAAGTTGCAGCGGATATCTGTTTATTATCCGGTATCCGGCTATTTTCTGAATCAGATAGGAACGCTTTGCTTCCTAAGGTCTGTATACCTCGTACGCTGGTATCGGTCATGTGTCCTACTATATCCGACACTGACCCACGTAGGAGGAAAATAGGCCCTGAGCCTCAATGTTACAAAATAAAAATAAACAAACACGCTCACTGTTTTCCCCATGATGGACATTCACATACTTATAACCACTGCGTAGATCTTTGAGGATAACAAGTAGGGCGTAGTCAGAGACACGTCCAAACATTACATTTGGCAGATGAAGGAGCGACTGGTTCCAAGCATATCGCCGGTTATTGGAAGACTAACTGATAGCACATCCCTTCGAACTCTTGGTCCTGGGCATGCCGAATTCCTCACGATGTTTTCCTACACCGTTTTAAGCACGTGCATTAAAATAAAGATTATAAATAAAATTATAATTATATTATAATCATAATATTTTTTGTCATGTTAAAAAACAAATAGACTCCCTTGACTCTGCCGCACCTTTTGATTCAAAATTTTTGATATATTGACCTTTCGTCAAATTATGTATGTATCTGTCCTACCTAACCTGAAGAAAAGTATGCAATATATTTATTAAAGTAAATTATAGTAAGTATAGTTGATTTATATAGTAAAGCATTAAAATATGCTAGTTATATTCAACTAAAAATATGCATCTTAGTTCCCTGTTACCGATAGGTACTTACACCGTACAAAAATGCGTCTACCAGAATATTTCCAATTGCACATTCTCTCTGACCGCAGAATCTTCCACTTAAATTATTGTTTGCGTATCCCACCACTTCGTTTACGAGACTATGAAGGTTTTCCGTGTATGGTCGAAGGAGGGCTTTTATTTCTGGGTCTGGAAAGAAATATTACATAGTTTTTTTTACACCAACAGTACATATATTGTTCTGACCCACACTAGGATTCCCTGTATCGTGGGTATCAGAAACTACGAGTACCATGGTACCACAACACCTAGAACAAACAGCAGCTGATCATTTAGGTAAACTTTTGTCTTAAACGGGAGAAGCGGGAATGATGAATCACCTCGTTTTAAAAGTTTGAATATCTTTTTTTTGTTTAATATATTATGAATCTTATATTCTTCGTTAAAAAATAATTCCTAGATCTAAGCTATATCTAAGCTTCGTAACAGACATACCTAAGTACTTATTCTCGTAATGATACTTATAGGTATATGTATAACTAGTGTTAACTAGATAATACGCCGTAGTCTATGGAATCTTGCAACACCAGAGATACACGTTGCAAATCAATTGCAAAAAAAACGCATTTCAATCGCTCTGTTTCGGAACGAAATGGTAAAAGACGTACACACAACATTCTACGACAAACTCATGTTCGAACTCTTTTCGTCGCCGGTTATAAATTATGATTTAAAAGGTTCTTATCTGTACCGCCCCACAGCTAAGCATTATTTATTATTATTAATTTTACCTTATAACTGGATGAATTAATTATTATATTTTAATTCATAATATCATTCGTTGACCTTTCATCGATCAAAATAGGGTAACAGCATAGAGTTTCACCTACTTAATTATTGGATGGGAATCGACCATTTGTCGATTCGATTTTAAGGTATCAACATGGACTACCCAGCCGGTGATTAATCGGATTTTTTTACCTTCTGGGATCGATCTGTTCAAAAACACCGGTCCGACATCGTAGGACACTATTTCTCCTAGTGGATCGAAATAAGCTGTGAAATTCCCCAAATATTTTGTGTAACTGGACGCTTGGACGATCAACACCTGAAAACAACATTGATATTCATTGAGTGACGTCATCCGCCATTACCTTGTGAAAAAATTAGACTTTTTCGTGTGCTTCAGTTAAGCGGGTGCAGGTCTACAAATTGCCTTGATTTATACACGAGAGTAATGTAAGAGCAATTTACTGAATGTGCCTAAAAATGTTTTCAATTTTAACTCAACCCAAACCAAAGAAATTACAAAAATAAAGTGAGTCGCCAACCTGATATCTGGATGGCGGGTGTATTCTCAGTCTGATAACCCATGTATAGTTTACTTTTTTAGTAAGGGATTTACACGCTATGCTTACTATCAAAGTAAACTATAAATACCATATCACTAAACTAGCAATGGTCTTGTACATATTACAGAGAACCAGGTGTAACGAAGAGTTTAAGAGTAATTTGCTTTTTAATGCAGGCACCTGACTGTTTTCAGTCCAATGTATATCTTTTTCAAAACATTGTTCGGTACGTTTGAGCATTTTCGAAATGACGAACAATACTAGCCACTATATTATACCGAGTGACATAGCGTGTGAATAAATATCTTCCACCGCGACACTATGTTGACATACAAGATGTCCTAGAAATGTATACTATCCCCAAAAGAGGTAATTCTACACATAATACTTAGATAACAGCTTTTGATGTACGACTTTCTCTAGTTTATTTACATTGGAGAAATTTGTATATGCTGTTTTTGACAAAAACACAAATAAATCAGCTGTGATACGTGCTCAATTATTTATTTTAAGGTACGGTACCCGATGTCATAGATCTTAATATTAGTCTTAAAGCATTGCACAAACTAAAAAACCCAGCTGATTCAAGGTGTTCCGATTTTTTTTAAATATTTTCTCTTTCATGGGCAGAATCATGTAACTATATTTTTTATAATTACTGATCATAATTATATTTATAATATTTATTTTCGGGTCTTTATCGCGTTTAACTTATGAAAAAATACTTCTCATGCAGCCAATAATATTTTTTTTGTTCTCAACTTCTACACCTTTTTAATTTATTTGGGAAACACTGTAGGGTTACGTTTAAAAAAATAGGTCTCACTAAGTTTTCATTGGACACTTCGAGCTCTTTTCCTTTGATTGTTCCAATTAAAGATCATGTCTTCGTATACAATTATTGAGACTGTCTTGAAAATAAACTTTGTGCTGACTTTCTTTTTAATTTTCGATTTTAATCGGAATGTGTCAAAATAATGATGTACAGTTCAATGTCAGAAATAATTATAAAAAAAACACACTCACGACGGACATCCTACGTACTAGTGAAATTATCTTCAAGACTCAAAACGTTTAAGGAAAACATCGTGAAGGGCTTGCAACCTGTCACATGGAATACTAACTTTATGCAAAAAGCAGGCATGTACCAGATAAAATGTTTGGCCTCAGGCTATTTGGTATCCTAAAAGGTATACGCATTGAATATGTTCATAATGGAGAAATACAGTCGTGAGCGTGTTTGTAATTATAAGAAATATAGCGGAGTAGTATAATTATACAATTTTAAATAAACGTAATTATAATACAAGCTATTTATTTTGCTACGCGGTACGTAATTAATTTCATGTTATTCATTAATAATGTATAAGTATATAATTTTACAGTGGTTAATTAGGTACTGAATAATATTAAGTACGTACCTAATTTAATTATTAAATATATGATTATGAAAGTACCTAATGACGACCTCGGTGGCACAGCGGACGAGTAGCTAGCGGCGACGCAAAAGCTGCGGGTTCTATTACCACTGCGGGACATTTTTTTTCCACAGCATTGGGTGGGGGATCTTCTTACACTGCGTCGTTTGTTTCCTAGTAGCGATTCTAAAACTTGTCTTAATTTTTTTAACCAGGAGGTTCTGTATTTGATTGCAGTTTTAGCAAAAACGCTTAGATAAATATTTTAACATTTCAAGAACTTGTCCTTTTTATTATTTTTTAACAAGTTAAGTTCTATAATCTGATTAGAGTTTTAGCAAAAAACGCTTCAGTATTTTGACATTTCAAGAACTTGTCTGCTTTATATTTTTTTAACTAGGTAGTTTCTGTAATCTGAATGCAGTTTTAGCAAAAACGCTTAGATAAATATTTTAAGGGAAAGAAGAGTGCGCGATTCTGTAGCGTTACTCAAACTTTCTCACGGAGACTTTGTGTTGGGTTGCTGGTGTTAATCGTTCAGAGTATAACCACACCGTGCATTTTACGACCAAACTAACCCCTCTGACCACAATCTTTGAATGCCCGATATAGGTCAAGCATTAAACCATAAAATATCAACCAGTAGAAAACCTTTTTCTCATACTTAACTAACACTTACCGCACATAATAAACACCATCCTAGACAAACCAATTTATCTAAGGAAAAGCTAAAAAAAAACGTCTAAGATTAAGATACTTGAGTGGCGTTGAATTTGGATGCGTCTGTGTATTGGGTCCCGTATCAATCAATTTAATCAAGTTAATTTACACAATATTTAAAACCCCTACGTGTTTTACTTAGTCTTAGAATCCGTCAACAATACATTCTCATTTCTCTTTCCTGCTGTATCATAGCATAGACCTGACCATCTGTCAATAACATATACTTTGAGACCATTCCAATGAGCCTAAATACGAGTCATCTGCTGTAAGTTGGTCAAGAGTTGGGCATTCTGCAGATTTCAGGTGATGCCTCAGCATCAGGACAAGGTAACCATGTTCTTGCAATATCATTGAAGTAACAGGATTCCAAATTTCAAATCGATCAGACCTGTGGAAGTTAGTCTCATTTCCTGGTCAATTATAACATAATCATAGCTTTAAAAATTGTCGATGAAGTTACCTTTCATAAAAAAAACTTCATAAATCAAAATCGGTTCATCCATTTAGGAGCTACGATGCCGACAGACACAAATATAAACACGTTAAACTTATAACATCTCGCGTTGGGGGTTAAAAAATCACAAAAGCTGCTTCATCGGATTTGGCAGCAAAAAAACTAAAAGTGAATAAAATAGGCCGAAATTGATTATTATTTATTTATTATTTGAAATGGATTGAAACCTGAAAGCGGCCGGCAAACGAGGTGCTCATAAAACTTAGTCATTTGGAGGTCAAAGTTGCGCTTCGCAACCTCATTGATTAAAAACTGTATACAGCAATAAAACCTTTTCATTTAACTTCTTTGAATACGTTCGGCATTTTCATTCTACGTAGTGGTTATCAATACCTAATTAATCTGTGGTGGTTGTTTTTTTTATGGTTCTATGGTTTCAAACATACAAAAATATTGCCATTTGACGGATTTTTTGGAATAATATCTATAATCTGCCTGTCCACAAATGTACGAGAGTTTACAATAGACAAAAAAGGTTAGAGATGTACCAACCTCTAAAAGTTTTACATTTCTCAAAAAATACAATTACCAGACAGATCTTCTTTTCATTTTATTTAGTTTAGAGAAATAAAAATGTAAGTCTGCTTATTGTTTGACAAGATCTTATTAAAGTTTTGTTTCTTTATAAGACTAAATTGGGTAACAATTAAAACATTTTTTAAAGTACCTGTACTTTTAAGTTACTTAAAAAACACTATTGATACTCATATGAACACTATTGATTGATGTTCGGGTTTAAAGCTCCAAAGTCCGGGGTTTTAACACTTCTTGTCCTGGTTGGCAGATTTTAGAAATGGCAACCCTAAGGTCATATTTTATCCGCAACGCAAAATGCTGGTATTCAAGTGTGTTTGGGGTTACAAGTTGTTTGTTTGGTAGTGTACCAATTTTCTCTGAATATCTTTGCCGATTATGGATAATGGATAATGAAGTTTTTCGCAATTGTTTTGTATAACTCTAGGTTCTAGGTTCTCAAGGTTATCAATGGGTCTTATCGCGGTCACTAGAAGGTGACTTGTTTAAACAAATTAATTTGCTGATAATTGAAAATTAAAACTTCATAAGTACGGGTGACAAAAACTTAGATAGGTACTTGTTTTTTGACACTATTGAATGGTAATGAATATAAATATAATAATAATAATAATAAATATATTTAAATATACGAGCAAATTATATAAAAAGAAATAATAAATAAATTAACATAATACAGAAAAACACATAGTCCTGACCCACACTAAAATGACAACACCCAAACCCGGAACAAACATCTGCAAAACATGCAAACATTTGTCCCGCAGCGGGAATCGAACACCTCTTTCGTCGAGGCCGGCGACTCGCCCGCCGTGCCATAGATATCGTCAAATGAATGTTTTGACCCCTAGATACTACTTAGTATCCTTGTGGATCTACGAAGACACTGAGTATCTGTGGATATCCACAATGGAAAAATCTGTATGTTTTGATTCCATCGCTTTTTTTAGCGTTTATTCGATTGATCTTGTCTATGGTACCTTGTGCTCTGGCTTTGATTCGCTCTCGACGACTACTGGATAGGGGCCATCTATATGTTCTTTGCTCGGCGCCGGTCCATTCCACAACAGACTGTGGGAGTGACCGCCGACTATTATGTCCACGTATTCGCCGGCTGCTTTCGCTATCTGCCTGATTAAAGATATGTATGACCATTTACAAAAAGTAACTAAAAATGCGTGATTTTCGCGCATTTTTTGACAGCATTTCATCAATTGGAATTCGATAGCATTTCGGCGCTAAGGACTGATTTACTGCTAGAAAATGCTGAATAGCATTAAGTCCTCCCTTTGTACATTGTTTGTGAGGCATAAATAATTAAATTAATGTATCAACCGCTAGCCATTCGTAAATATTTCTGATCTATAGGTATGTTCCTAAGTAATCAATGTAGTAGAAAAATATGTATATTTCCTACCTATCCTATTTCTAAGCTCGTCCCACATTTTTCCATACCTCTCGATATTTTATCAGTTTATAGAGACATTGCCTGGCCCGCTCATGCACTCTACTTTATAGACAACTCTATTGGAAAATATAGAAGCTGGATACTATCTTTGCATTTAAATCGTCCATAAGTCTATCGACTTTAAGTAATAGATGTAAAAAGATTATCTTGATCGAATGCTTCACTTGAATTTATGCTCAACAAAATTGTGTTGAAACTTGTAAAAGAATATGCTTTTGCGTGAAGTTATAAGCTTAATTAGATCAGCTTTTCAGGATAAACATTTAAGCAAGGTTATCATACTATATAGTTAACTGGTGTAATAGCAAAACGGAGCAGATAGGCCGTTTAGTGTGTTAAATCAACAGTAACACTTTACTAAGATCTAAGTATTAGTTGCTCAAAGTTCCACTATGAATTTAGCAACTATCAAATCCGTGGAAGGACGAATGTCTTCGAAGACATTTAAAGACTTTCATTGCAAGTTAAAGTGGCAATGGGCAGGTCACACTATAACTCGCTGACAAACACTTGGAGACCCAGTGTAGGATGCTGTTCAATGTACCTTCCATTTACTGAGAGTTTGATGTTTCAAAGTATGTATGACTACATGAATGTTATTACTTTTAATGTGTTTAATTTTGTCATGATAAATTTTCATGACTTTTATTTATTAGAATTTTACTGTTTTTAAATTGATTCGACATGTTATTGCAAACATTAATCTAGATGAAGGTTATTTAATTTGATTATGTTTTTTAAGCTGGACACCTTTATTTAGTAATATTTTGAAACACGCATCTGCGTGATCGAACTCACGTTGCATCGCCCTTACAGGGCTCTTGTACCTACCTGCCTATTTAATGTATTACCTAAAGGTACTTACTTATCAAGTTCTAGTCCACAATGAGATAAAACAATAATGACATCAACACCTTTTTCAGTTAATGCTTTTGCTTCTTCGCGTACAACTTTAACTGGATCCAAAAATATTAGATTTCCTGTTTTGGATATAAGCTAGAACAAAAAGAAACACATATAACTAACATCTAGTCATACTATAATGGTACAATTACTCCCTATAATTTGGTCATCATATTTTTTTAGGATTGAGTTATTATTTGTGATGGAACTCTTCTTAAATTTCCGAATAAGATTACAAGACTCATCAACAGTCATAGAACCATCGAATACTCCCTTGAATGAACCACGTTTCTTAGAAATTCATTTGAGTTTGTTCACAAAATTACACATTGCGCTTGAACATTATCCAATATCAAGTACTTGGGGGTTATTCAGATGTACCATGATGTCGTCGGTCGTCTATTACTCTGTCTTTTTTGAACCATTGAGCAAGCATGATATTTTACAGTTAAATCTTGAATCACAACTGTATATACAAGTCACAGTCACACAATCAAATAACAAATCAACGTAGTAACTCCGTTTCGTTGTAGGCAAAAAATCGAAATGACTGAAGCTTACGACAATGTGAACATACTTTAGAATCTATTGTAGACACGCCAATGATCCCGATCTTCTTTCTATTCCTCTCCATTACAATGTGAGGAGTGTACAAGCCATCGAGTGAAGGTTCTTCACTGTTGTCTATATTCGCAACCAACACCGGCGCTTGGAGTGCCGCAAGGTACGGCGTTAGGCCCTCTATTCCATCGTCGAACTCGTGATTTCCAATTGTCTGGTAATAAATAAAAAAATATATAAACACCTTTTCTCTTGTTCGAACAACACATTTATCTATAATATTTTTCACACCTGCCTCCAAGCATAGAAGGTACCTATATGTTATACCCTCATTATTGCGTCTAGTTGGGTGCCGATGAAATTACAGACAGATATGACGGGCGTAGAACCATTATGTAATATTAAGATCTTCTTCGGAACATTCTGGTGAAAAAAAGCTGATTTGATGATGGACACGGTTTCATCGATAGATAATTACTTAGTAGGTACATGTGTATGGTTTTTTTTTATCAGTTTTGAATACTAATTTCACAAAAGCTACTAATTGAAAGATATGTTTAATAGAAGCTTAAGAGATTATTTTTAATTAACCGATGACTATTGCTTTTTAAAAAACTTTTTTTTTAAAGTTGAAACTACTTACATGAGCATCATGCGGCAACATATTCAAGAAGTGCTGTGTGACATTCCATTTCAGCAAGGCATACCAGTAAAGAAACTACTTACATGAGCATCATGCGGCAACATATTCAAGAAGTGCTGTGTGACATTCCATTTCAGCAAGGCATACCAGTAAGTCCCCTGGAACGCATCTCCAGCATTCAAGAGGAGAGCATCTGGCTTTTCCTTGAGCAGAATCTTGATCTCGTAGGCGAGACGAGCGAAACCGCCCACACAGCTTGTATCGTTCGTTTGACATATTGGGAGATCTGAGGATGTTTCTTCAAACCTGTTGGATGTTGTTTTATATACTCCTTAAATTAAAATATGATTGCGTATTGTCTTTGTTACATAGACCCCACCAACCGGACATACCCTACCTTATAAAGCACTGTTAGGTTAGAAGACCACTCGATAGGGACGGAAGTCGGTGAATGGAGGTGACTCAAGATCGATCTTCATTTAAATTTTCAAATAAGGCCTATGTCCAGTTACTTCTACAGGCTTCTGATGATGATGTTACTGTCCCCAGATGAGGTATGGGTACAAAATAGACACAATTAATAATAATAATGATGGTCATTTTTCCACACAGCATCATCTAGCCCCAAAGCTTGTGTTATGGGAACTACATGACTGATATACCACTTATTCTTTTTTTTTTGTAATTACATACATAATTATACACAGAATACAGCCAGACCCGAGACAAATATTTAAAGATCATACAAACATTTGTCCCGCTTTCGTTACAATTTAGTAGGTAATTAGAAAGGTACTTCGTTATGATAGTTATATAAGACCCTCTTATATAACTACCATCAACTAACAAAACATAATATATCTAAGTTAAGGGGCTAGTTAAGGGGCTTCATTTCCTTCCATGTTTTATACTTTAAGAAGGAAACCTTTTATTTTTCAAAATTCTTTAAGGGCGTCTTTTCGAAGCGACGCATGACAACGCATTAGCATTGCGTGGCGATGCGGTCAGTATTTTGGGAAAACTTCCGTCTGGTAGTGATATACAGGGTGTAATCGTTAAGTGTGCACAGGCGATTATTCCGTAACTATTGCAGATATCAAAAAACTTTAAACTAATGTCGAAAGTACTTTACCTAATGAGTAAAATGTCATTAATAACTTTTTAAAAATAAAACGAGAAATATCCAAAAAAAATACATTAATCACTCCCATACATTTAGTATGAGATAGTAGAAAGGTTTTAGTTTCCTTATTTTAAGTGGAATAGTACCTACTCATTTTACCCTTGTCATTTTATAATTATGTACGATATGAAGGTATTAATGAATTTCAAGTAGATACACGTGTAGATTAATTATCTTACCACTTCAAATTTATAATAAACCTTGTTTCAATATTGTATTGATTTGAACTAGCTGAAAAGCAACATACTAAATAAAAACAAAAAGAAAGATACTCTTTGGTGTTCGTTCTAAATTCAAATTCTTTATCGCGGGTTCTCGTTCCCGCCAATTTATTGTATTTTTCAATTTGCGTTAATAATCGTGATTGTTGCATTTATTGATTGAAAAATGGCATATTCCAATACAGAAAAGAGGGACATGTTAAAAATGTACTACAAACATGATTGTAACAATAGGGCGGCCATTATCGCCTACAGAAGAGAGTACCCAGATAGAGAAGTTCCTTCTGGTACGTATTTACGTAAGTTGGATAACAATTTGATAAATTATGGATCTTTTAACAGAAAAAAAGGTTCGAGAACAAGAGCTCCGGAATTTGATAATGACTTAGATAACAATATTATTAACTACGTAGTAGATAATCCACAAAAATCAACGCGTTCAGTGGCCCGATCATTTCCAGTGTCCCACAATTATGTACACAAGTTATTAAAAAAAACACAACTTCAAAGCATTTAAGATAAAACCTAAACCATTTAGAAACTGTAAATAGAGCTCGTCATTGTATTGCACAAGGAGGACGTCACTTCGAACATATGCTTTGAACACAAAATTTTGTACTTACTAAGAAATAAAATGTATGGGAGTGATTAATGTAATTTTTTTGGATATTTCTCGTTTTATTTTTAAAAAGTTATTAATGTCATTTTACTCATTAGGTAAAGTACTTTCGATATCAGTTTAAAGTTTTTTGATATCTGCAATAGTTACGGAATAATCGCCTGTGCACACTTAACGATTACACCCTGTAGATCAGTTGCGATATCTATAGATCGTTTGCAATGGTCTTTAGATAGTTAGCTGTTGCGTCTTTTTTTTTGTATATACATTTAGTACTTATACATAGTATGAGTAAAAACCAAGAATTCAGACAGTAATGTCGAAATAAAATATTATTCAGATATTCTTTGTTCTCACACAATAGGACCCGTCTGCCAAATCGGTGTTTGCGTTATTTTGTAGATAAGTGTTCATGTGAGCATTATTTTGAAATTTACTAAACGCATGAAGGCAATTTTCACAAAATATTATGGATTCACCAGCAACTTGGCTCGAAACAGAAAAAGAATTTAATAAACATTCATAAAAAGTTTGAAAACATTGTGGCAAGCCAACATTTTCACGGAATAAAGCTATTTAGATAGATACATTTATTCATATATAGTGTTTTTATATTGTTGTAACCACGTAAAAAAAGGTAGGTTTGTGTTGGTTACTCACATTCGCTAGATTCGCACTTTTTATTAGCTTATTACATTAGGTATGTACTTTTATCTAATATGTCAAGTTGTAGAGTGGGTGGAACAAGTGGGCTCAGTAAAAACTTACATCTACCAAATGCAGGGTGGTATACTGTTCCCCACTTGTAATAACCATTTTAGAAAACGGATTTCCTGAGTAATTTGACCAATCAAATCATTAATTAGAGGTTTTTAAGTCAAAATTCATTTATTCAATAAAATCACAAATATCTCTTTGAAACGTCGATTTTATCTACTGCCTGTCCTCCGGGACCAAGCCAGGTCAAAAACAAAAAAACAAGACTGGTTATTCTTTTAAATGATCCTTTTACAGAACAATAGGTAGGTACCTATATTTTTTATCGAGTTGGAGCATTTTCAAAAGCCGAGAACTTTATCCTCAATATACAGGTTATTTTTCTACCACACGCTCCTTTTCAAGGCCACCATACCTTACCCGGTCACTGACATTACGCAGGGTAACCAAAAATGAACCAGTGACATGACGAACGAATGGTACCTCACCTGTCATGGAAATCGTTATAATGAATTATGTCCAACGGGAACAGCCCATCGCGTAACACATATGGAGTCACAACACCCAAAAAAACAACACTCAAAATAAACATACACTTAAAATGTTTCATTATTTTACTTAAAAACGTGGTGCACAAAATCAAATCATGATCAAGGATTGCTGATGTATAATTTAACACTTTTTTTAAGAACAAGCTGATACTTGTAGGTCAATGTCTTGTCGCAGGTTCGCTGCAACTAAGACTATCTAATCATCAGGCGAGTATAGCCACAGGTTTTTTATGAACAGAAGCAGAACTAACTGGGTACACAGGTAACGTAAAAGTTACTGACTGAGCGAGGTCGTGTTTAAATTTAACTTTTATTGATCGAAGTGTGTGATTACGAAATCTTGAGAGGAAAAGTTGTCACATGACCCTGATTTATTTGCATCGTTGCGTGACTATCAATGTACAACATAAGCAGTTAGTCTTATCTGGTTTGGTTAAGTTCATTTTGAAATTAAATGAAATGCTAATGATGAAATCCGTGTTGGCCTAGTGGGCAATACCCCGACTTCAATGATCAATGATCCGGAGGTCGTGGGTTCGAACCAGGTTGTGCACAAATGGATTTTTCTACTCGATAAATGTATGTGCGCATTAACACGTGCTCAAAACGTGAAGGAAAACATTGTGAGAAAACCGGCAAGCCCGAAGGCATGTGCCAACAGTTAGTGTTCCAATAAGCGGCGATGGGCTTGCAACCTGTCACGTGGAATGCTTACTAATTGCAAAACGCGGGCATGTACCAAATGTAATGTTTGGACGTGCCTCTGACTACCCCATACTTGGTATCCTCAAAAGATCTACTCACTGAGTATGTATCTGAGGATGTCCACTATGGGGAAGACAGTCCTGAGCGTGTTTGTTTGTTTTTGTTTTTGTTTTATGAAATGCTAAGAAATATTTATTTATCATTACATAAAAAAAAAACTTAAAAGTATGTGATGGTGGGGCAGTTATGAACTACTTTTATACTACTGCTGATCCTAGACGATATTGAATCGGTTCGATGTCGCACCAGAAAGGTGTCAGCTCAGCATAATGCTAGGTAGGTATGCTTTCCCAAACAAACTCCCATATAGTTTGATGCTTACCGTTCAGCAGGTAGGTACGCTTTCCCAAACACACTCCCACATAGTTGGATGCTTACCGTTCAGCAGGTAGGTACGCTTTCCCAAACACACTCCCACATAGTTGGATGCTTACCGTTCAGCAGGTAGGTACGCTTTCCCAAACACACTCCCACATAGTTGGATGCTTACCGTTCAGCAGGTAGGTACGCTTTCCCAAACACACTCCCACATAGTTGGATGCTTACCGTTCAGCAGGTAGGTATGCTTTCCCAAACAAACTCCCACATAGTTGGATGCTTACCGTTCAGCAGGTAGGTATGCTTTCCCAAACAAACTCCCACATAGTTGGATGCTTACCGTTCAGCAGGTAGGTACGCTTTCCCAAACACACTCCCACATAGTTGGATGCTTACCGTTCAGCAGGTAGGTACGCTTTCCCAAACACACTCCCATATAGTTGGATGCTTACCGTAGTCGTTGCATTTTTTACCCTTTGCATGTTTCATATATTTCTCCTCATAACACTCTGGACATTTGTTTTTGCAATGTTCATGATTTCATGAAAGTCATTCATGAACTGCCAGTTTGTCGCACTTTCTTTGTATAACTAGTTTGTACACAGTTAAATTTATTGTTAAATTTAACTGTGTACAAACTAGTTATACAAAGGTATATAGGTATATTATGTAATATTATATACATTTCCTAATCTATATGCAGATCCGTGATTTCACTGAGTGTTTGGTTCCAACGGAAGATCAGCGTTGTGTTGCCAGTTGACACAACAGATGCTGAATTTGACGCCAATTTGCGTCGTTGCAAACATAAATAGTTAGTACCTATCTGTTGGTTTTATATTGTGCAATTGTACAACGTTTGCAAATAAATGTTTTTTTCTTTCTTTCTAAGTCGCACCAAAAAGGTGTCAGCTTATCATAGTTGGCCTACTCAGCGTTGGTATTCTGCAGACCCTACGCACGAGGGTGCCACGTAACTCCAATCCTAAAGGGTGCAGCGGGAAGGTGAAGACGGTATGGACAACTCTCAACTGGGTCGAATTCGCTAGCGTTCTCATCAAAATAACGAAAAAAACTCATCAATTTACTTAATAATAAATAAATAATAATAATGCTGGTAATTTTTCACATAGTATAAATCTAGCCCCAAACTAAGCGGAGCTTGTATTATGAGAACTACATGACTGATACTACACTTATATACTTTTTTTATATATACCTACATATTACACATCTAGACCCAAGAAAAATATTTGCAGATCATACAAACAATTGTCCCGCGGCGGGAATCAAACCCGCAACCTTCTGCGTCACAAGCGGGCCTTCGCCCACTGCGCCACAGATGTCATCAGGTCCCCAATATACCTAATAACTTATCAATTAATAGCCCGAGTCTTACTTAATAAGTAGTAAGGTACTTTACCTTTGAAGATATTCAATGTCTTGTTTAATTGCTGAAAATTTAATTAAATGAAGCCTGGAGGGCGCTCAAAGGGTGTCACGGCTGACATTGTCAACCTGCTAGGGCAAGAGTGCCTAGATAGCTAGGATAGGATGAGATAAACGCTTAACAAAGACATACAAGTTTTTAAGAGAATTGTATAAATCAAATCATAATCAATAATTGTTTATTTATATGAATAATTATAATTGTTTAAATGAGTAAAACCATTGTTAGATGTTGTATATCTAGTGTCTATGGAACGGCTCGAGCTCTCTTCCTCTATGGTTTTGGGATATGAAGGTGTGGTTTGTGCTCTGGGGATATAGGTTATAAAAATCGAAATAAATACAGTATATCTGAAGTTGGGTGTATTAATTAATTAACATACCAATCAAAGAAACTGGAAATATAACATTAGAGAAATAGATTTGTAACGTTTGTCGTTTAATTAAATTATTATTATTATTATCATCTTTACATGTTTGTGACTAAAGTACAAAAGAGACGTACCTACTTATACTAGGTACCAACAGACGGGCATCATGTAATTTTCACACAAGGGTTCTCTGTGTCGTGGGTATCAGGAACTACGAATACCGTGGCACCACAACACCCAGACACGGAAAAAATATCTGCAGAACATGCAAACATTTTGTCTCGCAACGGGAATCGAATTCGCACCCTTGCGTCATTACCGCCAGCCGCGCCATCGATGTCAAATAAAGTAGCACCAATAACTGCGTATTACCAACGCGATGTTCGCGTTGAAATAAAACCAGAAAATTCACTTCGAATGAGAAAATAAAATATCGCTTTAAATAGCACTCTGTATGAGCTCGACAAAGGAGTTTAATGGAGTTACTTAGACGCTTTTAGCAGCTGTCCTTGTACTTACACTTTCGAATGGATTAAAAAGGTTTTTTATGAGTAAAGTCCTAGTCTAAATTGTCAAGTAACTACCTAGTAGCGTTCGAAAAAGTGTAAAAATAGAGTCGATTGCAAATCACTGAATTATTTCGCGATACTGTTTACTTCCCTAATGGTTTGTAGGCTCTTTTCAGGGCCATACATTAACCAAGCTGACCAAAAAAGATCCGCCCAACGAAGAAGGAAATAGGCAAATAGAGAATAGCGTATAGATATAAATAGGGATCTCCTTTTTCGACACCTGACCTAACTCGAAAAGAGCAGACACTACCCTTTCTAAAAAAAACCTAGCCGGCCTACATATCAAGTAGAAATAAGTAGAACCTAGAACATTTAGATCTACCTTCCATCATCAGCTTTTTAAGTACGTATTACTCCACGGCTGGACATGCAAACCAACTTTGGTGTGAAGTAGCATACATGCCATGCTGAAACAAAGTCTGTTTGGCATGCGGTGCTTGGGAGACTCACTAGGCACAACAGTTGGCAACGCAACATTTGTCTCGCAGCGGGAATCGAACCCGCAACCTTCTGCGTTTCAGGCGGACTATCGCCCACTGCGCCACAGAGGTCGTCATAATGTATGTACCAACCTGTTAGGAAACCTACCTACATTATGTTGTAGTAGGTAGGGAGTTTTTTTTTTATATAAGTACCTGGGTGCCTGTTTTAATGCAAAGATGGTGTCTTCTTTCCGTTCCAAATTAAAATACTTTCTTTCACTTCTTTCTTTCAACTTGTACCAGTGAAACTATTTTTTAATAAGCTTATTGTGGCTTATGAAAGTTGAAAGGCCTATTGTAATTGCTACTTGCCAATAAAATCATCGTCCTGCTCCTCTTACCAAGTTGTTTTTTTACAATCGTAAAAAAGCTAGTAGAAACTAAAAAATGTATAGCTCTTCCATCGCTCTATGTTGATCGTAGCCGACAGGCAAAGCTGTAATAGAGATAGGTATATATATCCAAGACCGATTAGCTCTAAATTACATATCATCACATTTCTACTCCACTGCTGGGCATACGAACAAACAAGCGCTGAATAAACTAACACATGTATTTTCCATTTATTATTATTGTTCAGAGTATCTGAATTTCTTAACTATTTGGAAACCACGAAAAAACTGCAAAAAAAAAAAACACCTCATATATAATTCATAAAAAATTTACAAATATTGTTCTCATTTTCACGAGGCTGCGGCCTGTATGGTTGTTACAGAAATTACTTACTACAAATGCACGCGAAATAGGATAAAAAAACAACAACATTGCAAAACTTTAGCTACTTTGAAGCCTTATATTTTCCTGCATGAGCGTTAAAAGTCGACAGCACAACATAATTATAGTTATACTAGCTTCTGCTGACGGCTTCGCCCGCGTGGTACCCGAATAAAAAGTAGCCTATGTGTCATTCTGATGTTTAAGCTACGAGCTGTAAAGTTTCATCAAAATCCGTTCATTCGTTTTTGCGTGAAAGAGTAACAAACATACATCCTCACAAACTTTAGCATTTATAATAGTAGTAGGATAGTAAAGGTTTTGTATATGTTTATTAAATCTGTTCAATGGTAGCCTGACTATACTGCCGTACCTACCCTCATTTTAGGTAAGATGGTACTGTAGTCTTCTCGGGACGTAAAGAAACGAAAGTGTGAAATATGAATGAACACTGGCAAGAATGCCGCCACAGCTTATAAAATTGACATCTAGATTACAATGACTATTCAATGTCAAAGCCGAAAGAAAAACCGCTGCATCTGGTATCATTAGGTGTACATTCAGACTTATGTAGATATAATAACATCCTACTAATACGAGTATTATAAACGCGAAAGTTTGTGAGGATGGATGTTTGTTACTCTTTCACGCAAAAACTACCGAACGGATTTTGATGAAACTTTACAGTAATATTGCTTATACATCAGAATAACATATAGGCTACTTTTTATCCGGGTACTACGCGAGCGAAGCCGTGGGCAGAAGCTAGTACATAATAATATGCTTATAAATAAAGCATTGTGTCGACGTACTAAATATTGAGCAAAGCTGTTATGCACACTGATTCTTTCCCCATTTTACAAAGCTGTTATGAAACTATGTCTGTATTTTTGAATTAAGTTGGTTTTATAACCTAATACTATAGCTACTGCTCACGGCTTTGCCCGCGTGGTACCGGGATAAAAAGCAGCCGATGTAGAGTAGCTTTTATACCGTTAAGACAGCGTTTGTAAGAAACACATTCGTTTGACCGGTTTTTTGTCGACTTGCAAAATTGGTTTTCACAAAAAGCTATTTTCTTTTCGGGATAATATAGCCAATGTCCATCCTGAAAGTCCATTAAAAATATACTTAGGTGAAAAAAAAAATTAAATCAGATGAGCAGTTTCTGAGATTACCCCCCAAACTTAACCTCTTTATAAGAAAACTGAAGTTGGTCTATTTCTTAAACTCAATTTACTTGATTTTCACATAAAAACGGGATATTTACCATGATTTGTGAGTTTGAATGTTTACCGATACTTCGGCACAGTCGCATGGTACATCATGGTATATATCCCGTTTTTTAGTAAAAATGTTGTTCATATACCTAATAATTTCAAAAGTTATATCAGTTTACTTGATTTTTCCTCCCTCATTGACTCTACGAAGTAAAGCCGCTATATTTCCATGAGCTGTGTTTTCACGTTCATTAGAAACATGGTCCCTTGCCCCATTTACCTGATGGCACTTTTTGTGTTTCCCCTCGAAATAACCAAAACACGGCTGTATTTATCCCGTGGAATAAAGCAGTGTTTCTCAGGTTTTAGGAGAGCTTTTTTCTAAAGACGTATATTTTGTCATTATTAAATGGTGTAGGAGTAACAAAAATTACGACGTTGATATTTTTACACAGTTTTAATATCAAGATAACATAAAATAAGCTTAAAATATCTTTGAAAAAATGTATATACTAAATAGCGATTGTGAAAATTTCCTAAGTCCTATAAATAGGGATGGGTCCGACAAGTGCGAATAGGCCATAGCTGATAAAATAATATGCTTGAGACTTTCCACTTTAGGCAGGCAACAAATGACCCGATTTTTTCCGGTAACATCAAAATTAATCTAGTACTTAAAAATAAAAGACGAATATTAGATATCATGTTTTTTTTTGCATTTTCTGACATTTAAAAGCTAATTAAAGACGATTTGTAACAAATATATAAAATTTACGAAAAAGCGTATATTTTGTCATTATTTTTTGGTGTAGGTGTAACAAAAATAATCATCAAATACTGTTAACAATTGGCGAAGAAATCAGGTAACAAACACACACGTTAAAAAAACAAACAACCTCCTCCTTTTTTTGAAGTCTGTTAAAAAGGCAAGTTACCAATAAAAGCGCACATGTGAAGACATTGCTAAATATATCGAATTTCAATAATTTCCATAAAAATCTACAATTTATCATAATCCACGTCAACTATCGATAGTGATTCTCCCATCAGTTGTGATGTTAAGCGGCGAGTGCTTTCTTATAAACGTCTCCAAAATATCCGAGTCCCGCCCTATCGTCTTCACATTCATTTTGTTATCTCTGAACATCTGAAAATAAGAAGATAACATTAACATTAAATAGATAGTGATATTCAAATAATTGGAATAGCACCATCTATCTGTGTATGCTCAAAGATAAAATGTGACAAGGTGGCGCTGTAAAATTATTTGATTAGTCAAAAGGATGAAAGGATGGTTATTTTTCACACAGCATCATCTAGCCCCAAACTAAGCAGAGCTTGTATTACATGACTGATATACTACTTATATACTTTTTTTTAAATACATAAATATGTGAATAGAAAACACCCAGACCCGAGACGAAAATTTGCTAATCATACAATAATTTGTCCCGCAGCGGGAATCGAACTCGCAACCTCCGCTACTAGCCTCCGCCCACATGGTACCCGGATAAAACTAGCCTATGTGTTATTCTGATATATAATCTATATTACTGTAAAGTTTCATCAAAATCCGTTCAGTAGTTTTGCGTGAAAGAGTAACGAACTTCCATCCTCACAGACTTTCGCGTTTACAATAGTAGTAGGATTTTTTTTATATGCTATTGGATTTATTTGGATTTCATTGGATTTTTATGCGAGTACGCCGCGGGCGGAGCCGTGGCCAGATGCTAGTCGACAATTGGTGATCATACCGTGAATCCATCTCCGCCGTCAGCTAAGAAAGTGGGCGCGACCACATTGTAGAGAGTATTCATTTCCAATGATGTCGTAGAACCAACATCTCCGATGTAAACTGATGTTACGCGGCTGCCTTGAGCTTGGGACACATTGAAAGTTACTTGAAGACCTGAGAAATAAAAGGATCTCTGAACTTTTCTTAATTGTAAACACCTGTATTCATATAATTATCTTAGCTGAAACCCCAACAACATAACATGCGTATAACTTCGGTTTCACTTGAAGGAAGGCATGCAAATACCACGTGTATACCACGGAACTCGTATTTCCTGATACCCACGACTCTGTGAATCCAAGCGGGTTCAGGACTATTTATGCGTCTGTTGATAAAATACGTTGTTTAAAAAAAACTATAGTATTGTCATCCGATCTACATATACATACAAAGATTCATTTCAAAATGACAATTTAGAAGTAGGTTAAAATTTACTTCCAAGATTTGATGACATTGTTCGTTATTTACATCAAATATAAACATGTTAGTTAACCTGCTGATTGCCTAAGGGGGACGAAATATTCCTCTAACTAAGCACCTACCGTTTAATCGCTATTTGTAAGAATTAGTCCCAGACTATCCTTGTGTGCGTTAAATAAAGCAAACGCAAAATCGATGTAACACTGTATTGAATATAAAATGTAATAAAATATAACTAATTCAAACCTGCAACTTGTAGAACCCAAGGGCCTTTAAAAGGATTATAGTCCCAGGCGCCACTGACACTCCTCTCCAACGCCTCTATTACATATCGGCCCTGTAGTTCGAATAACTCCACTCGATCGTTGTATGGCAGTAATTCGAATAAGATTCCTTCAGTTATATCTAAAACACGCAAACAACAACATTTTATACCAAAAACTATCGTGAATTAGATTAATCATTAACGTATGACGACGCAAGAGGTGTTAAGTTCCCGCCGCGAAACCAATGTTGTTAATGTTCTGCAGATATTTATTCCTGCCCGCTTAGCATGAGCGCCCGAGACAACGTTTTGTCTACGAAAGTGAAGACAAAAGCTATTTCTGTCGCCTATTCTGTCGAAAAAAAGAGGGAGTTTTTTTTTTGTTTTCCCGGCGGTAGACGAAACCTTTGTCTTGGGTCTTCATGCAAAGCCGGCTGGTCTGCGTGTTGTAGTACCCACCACGGTACTCGGTTCCTGATAGCCACGACACATGAAATCCTAGTGTGGAATCAGGTCTATACATATGTAGATTAGCTGTTTATTTATGTATTATTGTCAAAACGGCAATTTTCACGTACCTACAGTACCTACTATCGGTGAAGTCGCCGAATAAGTTTAGACTCACTCCGAGATTATTAATAAAGGTATCGTATACGTTATCAAAATATCCCGGTTCACAAAATGCATAAACAAAAATATTATGGTTTTATACACATTTTTAAAAAAACACGCTGCCACGATGAAAATGCTTCAGATCAGGACGTGAATCGCCGAGAATACCAAAAAGAGAGTAGTCAGAAATAATGTATGCCGCTACATTATTTTTAACACATGGCAACGTTTTGCATAGTAAGTAGGTAGTTAGCATACCCCGTGACATGTAGCAAGCCCATTGACGCTTATTGGAACACTAAGGCACAGGCCTTCGAATTGATTTCTTCTTAAATAATGCCGGTTATCTTGCGATTATTTTATTCACCATTTTGAGTTCATTTTATTTCGCTCATCTTTTTTTGTAGGCGTATAGACAAATACCTCACGCTTACCTTTCCTTGCTAACGCAAATTGGTCAAGGTAAAACTTGGCAGCTATTACGTTTCATTTCCACAGCTAATGTCATTCCCATACAATTCAATCTTTCCGCAGGCGTTAACGCCAACAGAAAGTGTTATTTGTCTAGAATTTTGAATCCACGACTTTCAGATCGGAAATCAGGGTACCACCAACATTATGTAAAACATATTATAGTTTATCTATTTGTTTGGATCAGGAGCATTACCATCATGTTGGTGAGATGTTTTAGTCGATTTGGTACCAAAAGTACATCTGTGAAGTGATCGTTCCTTCCCCGGATGTGAGACGCAGAAGGCTGCGGGTTCGATTCCCGCTGCGGGACAAATGTTTGTATGGTTAGCTATTTGTCTCGGGTCTGGGTGTATTCTATGTATAATACGTATGTATTTACAAAAAAAAAAGTATATAAGTAGTATATCAGTCATGCCAGTTCCCATAATACAAGCTCTGCGTAGTTTGGGGCTAGATAATGATGTGTGTAAATATGTCCAGCATTATTAATTTATTTACCTATCGAAGAATTTTAGGCCGCAATTTTAAGTGACAGAAAAAAAACATAATTCTTATTGCTTACTTCCACTCATGATAGAGGATTTGATATTGCCTCTTTGTATGAAGGACAGATATTCACGCGCAGAGTCCACATTGTCCTTTGCCTGTGAAAAGTTTTTTTTGCATAATTAGTGACTTGTGAAGTTGTGACGGTATGACATATCTTAGAACCATAAATCGATTGCATAAAAACATATTTCAATGGGTTAAACCGTTCCGAAGATAAATGGTAATAGACGATCAAACAACCGTGTCTATGGGCTCTTATATCGCGGGGGTTTACCCCCCTCTAAAGAAATAGTACTACGATCGAAGTCTTTTGTAGTCTTCTTTCTCTGCGCTTCGGAAATCGTCGTCATAGGAAATATGAACTTAATTTATCAAATTATTAATCTACTTTTGTTGCTGACTGTACCACAGTATCCTTGCATAATGGACTGCATAATGTAACTTCTGTTTTATTTATTAGAAAAGGACATACATAGTCGACCATGCCGTCGACGATTAAATCTCCCAAAGCGCATTCACCAAAAACGCAATCTTCGTATTGCAGCGTTGTTTCTGACGTGCCAATTATAGCATTCTCAGCTTTATGAACTATTAGGGCGTACGGTTCCAGCATCTTTTTGATTTCTTCATCTGAAAAACAAAAACTTTTCTGACGTTTCCGTAGCTAAGCAGTTCAAAATCTTGATTTTCAAGTCTTGTTTAAAAGTTCAAAATAAAAGTTTACTCTGTCCCCCTGATGCAAAAAGGGTCGAACCTTTTTGACAGATCGAGACCCTTTTTGACCCTTTTTGACAGATCGAACTTTTTTCCCAAATGTCCCTCTAGGGGGACAAAGCAGGAAGACAGATGGGAATAATTCGAAAAATACTCGTGTTATCGTCAAGCACAAGTATTTCACAGCATTTTACCCAAATAAACAATTTACTTCAAAATAAGAGCAAAAAATATGCTATAATTATAGCGCCAGGAGGTTGATCGATTTTAGAGTAATTATTACCTGAGCAATCGTCAAACCGATATCACCAGAATCGAATGAAATACTATTAGAATCTTATCGACGAGAAAATATAGAGGTGGAATTCTGGGCATAAGCGATCGTAGATTCGTGACTGATTGTGTCCTTACCTTCTGCAATAGACCGGTCGAGGAATATAGCATTGCCTTCCCACTTCACATAGTCGCCTTTGTAGTCGAAGTATACCGATAGATTGCCCATGTACTTGGTAAACGCGGACGCTTGGACTATCAGCACCTGAAATCACATAGTTTAAACTGATTAAAAACTGAAAATCAACGCACAGACTACATCATAAGTGCTATAGTCGTGAAATTTAGAGAGTATGTGTCTGTGAAAGTATGTGTCATGCACGAATGCTAATTAAGTAACCTGTCTCTCAGCTATTTGTAGTGTGAGTTTAATAATAATATATTACATAGAATATTTAGTCTATGAAATATTATCTGTAACTTGTACGGTTAGGTTATGTAGGTAGGTGCAATTGTGTTTATCTAGGAATAGTTTTTGTAACTAACTTTTCTTGTTATTCGTTCAGTGACATTCATAAGACTGTATTCTATATTACACAAAGGTTAGCTGGAAGATAATGCTATCTAGCATGAAGTACGTCTATGTACAGTCACTTTTGTTTGTGCAATAAATAATTTTCTATCTAATAATAATAATAATAATGCTGGTCATTTTTCACACAGCATCATCAAGCCCCAAAGTAAGCAAAGCTTGTGTTATGGGAACTACATGACTGATCTACTACTTATATACATATTTTTTTTGTAAATACATTCTTACCATACATAGAAAACATCCGAGACAAATATTCGCAGATATGATGTTTGTTTTGGTGCACCAAGAAAGTATTTTACAAAATTCCACCCCTAGAGGGAGCAGGCAGGGAGAGGCAGTGGATATTAATTATATGTATATATAAGTTGTTTGACAGCCATTTAGTCCCATAATACAAGTTCCATTTAGTTTGGGGCTAGATGATGGTGTGTGATAATGTCAAGCATTATTATTATTCGATTCTCGTAGTATTTTATAAGCAATACTATGTTCTGTATTGCTAAAAGCTGTGTTGGCCTAGGGGGCTTCTGATCCAGAGGTCGTGAGTTCAAAACCGGTCGTGCACCAATGGATTTGTCCACTCGACAAATTTATATGCGCTTTAACACATGCTCAAAACGGTGAAGAAAATCATCGTGAAGAAACCGGCATGACCTAGAACCAAAAATTCGAAGACATGTGCCAACAGTTAGTGTTCCAATAAGCGGCGATGGGCTTGCAACCTGTCAATGCTAACTTGCAAAACGCGGGCATGTACCAAAAGTAATGTTTGGACGTGCCTCTAACCCCTACTTGGTATCCTCAAAGAGTATGTATCTGAGGATGTCCATTATAGGGAAAACAGTCGTGAGCGTGTATGTTTTTTACTATGTTCAGTTGTATACGGTTCGGTTCTGGAACTCAAAGTTGGGCAGTTTCAGACAATACCTGATGTTTGTTGGAGCTAGCAGTGGTCTCCACAAATACAGGGTATGGTCCTTCAGCATTCTCCTTTGATGGGGCTTCACCGTTCCATAGCAACGAGTGAGAATGTCCACCTACGATGATATCTATGTTTTCTCCATAGTCACGCGCTATTTCTCTAGAAAACAATTAAGATCATCATAAAGAAAGAATGAAATAAATGTATTTCTTTGGCAACAACCAAGCATAGAAAGGACACACTAAATAATAATAAATAGACATTATAAATACCTATAAATAAGATTTTAACAAAAACATAGTGACAATGAGAAGATTTTTGTGCTAATTAGTCCCTGTGCACAGATAACTAATAATTCGTTATCTATGCCGTTTATATAACATATAAACACTCATACTATTATAAAGAGGTAAAGTTTGAAAGAGGTAACCTCCGAACTATTTAGAACGGACCCTCAGGGTAGACATAGGCAGTATATTATCCCGTTAGAATAAAATGGCTTTTCGAGGAAAGCGATTTATAACGTAAGTCAACGAAAAAGCGGTCGAGCGAATGCGTTTCTTACGAACGCTTATAAGCCAAAATACTTATAAGAGCTACTTTACATCGGCTACTTTATGCGGGTACCACACGAGTGACGCCGTGGGCAATAGCTAGTAGGAAATAAAGGTTTGCTGGAAGAAAAATCTTTTTAAGGTTAAGTTCGCCTTTACACATGTCCTCTCATTCTGACTTAGTGACATAAGGCATAATTGATTTGTGTACAATAAAGAGTAAAGAACAAAACAATCAAACACGTTCACTACTACAACTATGGTATATATAGTAAATCTGTAGGTATGTATTTTAACATATTTATTATATATATAATGTTTTAGTTATTATTTTTTTATTATTATTATTTTGTACACACGCCACTCTCACAATCCCTTAATATCCTCTCCATCCAAAGGTTGTCTGGAAGAGATCGCTTCTAAGCGATAAGACCGCTTTATTTGTTTAATGTGTACAATAAATTATTTTCATTCATTAATTTTCATTCATTCATTCATAAACGATGCGTAGATCTATGGGGGTACCAAGTAGGATGTAGTCAGAGGTATGTCCAAACAATATGTTTGGCGTATGCCCGCGTTTTGCAAGATATGTTGCAAGCCCATAACACAAACTGATATCATGTCTTCGAAGTTTTGGTTTCTAGGACATGCCGGTTTCCTCAGGATGTTTTCCTTTACTTTTTTAAATATTGGTAATATGTGTACATAAACTCAGCCAATAAATAAATAATGCTGGGCCTTTTCACACACCATCATCTAGCCCCAAAGTAAGCAGAGCTTGTGTTATGGGAACTACATGACTGATATACTTTTTTTTTGTAAATACATACATATTATAAATAGAAAACACTCAGACACGAGACAAATATCTGCAGATCATACAAACATTTGTTCCGAGGCGGGAATCGAACCCGCAACCTTCTGCGTCTCAGGCGGGCCTTCGCCCACTGCGAGGTCGTCCAATACAAGTATAAAAGTATTATGCGAAAAAAAAATTAAGGAAGAAAATCCTAATTAGCATTAATCTGCTAAGTTCAGTCAATGATACTGTAAGTACCTACCTACTTAAATGTGATTATATTTATTTTATTCATACATATTAATACAGTAATTAGTTTTTTAATATTGAGAACACTTATAATTTATCTGACTGACGTGTAACGTGTATTACCAATAAATTGATAATTCTGATTAGGTTCGCCTATCTCGAATTGTTTTATCTAAGGTAATAAAACATTTTCAATCTATCTATCTATCTATACCTTTTTATGTAAGCCTTCGAATTCTAGGTTCTAGGGCATGTCGGTTTCGTCACGGAGTTTTCCTTCGTAAAGAGCCCTGTTGGCCTAGTGGGTGGTACCCGGACTTACGATTCGAAATGTAGTGGGTACGAATCCGTTCGTGCAAAAATCGATTTTTAATTCGAAAATTGTAAGCACGCAAATATGTAAATAAACACGTGAAAGAAAAACATCAGGAGGAAACCGGCATGCACTAGAATCAAAAATTCGAAGGTTCGATACGACCTCTGTGGAACAGTGGGCGAAAGGTATTACAGTGGTGTTTTTATTTTCAAATATGCTCCATAATCGTTTTTCTTTTGCTTCCCATTTTGAGCTGTATCTAGTCTCCGTATTCATTTGTTTTGCCATATTTATATCTTTGTTTCCTGAATGTGACACGTACAGATAAAAGATCTTTACAATACGAGCCACCGTCAATTGTTAGATGCTATAAAGTGGATAATGACCGGCATCCTGTGTCGCCTTGAACAATGGCTATAGCTCAACGATTTGGTATCTTGCGTGTCGCAGCCAAAACGTTTAATCCGCTCCTTTACAAAAAGGCTAGTCGCTCTAAATAGCGCTGTTTTCTAACTCGGCCTATTGATGTCCAGCCGAATCATCTTTGCGATACGTTAAAAAGAACTCCCAAAAACCTAACTTACAATATGGCTAAACATTGGCCACCCTTTTCTTAAACGTATCGCAATGACATTCCGGCTTGACGTGGACGTCGATACGTATAGCCGGAATGTCCTTCTGATATGTTTAACAAAAGGGCTATCAAAACCCTAACGCACTTATCTTCATCTGCTTACAAAATGACTAAACAATAGCCGCCCTTTTCTCAAACGTATCGCAATGACATTCCGGCTTGACGTGGACGTCGATACGTATAGCCGGAATGTCCTTCTGATATGTTTAACTAAAAGAATATCTAAACCCTAACCCACTTATCTTCATCTACTTACAAAATGACTAAACATTGGCAGCCCTTTTCTTAAACGTATCGCTATGACATTCCGGCTTGACGTGGACGTCAATACGCCAAATAAGAAAAATCTGAAAACAGCACTGTTTTTGAAGTGGCTAGAATAATATAAGACCGAATTATACATGTTAGCTGTGACATACACCAGCATTAAATAATTTATGAGCGTCTTGGATCATCGTTGCCTTATAAAATAAATCTGCCCAAGACGTGTCGCGACACGCTATGTAAGAGTACTGAAGTCGCCTCATCACTCTTAAAGTTATCTTGGAAATCAATTTATGTTAGAAATATATTTATGTTTCTATGTTAGTTCCTATAGTTAGTTTAGCACGTCAACCTCTGTTTCCTACCGCTAAGGACGTTTGGTAGAAAATTCTGTATAGCATTAAGATCTCCATTTTGACGTTGCAAGCGTCCAGGTTACGGAAACCGCTTACCTTATTAATAGGTAAGCTATTATTAAGGTAGCGCTTAATAGGTAAGCCGTACGCTTTATCTTTATTCTAAGATCAACTAGTGAATTCTTAATAGGCAAGATTCATACATGGATTCGTAATATAAGCTTCTATATAACATTGATACTGAAGCCTTTCCGTGCATACATAGTTACCTAGTCCCCCAACATTCCCTGTTGACTAGGTAATCTCATATTAGTCCACTAATGGGTTCCTAGTGCAGAAGCCACAAGCTTCTACATAATATTGATACTGAAGCCTTTCCGTGCATACATAGTTACCTAGTCCCCCAACATTCCCTGTTGACTAGGTAATCTCATATTAGTCCACTAATGGGTTCCTAGTGCAGAAGCCACAAGCTTCTACATAATATTGATACTGAAGCCTTTCCGTGCATACATAGTTACCTAGTCCCCCAACATTCCCTGTTGACTAGGTAATCTCATATTAGTCCACTAATGGGTTCCTAGTGCAGAAGCCACAAGCTTCTACATAATATTGATACTGAAGCCTTTCCGTGCATACATAGTTACCTAGTCCCCCAACATTCCCTGTTGACTAGGTAATCTCATATTAGTCCACTAATGGGTTCCTAGTGCAGAAGCCACAAGCTTCTACATAATATTGATACTGAAGCCTTTCCGTGCATACATAGTTACCTAGTCCCCCAACATTCCCTGTTGACTAGGTAATCTCATATTAGTCCACTAATGGGTTCCTAGTGCAGAAGCCACAAGCCTCTACATAATATTGATACTGAAGCCTTTCCGTCCATACATAGTTACCTAGTCCCCCAAAAGGGAATGTTTGGGATTGTTACGTTTGAGACGGACTGCAAATTTACCCTGTTCCATAATCACTCGCTAACTTTAGCAGCGTGCTATAAGTTACCAGCTTCTATCTTTTGTTTAGTAAAAGGACAGGGCTAGATTTAGCGACTTGCTAAGTTAACGAGTGATTATGAAACAGAGGAATAGAGTTTGCCTAGCAATGGGACATGACTGGTTAGAAATAAAGTTCAATTATCAACGTTAAATCAAGGTGAAAACGTATACATTAGCTTTGTGTTGAATTAGGTAAGAGTGAGAATTATTAAGATCAACAATAAGAGCATTGAACTTTTCAAGCATAAATTTATTCGTTCCGGTATTGTTGTACATTCGAGATAGATATTATCTTGAATGTACAATGTCTGGTGAGCTTGATAGTACTCACTACTCTAGCTGTGAATATCGCTACCAGATATTGCCAGGTAATGAAATACTTACTTATCGACATCTAATCCGCAATGTGACAGCAATATTATGATATCAACGCCCTGATCTGATAACATTTGTGCTTCTCGTTTCGTCGCTACGCCAGGATCTGTGAATGTCACGTTTCCAGGTGTTGCCAGGTCCTGTAAAAGCCAAAGTACGCGACCTGGACATTTTCATCTATTTTATTCAAATTTGTTTACTCGTGAATGGTCAGTGCCAAAGCTGAACGAAGTCGACTCAACAGGTACTTACCCAATTATCGTTTTAGCTCAATTAGCTAATATCTACGCCATGACTTTGAGAGCGATGTATTTAAATATTTTGTTATCGATATTGAGCAAAAAGTGTTTCAATAACAATCCGTGCTAAATAGGTGATAACTTGTTACTAAAGACCAATGCTAGACTAAAGCACTATTTTTTCTGATGAAAAAAAACGCCACTAAGCCATAGTGGGCGATACCCTGACTTCTGATCCGGAGGTCGTGGGTTCGAACCCGGTCGTGCACCAATGGATTTATGTGCGCAATTAACACGTGCTCAAAACGGTGAAGGAAAACATCGTGAGGAAACCGGCATGCCCTAGAACCAAAAATTCGAAGGCATGTGCCAACAGTTAGTGTTCCAATAAGCGGCGATGGGCTTGCAACCTGTCACGTGGAATGCTTACTACTTGCAAAACGCGGGCATGTACCAATTGTTGTTTGGACGTGCCTCTGACTACCCCCTACTTGGTTTACTCACTGAGTATGTATCTGAGGATGTCCACCATGGGGAAGACAGTCGTGAGCGTGTTTGTTTTTTTTGTTGTTTTTGTAATGATGATGATAACAATAGAGTGAATTACAGTGTGAAGATTACTGGTGGAAAGGTTACCAATTATAGTTTTTGCTTACAGGTAAGAAGGCATCAAACGGTGAAGGTGAGGAACGGCACGTCCAAAGAAAACATTCAAGGACAGGTGACGTGTGCTTAAACACACAATAAATGCTTACCAACCGGTGGACTGTCAAGGTCTACAACACGCCCTTTTTTGTTATATAATAAATGAAAAAACCCAGTGACATCACATAGAAGAAGAATGCTAGATTTGCACTTTTAGCGAATACTTTCCGTTCGGTTCGTTCAAGAGAGATCGAAAGTTTCATAGCTTATGATGCTGAAATCTAACCTTCGTTTCAGGAGTGATCAGCCCAATAATGCCAATCTTCCGTCCACGTCTTTTCACTATAATGTGCGACTTATAAAGTCCTTCAAGTGACGGTTCATTTGTTGCGTCCATGTTGGCTGCTAACGCTGGTGCCCTAAGAGCCTTGAGGTATGGGACCAGGCCTTCCGGACCGTCATCGAATTCATGGTTTCCTAGTGCCTGAAATTGCAGAAGAGGTTTCAATATGGTCATAATCAACCTATCGCAGTTCACTTCTGAACGTCAGGTATCTCCTACGGCGCGCTACTAAGCCCGGTCTTTGGCTCTTCAAATTCAGTTGCTAACAGCCACCGTTCTCAAGTCTTGGTTGGAGGGTTCAACTCAAGAACCCGTTTACTCCGACGATTGTCGGTTTTTCGGCAGGTATGGCCAGCGTACTGCCATTTCAGCTTGTTAATCCTCTGTAATATGTCGATGACTTTAGTTTTTTGCTGAATAATCTCGTTTCAGATCACATCCCTAAAATAAGTACCGAGCATAGCCCTCTTCATAGCTCTCTGACACCTTTAGCTCCGTAAGTCATAACTGTTAGGACACACTGGTTTAGGATGTATGCTTTTAGGCATTTCGGAATGGGCGAAGAGAAGACTTGATGAAATAAGGAGGATAAAGAGGGATCATTATCATATCAACCAGTTGATAGCTTGGCATTTATGCCTTCCTTACTGATGCTTTCACGAACGAGTAAGGTGGACCAAAGCATAAAGGCTTAAATTTTTGATATTTCATAGTTTATCCGAGGGTGTGAACACAAGTGTCAGTTTGAAAATGCAAATAAACCAGCCAGACTATCTCAAGATTAATACCAAGCATGACGACTTTCGACACTTTCCATCAGGTGAGACCGTGGTCAAAATCTTGCCTTTATACCATAAAAATCAGGTAGAGAGACTTAAACTTGACCCAGAATTATACCATAGTATAATTCTGGGTCAAGTTTAAGTCTCGTCATCTTTAGAAACAATAGGTCGTTGGGATTATTACTTATTCGCTTCATTTGCGTCCGTGACACGGTGAGTTGATCGCACAGAACAAATATACTGTAAACAGAGGTTTATCGGTTCTGGCGCTCACCTTTCCGCGAACTACAAAGCACTATCCTCGTATATAACTATAACTACTGAACTAAACGAGTAGATATGTATTAATAGGGCTTCTGTATGTATCTACTGCGTTCGATCCGAAAAAATACAAATCACAGATTAGTAATTAAGTATGTAACATAATTCCCGTATTCACTTAAGTCAAAAAAGTGCCCAAGACTTTTAGGGCTCAAAGTTAAAAAGTTAAAGGGGGGACGCGGGTGGATATCGGAGAATATACGGTGGGGGAAGGGGTAGTCCGAGGACCACACTAGCTGTACCACGGCCGCCCTCGGCCCCCTAACCCACCGCGTCGCATAGCCCGTTCGCGTTTTTACTTCTCAAGGGTCTTAGCGTGATGATAAAGTCTTGAGCAATTTCTTGAAGAAGGGTAGCTTAATCCTCAAGAAATTGGGCTCTCAAATGCAAAATATTTTTTTAATCCGACTGGTCGTTCCATAGATTAGCGCGTTCAAACAAAAAAAACAAAAGCTTTGTCTATCTATAAGAATCTATGTTAGTATAGATACATATAGTTATAAATTTCTTTGATATCTTACGTGAGCATCATGGGGCAGTAGATTCATGAACTGCTGGGTGATATTCCACTTCAGCAGCGTATACCAGTAGGTACCCTGGAAGCTGTCACCTGCGTTCAGGAGTATCGCATCTGGTTTCTCGCGCAATAAGACTTGTATTTCGTGGTAGAGGCGAGGGAAGCCGCCGAGACACGAGTTATTGTTGAACCGACAAGTAGGGGTCGCGAGGGATGTTTCTTCGAACCTGAAATATTCAGTTTGAAAACTTAATACATTTTTTGATATGTTGAACTAATATCAAAAATTATTTTCTCAACTAATTGTTTGACAAAAAACCAAAGAAATATTATGTTTTTGTAATCATAAATGATGATATTTAAATAATGATTTCCTTATATTTTTCTACTTTTCAAAATCGGTAACTTTTATGATGTATGACCGGTATTTATCATGTTTTTTTAATTAGTTTCTTGAGACGATAGGATCCCGTAAATGTGTTTGCCGTAAGAGTTAATTTATTTGTTTGTTTGTCTGTTACCATCTATCTCCGAGACAGCTTATCGGATTGTAATGCGGTTCTTTGAAGTCCATTTCTATGTATTCAAGGATTTTTTTTTAATTTATATAGATTAGGGAATTTTAGCTATGCCACCCCGTAAAACAAACATAAAATATACAACAACTAAACCAAAAAAAAACTAATTACAACAAGGAATCCTCCAATGAGGATAAATATAAATTAATCAGTTGTCTAGCCTCGGCAGATGCAGGTAAGACTGAACTGTTAGAAATGCCCACTTCACCAGCATTCAACCACGAGAGGTTGCGGATTTGTGCAGCGCTCCGGGCACGTTCGATCAACATGTGATGCACACCTCTATAACACCACAATCTGTACAATTTGGACTATCGTCTTCAAAGAGGGTTGTGGAACACACAGTACTAAAGATTACAAGGGGTTTAAGTGGTGTACCACATATTATGAAAACACTATATACCTATATATAATTACGTACTACACAGCATCATTAACTATTTTATAATACATAAGTACCATCCTAAATATACACAAATCGATTGCAAATCGCATTTCAATCGGGTACGTCGCGCCGGCGCGGCGTTCCAGATATAAATATTAACATAAATACATTCAAAGGTACAAACAAATAATTTATAAGACAATAAATGTCAAAAAACCGACTTCGAATAACGGACAATTGATAAAAAGTCCAATATGCAATTACATCACCCATAAAGGAGTGGGATTTTTTTCATAAAATGTATATGTGACCATCCTTGAAATATTAACCACCCATTAAAAAATAATAATTACAATAATTGATAAAAATATGGTGTATGTTATATTTATGTTTTTGTGTGTGTATATACACACCAAAAACATACAGATGAATTGAGAAACTCCTTTTTTGAAGTCAGTTAATAATAATTAAATCGCGATATTCGCTATACGCTTGCTGTCCCAAGTTTACGGTTTCTATCCTGCAGGTACCTACCTACTCTAATATCATCAGACCCTTATGTGCCCACGTTAATTTGCTTACCCTTTCGAAAAAAAAACAAATAATACCCGCCCACAAAATATCTTTCCAATATAAAAATAGTCCTTTCCAATACAAAATAGCAATCCTTTACGAATAAAACTTTAATAGACCACCTCGGGATAATTCTCTACAACAATAAAAGAATCATCAAAATCTGTTAACAATTGGCGAAGATATCAGCTTACAAACATACACTATAAAAAAACATACAGCCAAATTGAGAACCTCCGCCTTTTTTTGAAGTCTGTTAATAAAATAACCTTTTATGGCGAATGCATTTGCGGGCTCCTTACATCTCGTCGGGATTAAAAACCGTTCGACACTAAAAAAATCGTTGTACAGATGTTTTTTGTAAAACAAACACACCAATAAATACGATGCTAGTTTAAACAATGGCACATAGGTATTACATAGTATTACATATTTACAAAAGAACTTATCGGTACTTAAGATCTCTTTGATAAAGATAACTTTAGTATCGTAAACATGTATCGTATTACGTAGCCCACGTAGGTATAGACATATATATCTTAAAGATCTACTATCTTAATATATACTTTGCGTGATAATCACATTTAGGCAGAAATATCGTAAGTAGAGATCGACACTAAAGATACATTATCTAACAGCAGTCCTACCATGCAGTACTAAGACCGATTCTTATTTTTTAAATGCAATCATAAAATCGAGTATCTAGATTCTAGACCCTCGCTTTTATGCCAGATTTATTTATATAAAAAACAAACTCACGTCTTTACTCCCCTTAATGGAAATCTTCATATTCATAGTCGCAAGCATACATTTAAAAAAACCATTAATGGAAAACACGATTAAATAAAAATTTACACACCATAGGCGGTTCACACTATATAGATAGGTAATGTTTGGACCTGCCTCTGACTACCTCGTACTTGGTAGCCTTAGAGCTTGGATCTCAGAATGTCCATTGTCCAACATTGGGAATAAACTCGTGAACGTGTTTATATTTAGGGCTCCGTACGTCAAAAAGAAAAAAGGAACCCTTATACGATCACTACATTGTCCTTCTGTCTGTCAAGGACGCTTATCTCAGGAACGCGTGAAGTTGAAATAATCATTATTTTCGTAGGAAGGACTTATATGAAAATAAAACTTACCTCGCATGAAAATCATTATAATGCACTATATCCAACTCAAACAACCCTTCAAAAGGCAATGCGAAGCCTTCTACACACACATGATACACTAAAATAGCACACGCTACATGAACTGTCTTTAAAAACATATTATTTTAACTGTTGTCAACGAGGAAGGTGGTAATGTTTTGTTTACGTTAAATTTATTCACGGTTCGGTACGTACGACTTACCACTTGCCAGGCTAAAAGACTACTGTAGCATGAAGACTGAATTGAATAACTATCCATCTCTATCTGTATCTTTTTACAAGCTGTTGAAATTGTCGATTTGTGTCCAATCGTTCGACATTCGTTTGTTTTGTCAAATTGATTCAGATATTTTATGAGAAGTAGGTATATTTTACAAAAGACTTTAAATAAAAATCTCATGCCTCGTAATTCAAAACATTTTATTGATAATTATTGCATATGAACAGTTTACAACGTTTGTAGCTAGATATTGATAAATCTAGGGCATTTAGTTGTAAATTATAATAACCATATGTAAATAACACAAGATAAATACCTACTTGTAGGTGAGAAAAGTGTTTTAGGTTATTAATTTTGACCTAGAGAGGTCCATGCATTAATGTACAAGAATGTAAATACAGTTTTGTACCCCAGTACAGGAACATGACAAAAATGTTTTTCTTTAAAAAAAATCTTTGAATCAGAAGTCCTCACGTTGGGGCAAAGGACAGCCGTACCGATACGGACTGGAGACAATTATTCTTCAGTCCATTCTATATACTTACCTCACGCGTGCCATCCACTCCACTTCGCTTCAGGTCAGACCGATGCTCTGCGTTTCTTCGAATGAGCGTCGCAAAGTTTGTTAGGACGACCACGACCAATAATAATGATCATAAAAGCCATATTTCCTTATTTCATTACAATCAAATACAGCAAAATGTACCTATCTTTAATTAAATGACATAAATTGCTTGATACCTTAAATACTAACCTACATGATACAAAAATATTGTATTGTAACAAAGTTTTCTGCACGTAGGTAGTAGTAATTTGCTTAGTTAGACCTACATAACTGCTTTGTATCTATTTTTTACCATGCTTGTTTACCGATCTCATTTTTTCCACCTAAAGCGTTCTATATAGGATTATTCGATAATTTGCGTTTACTCATCACAATTATTAGATGCATAGTTTCATTTTATTTAAACTGTTGGGACACCTTTGAACACTTATTATATAATCTATTGATAACTTAATATATATTAATAATATAATATAATATACTTAATTTTATTTATTTATAATATAGAAACTAAAGAACAACTACCTAAAGCAAATAAATCAATAAAAAACATAATTTCGTTTGCCATTGTCAAGCAAAATTAAAAAAGGTAAAGTACCTACTAAATATATTGTTATATAGATTGCAAGGATGCTTAAAGAAAAAATCCTATAAATGTTGCTTTAAGTTTACTTTTATTCCACCAAGAGCGCAGAAGCCATAAAGTAATGTAATTGGATGTAATGGATTTTGGAAGCTGGGAGAAAATATTTCAAAATTCATATTTTGTGATAATTATTAAACTTAGAGCGAGCGGACCTGCCCAGCGCTTCCGCATGATAGCCTTGTGAAAACCTCTCTGTTGAAACTTAAAGTATGACCTGCTGTATAACGACGAATGAAGGTTTAGTTTCGCATCCAACAGCAATATAAGAAAAACTACGTTCCTTGGTTAATTTTAAAATTATTGTTTACTGATCACAATTCTTCCATCATTGTGAATGTTCAAAGGAGAATGTTTCTTAACATAGGCTTCCAATATATCCAGGTCTTTGCCCACATCTTGCGGGTTTTTCTTTTCGCTGAACATCTGTAACAAATATAGTAAATCTAACTATTTTTTAAACAAAAGACGCTCCCGATTTCAGTCTATGTGATGACATCCTTAGATTTATATTCCAGTAAGTGAATTCACGCACCGATTAGGCGGAATACTTCATTGTATAAGCACTTAGTAAATTCATGCAACAATTTCAAATAACCGCTTTATTCAGTCACTTATTTTCCATAACAATTTTGTTTACGACTGTACTGAATATATTATGTTTGTTAAAAAAACAAGAAGTGGGCGTGGCCTGCGGACGGTTCCTTCTAGGAATGAAAATAATATTTAATTTGAAAGTGTCTCTAGGGCCCCGCAGTACATTTTCTTCGCAGTTTCTAAGGGTAATGACCCTTACGATCGGTAAAACGGTTTCGGAGTTAAATTATATTACCTGTTGAAAAACAAACAACCAATCTCTAATGGCAAACGCACCTCCTGTCGACGTGGGTAAACATAGACATAATGATAGATTTAGATGAAAGGTAAGTACAGTCGATAACATAAAAAAACATATAATCAAACACATTTTCTCAAACACACATAGTCAAACACAGCTATACTAATATTATAAAGAGGTGAGTTTGTATGTAGGTGAAATTTCCAAAACGTATAATCCGATTACATAAATTCTTTCACTCCTTAGTTTGTAACGGGGTATTTAAGTGACTTACCGGGTACCCCAACCAAAAGCGAGGCCCAGCAAATGGTAGGATCGATCATCGTCTAATAGTACTTTCGAGCCTTTTCCCCTAACATCTTGTCGACGAGGGTAAAAATAGACATAATATACTTGTATGTATAGGATTTAGATCATAGGTATAGTCGATAACATAAAACAAACACACATGGTCAAACACAAATAGTCAAGCACACATAGGCAAATATAGTCAAACACACATTCGATAAAATAAAATTTAAAACACTCCTTAGTTGTTAACTGGGGGTATTTAAGTGACTTACCGGGTATCCCAACCAAAAGCGAGGGCCCAACAAATGGTAGGATCGATCATCGTCTAATGGTACTGTCGAGCCTTTTCCTCCAACAAACACTGACGTCACTCGCTTGCCTTCCGGTAAAGCTACGTTGTACGTTACTTGTAAACCTGAAACCAATTTGAGGCGCACTTTACAGTCAGAGGAACGTCCACCAATGATGTTATGAACAGGGAAGATACATCATAACTATAAGATATATACAATCGCGTAAACGTCTATATGCGTCTACCGTTATATAAGTAACGGTAACCACTAACCAATAGGTGGGTCGTATGCTTGTTTGCCACTAAAGTAGTTTAAAAAACATTCTAGTAAGGAGATATATAGAGCACGAAATCTATATATATATATATATCTATATATATATATATATATATATATATATATATGTATATATTTTAATCATCATAATTTAGCCCCCATCTAAGCAGACCTTGTATTATGGGAACTAAATGATTTTTATTATAGTACGTTTATACTTTTTTCTTGTAAATACATACATAATTTATATATATATATATAAAACACCCAAACCAGGAAAAATAAAGCAGAACAGCAGAACATGTCTTTTCTTTTGTTTAAACGCACTTATCTATGGAACTGGGATTTGTAAATTTATTTTTGCATTTGACAGCATCACGCTTCGACCCTTAAGACCCGAGCAAAAGAAGTAATAGCGCGGCCGTGCGGTGCGACGCGGTAGCACAGCTCGTGTTATATAATTAACTATGTATATCATACACTATTTTACCTGAAACCTGTAGTATCCAGGGTCCCGTGAACGGATCATAGGATATGGCTTCAGTGACGCTTTTCTCAAGGGCTTCTTTAATTTGTTTACCCTTTAGTTCGAAATGTTGAATTCGATCGGAGTACGGCAATAGCTCAAATAATACACCTTTAGTTATTTCTGAAAACAATCGGATGAAACTTAGGCAATGACTTGGTAACAGACTTGTATGAAGAAACACCTTTTTTTGCCTTAAAGCTAGAGTTTTAATCCAGCTAACCTGGATAAAAACACTTAAAAGGACATCTTATTCTGTCTTATACATACTATAACTTAACTTTAACTATTATTTGTGTACAATATAGAAAAATATTAAATAATGCATCACGATTCAGTGAGACTCGATCTCGCAGCTTCACCCCTGTAATCAGCAATGCGGTAATTCCGCCATATCAGACAAAAACCTTATTTGTATTTGTTTAGCTAATTGTAGTAAGATTATGTTGAGAATGTCTTACTTATTAAAATTAATATATCAATTTAGAAATTATATAGAATCTACAGAGACTTACTTCCTTTCTCAATATTTGATCTGATATTGCCGCGTTGGTTAACAGCTATGAACTCAATTTTTGAATTGACATGCTCTTTGGCCTGAAATTGAACACAAAACAAAATTACAATCAGTTCGAATTCATTCCATTTTATTCTGCTCTCAAAAGAGAAGGACTTGCAATGTAAGAAACAATTCTCATCTGATTGTCCATATTTTAGATTTAGATATATTTATTTAACAAACTGAGTATTTAAAATATTATGTTAGCCATATCTTAAAACACTGTATATAATACCTATATCTTGTGCCTATGTTTTAAGATATTAAGATATATTAGATATTATTATTATATGAAATGAACATTATAAGTGTGTATGGAATCTCTCTTTCTACTCTCAAAGGTTAGATAAGGACTTACATACTCCACCATAGAATCTGTCAGCAAATCGCCCAGACCGCACTCTCCAAAGGCGCATTCTTCGAAGCTAAGAGAGTTTAGATTTTCTCCAACAATGACTTGTTCAGCTTGATGTACTTGTAAAGAATAAGGCTGAAGCTTTTGCTTTACCTCGAGATCTGCAAGTAATTTTAAAGAAGTAACAAAAGGTATTACTTAAAACAAGTTTGAAAACAGTTCAGATCAGGGTCTAGACAAATGCCACTTTTAGTTGGCGTTGACGCCTATGGAAATATTAAATTGTATGGAAATGACATAAGCTGTGGAAATGACACGAGACTGCTGCCAAGTTTTTACTTGTCAAATTTTGTTTAGCGTGAAAGGAAAACTAAGCGTAATGTCTAGACCCCTGTTTAGATGACATTTGATTATACAGGGTCTTCCAATAGGCACGTCCGAAGTTTGGCAGTTGGTAGCGGCCATCTTGTTGAAGCTACATCTGTCAAATTGGTTGTCATTTATTCATTCTGTTTTGCCAAATCATCATGGATAGCTATAGCATTCAACAACACGTGCAAATGATAAAATTGTTTTATCAAAATGAGTGTTCTGTTCGGGCAACGCACCGCGCGCTTCGCCCATTTTACGGTCGCCATAATCGTCCTACCGAGAGGACTATTCGTCGTGTGGTGGATAAATTTGAGTCCACTGGTTCGGTAAATGATCGACCAACATCCGTACGTCAACGAAACGCAAGGTCTGCCGAAAACATCGCCGCTGTCCGTGAGAGTGTGCAGGAAAATCCGAGGCAGTCGATTTCGCGTCGCTCACAAGAACTCGGCCTTTCACAGACCACAACTTGGCGAATTTTGGCTCGTGACTTGGGCCTGCATCCGTATAAAATTCAACTCACCTAGGAATTGAAGATAAACGACCATAGACAACGACGTGTGTTCGCTGAATGGGCATTGGAGCAGTTAGCAACTGACCATAATTTTCACAGAAAAATTATCTACAGCGATGAGGCCCATTTCTGGATGAATGGGTATGTAAACAAACAAAATCGAATTTGGGACGATACCAATCCACATGAGATCCAAGAGCGTCCAATGCATCCCGAAAAAGTTACAGTTTGGTGTGGGTTTTGGGCTGGCGGCGTCATCGGGTCATATTTCTTTGAGAACAACGTTGCCAGGCCATCACTGTCAACGGCGAGCGCTATAGGTCGATCATTACCAACTTTTTTTGGCATGAACTGGATCATCTGAACACCAACGACATGTGGTTTCAACAAGACGGCGCTACGTGCCACACAGCTCATGCCACATTGAATATTCTGCATGAGAGATTTGAGGGCATGGTCATCTCACGTGGAGCTGATGTGAACTGGCCACCGAGATCGTGTGACTTAACCCCGCTAGACTTTTTCTTGTGGGGTTTTCTTAAGTCGCAGGTCTATAAACGAATAAACCACAAACCATATGTTTTATCCATATGTTTTTGTGCTCAAAACGGCGAAAGAAAACATTTTGAGGAAACCGGCATGCCCTAGAACCAAAAATTCGAAGGCATGTACCATCAGTTAGTGTTCCAATAAGCGGCGATGGGCTTGCAACCTGTCACGTGGAATACTACTTACTACTTGCAAAACGCGGGCATGTGTCAAATTTAATATTTGAACGTGGCTTTGAAAGCCAGGAAAGAAAGGCAAGAAAACAAGGCTGGTTATTCTTTTTAATTATCCTTTTTCAAAACAATAGGTACCAAATGTTTTATCGAGTTGGAGCATTTCAATCCCAAGAGTTTTATCTAAATAATCCGATATTTTACAGTACTTATGCCTTTTTATAAAGTTTTTGTTTAATAGCGTTATTAAATTTATTAAAAGTATTTTTTTTAATATTTCTTGAGAGTTTATTATAAAATGATGGATATACCTCATACTCATACTCGGCGCGCAGATCTTTGGGAATACCAAGTACGGGGTAGTCGAACGATATGCTCGACTACCAAACACTATACATATAAATAAAAAATAAAATAAAAACACACACCATCATCTAGCTCCAAACTAAGAAGAGCTTGTATTATGGGAACCAAATGACTGATATATTACTAATATTTTTCTTAGTAAATACATACATATTAATAATAGAAAACACCCAGACCCCAGACAAATATTATATGCCCGCGTTTTGCATTTACTTAGTACTAGCTTTTACCCATGTTTTAAACAACTTATCGATAAGTAGTTGTATTATTCTTTTTGGTATAATACAATATTATAAGTTCATGATAATAATGATAAAGGCGATAAATAAAAAAAAACAAAGATACCTTCAGGTATAGATCTGTCAAGAACAATGGCATCTCCTTCATGCTTGATGTAATTCCCTTGGCCATCAAAATAAACGGTCAAATTTCCCATGTATTTAGTGAATGCTGATGTTTGTACTATCAGCACCTGAAAATAATACTCACAATCCATTTTTACCCAATTTAGAGCGACTGATCGAAGCGACGCATAATCAGAGAGCTGGCTCTTCTGGTCAACGCATTAGCATTGCCATTCAGCGTGACAATGAGCCAGCATTTTACCTTGTTTTTATCGGTCCCTTCTATGACAATTGGATAGGGCCCAGCTACGGGCTCGCCCGTCGGCGCCTTCCCGTTCCAGAGGAGAGAGTGCGTGTGCCCTCCAACAATCACGTCGATGTATTGTCCGTAGTCCCGAGCCAATTGTCTGTAAACAAGTTAATTGTTTCTTTTAAAGTCCTTGGTGTCTAGACAAGTACTTCACGCTTAGTTTTCCATTCATGCCAAAGCAAATTTGTTAAGAAAGAACTTGGCAGCAATTCGTGACATCTCACAAGCTGATGTCATTTCTATACAATTCAACCTTAACACCAGAAAGTGGTTGTTGTCTAAGCCTGACGTGTTTTCTGTCATCGATTTCAGCGCCCCCTAGTGAGTTGCGGGGATAAGACGAATCTAAGAACTATTCTTGAAGACATACTACAAAACGATGGTAAATAAAACTTTGCAATTCGATAAACCGTTTTGGAGATAAATGGTAATATACAAACAACCTCTTATAGCAAACACATATACAGGCTCCTTCCGTCGCGGGTAAACACAATGAGCACCTTAAGTGCGCGACGAATGTAGCCAGTATGTGTTAGGGGGTAATCGGTTGTTTGTTAGATTGTAAGTGTGTTGATCTGTTACCATTTCTACCAAACGTGTTTTTTTTTTCAAATGTGTTTTGTATGACTTCAAGGAAGGTTTTATGATACGTTTTATCGCTAGCAAAAATGTAGATGTATTCTTTTACATCCAATATGGAAATTTTGAAAAATTGCTGTTTAATTCGATTTCAATTCTTGAAAACGTATTATTCAAACAAAAACACTAGGCAAACTTTCAATTTGATAAAAGGTTAAAGAATCTATGCCTGAATATAAATTTATTCTTAGATTTGTTTCAGAATACCGGCCTTGTGGATTATAATCTTGTTATTTAATATGCAACCTGCCTCAGACCAAGCTATGGTGGACTTCTAGCGACCAACTTTAAAGAAACCAGTGTGATAAAATGATTCAACGTTCTTTATTACCATGTCCTAGACACATAGTTTTCTACCGCTTTTGATAAAAGCCATATAGGTTAAACATTTCCTTGGGGAACCCCCTATGGTACCGACGGCAAGTGAGTAAACGGCAATCGAACATTGTCCTGACTTAGTATTTTTTTAAAAGGCGATCTTTAAAATTTTATAAGTTTGATACATGTTGACACAATCGGTGACTACGGCAGTTGCATTGCAACACAGTCGAAACGTCGCGTCGGGGAAATTATGAAAACGGTGAACGCGATTAAGACCCGTATAAAACTTATAAATTAAGTCTTGACTTATAATAATTATGAATACCATGGCACCATTACCGGAACAAATATTTGCAGGAATCGAATCCGCAACTCTTGCGTCTCGCCAGGCCCCTGTGTGGAATGAAAATCAGGCTCACCTGTCAACCTCAAGGCCGCAGTGAGAAAGCACTATGATGATATCAACTCCCTTTTCCTTCAAAGACAGTGCTTCTCGTCTCGTAGCTTCTCCAGGGTCAGTAAATTTTACCTTTCCGATCTCCAAGAACGTCTAAAAAACGATACAAATGAAAATATATTGGCTTTCTTTTCCAGTCTACGAGAAAGACTTCTATTTAATGCTCGATTTAATATTATTAATGGCCTTACTTATGAGGATAAGAATGATGATTAACTTAACATGGCCTCGATTCTCTTGTACACAAACTTAACTTAATTTTATCTATCGCTTCTTTTAACTATCAGTAACAAAAGAAAGAGATAGCAACAATTTTAGTGGTATCAAATCAGTCAGATTTAAGCTTTCCAAACAATTTTAGTCGTGATTTCAAAACATGCAGACTATAAACACGAAGAAGAACGACATGTAAACTAACTTGACAGGCGTAAAATTCTTGCCGTATCTTTATGGCGTGCATTATCAGTAAAAGAGAGCGACAGTATAAATAAAAATAGTTGGTGTACAAGAGAAAGAGAATCGACATCACTGCTGTATTATTTATGTGATACTTATGTGTTATTAAAAAAAAAACTCATCTCTTTCTTAATCAGTTAAAGGTGATATTTTAACTCGAATTTAGTTCAAATATCATAAAGGTATCAAATAATAGGTAATATTTGTGATTTTTTCTCACCGTCGTATCCACTGTAATCAATCCTATAATCCCGATCTTCCTTCCCTTTCTCTCCAGAACGATAGACGGCTGATATTTTCCTTGCAGAGAGGGCTCTTTCGACGTGTCCATATTTGCTACCAGTACTGGTGCTTTGAGTTTACCAAGAAACTCACCAAGCTTAGCTGGTCCGTCGTCGAATTCGTGATTGCCAATAGCCTGAAAGGTAAAACCTGGTAATGCCATGAAGTAGTCAGAGGTAACATTACCTTTGGTACATGCCTCCGTTTTGCATGCAGTTAACATTCCACGTGCCAGGTTGCAAGCACGTTACAGGAACACTAAGTGATGGCACACATGTCCACGAAGTTGTTGGTTCTAGGCCATCCCGGTTTTCCTGACGATGTCTTCCTTCACCGTTGTCACTTCAGCTTGTAGGTTATAGTCGAACTACCTGTGCCACGGCCGCCCTCGGCCCCCGACCCACCGCGTCGCATCGCCCGACCGCGCTATTCCTCCGTTTTAGCTTAGAGTTATTTCTGACTTTTTTCTTTTTGCGCGGCGCTTAACGGTCTTAGGGTAGTAGCTCGATGTTAAATAATAGCATTAGCCAATAATAGCATTTGTCCCACCTTTTATACACTATTTCTTTGTGAAATAAATAAACATACGTGGGCATCGTGAGGCAGCATATTCAAGAACTGATCCATAATCGATCCTCGTAACGTCGTAAACCAGAACGTCCCTTGGAAGTTGTCTCCGGCATTGAGAAGTATGGCATCTGGCTTTTCACGGAGTAACTGCTTGATATGGTGGTAGAGGCGTGGAAATCCACCTAAGCACAGGTTGTTATTGGTCCGACATATTGAATTGGCTAGGGAGGTCTCTTCGAATCTGTTGATAGATTTTGTAAACAAACAATTTTTGTTTCATTCAGGAACCGACTTTAAATAACGGGAAGTCAATAAACTAGGATTGAAATTATCGTGGTTCGGGTTTTATATATTTTAGGGCATTATAACGACTATACCACGTAGTTACTTTACTATTGTCCTGCTGATGTTTTGTTGACCGTTTTGAGGTCCTTTAAACACCGGTTTCGTGCTTGTAAAGCACCAAACATTGTTCTTACGAAAATATACGTCGGATTGAAAGACAAACTTAACTTTGTAGTTGATAAAATGTTCGTCACGGTCAATTATCTAATTGCAAGTATGACAAAAACATTTTTTTCATATGATATTACAACTAATTAACTATTTATGGACTTTTTCCTTTACCTTGCTTCTTGCCAAATTTCATTATTCTAGGTCAAAATATGTCGCATAAATGACCGTATTATTTTAATGCGTTGACTTGATTTTGTTAGAGCTTTAAGAGACCGTAGACCAACGTATTTGATAATTATTTCAACTTGACAGACTGACAGACAGACAAACAGACAACAGAGTGATCATATAAGAGTTCTGTTTGTTTACTTTTGAAGTACGGAACTCTAAAAAGAAGGAAAGTGTGTGATTTAATCTCATCAGTCGAGACTCATTGATAACCTTTTATGTTAATTAACAAAAACATAAAATGCATTACCCGGTTTATCACTTATCAGAAATAAAATTACTGATTTCACTGTATGAATGAGAGACGAATTAAACACAAATTTATTGCAGTATTGTTTAAGTTCTAGATTCTAGAACAAAACTACAATAATACTGCAATAAATTCACCTCCGCAATTGCATTTGGTGTATTTATAGTGTAGTCTACTGTTAAATTAAAGATAAGACGCCCAGCTTATGCTTTAGTTTTAAATTGGATAAGGTCATAGAGATGCCAAGTTTTAGAACTTTTTACTAGATGTAAATGTGATAGATATACAACAGGTGTTCTTCACGGACCAACCTGTATGCACAACTAGTTGTGCTTTAACTGTTCCTTACATAGAAATGTTCCATATGACCTTTTCGGGTGGTCATAAAAAAACCTAACAACCTGTCCGAGTCGGATCGGTCCAGGAAGGATTTTGTAGTTGTCTAACGGAACTAATATTTGGCATTTTTTTTTATTTGGTTGGTCCATGAAGAACTCGTTATATACATGCCTAAATAGCAGTACACTACGAACTGAGATGATCCGTTTTTGTTCTACCGATTATGAGTTGCAATTTTTATCAAAAATACGGTAACCTTGCCACAGATTCAGAAATTATCACCTACTCAAAAGTTACATGGCTTAAAACAAAATTATAAAAGGTAGGTTAGTATATTAGTAGAATGTTTAAGTTATGTGAGCTTAATCGCTCAGGGGGATTTTTAATTATCGGGTTAAAGAGGCCTAAGAAATAAATAGAGAAAAGTGAGATAATCTTGTTACGTGTACTATCGATTGCATGGCAAAAATTAATGTAATTAATTAAAACATATTTTAATGGCCGTGTTGCTAGTGTAATTCACACAATTGTTAAGTGTGAGCAGGTGCTTTGAAAAGGGTATTTCTTGTCATTGAAAGAAATACATTTTTATAAGATAAAACATGATAAAACTCAAAACTTACCGAGAATGAAAATCGTTGTAGTGTATAATATCCAATCTGTAATTACCTTCCGACTTTAATTGGGCACTGTCACAATAATTACAGACAAGTAAACCAATCCATAGTATATAAAACATTTAGAATACCCACAAAGACATAGCATAGATAGAAGCGTATAAGACGCGTCTGGTCACGGCTCAAAGTGGTCACACTAATGATATTTCCTGCTAACAGAGATTATTCAAGTGAATAATGACGAACTAGATAAGTCATTGTTACATTAAAACTATCTTTCTTACATATGATCACCTCTGTGGCGCAGTGGGTAAAGGCCCGCTTGAGACGCAGAAGGTTGAGGGTTCGATTCCCGCCGCGGAAGAAATTTTTGAATGATTCTTTGTGGATCGTTATTCTGATTTGACCAAACCAAGTGTACTGTAAAGTTACTACGGTGAATAAATGAGTATGAGTATAATTTGAATTTCATCCAAATTGCGATCGACATATTAACGTGCCCCCCAAAATACGGAAGCGCTCAGTTCTTATTGCCACTACAGGTCACCCATCCAAATGGTGACCTGGCGGAAACATGCTTAACCTAACTGATATAGAAAGAAAATCAAGAAATGTTAAAAAAAGTGTCTCCCATTTCTAAACACTTGGTAGTGATTGTACGTTGCATTTTCTACAGTTAATAGCACTAGAATCGTTCCTATCCTTTCTAACTAAAATTAAAAGATTAGAAAGACTTTTAGCTTAGAGCTTTAAAAATATTTAAAGGAATCTTCCCAATTCTGTGTTGATCTTGAAAATTAAAACAATTATAGGTAATTTTCATGCTATGTGCTTCTCTTATTTTACATAGTATAACAGCGTATCTATATACAATTACATATTTACAAAACAATTAGTTATAGAGGTGGCCAAAACAAAGAAACTTCATTATGGGCTGATTCTGGCAGCCATTTATAGAGGTGGCCAAAACAAAGAAACTTCATTGTGGGCTGATTCTGGAAGCCATTTATAGAGGTGGCCAAAACAAAGAAACTTCATTGTTGGCTGATTCTGGAAGCCATTTATAGAGGTGGCCAAAACAAAGAAACTTCATTATGGGCTGATTCTGGAAGCCATTTATAGAGGTGGCCAAAACAAAGAAACTTCATTGTGGGCTGATTCTGGAAGCCATTTATAGAGGTGGCCAAAACAAAGAAACTTCATTGTTGGCTGATTCTGGAAGCCATTTATAGAGGTGGCCAAAACAAAGAAACTTCATTATGGGCTGATTCTGGAAGCCATTTATAGAGGTGGCCAAAACAAAGAAACTTCATTGTGGGCTGATTCTGGAAGCCATTTATAGAGGTGGCCAAAACAAAGAAACTTCATTGTTGGCTGATTCTGGAAGCCATTTATAGAGGTGGCCAAAACAAAGAAACTTCATTATGGGCTGATTCTGGAAGCCATTTATAGAGGTGGCCAAAACAAAGAAACTTCATTGTGGGCTGATTCTGGAAGCCATTTATAGAGGTGGCCAAAACAAAGAAACTTCATTGTTGGCTGATTCTGGAAGCCATTTATAGAGGTGGCCAAAACAAAGAAACTTCATTATGGGCTGATTCTGGCAGCCATTTCAGGTATTCGTCAAGTAGATCTGAAACAAAATATTCAAAATCAATCAAATATAAACCTTAATTTACAATGACAATTTCAACTTTATTTCTATAGATGTTTTCGTTGGAATTCAAATGAAAGTCCTCATCGTCGTCAGGTACTTTGCTCAAATAAAAACGATGAAACAATTTCTTCATAAACCCGGACAATATTTTTGACAGAACAATATTGTAGGATACTCTATTTATTAGTTATTTTCCCTTTAGTACCAAGTCATGTACGTAAGAACTAGTTATAAAAATATATTTTTTTATTTCACTCATTTAATTTATATCTCAGGTCTTGTGCCTCAACCTTTGAGAGGCAATAACGGGGCCTGAGCCAATGCTAAGAGACCTTTTTGTATGAATTAAAAAAATTAGTTGTAGTGTGGATGGCGACAGATGGATGCTATTCAAAACAATGTAAGTGAAGTGCATGCTATGGAATGGTTGCTGGGCTATGTAGGATGAAACGGGACCTGTCAATTCCGACTAAAATTCAGTTCAATCTCAGCAAGTGAAGACTTGCCCTCCACTAAACTAGGGGCAACGTTGGTGTGAACGGCTAAAGGGTGTCGAGACGTATGCTGCATTTTCACATAACGCTACTCCCGTGCTTAATGCCTTAATAACTTCTAGCCTTGGAGCATAGGTTCCGCTCATGCGCCTCCACCCCCGACCTGCCGGATAAGGCAAACTGAGGCTCAGTGGTATCTCGGCCCCAGGAAGTAATGGGGCTCCGCGGTGTCGCCACGCACCGAACACTAGCCACAAGTGCGCCCTGCGGGACTAGCCATAAGTGCGCCCTGCGGGACTAGCCACAAGTGCGCCCTGCGGGACTAGCCACAAGTGCGCCCTGCGAGACTAGCCATAAGTGCGCCATGCGGGACTAGCCACAAGTGCGCCCTGCGGGACTAGCCACAACTGCACCCTGCGGGACTAGCCACAACTGCACCCTGAGGGACTAGCCACAAGTGCGCCCTGCGGGACTAGCCACAAGTTCCTGTCACAAAAAAATAACACTCACATTGTTTATTCTCCTGCCACGTTTCTGTCAAAGTCAGCTTAGTGCCCGCCCGTTTCATAACCAACGCTTTGAGTAGACTTTCCGTTCTCGGTTGTAACTTTGCCCAGGACTTGACCATGGTCGATGGAGGGGAGAGGAGAGAGCTATTGTATTTCCGCAGCTTCGGGAACACTGTGCCTTCGAGTAGGAAACGGGCGAACCATCTGAAACAGATGTATATAGTAATATTACAGTAAATATGGTACGATACAGATCCTGATTATACTATTTATATATTTTTTTTTAAATTTATCCATATTATACATAAAAAAAACACCTAGAACCGAGAAAATGTATTTGCAGATCATACAAACATTTGTCCCGCGACGAGAATCGCACCCGCAACCTTCTGCGTCTCAGGCGGGCCTATGCCCATTGCGCCACAGAGGTCGTCAATACATATATATATATATTATAATAGGAAATTACCTATATCTTTCAATCTTCTCTGGATAGTCGATTTCGACGGTGGGTAGCTCCCAGCCCGCTTTACCGAAAGTGCCCTTGAAGTGACACTTCACTCTGCCGGATCTGTCATCGTACCTCGGCTCTGGCTCCGAAAGGGGCTCGCCTGAAAACAGATTCGTAATTTGAATTGGAAATTTTGAATTGGATAGAAATGACATAAGCTTTTGAGATGTCACGTGACTGCCAAGTTCTTCGACAAATTTGCGTTAGCGTGTAAGAAAAACTGAGTGTGAGGTATTTAATTAGACCTAGGTTTCTGGCCGCGGCTCCCGCACACCCTTCCTCGCCCCGGCATTACCTGGACGGGAGATAACGGTGATGGTCGTTAAACATGATGGTGGCAAACAAATACATACAGTGCCGATTATACTTGACTCTAAGATCAAACTCGCTTCGCTCGATCAATGATAGTGGGTATAAGTTAGCCGTCTTAGTTATAGTGGGATTCAAAGGAACTCACCTAAATTACACAGCTGAGGTACAAAGACCGGCAGCCATTCCGGTTCTATTGCAGTCACGTTCCTCATCACCATCTTTCTGTTCGTTTCAGATCCAGTTTCGTAAAGCTTTAAACAATATTAAAAAGTTTTCGATCATTACAATTTGCCACTATTCACAATGAATCGTACGGATATCCTGTTTTGTTGATGTCGGAAATAGGTTGGTTTGTAACCTATGAAAATTGGTACAAAGGTTACAAAATATCTTAGGCAAGATACCATTAGCATGATTAGTGAAAACTTGATAATGTAAGTTTATGATGAAGAAGGCCCGCGCAAACTGGTTAAAATTCCCAGTGCTTAAGAATGTCTGTACCATTTAAAACTTATGTGTCCAATAAACATTTACCTTATCTTATCTTAACGCTGCTTAAACTCTCATGTACCTAATATATTTTGTATAATTTTTCAACTCCGTATTTATATATATATTACTATATTATATTATAATTATTTTTACATTTTGCATCTAGCTGATTTGAATATTCATACTTTTCTTATGTTCATGTAATTCGACTTGTATGTATGTATGTTGAATGTAGGTTTTTGAGTTAAAGAAGTTTATTAAATACTCATAAAGAACATGGTTCACTTATAATGAGCTTAAGCTACAAATATAACTAATGGATTACTAGTTATATAAGTATAAGTATTACAGAGATCTGGCAGTTACTTAATTTTTTTTATCATAGACATATTTTTTTAGTTTATTTTTAAATATAGGAATTGATTCACAAGTCTTTAGGTCATCAGGTCATTTAGGTAGGTTATTGAATAATTGTGCACCCTCGCACATAATATTTCTTTTTCCATAATTTGTTCTATGTTTATTAAGCTTTAATTTATTGGTGTTTCTAAGCTGATGTCGATAGGTCCTTTTTGTAAATGTTATTTGTGATTGTATTTTACCTGATAATATCTTTTTGACTAGAATGCATGTCGTGAAAGTGTAAAGTTGTCGTAGATTAAATATTTTCATTTTTCCGTAGAGGATACGTGTGTTAGTTAAGTAATCGTAATTAAAAAGAGTTTTAATTTATTTATTTTGCGAGATTTGAAGGTCTTTAAGATAAGATTTACCAGCACATACATCCCCATACTTCTATGAGATACTCTAAATGTGACTTAACCAGAGAGTTACAGATGGTCATGCGTACTTTGCGTGGTATGCATCCTACAGATCTTCGTAGTGCTCCTGTAAGGGCTAAAAGTTTAGACCTTTCGTGCGTGATATGTGGCTTCCAACATAGCTTATCATCTAAATGCAGACCTAGATATTTTTCTTCATGAGATCGATGGATTGTTTAGAGTTAGTGGTGGATATGGTGGTATTTTATGGTTTTTCGCTGAGAATATCATGTATGAGGTTTTTTTTGCGGAGGTGGACTCCCGTTTTTCGCATTCGGACTCGAATGATCCATTATGCGTGGAAGCCTGGCTAGATGACAGCCTAACTCCGCCCACAAGCACAGAGGCTTCCTCGGATCTTCGAAGGGTTCGCGGAGTGACCTCGGATTGTTGAGGATTTGTTCTACACTCATACATTCCAGGATTACGTGGGCAGATGTAATTCAACTTATTGGATGGAATTAATTTATTTATTTAGAGTAATGGATGATATAGAAAGATAAACTCTTGATTTCACACGCAAAGAAAAAAGTTCATAAAGTTCGTCTTTCATATTAATAGGACTAATGGCAATCATTTAATCAGAGCTAGGTAATTGTGTTTAATTTAAACACAATTACTAGCCATTAGAACACAAAATGCAGCGCCCTAACAGGGTTCGTGTGCCTACCTATTTCTATTAAAGACCTCTGAATATGTATAATAAATATTAAATAAAATAATGGCATATAAAACTCACCTCTTGATAAACCACCCATTCTGGTATGACCTTCCTCAGTATGGACTCTGAATGTAGGTGTACCGGCTCCTCTAATTCGCCGGCGTGGTACGCGTATTTGAATTTGCGCTTGTCCTCGCCTGTGAACATAGATACAGATAAATACCTGTAGACACATGAGACTTTCCCCTATAGATACAATGTCACAGACAAGTACAAATGACAAGAAAAACAAAAACACAAACAAAAAAACAAACACGCTCACGAATGTCTTCCCCATGGTGGACATCCTCAGATACATACTCAGTGAGTAGATCTTCAAGGATACCAAGTAGGGTGTAGTCAGAGGCACGTCCAAACATTACATTCGGTACATGCCCGCGTTTTGCAAGTAGTAAGCATTCCACGTGACAGGTTGAACAAGCCACAATTACAATAAAATACAAAGGGTAAAAAGACAAAACGATGAAAGGCCAAAAGGTGGTAATTATTTATGAAGAAAGACGAATATTTCCGAAGCGCAAAACTTCTATCGCAGTACCTTCTTTAACCTCGTCCAGTTGTATCTTCCTCGCCACCTGATCGGCCAGTCCGCTGAGAATCAGCTGCCGCAGTAGCCTCGCTTGCTTGTCGTCTGGTGGCGCCATCTCTGGGTCTATTGTTGCGTCAGCGCCGCTAACACTGAGGTTGATCTCTGACGTCAGCTGTTTGCGGAGCTTACGTATTTCTTTGATAGCCTGGAAATAATATAATAGATAGATAGATAAATCATTTATTTGGAACTACTTATTAATTAAGTATAAAACTAATATATTAGGATGGGGCTCAGCATAAAGTGCCGCAGATCTGGTGAAGGTATCACGCCGATCTTACGTCCTCTCCCAATATTAATAGCAGCTTCGATATAAAACAGTATAAAATTTCTTAACTAGGTACTTATATAAGCTTATAGTTCACTACATTTATTTACTTTATTTTAAATAATAATATTTTTTAATAGTAAAGTACGTGGTAATAGTCGTAATAGTATTCTAAAATAATACCAAACCACGATAATTTCAATTCTATAATAGTCATTCATTTGATAAGAGTATTACACGGTACCAATCTAGTTACTACATAACACAAAATTATACTGGACAGTAAAGATGATTAGAATTATACTAAACTATTTAAAAAAATAAATTAAATAAAACTTTTACATTATGTTATGTGTCGTTTAGTCAATGAACTCCTCATAACTCTAATATGTGTAACTTGTAAGTTCAAATTTGAATGAGTTCAAGCTAGTTGCCTCTGTTAAAATACTGGGTAGTCTGTAAACTGTGGGCCCCTTTACCTTTTGTACCTTTCATATTGAAGAACGGGAATTTTCACCGTACTATCGGTAAAGGCACCGACTAAGTTTCGTTTTAGAATATTATTACGACTATACCACGTACTTTACTATCCGCGACCACGCTCGACGGTGCTCATGAGGAAGGACCTCTAAACGGTCAACGAAACGTCAGCAGGAGAATAATAAAGTACGTGTTATAGTCGTAATAATATTCTAAAATGATACCAAACCACGATAATTTTAATTCCATGACTAAGTTTCGACTCATTCCGAGAGTCTTCAACATTCACCTGTGTCGCTTATCATACCTTATCCCGTAGCCCGTAATAAGCGCAAAAAGGTCATATTCGCCTTTCACTTGTCATACCTTATCCCTTAGCCCGTATTTGGCGCAAAAAAGGTCATGTTCTCCTTTCACGTGTGCGTATTCCGCGGCGCCGACCGCTCGCAGGAGGACCCCGGGGTCACCAAGTAGAAGCGTGTGACCGGCAGCCGGCCAGCTGTCTGCTTTCCCGGACATCACCTGCCAAATCGTACGGTCTACGTGTCATTGCTTCGTTCATAATTCTGGAAATTTCCACACAGCATCATCTAGCCCCAAAGCAAGCAGCATGTTGAGCTCAGAGAACAGGGAATCGATTTCTCAATATCACCGTTGTTCTTGAAATCGCTCAATACAAAAAGATCATTGGTGACTCCGAAATCACAATTTGCCAGTCGCCACGATTTTATTTCATACATAAAAAAACACAGAGAATATCAATAAAATACATAGTATGTACATACTAATAACAGACTTGGTTGGAATAAAACGCCGTAAATTGGTGGGTGTGAAATATATAAAAAAAAATTGTTAGCAAATATGTAGAGGTGTTCTACTAAGCACCCACCAACTTATGTTCTAATATTTACAAAGTTAATACGATTTAATTGAATTGATAATTGTATTCATCGACTAGCTTCGCTTCACGGCTTCGCCCGCGTGGTATCCCGGATAAAAATAAGCCTTTTTTTTAGTCTGGGCCACAAACTATAACCATTCCTTTCATCTAAATTGGTTAAGCCGTCACGAAGATCATTAGCAACTAACAATCAGATTTTCGTGTTTTTAATATTAGTAAGCTATAAAGAACTTTAAATAATAGGTGATCGTTGTTAATTTTGATGATGTTAAGTCACTGAGTGATATTAAAAAGTCGATACCATGGTGACCCTAACAAGGGACTGGTGACCAATGGTGAATGAACCAGTTTTGTGAAAGGATTCTGGGATCCTCAAATGCTCTTTTAATTTTTTGATATTAGAACATGCTGGTTTCCTTCACGAGAATCAAACATGTCATTGGACATAGTATTCTATAGTTTATCTTTACCTCAGGTACAGTGAGGGCCGAAACAAGGGCAATTGTATACGGCAGCAAATTCTGCTGATGACTGAGCGCCAGCATCTTCCCGTATCTAGGCAAAAGCGGGAAGGCTGACACGGCCTTGCCGAGTGGCGTCACTTTTAACACCTAGAACAAAATATTATTCAGTAAGATAGATAAACTCTTTATTCCACACCCAAATCACAGGAATTACAAAATATAAATGGTACAATGGGCGGTCTTATCGCTAAAAGCGATCTCTTCCAGACAACCTAGCTACCTAATTAGATTGCGATTGTAAGCGAGCGAAGCGAGTCAGAGTTATGATTTATTTATTTCTTAGACATTGATCTAAAGAAATAAATAAATTCTAATTATGTCTTTACAGATAACACCAAAACGCAATTTATCTCAGTACTCTAAATTATCGTAACTAAACAATCTGAGTCAAATAGGTTTCGTTATGAAAAGCGGTTAATAAACCAATGTTTTAATATAGACCTCATAAAAAAAACAATGGAATAGTATCTAGGGCCTAGAATTTAAATATCAAATAAAAACCGCGGAACGTCCATTGAACACGTAACACAACTATAAAAAACACCGATTTTAGACACGTTTCGTAATGAGATCCTATATATATTTATATAGGATATATATATTTATTCTTTGAAATCATATGAGCACTTTCTAATATCAATAAGAAAGTGCTCATTTCGAAGAATCTGGTTAGACCTCGTAGTCAAGTTGGACGAATTAACTTTAAGCATAATGTCATTACAAGTATTTTTTTAAACCACAGACGTGTTTTCAATCATCTATTGCATCTCTTTTATTAAAGTCGTATAAAACTCTTAAAAATAAAATAAATAAATAATGCTGGACATTTTCACACAGCATCATCTAGCCCCAAAGTAAGCAAGCAGAGCTTGTGTTATGGGAACTATATGACTGATATACTATTTATATACATTTCACATTTGCAAACATTTGTCCCGCGGCGGGAATCGAACCCGCAACCTTCTGCTTCTCAGACGGGCCTTCACCCACTGTGCCATACTCACATCCTCTTCGTCTTTTCTCTTATTCTTATTGAACGGGGGCTCTAGAATACCGAGAACCTCCAGCCGTTTCTCAGCCAGTCGCAGCTGCAAACGGTCAGGGGCGGTTGGGAACGGGAAGTTTACCACCTGAAACAAATTATTGACATAGGCATCAGCATCATCATCGTCATCAGCCTGTAGAAGTTCACTGATGGCCGTCAGGCGTCCCCCAAAGTTTACCAACAGCTTCTTAAAACGTTCCAGTCGTGGTCGCCATTTTTGTGTAGATAACGAATACTGTATTTTACACGATATTATTAGTTCATTTAATTGTAATTTTATATGCAAAACTTAACCTAACCTTTGTGCCATTGCAAATAATATTCAAATCAACTTGTTCATAACATTACGCGTCTCCAGCTCATTTCGAGCGGGATAATAACCTTGTATCTCCTGCACATTTCAGGCGAGTGGGTCTCCTACACGTTTCGAGTGGGTAACTAACCTTGTCGCGGATCTCCTGCACATTTCGAGCGGGTTACTAACCTTTTCACGGATCTCCTGCACATTTCGAGCGGGTTACTAACCTTGTCATGGATCTTCTGCACATTTCAGGCGAGTGGTTCTCCTACACATTTCGGGCGGGTAACTAACCTTGTCATGGATCTCCTGCACATTTCGAGCGGGTTACTAACCTTGTCACGGATCTCCTACACATTTCGGGCGGGTTACTAACCTTGTCGATGCCCATGCACTTCATGGTGAGCAGCAGATCATCAACGGGCCGCCTGCACAGGTCCGGCGCGTAGTGTTCCGGGCACTCGTGCTGGTAGACGGCGCTGCTGTAGAGGCGGTACGCGTGGCCGGCGCCCACGCGGCCGGCTCGCCCCGCGCGCTGCCCGGCGCTCGCCTGCGAGGTCCACACCACGCGCCACGCGCTAGCGCCCGTCACGTGATCGTACACCCTGCGAAAGAAACGAACAAAACAATTTATAACGGGTGAAACGTAAAATTTTAATTAAATTTACAGTTACATCGTTATGCTAAGTACGCGTAATAAACGTGATAGTAGTTAGTTTAAGGTGCATTTAAGTACCGATTCCTCATTGCAATAAGTATAATTTCCGTAAACAGTAGGTAATAATCACAGTCCACAGGCAGACTACATAATTATAGTAAGTATAAATACATTATTTATTATTTATTGTACACAGAAAATATAGACAAAAAACTTACATATAGGACATGTACAAAGGCGAGCTTAAACCTTACAAGAGTTATCTTCCAGAAAAAAATGAGATTTTTAAATAACAAACAAATAATGCTGGTCATTTTCCACACAGCATCATCTAGCCCAGAATTAAACAGACCTTGTATTATGGAAACTACACGGCTGATATACTACTTATATATATATATATATTTTGTAAAATCTTACATACTATACTTAAAAATAACACAGACCCAAGACAAATATTCGCAGACCATACAATCATTTGCCTCGCGATGGGAATCGAACCCACAACCTTCTGCGTCTCAGGCGTACTTTCGCCCATTGCGCCACAGAGGTCGTCAATGACGCAGCATTGAAATTATCATAGCATTACGAATTGACTCGTTGTTTTATAAAAACGTAACTTAGACGACGCAACTCACTTCATTTTCTTCTTCCCAGTATCCACAATGTACTTTATAGCTGGTAGCGTGAGGGACGTCTCGGCCACGTCCGTACTGACCACGCAAAGCCTCGCTCCCACCGGCGGAGACGCGAATACACGTCCCTGCTTCGCGCTACTCAGCATAGAGTACAGTGGTAGCACCCAAAGTGGTTGACGGCAAGCTTTGATGGAGGCGGCTAGTGTATCCTCTTCTGCGTCTGGAAAGTAGACAGAAATAATATGAATAAATATAAACGAGTGCGGACAATAATCGCGATATTATAAATTGAGTGACATACACTTTCTCTGCAAACTTCCCTAAATCGAATAATTTTAGACTTAATCTTTTATGTGTTATATTAAGTGCCAAACAATTTGTAATGCTTGATTTTTACAGGACTGTTAGTTCACATTTTTATATTAATTTGGTATAAATTTCAAATTGTTAGTCGTCAGACAAAAAAAGGGACAACAAAATTATTAACTTCCGTTTATGTTGAGGAAATCCGGCAACGTTATCCGGCAAATGAAATTTTGCAAAAAAATTAAATCATACCAGTGACATCCATCATCGATAGCAACGCTTGTTTGCCACTCAAATTGTTTAAAATAAAAAACAGAAAAAAGCGTATAAAAACGTATACAAAAAACAAAACAAACAAACACGCTCACGACTGTTTTCCCCATGATGGACATCCTCAGATACATACTCAGTGAGGATACCAAGTAGGGGGTAGTCAGGGACACGTCCAAACATTACATTTGGTACATGCCCGCGTTTTACATTCCACGTGACAGGTTGCAAGCCCACCGCCGCTAATTGGAACACTAACTGTTGGCACAGGCCTTCGATTTTTTTATTCTAGGGCGTGCCGGTTTCCTCACGATGTTTTCCTTCACCGTTTTGAGCACGTTAAAAACTTATATTAAATTTTATTCACAGCGCTGACCTGAATCGCTGACATGTCCCTCGCTATCATCATCATGGCCGACCAGATCCGCCTGTCCATCGTCTTCCGGCATGTCGTAGTCATCCAAGTTTATTTTCGGCAACTCTTTACACTTCAGTTTCGCTTTCCTGCGCGCTTTGCGGGCTCGCTTCATTTCTCTTTCTACCTGTAATAGGTAGTAATGCATAATATATATATAGTTACAAAGTCAAAGTCCAAATCAAAGTTCATTTATTCATTAAAATCACAAGGATCACTTTGAAACTTCGGTTTTATCTACTGCCTGTTCCTCCGCGACCAAGCCAGGAAAGAAAGGCAAGAAAACAAGGCTGGTTATTTTTTTAATTATCCTTTTACAAAACAATAGGTATCTACAAAACAACGCAAAGTAGGCAAGCGCCTACATACACACCTCTTGGTGTACCACATACTATGAGAACACCATATATTAAACAATATACATACCTAATGTATTAATGTCCAATAGACACATACATCGTCCTGACTCCACACTAGGATTCCCTGTGTCGTGGAGTTTAAGAATTAAGAGTACAACCAACACCCAGACCCGGAACCAAAAATCTGCAGAACATGCAAAAATTTGTCCTGTAGCTAGAATCGAATGCGGACCTCTAGCGTCAACATGCTCCTACAGGCTGATTTCTCAGCGTCAGTTCTTAGACTATATGGCTTGTCTATTCCCTAACAAATGTTCTCAGCGTCGCGTCGGTTCTTAGACTACATGGCTTGCCTATTCTCACTTTCAAATGTTCTCAGCGTCGTGTCGGTTCTTAGACTGTATGAACTGCCTATTCTACCTTTCAAATGTTCTCAGCGTAACGTCGGTTCTTAGACTATATCGCTTGCCTATTCTCTCTATCAAATGACTCAGCGTCGTTTCTTAGACTATATTGTTTGCCTATTCTTCCCTTCAAATGGATAAATCTGAAAGGCATGTAAAAACACTCACAGCATCATCGTCAGACTCGATGTCATCCGGTTCGGAGTCCAGCTCCGCCTCTGCGTCCGTTACTATATGTTTCTTCGTGATCTGCTTCGAGTAGTCAATATCTTTGCGGTAGGGGAACGACGCTCTCAGCTTTCTTACCAGATAGTTTACCTGGATGAAGAAATACTTCATTTGAATAGTCAAAGTCGATAAAGTGTAATTATTTGATGATAAATTCTTACAAAATTGTAAGACCCCTGGGTGTCTAGACAAATACTATTTTCTGTTAGCGTTTACGACTGCGGAAAGATTGAATTGTATGGAATTGACATTAGCTGTGGAAATCTCACGTGACTGCTAAACGTGCCAAGTTTTACCTCGACAAATTTGCATTAACGTGATAAAAAAACTAAGCGTTAACACACAGATAGAGGAGTTAGGACTTAAAAAAATCAAACAAGGTAACTTTGCCTGAGCGCGAGACATGAGAGAAAATGAGAGTTTATACTACCGACATTTAAATATGTTTTTTGTACTTAAAATAAAAACGAATTTGCTTATTACTTAAAAACTACAAGGCATTAAAAAAAGTGTCTTGTATTATACAATTTCTTTCAAACAATACCCCACATGACCTGAGTAACTCACTTTAAACACCATAGTTCAAAATCCCTCTACTGATTAAGAGTAAACCCTAAAATCGAATAAACGGCTGGACAGTTATCCTCGGACAAACAAACAAACATTCATATATACAAACGCCGGAACGTCGAATTAGACTCGGAGAACTTAGCTCGCTTCGCTCGCAAGATTAATTAGCCCAGTCTCACCTCTTGCTGACCGGTTACGAAGATAAGGATACCGCCTTCAGGAAGTCTGGTGTGAATTTTCACCGTCTTCTTGTATGCCTCCTTCAAATAATCACTGTATGTTCGCTTGTTGAAGTGAATCGTCACAGGGAACTGTCTCGAGTCTATCTGTGTATAGAAAATAAATTAATATTAAAACAAAAACAGTTTTATAAACAAGCTTTTAACCCTGAGTGCAGCAACCATGTCATGATAAAACTTAGAACCAGCTATCATAATAAAATGCGTAGACGAAATTTCGTGTCTGTACTGTTGACCGTAGAAGAGTTCCTTTATCTGGAGCTAAACCTGGATGTCAATTCAGGTCACACTTACCATAAAAATGCATTATCATCGGAACTGAACACACATGTAAAAATTATACTTCGTAGTATAAGAGGAAGTGGTTTTAATTCAGCTTGCAAGATTTGACCTAAACAAACAAACTAACATACAAACATTGCAAGTTAAATAAAAGCTTGTAATAAGTGTTTTTTTTTTACCAAATGTTAAAACCCCCGTCGATTGCATCGCCCCCTAATTATTGGTGGCTTTAAAACCTTTCTGCCAAACACCCTTGAAGACATAAATTGATTGTAAAAACCGTATGTATTCGTTACCGAGTAACGGGTAAGCGGTCAGGCGCTACCAGAACGGAAGTAGCGAAACTTTCCTCAAAAAAACATTTCGTTACTCTCATTTGTCGTGTAGAGTGCTGATTGATTTAGTAACGAGTACATACGGGCACACAATTTCTCGTTACTTTTACAGCTCTATCTTCAACAGCCTGTAGAAGTCCACTGCTAAAAATAGGCCTCCCCAAAGTGTGCCATGTCTAACGATCTAGGACTACCTCCATCCACTGATATTCCACAACCTTTGAGATGTCATCAGACCATCGGTATGCACCGTCGCTCGGTTCGTGTGTGCCTTTAAATAACCTTTTTACCAAAGCAGTTGTAGTATCTGCTAGCCCACTGCCATTGCCAATTCAGCTTGCTAATTCTAAGAACTATGTCGGTGACTAGTTCTAGTACAGATTTCCTAACTACGGATTTTATCACGTAGCAAAACTGCATAGGTCTTTTTATAGACCGCGGCCTTGAGCTTTCGTATGAGGCCTATTTGTTTGACATAAATCTAATGAATGCCAAATAAGAGTTGGATGTAGAACATAAGAAGCATCCAATTTTTGCAACATCGAACTACAAGGTCTTTGGTAGTTTATTTTTAACTTACATTTATAACAGGCGGCGGTTGTTTAAATAACCTGGTGTTTTCCGTAAAATCTTCGACTCTTAACGTGGCCGACATCACTACGAGCCTTAGCGGATTGCCCCTCTTTCGTCTCAGAGGCACTATCCTAGACAAAAGGCCCAGAAGTATGTCTGTGTAGACGCTCCTTTCGTGAGCTTCGTCAATTATGATTACTGAGTACTTGCTGAGGAGGAAGTCTGATTGAATCTCTTTTAGGAGGACACCTGAAATTAAAACACATAGTAGTTATTTTTTTATCTAAATATATAGTGTTTTGACCCATAAATACTTAAAAGTTCTAAGACCGTAAAGGTATCTTTACGCCAAATAGATCTATCATCTTTTGTTTGATGGGTTAAAAAAGCTAATGCTAAATCAACTTCAATTGACTTGACTTCAATTTTGGATTGTCAAGTCTCACAAACCCAATTCAAAAACCGAATAAAAGCAGAAGCGGATTTGTTTAGGTTTTATATTAATTAAGCGTGAGGTCCTTTTAAGTTTCAGAAGACAAATAACGAAAATGGAATACATATAATTCCACCTATTTGACGACCTCGATGATTGCCATCCCCTGATCTATAATATACTTATAAATAGATCTTTGGGAACAACAAAGGCACGTCCAAACACGTTTATTTGGCACAAACAATTAAAAGTTAACAGTCTTACATAGGCCAACCACTAGAAGTAGAGTTAGTTACATAGAGACTTATTGAGATTTCGGTTAGGACCCCAGAATTGGAAGAATTGGACACTCACCGTCAGTCATAAACTTGATCTTGGTTTCTTTGGTTGCGTTTCCCTCGAACCTCATCAGATAAGACACCTCTTTGCTGGTCAGACCTAATTCGTAGCCGACTCGGGCGGACATCGCTACGGTAGCGACCCGTCTAGGCTCCGTCACGCCGATCATCTTATGCGTAGCGTAGCCCGCTTCATACAAGAACTGGGGTATTTGGGTGGTCTTACCGCTGCCTGGAAAGAAAGAAAGGTTCATGTGCGTGAGTGCAGACTCTCGGAATGAGTCGAAACTTAGTCGGTGCCATCACCGATAGCACGGTACGTGAAAACAACCTGTTTTTACAATATAAAAAAGGTTATTTTTTTTATAATTATGAAAATAAATAATGCGATAGGGGCTCGCCTGAAAAAAGATCAGAAAAATGTGAAATTTAGAATTGAAATTATAAACAGCTACTATTTATAATAATAATGCTGGATCTTTTTCACACAGCATCATCTAGCCCCAAAGTAAGCATAGCTTGTGTTATGGGAACTACATGACTGATATACTACTTGTTTAGGTATTTAAAGGAAAAATATATTTTGTTGCTAAATATATGCAAAAAAAAAAAGAGACCTTACCAGTTTCACCAGCTACAATCAAAAACTCGTTTTCATTGATCAGTTCCATTATCCTCTGTTCCTCTGCCAAAATCGGCAATTTCAGCCTGGAGACTTGAATCTTAGGGTCTCTTTTCACTTCCACATTTACTGTAGTATGGGATAGTAATGGCTTCTTCTCTTCAACTTTAACTTGAGGTTCCTTTTTATTACTTGGTTTGTTTTGATTCTGTTTGTTTAATAATTCATTATTTTTATTATCAATTTCAATATCTTCTTTGACTGTTGTTTCATTTTGCCTGATTTCTGTATTAGACTTGGTTTCGATATCTGTAGAACTTTCATCCTTATTTTTACAATCATGTTCATTTACTTTATGGTTGGTATTTTCTACTATTTCTGGTTCATCGTCTGATTCTGAGATACTTTCATCTTCAGAGGATTGATCAAGGCTTACAACATTAGGGTCATGTTTTGACTTCTTTATTTTGTCAGCTTTGTCAAGTTTTAGTAGCCGTAATCGCTTTTTGGCCCCTGAAATAAAATATTTTGCCAAAATAAGTTTATCATTTCATTCATTCATTTCTGAGTCAAAGTGAAGTGATGTTCTGCCAGTTCACCATTTGGATTCGGGGCAGTGGGATTTTTAACCAAGTGATCCCTTGCTGGGTAATTGAGATTCTCAAACGATAACTACAAACAGTATGATAGACATAGTGAAGGAAGGCCCGAACCTAACACTCTATACACACTAAGGATCTCGCAGCTAATAATAATATTTAAAAACTATTGGCATCCTTCAACAACTGTAAACATTAATCACCATTTTTTTTTTTTTTAAGTTTGGTAGAGGACAATTTTCATCACCTATCTTTTCAAACTTTTGCGATTAGATAACATAATTATAAGTTTAACGGGTCTTTATCGCGTTTCCCTTTTTTATTATATTCCCGACGTTTCGACTGTATTGCAACAGCCGTGGTCACGGGATGACTGGAGTATACGGAGCTATCGTCGAGAAATAAAGGCAGTAGCCGCAACTACCTTCATTTCATCTTCAGAATCAGAAAAGTCCATGTTTACATTACGGAACATGGACTATAAAAAAGGTAAACGCGATAGAAAAGTCCATGTTCACATTACGGAACATGGACTATAAAAAAGGTAAACGCGATAAAGACCCGTTAAACTTATAATTATTTCATCACCTACTTGGCAAATAAGTCATGTTTACTAGGATTCCCTGTGTTGTGGGTGGCTAGTCTCTTCCAAAGCCCCCAAACTAGTATTCCCTATAGCTAGTATCTTCCAAAGGACTAATTTTGAACATTTAATGTGTAGGTAGGTAGTTAGGTACAAAGTTGAAATAACTATTACTAAACTCAATAACGGTAGGTAGGTTTTGCTCCTGGTACATTGGATGTGTACCAGGACAAACAAACAGTAGGTAGGTACCTCAGTAGGTAAAATAAATATTCTATTCAATTCAATTCAATACCTTCAGAAATGTATTATAATCTTACCAGCAATGCTACTAAATTTTTTATCTTCATTCAAAACAGTTTCCTGAACGGCCTTTTCAAAGTTGTACTCATTGAGTTTCCGTAAGCCAATGGTTTGTACCGCCGAGATGGCAGTCATGTGTTTCATGTCATCAGGGGAGGCCTGCACTAGTGAGAGGGACTCAAGAAGGGCTGCCCTCTGGAAATCAATTGAATGGTGTGGGTGACTATTAGATATTTATTATTAGATACAGTGCTAGTGCAAGAAAATAACTTCTTGGGGCATACTGAATCCTTCATCACACTGGTTCATTAGCTGCCTTTTCAGGGCATTATATCTTAAGTCTGGCCTAAGATATAATGCCCTGTTACATAATTATGTATTTAAGCTTTTTTTCATGTGACAGCACTATTTTTAAATAATTATAAAATAATAATCCATCTATTAATCCAATAGATGTGGGCCGTGATGGACTAGTGGGTAGTATATTGACTTAAAATACTTAGGTCATGGGTAGTATTAATCCAATATATGTTTTATCCAAAATAAAATTAGTTTTGAAGCCCATGGAAGCACAAAATTAATAGGTGTAACATTATACTACAACCTCTGTGGCTCAATGATCGAAGGCTGGCCTGAGATGCAAAAGGTTGCAGGTTTGATTACTGCCCCAGGACAAATTTCTGTATTACTTGTAAAAAATTGACATGGATCTAGGTGTTTCTATGTAATATGTACGAATTTACAAAAAAAATATACATAAGTAGTACATCAGGCATGCAGTTCTCATAAAACAAGCTCTGCTTAGATTGGGGCTAGATGAAGCTGTGTGAAAATTGACCAGCATTAGTGTCCAGCTTTATTATTATTTGGAGTAACCCTTACATTTTCCTTTTTCTTCTTCTTATCAACAATTTTCTCCAATCTTTTCCGCTGAGCTTTTGAAAGGAATCTGGTTTTCTCCTTTTTCTCAGCGACAATATTGGTATTTCTCTTCTTTGAAGGCAAGACGAGGAGATTGCTGGTGTCTGAAGCTCCATACTCAGTTTTGTTGAAGTCTACTTGGATCTACAAAACAAACAAGTAAATTAGTGATGGTACCTATTTGTTGTTTCTGATACCCACAATACAAAGCACTATAATATTTTTTAATTGTTGGTCATGAGTTTTCTATAGGTAATGCATAGCTGTTGGAAATTCGTAACTCAACTATAAGTTCAGCAAGCTGCGTAGATTGCGGCTAAATTCGCTTTCATATACTGGCGACTAGTCTAGTCAACTGTCAGTAAACAACAGGTAATAATGCAAATAGTAGGTAGGTTTTATAAGATATATACTCTTGTATACTTTGGAAATTGTATAAAGAGTTCCAAAAAGTTTATAGTACCTATAAAATTATGTCAGGACTCGTGAATTTCGTAAACTTACCTCTTTTGTTTGTGTATTATCAATGTTAGTTTTTACAACCTGCCGTGCTTTGGCATTATATCTATTCTTTCCCATCGTGAGAATTTATGTTGTATCTATAAATTAACAGAAAATTGAAAATTGAAAATAAGTCGAGAATCCCCAAATAAAATAAATCCAAGTCCCATCCCAATCCCAACGTGCTTTTGTTATGACTTTTGACAATACTGTTTTTTTAGGCCGAGGATATTTCTACACCATCTATTTTAAAATTAAATGAATGAATGGCAAATATTTTAAAATTCAAGATGGTACGCATCTATGGAACGAGCGAGCGAAGCGAGCAAAGATTATGTGACAATGCGGTGTTTCTAATAAGGTTTTTTTTTATATTTGCCTAATCCTTTATTCAATCTTGAGGTAAATAGATTATACTAATACAAAAAAGAAAACAAACATGCTTACGAATTTAGTCGCCATGATGGGCATCGTCAAATACATACTTAGGGCGTAAATCTTTGAGGATACTAATTAGGGGGTAGTCAGAGGCACCTCCAAACATTAACTTGCCCACGTTTTGTAAGTTAGCATTCCACGTAACAGGTTGCAAGCCCGTCGCCGCTTATTGGAACACTTACCTACTGCTACCACATACCTTCGAATTTTTGTTCAAGGACATGCCAGCCGGTTTTTTCACGATGTTTTGGGAATGTGTCAATTCGCACATAGATATTTCAAGTGAAAAAATCCAATAATGAACGACCGGGTTCGAACCCACAACCCCTAGATCGGAAGTCAGTGTACCTCTTACTAGCCCATCGAGGCTCTGCTATGCTATAATTAATACCTAGCATTATTGCACTTCGATAAACTTATTCCTTAACTTATTAGTAGATACAAAATTCATTGAAAAAATATTTATAGTTTGGAACATTTACACTGTAGCAATAAAGAAGACCTACGACGCTGGTTTATATTAGGTTGGGGAAAAAGTCTTTTCGCATTATTGTATGTATGAACTTGTAATAAAATCTCTTTGGCTATACTATTTGTATCTGGCTGGTTTTGGTATCATTAAAAGTTTAAATTTTAAAGAAGATAATTCCAAATTCAAATTAGGAAAATGTGTGATTTTTATTTGTTTTTCGTACTGTCAAGATGAGTGAATCTAATGAAGAAATTCGATACATTTTAAAATTTTACTACAAAAAAGGTAAAAATGCAACGCAAGCCGCGAAAAAAATTTGCGATGTTTATGGACCTAGTGCAGTGTCTGTGAGAGTAGCACAAATTTGGTTTAAGCGTTTTCAATCCGGAAATTTTGATGTCAAAGATGCACGTCGCTCTGGTCGCCCTATTACGGATAAAATGGATGCCATTTTTGAAAAAGTGGAGCAAGATCGGCATATCAGTAGTTACGACGTAGCTGAAGAACTGGGAATTGACCACAAAACAGTTTTGGCGCATTTGAAAAAAACTGGGTACACAAAAAAGCTCGATATTTGGGTACCTCACGAGCTCACTGAAAGAAACCTAATGAACCGTGTTCTCATTTGTGATTCTTTATTACGACGTAATGAAACCGAACCATTTTTGAAGAAGCTGATAACTGGTGATGAAAAGTGGATCACGTACGACAAGAACGTGCGAAAAAGGTCGTGGTCAAAGGCCGGTCAGGCTTCACAGACTGTGGCGAAACCCGGGTTAACTCGCAACAAGGTGATGCTGTGTGTGTGGTGGGATTGGAAGGGCATTATTCATTATGAGCTGTTACCACCAGGCAGGACCATCGATTCTGAACTCTACTGCGAACAACTGATGAGATTAAAACAAGAAGTTGAGAGAAAGCGGCCGGAGTTAATCAACAGAAGGGGTGTGGTTTTTCATCATGATAACGCTAGACCTCACACATCTTTAGCCACTCAGCAAAAATTAAGAGAGTTTGGCTGGGATGTGTTAATGCATCCGCCGTATAGTCCTGACCTTGCACCTTCAGATTTCCACCTGTTTCGGTCTCTTCAGAATTCTTTAGGCAGTGTCAGGTTAACATCACGAGAGGACTGCCAAAACCACTTGTCGCGGTATTTTGAACAGAAGCCCCAAAGTTTTTATAGCAATGGGATCATGTCCCTGCCTACAAAATGGCAAAAAGTTATCGAACAAAATGGTACCTACATACTTTAGTTAAATGTAAATAAAATATATTAAAAAATGTTTTGAATTTTCTTAAAAAATGCGAAGAAACTTTTTCCCCAACCTATTATATAATGTCTTTGCAAATAGTAATATTTGATAGTCGGCACAGAGGAAGAGGGTAAGGGTATAGGTGAGGGGCCTCTATCTTTTTAGCTACATAAATAAATCAACCTATAGTTTATAACAAACTGTGAGTCTCTATTATAAATCGGTTAAATTTATGTAAATTACTCTACATCGTCGTATTTTGGCGAAATTGTGGTAACCCTAATCACAGAAGCCATAAACAAAAGTTGAAGTTGAAGGGCTTCCAAATCTGAAATTGAAATAGCTGTTTTACATCGCATCGTGTGTTTGTTTACTTACCGAACTATTGATTGAAAAATAAAAATAAAATATAAGAATAAACCTTAAAAATGGATCTAGAAGCGTTGCACGAAGTAACAAGTTATTCTATAAATATTAATAAAAATGAAGAAGGGACCAGCGCGTGGCACAATTCAACGCTGGCCGTAAGATCAGAAAAGGGATTGCATTTCTATGAACTGGCGCATAATATCGACTGTTTGGACAAGAAAATCAACTGCCTTCAAACATACCTGCCCGCAGTGAATTCCAAAGCATCTTCTAAACTGTTTACGGACAAAGTTATAAACAATTCGATGAGAAATATGGACTACTCTGAAATGATTCAAGACCAAGCATTGTGGCCCCATAACCCTCAACTAGTAGACGAAATGACCTGTGTTGTGTTCTTCGAGTGGTCGCCTATCGGTCTTCTGCCTAACCAAGATTCACTACTAGCTATTTTGAACAACATTGGCGGAGTAGACTTATTTAAAAATGACAACTTAAAGTGGAAACATAAGCTCGAAATCGGTGCATATTTCTCTGAGAATTTTCGGAAGTCTTTAAAGGAACCGAGGGAATTCGCTGAATTGAAAGAGGCTGCCCACATACTGGCTTCCACAGCTATATGCTGGGCTCCATCATTAGCTGCAGATAAAGCCTGCTACATGGCCACTGCTCAGAAAAACGACACAATCATGTTCTGGCTGGTATTTTATAACAATGCAAATATCTCCTCCCAATTCCAAGGGTCTATAAAAAGTGGTGAAGGTGAAATTCTTACAATGAAATGGATAACATTATTAGAAGACCATTTTGTTCTAATTTGCTCAAATGTGTTTGGACAGATAATATTACTTGATTGCAAGATCCAAAATTGTCAAATTCAGTTAAGAGAATCGCAAATCATATGGTCTGATAAAGACAGAATGATATCCAAGCAACTGCAGTATATCACAATAAATGATAAAATTATTCTGATTTGCAACAAACACAGGCATTTACTAATCCTAATGATTGACCAAGAATACAATGTATGTGACCAGTACATAAGGAACATAAATGATTATCGCATTACATGCATCACCAATTCCAGAGATGAAATTTACCTTACAACAGTTAATTGTGAGATATTCAAGATCAGTATTTCCATCATCAACAATAAATTGGATGTTAATCTATGCAGTATAGAATGTAAAGATATCAGCCCAACCTGTGAACTTTACGATATCAGCTTCTCACAAAATGGTGTCTTATGCACCTTGATTACTGTTGACAGAAAAGTGAACTACAGAAAAGAGCCACTGAAAATAAATGTTGTGTTTGCAACCACAAACGAAAAACTCAACTCTTTAATCAATATTCTGTTTGAAAATCCCACAAAAAAGTTAACTAACTATTGGGATGTGGTCGAGCTTCTGAGATATAAATGCATGAAGTACAAAGAGGCACCTCCTGTTGTTTATAACAAATTGTATGATGAGGCATGCAACAACATTTACTTACTCAAACTTTATCTGATCTTCGTTACTTTTTACACCAATTTGAAGAAGCTGTTTAAAATAAACCCCATTGTGAAAATACCAGAAGAATCAATAGAAACAATCAAAGAGGAAATTCTAGTCATCCATGCTGAGGTTTTGTTCAGGAAATACAATCAAAAACGCTTGAGCGAAAGTCCATTAGAAGTGCTTGAAATGGAAAGTTTCTTTGGAGCCATGAATTTCCTGGAATACTTTTGTAAGAAGAATAATAGAAATTTGATTGATATATTAAACTTTGAGAAGTCAGATCTCGGTGATGTAATATGCGAGTATACCTGCCAAGGGTGTGATGAGAAGATACAAGGTTTCACTTGCAGAAACAAACACCTGAACATGTTTTGTTCACTGACCTTCACTCCTATAGAAAGTTTTGATTACTTGTCATGTACTTGGTGTAAACGCACTGCTAGAATAGAGTTAGCTTCAGAGAATCCCAAGTGTCTTATGTGTGATGTATATTTAGTTTATGTATAAACTTTATCAAATAGGTACATTGAATTTGATGGCTAATAACAAGATTCCAATGAAAAAGCGTCACAAAGACATGGATAGTCTTTACTGTCTTTATAGCTTAAGCCATACAGAAATGGCGTCTGGGTCTTACATGGCGTATTACCATTCCGTTTAAATTCAAACTGCAGGCCTGTCAGCGCCAACGCCATTTCTAAGTAGTTTGTGCTTTAAACTTCTAAATAGTTACCTAACTAGCTGTTAAGTTGGATTTTGCCTCTCAAAACACTCTCAGACTTATTTTAAAGGACAGTGACGTCACGTACGGTGTTCGATTTTTATTAGCCTTGGTCATTAATTTGTGGACCACCCTTAGTTTGTCAGGCCGCTAAGGACAATTTGGTGTAGGTAATTCTCGTATCATGATTGTACATTATTTGCTCTAGGATTTCCAATAAGATTATAAAGTGATCCAAGTGAGAGACTCCTAAAACTAAAAAATGAAATACCTAGTTGTGTTAACTATTTTAAACTAAGGATACATTTGTATTAAATATATTTATCATTTATTTGCCTTGTTCATGTTTAGTCTAAGATGTTTATAATGTACAGAACCATAAATTGTCATCAGGAATGGGTACTTAGGTTTTAACTATGTATACAGGTTTTTCTTTAAAAATTGTAGGAACCCTTTCTATGTAACACCATGTAGTTATGGTACATAATCTTTTCATTGTCTATGTCTAATTGTTTGTAGTAGGTAGGTAGGTACTATAACTGGGTAATATCCCAGTTGTAGTTGGTAGAAAAGTTATATCCGTTACAAATAATAATCTGACGCTATCAGTCTGGAAACTTCCAAATTAATTATTTATTTTCAAGTTATCAATCATCCTAGCCCTTTTTTGAACATGTAATTTTTATCTATATTTCATTTGGCAATATACTTATCTAATTTGATATTAACGTCATGTTATCTGTTTATTCGTACGTACCTACTAAGTAAGCAGGTACTAGGTAACTACATACGTCTTTTATCAGTCTTTCTACTATTAATAGAGGTCCAGCTTATATAAATAAAATAAATCATTTTTTGTATGAGACTTAAAACAATATATAAATAAAAAGGTACATAATAAATTAAACTAAACTGCTTTGTAGTATCTCTTGCTAACACCATCCCAAGCTGAAGTAGTGATTGTCTGCGGGCAAAATAATAAACAAGAGTTAGTTACTTCCGAAGAATGTTGACTGCTTTGTACAAATTTGTGGCGAAAAACGCATGTGTGAATGCACGCTCGTTTTTTGCCTCGCGACTAGCAAGATCGACTGAGGACTGCAATTATGTTGGTAGTTCGCGTTGGCCTTGGCACTTGTACACGAACTTTTCAACGAGTGTCGAGACGAATGTGAACGCGCATGTGTAAATCCTGTATCATACATGGCGTCCTGAGCCGCACCGGACGGACCGAAAGTTATACGAAACATTATGTGACGTGATAGAGAGAGGCCTCTACGCAACGTAACGTACTAATGTACGTTACGTTGCGACGTGTCGCAGCGTCACATCAGAGGAGTTCGTGCGTAGTTGCGTTGAGGGCCCTCACAATCGCCAATCAATCAATCCACAGACAACCAAAATGCTAACGCATATTCAATCGTTTGTCGGTCGTGGAGCGAAGATCGTGATTTTGCCTTCAGTTATGTTTATTTTTAATTAATAAGTTCTCCTTTTTTAAGCTAAAGTTCATCTATTCCATGGGTAGGATCACCGCCTTTCCGCTTTGTACCTTCTTTCCGGGTGCATATTGACGTAATGATAATCATTATGTCAGAAGACGGAAAACAAATAAATAGTATCAGCTTATGCACGCAATAGACTGCACTTCCATCTCGTACGGCTGACGCACTGGGTATGGTGGAGGCAATAGTGTAGGCACTCGCATAATGATCGTGGCAATCATAGGTAATAGATAAAATCTATATTGCACACCAAATCAAAATACAAAACACAGGAATTCATAAACATAAAAGGTACAATGGGCGAATATGATTGTGGCCATCATGGCCGAACGTCAAGAGGGGGCATTATACATTGGGGCGGGCGTTGCGGTCTATGCGAGCCATTTATTCGTATACACTTGCGGTCTGGTAAAGGTGCGGCTTCGGCGACATTTACAGGAAGCCAAATACCTACTCCGGCTAAGTGGAGCGATAACTTGTGGTAGGTACTTTTTCCCGACGAACTCTTGACGAAACGCTTAATTAAACTAAGTACTAAGGTACTATTACTGAATTAATGAATGTAGTCTGACAAAGATCGAGAAGTTAGTATGAAAGACAGTGCGTTTGATCTTTGCGGGTATTAGTGGGGATGAGGAGGATAATAATAGTCATAGAACACAGCACGTCGCCATCGCGTCGTGTATCTAGTTCGTTGGTATTTTTGCACATAAAGTACCTAGGTAGGTACATATATTATATTCGGTATTCCAGAAACTGAAAGAGACAAATGATCACATAATAAAATCCAATAGTAATTGTCATGTAATTAACAATTGCATTAAATACGCACTTAAAGTCTATCAGTCGATATTGAAGGCATTTGTGATTTAAACATTTAATTAATTCAGTTCAACGAAAACTGCGAAACTTTTTTTTTTCGTTCGTGTTATATTTATCCCGACAAAAACCCCAAAATCCCGACATTTTGAAAATTTATCCCGTGATCTGGCAACCCTACGTGGGCACATAGGTACATAGGTTGGCAAATAGAAGTGCTTACCACAACGAGTTCATTTCCGTTATATTCCCTCTTGAAGTAAGCGGTTCCCTTGGCTGACTTGATCTCCTGGTTGACGTTGTTCCCGTCAACCGTGTAGATGGTCTTGATCTGCATAAAAACAATAAAATAAACAACAGCATCCAAAACGAATATCGATTATGCACGGTAATCAAACAATAACAGCGCTGTAATCATCCAAATTTCAAAAAAGAGGATGCTATGCGAAGTGTCTAGACTTTCGTAGATATATAGGTAGGTAAGTTATATCCGTTACATGTCCCAAGGGGTCATCCCTAGGGACAAAAAAATGTTTTAAGATCATAAGAAGATATATTTTAACGACTGGCAAAACCGTCTGCGGTTATTTTATCAGTAGTTCTATTACTATGTGGGTGATTTGAGGATGTCACTTACCGGTGTACCCTGAATGATGTCCTCGAACTCGACGCCAGATTTGAACGTGGTCTCCTTCACGCCTTCGGGGGTGCCAGTAATGTATGTATAGCTGTCTCCGTTCTTCACGATCTTGGAGGTTGGCTTGTATTCCATGTACATTTTGATCTTGTCCTCAGAGAGACCTTGAAGAAAAATCTAATCAGCCTATAGGAACCGAGGTACCTACCTAAGTATGCCTAATTAATTATAGCGAGTTCCTCGGTATAGATGTGCCATCCCAAATACTAGTTCCGTTGGACACAGATTGGCACAACTGAAAAATAATTCCAGGAAAAATCCGACTCGGATAGGTTAGGTTGGGTTTTTTTATGTTCACCCAGAAAGGGTGATATCATTAATAACTAGTAACTAATTACTAGTTATTAGAGTATGTACCTATTCAAATTACAGAGATATGGCGGTTACATAGGTATTTGTTTTAAATTATGTCAGTAAAGTGATTCGCAAGTCTACGTCATTAGGTAAGTCGCAAAAGAGACGCTTGGGATGGGGATGGGAGCGACTAGTACCTATTTGTAGGTACCTAATGCGCACACAACTTCAAGGCGGGGTTGACGAGTTTAATATCGGGCGTGTTTCGGTTATAACAAAATAGGTAAGGTAGGTGCCTAGGTACATAAACAAGTATGAACTCACCAGCAGACTTTAGAAAACCTTCAAAGTTTTCGTGTTTCTCAAATTTGTATTCCTTGTCCAGATAAGCCATTTTATGAGAGTTTTAAAAGACGGTAGCACACACAAGAAGCGAAAGAAGGCAATAAATTACTGCTGAAATTCTCACCGTTATTTATTCAATTGCAGTTCCCCTAATCGAAAGATATGACAAATTGATAAAAAAATCTGTAACATAATTTTTATCATACCTACCTACCTATCACTATCGTAGAACTTTGCTTTGCAACTTGTAAGGACCAAAGTTCAATATGGTCACCATTGGTGATCGTTGTTAGCATACTAGCGTTATTAAAAAATATAAATGAATGTTCTTGACCAATAACCTTTCTGAACTAGTCACGAACCCTCTTATTCATAATCACTCTAACTCTCTAACTCTCTCAAGAGGCAGACAAGCTGCTAAAGTTATATAAACTGTCGCGAAGGCTGTCTGTCTCTCCCTCATGACGCCGACGACGTAAAGTTTGGACATGTGTGTCTATTCTGAGTCATGTCAATTTGTTCACCGTACAGAAGCCGTATCTATCGGCAATTTTAGTAATTGCATAAAAATTTATGATTCAGTCACCTTGTGAATGAGCAGTACCTGACTATACCTATATACGAGTAGTTATGTAGGTTCCTGCATATGGGTTTATTCATAATTTTTTTGAATACTAAGTTCAAAAGATTATTTGTAATAACTTAACGAAGTTGCAATAATAGTGTATATCTATATATACCTATCTTTATAGAATATATGTCTGTCTGTTCTAAACGAAACTTTATCTTATAGTAAGGTTTGTACCCAGCGAATTGCTACTAATGTATATAGAGCAAATGCCAAAAAGATTTTGCTAAAATTGACAGAGGTCGATACAGAAGTAGGTGCGTTTACTCAAAAGTTCCTAACAGCAAATACCCGCAAAGCACAAAAAATTAGCTTTCTGTGCTTTGCGGGTCCGGAAAAGGCAGGGGTTCGTTTGCACATGTACCCTATGTTCTGTTCACTTGGCGTTTTCTCACAAAGTGCTCATGGGCTCTCAGAAGAGCTCGATGAGAGGTGGCTCTCGGAAGGAGTATCCTAAAATTTGTTTTCAAGCCTTAAATCAAATTAAGTAGATACCTATAAAATACTTATGCAATGATTTATCAATTAGATAATTTTTATAGGAGGAATCAAATTGGTAGGTTCCTACTTAGGTTTTTTTTTAATTCCGCATTCGCCGTCCACCTTAATTATTTTCATATTATGTGCGCCACCAACCATTCTTACAATTACTAATAGGTAGGTATTATAATATCTGTGCAGTTACATATATTTTGATCCATCAAGGTTGTCTGAAAGTAATCGCTTTCAAGCAATAAGACCGCCCATTGTAATTTTAGCTATTTTCCGTTTTTGTTTATTTGGTTGTATTGTGGCGTACCTACCTACCTACATTAAAGTATTTTCATTCATTCTATTGTTCATTCGCCAGGGAATTTTTGAACCAATTTACCATGTCACTCTGATAAGCCTCTCCTGATAGTAGGTACCTATCTAAAACACATTAAAAAAAGTTTGTGTGCAGTTTGAAAACTTAGCATATTTTCTGATTATAAACATAAATTTTTAATTTTATATAAAAATACATTAAATTATGGCTTATCCCTTAATAAAAGTTAGGCTTTGTAGTATCTCTTGGCGACGCCGTCGAATTTATCACTAGTGATGGTCTGAAACAGATAAATCAATAGGTCACCTCACTAGAAGATCCATTGAATAGAAACCGTCAAACGTGTGAGTAGGTATACCTACCTACTTAGGTATATCTAAAGTATCTAAGGTAGTAGCTATCTTGCATATAAGTAGATTGGTGTCCTATCTACTAATATACAAGGTGCTTACTACTAGGTAAGAGATTAGACTGCCTAACAAATAGGTAATTATAAAATTGTGTTCATTTCTTTCAGAAACGAATTCCCTTTACACGCACGCACGTGCATATTCATTTCTATATATACATACGAAAGGTACTGTTGCTGAGAAGATAGGTATGTAGGTGAGTGAATTGGTTAGGTTAATAATTATTATCGTACAAACGGATACCTAGGTAGCATCTGTTCTCTCCATCCTAAGGTTGTCTGAAAGAAATCGCTTTAAGCGATGAGACCGCCCACTGTGCATTTATTATACGTGTTGATTTCACAAATGAATAGTAGCGATTTGGCGCCCAACATGAGACGTTACAAAACTTGACAATTTAATGAATGTTTAGTACCTAATTACTTGCCTACCTACTGCAAATGTATCAAAATACGATTAGGTATGTGGGTATAAATTTGGTAACCGCTAAACGATAAGATAATCGTAAAAAAATATAACGCTAATGTAGAGCCAGAACTATATCGGTAACAAATTAAGGTTTGTTCAAACATTTGACCCGATTGTCTGATAAAATATCAGTTGTAGCTAACTGCAACTGATATTTTATCAGACTGATAGTATTTAGTGTACCTAAGCACATAGGTATTTACTTGTACCGTACCAGGGTAATCGAATTTATGTACAGGCACCTTCATTATCTACGGTTTTCGTTTGATACGTAGATATTCTAAAGGTATCAGCTTTGAAAAGTTAGTTATTTCTGAACCCAGAAATATCATAAATTAGGTAGGTAGGTAATACCTTTCACCCCATGAATAAATCGACAAGTTCTCAAGCTCACTTAACCACAAGGCAAGATTACTTTACCGAGGAGATCGATAGTTGAACATTGGATCAAGCAGACACAATCTGTGCTGCGTTAAAGGCTTAACTTAGACCATCTTCTGGTATATAAATTCTAATTCAAAAGTGATATAAATTCTAATTCAATAGAATCATGGGATGAAAGTTACCTACCTATCTTCTTACTTAGTTGGTTATCTACCTAATTTATAATGTTTCTGGTTACAGCTAGAGTGGGTAACATACCACGACAAGGTCATCTCCGTTGAACTCCCGCTTGAAGGTAGCCTGTCCAAGGGCGCTCTTGATAACCTGGGTGATGGTGTTTCCGTCGACCGTGTAAATGTTCTTGATCTGGAATTCGGATGAGAGACACGTGAGTTTTTCTTTTATCATATATGTAGGTTAGTACTTAGTAGGTACCTAACATATACCTACCTCTAACCTAACAGTATCCATACCATGCCAAGTAGTTGATTTGGTAATTTATCAGACTTTTTGTGGAGGCAACTAGACGTTAATGCAATAGTGTAAATTTAGTGTAAAGATAATCATTCTACACATAAAACGACAACTTAAAAACATTTAATTACATTTAAGTGCCTTCTAGTTGAGTGGGTAGGTAGGTACCTACCTACCATTACATCGGGAATCCGGATTCGGGATGCACAGTTGGCACCATATTACTCTTACCAGGAAGGGATATAGAGAACTCGAACTTTATTGTGGGTAAGTGTTATATTTCTAGAGTAAATTATATCAATAACCTCATGGTTTTTTATATAGGAAGGAACTGTAATACATACGGCAGTATTGTCTTCTCCAATAGTGTCGTCGAATTCGACTCCGGATTTGAATGTGGTTTCCTTGGGCCCGGAGGGATTGGTGGTAGTTACGGTGTAGGTGTCACCGTTCTTTGTAAACTTCTGTGTTGGCTTGTGTTGTTCCATGATAGCGATCTTGTCTTCGGGGACTCCTGGAATGAGGAATGGAAATAAATAAATAATGCTAGACAATTTCAAACAGCACGTCCTGTGGGTAAAGGTCCGACTGAGACGGAGAAGGTTGCGGGTTCAATTCCGGCCGCGGGACAAATTTTTGTATGTTTGTATGTATTGCACATCAGTGCAATTATTTGTATCGGGTCTGGGTGTAAAAAAAAGCATCATCTAGTCCCAAAATAAGCAGAAGCAACCCAGTAGCAGCTTGTATTATGGGAACTAAGTACATGACTGATAAACTACTTAATACATTTTTTGATGTAAATACATACATATTATACCTACATAGAACACCCAGACCCGAGACAAATATTTGCAGATCATACAAACATTTGGCTTGCGGCGGGATTCGAACCCGCAACCTACTGCGTCTCAGGCGGGCCTGCGCCCACTGCACCACAGAGGTCGAAATTAATGATAATAATATCTGCTTGTTTACTACGAATCCGTAGGCTTGGAATTTTCAGGAAACCCGACGGTTCGCCTCGTTTATGCTTGACAATAACTTCTCCTACGTGGGATCTTATTGTCGAGCAATTATTGTAATGGACTGACAAAGGGAGCCCCTCCACGTGTCCCTATATGCATGACACCGTGAATGGGAGCGGATGAGGGCTCGGCTGGGGCATGTATGGTTACGTCTTGCCCTTTTCAGGGCGCACTGTGGAGGGAGGGCTGGGGCGGCTTTCGCTGCTATACCGGTAGGGCTACCCATACAGGTCAGGCTTGGAGGGTGGGACCAGCGTAAGTTGGAGGGGGCGCCGTAGTCAGGGCGCGTTTGGTCGAGATCGGCTTGCACGACCCCACACATGGCCGCGGCACGGATGGTACCCGGGCCACCCGCTGGGGTGAGATGGTGGATGCTAACGCTACCCCATCTTGCCCCACTAAGGCGAGGGACTGTTAACCGGGGGGTGTTAGTGGGTCACCCCAACTTCAAAAAAAAGGCCTTTAGGTTAAAAGTTAAGTTCGACTTTATAATTTCTATATGGTATGAAGGTATATAAAGGTAGTACCTATATAGCAGCTTTTTAAGGCAACTCGCTAATATAGTTAGGTTACATAAGTTACCTCCGATTCCGATTACGCTTAAAGTACCTTACCTACCTACCTAGATCAAACCAAATAATGATTTTTTAGGAAAATATGGACACGGAAATCTAGCGACTCCAATTTTGAAAATGATAATGGAAAGGATCATCAACGTTTACTTACATAATGTGGTTGTGAATGTGTGGCGATTCGATTGTCCACGATAACAACCACTAGACTAGTGTGGCAATGCCACCATCCCAAATTCAAAACTGACCACGTGACTGTTTGAAAGATGAATTATTGTCAAATTTGGATGAACGTTTTATTGTTCAAGGGGACAATTTTCCTTCAACTGTACATACCTACCTACCTACCTACCTACCGTTTATCCCATATCTCAAACCAAATTAACATTAGATAGTTATAGTCAAACTAAAGTTTTAGATATTATGTACCTACGAAGTTACCTAATGTTTCCAACAAAAAGCTTGCCTTGTAAAGCATAACCCAATATCTTATTGCATACCTAATAGGGATAAAAATATTTATTCATACAACCATGTGCAAGTAGGTATATACAAAAATACAGACGAAACAGCTACCTAAAGGCCATTGCAAACGATCTATAGATAGCTCAACTGATCCAGACCCTACCAGACGGAAGCGTTCCCAAAATACTGGCCGCAATGCCACGCTGAATGGCGTTGACCCAGACAAGAGCTAGCTCTCTGGTCACGCGTCGGTGTGAACAGTTCCTGAAAGAATTTTGAAAACTCGAAGGGCCCTGGTTCCCCACGAACCCAGAGTCTCAACCCCAAAAGGCTCAAATAAAAATATCTTCTATGGTTGGGTGCGCAGTTCTGTGCCCCTCATCAGTTGCAGTGCGGTACAGTTGACCTGACCGCCGCAGGTCGCAGGGCTTGGTCACCACGGATTATCATGCACCAGAGCCGCGCCGGTAGAATCTCTCACCACGCTAGCCTTAATGATATCATACACCGGGCTTTTACCAGCGTCAACTGTGTTCTCTAACCGAATGGTACATGACTACATTACGATGGAAAGCGGCCTGACGGCATAACCCTTGTCCTTTGGGGAAGAAGGGAAGGTCTTTGGTATAGGACATGCGTAGATACCCTAGCACCATCTCATCTGTCGGGAGCCGGTGCAGCGGCTGATTCGGCCGAGGATCTCAAGAGGCGCAAATATAGAAGTCCCATCAGAGCTTACATAAAAGGTAATAGTGTTTTAATTTTAGATTTTAGGAATAGGTAGGTATCCTGGTAGGTACTAGGATAGGTATATTTATTCGGTATCTCTGAACTCGCCACAGGAAGTAGCTCTTTATGCCAGCTATTGAGATGCAATTGCTTCAATAAGGGGACAATGCACAATACGCGGACACAAGAATCAATGCAGTGCAGATTAAGAGGTACTTAGGTACCTATATGAGATTTAGTTACCTACATCTGCTACATATTATGTTACTATTGATATGTTTACGTATAGGGGAGAAGGCAGAACCTTTGAACAGGGGCACCTTAGAACAAATGAGTTTGAAAAAAATAATGTTTATAAAACTATGTTGTTAACTTTATGACCATCCCTACCGATCCTACCGAACCTACGTGATTTTAGATTTATTAAGTAAAACTGTCCTAAAAAGTATACTTATATGTAGGTATCTATCTTATAGAACGTTATTGGATCAGGTACCTAGATAAAAAGTTTATAGTGAAGATTTATTGAATAGTTTATAGTAAAGTTTATTTTACTTACCGACAGACCTGAGGAAATCGCCGAACTTCTCGTGTTCAACGAATTTGTATTCAACTCCGTAGAAAGACATTTTGTTAGATTATGTGTTCCTTTCGTGGTAACTATCAAATAATAATTAGGTGCTGTGCGGTGACACGCCTTTTATTTAATTCTATATTTTCTACTGCTTATCGATTTTATATCTTGTGGTTTCGATAATATTAGTACCTATCTACCTACCTAGATTTAACGTGAGCTTAAATACTATAAGACCTTTATGGCAGGTGTAGGTATAGGTAGGTATCATAGCGAATCAAGATAAATTGAGCTATTCAACCGAAGTCCACAAAAAATAATACCTACCTTAGGTAGGTCATAAGTAGGACAAAGGGACATACATAAGTAGGTATATGAGTGCTAGTAGGATAATTTAGTTCCGCTAACTTGATGAAGATATCTCTATGTTTTGGCTCTCTTTGTATCAACTAGATACCTACCTATGTACCTACTTATATGTAATTGACTAGAAAATAACGTTACACCTGGCTGGGCAGAATGTAGTCGCATGTCTCTATGTGGAAACAAAATTCGTCGTGCCTAAATTCACGCTTGGAATCCTGGTGCCTCTATCTAGATGTATCACGAGATCACAACAATGTTAAGATGCCTCTGTTTTATCCATGCATTTGGATAGGTACCTACCTATATCTGTAGATAGACCATACAAATTTACATCAAATAGGTAGGTAAGTATAACAATCTCCTCCTCAGATTGCTGCTTGTCGAGGTAACGTAGGTACCTAAAGGGAAACTTATTAGGTATTTTATAATTTGGTGAAAACTACTCACCGCTCGACCGCAAGAATGCTTCGAAGTTCTCCTGCTTGACCAGGGAGTAGTTTTTGCCTAGGAACGCCATTGCACGTGTTCACAGAGTACTTTTTAACGCGGGTTGCTGCTGCTGCGGATGTCAACAAATGAGTGATCTCGGGTCCCAAGCGATGCCTTTTATGCGCCCGACGACTGTAAAAAATATGCCTACATAGGTACCACTTATCGATATTTATTACACCTCTTCATAATATTTCGCTTATTTTATCTGATAGGTACTCACTCTGGTAGGTGTATCAGCTCTGTATTTGTACAGTCGGTGAAATAGGTGAATGGGTATTCTTACGTAGGTAAGGTATATACCTAGGTATTAAAAATAAAATCTGCGTCAAAATCCGTCATCTAACATACTACCTACCTAGATTTTTGAGATCAGTCTTCTTTGTCAGCTAGTAGGTAGGTGGGTACCTAGGTGTTAATTTATAAAAGTATTAAAGTATTATGTCTCATATCCTGCTAAATGTAGGTAGGAAACATTTGAGTGATTTCTGACATTTCTAGTAGGTAAGTAACCTATATGTTTAAATTGCTTATTTTCTTGCAGGCTCTATTTTACGACAGTATACTTAGGATGTTTTTCCATCCAGGTAGGGTACTACTTGGTACATTTTGGTAGGTGCTATTTCTGTGGAGGAACCATATAGGAAATTATATGGTTTATACCTACCTAGTCATTTTTAAAGTATTTGGTACCCACCTTGGTACCTACGTGGTTAATTATTAGGTATTTTCATCAGCAAACGATGAAGGGAAGCACTCAGAAATAAATAACTCGACTGTACCGGCTTGAGCTGGGTAAACCGGCACGGATTACGAACTTATCACTAGTTTGATATTATATTTGATATTTATTTATTTAACCATTTCGTTATAGTTACATAACATTGGCATGTCAAAGTATACATTTTCATGTTCTTAATCTTAAAATGTTTAAGTGTACATAATCTAGATATTTCCACTATGCATGCAAATCAGAAAATGAACAATTCATGTATTCATTAACATGATAAAAAGGGTGACATTGGTTAAGCGGTAGCGTGTGATTTCTAAAGGCAATTTACATTATCTAGCTTTTGACAGATACCCAGTTTACAAGTCACGCCAAATGCAAGGTTTGATTATCTAAATCGTAGCTAGATGCATCTGATAACTAGTGCCTATTTACGATTGGTCTTTGGACATTGTTTCAACTTTTAGATTAACCCCCTACCCCATGGTACCTACCATAATAGGTACCATGGGGGGGCGCCCCCATTGTTAGGATGAAACCGGTGTCATTGCATACCTACCTAGATGTTTCCCATAAACTTAACGTTTTTTTCTGATTTTATTAACTTTGCATGCCCAGGAAATACAAAACCGTGTAGTAGGTACTTAGGTAAATCCCTACCTAAATCAAATCTACTTCTTGGACGAGAAACCAACATAATGTTTGTTCATCTGTCTGTAGGAACAAATATTTTTAAATGTCTTGGATTGGAACTGTCCTTGCTTATCGACGTGGACGAAATTAGGTACTCTTAAAACCTAGGTACTAGTCCGTGGTAAGTACTAGTATAGTATTATAATATCTGTGACCTAGGTACCTAAACATGCAAACGTTACTTTTTTCAACTAAACTATTCTGCTTTTAATAAATGAACTGCTTTTGATGAATGGGTCTACTCATACCTACCTACATACGATATTACCTATCAACATACAGTTTACGATTTATCGGTATAGTTTGAACCAGGTGTTCCTCACGGACACAGTATGCACAATTAGTTGTGCCATCCCAAATATTAGTTCCGTTGGACAACAACTTGACAGAACTAGTTTTGCTATTCCCTATAAAGTTCCATATGACATAAAAAACTTACGCTAAGACGATAGCGTTCAAACAACGAGTTCCTCACGGACCAATCAGTATGCACAACTAGTAGTGTCATCGGAACACCTAAAAAAAAGATTCCTTTAGACACAACTGGACACAACTGAAAAATCCTTCCTGACTCAGATATTCCGTAACCTATCCGTATCACACCATAATGGCTGAACCGATTTCGCTGTGTAGGTATAGGTATGATAGATTGTTACCGAGATCCAGACGAAGCAAAGGGGAATGTCATGTAACTAAATTAAATAAACCCTAATCTATAGCAGATAATGAAAGCAAACTGTTATGTACCTATGTAGATATGGACTTTGTAAGTAGGTAGATACTAACAAATCGTGCTAGTTTGATATTTTTTATTACCTGTCCCCCAGGGAGTAATATAATGGGAGTGGTAAGGAGAAAAATAAAATGCCTACCTTACGTGGTACCTTATAAGATGCATTGGTGATTCGGCTTGTTCATTCTTATCTAATAAACTCAAGCCGGATCTTAAATTGTCGGATTATCGATAATCGATTAATTATTAAATTTGCTGGATCTTGTGGAACAGTTTGGTAATGGTACCTTACAAGATGCATTAATAATCCGGTTTGAAGGACTAAGTTTATTAAATAGGTTCATTTATGCAACAGTTGGGTAAACATTTATCTTACAAAAGTCATGTTTTAGTGGCCGTTGATTATATAGCAATAGACTGATGGCAATTCATTTATTCGTTATAGTAATGTTAAATTGTTCAATTAGAACAAATTATAACGTTCCATTATCTCTTTGGTAATGGTACCTTACAAGATGCATTAATAATCCGGCTTGAAGGACTAAGTTTATTTAATAGGTTAATTTATGCAACAGTTGGGGAAACATTTATTTTACAAAAGTCATGTTTATAGTATATGCAACATACATTTCTTCGTTACAGTAATGTTAAATTGTTTCTTTAAAACGAATTACAAATTATAACGTTCCCCTAACTTTTACTGATGTCATAAAGTACTGCAGTTAATCTTTGGGTTGACATACCAACCTTAACATCATAAATAAATAATGCTGGACATTTTTCACACAGCATCATCTAGCCCCAAACTAAGCAGAGCTTGTATTATGGGAACTACATGACTGATATACTACTTATATACTTTTTTTTGTAAATACATACATATTATACATAGAAAACACCCAGACCCGAGACAAACATTACAAACATTTGTCCCGCAGCGGGAATCGAACCCGCAACCTTCTGCGTCTCAGGCGGGCCTTCGCCCACTGCGCCACAGAGGTCATAATAAATGTAGGTACTACATTATCTACTCTTGATTTGGGAGCTTTCGAAGGGTTTTATAAAAACAAACTTTTTAATTAATATTAAATTAAATTTAATTGATTACGTCTGCATCGATTTGGAGACGCTTCAGTAATAATTAGAAAGTACAATGTGAGGATGCAGCCGGGTGGTACAGAGACGGCTGCATCAGCATTCTTAGAATGCGCTTGCAAATCAAGCAAAACTAGTTTCTATACTTAATCTAAGGCAGAGGGGCGGGGTGCAATCATAACGCCTCCATCCCTAAGAGGAAAATTATCGGTGCAATCGATTTGAGATTTGTTCCGATAATTTTGCTTAAACGCTAAAATTTTCATTATTTCATTAGCCGAAACACATTCAATAAAAATACAAAAATCGTTAAAATGACTAAGCCTAAAGTTGCGTATCCTAAATTTTCACTGAAGCTATAACTATTGTTTTTATGTAAAACACTTTCGATCACTTCACTATACTTTAAAGAGTACGTCATGTATTTTACTTCGTCCAAATTGACGTTAAGTGCGCGTGTACCGAATAGACTCACGTTCACACTTTTGCTGTGGTTAGGCGATGAGCGGAATTGGCTCTACAACGTCCGATGATTCTATGTAGATACGGTGGCGAGTACGAATTCCATTGATCTCCAAATCACAAGGCTCGTCGATTGTCACGAAGTAAGTCCCGAAGACAGGGTGTTACTGAACTCGTCAGTCTTTGGTTAATGTAGTTTTCAGTCTACTATTGAAAATCCAACTGTCAGCGTTGACTTGCTGAACCTTAATCGATTCAATTTGGACCTGCTGCTGCATACAATGAGTGGGGTCTTCGTTGAATTTCATGGGCATACAGCTCCATACAGCTGAGCTCATGATAACAGCCGGCATGGTTTCACAATCGGTAAGTATTTCATTCTTTTCGCCAAGATATAAGGATATTTGGGGAACATGGCTAGGGTTTCACTTTCGGATTGATGGAAAATTGGTAAGGAGTAGATTTACAAAATAGTTATAACAATAATTATCAGTAAAAGTAATTTCCATAACGAACGTAATCTGGTTTTTCTAAGACAAATATTTTATTCAAATCGTTTCCTCAAATTATAAGACGTTTTTTTTTCATTACGCCAATACATTAAGCTTTTAGAGTTAGAATTCAATTTCAAATGATACAAAAGTTCTGTTGAGTTCACTATAAAAGGAAGTTATAAAGAGACTCTACTTAATGCTAGAGCAGTTTCAATTTCACTTAGCCTTATGAATAAAGTATGAAAACTGATTGTAAAAAAAAAACATTGAACAATCCTTAAATGTAAGTAAAGAAAATTATAGTGCTTTAATTAGCTACTAAATCATATATCATTATTTCGGTTTGTTCTAGGCGATTACACTAACAGTATTTTGATTAGTGGTTTCACTTAAATGTATAAAGCTGTCAAACATTTTAGAGACCAGAATTAATTTCTTAGAGATTAATATAGTTTGATCATGACTAAGTTCAGAAGTTAGTTTATCGGATTCATAATATAATGTCTTTTTATAATAGAACCATTGGTTTCTAATCTATTGAGATTAATGAGGCCTTTATTAAAGCGCTGCCGTGGAACAAGTTGATGGAATTTATCTTTAGTTATATCACGAATAAACTCTGTATGTATTTTTCAGTTTTAAAATCTTGAATATATGGTATATTCCAATCAATTAATTTACACCGTTTATATATTATTAAAATCATTGTGAATCCTTTCCAAGTTTATAATCTTAACTACGAGAAGCAATCTCGGGTTGCCTTCGAGCGTTAGAAGATGAAGGACCAGGGTCGGCATCACTATCAGCAGTATGCTGATCTACCTGAGGAGGCCGTTTTACATGTTTAATTAAACGAGTTTTCTTTTTGCTTTTCGGTTTTTTAACGTCTTTAGCAAACATAAAATTACCTATGGGGAGTTTTTTTCTTCTATCTTTCTTTGTCATTTTCTTGGCTTTAATCGCTATCATCTTTTCCTTCAAATAATCACGCCAATATTTCTTATGATCCTTATCAAGTTTCTTGCAGTAACGCTCATCTAATTCTATGTCATAGGGGCTGCTTGTTTCAGTAAATGCTATTGGGCTAGCTGTCGTTCTATTCGAATCTGATAATGATTTTATTGATGAGTCATTTGCACGTGTCGATTTCTTTGCTGATGTTAAGTTTTTATTTTTAACTACATCATCTAAGAGTTTCTTAATTTTTTCCTCTTTTTTATCTGGGTCTACTGCTATGGAATGAGTTTCAATATCTGAATTTAAAACATTTATTTTATTCTTAGACATGGCGGGATCTGTGTTAGTGTTCTGAACGACCGTATGCCGTGTATGGTCGTTTATGCAGTTTACTATTGCATAAGGCGTTTTTAAATCGTTCTCAAATTCCTGGTAGTCGTTATTCGATTTATCAAGTGGTTGTTCAATGGACAACATGACTCGCTGTTCTGATTGAATGAATGGTATATCAGTGTAATTAAGTTCTATGACTTCTTGGAAATTCATTGCCTGTGGTACGTCCGTCTGTTCTGGTTCATCTATGTCCTCGACAATATAGTTCAATTCGTTACTATCATCATTACTGTAATTGTCATGATGATGATAACTTTTGTTATAATGAGGCTCGTATTTATTCGTGGTCAGTTCATTTAACTTGAAAGCTTGTTGTGATTGTTGAGGTTTAAGGGGTGCTGTCCTCATAGACACATCAGTATCCTGCAAGTGAGGAGTTTGTACTTGGGGGACGATGCTCCCTACTTGAGATGGCCGAATTTCAAATTGTGGCCTGTACCCATATTGGGATGGCAAATTGTCAAACTGTTGAACTGGTTTATAATCATATTGTTGAGGTGATCTAGAACCAAATTGTTGAGGTGGTATATAACCAAGTTGTTGAGGTGGTATATAACCAAATTGTTGAGGTGGTATATAACCAAGATGTGGGGGTGGCTGAAAGCCAATAAATGGTGGTCGGTACCCAAATGATTGTGGGCGGGACGCTGCAAAATTATGTGATCGTCCTTGAGTTTGTGGTATCCCAGTTTGTGCATTTTGGGGTATGCCATTATTAAATATAGGCGTGGCATTATTGCTAGGCAACATGGGTCTATACTCGGATGGTTGAATTATCAATGGCCTTGAAACTACATCTGTGTTTTGATTATAACCGTGGATTCGATTCCTCATATTATACTGCTCTAGAAAATTTACTTCCTCGAGCACTATACTCAATGCTGCTTCTAACGACGCGGGCGCCTTCAGTCTTACTATCCGAACCATATTTTCAGGAAGATTGTACAAAAATACATTCAAAGCCGTATTATTGTAGATAATCAACTTGGCACTCTTTAAATTACTGTCTGTACTAGTATTTACTTTTGACATCAATAACGATCGCACACCTTGGATTCGATTACAAAAATCCAAATAATTTTCATCTGATTTTATCTTTAATGATTCTAATTCGATGTTAATACACGCTTCACTACGCGGATCTCCAAAATGTTGGATAAGCAATTCCTTTAAAGCGGACCAAGTCACAACATCCTCTCGTTCAGATAAGAGCGCAGCTGCATTCTCCGTAAGTCTGCTTGTTATGACATTGAATATGTATAAGTTTTGTTCCTCATTCTTATTACTATATTTATCTATTACGTACTGGCATTTTCGCAAATATAAACTTAGCTGTCTTTGATCGCCTTTAAACAATGGTATAATTTGAGAAATTTCCATAGGTATTAGCTCTACCTTCGACATTTTTATAGGGTAATGATCGATTCAGAGAAAGCAACTTCAACTCACTCTACACAAGTCTATAATATTACACACACAAATTACATACAAAAAATACACAATAAAAATACACATTAAAAAATACAATAAAAAAAGCAACAATAGTTGGAACAAAAGGAAAACTTTATCTAAATTACTCGAAAATTAATTATATAAAAATAAGTTTTTCATCTTAAATCAAATTAAACTAGGACCGATTTTAGATCATTTAACTCTACTTTATACTTATAATAACTTACAGTACAAATCTGAGTTAGAAAATCTGTACTCTCTAATTTTATACTACTCTATGATATGTTCTATTTTTAGAACCAAGTTAACTCGATAGAATTTCATACAAAGTTAACCAGATACGTTATAATGAGCGAGGTTTGATCTCAATAATAACGAAGTTTGTTCTTAAAAAACATAACTAAAATACAGGAGGGTGTGGGAAAGGATTGGCGAAAAGTTTTACTCACCAACCGACCGCTACTCCCATACTCAGCTTTTCTTTACCCGATCAATCAAAGAGAATATTTATTTGGTTCGACGGATTCACTTTTTCTCGTAGTATTTCACTTTCCTGACGAATTTGGACATCGGAAAATCGCGAAAAACCCGTGAAAATTAAGAAAATCCGCTCCGGGCTGCGCCACTCTTGATTTGGAAGCTTTCGAAGGGTTTTATAAAAACAAACTTTTTAATTAATATTAAATTAAATTTAATTGATTACGTCTGCATCGATTTGGAGACGCTTCAGTAATAATTAGAAAGTACAATGTGAGGATGCAGCCGGGTGGTACAGAGACGGCTGCATCAGCATTCTTAGAATGCGCTTGCAAATCAAGCAAAACTAGTTTCTATACTTAATCTAAGGCAGAGGGGCGGGGTGCAATCATAACGATCTAGTCTAATATTTTGTTTTTGTATTTTTGCTGATTCCAAATGCGTTGTTTCGAATCGGTCAACTGATTACATAGACGTACCTGTTTTAATTGTCTAAAGGTTCACTGATTTAATAATGTTGAAATTATGACCAAAATGGAATCATAATTTTGCCTTTTTTAAGGTTTAATACAATTGTTGTGAAATAAATAATAAACAAATATCAAAGTAACACTCATTTATTAAAAAAATAATCATATTTTATGCATTATATTTATAAATTATTGAATTGTAACTCACTATTTAATATTAATAAAAAATGATGGCAAAAATGGCCGCACCAACAAAAATAAATAAACATACTTTGAGTGGAATTAACGTTGGTTTAGTGATAAAACCGTCTGGATAAATGGTTTCTTTATCAATTATAGTGGATTTCTAGTGATTTACACCGCTACTGTTTACATATTATGGCACAAAACTATTATATACTATATATGATGATGTAATTATACTGTATCAACTGTACAGTTACCGGGTTTTGCTGTGGCGTTAGGTTAAGCATAGCGATATAATGTATATTACAGATAAATCATGACTCGTTCAGTATCCTAAGAACGCAAGTGGACCAGATTGATACGGCATAATTAATATCAATATTATAAACATCGATATGAAATTATTCAAAAACATGCTACACAGTGCCACAGCAACAGTCGGAAACTGTATACAATTTTGGGTTACGTTACAGATATTTTAGGTAACTTTCTGCATTTGTTATAATCATTAAAAGTTACAAGCAAGTTCTTTTGTGCTGAGTAAAAAAGACGAAGAAAAAATGCGAATCAAAATATTCATTTACAAAAATAACCCGATTTTGAATAGCGTTAGAAATTTCTGGAACCTTCTTATACGGAAAAATTGGTTCAGATGAAAGTGCCTGAATCCAATATGTTTTTCAAAACGCCCGCTTACTTTTGAGCTTAGACATTTTGGTCGAAACTTCTACACAATCGTAACTAATTTCAAAAATGTAATTTCAAGTCGATTAATTTAGGTAAGGTTCTTCTCGAAGATAGTATTGAAACACATTGTCTTACTTCTAGGCCCTAGTTGTACAAAATCTAAAATACATTTTAAATACAATTATCTATTGAAAATATAGATTTCCACGCTACAGTAAGATTCTATGAAATATCATTCAAATAAAGATCCTTTATACAAGACGTTTACTCCAAACAGCTTAGTTTTTAATAAAAATGCCGACAGATTTTTCTACGTAATTACGCAAACATAAATGAGTCTCCATATTTTCTTCTTCGTAAAAACATGATACATTTTATACGGTAAATACATGTTACATTAATCTCAATGATAAACGCAGTAAGTATACGCAAAGAGAACTGTACTACAAGAAGATTAGAAAAAGCTACCTACACACTCACATGTTCATCTATTGTGTTGAACAACGGTGGGACGTACGAGGCATTAGCTAAATAAAGAAACAATATGCTCGGACAACGGATTGCGTTTCAGAACTAATAGATGCGATCTGCACACATTCGTAAATGCAAAACTACAGTACAAACTATGATAGAAGTTATGCGCTTCGGAAATATTCGTAAATGGGAAAAGGGGGGGCATTTAAAACTCTATGCACTGCCAAAATTGTACTACAGCATCTATCTATAACTATAATAATAATATAGCTAAAGAGTTTGTTTGTTTTTTCTACCAGTCGGATTTGAAAAAATCTTCTTGATAGCCCAACTCTTGAGGTAGGTTACAGGCCATTTAACATCACTACGAACCAGGCTACGAATCATAGCGCGGGAGGCGACGCGGTGGGCAGGGGCCGATGGCAGCCGTGGCACCGCTAGTAAAAATATAAATAAATACATAACGGTGACGTACATAGTGCGGACCCCACACTGGGATGCCCCAACATTGTAACAAACATCTGCAGAGCATGCTAATATTTGTCCCTATGGTAAAGCAGTTGCAGTTTGAGTACAATTTGGAAGTGGATAGAGTTTTAAATGCCCCGGTTTCATATTTCCAAACAAAGACGAAGTTTTCCGATATAACTTTTACTACGGTAAAGTACATATTTTAACAAACATACAGAAGAATAACGTATATTTCTAGCAACTCTTGTACACATTACAACATCAATACTTGCATAGATAAGTTTGTTGTACACTCATGAGGTTTACGTAGGTGGGTGGGTGGGTTTGGGTAACTTTGATCGTTTTACTGCCATTTTGAAGCAATCAGGCATACTCTTCACATTTTGGTGGACTTTTGATGACAATTGACACTTCCGGCAATGTGGCGCTTAATATAAGTACATTAAGTAGAAGGCTCCTGTCCATATTATAAGCGATTTCACTTTCAATTTGCCTTTTCTTTATTGCATGCCATAATGCATTCAATAGGGCATGCCTCAAAACAAGTTGGACAGAAGCGCATCCGATACAGCATTTGACAAAGTTATAAGAAGAGAAAAATGGAGTAAATATCGGACCGGCACGGTCCGCATATCGACATGAAATAAAAATGCTGACCGGCGCGCGCAACAGTGTATAGCATTCAACAATGCATGCCTTACATTCTATTGAAAGTTTAAAGGCAATTTGAAGATAAAATCATCGATGTATGGACACGCCCTTTGAAATATGGAGCATTGTATAATTAGATTTTTTTTTACAGTTCAGTTAAATTTTTACTCTTTTTTGTACACATTTTTAATTTTTATTTTTTACTCTTCTGTTCTGTAAATGCACATACCGCCAATACACTTATTTATGTTTAGTTATTTAGTTTTGTTCCCGTAGAAGGTGGGTAACTTTCTGCAAATGAGAGACTTGGTTCGTACCTACTAGAGTTCGAGTCTAGTTGTGCCTTTTGGCGGTACAAAGCACAGAGCCACTCAGTGTGTAGCGAGGGCGTTCCCTAGAAAGCGGACACCTCCTTTTTCAAGGAAGTCTTGGCAGATGAAGAGGGATCACCTAGAACAAAAAAATAAACAATTATTAATTCACACGTACAATAAAACATTAATGACTCTGCGAAGCCTTGCTGCAAATTAAAGCATGGGTATGCGTCTTACAATGGGGATCGTCTTAAAATAGAACGCATGTTTCAATGGGATGCGTCTTACAATGGGGATCGTCTTACATTAGAACGCATGTTGCAATGGGATGCGTCTTAGATAGATAAAAAATACTTTATTGCACACCAATTATACTTAGCTTTTAGTTAAGTACTACAAACTTTGCAAATGTTGTACAAAGGACAACAGGCGAGTCTTTCAATGGGGTGTATCGTGCCATGGGGTACTGCATCTAACAATGCATCTAACAATGGGTTGCGTTGCTTCTTACAATAAAAATAAAAAATATTTATTTGTGTGCATCTCACAATGGCGTATGTCTTACCAAGAGATTCATCTTACAATAGAGTGCGTCTTATCATAGGGTTCGTCTTACCATGTGGTACATCTAAAATTGGATGCGTCTTACGTACAGATGCGTCTTAATATGGGGTCTGTCTTACCATGGGGTGCGTCGGGGTGCAGGCGCTGCAAGACCTGCGAGAGGTCGAGCCCCGTGAGGGTGCGCAGCGCGGGCGTCATGTTGCTGGCGAGGCGCGCGATGTCACCGGTCGCGCCGCCGTCGCCTACCATCACGATCTCGTCCGTCTTCGCCAGCGGTGCCGACACCTCCGCTGCGATCTGAAAATAATAATGGCTAGGCTCAGAAAAAAACCAATCATAAGACATGTCGTATTGTATGGAGTCTTGGGCAACCAAAGGAATTAATTAAATAAGAGTGCACGCGGCTGAGATGCGAATGTTGAGATGGATGTGTGGAGTTACAAGAATGGACATGAATGGACAAGATAAGGGAATGAGTATACCAGGGGAAGCCTGACGCTTGAAGAGCTTCATAGCTATGGCTAGAGACTGGGCCTTCCTTATCGAGACAGGGAACGCGTTCCAAAAGGGCCACTGCCTGAGTCGTAAAGGACTAAAATTTTTCAAACTTTCACGATTAGATAACCTCTGTGGCGCAGTGGGCGAAAGCCCGCCTGAGACGCAGAAGGTTGCGCGTTCGATTCCCGCCTCGGTACAAATGTTTACATATGCAAATATTTGTCTCGGGATCTGGGTGTTTTCTATGTATAATATGTATGTATTTACAAAAAAAAAGTATATAAGTAGTATATCAGTCATTTAGTTCTCATACATAAACGTTAGGAAAATAATAAAAAAAGTAAACGCGATAAATACCCGTAAAACTTATAATTATGTTATCTAATCGTGAAAGTATAACCATCGTAAAGGACTTATCATAAAACCTAGTGCTGTGTGATGATCTCATTTGAAACCTAATATAAAATAAAAAATAGGTAGGTAGGTACACGTTTTTTTTGAAGTTATAATTTCATACTTTGCATCTTTTTATTAATGTGGCTATCTACTGATACCCACATTATGTGATTCATATATACATTTATCTGATTACGATAATGACATCAGTCAGATCATAGGAGCTGGATATTAATTATCATACTGATTGGACAATTTGGACGCGTTATGTACATAGAATAATAAAATTGTAAATGCACCATGACAACACACTTCATACGAGTAGGACTCTCAAACGCAACCTTATGCAAGGTCACCGAGAAATAACTAGTCAAAGAATGTCACTAAAAGCAAGGCACGCGTCACGTAAGGGAGGGTCACGAAAACAAACAAAGGTGTCACTATAACCGGACATAATTTCTTAAAAATTGGTTAAAAATACATGTCACATGTCACTATAAGCGAAGAATTTTTAACAAAGTTCGGATATAATGACGGATATAATATATAATTTTTTCGGCGTTTACTGGTAACAATGTCAAAATTTCATATCTTGACGAAGCTAGAAACGCTTGGCATAGTGCTTGGGAACGCTTCCGCCTGGTAGTGATCTGGATCAGTTGAGCTATCTATAGATCGTTTGCAACGGTCTTTAGATAGCTAGCTGTTTCATATGTATTTTTTGTATATACCTACTTGTACATAGTTGTTTGAATAAATGTATTTAAATTTTTAAAATATTTTTATATGAAAACTTCGCACTGCAATCCTACTACTATTATAAACGCGAAAGTTTGTGAGGATGGATGTTTGTTACTCTTTCACGCAAAAACTACTGAACGGTTCTTGATGAAACTTTACAGTAATATAGCTTATATATCAGGATAACACATAGGCTATTTATCATAAGTACATATTAAGCGGTTGGTTAATATAGGCCATAATAAACGGATTCCATTGTAACTTTAGCAGGACGCTAACTATAGTCCTTTTCCTACACTAAACAAACGATAGAGACAGACAACTTTTATCACGCTGCTAAAGTTAGTGGGTGATTATGAATAAGAACAGGAATGAAAATAAAATGGGCGGTTTTATATCTTCCAGGCAACCTTGGGATGCGGAAGCTGTGTAATTGTAAGAATGGTAGGCGGTGCGCGTTATAACTAGTACAGTTATAAACTAAACAACATATAATGTTATATGTTCATACAATTATATATGTATGTAGTCAGCGACCCGATATACCTAGCTTTTATATTTAAGCTACCATTACGGATTTTATTATAAAAATAAAACAACGCGGACAAAGTCGCGGGACATTCCAATAGTATATATTTTAAAATACCGGTCGTATTTTCCTCATTCTTACACCCACAGCTACCAATCCAATAGTAGGCGGTACCATCGGGGAAGGTCCGACATTGTTTCGACTTGTTCCGAGGGTCTTATCATGGTGAATGATCGCGACGATCTCCCTCCGTGTCGCGTCCTGCCTACACGGATATGGTACGTGAATAATTCCGTTTTACTATATGATCGACCAGCTACCGACTAAGTTTCGACTCATTTCGAGAGTCTTCACGCTCCCTCCGCGTCCGTTTTAACAATATGAATAATCAAATTCACGATAGTTTTTGGAATTAAATATTGGTTAGTAGTTTCGGAATTCACCTCTTACATACAAACTTTCAAACTCACAAACTTACCTCTTTATAATATTATGTATAGATGATGGTCAGTTACCTTGGGCAGTGCTTCTAGCACGAGCGCCATGATGGCGGCCTCTCCGTACTGCTTGTAGACCTTGGCTTTGGCCAGCATGCGCTCCGCGTCCGCTTTGCCGACGTCGCCGATGGCCGTCGCCTCCGCTAGGCCGAGCACCTTGATTCGCTCGCCGTCCGCCTTCGCCGCTTCCACAGTTTGCGTGCTGAATAACGACAAATAAAGTTATACATTTTTACAGGATATATAAAAAACCTAAGCTTCAAGTGTCGCGAAGTTGATAAAATACGCAATATTCAATTTCATCCCCCATTTGTACTCCCTTAGGGGTTGGCATGAGCCAACAGTTAGTGTTCCAATAAGCGGCGATGAGCATGCAATCTCTCACGTGGAATGCTAACTTGCAAAACGCGGGCATGTGCCAAATGTAATGTTTGGACGTGCCTCTGACTACCCCCTACTTTGTATCCTCAAAGATCTACTCACTGAGTATGTATCTGAGGATGACCACCATGGGGAAGACAGTCGTGAGCGTGTTTGTTTTTTTGTTTTAGGGTTTTTTTTTTCAACAAAATGTATAATGAGACCACCCTTCACCAAGATATTGTTTGGATTAGATGAGGATAGTGTGTAGGGGGATTACCGTTTCCCCTCGGCGATAGTCTGCAGGCGGTAGGCCTCCGCCTCGGCGGGCAGACGCACGGTCGCTATCAGCTCCTCCTCGCGGCGTTGTATCTCTTGTTGCTCCACCTGAAATTGAATTTACTTATAGGTAACACCAGTGGCTTACGAACAACTGTGGATTCAAAAAGAGAGTTTCTTTATAAAAATATGCTTTTATTGAAATTGAGACGATCTCGATGGCGCGGCGGGCGGTAACTGGCTGACGTAAGCCGGGTTCGATGCCCGCTGCGGGACAAATATTTGCATGTTCTGCAAATATTTGTTCGAGGACGGTTAAAAAAATATTCACATATCCATCGAGAAATGCCATTGTCCAACTTCTAATGTCCTAAAGATTGTCATAGTCCAAGAAATTGTCTGCTACATTTATTGGAGGACATTAGAGGCAAACAATTAAACTAACAAATTAGTCAATTCGTCCAACTATACTCGGAGATAGCACTCGCTTCGCTCACTCAAAATAAAATTTTAACATAACTTCATGTAGTTCCCATAATACAAGTTCTGCTTAGTTTGGGGCTAGATGATGCTGTGTGAAAAATGTCCAACATTATTTATTTATTATTATTCATAAGAAATAGAAACTATTTTTTTTTTGTTCTATTTTTTTATGAAACTTTGGACCTTTGAAGTAACTACTCGTATTACCTTACATTACCCAGTAAATACAAAGAAATTAAAATCTATACAAAAGATAAACGCCTTTATGTAGGTATTAACAATTTTATAGAAGTAGGTACTTCATTTCATTTCATTTATACTTTCTGGAATAACGTTAAAGCTAGAATGTATTCTCAATCTCACCTCGATTTGTTTGCGTCGCTCCACAACTTCGATTTGTATTTGCTCGTTTCGAATCCTCTGTTTGATTTTAGCGGCTTGCAGCTCGTACGCCAGAGCCGCTTCTGCTTTCTGAAATAACAGTTAACAAAATCGTATATCTTCGATCCGAATCACTGGATCTTTATGATATTATTCCTCTGACATCTGGAACACCAGAGTCTAGACAAATACCTCAGGCTTACTTTTCCTTTCACGCTAACGCAAATTTGTCAAGGAAGAACATGGCAGCTGTCACGTGGCATTTCTACAGCTTATGTCATTCCCATATAATTCAATCTTTCCGCAGGCGTTAACGCTAACAGAAAGTGATATTTGTCTATACAATCAGGCCCTTAATAATAGTAATAATAATAATTTTATTAAACGACAAACGTTACAAAGTTATTACGACTATACCGCGTACTTTACTATTGTCCCGCTGACGTTTCGTTGACCGTTTAAAGGTCCTTCCTCATGAGCACCGTCCGCGACCACGCTCGACGGTCGTGAGCAAGATAATAGTAAAGTACGTAGTGTAGTCGTAATAATATTCTAAAATGATACCAAACCACGATACTTTTAATTCCATGGTTACAAAGTTAGTTCTCTAACAATGGTTTTACTAATTTAAACAATTCATATTATTCATATTCATTTTGGAGAAACATAAGTACCCAAACTAGGTTAGAACCTGTATGACGGCATACCTATACCTCCCTCCGGATATGCAAAGAGATGCAAGCACATAATTAGATAGATAACAATACATATATATAACTGTGGCTATGCTTTTCCTTGACAAATTGTGTTAGCGTGAAAAGATAACCAAGCATTAGGTATTTGTCTAGAACCCAGAGGATTCGTTGATGCGTTGCCAGCCACAGAGACAAAGTTCAAATGTCTCATGTACCTGTAAATGAGGATATTTGCAAGCTTTGCAGGAGTCTATGGTGATATTGAGATATTTGTATAATATAGACATTTAACATATTTGTACCCATATTCGAAAATAATTTGATGTATTGATTGGTTCGAGTTCATCCGCACTCATATCAAAGCAATGCGAGCATTGCTGCTTGGCGATCGATGTTCGTACTCACCGCAGTATTGACCTCCATATCGAACTGTGCCTTCTGCAGCTTGAACAGACGCGTGTTGTCTTCTATCCTCGTGTCCATAGAGTATTTAACGTCCATGGCGCTCTTCTCGCACTCCGCTTCCTGAAAGACAAAACGAAATATTCAATATAAAGAAAAACTCTCTTCGTTGAGTCCAACACAATCTACAAAAATATGGACAATTGTTTCGCCTCTCCACGAAGCATCCTCAGCGCTCCAAACAGAATCGCTGAGCGCAGTGAGACAATTATCTAAACGAGATTCTTTCACATCTGGAATCATCGAGATTCCAGAGATTCCAGATGATATTGAGATATTTGTCCTAATATAGTCATCGTTAGTCATTTCGAAATGATTATTATACGGAAATAGCCCATTATGGTTTGTCAAGGCAGTCTTTAAAGAGTGGTCTATGTCCAGCTGTGGACTTCTACAGGCTGTCGAAGATTATGATGATTATTATTATCATTCTAGTGGAACACATGCGACTTTGTCAGTAGATAATTTTCGGAAATTCCTTTCTTGATACACCGCTACACTTAAAAAGGACCAAAATTCCATTTCATGTGTAGCGGTGTCACATGAAGACACCGCTACACATGATCAACATGATCACATGATCAAGAAAGGAATCCAAATTTCACGTCTTCGAGACTTATGGTTTAGGCTGTGTGTTGATAGTCAAACTATAGAATCATGAAGGTAATTTACGTACTGTAAATATTGGCATAGACAGATGCAGCATAGCATCACTTATTGGAAGCCAACGAGTTTACAAAAAGTAATTTGCTTCAAAGAGATTACACGGAATTTCCGCGTCGTTTGATACGTCGTCCAATCCTATTTGCTATCTAGGTTAAGCTGGTTTATTTACTAGCCTGGGCATTATGTTTCTTTCCGTTAAGGTTATTGAAGAATTACGTAGGAAACATTCAGTTTTTGTGTAATATTTTAAAATCCAAAGTCAGCATCTTGCTCCATTTTCATCCTCTGCGGCTTATCCAAGCTATTCTATAGTACGGAGTCCTCTTCTTAATGACACTTGCAAAATGGCAATGGTAACGCGACTATGGAATTGATATGGTACACCAGGATTAGCAATGTTCAAAACGTCTACAACTTCTTCATCATCATCATCATCAACAACAGCCTGTAATCCACTGCTCGATATAGGCCTTCCTCAAAGAGTGACGAGCGATCTTCTGTCATCTAAATCTTCCCACACGCGTCCCCCGTTTTGAGAAGTGTTCCTTTTCCCAGTTGTGGACATTGCTAAGCCTGCCAAAATTAGTCGACCCTCATTATCGTTTTGGATTGCAGGACTGGACCAGCTATCGTATAGAGCTTAGTTGCTCCTTCTTGTAAAAAAAAATGTTTCATTGTCTCTAGAGCGAGAATAGTAAGACAGAAATCTACTGATCTGTCCCTCATTCTCTAGGTCCTTTTCAGGACTGGACCAGCTAGAGTAGAGCTTAGTTGCTCCGTCTTGAAAAAAAAACGTTCCATTGTCTCTAGAGCGAGAATAGTAAGATATAGAAATCTACTGATCTGACCCTCATGCTCTAGGTCCTTTGGAACAGCTAGCGTAGATCTTAGTTGCAGTAGTGCTCACCCGTATTCCAGCGTCCCTGTTAGCCTGGGCGACTCCTACATCCGCGTCCCGCTTCACATTCGCCGTCTGCGCCTTCCCCAAGCTGGCCAGGTACTGTACGTCATCGTACACGTCCTTGATCGTAAAGGAGAGGATCTCGATGCCCATCCGGCCGACGTCGGGCGCCGCCACCTCGCGAACCAGACCCGCGAACTGATCTCTGTCCTTGTACACTTCTTCTACAGTAAGAGTTCCTGGAACAACACGAGATTTTGTTTAACGTTAGAACTGCTACGGTTCACGACACAATAGAAAATATATAGCCTTGACCAGGGTGTCTAGACAAATAGCTCACGATTAGTTTCCCTTTCACGTTAACGCAAATTTGTCAAGGTAAAACTTGGCAGCAGTCACGTGACATTTCCACAGCTAATGTCTTTTCCATACAATTCAATCTTTCCGCAGTCGTAAACGCTAACAGAAAGTAGTTTTTGGCTAGACACCCAGTTCATTATCAACATGACATGAATGCAGCCTCATAGCATTGCGAATTGAATCTTCATTGGTAATATTCACGCTTGCTTTAACTAGGCCAAGAAGGATGACTAAGACAATCAGTGAACAACCTAAGAATCCTAGATTGTTGCAACTGGGCAGGCTCACTCGAGAAGTGTTTGTAGGCCAAAACACAGAGATTATTGTGAATACCAGACTCTATCTACCAAAAAGCCCTGTTGGCCGATCAAAAGGTCAGTTCGAGCCCAATCGTGCATCAACGGATTTTCCCGTCGGAAATTGTATCTGCAATAAACACGTGTTCAAAGCGATAAAGAAAATATCGTGAGGAAACGGGCATGCTGGTCGTTTAGTATTCCTATAAGCGGTGATATGATTGCATTTTGTTTCTGCGTGACAAAATGCATCGCTTATGCAAAACGTGGGCATGTCTCAAATATAATGTTCGGACGGGCTCTGACCCTATTTGGTATCCACATGGATTTTCGTACTGACCACAGATCTGAGAATGTCCAACATTCTCAGATCTGTGAGATTATAGTCGTAAGCGTGTTGTGTTTTGTTTATAGTAAATTGCTCCTTCTTGTAAAAAGAGGTTCCATTGGCTCTAGACCGAGAATAGTAAGACATAGAAATCTACTGATCTGTCCCTCATTCACGAGGTCCTTTTCATTACACGAGCAGTAAGAAGGATTTAGTTTGTAAACTATGTACAGACTAACTAACTGTATACAAAAAATACAGAAGAAACACCTAGCTATCAAAAGACCGTTGCGAACGATCTATAGATAGGTCAACTGATTTACACTGAGTACAGATCTAGACTAGGTTAATTCTGTAGATTTCCGTTCTTAAAGCAATAATAACGAGCATAACAATCTGTATGCTTTGAGAGACATCGATTCTTCAAAACTGCTTCTCATTCCGCAGACAAAGTTTCGACACAAAACACGAGCCAATATTGTAAAGATAATATACATAAAACGAAAAAACCCAACAGTCATTCATAGTCACACACACACTAGGATTCCCTGTGTCTTGGGTACCAATAACTTCGAGTATTATTACAACACCCAGACCCGGAAGGCTGCGCCACTGAGGTTGACTTTGCTTTTTGGTTCTAAATGTTTTTTTGGGTTAAATTAAACAATAATTCTATGTTTAGAATCAACGATACGATAGTAAATATAGTGGTCGTGGCCGTTCATCGTGTCATTATTTATGAAGGCCTACGTTTAGCAGTGGTTAATAACCCTCTGTTTCAATTATCTCTTTTTTTTATCTTTTTTGTGCTGCTGGTTTTCCTTAAATAAATAAATAAATGTCTTCCAAATATTGTCAAAGATAAAATTGTGGGACTAATTATTTGTATTGATCAAGGAGTTAAAAAAAATGAGATCGCTTTTAGCGATAAGATCGCCCATTGTAGTATAATTAAGATTTTGTTTATTTTGTTATCTTGTGGTGTACAATAAAGTATTGGTCATTCATTCATTCATTCAAATGAATAACATACACTTGACCCCACACTATGATTCCCTAGGTACAGGAAGTCCTACAGGGTACCGTGGTACCACTACGCCATACCCGAAACAAATACATAATGCAAACATTTGCCTCGCAGCGGGAATCGAACACGGCACCTCAAAGCCGATTTCTCACCCGGAAAAGATAAAAAAATATCTACAGCAGTGAAATAAGCAGATAGCAACGATCGGAGCCGGATTACAATATCGCAAAATTAACCATTATTATGACCCCTCGATGACGCGTGGTGCGATTAGCCAGCTACAATAGGTGCGAGTTCGATTCTCGCTCAGGAAACACTTTCTGCAGACATTTGTTCTGGGTTTGGATGCTGTGGTACTACGGTATTCTTAGTTTCTGATACCACAGGGAACGACACAGGGAATCCTAGTGTGGGGTCAGAACATACGAATACATATACATATGTGTATCTTCGGGTGTTTATTTACGAGTACCGCGGTACCAAAACTCGAAACATATATTTGGAGAACAGAACAAATACTTTTTTCGATTCCGAGTATTACGACCATCAAACACTGCTTGGTTATGGTTCCCTCCAGCCAAATAATGAGATAAGCTAGCAATGAAAGGATTCTACTCATCAAACTATACTCACTTTTTAATGTTAAAGGATGTGATAGCAATGGTAAGGGACAACGGCACCAGCGCAAAACGCAGAATTTCCATTCTCGCAGATTGGGATCACTCTCACATAACTGTAGATTACACAGCACAAATCACATATTTGGAAGACCGTATTTAAATTGACAGTTTACTTTGTGCCGCACAAGATTTTCGCTTATATTTACAAGTTTTTATTGATTACAAAATGTTGTCTTTGATATGCGGAATCCGGTTAATATTTTTACTGAATATTTCAGTCGCTAAATTCACGTGCACTCGATTTATGTTTACGTACGATAATAGGGACCAATAGTTCTATACAACGTTGAATCCCGCTGCAAAATAATGTTGAACTTAATAAGAACATGCTGCGAATATCAACAATCACATAATCTATCTATTTTGCATTTTAAGAACGCAACGAGCTGGTTTATATAGATGAGATTTAATAGCATTGATAATGTTCATCTTAGCTAGGAAAATATGCATTTATTTAAATGACGTACACTGAAATAAAATCGATTACACGTTATTCTGATTTAATTTATAACACAAACTGTTGTATCTATTTAGTATAGAAATTAACAAATATTTGACAAGCACTTGGCGAGTATAGTGTGAAGGTTACCATATATGTGTTTTACTTTAAGATGTTTACTGTTTGATTGCATATGTACATGTAAAGAATGTTTCATTAGTAATTTAAAAAATTGTGACAACCCTTTAGGTACAATTTTGTGATTTTAAAAGCCACATTAAAAACCAACACGAAAATAGTGATTAAGTAGATCAAATAGTACCTATCAAATAGTGACTGCTAAAGATAAAAAATACAATACACTAATATCAGATCACAATACACTCTTGCCAGAAAAAAATACGTTACGTGAACGGTATAAGAAAGTTTATAGAAGAAAATCAACATTAAGCTGCAATTTGTTTTTTTATGCCTGTAGGAGTTTAAGTTATTAATTGCAACGCATCCCAGACAAAACATATGAATCAAATTAATAGTGTCTCTGAGACCAATAATTTAAATGTGAACGCGGAGGTTAAGTGCGGAATTTCTCACTATGTATCTAGTTTCGTTTTGAAGCTATAGAGATAAATCACTGAAACCTGTTCACTTTGACACTCAATCTTCGAATACGGAAAAATCTTTCGAAGCATTCTAAAATAAAATATATGGAAATCTGCGCTTACTTATCGGACGACCCCATGCTGATTAAAAATTACTAGTTCTTATTATAAAAACGATAAGTGTTATTACAGCTTGGCATAATGATGTTGTGTAGAGGGGTTTATCAGTATTTGCATTGCGAATGATATTAAATATGATTGTGATAACGATGCGTTTATGATCAGGTATCTGTTATGTTTCTCATACGCAAATATAGCTACTCCGCATATTTCCGTGTTAACAAAATAAAATAGTTTCCAAGAAAACTCTATGAAATCAAACGATTACAAACCAGAAACGATCCAATTGATTAACTCCTAAATAAAAAAAAACATCGATTCATAAATTTATTAATTCCTTCTAAATATTCTCAAGCATATTTCAAATGAAATCTTTATAAACTTAAGTGGTGGTAGAGCTAAGACCCTTGCAAACACTATCCTAGTAAATACTTGTAAATTATCCCTTTAAAAAAGCTCAAGTAAAATGAAAGAGAGGAAAGCGATTACATTTTGTCGACGGTGATCCGTTTGTCCTTCGCGATGGAATTTGAAATTACCCATGTCATACAAGAAAATTAATCTTCTGCTCATAATTTACGATTGATAAAGATATATATTTTGAGAGGTTCAGCATATTATTGAATATCCGAGATGAAAATTCAATGATTCTATGAAATAATAGCAATGCCGTTACTTATAAACTACTGATGATATGAGATTTAAAGTGTCCAAGACAAGTCGTAAAATAACCGTATTCAGATGCAAATAGACATACTGCGGCTAAAGGAATAAATTGTTTATTTATTCCTTTAGCCGCCCCCGACTTTTGGAGAAAAAACCTATCTAAGAATCATACATGAAGACAATCCGATGATTTTGGTGATAAATGGTAAAAGGCAAACATACAAACAAATAACCAATTATCGCAAACGGAGGTATGTACGGAATACTTACATACCTCCGTTTGTAAGGATCCGGGAACTATATCTCAACGTCGCGTCCGCGTCGTCAGGTCACTAACGCAGAGTGACCAAGAAAAAACCAGTGACACGACAAAAAAAAAAAAAAAACAAAACGAAGGCGATAATAGAGTAAAATCTTTACAATTTATTCTTCGTTAATTGAAGATGCGGTAGTACAAATAAAATAGAGCCAAACGAGTCCAAATGACATGAAGACTCTTGACATGAGGTCAATTTCTTCAAAATAATCATTGTGTCGGCTCCACCGGTCATCATGAATAGCGGAGGCCATGACCCAGTTTTATAAGGGCCCGGCAGCATTCGACTCCAAAAACATTCCATTCCAGAGTGCAAAACAACGTATTCCAATAAGAGTGGTACTTAGATCTGCCTTCATCTATAGACCTACAGAGGACCTACCTTTTTGTGCGAATCACAGGTTATTTGAATTGTGACTGAATCTGATAAGTTACATAAAAGAGTGAAGTACCTTTTTGTTTCCATTTGTCTGAAGCCACGTTATATCTACGAATACACAAAATTACTACATGCCATTCGGTAATTAAAGACTTTTAAAAGTTTTACGGGTCTTTAATTACATGTCTAATTATGTTTTCAATCGCGAAGGTTTGAAAAATACTATGCTCTTCAAGTATTCATATAACGACTCCTATTTCGTCGATACTCGTATGTAATAGCTTCGAAAGTATGTTAAGCATAAGCATCTGTTTGAAAGGTATTGCTTTGTACACTGCGCTTTATAAAGGTACTCAAGGTACAGCGCTTAAGCGCTACTTACTTTACAGCGTCTTTCGCATTTCCTTTTATCGATATAATCTTATCGGTTCATTCGCATTACATTTAAGTTCATACGGTAAATGTATTATAGTAAATCCTACTACTATTATAAATGCGAAATGAGTTTGGATGTTTGTTACTATATCACGCAAAAACTACTGAACGGATGTTGATGAAACTTTACAGTAATATAGCTTATACATCAGAATAACACATAGGCTACTTTTTATCGAAAAGCCACGCGGGCGAAGACGTGGGCAGAAGCTAGTTCTGAGCTGGCACATGTCAAACGTCTGACCTTGTAGTAGAATCTTTACGAGATAATGCATGCTCAATGAAGCGGAGCATCATTACCCGCCCACACCTATGAACCATACCTATCAAGTCATCATAATATTCGTCTCAGTAACGTATCGTTTGTATTGTACAGAAGAATGACAATCTACTAATTTATAAAGAGACGCAGAAGGTTGCGGGTTCGATTCCCGTCGCGGGACAATTGTTTGCATCTGCAAATATTTGTCTCGGGTCAGGGTGTTTTTCTATCTACGATAAGTATGTATATACTAAAAAAAATATATATAAAGTAGTATATCAGTCATGTAGTTCCCATTACACAAGCTCTGCTTACTTTGGGGCTAGATGATGCTGTGTGAAAATGTCCAGCATTATTATTATTATAAATGTGTAATTCTGTTAGTTGGTCTTTCCGATAAATTATTATCTCTAGAATTATGGAACGAGCAGTACATAGTCTCAACGCGAAAAAAATCGGTTTATTCCGAAGAATGTTCAAAATATTGTTTTTGTATACGAGCCCTGCTTCTGGAAATATCGTTTTTGGTCAACCTAGGGTCTTGGCAATGCTTCGAGTTAAGTAGGAGGTCACATTGAATTGAAATAAACCTAAAGAGAACAGAAATATCTGAATTTCCATTTAGATAGTGAAAGTTCAAATTAGATTGGGATTTTGTAATATGAAGATATTAAAAATTTTTGTATATATTTGTTAATTTCGTAAGAATTCATCTGCATAAAAATTACAACTTAAACACAGGCTAATTTTATTGACAGTTGACATGCTAGCTTCGGTCGCGGCGTGTAGGGTAAAAGGCCATTAGCTTTACAAAATAGTTATATCATAATCTGTAAACAATGGTTGCAGATTGTGAAACATTGAGCTAATGAACTAATCAATAAAACCTTACAAAACTTTCCTATTAATCGATCTTTTTCTAAAAGAAAAAAATATGAGATTATCATCAATGTTTATTGAGAACTGATATAAATTAAATTGAAACGAATATTCGTTTGACTTTACAAATATGCAGATGTTTTCTGATTAAACAATGAACTTCCTAATTGAACTGTGACAGTAAATTACTGACTCTTGAATGGAGCTTTCAATTTTTTCCCAGTAATACTCGGAGCGTCAGATAAAGCTTAGTCTTGAAGGAAGTATAGTACTCTGAAAGATGAAGGTAAATATATATCTATGGAAGTAGGTAAACTACCCATTACGATTTACTGTCGGAAACGAACGGCTCGCATCACTCAAGAGAAATTAGATAGTCAAGTCCAGGGACCAGCAACGGAATATTGCAGAGGTTTCAGTAATCACAGTTCAAAAATAATTCGTAGTGATCGATATTGTAAGCTTTTTGCTAAATTCATAAACTGGAATATCTATCATAAAGTACAAACTCTAGTATGACAAAGCTTTTCGATAATTTTTGTATGCTATATTTATGTTTGGGAGTATCGAAAAAATTCTAATCAATAGGACCCCACTCAGATTTCTATTTCTGGTGGTGTTTAATTTCTCTAGCTAAAAAAGTTTTAACGTTTATTTCTTACAGCAATATGTAAACCAGTGATTATATATCTCATGAACAACTTGTTAATACAATAATACAGTTCCAACCTCAAACCACTAAACAATTATTGAACAGCATCAGTTGCAATACTAAAATTACGCATGTTTTATTATTTCCGCGCGTTTTTACGATAAATTTCACGTATGTATTCGATTTGTTTAACTCAACTCGTTTTTTAAACATACCCGAACGTATTATACTAAACAATATATTTTTTCTATTGTAATTTTAATAACGTATTTAGTGGAGTTTTCCCGCGTAAATTGTAAGCACAAATCCGACAGCGTCGAGACCCACCGCACGCGGTGACCGCGGCGGGACTGGCGGGACTGCCGGGACACGATACGCTACGGTCCTACTCGTCCTACTACGAAACCCCTATTGTTTTCCACTCGATTCTAGTACTGCATTCATATTCATTTTATTATTTTGTATTCATAAAAAAAGCTATTGTTTCTTCATTGAGTATGATACACATTTATATGCAGACCACATTATGACGAACACGGTGGTGCGGTGGCCGAGAACCCAGCTGAAACGTAAGATGTGCGGGTTCGATTCCCGCTGCGGGACAAATGATTGCATATTCTGGAGATATTTTTTCCTATTAATTTTCTTAAAGAACTTCCACGCAATTTCAATTTCACACAATTTGATTTAAATACAGCCATGAAGAACAAGCTCTTTAGTCGCAGTTGGTTCAATTGACGACCTCTGTGGCGCCCGCCTGAGACGCAGGTGGTTGCGGGTTCGATTTCCGCCGCGGGATAAATGTTTGCAAGATCTGCAAATATTTGTCTCGCGTCTGGGTGTTTTCCATGCATATAATATGTATGTATTTACAAAAAAAAGTATATAAGTAGTATATCAGTCATGTAGTTCCCATAATACAAGTTCTGCTTAGTTTGGGGCTAGATGATACTGCGTGAAAAATGACCAGCATTATTTATTTATTTAATTCGCATTTGGCCCAATCGCGGTTGATTAGGTTTACGTTACCAGGCTCCGCTAGTATCGTGGTAGCGCTTCCAGTCGCTCACGAATACCCTATACTGCAGTAATGTACATCAATTTTACTACAGACCCGAGCTATTACAGATGGAATCCTCTTTCAGTTAGTATTGTGATTTATATTGTCGGCTACATCTCCCGAAGAGATTTCTTGATGCTCTGACAGATGCCTCCTAATAACTATGTCCATGGTAGTAAAATGGAAATGTCAAACTAAGTATGATGATAATTTTAACATGCTATCAAAGAAAGCTCTAAAACTTGGATATTACTAAGAATTGCCACAGTTATGGCTATCTCTTAAATAGGTCGTATCATCAATTCAAAGACATTGAATTGATGATACGATCAGTCTAAAACGAGACGAGGCAACATGGTTCTGACATAAATGAAACTTATCCATTTTAAACTCTCAATTTATTATCCGTATTTCAGACTTTTTGCACTCAACAACAGAGAAGATTGCGCGGAAAATGAGTTCAACTTTGTCGTTTAATGCCTCCGAGACAGTTTGCTACTTAACTTAGATATTGCCACCTACCCTCATTCTTACTAAGACGGAAGGCACTACTGTCGTAATTTGTGAAGAGAAGAATAATAATTTTTTACTCCAGATAATAACGAAACAATTTATAAAATATTTTATATTATCTACATTTATAATAAAAAACGGTTCGGTACAACCGTTTTTATGAAATATTTCAGCTTCACAGATTTCTAGATGTTGAAATATAAGTCGTAAAAACTACACTCCAGATAATTACGTAACAATTTGAAATAGTAGAAAAAACTCTTAAAGAAACAAGCAACGTACCGGCGAAGAAGTATTATCTAATTGGTTCAAACTTACGGCAGAAAGAATGAGATCGATACAATGTAGAATAGAAACTACGCCCTCGGCCTCGGTAGCAAAAAAATTCGATTGGTTCGAGTTCGAAAGTGCAACTTATTTAATATATTCTCAAAGAGAAAGACAGCTGAGCTCAAGCTAAACTATACTAAGTTTATAAATAAGATCGAAAACGATATAACGTCGCTACATTTTAATCGGCCATCAAGAGCGTCGTGATTTGAGGGTAAAAGCATTTCGCTACAAAAAGTAACATTCACTTGGAATGTATTGGAAATCCATCACAACGGTTTTTACAGCGTCCTTGTTGAAATAGGTCATCGAGATAGATAGGGCACACTCTTTTGTGCTTGTACGTGAGGGATTATCATAAATTTTATTTTTATTTCGTAAGGTTTACATAATTTTACTTCAAATCTCTGAAAAGTCCAAATCCAGAAAGTAAAGTTGTCACAGATTTAAGGACCGCGACATGTCCAGGAAACGTTGGCGTAACGACCTCAATGCTTTCTAGGAAGTGAAAGTGACCGCACGGTATGGAAAGATAGAACTCTTTACCCATGTGTGGGAAGTATAGTATATTTGTTGTTGGAGGTTCAATATCAAACAAATACTAATCTAACGAAGCAGTCAAGCACACGTCACTCAACTCGCATGAATGGAACCTCCAGCGCGTAATGCATGATTGCACTCATCGTGGAGAGCGGATATGGACATCAGCTTTTACAAATGTGTTTGTATATAAATACATTTATCATAGACTTGGCTTCTTTTGTCAACTGTTTGATATCGACCCACTGTTGCAAATGCTCTACATTCAGTGACAAACTTTAAAGCCGCGGACAGACCTGCGCTCGAAATCGCTCGAAGCGAGTAACATAATGTAATATAGAGATGTATTTAAACATTTGCGTTACATAATCACTACATATTATTATTTTTGTTTTAACCATTCTGTGCACTACCAACACATCTTTTTCCACAATACACAAAGGTTATCTGGAAGAGAATGCTTTTTAGCATGAAGTTCGCCTATGTACTACTATTTTGTGCAATAAAGAATTTTTATCTATCTATCTATCTATCTATGTTGGCAGTTGTGCAGATTTAGAGTCCCTACCTAGTTAATGCCCCATTGAGCACGAAAAGTTACCGCCAGAGCATAGTTCGGTTTGCGCGCCGCGGAACGAGCCCCTAAATTGGAGTAAACCTGTACAGACATGCGAGCTGAGTGACTCAAAGCACACAGCTCGCAGGTCTGTACACACCTTTCTATAACTAACGCTGCACCGTCCTAACTAGACTCATTAACTCCGCATATCACCTTGCCTTTCTCAGTTTTCGGCTCAAATTAGAAAATAATAGTCTAAAAATATTAGTATAAATATGAATTTCATTGGATTCAACGTTTTTTTTTTTTCATGATATTACTAAACATACATTCATTTATTCTAACAATTTGCATGAATTTATGTCAGCTTAATAGTATTTTTAGCCATAAATGTTGAATACTAGATTCAGCTAACGATTTCGCTAGCGTAAAAAGTAGCATATATGCTTTATTCTAGGTCATAAACTTATACTAACTAATTCCTAATTTCATTTAAATCAAACCGATTTGAAGCCGTAACGAAGATAAGATAAGATTATTAGCAACGCGCATTTATCCTAACATCCTAACTTTCGCATCTATAATAGTAGAAAGCATAGTACCTACGATGATGACTAGAGGGAGTTGTGGAGCCCCAGGGAGTACAAACTCAATACATAGTCATCCTCAAAACAATTACAAAAAGCCTGGAGCGATGTTAAAGAGTAAACACAAAGCCTCCCATTAAATATGTAGTCCTGGGGGAAGCAAAGCTGACTGGACCGTATGAATCCCTTAACAAATGACTGCACACAGTTAAATACTATGTATGAATGTCTTATTTAATGAGCAGCGACGAGGTCCGGCTACGAGCGCCCCGGAGAATATCATACGCATGATATTCCGGTAACCTTGAGTTATACCTGAGTTGGATAATGTAGGCTCTAAACAAATGGATGATTTAGCGTATACTGCAACTTCATGGCTGGCCGGATATTTTTATTTTGAACATCCAAAAGTCACAAACACAGTCTTAGTTTGTGGGGTCACACAATAGGATTCCCTGTAACATAGCTATCAGGAACTATGTGTACGGTTGTAACACAACACCCAGACTCGGAACAAATTTCTTCATGGAATGTGGACATTTGTCCCTCTGCATGCGGACATGGAATAGAACAAGCACCTTTTAGGTTTAGGCTTTTCGCCATCTGCGCTATCGAGGTCGTCAATTGAATCATTCGTTTGAAAGAAAATGATAGAAAACTAATTAGTTTACTTTGTTTTGAAAACGTCAAATAATCCTTACAGGAACAGGATATTTTGCATACATGAAAATTATGCTAGTCGGATCCAGTAATTCAGTTTTAAAGTCAGTTTTTCTTATATTTTATGTATTTTGAATAAACTTTAATATAATTTAATTGTTTAATGAAGGTAATTTAGCTTCAAGTTAGGTCTGTACTCCACATTACAAGTTTTCTCTTTAATTTCAAATATATTTTCCATCTCAGACTACGTGGCTAACTAATTCAGTGTTTATAATTGAATTAGATTATTTGGTTTAGAAATTAGGCTTCGTCTGGTCTTGTGATTTACAGCAAAACAGTTTATTTATTTGCTTTGTATTAATTGATTTACACACAAACAACAAATTTTAATACGTTACACAATGCTCTTCTCATATACGCAGTTCTCAAGACTACAATCTAACCAATGATCTCCCATGAAATATGCAAAGCTTTCGAAAGCTGATACAACACTTTGTTTCGTGATTCCTTTTAAAATCATTTCAATATTGTTTCCGGAGCAATATCCATTTCTTATATCGCTGGGGTAATACACCCCATCAATTGATTCTCGTCTCGTCTTCTATTGCACGCGGGAAGTAAAAGCCGGAGGATCACTAAGTGTTGTCTTCAGTTGTTACATTTAATTTGGTTAGAAGATGTTTCTTGTTTGAATGTCGTAAGGTAAGTACAGTACAATGAGAAAGCAAATACAAATGATTTAGATCGCCAACTGGTTTAGAAAGGCAATGACATTTTAAGTAAGAAAGACTCGTTGGTAGGATTTCACAAGGTACATTTGCGCCGTAACACCAAGGACTCTTCTAGATAAAAGCACTGACGCTCTTTGTTTGTTTTTTTTTGTTTTTGTTTGTTTAAAACTTACTTTTTAATAAGTAGACCACCATTCTTTGCAATATTATACAACTGGTCTTATTGCTTGGCATAGATTTTTATGGGAGTATTTTATGACATTTAATCTTTTTTGAAACCGATATGCACTATAGTTGAACTATAGCTGAACGTTTACCAGTTTGACGTATTCGTATAAGATATGAGAATGTTTCGATTCGATGTTTTGAAATTCAGCTCACCTATCATGTTCTTGACAAGATGGTCCCGCCCCGTTCAGGCGTGGTGTATGATCATTGATATTCTGAGTCTTTATAACCAGTGACATAGCACTGGAAATAGCCAGTAATAAACATATATAGTGTCTGTAGTATTATATTTCCTATTCAAATTAATTGAGATCTTGACATTGCATTATCTTCGTTAATTATTCAACCTTCATCAATAATAATTACACTATAGTGTCGAGACAACTACTAGTATGTACTGTGCGTCACCAACTGGTTACCCCTCTGGGATTTTACGCTCTGGTAATGAAATATTTTTTACACTCACACAACAAAATATTTTTATAAAATTACTATCCTACGCATTTAAAGATCAATTGTTAAACCCCAGAGGGGTAATCAGTTGCTGAAGCTTCCGTACATTTATACGAGTATATTATTTAACTAGCAATTTATAAGACCTTCTTCTCGAGGGAGGATGCTTGAAATCCAACACCGCGGTGCAAAGAGTAGTAACAAAAAAGCCCTCTCCATGCCATGTGCCATTTTCATAATATCCCAAATAACATATCAAGCCCGGCGGACCATGTTATTTCGTTTCGCGCCGGTCGTCGAACGTACTGTACTGTGTGTAGACTGTTTGGCTCGCTCTTGTATGATCTACACGAGCAGATGGCCGGCGTGGCTGCGTACCAACGAAATGTTTAGACCTATTGCACGCCGCGCCAGTTCACCAATGGATCAACCATTTATGTTCTCAGATATGTCAACGGCAAAGAGTCCTATCATCAATAAAAAATAATGCTGGTCATTTTTCACACAGCATCATCTAGCCCCAACCTAAGCAGAGCTTGTATTATGGGAACTACATGACTGATATACTACTTATATACTTTTTTTTGTAAATACATACATATTATACATAGAAAACACCCAGACCCGAAACAAACATTACAAACATTTGTCCCGCAGCGGGAATCGAACCCGCAACCTTCTGCGTCTCAGGCGGGCCTGCGCCCACTGCTATCACTTCAATCGATCGAGATGTTATCCATAAGTTCCCACAATAGTTTTTCTGACATGATAAATGACGGTTATGATAGAGCTCAGTTTTGGCTTTAGCAGGGCCAATCAACTCTTCAATGATAAAGATCACGATTGTCTATTAAACTTGAAAAACGCCATTAGTAAATAGCTCTACTGCAGTCAAGTTCACGGCTTCTACGTCAGATGAAGCACTTCGCTTACGTCAGGCAAAGCGAGGTCATTGCTTATCATTGTAAGGAATTTAAGCTATGTGATACGAGTAGGTACTTGCAGATTTATAAAGGCGAAATAATTTTCTCTTTATTCATCCATTTCAGTGCTGAAATCTTGAAGACTTTAGATGAGATAGTAGAATTTCAATTAGCTACGGAAGCCACTGAAGGTCTGTTTTTATTTGGAATAAAAGCATGTAATAGATTTATATGAAAAGGTTTACTTTACGGGAACAAAGTGATCACAGATACAGTACAAGAAGACATTCGTAATTCGTTCTTAATAAGACAAGTTTACTTTCACAAAATGTAAAAACATCAGTAAAACTGAATTATTCCACTTCGAAATTGTTATATTTAACTAGTTTCGCTTCCAGATACTACCCCTAGGCAGCTGACATAACATTTCGAAGTGCAGAAATGCAATCATTATACGTATTTGAATAGTTTCACTATATATTAGCATATGAAAACGCAGAAACAATGAAACTATTCAACTTTTTAACAATTCAATTTTCTCGACAATATGTTTCATGTCGGTTCTGTCTGGTAATGTAAGGAGAATAGATACAAGATAGACTGAAAAACTAAACAATTCTGAAAGAAAATTGTGAGAGAATGGTTATACCAACGCTCAAACAAAAGGTGAGAAAACACCTGAAATAAAAACGATTGTTTTTCAATAGGGTATGTACTCATAGATTATTTTTTTTACACTTTTATAGCAACAAGATAATGGCGTGTGGCGAGTGTCATATCTATTACCAAATTCAGAATAGTCATCATCATTTAAAAAAAAGGAACACGACACTGCTAAGAAAGACTTACAAGCTTCCCTTAAGCTGTACTACGGGACATAAAAAGCTGTTGACCCGGCAGAAAATAGACTAAGCCTGCTTTGTGCTACTTAGCTGGAAAGACCACAATGAAAAATAGAGCTTCTTACCTAGATATAACAGCTAAACTTGCAATAACGGTGACTCCAAGATTAAAAGCGCCCATCCACACAAGAGCCATGGCTACAGCTTTGTAAAAACGGAATCGGCGAAACAGCACTACGCGAGCATTACACACATTCCCTAACAACACTATCAAAAATATTGAAAACACTGGCTGAATTAAAGACAGTATCAGCCTTGAAACGCGCGTGTTAACTATTTTGAAACTAGTGTAACGCACCAATTTTAAATATATTATATAAGAACTTCCGTTATTTAAGAATGTGATTGATTGTTCCGATACATCGGTTGTTTGACCAAACCTAATAGTTATTGATTTGAGTACGGTCGGGTTGAAACTTCAAAGAGTCGCGAAAGAGTGGCGAGCCAGGTCGTCCGTTTACAATATAAACTGTGAGTTTCCCCCCACTCTCAGACCTTGTTTAACGTAGTTAGTATAGTGTGTTTGTGGAACTTCATGGAAATGTTATTGTGTTGCAATCAACTTTTATTATATTGTTTGGTGGCAATGCTCCAGTTTGTGACAACCATAGCAATCGTTACTGTAAATTAAGCGGTTTAAATATCAAGCTATTTCAGCCGAACGTTTGTTTAATAGAAATCAGCACAGTATTCTTTTTGGGTATTATTTTTTAATGTATTTCATCGATCACCTACATAATGTATAACCAAAAAAATAAAATTACATTACGAAAATAAAAATCGGGTAAAATTGTGAAAAAATCGCAATACTAGAACCAATGAAGATAATAGGTTTAGAAAGAATCGTTCTTGAAAAGTAGGACAAAAGATTGTTTGCAACCATTCTGTTTTGCCATGATTTGTATTATATATTTTTTTATGTTCTTCAATTCAAATGGCATTAACATTGATTAACATTGATAGACAAAAAATAGATAGAACTGTGCATGAAAAAGCCATTAACATGTCTAGAATTATCTGCCATTAACCGGTTTTAATCTATTTAGACGATTTTGCATAAATGGAGGTGTGTTGACGTGTCTAATGACGCCAAAGATAGGGTTTAAGACCAACATTTTGCTCAAAATCTGCAATGACTCATCCAAACCGAGTTCATAGGCCTACTAAATAGATAGATAGCATTCTCTTCCAGATAACCTTTGTGTATTGTGGAAAAAGATGTGTATATACTGCACTATTCGCATGTCAGTTGTGGATACATCCCCACGGTGGGATGGTATGGAACAAAACAGGAATAACCAGATTTGAAAGGTCGTTTGTTGCAAAATGCTAACGAACCTAGAATCGATTATAACAGGAGCAAATTCGGAGAGGACGTTTCATTGTATATTTCATATAGCAAATAAACTAAGAACATGTTTTAGAAGGTGACCGCTGTTTGGCAAAGCGTGGGTCGTCGTTAAGCCAGGAATGTTAAGTGAAGCCAGGATCTGCGCAGGTTGTAAAATGGACAAAAAAATGGAGATCAATAAAAACTAAGCACTGGGGTTTAACAGTTTGATAAATTACATTTTCAGTTGAGATGTATTATAGTCCTTATAATGAAATGGTTTAATCACAATATTAATGATTTCGTTTTTATCGTGTCACTGGTTCTTTTCGGAACTGGATTTTAATTCAGAGGACATGAATTTGAAAAATAATACCTTTTATTTTTAGAATATTTAGTCGTGTATTTATAGGAAAGCCCCCAAAGCAGTCAACGAAACGTCAGCAAATATATCCTTAAATATAATTAACTATAATTTCATAATGAGAATGTTGGAAGAATGTCAGCCTAAATTAAAAGTGAGTCGGAGTTTTGTAGTAATGTAGCGTCTTTCAAATTCAGAAATCAATAATGGGGCAACTAACCAGTCAATTATTAAAAGAAAACGTCATTTCACATACGATAATGAGTCTCGTAAAATTATTTGTTAGGGATAATTCTCCCTAGAAATGGGGAGAGTACGCATTCCAGGGCGATCTACGACTTTGAAGGAAATATCCAGCAGAGAGATTACAATAAAATATCATAATAAATATCTTATTTTTTTACATATGAGCATTACTTATATATTAGCACCAAAGCAAATTACGTCAATTGGGTCACGTTAGAATCCATTAACATCCACATTATGTATTATCACAATCATGAAAACTTTTAACGGTATAAAACAACGTATGGTTTACAAACATATTGTTTGTTGACGCAAAGAATTTAATTAAATGACGTCATCAGTACATTAAGAAGTAGGTACTGCTAAAACGCAATCGAGCTATTTTATTTGGACCACACATGTTGGGATTTTGCCTATATTATTTACATTTTTATCAGTGAACCCGATTAAACGTGTTTGATACACTATTAATAGTTGAATTATTAACCAATTATGGACGTAGTGTCATGACCTTTATTATCTGTGATTTGACACAGATATACTGATCGGTGAAAATAGTTTATTTCCTTTGAATAGCACAAAATAGGAGACTCTTTTGATCAGAGTAGTAAAATGCCTTTAACGAATGCTGCAAGGCAGTTACGAAGAATATGAACCATTATTTTTTTCTATAGATACCAGAATTTATCTGAGCCCTGATATTGTTCGCCAGACCGAACTTCAAATACCAGATCAAGCGTGTAAGCTTTGAGATTAGAATGTGTTTGTAAACGTGAGCTTGGATCTCTCTGCGTATTTGTCGATTTTGATTTTTGTAAGTTTTCGAGTCTGCTTTTCTCGAAAGTGTTGCATTTACTACAATATTAGAGCGTTGTTACGATATTTTTGAAGCAAGCGTGTAGTCTATTGACTCAAGCGTGTAGTCTATTGACTCAAGCTTTTAGATGTCTCTTAGATAAATTATTTATAAAATAAATACTTTCATTGACGTATAAAGTTGTAAAAGGAAATAAATACTTCTGATAATAATTATAATAGTTGAAAACAGTTTTTTTTATGCGTAGATTGTTTTCAATAAATCGATGCTATATTATCTGCGGTTGCCGTTAGTAATGTTGCTTTATTTAGCACGCTACTTGTGGTTTGTACGTCTGTAATGCGTTTTAACCATTTGTTATGATAAACAAGTGGGCTATCAATGAAAATTTACTATTCAGCTAAAGAATGGACTTTAGCAAACATAATTTCTCTAACTCAAGCTACGGATTTCCACGAAAAGCGTTACGGTGATATTTTTTGAATTTCTTAAAACAAATTGAAATACCCCTGAATTGATGGAAAGGCGCGAAGAGTTACTCATAAAGGAGTAGGTACGTTATATAGAGAAGACTCTATATAACGTACCTACTCCTTTATGAGTATCTTAGAAAAGTAAACTTACTTTTTGAAAATATATAGATTTTCAAGAAAACAGAAAAAGAACCAGGCTAACTCTGTTTTACTTTTCAGAGAAGGAAAATATCATATTTACTTTCTTAATGCAGCAGCAGCCTAGTCTTACATGTAAAGCGTTATGCAAACGAAATAATCGATCTTTGATGGATTGGAGTATGGCATATATATCGTTTATGGCACAACGGTGGTTCCGAAAGACATTTGAAAAATCTTAACAAATGAAATCTAAAATTTGTTTAAAAGCCCCAGTATGACTGTAAATTTACAATAGGGCTTATACACGTATAAACCATTGGTTCTTGGGCTTTTGCGAATTTAAATAAACAAATTTATTTTATAAAGTCCAAGAGGAAAAAGGATTAATTTTAGATCACAATTTTTCCCTTCATGTTTATCCCTTCGGACTTTTCAAGTGAGATGATAGGATGCTATCACAAAAGAGGTAAAATATAGCCTATATTTTACCTCATAATTATAATAACTTTAGAAACATTCATGATTATCGACAAACTGGGTAAAAAATGTAATGGCAAATTATCATTATCAGACAACCGTCAATAACAGTAGGTATTAGATATATAGAAAATGCTTTATTGCACAAAATAAAACAAGTAAATAGGCGAACTTAATGCTAATTAGCATTTTCTTCCAGCTAACCTTTAGGTATTGAAGAGTGGAGTGCGTTTGGCTGATGACCAAAAAATAAGAGAAAACATTATTAAATAAAATAACTAGCTGCTAAAATAGAAGTAAACTACATACATAAAACTAAACTCTAAATTTACTAGGCTGGCAACTGTCAGTCATAATAACAGTTTAAAGTAGTCTTACAGAGATAGCATTGATTACCTACCTAAGCTACAAATAAAAATGTAGCATAAGGCTGCTTGATTTTAAGGAGACATTCAATCTTTCATCTCAGTTTTTTGTTGATGAGTTCAACGGTGGAATTTATTATGCAAATAAACTTCGGTGTCGCCTACAAACTAGGACATAATGGAAGATGACGCACGCTGAACGTCTTATTTGTATGTACAATAACTGTAAGCACGCCTAAAACAAATTTTTGAATTTGTTAATGATATTTTGCAGACTAGAAGAAAAAAAAACGGCTAAATTCATTTTAGACCCGAGCTTACTTAGATATAGTAAAATTGTACTAAGTAATCGAATTCGCTATCTCTTTTGTCTTTTTGCCAGATTTATATTGTGGCATGTTCTCTGAAGCGTACTATAATAGCGTACTCTGTGGCGCAGTGGGCGAAGGCCCGCCTGAGACGCATAAGGTTGCGGGTTCGATTCCCGCTGCGGGACAAATGTTTATAATGTTTGTCTCGGGTCTGGGTGTTTTCTATGTATAATATGTATGTATTTACAAAAAAAAAGTATATAAGTAGTATATCAGTCATGTAGTTCCCATAATACAAGCTTGCTTAGTTTGGGGCAGGATGATGCTGTGTGAAAAATGTCCAGCATTATTTATTATTATTATATTATTATAGGTATGTCACCATGTACATGTCAATGTGGGAATACAATGAAGCCATGTTTTCTAAACCAACGCACTGTCTCTGTTACTTTTAAGTAAGTTTTTTATCTGTGTGCCGCAGATAAAAGAGAAACAACTATTGCAATTCTACAGGTAGTTCGTTTCCAATCAGTGTTACAAGGAATTTCCCAGTATTACAGTATGGTTGGGTAAAAATCCGTTCAGGGTGGCCAGTGCCTACGTGATCACTCGCACGTTGCACTGGAGATAGCGTCAGGAACATAGTCAAGTCTTAAGGCTTTCACGTCTTATAATTTAGAGCGCAGAGGAAATGCCTCGTCTAAACGTAACAACAACTCAAAATCAGGCGATACCGTTTTTTCTAGTATTCAATGACAAACACAATATCTATCATTAAAATCAAGGGTCAATGTATGCTAAACACTACACGATAGTTTTTTTCTGATGACTTGTACCTGTCGGTTCTTTAAATTGTAGAGCCCGTGCATTCTGGTTTGTGGAGCGAATTATATTTTCATTCTTTTTTTTTTAAACTAAAATGTTGCCAGCTTCAACATTTTGTTCCGCTACAGTTTTGTTAACTATGAATTCCCATGGAATGTCCATTATGCTGACCGTACAAAACAGTCACACAGCCTGTTTTGTTTCAATCATGTGTAGTCTATATATACATACATAGGGCTATCGTCCTTTGTTTGAGTCATACACAAAAACATAATGGATGTTATGCAATGCTTTTCTTATCAAGCTCTAGCTGTTGTTTTGATATCTCCATACCAACTGACAAGACAAGTAATAAGAATTGGTTTCGTGAAATAACACCCCAAAAAGATGTGGGATTGGTAAATAAAAGGAGGGGGCTTTTGGCAACGAAATTACTCGGGTATATTGTCTTCAAGGCTTTTAAACTTTTATTTTCTCTTCCGCACGCACATTCAAATCCACGGCTTTTTACAGAGAGGGAAAAAACCCCTTCACTCACTCACTCTACCATAAATCCCTTTCATTCCATTCATTCCTTACACATGCTCCGTTCAAAAAAAATAAAGTAAGTACAATGCTTATTTAATCCTACATCTATATCTTGATATGTCTAGGGTAAGTTTTATAGGGTACCCTATAAAACTTGAGACGTAGAAATCATCTTCGTGTAACTTTATTTTAAAGTGGTTATCTCAAACAATTAAACTGAAACTAGAAAATACTACAAACACATTTAATGTTAAAACGGATGTACAAATTTGTATACGTCGTCTGCCTCGTATCAATCACCCAAGTAAAAAACGAAATGAATGCTGGAACGACGATAATGTTACTATACAAATATTTATTTAAGCAGGCCACCCGCGTGTCTGTTCGAAGAATGCCCTTTGTAGAATGAAGGTTTGATGCACCTCTGTAAGACATTTATTTGATATTCATTGGTATCAAATAAATGTCTTACACTATACACTTCATTTTAATGAATGATTCGTGCACTCAATTGCAAATCCCTTAGAAGACTTTTGTGATAAATCATCTGGTCTTTAGTACACCAACAAAACTTAATTCAAACTGTTTAATAAAAACTCTCTTTTAGTGATAGTGCACGCAAGAAAGAGATTGCAAGAATTTTACTCCTGGAAAATTGGTTTTCGTGTTTATAGTCAGCACGTTTTGAGATCACGACTAAACTTGTATGGAAAACTCAAATCTGGCTTATTTGACAGCACTAAAATTGTTGCTATCTCCTTCTTTTGTTACTGACAGTAAAAGAGAGCTATAGATAAAATTAAGTTTAGTTGGTGTACAAGAGAATAGACCCCATTGCTTTTACTACTTGACAATTTAGCTTATAAGGCGTTCGCAAAGTTTCTCAGAGAGAGCATGCTTGAACATCGTAGACGAAATGACCTGCTAATGAGTTTCCCAACAGTGACAAATTGCCCTTCACTGTTGCTGAATGAATGACTGCACCGGCAGGTATGATGAAATTACAATCTCATTGATTGGCTTTAGTTAGTTCATTCACCGAAATTTAGTTACCTTATTTTTAAGGGGACGACAACTCGATTCAACATTTAAGATGCAGCTGGTGATGCGGACAAGACATCATGGATCTAATACTGGCCCGTAGATCTTATCAACCTCAGATATCCGACACACCATGATCTGCATATTAAGGTATCGTATCAAATAAATCGAAACTGGGACAAGACTAACTCAAATGTACCGTGTAAAGCCTTGTGTGGACCTTTTCCAAGGCGACATGTGTATCCGCTTTTATTATAATGCAGGCGTGTAATACTTCCGAGACTAGATGATTTATCATCTGATAACGTAAGGAAGTAAGAAGCATAGGAGTAGAATAAAATATATACCAAACCGAGCTTGCCTTGGGTTCCTGAATCATAGTTTAAAGATTTAAACTACGTATAAGTTCTAATCAGGCGATGGTCAAACTAAAACGGCGTTGCAACTAGACAACAGTCGATTTTCTTCAAAACAGTAAAATTTTCCTTAGTTCACCTGGACCGCACAGTTTCGGACATTAGGTACTTTGGGTACTTCAAAGCGAGCATTTCATGAATAATTTAGGAATGCGGGCACCTGTCTAAGCGGGAGGAAACTTTGGTTTCCCAAAACTGACTTGTACTATCAAACTTTGTTGCAAGTCGATCGAAAAGCCGTAACAAATTTACAACTCATCAAGGGAAAATGTGAAAATTATGTAGATAGGATAATGTTCTGACAAACCAGTGTAACTTCCCGCGACTTAGTCTGCGTTGAGCACAATTCCTTACAAACTTCACCTTCTCGCTGCACCATCTACTTGTGGAATTTTAGAACATTCTTTCTCACACCAAAAGGAACCTAACTACTTCAAGTCTTTAGGACTTACGGTTAGGCCGGGCATTGATTGTCAGTCAGTCAGTGTTTTATCTAAATTGATTTCTAAACATTTCTTCTCCACCAGTTCAGAGTGTTTTTCTTAAAACTTAATTTGTGTAAAACTATTTCCAACGAAAGTTCGCTACTTATCCGCAATAAAATAATAACATGAAAAGACTATAGTCAGCGATTACTGCATTTAACCGCATTTTTATTACCATGGAGACAACTTCACATAAATTTGAATATATTTGGAATGTTAAAATTGATGTTGCCAGTAATGGTATGATCGCGTGAGAACGACCATACAGGTTACATAGTCTTACTTCCTAGCTGTATATCTTGACAAGATTATAATGACTGTAGCACCGTCATGTATGAATTGCTATTTTATGGCCTTGTGTAATACTTAACAAGGGAGATCAATGAATGAAGAAACGCATCGTCACTGCTTATAATTAATTTACTTATAATTAAGTTATCCCTTTTGTGACAATGTTCACCGTGCAAGAATTAAGTCGGACTTAGCTTTCTCTGATCAGACCAAGTACATCTTAGTACCCTCATTAGACTTCTTTAAATTAAATTTTAAACATTCAGTCAAGCTGTTCCAGTGAGTAGTTTTGGTGAAAATCATTAGAAGTTCTGTTTGTAACAATTAAAAAGTAGGTAACAAACTATTTACAGAATAATTGATAAACATTTAGACAAACTACTTTATCATCTTACTCGCTGACATATTCCTAAATAATTAAAATATCTCATAGTCATAAACAGTAATTCAACATGGTGGATTACATGGCGCCTGAAAGTGTGCCTTACAAAGAGTCGAAATACGAGCAGTGGGAATTCGTACTCGAACAGTAATCAGTAATTTGTGGTTCGAAGTTAGCCATGTTTGTCTTTGGCGCTAGTGGTTGACGCATTCTTTACCCAAGAACCTCTCAGTTTCGTGTCATTGTTTTTTTTGTGTCACCATTGTCTGTGGCATTGTCTTATACCTCTTCAAACGCACTTCCGCCCCACTCGTTACACAACGGTACGCTGGAAAAAAATGCTTATCACCGTCAAGTGTTTTATCTTGTGCAATATTTCTTTATCCATTTTTAAGAGTAGTAGAGTTTCTGTGAAAGGTCTCGTCCGGGTAAGTGCCACCACCATGCCTATCTCTGTCGTCAAGCAGTAACGTTCTCATTACTGTGTTCCGATTTCAAGGGTATGGTTGCCGTTGAAATTACAGGCACATCGGATCTTTCATCTTGATATCTCAGGGAGGTAACGCGTGAGTGATACCTCTGGTATTGCAAGCGTACATAGGCTACGGTAACCGTTTACCACCAGGTGGGCCGTTAGTTAGCTTGCCTATTAAGAAGCAAAAAAAAAAAGGTATACCTCAGACAAAGTTGACTACTTGTTAAGGTAGGAACTAAAAGTAATCCGTGGTAAGATCTTGTCCGGCTCTGAGATAAGAACTCTCCGACGGAAGCAGGCTATGATGTAAGCTGATTCTTCCTCATCAATATCCTATAAAAGTCCACTGCCGGAACACATACACCAAAGACTTCCTGGAACCTTAACGATGTTATCGATCCATTGGGGACCTTGTCCGGTTCTAAGTCGTCATTCAAGAACCATTCCTAACAGTGTAGCATCGTTCAAATACGTAGCATAGATTCAGTTCCTATACCAAAGTAAGTGCTGTAACGGTTTATTCAAGTTTCAGGGATAGCAGACACTACTTATCCTCGAGTCGCTAACTGTTGCCTGTTTCTGGCTTACTTAAGTATGTATTATATAAAAGTCAATGCAAGTATGTAGCTTTTAAGATGTATAGTAAGTAAGTCATAATGTAGGCAATATAATAATATAGCGTTTTCATAGTATGTGGTACAACACTTACAACCCCTTGTAATCTTTCGTACAGTCCGTTCCATCTAAAGGTTATCTGGTAGAGATCGCAAATTAGCGATAACACCGCCCATTGTACAACAGTGTCAAAGTTTGTGCTATTTATTTAAAATGAAATATTTGGTGTGCAATAAAGTATTTTCTATATTCTATCTAGACCAAGGTGAGAACTAGTAAGTGAGTCAGAAAAAACCAAGAACTCTTGGGTTTTGGGGGTTTTTGTGACTCACTGCGGCGATTATGCAACCGAATGACGACATGGATGATTTCACGTGTTATTAACTCTTATCAATGTTTGTACAGCTATACTAGTTCACTTACTGGTTAGAAACTCTACTAAAATAACTAACAAATATACATTCGGATACTATTTTTTTAATCGGATCTAAAGATTGTAGATCCGATTAAAAAAATAGAAACGATAAGAATAAACAGGTGTAATATCCAATGATGAAAGTTTGAGCAATAATATAGTAAATACAAATAGAGAGAAGTGAAGTCGCTTGCACGTTTCACTTACCTACATAAACTGACGCCTGCTTTTCGGTAACAGTAATGCGCTAATTACAATTATCATTAATCTGAAAACGTTTTTATAAATTTGGGATGCAAGGAGTCTGTTTATATTTGAGGTACGAGGTTGTTTTAGTGTGCTTGATACAGCCTCCCTCCAAACGACTTTAAAAAAATTATGTGATTGGAATCGTTTTGTACAATGTCAAGGAAATATCGTAGATAAGTTTTAACGCAACACAAGACTATACGTGATGAAATACATCGAGATTTTAGAAGCCCCACTTTAATACCACGTAATTTCTTGACACTTTCACCAGGAAACCTCGACTGTTATTATGTTGGCCACTTGCGGTCAAGGTCAGCTGTTTCATGATTAGTTTGACCTTTAATTGTAATGCGCCATTGCGCAATTTACAAGTATTTTCAACCATCCCAGAACTTACGATTCGGAACACGGCAAAGTCCATGGAAAGTTGAACCGCTTGGACAATAAATGTTCTCGAAGCATCCATAATGCTTGCAAAATATTGCTTTGATTGACCTCTCAAATTGAGGACGACTATTCAATGAAACGAATAATACTTGGATAAAGCTAAGTTTTATAGTGAGTCCGTATAAACCTATCAAATCGAGGATAACTTGTCAATGAAAACGGTTGATTAATTGGAAGAAGCTACGTTTTACGAGAACACGTAACACGAGTGAGCAGAGACTTCACGGACGGTGATGAATGGTATAATTGAAAAACACCGGATGGTTGTTTTTTTTAAGACTGATGTTATTTTTGCAATTTTTATGGTCTCTATAAAATTCTTTTAAATAGGAAGGAACATAAAACCAGGAAGTGTTTTCATGAAATCAAACTGTAGTGGTTGGTAGTAATTTTAAATTTAATATACGGCTAATACGATTTTCAAGATTCGGAGTTCTTGTAGAGCTTCGAAGTTTACTACGAAACGTTTTTGCACTTCCCGTCAGCTGACATGACACTGGCGTTAAGTATAAGACTGGCGTAAAGCTCTCAAATACTTAAGTTCCAGTGAATAAGTTCCAAAAGTATATCTGACAACAGAATTGGGACTAGAATGATGACGAATAAAATTAAAGGTGACATATTTAAATCTGATAGGAATATGCGTGCTTATAATTATGTCGAATAGAAATAAGAAATAGCTATTTGATTTAAGCAAAGTTTTTTTTAGGCTACGAGTCTACTACATTCGTTCAGCCGAAACTTATAAAAAAATAATATAAATGCTGGACATTTTTCATACAACATCATCTAGCCTCAAACTAAGATTTATGATTTATGGGAACTACATGACTGATATACTAATTATATACTTTTTTGTAAACACCTACATATTATACATAGGAAACACCCAGTGCCGAGAAAAATAATTGCAAACATTTGTCGAATCGAACCCGCAACCGTCTGCGTCTCAGGCGGGCCTTCGCCCACTGCGCCACAGAGGTCGTATTATATCTACACATTATTATTGGCAGCCTTTCTTTAATAGAAATCACATCTATAATAATGATAATTTATGTTAACAAAGATAATGATCATAAATGATTTTAGCCTTGACTTTGGAATGAACAATCCTTCACCGTAACCTGTAGGTTTGAATGTATTCAAAGCTGAAACATTTGCATGTCTTCGATATGAAGATTGCGGTTGACGGCGCCATCTATGTTATCGTTCGATGAACAAAATTACGTAGAGATACTTCGCACGGTGTAGATATAATACTCAGACAACGGTTTCTCTTCCAAATCGGAATTAAAGTTCTGTTCACTGCCACTAGATGGCAGTTTCAAGTAAAATGGTTATAACTAACTTTTTGATAAGTGATTTGACTAAGTGATAAGAGTCAACTATGTATTTATTCATATTGTAAAAACGTGATTTTTCACGTACCGCACTATCGGTGCCTTAACCGATAGTGCGGGTACGTGAAAAAACCCGTTTTTACAATATGAATAATCAAATTCACGATAGTTTTTAGTCAACTATTTAGTTCAAATTGATTCAGTAATTTGCACGAAAAACAATTAACTCCGTGCGTGAGTTTCAAAATACTGTCAAGTAGAGGTACTCACCGAGAATAGCTCTCAGATGTCCCTCGAGGGTCTGCAGGATGGTCATCTTGATCTCCTTGACATCCTTTCCCAGGAACTGCTCACATGCTGTAGTGAGGAGCTCGTCTTCATTCATGATCTTGCACTGCGCTACTCCGGTAACTGTGAGAGGAACGCCTTGTGCAGTTTCCACGTACTCACACATCGGGTTAAGGGTCATAACCTGGGGATGAATAATGGGGATGATAAATCAGAAATATTCAAGGGATAACTTGGAGGTGTGAATTTAATAAAAAATCCACTAGACAAGCCGCTAAACTTTTCGAAGTCAAATGGTTTTTATTCCTTGAGACCAATCCATCCTGACAAGGATCTTTTATAAAACAATGTAAACATTTATTTATCCCGGCATTTCCATATGACCAACATTTGATGGCCCCAATGTTGAATTATGTGGCTATTGACCACATCGTACATTCCTCAACAGTGGTAGAACCCCAGAGAAGAATCTCTAATAAGCTTTTGGTGATTGTATTACCTCGAGGGAGATACGCTGTACATCTGTGACCAGCCACCACGCCCACGCCCAGCCGCCCACTATCGTGGACTTCGTCGTGGAGCCGCAACATCCTCCTGCAAACAAAACAATAGTCAGACATGAGTGTGTATATTTTAATGTTTAAAAAGAACGTACGATAAAAAAAATAAGCGCTAGAATGACGATCACGAAGGCATGTCAAAGCCTTTGACAGAGCTTGGTGGGAGATATTGACAGATGGTTGGTGGGATTTGCCCAGCAATGGGATGATACAGCTAGAATAAAAAAACCCTGCGATTGGACAGTGCAGAAAGGATGGATCTTTGTTTCCGGACGCGTCCTTACAACATTTCATCTATGGCATCGAGGAGATTTGATTCCAAACCAACCGATTGCAAAATCGGATATATTGTGATGTTTTCCAAGTAGAAAGTGTATTAGTCACTATGCTACTTCCTTCACGTTTTCCTTATGCTCCACATAGCAAGGAGCGTGCTCGTATCCGACATCACAATAAACTGAGTGCACTAACCTCGGGAGGGAGAGTAAACAAGTGCACAAACGGGTTCGCCAGAACTAGTAACGGGTTGTTGATTATTAGTTGCTGGAAGTGTCCTTCCACTTTCTTTTTATTTAGTACTTCCGTCTAAAGATAACTCAGAACCTATTCCTTAACTTGACTTGAGCAGCGTTTACATCAAACAGTAGCTTGCCGTGGTATGGTATTCGTATGGTCTTGTCATGATGTGAACGGTCTAGACTTTAAGAAGCGGAGATTAATATTACTGGACTCTTGATTGCTTAACTATCCCATAACTTGTGCACCCTAATAACATTCTGATTGTTTTTCATCGAATACACTTATGAAATGTTACATCTATAAGATTTGTTTTTATATATTAACTTTACTGAGAGTCTGCACAACGTTTCAGATCTATGCAGCATAATTAAACAATCTCTCACTTCAGTGTACCGTAACTAATCATTTCATCGCGACTTCGGCTGCAAACTAAAACGTTATTCGAGTTCCATTAGACTCCACTCGACCGTTAGATGTAAAAACCAAATTCACTTTCATTACTGCTTATTACCGAGAGTTGGCAACCTTAATGCTGAGTGAAATAGTTTCATGATTAATACTTAGAAAGACTCTTAAGGCTCGAGTGACACTGGATACGAGATATAGCAATACGGGACAAGAGATCGTCAAAATAAATATTAAATTTGCTTCTTCTTATTCTTTATTCTTTATTGTACACACATAAAAAACAGACAAAAAAAACTTACATTTAGGACATGTACAAAGGCGAGCTTAACCCTAACAAGAGTTTTCTTCCAGCAAACCTTTGAGGTTAAGGACAGGTGAAAAATAAAGGTGGGTATGTGTCCATGTTTATTAATGTCACTGATAATTTTATTAGTACAGCAAGTGTCGGGTTTGTAAGAAAATAGAATTCGTTTTAAATAAAGTTTTCCTTAGGCAGTGATTCTGTTTGCTTTTGAATGCACGGAAATAATCTCCATACTGAGACCACAAACTTAATAAGACGTTCAGTTTTATGACATTATGATTTACCATAATTTAAGTTTCTCCATTACTTTCATGGTTGTCGTACGTTTAAAACCTATGAAAACGCTAAGTCTATATAAACTTGGTTACTACCAAATGAAATCGCAATTGGGATACCTTTCATAGTTCATTCATTGTATCACTGGTTATTTCTTGGTCAACCTACGTTAAATTGAGGTATCGTGGCTCCTAGAAGAGCCTTGTGACCGAAGGTGAAAGACCCAGTATTGTGAAGGAATAAAGGCCTTTTTTTTGTGAATAGACTTTAATTCTGCAGGTCCGCAGATGGACTTGGCCAGCGTCACCAGACTACGCGCCGAGGTCCGTTTATGCAAGACTAGCTACGCCACGACCACTCTCGGCCCCCAGCCCACTGCCTCGCATCGCCTGCCAAGCTATTACTTATTTTTCTCGGTTCCCAAGGGTCGTTGCGTGGTAAATAGCCTATAACCTTCCTCATGAAATGGGCAAAATCAAACGCAGACTATTAAATAAAGTATTTTTTTTAAATCTGACTGTTTCCAGAGATTAGAGCGTCCAAACAAAAAACAAACTCTTCAGATTTATTATAGAAGATAATGTTTTGCTAGAATCCTATAAACGACTACTAGATATACCTACTCATAATTAATCAAGCCCCAAAATTATGCATTCAAAACAAACACGCTCACGACTGTGTTTCCCCATGGTGGACATCCTCAGATACATACTCAGTGAGTATATCTTTGAGGATACCAAGTAGGGAGTAGTCAGAGGCACGTCCAAACATTACATTTGGTACAAGCCCGCGTTTTGCAAGTAGTAAGCATTCCACGTGACAGGTTGCAAGCCCATCGCCGCTTATTGGAACACTAACTGTTGGCACATGCCTTCGAATTTTTGGTTCTAGGGCATGCCGTTTTCCTCACGATGTTTTCCTTCACCGTTTTGAGCACGTGTTAATGCGCATACAAATTTTTCGAGTGGAAAAATCCATTGGTGCACGACCGGGTTCGAACCCAAGACCTCCGGATCAGAAGTATTACAACAACAACAACTGAAGTGGCAAACGTACATACGGCCCACATATTGGTTACCGGTTACTTTATTAAGCACCTAATAAACTTCGTGACTAAAAGCACGTGCGACATTATCTAAGCTAAGCGCTTACTTTTTAGTATTTCCAAAAAAGGAACAATACTCTGGTATTCAACTCTCCCACCATTTCACTAACAGTTTGACGGCCTACGTGCGCAGGAGTCGGTAATCGTACGTCGAAGAAAGTCACCGTTACACCGTTGAATTGAAACGCTAGAGTTATAAGGCACGAAACTATTAGATTGGTTTCGTTTACAAAGAAACCAAATAGTCAATACAATCGTTTAAATTGAATTATTATCTCAGTAATTGTTAGATGTAAAGTTCAAAGAACGGTGTTCAAAAAAGTGACTCAAATGTCTAACAAAGTGATTTTATCTGTGTTATGTAGTTACCGTGAAAGTTAAAACACAAAAGGTAAGTGTTGTATTGATATTTATGACAAGTGTCAAAGAGGCAAGTGGTTCATTTTTTTCACTAAGTCTAAACTAAGGCTAAACTGAATATAATTTGTTAGTATTTTATTTACTTTCTAGCAAAGATTTTTTCAAAAACAATTGCTCATGTTGTTGTTTAAGAGCAAAAAACATATGTCAATATTTTTTAAATAATTATAAATAAATTCTCAACAGACACAGAAGCTACGAGTCGTAGTTTCTGATACCACAACACCCAGACCCGGAACAAATATCTGCAGAACATACAACATTTGTCCCGCAGCGGAAATCAAATCCGCACCACTTGTGTCGCACCTGGCATCATATTTACCCATCACAGTTTCATTTCTCTTCTCTTGTTTGTATCTGTTTTCAAAAACCTGTGCATACACTATATTCATGAATAGAAGGAAGGAGTTACAGTGCAATTTTTTTACGTAATAGAACTGAAATTCGGCTGCCTTTGTCCTTCTGCTGACGCGGCCTCATTTAATATTCCACGTGTAGTGTAAGTAATTGGCACAGAAGCCTATGTTACATAATAGTTTATTTTCACCGGAACTAGTTGTTATTCTGGATGCTCGCTGTGTAAACACTACGAAAAATATTCGGTCACGGCTGAACACACTCAATTCACTTTCTAACAAAAAAAATGAAAATCTGATAACACAGCTATACAATTTGTAAGAAAAAAAAGGTAGTCACGGACGAATGTTGAGTCCGACACATACTTTAATTACAAGCTTTTATATAACTTGCAACGTTTGTATGTTAGTTTGTTTGTTTAGGTCAAATCTCGCAAGCTGAATTAGAACCACTTCATCTTATCCTACGAAGTTGATTTTTTACATGTTGGTTCAGTTCCGATGATAATGCTTTTTTATGGTAAACATCCAGGCTCCAGATAAAGGAACTCTTCAACGTTCATCAGCACAGACACGAAATTTTGTATACGCATATTATAATAATAGCAATAATAGCTGGTTTTAAGTTTTACCATGACTTGGTAAAACTTAGGGTTAAATTTATTTTACTATTAATTTATTTTTATTTTTAGGTGCGCCGTTTTGCCAATGTACCATTGCTCATGATCTACGCAGATGGGTATTTTCACGTATGTGTCACTTAACCGATACGTAACTATGGCAATGCGTATTTAAAAAAAAAACCTTTTAGTTACTTGCCACTGACCATATGCACTGGGACCTCTCAATGCACTTTGTTGAAACTTAGATTTTCAGTTAATTCCACACTCTCTTGATCATTGTTATTAGAACAAGGAACATTAGCTTTTAGTAAAGCCATTGATAAATTCACTGATGGATAATGTACGTTTGTGCATAAATGCAAAAATACATATTATATTATTGATTAAATGCCCAGAAATCAATTTGAATATTTTTGAAGACTAAGTGTGTTTACGTCATTTCCGAGGAATCAGGCAACAAACAACTAACTGCCACTACCTGCTGAAATCTTTATATTCTTTTTATTTACGATTCAGGCGCACGCACAGATTGTCGCTTAATTGATTTCCTTTCTATTGAACGGAAATATTTCGTGAGATTATAGTAAAAGTTTCTTTACTAATTCAATATATTGCTAAGTGGTTCGTTCTTATAAGTCAATGATACGGAAAACCTTTTTGCTACTGACAAGATAACGGTTATGCCAAGCGGTTGTGTCACTGGGAATAGATGGATCTACTGTAATTGGATCATATTTAGACATCTCACAGTTATAGTGCGTCGTAGTAATAGTGGATGGCTCGTATTTTTACCAAAATCAATGAGAAACAACATTATAATTCATGAGTAAATTGAAAAGATAATAATAATAATAAATAAATTAATAATGCTGGACATTTTCACACAGCACCATCTAGCCCCAAACTAAGCAGAGCTTGTGTTATGGGAACTAGATGACTGATATACTACTTACATACTTATTTTTTTATGTAAATACATACATATTATACATAGAAATTACGCAGAGCCGAGACAAATATTTGCGGATACAAAACATTTGTCCCGCGGCGGGAAACGAACCGGCAACCTTCTGCGCCTCAGGTGGGCCTTTGCCTACTGCGCCACAATGGTCGTCAATAATATTGACACTGTGCATAACTAGTCGTTTTGCGCCCGACCCATATTAACCTATACTCATTATTATATTCTCATACATACCTACTTGTATTTATTTTAAAGACCTAAAAAGTGGGCCATCACAATGAGTTGACTTTGAATGCCAAACTGTTCGAGCGAACAGAAACGAGTCAAATAACGGTAACGCACCGACTGTTATCCGTGGCAATGAAAACACGTTTAAACACATTAATTATCTATCAATATAAAAATATTAGCAACGGTAACTCATCCCCTTATACTTCCTACTATAATATAATAAATGCGAAAGTCTGTGTGTGTGAATGTTTGTTACCATGTATCTCCGTAGCTACTGAACCGGTTTTGATGAAATTTGGAATGTAGATAGTTGAGGTTCTGGAATAACACAAAGGCCTTAGGCCAAAGGGAGTTGATTTTCGAAATCTAATTTTAGAAAATCAACCTCTAAGGGGGTTAAACAGGGTAGTAAAGTTTCTATGGAATTTTTTATTCCTTGGTTAGATTCGCTCAAAACTCGGTACAAACAAACTTAAAAATTAATTATAAAACACGTATTTTTTTATTTTTTTAAAACTACTCCTAGGTGTGCAATAAAGTTCTGAATTTTGTATGGAAAAAAAATATATTCCCTGGTTTGATACACTCAAAAGTTGGTGGTTTATCAACATAACACGCGGGCGAAGCCGCGGGCAGATGCTAGTTTCTAACAACACTGGCCAAATAAGTTCGAATACGCTAGTCGGCAAGAGTTTATACGACAGTAGCTAGTAAACAAGTTCTCAAGTTCTCGACATTTCTCGGTTGTCTTCACAATCATATTACACTTCGATGTTACATCCTCTAGATTTAATAGAACCTTGTAGTCCGCTTCTCACGTAGTGCATCGTCACAATGTTTATAGCATATATTTTTTAGGCTCAAAAAAGGCTGAAAAAATATGATTTAAAAACACTCACTCAGTAGGTAGTTAGATACTCGTTCCCATCACTATACCCACCGCCTGTGCGCGTCATTCGTTTTTCGTGTGCCGCATCGTCAACATCATATCAACGACCTTCTTTATTATTGTGGATTCTCTGTGTATTTGGAGTAAAAAACAGCTATGGGGAAAAGAAAACATAAGGATATTGATGGCAGCAGTAGTATCCGACGTAAAATACGACGATTGGAAAAGAAATTAGAACGAAACAAAGGTAAGTTTAAATACCTACCCGTATTTTACGCAATTGTGATAATGATTCCTTCTCGACAAACAATGATGAAATGTCGAACAGTACCGTCTTAACGTGATGATACCAGATATTATCCTGATGGTTACATGTTTAATTATTCCTTAATGTGGTGATACGAGATGTTACCCTGGAATAACTTTATTTACTTTCATAATGTGGTGATACGCGATATCATCCAGAAAGTAGCCTTTTCTACAACAGAATTTTTGTTTTTTTGTCCTAAACAGTTCGCAGCCGTAGATCGGAAGCTCGATCATCCAGTTCGGCGTCTGTCCGATACATTAGTGACGAGGATAGTATACCCGACACATATGTAGATTATGATCTTCTGGAAGAAGACTTACCGGAACATAACCTGACATCGGTAGTGAACGTGGTATCACCTACACCAACGTACATGGCTGCTCCAGACCAGATCAGTCAGGGCCCGGCATCCATTTCGGACCAGGCCCAAGTTTTGAACTCAATTTCGGTTCCGGACCCAGTCCCAGTTCCCGCTACACAGACAGTCGTACCAGATGAGATCTTGGAAATTTTGGGACAAGCTAAGAACTTAGAGGAGAAGTTAGGTGAAAAAATTCCTACAGAAATCTCTGAACGTTGGGGGCAGATCCTAGTCGACGGGCTCGATAAAGAACAGAAGGAAAACCTAAAGGACAAAATGTTAATTCCTGAGAATTTCCTGCTAGCCCGGGCTCCTCGGCTCAATCCCGAGGTAAGCGCCGTCCTAACAGAACCTGCGAAAAAACGTGATAAAAGACTAGAATTTTCACAAAATCAGCTGGGATCGGGCATAGCGGGATTGGTTAACCTCACCAAAGATTTGATACAGTCGGACGTGCCCAAACTCGAAATCATCAAGAAATTATCAGAGGTTGCTCAAATCTTGCTAGATTTACACTATGAGGATACAATTAATAGGCGAAAACTACTACTACCACTACTTGACAAAAGTTTTTGGAACACAACACATGGTGTTAAAAGAGAGACCTTTTTGTTTGGAGACAAACTTGGCGAAACCATCAAGAACTCAAAAGATATTGAGAAGTCTGGTCAGCAAATTAAAAAACCTGCCGCTCCGCAGCAAAGATTTCAACTCAAACCTCCAATCTCGGGAAACTCGCGATTCCCTCCTCGTCAACAGAGCAACTCGAAGCCAGCAGCAGCCCCGAGCCGTTACAACGAGCCGCAGCCTTCGACGTCAGCGAGGAGGTACCCGAGCTCCGCGCGCCCGCGCCACTACAAGCCGCCGCCGACCAAGCCCCGCGACCGGCGACGTCATTAGAGGTACCTCATGCTGGTAGGATAAAACATTTCTACCATAACTGGTTATCAATCACAAATGATCCAGTTATATTGTCCTATGTAAAGGGCTATCGAATTCCACTCATCAATTTTATACCACAAAATATTGAACCTGTTAACCCACCATTTTCGAAAGATGACATGAATAATTCTATGTCAAAACTTATAAATCTAGGAGCAATATCACCATGCTTTGAACAGCCGGGTCAGTTTGTCTCCCCTGTATTTTTGACTCCTAAAAGTAATGGAGGCCTTCGATTTATACTAAACGTTAAAAGCTTAAATAAATACGTAATGGCGCCCCATTTTAAAATGGAAGACATTCGTACTGCCTGTAAATTAGTAAACAACGGAACTTATATGGCGACTATTGACCTCAAAGAGGCCTACTTTCTAGTACCTATTCATCAGTCACATAAAAAATACCTAAGGTTCAGATTAGACCAACTTTATGAATTTAATTGTCTACCATATGGGCTTTGTTCCTCGCCATATGTATTTACAAAACTATTGAAACCTCTTTTAGCCTTTTTAAGAGGTCAAGGTCACACAATAGTAGCTTATCTTGATGACTTGTTGTGTATAGGTTCGAACCCAAAGTCATGTAAAAATACAGTTAACGCTGTACTGACAAATCTAGAACTGCTAGGATTCGTAGTAAATCGCGAAAAAAGTAATATGTCTCCAACACGGATATGTAAATTTTTAGGTTTTGAAATAAATACTTATTCTATGTCATTACAATTACCAACAGAAAAGATAAATAAGATCTTAAAACTGCTTAACAGAATAAAACATAAAGATTCTATTGTCATACGAGATTTTGCCAAGTTTTTAGGTACTCTTACTGCTTCCTGCCCCGCTGTGGCATATGGTTGGGTTTATACTAAACATTTTGAACGCGAAAAGTACTTAGCGCTTCAACAATCAAACGACAACTATAATTGTCGAATGTCACTTAAAAAATATCTACAAGAAGATTTTACTTGGTGGTCTGATATCGCTCATAAAGCACAAAATAGGTTACATAAAGATAATTATACGTTGGAAATATATACTGACTCATCACTGACTGGTTGGGGTGCTGTATGCGGTGATGACGTCACTAGAGGGCATTGGTCTGCCTCCGAAAAGACCAATCACATAAATTACCTTGAGCTTCTAGCTGCCTTCTTAGGCTTAAAATCGTTCTGTCATAATTATCAAAACATAAATGTGTTACTCAGAATCGATAACACCACTGCTATCGCATACATAAATAGAATGGGTGGAATACAATTCCCGCACCTCAACCAAATTGCAAGAGAAATATGGCAGTGGTGTGAAGCTAGAAATTTATTCTTATTTGCGTCGTATGTCCGATCACGTGATAACACAGACGCGGACCGGGCTTCTAGACATACCAACATCGATACCGAATGGACCTTAAACCAGGGTAGTTTCCAAAACATTGTTCATAAACTTGATCGACCAAATATTGATCTGTTTGCTTCTAGGTTGAACAATAAATGTGATCTGTATGTATCATGGAAACGAGACCCTGGCGCTTATGAGATAGACGCATTTACAATAAGATGGGACAATTTTTTTTTCTACACATTTCCTCCTTTTGCGCTCGTTCTAAAATGCCTTCGAAAGATTATACAGGATGAAGCTCGCGGCATTTTAATTGTCCCCTACTGGCCCAGCCAACCATGGTACCCCCTATTTAAATCGCTAGTACGCTCAGAAATTGTATATTTACAACCCAATAAAAACCTTCTAATGTCACCTTCCAGGGAACCACACCCGCTATGGCGCAACCTTACCCTGGCGTGCGCCATATTATCCAGCAAGCGTACCTAAGGCAAGACATACCTAGTGAAACTATCGATATAATGTTTAACTCGCTATCAAAAAGTACATTAAATCAGTATAACGTAGCAATAAGACAATGGTACGTCTTTTGCCAAGTTAATAATTTAGATTACTGTAATTCATCAATTAGAGAAATACTAAGATTCCTGACTGAGCAGTTCAAAAAAGGGGCTAGTTATGGTACTTTAAATTCGTTTCGTTCTGCGTTATCGCTAATTATTGGTAAAGATACTTGCAACAGCGAACTTATCAGTAGATTTTTCAAAGGTGTTTTTAAAATGAAACCAGTTTTTCCTAAATACCGCTCAACATGGGACCCAAACATTGTCTTGGAATACCTATCAAAAATACCTAACGAATCTGCTCCTTTAGATCTATTATCTAGAAAGTTGGTAACTCTCCTCGCGTTATCTACAGGACAACGTGTGCAGACGTTATCTGTTATTAATATCAGTTGTATTTTTAATGAAAATACCTATATTACCATAACTATAAATGAAATAATTAAAACATCTGTGCCTAACCGACGCAATCCAAAACTAGTTATCCCATTTTTTGTACAAAATGAACCCATTTGCCCAGCTAAAACTTTGATTTCTTACATTGAGAGAACTAGCCAATTTAGAAATCTTTCAAACACAAATAGACTGATTCTTACGGTGAAAAAACCTGTCCACAATGCAACTTCTCAAACAATTAGTCGATGGATTAAACAAACTTTACAAGATAGTGGCGTGGACGTATCTGTATTTACAGCGCATAGTACGCGCCATGCGTCCACCTCCGCCGCCAGCAGGTCTGGAGTCTCCATCGACATAATTAAAAGAACAGCTGGTTGGACAGGTAACTCTGTCTGTTTTGCTAAGTTCTATAACCAACCGTTACTTAACACTGAAAATACATCTTTCGCCGAAGCTATTTTGTCAAGTATATAATGTAACTATTTACTTTATCATTATAAAGGATGTAAATAGAAAAATGACATGTTTAATTGGTATTTGATTTTTGTCAGTTTGTTTATTACCATTTTCGTTAGTTACGATATGTGATTACCTAACTGTGATTGTGTAATTAAATGAATACTTTGCAAATTAATTGAATAGCTTTTATTCTGCAACAACGCTAAACATCTACAAGGTTCTATTAAATCTAGAGGATGTAACATCGAAGTGTAATTTATGGTTAAAAGAACTTACCTTAAGTGAATTTCTACCAAAATTACACGAGATGTTACATCCGAATAGATTTAAACTCCCACCCACCCAACACAGAAGACTATAATGCTCTGTGCTAGGATAACACCCATACTTAGTTGCAGAATGCAGGAAACTTACTCTGAAAAGAATGACGCGCACAGGCGGTGGGTATAGTGATGGGAACGAGTATCTAACTACCTACTGAGTGAGTGTTTTTAAATCATATTTTTTCAGCCTTTTTTGAGCCTAAAAAATATATGCTATAAACATTGTGACGATGCACTACGTGAGAAGCGGACTACAAGGTTCTATTAAATCTAGAGGATGTAACATCTCGTGTAATTTTGGTAGAAATTCACTTAAGGTAAGTTCTTTTAACCATAAATAATAACCACTAAATGAGCTGATCTAGCCACGGAATATAGCTTAGCCATCATTCTGTCTCCTTTGTTAGCCAGCATTTACAAAACGTCCAGCTTATTTGAAGTTTCATAATAGGTTTAATATAAGCTTTTATTCGGACTTTTTACAGTATTTCTTCGTATATTAACATATACGAATAGCATATAGTTATTCGTATATGTTATTTTTATTCCATTTTTGTTCGTCCGTTTGCCAGGTGGCAAAGAACTCCTCCAATCTCCTTCATTCTGACCTTTCTATGGCCACTCTATCCCATGTAGTTCCCGCGACTTGTCTAATGTCGTCATCCCACCTTCTCTGTGGTCATAATAGGTATTTTTTTAACGATAGAAAAGTATGTTTTGTGTTCAGATTATTGTGTCGAATAAAATGTATGCTATTTAATGAGGACAGCGCCTTGCGTGTTTCATTGCATGGACTATCACATACAGCACATTTCATGACGATAAATGGCAGGCGTAAGCCGTCGCGTGCGCATTAAAATTGATTTATTAATTTTGCGACTATCCAACAGATTATGGACAGGTTCTATACAACTGTTCATTACAACTAAAGTGTGATTTTTTTTGCGAAACAAGACGTCAATTTATTTATATTCCATATGATCCTTGTGATTTCAATGAATAAAAGAAAAAAAAAACAAGCTCACGACTGTCTTCCCAATGGTGGACATCGTCAGATACATACTCAGTGAGTAGATAGATATTTGAGGATACCAAGTAGGGGGTAGTCAGAGGCACGTCCAAATATTGCATTTGGTACATGCCCGCGTTTTGCACGTAGTATGCATTCCACGTGACAAGTTGCAAGCCCATCGCCGCTTATTGGAACACTAACAGTTGGCACATGCCTTCGAATTTTAGGTTATATATATATAACCTAATATAAATATATATATATTAGGGCTGATAATGAGCTTCTATTTACGCACTCTTGATGATTCTTGAACGACCAAAATGTAAAGGCCGGATTAACGCAGTTCATTTTCAGTTACACGTCCAAGATTCTTCTAGATCTCATCTCATAGTTCCGATTGAATTCAGGAAAAATGTTTAGCGTTAATAAGTTGCATGTAAAAATGAATGCGTCTAAAGAGAAGAGGTTATTTTGTTATATTTTAACTTTTTTACAGATATCTGAAACCAAATCACACGGCATTTTATGGAACTAAACTTGAGATAAATAAATAGACATCCAACAGACACATATGTACATAGTCCTGACCCCAAACTAGGATTTCCTGTGGGTATCAGGAACTACGAGTACCGTGGTACCACAACACCCAGACCCAAAACAACTATTTGCAAAACATCCAAACTTTTGTCCCGCTACGGGAATCTAAACCGCACCTCTTGGGTCACAGCAGCTTCTCACCCGCTGTGCCACCGAAGTCGTCATGAGATGTTAACCGAGAAAGTGATTCCCACCATTCAAACTACACCATTAAGTAAAAATAAATTATCCCCAGAGGCATAATAATACTTACATCCAGTTGTCAACCTTGCCAAGATCACGTGAATTCGAATTTAAGAAGAAATTTCCAATGCGTATCATTATGATTAGTAGCTGAAGCATTTAGCAGAAGCAATTGTAGAGGACTAATGTCTTTCTGGGGACTTCGCCTAAGCAGATTTGAGGCATAACGCACTCGGTGGCGCACCGGGCGAGTAGTCAGCTGAGACGCAAAAAGATGCGGATTCGATTCCGCGGACATATGTTTGCATGTTCTGCTGATATTCGTTCCTGATAGCCACGACATACAGAATCCTAGTGTGGGGTCAGGATGACTGTGATAAAAGTCTACCTTTTAGTAAAAAACTAAGTCACAACAGGTCTATGGAATATTTTGTGCGCAAAGTAGACGGTTTAAAGTTCGTATTTTAAAGTAGACGGGTAATAAGTGGTGCTATGTCTATTATTTCAGGAGGCAAGATGAGCTTGATCGTAAATGCAGCCGCGGACGTACTCTCTGGGACGGCTATAGCCGCTGCTGCAGGTACGCAGGTAACTACATACATCTACTAGCAAATTGGCATATTGGCAAGATATATATCTATACTATTAATAAAGCGCTATCTCTGGAACTGCCAGTCGGATTTGAAAAATTCCTTTTGCATTTTTTTGCCCAATTCTTCAGGAAGGTTATAGGCATATTAGGGAGTTGAGCAAAAGAAGTAATAGCGCGGTCGGTCCTCGGGGCCGAGGGCGGCCGTGGCACAGCAATGCATTAAAAACACAAGCAAGCGTTGCCCACAACCGTCTCCCGAATTACATAACCAGTGCGCCGTCGACGCAATCTTTTAAAATCAGGCTAAAAAACTGGCTTATCGAGCAAGCTTTCTACAAGGTTGACGAATTTTTTACAATAAAAAACTAAGTATTTGTAACATTGTTACAGAATTATTAATTTTAATATGTACCTACTATTGTTTTGTTTTTTGGTATTATTTTATTGACATGTAACAATTCGTTATTAATAAATGAATCTGAATCTGAATCTGAATCCACATTGTTCACTTTCCATCAGGCGCTTGCAGATCAGCTAATTCATATACCAATGCCTTATCACACCGTCATCTTGTTGGAAATCGATCAAGTGAGGGTCGTCATCCAGGTTTATCTGAATAAATAAACCGTTTCGACATTCTGAGATTACAGATTTAATAATACAAAAAAAAATAACTAAAGAAAAATTGCAGAGAATTCCCAACCGCCCCTAGTTCATACAGAGTTGTCTACTAAAACGAACTACCCGCAGTGAGGATAGTATTGAGAGAATAAGCAGTTTCGAAATTTCGATTTACAAAAAAAAGTCTTATTGAAAAATTGTATACAAGATGTCTTTCTGCGTGGAATTTGTCATCACCACATGTTAAAACAAAAACAAACAAACATACTCTTAACTGTATTCCCCAAGTAGGAGGTAGTTAGAGGCACGTCTAAATATTACATTTGGTACAAGCCCGCGTTTTGCAAGCAGTTAGCATTCCATGCGACAGGATGCACGGCAATCGCCGCTCATTGGAACATGCCTTCGAATTTTTTGTTCTAAAAGGCATGTCAGTTTCCTCACGATTGTTTGACGACTAATTTTTGCAAAAAAAATATAATCTAGTGGTTTGTGGCGATAAAACCTATATGAAACCATCCTTGATCAAAAGAAAATTATATTTTGTAGGTATCTGAAATTGTTGTTTTTTATGGAATTGTAAATGTATTTAGAATATTGTAATGTAGTACTTACAAACAACTTCATAAGGAAATAATATTAGATTACCTACCTACTATACCTACAACAAATGTGTTATTCCACTATATTGTACTTTTTACTGAATAAATACTTATACTTATACTTATACTTGATCGCATACAAAAAGATTGCAATAAAACCGTATTTCAGATAAACTTTTTTGTAGATAAATGGTAACAGAGAAAGAAGTAAACAACTTTTACGGCAAACGCATATACGGGCTTTTTTCGTAAAAAACTCATAGTAGGAATGTGAAGTAGGGTGTGTATAAAAGTATTCCATAAACTATCTAACTCGCAATTTCAGGTGGCATGGTTCATCCCAATGCTGGTGGCCGCCATAGCGTACTACCAGTTCGACCAGACGGATCCCGAGGGCCGGCCGGGGAACGTGGACGACGGAGTCCTGCAGACCGACTACGACTTTATCATAGTGGGGGCCGGGTCCGCTGGTCAGTGAGTATATCAACACTGATTCAACGTTACAAAGTCATCGTCAACGCCATTCCACTGCTGGGCATAGGCTCCATAAAGAGTGCCATAACGAACAATATTGGTCTACCTCCGTCCACCGGATTATCGTAACCTTTAAGATAACAGCTTTTCCTATACTGCGTTAAGATTCGAGAACCTTTCTTCCCGCAACGGTTGTCGTTTCTGCGAGCTATATGGCATGTGAATTTTCATGTCAGCTTGATAATTATACGATGATAATAAAGATTCATATCTAAGGTACCTACTTAGAAATCCAGAAGCTCAATGATGACGACCTCTGTGGCGCAGTGGGCAAAGGGTCGACTGAGACGCAGAAGGTTGCGGGTTCAATTCCCGCCGCAGTAATGTTTGTATGATCTGCTTACATTTGTCTGGGGTCAGAGTGTATTCTATGTACCTACAATGTTTAAAAAATGTATATAAGTAGTATATCAGTCATGTAGTTTCCATAATACAAGCTTAGCATACTAGATGCTAGGGCTATAGCATATATGGCTACATGATGTGTGAAAATGTCCAGCATTATTTATTTATTATTTTCAAATGTTTCATTGTTATGATACCGAAATATTCGGAAACTTTAAAGGCACGTGCGTGATATCTAAAAATCCTCACTATGGGGACCGCATTGTGAATTAGGCACGGCTATTTTGTTCAAGCTATTCGTTATAAACTACTGACGATGAATGTGGAATTAAAGCTCCTGTTTTTATATATTTCAGGAGCGGTAGTAGCGAATCGTCTTTCAGAAGTTGGAAAATGGAAAGTCCTGCTATTAGAAGCTGGCGGAGATGAGACTGAAATATCTGACGTACCGCTCCTCGCTGGATATCTGCAGCTTAGCAAGCTCGATTGGAAATACAAGACTGAGCCGCAAGGAACTAGTTGTTTGGGTAAGAAAATCTAAAAATCGTATGTGAGGTGACGTCAAATGTTGAATGATAACCATTATTAAGTCTGGTTGTAATTTGATATCAGCAGTCATTATGGACACGACATGATGGCCAAGACAAAGATAAGAGAAAGGATTAGCTTACAAGCTACAAATAACATGCTACAAGCTTCAACAGGTGTTGGTTTGTGCGTTTGTTTGTTGGTCTGTTGTCATTTAAAACGGCTTATCGGATTCGGTAGGTAAAGTTATATGATAGGATGGACTATCATAAAACATTACCTACCTAATGTTTTATGGTAGTCCATCCTACCTGTTCTGATTTCTTTATTTACATGACCTTATTTTCACTTTCAGCCATGGACGGTGGTCGTTGCAACTGGCCACGAGGCAAAGTTCTTGGAGGTAGCTCAGTCCTTAACTACATGCTCTACTTGAGAGGAAACAAGAAGGATTACGATTCATGGGAAGAACTTGGAAACAAAGGATGGAGCTACAAAGATGTGCTGTACTACTTCAAGAAATCTGAGGATAACCAGAACCCGTACTTAGCTGAAACGCCGTATCATAGCACAGGGGGATATTTGACGGTAGCTGAAGCTCCGTTTCATACACCACTGGTGTCATCCTTTATAGAAGCTGGTCTAGAGTTGGGGTATATGAATCGAGATATCAATGGAGAGAATCAAACAGGATTCATGGTAGCTCAGGGCACGTTACGCAGAGGCAGTCGATGTTCTACATCTAAGGCATTTCTCAGACCTGCCAAAGATCGAAAGAACCTGCATATTTCAATGCACTCTCACGTGACAAAAGTACTCATAGATCCTAGAACGAAAATAGCTTTTGGAATTGAGTTCGTGAGGAATAAAATGATTCATAGAGTCAGAGCTAGGAAAGAAGTAATACTTTCAGCTGGAACTGTCAACTCAGCTCAAATACTGATGCTGTCTGGTATAGGCCCGGCCGAAGAGTTGGCGAAGCATCGAATACCGTTGATACAGAATCTTAAAGTGGGAAGAAATCTCCAAGATCATATTGGACTTGGTGGACTAGCATTTATGATTCAGAAGGAAATTTCAATAGTTGAACACCGTCTTCACACTATGAGCACTTTGATGGAGTACGCTGTCTTGGGGGAAGGTCCGCTGACTATAATGGGTGGAGTGGAAGGCCTAGCTTTTGTCAACACAAAATATGCGAATGCGTCTGACGATTTTCCTGACATAGAATTCCATTTTATTTCTGGTTCAACAAACTCGGACGGTGGAGAACAACTTCGAAAAATTCATGGTTTGAAGGACACATTCTATGATGCTGTTTTTCGCCCAATCAATAACAAAGATGTTTGGAGTGTTATTCCTATGCTTTTGCGACCAAGAAGTAAAGGATTTATCCAATTACGAAGTGCAAATCCTTACGATTATCCTTACATTTATCCAAATTATTTGACAGATGAGATGGATGTAAAAACTTTGATTGAAGGAGTCAAAATAGCCGTTGCATTATCTAGAACGACAGCATTCCAAAGACTTGGCTCAGTTTTGAATAAACATGTATTTCCTGCTTGCGTCAGTGTGAAAAGGTACACCGATGCTTATTGGGAATGTATGATCAGACAGTATACCTGCACTATATACCATCCAGTGGGTACTGCCAAAATGGGTCCTTACTGGGATCCAGAGGCCGTCGTTGACAACGAATTGAGAGTGTACGGAGTGAAAGGTCTAAGAGTCATAGATGGGAGTATAATGCCTAATTTGGTGAGTGGGAACACCAATGCTCCTATTATAATGATTGGAGAGAAGGGTAGTGATATGATCAAAGAGTTTTGGTTAAAGCGTCGGATTTCTAGATACTACATTTAAAGCAATTTACTTCGGAGAAAATAGTACATGGATTTGAAGTAATTAGAGAGTGTTTTATGGTTCTGAAATAAGGAACGCTAAAGTGGTTGTTTCTCAGTGTGAAAGCAGATCGAATCGTTCGATTACCATCTGTACCGGAGCGCTGTTTATTAGATCGTAGAGCGTACAAATTTAAAGAGTTAATTTATCAGTATTATAAGCAAGAAGGTATAAATATATTTATTTTAATTTATTGAAATCGGTCCCAGTGTGTACGTTAGTTTATAATGACAATAAAAACAATGAATTACAATACTTTTATATGATTTCTCACTAACAAAGATCCATTCATGATAACTAGGTCAGATGTACATTTTTGTGTCGTAACTTATTGGAAATGAAAAGACGCTCCAACGCACTGTGAGCTAAAATGCTGAATTGGCTCACTTGTGATATGAAATATAGAGTGTATAATAAGATAGAGCAGTACAGCTAAAATAAAAAGACTGAATAGAAGGCCTTGGCCGAAGAAAGGATTTTAGTTATGAATCGAATACGACAATGACAAGAATGGCAATTACTTGCAAATCGCAGGCATGTGACTTATGTAATGTTAGACGTGCTTCTGACTAACCCCTAATTAGTAACCTCAAACATATGAGCTATGTATCTGAGGATGTCCATCATACAGTCATGAGAAAATGGGGTATACAGACGTGAGCGTGTTTGTTTTTTGGAATACCACAGGCTAATTTGCACAACATTAAAAACGACAATGCAACGACTATAGGCCTATCTTACACTGTAGTTTTTTAAATAAAATATTTCAAAAAGAAATGCCTCGAATTGATCGAATTGATTTTATGTCTGTGCTCGTCTGGTATTCATATCTTACGCGACTTCCGTGTTACAGGTTCACTGTGAGCTTAAATGTTAATTAAGTTGAAAATTCTTTGCATTTCGATGTTTAATTTTGCTTCTTCTTTACATTGTATGAACTCTATACACTGATTGTAAAATTACCAACGTAAACAAAGCCACAAGTGCTGACTCTACAAAGTAGAATCGTCTGGAGTACAAAAGAACCGTACCGTCAGTAGTGAGATAACTTCCAACAAGATGTCAAGTGAAACTAAACTGGTTGTGAAAAGCATACTCTCAAATTCTAGGATTACGTTAGGATTGTTGCCTGGTCTAGGGGTTTTGATAGTGCTGCGTATGGCAATACACCTCTACCGGCCAGATATAGAAGACATAGAGCACCGGGTACGAGGTCGCCCCCTGGAGCAAATACATAAATGCTACGACTTCATAATAATAGGAGCCGGTTCGGCCGGTGCCGTTCTGGCAAATCGATTGACAGAAAACTCCGAATGGAAAGTACTGCTGATAGAAGCTGGAGAAGATGAAAACGTATTATCAGAAATCCCAATGCTGTTTCCCGCGTTGCAACTATCATCAATAGATTGGCAGTTTGAGACGGAGCCTGATGATGGATATTGTTTGAGTATGATAAACGGAAGGTGTAAGTGGCCGAGAGGCAGAGTGCTTGGTGGTTCCAGTGTGCTCAATGCTATGTTATATATTAGAGGTAACAAGCGAGACTACGATCGTTGGGAACAATTGGGCAACATCGGCTGGGCGTACGAAGATGTGTTCTCATATTTTTTGAAGTCAGAAGACAATAGAGTTCCCGGTTTCCAAAATGATCAGTACCATAAAACAGGAGGACCTTTGACAATCGAGAACTTTGCCTATCAGCAACCCATAACGAGTAAAATATTAGAAGCGGCAGAGCAAATGGGCTACAATATTTTGGATGTAAATGGAGAACAGCAGACGGGGTTTACGCGATCCCAAGCGACATTACGAGATGGTCTTCGGTGCAGTACATCCAAGGCGTTTTTGAGACCGGCAGCTAAACGATCAAATCTTCACATCAGTACTAGTTCTTATGTTGAAAAGATACTGATAGACGAAAATAAGGCTGCGTATGGTGTGAAGTTTGTAAAGCATGGAAAACAACATATAGTGAAAGCAAGTAAAGAAGTTATACTGTCCGCTGGGGCGATTCAGTCCCCACAATTGTTGATGCTATCTGGAATTGGAAACGCCGAGCATTTGAAAGATCTAGGAATCTACCCTATTATGCATCTCCCGGGTGTTGGAGGCAACTTACAAGATCACGTGGCAATGGGTGGTCATTCATTTCTATTTGATAATCCAAACGAAAACGGCACAGACTATTGTTTTAATTTGAACACCGCACTGAGCATTGGCAGTCTGATAGATTTTACATTTAACAAGAAAGGATTATTGTATAGTATGATGGAAGCTGAAGCGATGGCGTTTGTGAAAACTAAATACCAGGACCCAGATGATGACTACCCAGACGTTCAATTTTTTATAGCACCCACAGCTGACAACATGGACGGTGGTTTATTCGGAAAAAGAGCGAACGGACTTACTGACGCGACCTATGCCGAGTTGTACGAAGAAATCTTGTACAAATCATCATTTTCTGTGGTACCATTATTATTACGTCCGAAGAGTAGAGGATACATAAAGTTGCGCGATACGAATCCGTATTCACCTCCAGTTATAGTTCCTAATTATTTTTCGGATCCGGAAGATATCGATATTTTGGTAAGTATAAAGATAATTAAAATTATTGTAGTTTGGTATAATTTAAGGATATCCATTTTATATTTATGCATGTAACATTTTGGAGATTTTTAAATTGAGCTGTACGAAGTTATTATCAGGCTTTATTGTTTCCAGATTGAGGGAGCTCGTATAATCCAAAGACTGGTCAACCAAAAAGCGCTACAAGATCTAAATACTCGTCCGAATCCTCGGCGCAACCCTGGCTGCGCAGAGCATGACCTGATGTCAGACGAACATCTGAAATGTCAAGCTAGACACCACACTTTGACCATTTACCACCCAGTCGGGACGTGCGCTATGGGACCATCTGAGAACCCAGCTGCGGTCGTTGACCCTAGGCTGAGAGTGAGTATTCATTAGTTAAAGATAAGATAATGTTTATAATAGGCAAGGATGGTCTGTATTAAGTTATTATTCATACAATCATGTTATTATTCTTTTCAGATTCATGGAATCAGAAACCTAAGAGTAGTAGACGCGAGTATAATGCCTACAATTGTCAGTGGTAATACAAATGCACCAACAATCATGATTGCTGAAAAAGCTTCTGATATGATCAAGGAAGATTGGCACACAAATGTCGCAAGTACCTGCCCTGAGGAATATGAGATACATGAAAAGAACACTGAGGATGAAGCTCCCGAAACAAACGTAATACCTAATCTGTTCAATGAAACTACTAGTCTCTTCACTTATTTCGCCGATGAAAGTACTAAAGGTTCTAACGAAAATGTGGAACAACCTAAAATCAAGGAAGACAGAAAAACACAAGTATCGCTACTTCCTAAGGAATATGAGACACGAAATAAAGGAATAACACCTGAAAACGATCTGTCATACAGCGAATCAAATACAAACATCTATGAGTTCGATACAAACCCTTCGAACTATTATCCTGATACATCAATGGTTAACTACGTCAATTCCATACCATATTGGTATCCAAATATTGTGCGCGGTCAACTTATACCAGTTAAGGAACCATCCCAAATACCAGGAAGATATCCTTTTTATGGATACGGTAATTTTAATCCGAAATATAAACCAGCTAAAAACAGACCAGCCAATCATAATTATTATCCTGTGACGCATGATTACGATAACAGAATACCTGTTTATTACGAGACAGGGAAAATAATAAAACCACAGGGTCAGAAGAAGTGTAGGGTTTGGTACTATGATGGGGAGAATTATGAAGTAGTAGTATAAAGAAGTAAAATAAAATTATTATTTTCAGAAGTTTAATAAATAATTTTCATATTTTTATAACAATCAATGGTTCTTGTTTTATTTGCCTCAGTCTCCAAGGTTAGATTAGACACTAGGTAGTGTTATAGCAGCAAAGTGACCTCGATTACCTATTTTTAGTTTTGGTAGCTGATGCATCTGAAAACGCTTGTCTCAGTGAGTGATCTTGGTTACCTTAAGCCCTTCACACGCAGGACAATGCATGTGCCAACAAGCTGGCACGCGCATGTGTCAAGGATAACATGCGTATCATACACATTTACTTGGCCCAACGCTTCAAAAGAACCAACGCCGACGAAAACCCCCAATACACGTTGGTCATGGCATGAGCATTAGAAAAGCTATTGGAACATTCACGTATTGTGCCAACGTGTAAAAAGCCCTTTAGCATACTAGACAACAAAGAAAATGGTTCTGAATAGAAACCTGATCCCAAAAGAGATATCACATTATTCTTAAGATGCTACAAAACTAACCCGTCTCAGTTCGAAAATGTAAGAGGCACTAGTTGTTGTTTTAGAGACATAATGATCTCACACTATTATTCTTACAGTGTTATTCTATTAAATACCTACTAAGGTAGAACGTTAAGATTACAAATTAAAAAAAAAACAATTGATCTTATAATGTAAGTATCATAATATTCGTTAAACGAGCAATGTAACGTATATTGCATAGGTTTAGTTAGGTACGTCCTGACAAAATCCAAAATGTAGTTTCTTGAATTCTAATGTTGTGGTGATTGTTGATAAGTGAGCAGATATGCTGAAAAATCGCATCGCATACAAACTATAAATGTCGACAAATGTGTAAGAAATTTTTAGATGGTTAATTTAAAAAAAATAGAAAAATAACTAAGAAAACAGGAAAAAACCAGATGTGCTGCCTTTCTAAAATTATTGTTTAACTACAAGAATAATACAATTTGATTAATAATCTATCTAGAATGCGTAGGTAAAAAATATCTTAAGGGAGGACGTTACTTTAATTGTTTGCTTCGAACGCGTCTAATCAACGTCAAAGAGAATAATATTTTTAGAAAACTAAACGATCTATTTAGGTTCCAAAATTCCAGTTCCTAAAAAAGCCGGGTTGTCTAATACTTTCTCATTATTTAACAAACCTCAGCGCCTGCCAGCACATTAGCAAATTGCTATTAACTCAACAAAGGCGCAAAACACACAAGGGATTGTAATTAGCATATTTTTTACTTCAGATTTCGTGCACATCATGGCTTTTATGATGGGAGCCTTAGGAGATACCATAGCATCGTCATGCCCAGCAGCATTCTCTGGAGCCAGCGGAGCGCTCTTTGTGAATGCAGTTACTGCAGTAATCGCTGCACATTGCGGAATCCTGAGTGACAACCAATGGCCAAAGGACAATAGCCAAGAAATCCTTCAAAACGTTCATGGTATTTTATTATGATACTATAATATATGAGTCGCTCATTGAACTAAACAACTTGTAAAAACAAAATACGTAATTGATATTTTCAGATGGTCTAGCGTACGATTTTATTGTAGTTGGAGCAGGTACGGCAGGATCAATTGTAGCGAGTGGTTTATCAAAACAATTTCCTTCCCGATCTGTACTTTTGATAGAAGCTGGAGAAAACCCAGGCCTTGATAGTGAGGTGAGATTTAAAGATTCAAATCTTCAAAATTATTAAACTATTATTTATTGTAAGGGTGACAACTTTAAATGTTTCACAGATTCCAGCATTTTTATTCCTCAATCAAAACCAAAGCATAGATTGGAACTACAAAACAAATCCAGATAACAGAAGCTGTTTAGGTTTTAAGAGCAATAGCTGCATCTGGAGTAAAGGCCGTGCTATGGGAGGATCAAGTTCTATAAATGCCATGCTTTATATAAGAGGTCATCCTGATGACTATGATAAATGGTATGAGGCTGGTGCCAAAGGGTGGAGCTACGCCGATTTGAAACCATATTTCAAGAAAATCGAAGACAAATTACAGCTTGAAAAGTGTGAAGTTCAAGATAATCCATGGGATATAACTATCAGGACAGCATGGAATCAGTTAGGATTCGAATCAAATGATAATAACAACGAGGCCAGCATTGGCACAAAGAAAATCAAGTTGTTGACTAGAGACGGCAAGCGATTAAACACCGCCGAAATCTATTTAAAAGAGAATAATAATTTGCATGTTATGAAAAACACAATAGTTAATAAGATAATAATTAATGCAACATCTAAAACATTAAATGCAGTGGAAATCCTCCACGCAAGCGGTATCAGCGCGAACATAAGTGTAAAGAAAGAAGTTATCTTGTCGGCTGGATCGATTGCTACACCACATATACTGATGCTTTCTGGTATAGGTCTTAACACAAACCTAGAAGCTATTGGCATAAAATGTTTGGCAAATCTTTCAGTGGGTCAAAATTTACAAGATCACGTTATACTCCCAATATTTCTTCAGACGGATTTGGATACTAAAATGTCTTCACAAGAGCTTCTAACATTTATGATCCAGTATATGTTAACTAGAACAGGACCCTTTTCTAATATAGGAATTACGGATTTCATGGGATTTATTAACACTGGCAATTTCAGCAACTATCCAGATATTCAATTTCACTTTACATATTTTGTCAAGAATGACAAATTTATGCTAGCACCATATTTAAAAGGTGTTGGGTATAGAGACGAAATAATCCAAGCAGTTATTAATTTAAACAAGGAAAGTGATTTGCTTGGCATGTATCCGACGTTGATTCATCCTAAGTCCAGAGGCGAAATCTTACTACCCAATACCAAAGCAAAGCTTACTATAAACTCAAATTACTTTAAAGATCCAGACGATTTAGAAACTCTAATGAAAGCTATAAATTTTATACGAAAGTTGGCAAATACCAATAGTTTTAGGTCTTTGGGTGTTAAATTGGTTTCTTTGAAAATACCAGGATGCTTAAAATACTCTGAAGCATCAACTAATTACTGGGAATGCTACATAAGGCATATGGCGACAACGATATACCACCCCGTAGGTACAGCAAAAATGAGTCCTCGGTCTGACGAAGGTGTCGTAAACGAAAACTTACTAGTTCATGGATTTAGCAACTTGAGAGTTGTTGATGCTAGTATTATGCCTACAATACCGAGTAGTAATACTATGGCACCGACAATGGTTATCGCTGAAAAAGCAGTTGATATTATTGCTAGACATTACAGAGATAGGAGTGAGCTTTAGTTCGTTAAACTCCAATAACCACAATCATAATAATATGGCACCGACAATGGTTATCGCTGAAAAAGCAGTTGATATTATTGCTAGACATTACAGAGATAGGAGTGAGCTTTAGTTCATTAAACTCCAATAACCACAATCATTATACTATGGCACCGACAATGGTTATCGCTGAAAAATCTGTTGATAATATTGCTAGACATTACAGAGATAGGAGTGAGCTTTAGTTCATTAAACTCCAATAACCACAATCATTATACTATGGCACCGACAATGGTTATCGCTGAAAAATCAGTTGATAATATTGCTAGACATTACAGAGATAGGAGTGAGCATTAAACTTCATTCATTAAACTCCAATAACCACAATCATTATACTATGGCACCGACAATGGTTATCGCTGAAAAAGCAGTTGATAATATTGCTAGACATTACAGAGATAGGAGTGAGCTTTAGTTCATTAAACTCCAATAACCACAATCATAATAATTTGTTTACAATTGTTGTGATGGCAAAGCATTTTCTCAAGAATATATATATTGGGTTATGTACAATTGTTAATACATACTTGTAGTATTAAATTAATTACTGGATTTATTATAACTTACAATTCAATTCAATAAACAATATTTATTTATTTCAGACAAAAATAGTCAATATTTTTTGGTAGTAAGTAATATAAAAAAAACATAAATCTAGGCCATTGAGATGTCAGTTTTACTCCGACCAGCTTATACGAACCAACGAAATAGAATGACATCCGGTTCAGTACCGGTCACTTAAAAAAAAGTGACCCCCCAAGGTCCCAGCTAATCTGTTAAGAAAACGTATAGACAAGCAAATTCTAACTAGTTTAAATTAGTAAATATATAAAACTTAAAACTATAGAAGATTTTACTAACTTAATAAAAATAGTATCACTGTACGATGATGGATGAGGTGAGGAAGTTACACTATAATTTAATAAAACAACGCACACAGTTACATCAGACCAGAGTGGCCTTGGAGACGCTCCGATGATCTCCTTATGATGAAACGGAATTTAGTATAAAATGTTTGGGAAACAGTAAAATTTTATTTATGTTATCATTTTTGTTGTGCATTTTTAAATTTTCATCTAATAGTTTTCATATTACAGGTCTTTACAAATATGTTCGTTTTACGATCATGTATTTGTTTATTGGTAATCAACAACGTTAATTTATCATCTAGAAAATAAAATTGTAATGGGGTAATCCCCCATTACATTTAATAATATAATGAGGTAATAATACAAAGATTATGTTTGAACGTACGTTATCAACATCATATTTTGTAGAATCTTTGATTCATCTTAAGGAGATTTGTTATCGCTCTCTTAATAGTAGGAAGCTAACAATAGGATGCTTCCGAAGCACAAGAACAGTAAGTACCATTAAAGGTTAAATGTTGACGAAACCGTATAGAGATGAAACTTTGTTGATCTCTAAACAACAACCAGGCAATCTAAGCCACGAGTTTTTCATAGTCACGCGTAGTTGAGTTCGAGTTTAAGTCAAGGGTGCTCGCTCTTGCAACACGCATAGGCAATTGACGTTTCGTCTGGTTTACGAAACAAGGTGCGAGCTTTTGGAATGCTAATCAATATGCAGACATAACAATACCAACAGTTGTAAATTATGATATTTTGACATTTTTTAAGTAATTTAGGTGGAGAATAATATCTTATTCAAAACATTACAAATCGTCCGACGAGGCGTGTCGTGCGGTAATTTAACTGTGAGTATAATTTCAATATATTCTTTAAAAAAATTGAAATGTATTGTATCAAATCTCTTCTAGTCCAGCCAAGCCATAATACTGCAAGCAAGAACGGAGACAATTTATAAATTATTGACAAATTCATATATCTTTCTCAACTCGTGAAGTACTCAATCAAAATCAAAAAACATCATTTGGGTAGTTTTGCAACTGTTTCGACGCGGACGGCGTACGTGAGATCAACAGCGTCATTCTGTAAGCGATCGAATGCTGTAGAAATATTACTGATTACGAAATGACGCGGCGAAGGAAAGCTATTTAGGACAACCCTCTCACTAAAACCTTTAAAAGGGATGATGTAATAAAAGCCTGCAGAAACTCGTGTGGTTTAGCGTCATTTTAGTTCTATCTCGATTTAACTAGTGCATGCAAGAAGCTTCTGCGAAAGAGCCACTTAATCCTTTTATCACACTGGTTTTTTTCAAAATTGGTCACTAGACTGCACAAAAAGAACCGTTGACACAACAAATAAATAGGTACCTAGTTAATTAATGTGTGGCCCCTTCTCTCTAATTACAGCGAAAAGAACGCTATTGAATTTTAAATAATAAAGTGGCGTCGATTTTTTTTATAAAAAAAACAAGTTATGAGTTGGGGCTGATCAAGTTTAATCGATTCTGATGACCATAAATCTAACACCTATTGGTAATTTCGATTAAAACGACCTTATGTAAATCGTTTACTTTCCAAGAGCACCTTGAAATTAGATCTACAGTTACCCGGCCTAGATTTGAAACGATATGACCTTAGTATTATCCTGCCAGAAATAACCTAGGTTTATAAATGAGTATTATCATGTAACTATTACCTTCTAGCACGAAACATAAAATCACTATTCGATGAAGGCTGGGTAAGAGTATAATTTGGTTCTTAAACTTAGATATCATCAGTTATCTGTAACGGAAAACAAATTGGTCTAGAGTGTGGACACCAATTCATGCACTTAGCCGAAAAGTCTCTTTACCTAAACACCCAACAGTCAAGTACGTTCATTTATTTATTTATTGCTTTATTATTATTCAATTATTTCAGATTATAAATAAAATCCATATAAAATTATTATTCACAAACTTAACACTATACATACATGCATGATTAAAAAAAAAAAAATGTCACAAGCAATTTTGAAATTAATAAAATAATAATTATACATATCCAATACTACCTGGCCTCACACTAGGATTCCCTTTATCGTGGGTACTAAGAACTAAGATGATCATGATACTACATATAACACAATCGTTTTGTATGTATACAAAATATACTTACAAAACGACGACAAGCTATTTTGCGTAGATCTACGCCTCTGTGGTGTTTCTGTATACATAATTTCAGATAGATACAGTGTTTTTGTTAATAAAGCACCCTTTTATTCAGTTGTTCAACTTTTCGCTCATCCAATATCAGCCCGAGTTTTCCCGACTTTGGTATAAGCCAAGATCACTAGTTACTACAAAGTCACATTATTAATTACAAATGCCTACTATAAAATCATAGAGTCACGGCCGCTCGTCCCAAATAACACCGTAACCTATAGTTTTCCCGACTTACTGTATAAGCCAAGATCACTAGTTACTACAAAGTCACATTATTAATTACAAATGCCTACTATAAAATCATAGAGTCACGGCCGCTCGTCCCAAATAACACCGTAACCTATTAACATTGACCGTCCGCCGAACCTGTCGCGTTGTGCAACCCCCTTGCATTCGCAAGTCCGATCGACCTCAGTATCTCTTTGGACTGCTGAGTGCGCGCCTGTGGCTTTCGATGGTGTTCTGGTTGGAGTGTTGTTGTAGCAAATGCGATACACAATTCAGGTACAGATGCGTGTTTGTTTGTGTTCAATTGTTTACGAGTACCCGTGTTTTTTAATTGAGAGGGAAAGAAGTTAGTGTGTAAACAGTGCATAAACTATATTTATACGTAACCTAAAGCAATCAATCTGTGTGAAAGTTGCTAACGATAATGATCTTACTCGAGTATATTATTAATTTCTTGACCATTTCAAACATAAGTTAAATACTGTGATCCTAATAAGTGCATAAACTTTAAATTGATCAAAAAAAACATTATCATCAGTATAATTTGAAAACAATTTGATCGAGTCTCGAGTTATAAAAACCACAAAAACACTTCCAGGATCTCCGTGTATCAAGTACGTTTGCCATCGTCGAAACAAATTAATGATATAACAGCTACACAACAAGCACAATTAAAGTAAACCATGTCTGAGTTAATTGAATTGAATTGATGACGTTTTGTTCTATATTCCATCATCAGTGTTCACTGGTTGCAGTTCATGAAGTCATACATATGGTAAGTTACGTGTTAATTAAGTGTAACTTACTCTCGTATTCTTAAAATATTTCTCCAAATATACCTCCACAATAACTTGACTCATTTTCAAAGTGCTTCTTTAACATAGTGCTGTGTGGCGGCCGTTTTTGTTGTCAATCTCATTTTCTTTATAACTCTTACGTGTACTCCTGTATCCTTTATTTGACACAAAATAAAATATTTTTATCTTTATCTTTATATTCCCTCTAAAATTTCTTGTTTGATGTTTTTAGTTGAACTTTTCTAGGATGCTTACAAAAACTTAAAAGAGACTAAAGTTACTAAAACACAAAAGTAAAGTTCGAGTCGAGTAAATAAACAAACAAACACACACACGCTCACGACTGTCTTCCCCATGGTGGACATCCTCAGATACATGCTTAGTGAGTAGATCTTTGAAGATACCAAGTAGGGGGTAGTCAGAGGCATGTCCAAACATTACATTTGGTACATGCCCGCGTTTTGTAAGTAGTAAGCATTCCACGTGACAGGTTGCAAGCCCATCGCCGCTTATTGGAACACTAACTGTGTAAGTCGAGTATCCGTATTTTCTTAAAACTCTATTATTGAGTCCGCATACAGTTTTTACCATTTCCAACCAGTTTTTCCTATAACTTCGAGCATTTGTTGTCGCATATACATGAATTTAAAAACCCCATTATCAAAAAAATAATAATTCTGAAATTGCGTTACATTTACTATATTCCGTTGTTTCACATTTAACTAAACATACTATTATTTCACACTATTAATTGTTACGGCTTGTATTAGTTTTTAATCTTGGAAATATAAATAAAGAATTTAAATTAAACTCAACTAATGTTTGGTTTCACAATACTGAGCGGATTTACCTACTTAGGTACGACGAATTTCCGCCGAAATATGAATCATACTTTTCGAGAGTTAATTACCGAAATAAATTGCATGATAAAGAACTACCCAAGCATTCATATACTCGTAGAATGATTGGCGTGCTGCTTAAAATCCTTAAAACAAAATATAAGGACAAGAGTAGTCGCTATGGTGGTCCCGGTCTTCCTATATTTCGCGTTTAAAAGTATCAATCCCGTTGAACATTGTTTCAAAATAGGTGAGCCCTATTATATTATTACTATTTACTATTATTATAAGGGCTATCTACACCAGGATCTTTACGTGCCATTCACAAACCTAGGATGGGCCGGGAAAAAACAAATAAGTTCGGTAAGTTTTTACCTGCGTCAACAGGATTGCGTATACGTGTTTGCCATAAAATATTTTTTATTTGTACGTTTGTCCGGCACAAAACACCCTCGGCTGGTTTTCCGGGAGATAAACGGTTATCTCCCGGAAAACCAGCCGAGGGTGTTTTTTTAACTTGTACTAGAACACGTGTCTAGTCGGTGACATATCTAGTGTCGGTGCCAGCCGGTATGAACAATTTTAGAATATTATTACGACTATATACTTTACTATTCTCCTGCTGACGTTTCGTTGACCGTTTAGAGGTCCTTCCTCATGAGCACCGTCCGCGACCACGCTCGCGTAACGTCAGCAGGAGAACAGTAAAGTACGTGGTATAGTCGTAATTATATTCTAAAATGATACCAAACCACGATAATTTTAATTCCACGGTATGAACAATTTCATACAAAATTTTGGTACGATTTTTCATGTGCCGAGTACCGTATACGGTATGGATAGGTGGGGGGCATAGTCCTCATACATTATTTCATTGAAGCCCCTAAACGGTATACCTCGAGGTCAATTCATGGCTGTCGTAAGCGAATTAAATATGCTGTTGTAACAGCTTCTGCCTTTCGTACATGTAGCACTTACCTAAGATTTAACGACCCAAACCTCTAGATAACATACAGTTCTGACCTATTCTGCAACCTAAATTGAATTGATTTGTCAAAACGCAATTTAAATAATGCTGGTCATTTTTCACACATCATCATCTAACCCCAAACTAAGCAGAGCTTGTATTATGGGAACTACATGGCTGATATACTACTTATATACTTTTTTCTTGTAAATACATAGATATTATACACAGAAAACATTCAAACCGAGACAAATATTGGCAAATACAAATATGCCCCGCGGCGGGAATCAAACCCGCAACCTTCTGGATCTCAGGCGGGACTTCGCCCACTGCGCCACAGAAGTCGTCATGACCATGAGAGGATTTAAAAGTATGAATTAGAGTTATTCCTCACGTTCTAATAACTTTGAAGTATTGTCAGATTATTCGTTGATACTAAGCTGCAAGATTGAGAAAAGGGGCGAGAAGAATGTACGGCATACCTAAGGCTGAACCAGAGTCATAATTATCACTTAAACTGAACTTCTACCCAAGAGAAAACTGAAAAGTTTATACATCTTAGAGTGTCATTTTTATAATATCATGTAGATTCTCTACCAATTTGCTACACAGCTTTAATTTGAATTTCTAATTTGGAACTCTCAGAGATTTTCTCTAAGCTTTCCGTGAACAAACACACTAAACAATGCGTCTGGTGTGACTTATGAACGAGATTGCTACAGCGCCCTTGATACCTAACTGTAATTACCTGAATTAAATCAAGGTTTTAATAACCGACGATAGAAACACACATAACGAAAGTTGCTGCGCAAAGTTATTTAAGTATGTCAAAGGGTAAAGCGTCATACGATGTGGTAATAGCAAAACTTAAGAGCTTGTTGAAGAATTAGCTAGAATAGTATCTAATGGAATATTATGCCCACGACATGGAATTTGTCTCCTTAATTTAAGATTATTTTTTGCGATTGCATCGCCCCCTTGTAACTTGTGGCAATAAAATCTATTTAAGATCCATCCTTGACGACACATAAATCGATTGCCAAAAACCTTTGCGATTGCATCGCCCCCTTGTGACTTGCGGCAATAAAATCTATTTAAGAACCATCACACGACACATAAATCGATTGCCAAAAACCTTTGCGATTGCATCGCCCCCTTGTGACTTGCGGCAATAAAATCTATTTAAGAACCATCACACGACACATAAATCGATTGCCAAAAATCGCATTACAATCCGATAAGCCGTTTCTAAGGCAAACAAATAAATGGCAAACCTTTTATGGCAAACGCATATACTTATGGCGTCTTATGATACGGGTAAAAATAGTAGTGTACGGAGCTAAATCAAAAGAATCCCATAATGAGGCCTGAATCCTGGCTGTCAAATACTTTTTATACTGGACTATACAAATGGCGAAGTTTTGTTGTTTGCCGGGTGGTTAATGAAAACTGTTTTATACCTGCTAACATAGGTACTGCTTACATTAAATGTTGCATTGATTTGTTTTCTTAACTTAGTTGGTAAATAAGCACCTAAGTAATATTAATTTAGATCAAATAAACAAATTGTATCATTATCTATCTAATCAGCCGGTATCACTGTTGAGTAAAGGCCTCTTCTCTATTACGCCACTCCTGGCGGTCTTGTACCAGCCGAATCCACTGCTCACCTACTGCCCTCACAATATCATCTGACCAGTGGGCAGGTGGTATGCCTCGAGGCCGCCGCATATCTCTCGGCCACCATTCTGTGACTGCTTTTGTCCATCTGTGGTCCTCCCGCCTGGCCAAGTGCCCTGCCCATCTCCACTTGAGCCTCGCTATCCGTATACCTACATCCTCCACTTTAGTGAGATGTCTCATCTCGATGTTTGGTATCATTATGTATTGCACATATTGTACCTACCCTCTGAATCCTCAGATCACACTAGCTCACTGTCACCATACCATTTATTGCATTATCATCGGGCTTGACAGGTATGCATCAACGCAATCGACAATATCGTCTCACAAAATTTGTACAACACACCTTTTTCAATTTCGAAACTAATTACGAACTTTACTAAAAAGTAAGCGCGATGATAAACTTCCTTATAAAACTAACAATTACACATATATACATACGTAGCTTCTAAAATCTGTGTAACCGTACCTCTGTAACAAAACTTACGTAAGCAAATCATTGATATTTACATCTTACAGCCAGTAAAACCTTGTGCCTATTATGTCGACATAGCATAGATACAAGCTAAGTTCTCATAAAGCATAGCTGGAACGTCAAACGCCTTAAATTTTTAACATTTCTAAGCATTCAACCGACCGGAACATAGTACAACATTGAATAAGGCAACTTCCACGGCACGAAATAGCATTTCGTCACTCTTTTTCTCAACATAGGCTACGAGTATGTACAGAATTGCTATCTTACTTTACAGAAATCGTAGTTTTCGTTGACATGGTAGAACTTATTGGTACCTATTAATTATGTGTGCGCACGTAAATAGATAATTAGCATTGGCGCGGAAAATAACCACTTCAATGCTGCTGTTAACTCTAAAAACAATGTTATGAGCCAGCCTTTCTGTTGATAAGCTAGGTCTTGAGTACGTATGCTTTCTTAACTCACTTCAAACAGTCTTACCACCTGGAATCTACGCTTGTCTAGTTAGATAGACAAGCAACAATTAGTATTTTGGTAGGGATAATGTTGGTCGTCATATGACTTCCCTGCCACTAGACTGAACTAACAAGTGACTCAAGCTTCATTCAGTTAACTGACCATTATAAGATCCATGACGAAAGTTGAATCTGACTGATGTGTTCTAACTCATCACCAGAGTGCCAGTTTGGGTACTACGCTGAGTTTAGTTTACCTAAGTTTGTCTGGAAGAAATGTTCTCCAGTATCCTTTGTATTACTAACTAAAGTTTATGCCTAACCAGATTCTTCCCATGGCTTCGCCCGCGTGGTAACCGGATTAAAAGTAGTCTATGTATTCTTGAAAAAAATTCAGCTAATCTTTGTGTAATGTAGCTAAAATGAAAATGTAGCTTGAAATTGCTCGTCATTACGATTATTATGGTGTTCGCAATAGGTTATCGAATACATTTATTTTATGTTCTCATTTAAGTTACTAAGAAATTATTGGAATAAACATCTTAAACCTATCAGATCGATCTTAATGGGAATAAATATTCCCATTAAGATCGACCTGATAACCAGGGCGATGATATTACGTTTGAACTCAAAGTGGTTAATTGTAATATTGTTGAAGGAACAAAATTTCTCTCTTAAAAATCAGACCAGTTAAGTTTGCCCGAATAATTATTACATAATCTCGATGATTATCAATTAATTAGTTAATAGTGACCTATTTCCAAATTGAACCGGAATATATCCGTAGTGTAAGTTTGTGCAATATTGTATCGAGGTTGAACTTTCTAAATATGTTATAGTTACTTAGAGATAGTGTCTATGTGCATACATGATGGCATTAGTCATTTAAATTACATTTGTTTCGATTCATGAAAAATGTATCCTAAAGTTTTTACATAAGTTTGCACAACAACAAACTTGCATATCGTGATCGGCATACAAGACCAAATAGTATACTCTGTTAGACGTCCTCTCAAAGTCGCAGCTGCAACCGGACTGAAATAAGGTCGTTCAAACTCCGATGCAATATGCCATATGCATTAGATAAAGCAAATATCAACAAATTCTGTACTTTATATAAACGCAAAAAAGCGTTTGTTTCTAAAGTGCAAATCATTTAACATCGGTTACTTCTAAGTCCAAATTTTTCAAAAGATTGAAGCAGAGTGATTTGAGAAGCTCGCAACATAAAGGAATATTATGGCTCAATAGAAATTGATTTGTAGATATATTGATACATACACAACACAAGAGGTAGCGAGATGTAGACGAACTGACAATACCATCTCATGAACAACACAATAAATCTTGTCATACATCAACACAAGGTTTCATTGTGAGCTGGAATAATACCCATACAAATGTATACAGAAAAGCTTTCTATATAAGACATCCGTTACAAACGGATAATTCTGGATGTATGCGTGATAAATGATTCTGCTATATCCGAGTCTTGTCCCCCTGAGGCCTTCAAAATAAATGTTTAGATTACTCCATTGTCTACACTCAAGTCAAGTATAGATACGGCTGTGGAAACACCGTGCTTGTATACTGTAAAAACTTAACTGCACCAGTGACTGATTGATAACAATTATAACTAAACTACACATACTTGCAGCTTGACTGCTCCCATTCTCACAGTTTACCGTAGAACAGATCAAGTGTGACTTTGTTAAGCTAGGTTTATTTATTTATTTATTTGGTCTACCTGTGGGTGTTACAATAATACGATATAAAAATAACAAGCATATTATGAAGAGTTATCGCACAACCAGTTATAGGTGGACACTGCATTCTTAAAATTAACAAGAAAGACAACTTAAGTAAAAACAAAGAATTAGACAATCGAGGTGAAAATTTCACCACCTGCAAGCAAGATATTGAGTAGGGAGATATTCACCTACAGTGAATTAAAATAGTATTACAGATGAGTATTACAGTTTTCCTACAGCTTGGCGGTGGTGAAATTGACACCCAAACTACAATCTTATCAACTTATTTTTAATTACTTAAATGACTGGGTACTTGACTTAAATATTCTATTGAGTGAATTATTTAGAACTTGACAAGTTCTCTGATAAGAACTTACGGAACATCGGTAGCTTTATTGAGAAAATATCAATCTGAGTTCCTCATTAAGACTTGAAAAGGGCTCAATCAAAGAAAGGCAGGACTCAGTGGTGGGTAAAGTACGGCTCTGGATTTTGGATGATATAACTTGCAAAGTAAACAAAAAAGTTTAATTTAAGTTATCCTAACTCGAATTGTTGCCTGCTTGCAAATTACAAACAAAACTTCCCAACCATGGAAACTATTAATACGACATATTACGAAAAGTGTTTTCTTATCATTTCCACAAAGCAACATTTTCTATTGTAATGTAGAACCAGCCAACTTATTCAGTGACCCTCGTTTTACTCTCTGGCCCAGAGCACCCAGTACAAAATAATACAATTGAATTGTAACCAAACACATACAGGACATGAGACACAGTAAAATTACGTGTTGCATAAGCGTTGCATAATAGCTTGAGGTGACACTCATCCGTACGCAAGACGCCGTATTCATAATGTAGGTAACCATACCATGTATATGCATTTAGTTTCTTTGTAGCGCAGTGGGCGAAGGCCCGACTGAGACGCAGAAGGTTGCGGGTTCGATTCCCGCTGCAGGACAAATGTTTGTACGATAAGATAATGTTTGTATCGGGTCTGGGTGTTTTCTATGTTTAATATGTATTTATTTACAAAAAACAAGTTTTTAAGTAGTACATCAGTCATGTAGTTCCCATAATACAAGCTCTACTTAGTTTGGGGCTGAATGATGCTGTGTGAAAAATATCCAGCATTGTTTATTTATTTTTTGTGGTATATGTAGGTATTCTAGATGAGGGTAGGTTTATTGAGGGTGGTCAGTCGGTTGTCAGCCATTAAACGAGTTCAAGTGAATGCCGTGTTTCCTTGGTGTTTATTCCCTTAAATACAGAACATTTGGCGACGAGGATGGGATATAATCTCACAATTTGATCCTCGTCGAGGATTGGGCTCAATATTTTTAAGTTGCGACTCTCGAAGACGAATCACAAAATGCCTTTCTTTTATTCCAAAAACCTACCAATTCCTTTACCAGTGCAAGTAAAGCATGCTCCAGTTTTCGCAATATTTTGTTACGAAGCCTTTCTTTTCTCGTTTCATGGTGCAACTTGGCTGACTTACACATATTTACTGGCACATTTTCATCAGACTCTAGATTAAGGTTCTATACTCGGAAATACCTAGTTTTTTTACAACACTACAAAAAAAACGTTTCTAGACAAAACTAACATGATGCATTGTTATTATTTTCAGAAGCAGAGAATGCAAACTGATTGAAACATGAGTATCCTGACCGTGGCCGCTGCGGCTGCGAAGACCGCCCTGACAATAGCCGGCCTGAGCAAGCTGAAATTCATTCCAGTCATGATGGCCTTCATCGCTTACTTCAACTACGAGCTGCTGGACCCTGAGCAGAGGCCGTTTAACCAGAAATACCTACGTGAAACGTATGATTTCATAGTGGTCGGAGGCGGCTCGGCAGGGTCGGTACTCGCAAACAGGCTGTCCGAAATTGAAGGATGGAATGTGCTGCTGCTGGAAGCAGGAGGCCATGAGACGGATATCAGTGATGTGCCTCTGCTCTCTCTGTATTTGCATAAGAGCAAACTGGACTGGAAATATCGGTAAGTTTGTGGAATTAAAATGATCGTGGTTTGGTATAATTTTAGAATATTATTACGACTATAGAATAGAATAGAATATCTTTATTGTCATAGGCGAAACATGTAAAAAAGCGTAATAAATATAGCTACCTAAATTACGTGAACAGGCCTAGACTCGTCAATTTTGTACACGATTTGAACAAAATAATTTTACAAGCAGTCGTTTACACAAGAAATTTATGTAAATATTATCGCTGTAGAGAGGCGACGGTCAACAGTGCATCGAAAATGATTCAATAAAATCAGGTTAATCTTAAATAGGGTACAAAACTGGGGTTGGCTGAGAAAAAATTGGTTCTACATTAAAATTATTGTAATCGTTTTCTAAAAATTATTTGATGCTGTACAGTGTTTTGTCAAGTAAACGTTTTTTTAATTGAGTTATAAATATATTTTCGCTTTTTATTCGTTTTAATTCATATGGCAGCTTATTGTTGAGCTTGAGTCCCATTATTTTGGGAATTTTTTTTTAAATATTTAGTTGGTGGTATATCGAGTCAATAGTCATCTTATTTCGGACACTGCGTTTGTTATTTCCCCTCCCCCCCCCCCTGATAGAGTATATACCACGTTCTTTACTATTCTCCTGCTGACGTTTCGTTGACCGTTTAGAAGAATAGTAAAGTACGTGGTATAGTCGTAATAATATTCTAAAATATCGGTAAGTTTGCTGTTAAAACGTAAATGACTGATGTAATCTTTTTTGAAAAATCGCTGTAACTTGTAGCTGAAAAATATGTTATAAAATTCATCATAATAGTACACAAGAATCGGGGTATTCAAAAAAGACGAATTTAACAAATTCTTGAAAATGACAAAATTACATGTGATTTTCTCATATTTTTTGTCAACGCCGTGCCGCGGCTCCTTGGTCTTTCGTATGCTGATATAACTCAATGATCGTGCGTTCGAAATTTCTATGGCTTTTACGAGTATGTGCTAACCGGCGTCTGTCTGCGCCTTAATAACTTAAATGCGTAAGGAGCGTGCTTTGCATCTAAAGATTAAGATATAACTTGTATGAATACTCACATAAGAGATACAATACATTAGGTTTAATTTTCCACATGAATAATCTAAACATATAAAATTGACAATTGACTGACTCGGTTAAAAGGCACAACTAATACCATAATTCTTAAAGACCTGAAACTTTGAGGGTTTGTTCCTTTTTACAGACTAAGCTAATAAAGTATAGGTTGCAACGGGAAGATGAAGTTTGCACGGGTAGAACTCAAGGCAGACCAAGTCGCAGGCGTTGTACTATTTTGTGTTATATTTCTGTTTTCAGCACACAACCGCAAGACACAGCGTGCCAAGCCATGATCGACAAGCGCTGCAGTTGGACGAAGGGCAAGGTTCTCGGCGGATCTTCAGTCCTAAACACTATGCTCTACATTAGAGGAAACAAACGAGATTTTGACCAATGGGAGTCGCAGGGCAACCCTGGATGGGGCTACGAAGATATTCTACCGTACTTTAAGAAATCCCAAGACCAACGAAACCCTTACTTAGCAAAGGACAAGAAGCATCATTCGACCGGTAATCCTATTCTCTCTAATCTTAAAATAAGATAGCAAAGTTCAAGTCTATTTTATTTTAATAATTAAATAAATAAATAAATTATGATGGACATTTTACACACAGCATCATCTAGCCCCAAACTAAGCAGAGCTTGTGTTATGGGAACTACATCACTGATATACTACTTATATACTTTTTTTTGTAAATACATACATAATATACATAGAAAACACCCGGACCCGAGACAAACATTTGTCCCGCAGCGGGAATCGTACCCGCAACCTTCTGCGTCTCAAGCGGGCCTTTGCCCACTGCACCACAGAGGAATAGTCATTTTATATGTAAGTGAATTTACGCCGATTCCTCGTGCGGTTGTTCTTAACGTTGTGATTATGAATTCATCTTTTCCTTTCAGGTGGCTACTTGACAGTGCAGGATGCGCCTTACCACACACCAATCGGAGCCGCGCTTCTTCAAGCTGGTGAAGAGATGGGCTATGATATTCGAGACGTCAACGGCGCTCAGCAAACTGGCTACGCTTGGTACCAATACACCATGAGAAGAGCAAGCAGATGTTCGACAGCCAAAGCATTTTTGAGACCAGTCCGGCTACGACAGAACTTACACGTGGCTTTATTCTCTCATGTCACTAGAGTTCTGATCGACAAGAACAGTAAAAGAGCTTATGGAGTAGAACTCATAAGGGACGGACAAAGGATGGTGGTATACGCAAAAAGAGAAGTAGTCCTGGCGGCAGGAACTATCGGTTCGGCTCAGTTGCTTCTACTCTCTGGGGTGGGCCCAGCGGATCATCTAAAAGAGGTAGGTGTCGATGTGATTCACGACTCTCCTGGAGTCGGAAGAAATTTGCAAGATCACATCGCTGTTGGTGGAATCGTATTCCGAATCGACTTTCCTATAAGTTTAGTGATGAACAGACTTGTCAACATAAACTCTGCCTTGCGATACGCCGTATCTGAAGACGGACCCTTGACATCCAGCATTGGTTTAGAGGTCGTCGCATTTATAAATACAAAATATGCCAATGCCACAGAAGACTGGCCTGATATTGAGTTTATGATGACGTCTGCTTCAACTCCATCAGATGGTGGTACCCAAGTCAAAAAGGCGCACGGGCTTACAGACGAGTTTTACGACGAAGTATTTTCTGAGATAAACAACCAGGATGTCATTGGTATATTTCCTATGATGCTTCGACCGAAGAGTCGCGGTTTTATTAAGTTACGTTCCAAGAACGCTTTAGATTATCCAATAATGATACACAATTATTTGACGCATCCTGATGATGTTGGGGTTCTAAGAGAAGGGGTAAAGGCAGCGGTGGCGGTTGGTGAAACGACTGCTTTGAAGAGATTAGGTGCAAGATTCCACAGCAAGCCTTTACCGAATTGCAAGCATCTGCCTCCGTATACGGATGAGTACTGGGATTGTTATATTCGTCAGTACACTATGACAATCTACCATATTTCTGGTACAACTAAGATGGGACCTTCCAGCGATCCAATGGCTGTGGTCGACCCTACACTTAAGGTATATGGAATCGAAGGGCTACGCGTGATGGATGCAAGCATTATGCCTACAATAACTAATGGCAACATAAATGCCCCCGTAATAATGATAGCTGAGAAAGGGGCTGACATGATCAAGGAAACATGGCTTCCTAAGAAAAGGAGAAGAAGGTCATTTAATTGCACATAGTTCGAAATTATTATATTAAAAGCAGTGAGAAGAAACTGTGTAAAATCAAAAGATACTGAATTAGCAAATTATTTTTAGCCATATTTTTGTTGTTGTATGTATGTATAATTTAGGGTTACCAAAAGTGTTCAAATAAAATAATAGGTAAGTTATGGATAAATGGTGTGGAACACTGTCAGTTTATGGTACCGCTTCGAATCTAGTCTCCGTAGAAATTTAATTAAAATAGGTACAAATAATACATTAAACTATTAATTACCAAAATCACAAATGACTAAAGATATCGTCCCCAATACTTTTTAGATTATAATCACAATTAGTTAATTCTGTATGTGTATGTTGTACATACACACATAGTCAACAAATATTTTAATTTGTACGGTGATTTATTTTTTTATGGTATAAACGTGAATAAATTTAAGTTTTAGTAAAACACTTTGTTTTTTTTTTTCTATACATAGATTACTTTTATTTTTGGAGCAAGTGAAGTGACCTAAGTAGTTAGATTGTTTGGATTAGCAAGGTTAGAATTATGAAAAACTCTCTATTCATCAATACAACTACACTTAACTGTTATGTACTTAATTAATGAATATATAAGTACATCATGGCCATCGATATAATTTTCATTAAAAACAGGATATCCCATCCCGTTTCTAATGAACTATGAGTTCGCATACAGCCGTGCCGGTACACCAATATTATTGGAATTTCTTACCAATTAAAAAGTTTGCTACGCAATAATTATGCACTGTGACAAATATTTCGAAGAGGAAATTCTTGCTAGCGACATCTATTGCTGTCCACCTAAATCAAGATATCAAATAAGCAGCGCAAGCAGCTGCGATGTTAGCTTCTTAAAAAACAGTACCTTGTACAATCAATAGATGGAGTTGTTTTTAAGAAATGTACTACTTTTGCTCTACACATACTTAAAATTAAAATTATTGTTATAACAATCTGGTGTTATAACAATAATTTTAATTGTAATTTTAAGTATTTGTTTTAATATGATCGTTATGATTTCATGAAAAAAAAACTTATTGAAGGTTATTGAAACCTATTGATACCTATTATTAGTTACAATGTACCTGAAGTAGTTACATAATATCATTACATAACAAGAGGACAATTACATTAAAGGTTTAGTAAAGATGTATAGATATGCAGAGCCATCATTTGATGACCGCTGCATTGAGGTCAATAGTTATTCAACGAATTAAATGCAAGTGGTAATAAATATGTAAGGAGTTTTTGCTTATTTTGCATACGCATATAAAGGTTTGGTAAACTGACGCGGTGGAGGTGGCGATGGCGATGGCGGTGGCGGCGGTGCCTGTGGCGGTGGTAAAGATTCAGCCGATATTTCAAAACCCAACCAAAAAATATGTATCCTTCCCAGTCCGATTATCATACCAACTTAACGGAAGACAGGACAAAACGGCACAGATTCATCCGTAAGGACTAAAAATATGCGAAAAGTATTTAATTGTTTAGGTGTATTTAAATATTTGCGTAACATAATTACTACATATTATTATTTATGTTTTAACCAATTCTGTATATTACCAACACATATTTTTCCACAATACACAAAGGTTATCTGGAAGAGAATGCTTTTTAGCATTTAATTCGCTGTATGTACTAATACTTTTTGTGCAATAAAGAATTTTCTATCTATCTATCTAAGTATATATAAATAAAATTCTTTAAAAATGAAAAGTTAGCATAAAACTATAGAAGATTATGCTTGTTTCAATATCTCACAACATTACGATATTCCTACAAAAATACATCACAGAAAAGCAATAGGTCAGCATAATCACACATAAACGTCTATATCCGTTTACGTAACTGAACTGAAATAATTTCAAAATATGTCATCTCGATCGCAATGGACCTATCGATGTTATAAACATCAGGTCACATAGCAGTACCTACAACTTTCCTTTACTACGAGTCTTTGGAACCTTAACAAAGCATGTACTCGTCGGGGTCATTTATATTTTATTTTTATATTAAATAAACAAAAAATTATAAATTAGCTTGGATTGATTTTTAACACCCAACAGACATACATAGTCCTGACTTTACACTTAAATTCCCTGTGTCGTGGGTACCAAAAACTACGAGTACCGTGGTACCACAACACCCAGGCAAGGAACAAATATCTGCAGAGCAATCATTTTGTCCCGAAGTATTTGAATTTACTACGTTACTATTTTTCTGGAGCTTGCAGTCGTGAATGTGTTTGTTCATTTATTTTCTTACAGCGGCATCCCGTGGCTGAAATCTTTGTAATTTGACATAACATTTACGACAGACTCACTACCGAAGCGCGTAACTCAGAAACTCCCGTGTCTGAAATCTTTGTAATTTGACATAACATTCACGACAGACTCACCAGCGACTCGCGTAACTCAGAAACTCCCGTGGCTGAAATCTTTGTAATTTGACATAACATTTACGACAGACTCACTACCGACGCGCGTAACTCAAAAACTCCCGTGGCTGAAATCTTTGTAATTTGACATAACATTTACGACAGACTCACTACCGACGCGCGTAACTCAGAAACTCCCGTGGCTGAAATCTTTGTAATTTGACATAGCATTTACGACAGACTCACTAACGACGCGCGTAACTCCTAAACTCCCGTGTCTGAAATCTTTGTAATTTGACATAGCATTTACGACAGACTCACTAACGACGCGCGTAACTCAGAAACTCCCGTGGCTGAAATCTTTGTAATTTGACATAGCATTTACGACAGACTCACTAACGACGCGCGTAACTCCTAAACTCCCGTGTCTGAAATCTTTGTAATTTGACATAACATTTACGACAGACTCACCACCGACGCGCGTAACTCAGAAACTCCCGTGTCTGAAATCTTTGTAATTTGACATAACATTCACGACAGACTCACCAGCGACTCGCGTAACTCAGAAACTCCCGTGTCTGAAATCTTTGTAATTTGACATAACATTCACGACAGACTCACTAACGACTCGCGTAACTCAGAAACTCATGGTTGGGTACAGGAAGCTCAAACAAAGGTCTCGTTCTGTTTAAAGATGTTATTACATCATTACACCTCCAAATAACATTAGTCATGGTTACTTGCGACAATAATAGCTCGGCTTTCGCAGCTAGGTCACATCCAGTGCAAAGAGGAAGTCTCTGTATTAGTTATTATCAAGATCGCTAATCACCATTATGTAAGTTCAAACAAGAACGCACCCCATAATTAGTAAAACAGCAAGTTGCGAGAAGTTATTCAGAAAGAAGAAACTAAAGGTAGAAGCGTGTAGAACGCCCAGCAGTAAGATGGGCAAATTTCATTTTCCATCTCACTATGTTCATGTTCGCGGGCCGTGGATGGAATTAGCACAAGAAGGCTAGGAAGGCCTATACGCAAAAGTAGAAGATATGGATGATGTTAATGATATGTAAATCCTTTAAATTAATCATAGGCCCATACCCACAGAGGGCGACCTCGGGCGCAAAGGCGAAGGCCCACCTGAGACGCAAAAGTTCACGGCTTCGATTCCCACCGCGGGACAAATGTTTGTATGATCTGCAAATATTTGACTCCGGTCTGAGTGTTTTCTATGTATAATATGTGTAAAAACAAGTATATAAGTTTGTAGTACATATATCAGTCATGTAGTTCCCATAATACAAGCTCTGCTTAGTTTGGGGCTTGATGATGCTGTGTGTCCAGCATCATTTATTTATTATATAAGTATGTAGCTCTGTCTTCAATAAATAAATAATAAATAAATAATGCTGGTCATTTTTCACACAGCATCATCTAGCCCCAAAGTAAGCAGAGCTTGTGTTATGGGAACTACATGACTGATATACTACTTATATACTTTTTTTTTTGTAAATACATACATATTATACATAGAAAACACCCAGATCCCGAGACAAATATTTGCAGATGCAAACATTTGTCCCGCGGCGGGAATCGAACCCGCAACCTTCTGCGTCTCAGGCGAAATTAAATGGTGACGCACTGACTAGTGGTATTTCCATGTGATCAGTTCCTTGTCTCAATAGTGCACGTTAGGCCGTCGATCCTCCGTCAAGATGTTTAATTAAGGCATTCGGCCATACCATACAAACGAATGTTATTTAGCGCAAACCGAATCCCTTCAAAATAGTCAGTAATTGTAACTATATACAGTATTTTTTTTAAATATCCCTTAAATTCAACCTCGGCGGGATCATATAGATAAAGATAAAAAGTTATTATTTTGTGTCACATAATATGAGATTCGCAACAAAAGCGGCCGCCACTCAGAAATGTTACAGACGAACTTTGTGCCACTAAAACCACCATGGCCAGCGGGTCTGGTCATCCGTGTAATAAATAAAATATTAAATAATAGGTTGGGGAAAAAGTTTCTTCGCATTTTTTAAGAAAATTCAAAACATTTTTTAATATAGTTTATTTACATTTAACTAAAGTATGTAGGTACCATTTTGTTCGATAACTTTTTGCCATTTTGTAGGCAGGGACATGATCCCATTGCTATAAAAACTTTGGGGCTTCTGTTCAAAATACCGCGACAAGTGGTTTTGGCAGTCCTCTCGTGATGTTAACCTGACACTGCCTAAAGAATTCTGAAGAGACCGAAACAGGTGGAAATCTGAAGGTGCAAGGTCAGGACTATACGGCGGATGCATTAACACATCCCAGCCAAACTCTCTTAATTTTTGCTGAGTGGCTAAAGATGTGTGAGGTCTAGCGTTATCATGATGAAAAACCACACCCCTTCTGTTGATTAACTCCGGCCGCTTTCTCTCAACTTCTTGTTTTAATCTCATCAGTTGTTCGCAGTAGAGTTCAGAATCGATGGTCCTGCCTGGTGGTAACAGCTCATAATGAATAATGCCCTTCCAATCCCACCACACACACAGCATCACCTTGTTGCGAGTTAACCCGGGTTTCGCCACAGTCTGTGAAGCCTGACCGGCCTTTGACCACGACCTTTTTCGCACGTTCTTGTCGTACGTGATCCACTTTTCATCACCAGTTATCAGCTTCTTCAAAAATGGTTCGGTTTCATTACGTCGTAATAAAGAATCACAAATGAGAACACGGTTCATTAGGTTTCTTTCAGTGAGCTCGTGAGGTACCCAAATATCGAGCTTTTTTGTGTACCCAGTTTTTTTCAAATGCGCCAAAACTGTTTTGTGGTCAATTCCCAGTTCTTCAGCTACGTCGTAACTACTGATATGCCGATCTTGCTCCACTTTTTCAAAAATGGCATCCATTTTATCCGTAATAGGGCGACCAGAGCGACGTGCATCTTTGACATCAAAATTTCCGGATTGAAAACGCTTAAACCAAATTTGTGCTACTCTCACAGACACTGCACTAGGTCCATAAACATCGCAAATTTTTTTCGCGGCTTGCGTTGCATTTTTACCTTTTTTGTAGTAAAATTTTAAAATGTATCGAATTTCTTCATTAGATTCACTCATCTTGACAGTACGAAAAACAAATAAAAATCACACATTTTCCTAATTTGAATTTGGAATTATCTTCTTTAAAATTTAAACTTTTAATGATACCAAAACCAGCCAGATACAAATAGTATAGCCAAAGAGATTTTATTACAAGTTCATACATACAATAATGCGAAAAGACTTTTTCCCCAACCTAATATATAGAATAAAAAGTATTTCATAGATTATAATTGGGTTAGCACTATAAAAAAAAGCAAATAACAATAGTTATTTGCTTTTTTTATAAAAAATTAGAATATCCAATTTTTTTTTATAGTTTACTTAAGTTTTATAGCATTTGTAACCTGTCTACTCTTACAACACAGACTTCTAAGTTATAACACACGAAAGCATCGCATAATTTTACTACTTGTACTATAAGAAGTGGCTAATCCACCTTCGTAACCTCAATTTCATGGCAAAAAGTCGACGAACAATATTTTAACTTATGCAATGAGTCGTAAGTCATAGTAGAAAGTAGATAGAATCGCAAAATGAACCGTTTCTGGTGCTGAGCTGACCAGGGCTAGACCCTGGTCAGCTCAGCTCACTAATACCTCATGCTTAGTTTTCCTTTCACGCTAACGCAATATGTCAAGGACAAACTTGGCAGTAGTCACGTGACATTTTCACAGCTAATGTCATTTCCATACAAATCAATCTTTCCGCAGGCGATAACGCCGACAGAAGTGAGAAATTTTATGAACTAGCTTCGGCCGTGTGGTACCCGGTTTAAAAGTAGCCTGTAAGTGTTACTAGGTCACAAAAGTTGATCGAAATTTCATTGAAGTCGGTTTAGACGTTACAGATACATTTAGCAACAAACATCAATATCCATAATATAAACTTTCGTATTTATAATATTAATAGGATTTCGTCATAATCCACACAAATGTGCAACTACTTAAAGGTTAAAAAATGTGTTTGTTTTTTCTTTATAGAAAAACGTATTATCCTATCGATATATTTTTATGGAACTTATCCGCTGCCTATTATAGCAACATTGAAGTAGGAAAAATCACCACAGAGTATTCGATACTACACACGAAAAAAATACATAGCTCCGAAATGAAAAACTCCACCTTGAAGTCGTAAAAAATTGGCATATAAACTTTAAGGATCTCAATGTATTACATCAACTTTACGTAAAAGCTATCATCGTAGTAAGATTATCAATTAAGTAAATTATTTTAGCACGTCCATTGCAGCATATCAACGCAACTTTATGGTCCCTCTTCAATTCACGCTACAATGTTTCAGTTTATACGTCCAATAAATATCGTTATTAGATTTTACATTGAACCGGGAAGTTATACAGTTACCAGTATGTATCAGGAAAGTATCAGGACATAATTTGCACCGCATCGGTAATAGGCCAACTGCAAACAGGAGATGCGAAGATATGAAGATTATTCATTAGGTACAAACTGGTAACTGTATAACTTCCCAGTTCAATGTAAAATCTAATAACGATATTTATTGGATGTATAAACTGAAACATTGTAGCGTGAATATATAGATAGATAGATAAACTCTTTATTGGGCATAGCACCAATTTACAGTACAAACAAAGAAACATAATAAAATAACAAAAAACAAAAGATATGCACAATGGACGATCTCATCGCTGAAATTTCTTCCTGACAACCGCGACAGATCTGATAGATTAACTCTTTATTGTAAACTAGCCTCTGCCCACGGCTTCGCCCGCGTGGTATACAATTAAAAAGGAGCTTATATATTCTAAGTTATGAACTATACCTGTTTTAACCTATTTCATCCAAATGGACCCAGCTATTACGGAGATTTTTGGCAACACACATCCCAATATTTAAACATTCACATGTTTGTCTTGGGCCTGGGTTGTTTCTATGTATAATAAGTATGTATTTACAAAAACATATCTACCTAATATACTACTAATATGTATATAAGTAGTATATCAGTCATGCAGTTCCCATAATACAAGCTATGCTTAGTATGGGGCTAGATGATGCAAACAAAAACATCGATATTAGTCACGGTCAATTATTCAACTGTAAATGTAAGTTTGTAATCACAAAATATATTAAAGTATCTAATCATCCAAACCCTGACATTACAATTTTAGTAGGGTAACACCTTAAAATGATAAGAAAACATATACCTACAACTGAATATAAAATACATGTACAATTGGCGGCCTTATCACTAGAAGCGCGACCTACAAGTCAGGACTACGTTCGTGACTGATAGAAGTTTTTTTTAGCAAAGTTGCTTTCCCTGCACTGGACTGTCGCAGATATACATATTTCCAAAATGTTAACGGCTCATTTACTGATTGATTTTTATCTACGAAGCCAGCAATCTGTATTAAATCTGTCAAATGTCACTACGCATAAATTAAATCGATATCAGCAAGTGTCCGCAACACTTTCACTCTGGCGCCGATAAGAGGGTTTTCCAATTACAGGACTGACCATTACGTCGCAACAATCTGTTTACTCGTAGTTCATTCGTTTGTGCAGAATCTGATTCATTTGGAGAGTTTAATAATTGCTATCAGCTTATCATAGAATACTTACAAAGGTTTTTTTCATTGAACACCAATTGGGAGGATCATACCTGCAATAAGAAAAAGAACGATCAAACTATTCTAAAGAATGGAAACATAGAATAAGAAAATCAACGTATCAAATGTTTGGTAATTTGTTGTTTATGTTTTAAATAAGCTCTTAGAATTCGTCGGTGCAGTAATCTGATAAATATACGTAAGCGCAAACACTACCAGTTTCTAATTATTCGTCGAGAAAAACATATTTTATATATATTTGGTGATCAGCTTGCAGACCACTGAGACGGCATTCCAATCAAAAATCGTGAAATGAGTTCATCAATCAAGTTTATACTAAAAAACGACTAAAGAAAGTAAATTTTTGTGTTAACAAGTTGTATATTACAATGATTTTAACTGGCGTTGAGCGGCATGATAAGGGGTGTTTCTCACGCAACATCATTATTTTGAAAAGTATTGTTTCAAGCGATTACTCTTTTATTTGGTACTCTTTATTCTTACACTCATGACCATTTGCAAGTGTTATTTTCTTTCAACAAAGCGTCATAGAATATGCGATGATAAGCGAAAGGTACTTGACCTTTCACTTCGAAAGTACTAAGGGTAGTTTATCTTATAGTTTCTGTCATCCGATAGAGTTGCAATACTGACTTAAACGGTTATCCAGTTCTAATTACAATTAACATTATGGATATAGCGAGCTGATATGATGATGAGATGGAAGGTGGACAGTGGAAAAGTAGCAGTTTTTAAGCTCATTTAAATCAGCTCGCGCTTTTTAACGAATTTTAAAAGAAAATTATTTTAAACGCAAAGTATTACTAATTAATTATTGTTTATTTTAATAATTCTTACTTATCCGATATATATCTTACAACCAATACCTAATTTACATTTTATAGAAAAAAAATAGAATTTTCCAAAAGGTTTTACAAAAAAAATGTCTGAACGGTCAAACGCAGGGGAAGAAAATTTTCGAATGGTGACTACGAACCGGACAACGCAATGTAGGAAGGTCCTATTAAATCTTTAAAATTGCGAGAGGTCGGTGTATGGAGGTAGCCCAATATCGTTCGTCATGAAACTATTAAGGGGAGGTCTATGTCCAGGTATAGACTTCTACAGGATATTGAAGATGATGATGAAGATATTACTTGTCGTAACGACCATAGGAGAAAATAATAATTTTATCTCTATTTATCTTAACTTATTGCTAAGTTATTGCCTGCCGTTCATAACAACAGCAAAAGCTAGCAAGAGATTTCCTGGAGCATAAGATAATTTCCAACAGCACCAACATTCCTGCAAGTACGAATAACCAGATACAAACAAACAAACTTTCCCTCCGCACAATACCAAAGCGTAGATACCATCTGCTCATATAACGCATATGATCACGATCACATACGTACATGTGAATTATTGCACTTTCTATACGACTCCTGTTTATGATACAGGAAGTATCTGAAAAACTAATATAGTAATTTTACGGCTCGCTCGGCTGTACCTACTCTGTGATGTTTACCGTTCAATTATGTCGCAGAGCACGGAGCAGGCATTGCAGTCGTCATCGTGTTTATATTTTCATGTAACCTTCTACATTTCTATACATTTCTTGATTCCAATATTGTATCGATTCGTTTTAATTAATTCATTTATTTATTTAAACAAAAACTAGCATACTGTACATCAAAACTAATTTAAATTACAAAAAACAAGACAAACTATTTATTTCTGTAACTTATAAATTAGTGCTTACAGGTTTAAGTCCCCTTTTAAGCAATTATTTGATTGTATTAGGATAACCCGCTCTTCTATAACATTTTATAAGGGGGAGGGGTGTGAGTGCGTTAGAAAATTGCATTACAAAAACCGAACGCCATTTAATTATAGGTTCATTACCTTGTTTTGGCGTCGTGCCCCTTGTTCTTTCTTGGTGCCACTTATTACGCTGCGATAGGTCAGTTACCGACCAGGTTGAGGTAGTCAAAAGATTCAGTACGCCTCGCCGAGATTATTTTTATGCCTTAGATTTCCTTGTTCTGTCTTTTCCGGTATCTTGATGATGCTTGCCTTCACCGTGAACAAAAATGATTGGTGTACGACGGAATTTGAACCTACTACATTTCGAACGAAGTTGTGGTCAACAACCAGTATAGCACCAGTGCCATCGATTTGATTGAATTTCGATGACTTTGTTTTACGAGAGCTTTGCTCGGGAAACGTAATCAAATACTATGTGATTTAAAGACAATTTTGTCTTCATCTAGACATGACTTTACCAACGAAAACTTAATTTAACACTCTACTTACTATCAGTAATTGAGTCGATTCAAAGATCTGTTGCTAAAAGTAACCACTAGACATTCGTTCTGAAATGCTCATCTAACTAACCAAAACAATATGAATCACAATTAATTTCGGACACAACATCAATCTTTAGCCACACGCAAACGTAAAAAAACAGTATTACAATGAAACGCGACTCATAAAGAGTTGAAAATTCATAACAGTCTAACGAGAATAAAATGTCTTCAAATATGTTCATTTAACTTTAAGGAACTTGTAGATGAAGACTTGAAAAAACTGTTTCCAATAAGCGGCGATGGGCTTGCAACCTGTCACGCGGAATGCTTACTACTTGCAAAACGTGGGCATGTACCAAATGTAATGTTTAGCAGTGCCTCTGGCCCCTACTTGGTATCCTCAATAATCTACTCACTAAGTATGTATCTGAGGATGACCACCATGAGGAAGACAGTCGTGAGCGTGTTTGTTTTATAATTAATATAATTGACTAGGCTACAATTCTTGTTTTAATCATCATCATTATACTCATGGTATGCCGCCAGTGCACAGTGTATCACCAGATTAAGCCCAAGAGAAGGAGTTGCAATGACAGGCGGTCTGCGCACGCGCAGTGGTCGCGAGGCGCGCGCCGACGACGCAAGAAAGCACTCTCGTTTTCGGTGACCATACATGTGGAGTGACTGTTAGTTCCTAAACAATACTGGAGTACTATTCAAAAGTGCGCATTGCACTTATTTGGTAAGCATTGTCCATTTCTAACAGCTTTAAAGATGAAAAGCTTTAAAAACCAGATAAAGTGTCAAATAAGTTTGGTAATTTGTTGTTTATTTTTCAAATAAGCTCTCAGAATTCGTCGGTGCAGTAAGCTTATAAATACACGTAAGCGGAAACACTACCAGTTTCCAATTATCCGTCGAGAAAAACATATTTTGTATATATTAGGTGTTAGTAAGCAGACCATTATATCGTTTTATCATTGGAACTCGACAGGTAAGTATGTACAATATTAAGCTTGCGTGGATTTTCCCATAGCCCTTGATTTAATTTATTGATTAGTCTTATGTTAGCAAGTTGAAGTGCTCTTTATTCGTCACATATACGAGTATAACTACGACTACATTTAATAATTGTTAGAGTAATGCATTAAAAAAAATTGTACCAACGAGTTTTGACTAATTATTGGGCAATTAATGAGTTCGTTCGTATATCTACCTATCATTGTTTAGACAGTTTTCTTCGCTTATTTGTTCCTATGCAATAATAAGCTCTACCATATTTTTATGCCGAGTCTCACACGCGTCTCTTATTCTAGCTGGCATCTTTTTACCCGCGACGCAAGGAGCCCGTATATGCATTTAGGGTATTGGGGTTTGTAACCATTAATCTGCGAAACCACTTAACCAATTATAAATTGGTTTGTTGTACAAGTATTAATATATTCAAGAGTTTATATATTTTTATTGTTACAAGTCACTATGGGGTGTGAATACAAATGGATTGAAATTTTGTAAAATTAACTTGTCTAATATACTGGATCTTTTCTACTCGATACATGCATAACAGACCTAAGAATTTCGTAACATTATGGTAACACGTAGTTAAGAAAAGCATACGACAAATGTGATAGCGAATAAACACAAAACCACGCGTATACGTCTATACGTACAAGTCTTTGACCTACATTGTGACAGTAAGCCGATTCACTTGACAAATATTCTGATACATAAAACGTGCGTAATAGGTACAGTTGCCAGCAGAAGTCGTTTTACAACCCAATTCGGCGAAATTACGTTGACATACTTTATTGCACAATGATGAAGTGAGATATAGTACGGACTATATCTAACAGGGAAAGACGTCTCGCGTCTCGCTGAAACTAGAGGGGTGTTAAAGGAAGAAGCTGTCCAATAGTTATAAAGATTATTTTAGGCAACCAATGATAAAAATTACAGTAAAATGCTTTTTTACATCGCCTATAATAATATGTAAGTTTTTTGTGTGTACAATAAGGATTAAAATATTTTAATCGAAAGAAACTTATGGCATGCTCGAAGCTTACGATGCTCTGAAGTATAACGCTGTATATTTTGATAATTTGAGTTGTAAGGCTTCTGAAGGCGACTGTACCTACGTCCGTATTGTAAGAAAATCGCGAATCATTAATTCAGTTAATACAAGCATGTGTTAATTGACCGGTGTTACGTATGTTATGAGAATCTGCCTTGGTCCTTGACAGTACTGTTTAGCCTCCATAGCCTTCCTACTAATATTATAAATGGGATATATACTTGTTCATTTAAATATTACATTAAATGAGATGTTTGGATGTATATTGCTACTAATCTTCGTCTTATCCGGGTAGCATGCGGGCGAAACCGTGGGCAGAAGATAGTATAGTTTAGTGTAGTAAAATTGTGTCTTATTAGCTAAGGCACCAGCTTTTTTAACTGACTGTCTACTGAGATAGGGGTATTTATTTTAAACCGCCAACCGCCTTACCCCACACTAGGACTCCCTGTTGAGTCGAGATCGTGTGAATTGGTAGTCCTCACATATTTAATTCAAGACTTATATTGAAAAAGTACTTCTATAAAAATAATGTGTTTTTAATGTGTTTTTAATGTGTGATAATTTTGACCACGTAATTTATTTATCGATAATTTCTATTTTTTACTTGTTGATACTTTAACCCTATAGAAAATTTTATTTGTTTTTATTGAAGTAATTTCCATTCCTGAATGGACATTTGTAAATTATTAAATGAAATGTAATGACCCTTCAAGTTCTTAGATATGGGTTTATCGTAGGTGGCGCTGCAATAGACGACGGAAAACACGTCGAATGTATGAACATTTTCAGAAAAGATACTTGCTTAATGATCTTAATGCTTTCGATACAATTTATTCCTCATAAAGAGGGCGTATCAAGGTATGATAACGTCGAAAGAACAATAAGCTGGATAAAGAAAACAATAGTAACATATCGTATTCATTTCGCGATATAAAAATGTAGGTACCTACCTATTGTTTTGTAAAAGGATAATTAAAAAGAATAGCCAGCCTTGTTTTCTTGCCTTTATTTCCTTCTTTGGTCGCGGAGGAACAGGCAGTAGATAAAACCGACGTTTCAATGTGATCCTTGTGATTTTATGAATAAATAAATTTTGACTTTCACTTTAATAAAAATACAGTGTAATTTTATAACTTAATCGAACTTATACCTAAATATGAATAAAGGATAATAAAAAGGCTGAGCTTGTTGCCTGAATCTTCTAGGAATCGGCGTAAATTCACATACAAATTGTATTCACGTAGTTTTTAAGTTGGCGTTCCTATATGATACTACTACAGGGATATTTTAAAGAGTTTCAGAACTTCAGTTGTTTTAGGCTCCACTAATTTAATGGTATTTAAAAGTGATCAACTAAAGTCGAATCTGCTCTAATCTCAATCTGGGGCTTATTTCTTAAAAACATACCATTTACGAGTGTGTCGCCCTATGATAGCGTTGTTATTTTGCAAAAAGTAAATGTGTGTCCCTATTAACACACTCGTAGCTTTGAACATGTTTTTTTTTTAAGAAATCGGTGCCTCTACTTATCTTTTCACGGTAAGTAGTAGTAAGTAACGGTAAGTAGGTAGTAACGGTCTATTTTTAATAAGTTTTCTAATTCGCACCCCATGAGAGCACAGAACTACTTCGAATGATCTTCGGATATGGTGCCATTTAATCGCTTTTACTTGATTTATTAATTTATTATCTTGGTACCCACTGTCAACTAATTAAGTTTTCCATGTAGACCACATTAAATATTGATTGTAATTTTTAATTAACTAAGTACAAGTAGGTATATACAAAAAATACAGATGAAACAGCTAGCTATCTGAAGACCGTTGCAAACGATCTATAGATAGCTCAACTGATCCAGATCACTATCAGGCGGAAGCGTTACCAAAATACTGGCCTAACTAAAGGGCAAGATTAGGTTGTCTATTGAGTATTTGATGTAACTTACATAACATTAAGTCTTTACTTACTCGTGGCGAACTAACTTAACAATTTCACTTTCCGTCTGTAAATAATATGTCATATGAGAGATCATAAAATTGTGTTGTATTAACTAATAGCATACTTTATTAAGTGCAGTCTTCAATCAAGAATATAAACCTTGAACAAATGACCATCAAAAGATATAATCTTGCCTCTCCTTTTGACATTTCACATTACATTCGATGTTTTACAATAACGGTGCCACCGTTGTGGGTTTGATAGAGACGCAAAGTTAATTGTGATCAACCTTGGTTGACATTAAAAATATGTGTCTAGAATAAAATATCACTAGAATCTTGGTCCAAATGATTTTTTCTTAATAATATCTTTCAACACGTTAACTGCGAACTTTTTTTTAAGTGTTTTTAAGGCCTAGAGTGTTACTGCATCGTACGTCGGTAAAACAAAGTAACCGCACTGTACAACTCTGGTAGTTCCAGTACTCTCTCTACTCTCTACTCTGGTAGTCTCTACGATCAGACTGATAGTTCCAGAGATTAGCTCATTCAAAAACTCTTCAGCTTTATATATTAGTATAGATGGGTGGTCGATGTGTTTAGACGTAGATATCAGAAATAAAAAGTAGAAGTGGCAATCTGCCATAAATACCTATAACCGTTAGGGAATACAAGTCCTGGCATTCCAGACCACGGACTAAACGACGTAGTGTAGCAGGCCAATCAATGAAACTATGTTCTCTTAAAGGTTGCAGGAAGTCGGTTTATGATGGCTTAACGCCTTTCATCATAGAACTCTTTCAAAGAAGTCCAGCAGTGGTCTAATATTATTCATTAAAGCAAACTAAGAGCATGATTCACCGCAATAAAGCGATAAATGCTTTCTGGATTTACCAATTTTAAGTCAAACATAGATTATTTCGGTCTCTTTACGAAAGCTGGTTTACCGTTTAGACTTTTGATTCCTGAATTTCAACACAAATTGTTGTGCAAAGGAAACAAGGTTTAAAATTGAATGCTATAAAACCGACAGTCTATTTGTCATTTCAAAAAGAGATTCGACCACAAATAACTGCTAAAAGATAAACAAGGCAGTCACCTAGTTTATTTCTATAATAACTCAACCTCTTTTTGAGAACCTACTTTCTTTCTCAAATCTTGGTTTTAGTGGACCTGACGGAACTTGAGTTCAACTCGAGTTTAGACCACGTTTCGTAACGATTCAACGATAAACAGATTCAAGTCAGTTGCGTATGATGAATTTAAACGCAATATGCAAAAAAAATACTCAATCTTACGTATGAACAATGAACAATCATATTCCAGGTCACAGGTGTATAACTTATTTCTTAAGTATTTATGAATTCAAGCATTATTAACGTTAACGCACGTTGAAAACACAATAATAGTTCAGTGTTAATTATGATATTATTATTATTTCATGTAACGAGCACTAAGTTGGAGTCATTTCGCAATATAGAGACAGGTACACGCAGGCTTCTTCCAAAGCAAAAATGGATGTTGCCTGCTTATTTACTTAAGACATTATTAAACTTTCACTGAAATGTTTCAAGTTATGTCAAGATTAAATAGCGCAACGGCTCACGTACCGACTAAAACAAATAAGATAAAATAATATCATATCCATCTCTACCATTTTCAAACTAAATTCGTTGGAATAGAGTCTAATTGAGTTGCGCGGAATAACAATTGAAAACAGCTCTGAATTTAATATCATGATAGATTCTTGTCTACCGAGTTATTATAGTGCTTAAACGTGTAATGTTATACATAGAATCAGAACAAACGCGAAAATTGGTAGATTTGCAATGTTATTTCTTTATCGTAAGTTTAGATTTTAACGTTTATGTTACGTATTCATTACTAATTAATTTTATGTTTATTTGGTATCTCGCATTGTCGGAGACTATTGATTTTCAAAGCTTTTCACCAATTTAAAATCAAGTAACATATTTATCAATAGATCCTGAACCCGGAGATCCAGGGCCGCTAGTGTCCTCACAAAAGGCCCTGTCTGAGAACCAGCGCAGCAACGTACTAACAGGATGCTGCATCAAGCTGAGACAGGGACCTATTATAGACCCCAAGCAACACATATTTTCTATAGGCTAATTCTTTGTGTTATGGGAATACGCTAGGTTTGCCCATGTTTGTGTTTTTTGGGTTCCAAAAAAAAATTTCTTTCTTTCTTTCTGCCTGAAATTTTCCCATCGATACAAGTAGATATTTTATATCCACGGTAAAGTTTCTATTTTTGTAAGGGAAAACATGTTACAAGGTTAGGTTTATTTGCGAAGCTAGTTACTTGACAGTTGCGTGATAGTATCTGGCCAAAGTTTTTTAAATAATATTGCATAGAGTTATTTTTCTAGTCGTTGGCTAAGATGAATTTTCATAATTTTCCCATTCCAATTCAAGAAATCTTACAAATGAAGTAATATTAACACATCATTATTTAAAGTTATTTTAAAATAATTATGATGGAAACCGTTATTCCATAAAAATTCATGGCCTGTTTCAGCTTTCTTCCTGTGTTTATGAAATGAAAAGTTGTAGTTGTGTCTTGCCTTTCAAAATGATTGATTAATATTGATGAGAAGGTGATAAATCATTACCAGTAACAGCTGTCCCGGATGAGGCGAGGTAGTTTTTAAAGGTAGGATAGCAAGCCAGTATTAGTTAATTAGCAAACTGTGGCTCCGTGAAAACAAAACTATTTTTTTTTTTTAATTAAGTACGCAGCATCGAATCAAGGGATTATAATAGGATGGTATGTCCCCTAGCATCCAGTTCACTATCCTAGCTTTAAGTAGCCTCGTGTATAAAGATGTTACTGGTTATGATTTATACATCGCCGTCTACAAGGACCTACATGAAATGACGTTGTGTTTTGTATTTTTTACTAAGTCACTGCAAGTGACACTGGATAAAAAATTGTAGCGTAAACCACTCTAGCTTGTATCACTACTATCTCAAGACGAGACAGTAAAAACGGATACCAGCTGGGACACCAGCTTTGTATCCCAGCTATGAAAAACTACCCACACGTCACCAAGGTGTCAGAGCTACGTCTGAGAAAAGTATGATATTGTAAGCTTCTGTAGCCCTTGATATCGCGTATAGCTGTGACACCCTGTGAGTGTAGAGCGGCGACTGAAGACAGTTTAGAATTACCCCTTCTAATTATAATTATCTGTGGGGTAACAAAGTTCTGCACTGACGTCCCGCATTGGGGTGTATTAATCTGACCCCAACCAGCCCAACTCCTTGAAATAGCCGAGACGGACTCTGGGTTTATAACAGCAATGCTTCAGTGTCCCTAATCTCGTCCAAGTTATAACCCCATGGATAATGATAATGATAATGGATAATGTTATATGGTTATGGGTTTGCTTTCAACTATGTATTATGATTTGGGATGAATATTTTTCGAAATTTTCCTATTTTATTTAGTATCTCTTTACTTCAGTCATAAAGTAATCTAATCTCTTTCCTCGTACAGTGAACAATGCTTCGTAAAACTGCAAATGTATTACCAACATGGCACGCCGCCGTCGCTATCCGGTACCGGTTTACGTAACGGATTGAATTTACCAATATCATTGATTGCCTTCGACTTCTGAGTTCATGAGTTCAGAAGTCGGCGACCTAAAAAGTGTCCTGCGAAATAATAAAAAAATGAACTTCGTGTTATTCTTTTTCATTATATATCTAGTGATGTATAACAAAAAAAATATATTTAAGGATCTTTCTTAATGTCATACAAGACGATTGCAACAAGCTCAATATAATCGGTTAAGACGTTTCGGAAAAAAATGGCAACAGACAAACACTCTAAAACTTATAACTTACTTATATGTACCTACCAAAACATAACAAGCATGCGTTTTCATCACAAAATGTCCAATAATTCTAAATATATCAAAGCGCGTTTATGTCTTTTGCATGGCAATCTGAACAAGCTAATGTACAACGCCATACTTTCTGCACAAATTCTTTGAACTTATATCTTTTGCGAGTACATAAATGTACCACATAATAAAAGTAAACTAACTAGTATCTCTATATTTTCTCTTTGTTTAAATTTTATATGCGATAGGTAGGTATCATTTATTGGAGATCCATCTCGCATTATCAGAGACTTATTTTGCAGACTACAGTAGAAGTCACGGACCGCTCTCGCTTCTAGACGCTAGATGGCGATAGTAGTATGATGATGTTACAAGACACGGACCGCTCGCGCTACTAGACGCTAGATGGCTTTAGTATGACGATGCCACGGACGGCTTTCGCTACTAGACGCTAGATGGCGATAGTAGTATGATGATGTTTTCTAGTGAAGCCGGGGTTGGACCATAAAAATGGTACGCCGATTCAATGAAAGATGGTGCTAGTGTCGTAAAACGTGCATTATTTAAATAACATACAATAGACATTTTATTATATCTATGGAAATTGGAAAAGTTTTATAAGCCTTAGATTACTAGAAATTACATGTCTTAATTATCTAAAATCTCCTCTCAATTGAGATGCAATTTTCCCTATGAATTCACGTTTCATTAAAAGATATAGCCGATACCAGTTTGAGTATTTCCCTTCCGATATGGAGGTGAGCGTACACCAAGTAGGTAATCCAGTATTGAACTTGCCTCCGACTATTAAGATACCTACACCAAATAGTAAATAAAATAATAGTAAGTAAATCGAAATTGCGTATATCAAAATAAAAAAAACCCGTGACATAAACTCTGAAGAACTCAAAGCTAGATAATTATGTACATTGAATTTAAATAGATTTCGAATCCGAAAACAGTTCAACATTTCGGGTTTAAAATGGATTGATTATTTATATTTACCTCTGTGGCGCAGTGGGCGAAGGCCCGCCTGAGACGCAGAAGTTTGCGGGTTCGATTCTCGCTGCGGGACAAATGTTTGTAATGTTTGTCTCGGGTCTGGGTGTTTTCTATATATAATATGTATGTATTTACAAAAAAAAAGTGTATTATTAGTATATCAGTCATGTAGTTCCCATAATACAAGCTCTGCTTAGTTTGGGGCTAGATGATGCTGTGTGAAAAATGTCCAGCATTATTTATTTGTTATCTAGGGCTGAAAATAGTCTGTTTTTTGGGCAGAACATGCAGTTCAATGCTTGTGTGTAGAAAATGGACTATACCAAAATTTCATAATTAATCAACACTTTGCCAATTACTGGCACAGGTGCGGGTTCGCGTCGGAAATTTGGGAACACATTTAAATTGAATGTCGTCTATTGTGTACTCATTACTTCAAAATTAACATACTTTGATTTAAATAATAGATGTTGGTTACTACATTATGTTAATAAAATACAGAATAATTTGTAAACATAAATACATTAACAAACTAACACCGAACAGGCACATAGATAGTCCTGACCCCACGATAGGATTCCTTGTATCGTGGGTATCAGGAACTAAGAGTGGTACCACAACGCCTAGACCCGGTACAAACATCTAATACAAACTTATTCGATATTTTTACTCGGCGGATGAGTCGCAGCAGGTTACTCATCCGCCGAGCCATCGACGTCGTCAAATGTTACAACAGTTTGATTGGATAGAACCCATTAATCATTAACGAAATGATTTCTATGTGCTATTCAAAACATGGACATGTGCCAAATATATTGTTTGGCCTCTGACTGACCCCACTTTTTATTCTTGTGTATCTGCATATTGAGTATGGATCTGAGGATGTACATCATAAGGATTACAGTCGTCAGCTTATTTGTTTGTACAAAATAATAGACCGTGAAAACAGTTATATTTTCGGTGGTTTTAATACTAGCAGAATCATTATTTTACGACAACATTGAACAAAAGTACTGATATTTTTAGTGAAATTAGATCAGCACGCAGCAAAGCAAGAAATACTTTAAAACGTGACCATGTTGGAAGGAAAGGAACACTTTTTGTTAAACGACGATCTGTAGAATGGTGAAACAACCAATAACTGTTTTCTTTCATAATATATAAATTAATTCGTCAAAATTGACAAGATAAGAACATCCAAACACGCTAAGATTGTAAGGAGATACTCGTAGGCTAGAACACTATAAAGCAAAAGCATAAGTTCCTTATTCATACTTAAAAAAAAATGCTTTAGCCGCAGATACATTTTTGTATTTATGATTTTCATCTTATCTTATATTCTTACTACTCGCAAAACGCGGGCATGTACTAAATGTAAAGTTTGGACGTGCCTCTGACTACCCCCTGACTCAAAGATCTACTCACTGAGTATGTATCTGAGGATGTCCACCATGGGGGAGACAGTCGTGAGCGTGTTTGTTTTTTGTTTGATAATGCATGTTAGATTTACTATTTCAGTTTAGATTAAAAACTATGTTAGTCCATAGTGTTAATAATTTAGGTATATACTAATTTACACGCACATTGCACGGAAATTAACCGCACGTTTCTTCTGGATGTAAAGTGCTACCTCGTCCCGTGCTAGTTAAAAGCACAGTTTTTAACTAGCACGGGAGGTAAGTTACCTTACAATGCTACAAGCGCCTGCTAAACATTTAATGCTAAGTACGACCACCTTACCCTGCATCTTTATAATATGCAAGCTAGAAATAAGTCCCTACTATTATTATTGTGAATAAACGTATCTCATCTTAACCCAAAATGATTTCACGTGCCCTAAAGTGATTGAATTTTCAATGAAGCCACTCAAGGCACCGCTAGAGATGCGGAATCGCCACTCGCCGTGAGCCAAACCACGTCAACGGACGCGTCCAATCACACTCTCACGTCGAAACTTTCTATAGATCCAACATTGACCATCTACCTACCGAAATATACAAACACTTCTAGTTTCGTCAGAAATCACGAAACAACGAAATTTTTAAGTGGTTTTATTAAAGCTTATGTAGAATACAGGTCCAGTGTCTAGTTCTTGCTTGTAATGATAGTGTTTCACTGAGTGTAGAGAGTGACGATATCAAAGATTTGGATGCTGCAAGTAAAGGACTTCAAAATGGGGCCAAGGTAATCATTGCATTCTAATATTCCGCTTAATATGTAATTAGACGTGAGATAAACGCTTGCTTAGGCAAGTAGCGGTAGATTATGAACGCAAATTTTTTTACGATGTTTTGCTAAAGTTTTTGGACTAATTATTTTCTTTGATTCGAACTAAAATGAGACGCATTCTGTAAGTCAGCCTTTGTGGCCAATAAATTATTCTGCAAAGCAAGCATGCCCGTGTACAGAATTAATTTTATAATGGAAAGCTAGAAAAATGTTTGATCGATCCAAATGTAATACGTAACTAGTTAAAATCATGGACCATTTTAATGGAGTCATTAACAAACAAGACCGATTTGAAGAAATTAATGTAGGCTTTTCATGTCATTTTAGTCAGAAATCTCTCTCAAAGTTGAGAATACTCGATTTCTATTGTTTCCTACCAATGTTTTCAATGTTTTTTAAACCATAAAAACTTATGACATATACGAACTGTGCTAGAGAATTTCATTGTAGAATCATAAACACATACATAAACTAACATACTTACATTAATGTTAGTAGACGAATGCATACCCAAACAAAATTACTTCCTGATAATTAAAACGATCATTCTGAGCAAACAAACTTAAGAATACAAACTTAATTAGATAATTTTCATAATTGGTTACAAAGTTGGTAACGATATGTTAACTTCATCCAATCTACTAGCGTTAGGTTCTTATGACCCAGTTACCTATTATTATAAAGCAACTGTTATTATGTAAACTAAATAATTAACAAAATTTGATTTTAACCTCGAAACCAGACTAAAAAGATTATTAGAACGTCTTGTAACTTTTATATACCGTTCGCCTAAATCATATTTTGACTTAAATTAAACAAAACGATCGGTAGTAGATATTAACAAATAAATAAAATAAAAGTAAGGTGTAACAAGGATGAAAGACTTTCTGAACAAGGAAGGACTGGTCAGACAAGATTCCAACACATCTATTTTTACCGTTGGATTTGTTTTTCAGATCCTTTCTACTCGCCAAGATTGCTTGAATTCGAAACTAACATATTACTTTTTATCGATGACCTCTATAGGTGGCTGAGACTCAAGAGACACAGGTCAATTCCCGCTGCAGAAATGTTATGTATAAACAAATATTCTTTTCAATGTTTTGGTAATCATAGTGCTTGGTGACCACTGAGAATACGAGTATTGACTTTATGTGAAATTTTATCGAAAAAATAAAATGAAATGTTAAAATTGTCCTCTCTGGGATCACACATCACATCAGTTAATATAAGACCGTTGTAAACGATCTTAAGATAGTTCAAATGTCTCGAATGAAATTCACTACTAGACGATAGCCTCTTTCCCCACTCAGCACAGAGTCTCAATCGAAACGATTCTGTTGAAACAAGGGATATCACAAAAAGGGCAGCATTCGTTTGCACAATGACCTCACCGCTGGCTTAATACAGAGGGGTCAACTTATAAGTAAATTGCAAAACGCGAAACCAACTATCATAATAAAGTACCGTAGTCAAATGTCAGCGAGCATCTGGGTTCGCACCCACTAACACAGTTGTCAAGCTGACCTGCGAACATAATTGCTCTGTTGCAAAAAAAGAGGTTTTAGCGAGAGATGATGTCCTTGTGGAAACCTCGTTGGTATTAAAACAAAATGAATGCTCAAAATATGTTTCGTTCACAAAATGTATTTCAATTTTTTTTTAATAATAGCCAAATTGTAGTATTTCTTCTATATATATAGTTGAGTCCCTGTCTCTCGAAGAAGCGTGAGCTGTGGCCCAGGAAACAGTAAACAGAAATCCCAATACAGATTCTAATATTAATGTAGTTTTTTGTAATCGATGTCTTCAAAGATAGTTCTCAGAAAGGTTTTATTGCAACAAATACCTAAGAGGCGCTGCAATAGACAATGGGAAATAAATAGAAGGTTTAAAATTTCGTAAAAAAAAAATGATTACCTTTGAGTTTCACATAGATACTCGTAATTCCACGAGTCAAGGAATGTTATGCTTAGGATTAATGAAAACTGCATCATCTTTCCCAATAAATAATTTATATTCTGATCCATATCCAAAAACCAGGACGTGCGAAGTATATCAACTTTTTAAAAGATTATTGCTGTTAAAAGTATATCAGCACAGAGAAGTAGCCCTCTGAAAGTTAAACCGAATATAGAAACCGGTATCCTTTACATAAACACGAACGACCATGCACTTTTAACATAATTATTTGGGAAAGTAGTTTAGCACAGAGAAATGGTTCAAAATTAAAGAAACCAGACCCAGAAAGCCAAATCACTTAAAATGCATGCACAAAATATTTTATCAGCAACAGTGTAATGGTAGAGCGAGGAAGGTCTCTAATAATAATAATAACTTTTTATTCAAACAACATAATCCAATTGTTAGTAAACTTAAGATAAGGGTTAGTACTTAATTACTTATGATTTTGTACTCTGGGAGAGCTTCCACAACAGCTAAATGTGCGTAAAATGTGTGTGATATTCGCAGAATGTCCACTTCGCAAAATGCAACGGAGCCACCGTTGCAATTGTGTGTTTTTAAAACGTCTCATGCAAGTTTCGCACAACATACACATAAATCAACATTTACAGTTACTTAATCCAAACAACGCCTTCCTACTGATCGGCCAAGCGTAGTTCTCCATTTACCATTAGCATGACTGGAATCATGTGAATCGTCGATTTCCTGATAATGCGAAATACACTTCAAATAACTGATCATTCGTTATTTGTTTTTCTGTCACTTTTAAACAACAATGTTTTTATACAATTAAAAAAACATATAACAACAATTTTTTTCAGTAAATATATCATAAGTGCAGATCAAATTCAATTAAATTTTGACAATATAAATTTAAGGAAACCTAAAATGTAATGGCGTGAAACACAGCACACAGTCTCTTTTCATGCACGTGTCACATTTTTACGATTTTTTTATTCTAGGACATGAAAAGAAACATATTGATATACCAGTTACGACGACGACGCGACCTTTAAAAGCTTTTGAACAGTATCTGAAGACTATTGTTTACTATCTCTTTTGTACTAAGTTTCTAACTTTTTTATTTGATTTGATTGAAACCTCTAAAAATAGTAACTCCTGACAGAACATAAAGAGTTAGGTGGCTACTTTCATTTCATTGTATTAAACAGTAGAGCATTCAAAACCGCATGCATTACTATAAATTCCTTACAACTATATACGCATCCATAAATATTGATATCTTGTTGTGTAATATGCTGCGAGTCTTGGCTTTAGCGCGGGTCCTAAATGAAACGTGTCAATAGAAAATGAGAGTGTCATTCGTAATTTGGCGTAGTTACGCCACCGTACGCATGTTCAGTGGCGGGTAACTATACTAACCATTTAGCAAACTAAACAAACATACGAGCAATCTTTAGCTTTCCCTGTTGTAGATGGACAGATGAGTATCAATCACCGGTGATAGTTATCAATTGGGTTACGGCATTCGATAGTGCACCTTATGACCTTGATGATAAAAATGGTATTGATGGTGCTGATGACACAGGTGGCGGTGGCTCGCGGCGCACGTAGGCTGTTGGTAATGATGCCAGTGTTCCACTTGTGTCTGTGGCCGTACCAAATAAAGTACGCAACGGAATCGACGTGGAATTAATAAACGGGTTTGGAATTCTAGAGGTAGTGTCGTGGCTCACGTTCCGTGGGTGCAGCCGTAAGATAGTTACGTAAATTGAAACAAAATAATCCACTCGTATCTGAACGCTGGGATTTAGGGAGAACTAGTATATATTTCAAGAAGACTTCTTAAAACTTTGCATTTGCTCATATTCCCCAAAACCATACATACAAGTCAGGTAATTAAAAAAAAGCTCAATAATTTGCATAATTCGAGGTTGCAAATAACCATTGATTGGTATGAATAGAGATTCCGATTTCCTATTCGGACCTTGCCCGACCAAACTGAATGCAGAATACGGTACACTGACATAGTTTTAACAATTCGTGTTTTTAAAGCACGTCGTCATTTGAGGATCGTAGGTATAATGATTATGAATAACGAAGCTTGAACATTGACTTCTTAAGGTATGAAATCAAATACAAAGATTCGAAAGGTACCAAAGACGCTGTCGAAGCCGCAACAGGTACTAAGAATGCGACTAATGGTCAAATCATGTACCTCTGACGTCATTTAAGAAATAGAAATAGAAAGTGGTTTATTTGACAGCAACAAAGCTCAGAAAGGACAGTTACCAAATAAATACAGAAAAAAGACAAATTAAAGAGGTAAGATTTTTAACAAAAACACACCGACCAAGAGGAAGCTTCTTGTGCTAATAAGTTCCATTTGTGCCGTGTGGGCCGAACAGCGGGGCGATCACACTAATTTCCATGGCTATCGAGATGGAGGCATGGCATAAGCCATGGCTGGTACTATCGGGTGGGATGAATCGTATCACGCTAATTTGTAGGCTGGATGTGCCATAGATGGACAATGCGAAAAACGAAATCGGTTCCCCATTGGACGTTCCGTTTTTTACATAACTTATAATCAGATAATTTGTGGATTGATTGCCATCTCAATAGCCATGGCAGGGTGATCTCTGCTCTAGATCGCCCTGCTGGTCCTGTCTCAGCTTAGTGCTGCCCACACAGTCGTGAGAAGCAGCGCTGATTTTCAGGCCTAGGAAGGAAAACCTCACAAACGCGGAAAACTCCTGGGTTACACTACCATTAAAATTGACATAATAACAAAAGAACGAGCATATTGTGATAAGCCCAGCCCAAGTTAAATACAACATTAAAAACTTCCGACGACGCCACACGTCATTCACCAACATGGTAATGTCGGGTACCGACTATCAGTTTTTGGGCGGCCTCTAAACTCCGACACGTCTGGTCTGCTATAGCCACTATCTCATAAAAGCGAATGATAAGAGATCAATTTTATACGTTCAATAAAGGCGATATGTTTTCGATACGCGTAGACTTTTCGATTTGCGTGCTTTTCTTGTCCTGTTATAAAAGAGTTCGTCTTCACCAATAGTGAGCAATAATGATCTTTGCGATAATATTGTGAATACATTCCACGTAGCAAAGCGCTACCGGGTGTGTTCAGACCACAAGTTCGAAATACCTTTATTGTGCGACGTGGTAGGAATTTAATAAGACGTTACGCAGAATCAGGCAGTAGGTAACAATGATACATTTACTATAGGTAGTACCTACCTTGTGTATATTTTCACCCACGACGGACCTGAAGCAGGTTGTTCGTTTGTTTGTGTGACCATCTGTTATCATTTTTGTCCAAAACGGCCTATTGTAACGCGGGTTTTCACCACTTAACAAACCCTTTGATCGCTACCTATACAAAGAACTCACTTATAAAGATTTGTTCACTGCAGATGCTCTATAAGTGTATAATTTAATCCCTATCGAGATCATTATCATCATTCATTTAATTCTCTTTTTTATTTTATTTCAGTCGTTATTGTCGGCCGACTACAATATTAATGTAATCCTTTAAAAAGACTCTGTTTTTCGATGATCTCGCTGTTGCTCGGGAGGCTAATCTCGTATGAAACGGCTCGTTTTAGCCCCTTGTTGAATAATCTACAATTAAACAGTGTTTTGTTTTCTTCTGTTGAATTTGAAATTAAACAAAAAGAGTTTAAAGTGTGTGTTTAGTTAATCAACTGTTTCAAAATCTTTATAAGTAATGGTCCTTACTCATTATACTCGAATAAAGAATCTTACAAACAAAAAACAATTACGCTCACGACTGTCTTCCCCATGGTGGACATCCTCAGATACATACTCAGTGAGTAGATCTTTGAGGATACCAAGTAGAGGGTAGTCAGAGGCACGTCCAAACATTACATTTGGTATATGCCCGCGTTTTGCAAGTAGTAAGCAGTAAGAATCTTGTTATTTTATTTTTCCGAAAAGTAATCGTTTGCGAGAGAAAGGCAAAAAACGTGTGATTTTCGCTCTATTTTGCAGCGCCACGGTCACTTTGCTATTATTTAAAACATAATAGCGCTTGCGTTCGAAATTTGTACTGCTACTTTTTGATGTGTTAATTCGGCAGCCGTCTGCCTCTCAATCATGGTGCTGCAATAAATGACGAATCGAGGGTTTTTTTAAATTATGCTAAAAATCTTATAATTATTTTTGTGTACAACAGAAATAACACAGATATATAAAAAAAAAAATTAGATGAGGCATGTACAAAGGCGAGCTTAACCCTAAAAAAAGAGTTTTCTTCCAGCACACCTTTGAAGAGAGATAGAGAAGCGATATAGTTGGTAGGTGTACGAAGTCAGGAAAGAAGAAACTAAATATAGTTATACTTAAAATACCACTATATTTGAATACATATTATACATACCTACTTCAACTACCTAAAATAAATACAATATAATCATATTAATACATAAATAATATATATAATACATAATGTACCAAAACATATTACAGAGAGATAATCTTTTGTTAGAGATAAGAGCTCTTTCACTTTACATTTGAAAACGTTAAGCGATGAGTCTTTTCAATAAAGAAAAATAGAGTAAAACAAGACAACAATCCAATAATATCAAGTAACTAGTTTAATATTTTATAAGGTCTATACGTTGAAGAGCTTTTACAATTTTGCAGTGCGACCTCTCCGCTTTTGACCCACAAGTCACAAGTATTCCGGTTCTAAAACCACTGAGCTTTTCACTCATGAAAGCAATTTGGGAAAGTCCTAGACGGTATCGCAGTCACGCCAAGAGTATACCGGTACCTGATTCAAGTTGATTGTTTTACTGGCCGATCTCGTCTTGCATATTTTCGAGTTAGCACAAGCACAGTATAATAATATATAATATCCTATTACTATTATAAACGCGAAAGTTTGTGAGGATGGATGTTTGTTACTGTTTAACGCAAAAACTAATGAAGGGATTTTGATGAAACTTCACAGTAATATATCTTATACATTAGAATAACACATAGGCTACTTTTTATCCGGGTACCGCGCGGGCGAAGCCGTGGGCAGATACTAGTAATAAATACTAATATAATGCTGGACAGTTTCACACAGCATCATCTAGCCCAGCTTGCAGAGCTTGTATTATGGGAAATACATGACTGATAAACTACTTATATGCATATTTATTAATTAAATACATATTATACAAGTCAAAAAAGTCTCTTATAATATGTAGGGTATTTAAAAAAATATACCTAGAGATTTCTGAAGCGTACAATCAAAAAGGTTGATAACCTTCACTTTTACTTGTTGTACTTCTTTTAAATAAAACCTTTCTCTATCTGGTTTGAATTTTACTCAAGATTTTTAATATCGTGAACTTATTACGATATTTTTGTGACATATTTATTAAGAAATACCAGCGTAATAGCAAAAGCCTTGAAACACTTGGAAGCACTACATTAATAAACAAACATAAACAAATCACAATCAATATTAAGTTACAAAACAGTCAACAGGTTTTAGTTGTATAAATATCTACTAGATTTTGTCTAGTAGATGTTTGTATAACTAAACCGTTTTGCAATTACACTTGTCTGAGGCCTAAGCATGAATGATTCACGTTTTGACGACCTCGGTGGCGCGGTGGGCTGGCTACTCCCAGCTGAGACACAAGTGGTGCGGACTCGATTCCCGCTGCCAGACTAATGTTAGCATATATTCTGCAGATATTTGCAATTCCTGGTATCCGCGATTATGTATGACATTTGATACGCACCTCACATCATTCGCGCTTGAGTCTCTGCGTATTATCTTTTCCCTATTCAACGAATGTCTGATCAGACCACTGACGAAACATGTAAATTGACCCCTAATAAATATTCAGACTGGAAGTTTTGATATTACATCAAAATTATACAAACTGTTAGATAACAGTTATTACAATTCGGTATTTTCTTCTTTTAACGTCAAAGAGTTAATTGAAACCACAAGTATTATACAGAAGCGTCACTTAAAAGCTACGTGAATTTAAATTTTCAAAGTGATTCGTTTCCTCGTTCACGACCAAGCCTCTCTTGATACTAACGATCTTACAATATGTATAGGCACACAAGACACAATCCGTACATAATTACCAAGCCTTATCTATGTAAATAGCCAAAGCAGAGATCCCCTCACATCTTAATACATATAGATTTTACTAAAAGCTTTTTTATTTATTTGCAAAGTCAATGAATTGAATTAATACTGGAGAAAGTCTGTAGCAATGAATTCATTTTTTTGTGCAAAGTAATTTTCATTTATTAATGTGAATTAAATTTTGGTATGTATCATCTTATGTATTTTAAGATGATAATACTTTATTAACCTACTCTGAAAATTATGTTATTTTATTTATTTAAAATAGGATTTAAAGCACATACGAGTACGTTTCAATGCAAAGCCTCACAAAGACATTTGTAATAGATCTTACGTCTAAGTCTAGTACCTACACACCTACACACCCACATCTTACGTTGAACATTCTAAGAGAGCTCTCAATAGGAAACTCAGACCGGTCTAACAGTTACCTGTTGTTCAGCTGAACATAATCGAGATTGTTGTAACGGAACTGTATTTGATCACGCATTGTTTATTTAGCAAAAGCAATTTCTGACTAGACACATCAATCAGTATTAGGTAACATCTACAGCGCTAATGATTTTCCTGTGTAAAATATTGCCCTACAGATAGTTTCAAGTTGCGTTAACGTGAAAAGAAAACTAAGCTGGGGTATTTGTCTAGACCCCCTGAATACTAAAGTCACATGTAGACACTTGCAAAATAACTCCGTGCTTGAAATAACGTTCAGAATTACACTTTTTTGATGTTTATTGTCTGCGAAGTAATGCTGAAACAGCTTTTGTGGTTCAAGAACAAGTGATACAATGCAGTTTACCACGCTTGTTAGAGACATTACGTTAAATTTCAAAGACAAAACCATCACGCAGTTATTGAATTACACGCTTTTTACCCCCGACGTAGGAAGCTCGTATAGCCCACATGTGTTTGGGGTAAGAAGTTGTTTGTTTATTTATTCATTTATTTGTATCGTTTTGTATAAATAACTTCTTCTTTATTCTTTATTGTACACACAGAAAAAAACAGACAAAAAAAAACTTACATATAGGACATGTACAAAGGCGAGCTTAACCCTAACAAGAGTTTTAAATAACTAGGAAGATTCCTAAATATGTTTTAACGTCACTTCACTCTAATCTAGTGCATATTTTCAGCTGTAAGAAAATTTCCTGAACATTAAACTAAGACCAAATTTGTGACAACAAGCAAGCAGAGCTGACTGATATTATACTAAAATATTATAATAAAAATAACACTAAAAATGCTGTTACTGCATTTAGGTTATTTGCACAATATTCATAGTTTTAAATTCACCCTAGGTTGAGAAACCCAAATAAAAAATTACATTCGTTTCATTATACCACAGGTTTCACAGTTATGTCTGTTCATAATTATTAGCAGATGTCAGTTTACTGGAATATATTAGACGTGTCCTGTTCCTTGTATTAGATGTTAATTGATCCAATATTTTAATTGATTCATCACTGTCAGTAGTTTTCTGGCTTGTCAGTTCATGACACTGGTAAGTAATAACATTGATTACTCTCAGTTGCATTTAAGAGTATTTGGTTCTTACATTACCTAGCCATACAAATATTTATCACCAATCTACAGATCAAAGGGCCGGTTGATACCTAGTCTAAAATTAAAACTTATTTGCGGTTCCATAAAAGCAACTAATACTAAATGTAGGTATGTTGAACCCAAGACTAAGTTAAATCTCAGACTTTACTAAGAGTTCATTTCTTTAAATTAACATCGCTTAAGACCACAAATTGTGTTCTGAGGTAACAGTAAAAGTATAGGTCTATTCTGCTAAGATGGTGTAAGCAAATTACTGGAGAAAGTCTGTAGCAACGGTTAAAATAATAAAACTTCTCTCGCGTACAAATTGTCCCCTATAAGCTTACGTGATTAATTATCGCTGCACTAAAACAGAGAGCTAAAACATACCTACCTATTTACGCAGTATTCCGTTGACAACACATCTAAAGAAACAACTACACGAACCTAAGCAGTTTATAAAACTCGCTGTAATTTCACTTATGATTTTGTGTTTTGTTGTGGCCGGTGAAGAGGAACGTACCCTCTTTATCATAATCTCCTAGCTATAAATAATACTTATGCGTGCCAAGGTCATTGCTCGACAAGAATAAGCGTTTATCAAAAACAGAACTAGAGGGCGCTGCTAAATGTGTACCGTTTCTAGAACGCGCTATCGAAGCGTTTTGGCTCGGCAGCTATAAGCGCTCAACGAATTTTGTATCGTTGCCATCAGAAGGGTCTTAACTGACTCGACTGAACAGCGAATGATGAATTCGGATATGAATCTCTGTGATTTCGCCTCGCTCGCCTACGGATCAACTATCGCAGATCTGTAGGTCGAAGAACTGACGCTGTTTTTGGCCACTTTTAAACAATAATATAAATATTAATATGACATGAAACTTTTTCGGTCACATTACGAAACGAGGTCTAAACTAGAGTTGAACTCAAGTTCCGTCAGATACTTTAAAACCAAGGTTTAAATATACCTTATCGAAAAAAGAGTATTATTGGCAAAGTTACTAACGTCTTAAATATCAATATAAAATAAAACCGCGGACTGTCCATTTGATTTTAAAAACACTTCTTAACCAAAATTAAAAAAAACATATAATTTTGTTTTGCTACCAAAAGAAAGTAGTCCATTTGATTTTAAAAACACTTCTAAACCAAAATTAAAAAAGACATATAATTTTGTTTTGCTACCAAAAGAAAGTAGTTTCTCAAAAAGAGGTTGAGTTATTATAGAAATAAACTAGGTGACTGTCTGGTTTATCTTTTAGCAGTTATTCGTGGTCGAACCTCTTTTTGAAATGTCAAATAAACTGTCGGCTCTTATATTATAGCATTCAATTTTAAACCTGTGTCCTTTGCACAACAATTTGTGTTGAAAATAAGGAATCAAAGTCTAAAGATAAACCATCTTTCGTAATAAGACCCATTAAGTTTATTCACTAGCGTGAATAAACTTTCATAGGCAATAATTTTCATTTCGATAGCCTAAAAGTTATTTTTTTGAAGTTGTTGCTACAAATCATTACAATAATAATAGAATATAATTATGTTACGTACGTAATTAAAAAAAAAAAAACTTGTTCTTGTTTGTAATATGTTATAGTTTTCGCAATTGAATAAAAGTTAGTAGAGCTTAGAGAAGCGATGCGTGTTTATTAATACTTACGGAATTAACTAACACCATTTTATAGCAGGAATTCCATTTCATAATTACGTTCAACCTTATCGTACATTTTATTTGTTTGTAACAATTTCATTAATAACTGGCTGCATGCAAAATAGTGTATATTTTGATAGGAATAAACTAAGACTATTTTGTATATTTTTATAGATAAAATTTTGACAATAATATTAATTTCTCCTTATTACAGAAACGAAATAGAACAAGAGCGCGGCCGCGCATCTCATAATGGGTCAAGACCAGTCGTATCCACACGCTAGCGTCGGTCAAGTGAGGCGGCACAAAGAAAAGTACGAGGAAACACCGTTCAGGAGTTCCCAACTCGACTATCGTGCGAGTGATTACGAAGACAAAGACTACAAACGGCACAAGGCCAGGAGAAGCGCGGACAGCTTTAAAAGCGACATCAGTTCTGCGGAGAGCAGCGGGTACCGAAGCGGTTCGAGTGTGTGCGAATGCAGATCATCCAAAAGCGATTACTATTGCACTTCTCTGTACAAAAACGATCATTACAAAGATATAAACAAGGAACTGTATAAACCAGTGAAAATACCAAAAGAAAAACGCTACAAGCTACAACTGTTCGACTTACAGAATGAGGAACTGAGAAGCGCACGGTTGAAGGGGTATTCGAGCGAAGCAGATAAAACCAAGCTCAAAACTGGGCCCACACCCAAAAACACAGGCATCAGAAATTATACGCCTAAAATTCTAACAGAAGACGAACAGAAAAAGAAAACAGACGACTGGATATAAGAGAACTAAGACTAGTAGGATAAGTTGTACATTATAGTGTAGTAGCGTTAGATGATTTGTTATAAGGATGGAGGCGGCAGGAGCACTGGTGAGCTTAGCACCATCGCCCATCACCGTGTTGGGGCTGATACCACTCCTGGCACTCGGGATCACGTACTTCAGATACCAGCAATACGACCCAGAGTCGTATATATCGGATATCAATGCTGTAGGTTAACACGTTTTTTTATTAATTTCTTAACTAAGTATGTATTATGGTGTGATTAGCGACATCAGTGGCGTGGCGGGCGAGTAGCCAGCTGCGACGCAAGAGGTGCTGGTTTGATTCGGACAAATTAATGTTAGTATTCCGCAGATATTTGTTCCGGGTGTTTTGGTACCACGGTACTCATAGTTACCCACTATCTATGAGTACCCTGTGTCGTGGGTACCGTGGGCACCCACGACACAGGAATCCTAATATGGAGTCCAGACTATGCATGTGTTTGTTGGGAGTTATTTTTTTGTTGTGTACAAAATAAAAATAAAAATAAATTATTTTATTAAAATAGCAACAAGCGATTTTTTCCAAAAATAGGGGGTGACCAGTCACTGACAGTGACTGGTCACCCCCGGCGAGGTGATCAAAACATATCGAATAACCATCTTTTAAGTCATACTAACTGATTGCCAAAAACACATTCGAAAGCCGTTTCGGAGTTACATGGTAACAGAGAAACATACAAAAAAAAACAACCTACTCGTAAACGCGTAAACGGGCTCTTGGAACTAATCATGTTCTTGCTTTATTTTCAGGTGATGCCGATATACGACTTTGTAGTAGTGGGCGGCGGTTCGGCCGGTGCTGTGGTCGCATCCCGACTATCCGAGATAGGCAACTGGACCGTACTACTCCTGGAAGCCGGTTACGACGAGAACGAGATTTCAGACATCCCTGCACTGGCGGGTTACACACAACTCTCGGAAATGGACTGGAAGTTCCAAACAAAGCCTTCGAACAACCGCTCCTACTGTCTGGCGATGAACGGCGATCGCTGTAACTGGCCCAGAGGCAAGGTACTCGGCGGCTGCAGCGTCCTTAACGCAATGGTCTACGTGAGAGGCAATCGCAATGACTACGACCTGTGGGAGGCGCTCGGCAACGACGGCTGGTCATACGATCAGGTGTTACCATACTTTATGAAATCAGAAGATAATCGAAACCCGTATTTGGTGAACACTCCGTATCACTCTGCCGGTGGTTATTTGACGGTTCAAGAAGCGCCGTGGCGAACCCCTTTGTCAGTCGCTTTTATAAAAGCAGGAATAGAACTTGGCTATGAGAACCGAGATATAAACGGGGAGAAACAGACAGGTTTTATGTTGACCCAGGCGACAATGCGGCGTGGCAGTCGATGTAGTACAGCAAAGGCTTTCCTGCGACCAGTTCGGCAGCGAGAAAACTTACATATCGCACTCGGAGCCCATGTAACAAGAATACTCGTAAATCCGGTAAAAAAGCAAGCATATGGAGTAGAATTTATCCGAAACGGTCAAAAAATTAAAGTCCGTATCAAAAGAGAAGTGATAATGTCCGCCGGCGCATTGGCAACGCCTCAACTAATGATGCTGAGCGGTATTGGCCCGGCAGATCATTTGCGAGAACATGGCATACCTCTCGTCGCAAATTTGAAAGTCGGACATAATTTACAAGATCACATTGGTTTAGGAGGTTTGACTTTCGTCGTCAATAAACCAGTAACGTTCAAGAAGGATCGTTTTCAATCATTTTCTGTAGCAATGAACTACATCTTGTACGAAAAAGGACCCATGACAACTCAAGGGGTTGAAGGACTAGCGTTCGTTAATACTAAGTATGCTCCACCTTCAGGCAACTGGCCCGACATACAGTTCCACTTTGCACCGAGTTCAGTGAATTCCGACGGTGGTGAACAGATAAGGAAGATTTTGAATCTCAGAGATAGAGTATACAACACCGTTTACAAACCAGTAGAGAACGCTGAAACGTGGACGATACTACCCCTGCTTCTACGCCCGAAGAGTTCTGGCTGGATAAAGCTGAAGAGTCGAAACCCGTTCCATCCACCGTCAATTGAGCCCAACTACTTCGCTTATAAGGAGGATTTGAAAGTGCTAGTAGAAGGAATAAAAATTGCTATGTCTATCTCAAATACGACGTCATTCCAGAGATATGGGTCGCGACCGCATAACATTCCTCTTCCTGGCTGTCAGCAGCATACGTTGTTTAGCGACGAATACTGGGAGTGTTGTTTGAAGCACTTTACTTTCACTATTTATCATCCAACGGGTACGTGTAAGATGGGACCTAAGCACGACCAAGACGCTGTCGTAGATCCAAGGCTGAGAGTGCATGGAGTTGCAAACCTCAGAGTAGTCGATGCAAGTATTATGCCCACTATTATAAGTGGGAATCCAAACGCTCCTGTCATCATGATAGCTGAAAAAGCATCAGACATGATAAAAGAAGACTGGCTTGTGTTATGACAGGGTAAAGAGTGAACATTGAAGTTTGTGGGAAACCAAACGCTCCTGTAATCATGATAGCTGAAAAAGCATCAGACATGATAAAAGAAGACTGGCTTGTGTCATCACAGGGTAAAGAGTGAACATTGAAGTTTGTGGGAATCCAAACGCTCCTATAATCATGATAGCTGAAAAAGCATCAGACATGATAAAAGAAGACTGGCTTGTGTTATGACAGGGTAAAGAGTGAACATTGAAGTTTTTTAGTGATGAACAAAAACGTTTTATGTTCTGAAGTTACTCGTGAGTTATTGTTTATATTATTATTTATAAGCTCTTGTAAATAGAGATGAGGAGTGTGAAGTCTTTAGTTATGCTAGTTAAATTGTCTTATATCCTGAATAGTTCTTGTGTTAAAATGTTAAGAAAGTAATTGAATAATATTATACGCAATAAAGTGATGTTTAGTAAATTGTTATTTTTTTAATAATTGCTATACACAGAGATGCCTAGTAGATCATAGAAGTAACAGTCAAATTCTGAGCAGAATTTGTAGGAGCATTAATATGATGGATCATAATTAATTAAATTCCGTAAAATGGCTAGTGACCTTATTATTCATAATCTAATAACTAAACCAGTCTCAATTAAGAACTAGTTAATGCCACGGTATGGTATGTGCATTCTACCAGTTCTACAATTATTACTAAGTACATACGATTGAACACCATACCGTACCGTAGATAATTAGTTAGAAAGGTTATTGCGTTAATTTTGAACACTGCCATCTAAGGGCAAGTAAACGAACATAAAATATAAGATTATGGTAGCTGGCAGCACGCGAGTTTCCTTGCGTGCTGCCATCTAGTGACTAGTAGCGAAACGAACAAACAAGCACTCGCTAAGAAAAGGAACTGTCACGTTATCGCACTATACACCCACCGACCACCGCTCACGTAGAGATTGTGTTAATGATTTCGTACATTACAACTAGATGGCGTTCTCTAGATGGTCTTCATTCAGCACTATTTTCTGCCCCAGACCTCGATGAACTTACCTGGAAAAAACGAACATAGTATAAGTAGGTGAAAACTTGTAGAAGCTAAAGTAATTTTTGTCATTACTTTCAGAAAAATAAACACTTTGAGTGTCGTATTCACGTACACAGCATCAGCTTTGTATTTGTAACAAAAAACGCATTGGCGATAATAAAGTCGTCGACTAAACTTTTTCTTTGTTTGCCTTATTTGAAGTTGGATCTCTTTCATCGAGCTTGGTACAAATAGGTTGCGTTTAAGAGGCTGCATGCAGCCTTTGCGGAAATGGCAATTGCGATTTTCGCACATTATTGATACAATGGTACTATTATTGTTTGTTTGTTGATTGAATTGCAAGATTTACATTCGTTATACTTAGTTAATTAAGAAAGCACATAGTAACTACTATACAGAACGTGTAAATGTGTCATTAAATGTTTTTGTACGAACCTCTAACTACTCTAACTGCCGATTGCGAATTAATGAATATATCTGTACCGTATGTATTTTTTAAACACTCATTTGTTTTCAGAGAAAAAAATGTGTTGTAGCAGGACCGTGAGTACCGGATAATAAAGGAGGCCTTTACTCAGCGTAGGTGATGTCAGAATATAATTTGTAATCGTAATGTATTTATTGGATATTATAAAGCTGTTTGTTATACTAGGTGTGTTTATCAGTTTCAAGCAATTATTGCATTAACTTTTATCTAAGTACAATCTACAAGCAGAATTAAGACTCGGCAATGTCAAGAATTGGTTTAAATTAGACTTCATTTTATGTACATAGTAATCAGACCAATCATTCCTGTATGTGGATGATAAAATCAAACGATATATAATATGTATTTAAAAAAAAAAGTATTTACATAGTATATCAGTCATGTAGTGCCCATAACACAAGCCCTTGGTTACTTTGGGGCTAGATGATGATCTGTGAAAATTAAAACACGCTCACGACTGTCTTCCCCATGGTGGACATCCTCAGTGAGCGGCATTGTTGGTCGTGACTTCTGATCCGGAGGTTGTGGGTTCGAATAGAGGTCGGCCGCAGAATAAAGTATGAAGAACAAACAGGACTAATTACTGGGTCATTACCAAAAAATACAACGCACCTACACTAGTACATTCTACTTTTATGATCCAGTGTAAGAAAAATCAGCATTGTTCATTCAAATTTCACGTCATGCATAGAACACGATAGAAATCACGTACGCCATGAGCACAGTGCAATTTATGTAGTAGGTAAATACATCGGTTTATATAAACCGCATGATAGTTTTCATTTCGTTAATTACGTTCATAAATTAAACCTGGAATAATAATAAGTTTTTTTTTTAAAGAATCTTTATTAGTCGTCGGAACAGCAATCTAATAAAAATAAACCCAAATACTGCTATGGGGCCGTTCAAGTATTACGTAAGCACTATTGGGGGGCGGAGGGGTCTTTGTTTTGCTTATTTTGGATGACATGGGGGGTAGGGGAGTCTAGATGATGATTACGTCATCGGTAGTTATTTACTTTTTTACACGAATGGCAACCCTCACATTATCTATGCTTGAAAACGAAACGCATTTTCGAGGATTCCCGCAAGTAATGCATACGTTTAGGCACTCGCTTTAGAACCGATTAGGGGAATTACCGCGCGCTATTCACTTGTCTAAATTTCCTCTGTCAGTGTATTGTTTTGTTTGGATACTATAGCGCGTAGACGTATTGTAACCATAGCAAAACAAGTTAACATTTGTGTTACCATTGATTCCATTAGCCAAAGTTTGACGTTTAAATAAGATGTCGTTTCAAATAGACAAATCCAAGTTATACCAAAAATTGTTTGAAAGTTTTAAAAAATCTCATACAAGTACGAAAGTACAAAATGTACAAAAGTTAGTTAACGAAGTGTGGCGAAATTATAAAAATATGTGTACCAAAAATTTAAAATAAGTTTGTTATGTTCATAAGATTATAATATTTTTGTCCCTTACTCTATGTTGAATACTGTATCAGTAAAATCTAATCTCTATCCTAAATCTATTCTTATTTTTGAAATTATAAATATAACATTATAATCATAAATAAAAAAAGATACATTTATAATTGAAAAATGTTTACGTAAGCATAGGGGGAAGGGGTAAGAGCTTTGCTTACTTTTGCTGACAAGGGGGATGGGGGGGTAAATAATTGTAATAAATCTGCTTACGTAATATTTGAACGGCCCCAATCCAGCAAAGAGCACCGTCAATTCATCATCATCAGATCAACTTCCAACACACACAAAAAACAACAAAATCGTTAAAGCGACGGTAAGTTTTTTGTACAATTTCTATGGGCAGCTGTTTAGATAGGTATGTCCATCATACTAATAAATAACACCCACTGTCACATACATACTCCTGACCCCACACTAGGATTCCCAATATCGTGGGTATCAGGAACTACGAGTGGTACCACAACACTCAGACCTGGAATAAATATCTGCAGAACATGCAAACATTTGTCTTGCAGCGGAAATCGAACCCGCACCTCTTGCGTCTTAGCCGGCTACTTGACCGCCGCGCCACCGAGTTCGTTTATCAATACTTCCTTCTACAAGAACACAAAATTATATTAAATATTATTGCTAAAGACCAATCTTATTTTCCATTATTTGGATAACAGTTTGTGTACGATTATTATGAGTGTACCTACCATAATAAATTGGACGTTAACCCTCTACATTGCTTACACTATGGCAGACTTTACCAGTTTTGGTTATGTAACTGAGATATACAGTGTTCCGTGATTACACCGGTTTGCAAACATTCTTTCATGTAAATTGAATGGTTTAAACGGTCAATTACAAAATACGAATACAATTTTTATCGGGAATCCCAAATTTGAGTTAATTGAGTATTTTATAGGCCTGCCAAATAAATATGCACATAAATCGGTGTTTGTGAAAGCGGGTCATATTATTTCAATTCGACTAAAGAACCACTGCAATCAATGTTTACATTTTGTCCCATTTTGGGTTTATTCCAAAATGGGACAAAATGATAAAAAATTTAAAGCGCTCTCGGGGCATATAAATTTGAGAAAAGGATCACATGTCCCGTACAACCTTTGTTTAGAACATTTGAGGACATTTATGGACATTTGAGCACCTAATAGTGAAGAAACTGGCGCTTTTACATCACCATTCACTAATACAAGGTCGGCAAAAAGGCAAATGCTGATTTTGTCATCGAACTAGTTTATGTTTTGGCCTTGTCTTGAGCGAACAACATGAGCTTTTTCCAAAACGAATTGTACACACCTCACATAAAATCAAGCAAACACAGTGCCTTTTACAAAGTATGCCCACTAGTGAGTGAAAGCCTCCACACCTGAATTGACAAGATGTCTTCTAACCAGACTTTTCGATAGGCACTGCCTTTGCAATGTTATTCGATATCTTCTGACCAGACTTTTCCCTATGCACTTGTCTTTGCAACGTTATTTGATGTCTTCTGACCAGACTTTTCCCTATGCACTTGTCTTTGCAATGTTATTTGATGTCTTCTGACCAGACTTTTCCCTATGTACTTGTCTTTGCAACGTTATTTGATGTCTTCTGACCAGACTTTTCCCTATGCACTTGTCTTTGCAATGTTATTGGATGTCTTCTGACCAGACTTTTCCCTATGCACTTGTCTTTGCAACGTTATTTGATGTCTTCTGACCAGACTTTTCCCTATGCACTTGTCTTTGCAATGTTATTTGATGTCTTCTGACCAGACTATTCCCTAGACACTGCCTTTGCAATGTTATTTGATGTCTTCTGACCAGACTTTTCCCTATGCACTTGTCTTTGCAATGTTATTTGATGTCTTCTGACCAGACTTTTCCCTATGCACTTGTCTTTGCAATGTTATTTGATGTCTTCTGACCAGACTATTCCCTAGACACTGCCTTTGATGCATTCTGACCAGCGAAGGCTTGCGAAACTTTGGTCTGGCCTTAGGAACTTTTCCGAGTTTGCTTTGGGCTATCCATCAGTGACCACCCTTTTGCCTTTTGCTTGGTCGTATTCGAGATCGGCCCCATCTAGAGAGTCATAGCTTTTATTGCATATCATTTTGATTCATGTTATGAGTGTCACCTAGCATGTTACGAGTACGTTGCAGAAACATTGCTAGGCAACGTTTCCGCAGATCTCAGCTCGCGGTATTGTGTTACTCACAGTAATTGCATAAAGCAAACATAGCTTCCTCTGTTTGTCACCAAATCCATTGATGTGATAGCAAAATCTCATTACCATTAACAACTAACTAACTAACGCTAACGCAAATTGCATGCAATTTACGTAATGAGATTATTCAAAAATGTACGCCAGTCATTAATAGGTACTTAATAGGATTGGGGCAAGTTATAACAAATGATATTGACTTCGTTGTTATGACAAACAAAAGGCGGAACTTAGCTGAATTGACTTTTAAATATTTTGTAATAACTTTTGATTTGAATTAGAGATAAGTAAATCTTTTATTCTTTAAGATGCGATATAAGATAAGCGTTTCATTAACAACTCCTAAACTAATCAGCAGATCATTTTTTGCAGGTAGTTGGCACATGCCTACTTTTTGTAGAGCAATCTTGACAGCCAATCGCCGCTTGTTAGAACACCAACCAAAAGCATACTAAATGCATATATCCCGATTCCTCACCATATTTTCTTTCACTGTTATTCTCAAATAAGTTACAAACAATTATATATTTTCCGTTCAAGCTTGTATATAATTTACAATCAAAGGTTGTCTGGAAGAGATCGCTATTAGCGATAAGACCGCCCATTGTACTCCCGCGCCCCATTGCTTGTTATTTGCTGTATTTGAATTTGTTAGCAGTTATGTAGTGTACAATATAGTATTATCTAAATCCAAAACTCATCGGGCATGCGGCAGACGTGACCGACCCAGTCAAACTTCAGCTCGGCAGCTTTCTCTCATACCTCGGCGATTTTAATTTTATAACTACAATCAGTATTATTTTGGAATTATAATTACAATCCATAATATTATGAATAATGTAGGTACTAAAGCTAGAAAATAAACGTTCACACCAGCGCAGTGGCGTGAAAGCCTTCAACGCGGACACATTGTGCCCGCCACGTGACGTAATGCGGCCCCATTGCGCCGAGCACTTTCGATTTCTGGATGAAATCAGCACTTCCTTACTCTTCGTAAACCTCGCAATCTACTTAATAATGTACTTGTGGAACGGAAGTAAGACTGTAGGAGAAAACGTGGTTGATGAGTTTATTAGTTTTTGATCAAACTATTTTTATGTTTTTTGATTTTATTACGAGATTGTAAGATACCTTTATAGCAATGCCAATTTATTTTTTTATACAAGATGACATCGTTTCTATGATGACTGATTGTATAATTCTTTAGTGTACAAAGAGATAAAAGGAATATTAAGACATGTACAAAAGCGAGCTTTACCCCGATGAAATGTGTATTTCAAATAAACTAAAAAACACACCTATATCACGCACTAAAAAATAATTCCACGATCCACCTCCTAGCTCCATCATCAGACCCTCGCTACCAAGCCCAATCTACTGGACTAGTCAAAACGAATCATACGGGCCCAAACTCGAGAGGTTTTTAGTAGTCACGGAAGAGTTCCACTACTCACCTCCTGGCTCTATCATCAGATCACCTCCAAGATACCAAATTATAATCATCCGAACTACATATACATATAAAGTTTTATTTCTAAGAAGTAGGTTAAAATTGACTTCCAAGATTTGATTAAATTTATTGTTTGTTAGTTAGTTTCAAGCGTAGCTAATATAAGCGAGTTTTCTTCCATTAAACCTTTGAGGGGATCTTGAATCATGGATAGGTCAAACATTAGACGTGGCAGTTCAGTTAATCACTAACAGAAACAGAATACTTCTTGCACATACGGTATCTTCAGCTCCAAGCGAATTATATAAAGTAAGTGTACTAAAGATTTTTATAGTATCCCAAAACTATCAACCTCGGACACATAAACCCGCTATGTACGGGCTATACCAACTAAGCCACGAGATCGCTGCCCAGGCTAGCCAGAACTAAGCCAGTACTGTACTTAGTTTCATCATCCCGAACAAACGTCATAATCTTGAGAGTAAAACAACAGAATAATCCGTATATATTACCTAATTACCACCTTAAGTGCCTACGGCCTTTACGTAAGCGTGCAACATTTCGGCGTATCTGGTGTGTCATCATTGTGGAACACCCAAATACGCGAGGTTTAGGTGTAATTTCATTAAGTACTCGGAGCAATTGGAAACTGTAACAACTGGATCAAATTGGATGTTACGTTGAACACACACAGCACAATGATAAGTTGAGTACACTTTTAGTTGAAAGCTTTTGCCACAATTTGGCAAACGACCTCTGTGGCGCAGGTGGCGACGGCCTGCCTGAGACGCAGAAGGTTGCAGGTACGATTCCCACCGCGTTTGTAGTTTTCTATTTATAATATGTAAGTATATAAGTATCATATCAGTCATGTAGTTTCCATAATACAAGCTCTGCTTAATTTGATGTGTAAAAAAATGAACAAAATTAAAAACAAAAAACGTCCTTAGTGAAGCGGCGGGCGAGTACTACTTTTTCTATTGCTTTTTTTCTAATCATGGTGCGAACGAATGTTTTAACATTTGTGTATTTTATTGTCTTTTAAAATGATTGTATACTGTTTTGTGTGCCATAATAAACAAATAAATACTTGCTATTGAAAAAACGGACAAGTGCGAGCAAGTCTTGCGCCCTGAGGGTCCCATACTCTAAAACAATCTAAATCTACTAGTATTTTTTCTAGTTTCAGCCACTTTTTCTCATAAACTTCACCAACCCATTGGAGGTAAAATAGTCGAAAGTTCACAGTTTTAGATTTTTTTCTTTATTTATGTCACAACCTCATTTCTTTATCCTTCTGTCATAGTTTAAAAATGGATATTGCATAATCGCTATGTGACATTTGGGACGTCGCATCACCGCGATACATTTTGCAATAAGTCTCATTCATCACGTAGCTGTAGTTTTTCGTCACCAAACGATCATGTCATCATGGTCCACATGTGGTACGTCACGTTTGCGTTACATTGACCGGTAACTTGATTACCTTTTATGACCACTGTTCCATCTTGAATTTGATTATTAATTCCGACTAAGTTTCGACTCATTCCGAGAGTCTTCATCAGGGTGAGTGATCGCGACGCTCTCCCTCCGCGTCGCGTCTTGCAACCGATAGTGCGATACATGAAAAATCCCGTTTTTACAATGGACTATTCCATCTTTGGAACTTTGAAGACACAAATTGTTATATAACAAAAAAAAACAAGGCTTCCATAAAATTTAAAGAAGATGTATTGCCGGATCACCAAATCTGAACTTTATTCATAACAGAGGGTCAGTTTTTAAAACGCTTTTATCAGCTTCACTTGTAACTAAATAACAAACAATGTAATCAAATCTTGGAAGTCAATTTTAAACTACTCCTAATGGTCGTATCTAAATGAAACTTTGTATATATATGTACTATAATTTGGTATCTTGGAGCTGATCTGATGTTGGAGCCAGGAGATAAAAAGTGGAACTCTTCAGTGGCTACTAGTAAACCCCTCGAGTTTGGGGTCATATGATGTGTTATGATGAGTCCAATATGTTGCACTTGGTGTCGAGGGTCTGATGATGGAGCCAGGAGGTGGATAGTTGAACTCTTCAGTGGCTGTTAGCAAACCCCCTCAAGTTTGGGCTCATATGATATGTTTTGATGGAACCAGGAGGTGGATATTTTTTATTTTTTATTTATTGTGCCGGATCTATGCGTGTTTTCAGTTTATTTTACTTACACATTTTTTTATAAGACCGGGTCTTTATCGCGTTTACTTTTTCATTAATTTTCCCGATATTACGTGTGTGTTGCAACAGCCTCGAGTATACGAATGAGGACTAATATTTATATCTACTGATAGCGAAAGTTTGAAATATATTATTTAAAACTCTCTTGCTGCTGTTAGCTTAATTTTGTCATTTAATGACGCACTTAGATTCCAATTGATAAAACATAAACACCGTGCCGGCCGTGATCGCGCACCCTACCGACCCACAACTCCACATAAAGGTGTCTCGTGGTCTCGTAACACTGTAATCCCTTGCGATACCGCGTGGGGAGCCCGCTCTACCACGAGACTTGCAAGCCGCAGTGCAACACGCGGACTCGCGGCGCGCAGCAGTCGACAATCGAAACCTACCTACCCAAAATTTACAGTACGATCTTCACTCAAAACTTGTGTCCAGCAAAATATCCTTTAATTTTTGCATATTCCTAGTCTAGTTCAAACAAAAGTGGTGTGAAACCTTAGATGCTTAAATGACTGGACGTAACAGACTAGAATCCTGTGTTGCAAATGCTTGCAAGTGGTTGCGTCACGTTCATGCCTATTTAACCCTTGGATTACGTGTTTCGCGTAATATGTTGTGCGGTTAATAGGTGTGCTGGCTGCGTTGATAATGGCTTGATTTAAACTAGTTCTAGCTCACGTAAAGTCACCTACTTCGTTTTTTGTGAATATCACTGGAACATTGTCTACAAGATCATTATCGAGTCATCAGGACACGATGGAAATAGTCCTAATTTAGTGGCATTATAAACCTTGTTCCTCTACTGTACAAGACAAGGTATATATATATATTCCCTGTCTTGTACAGTAACAAGAATATTTACAACAATCTTGATTGTTACTTTTTAGGAGCACTGGAGCAAGTGATCCTCTAAGTATTTTTTTTAAATTCTGGTTTGAACTGTCTTCCTGAACTTTCAACTCATCAATCGACCTACTGAAGACTTGTCAAAACGGTCAACAGTTTGACCTATTACGTCGCAGACTGCAGCTTCTTTTTACCTGAACTCTGCTTAATCATTGATCACAATTAGTAAAGTGTTAGATAACTTTAGAAACGTTTGGTTGGTGTTTTGTAATTGACGCAAATGTCGCTACTGATCGCAATTTGATATATTTATCGGCGTTCCTTTCGAAGTATTTATCTCTCTGTAATCCGCTTTTTTGCTGGCTGAATTAGATAAATGTAATAGACGTATTTAAAGTGTTGATTATCTTTCACTATTGCTTTAAAGGAGGTCAATGGTTCGATTTTTGTCCAGTCTCATAATGAATAGTCATCGGGGATTTCCACCCCAAGTATCACAAAACGAATACTAGGACTTTATATTACGACTCAAAGTTTTCGTAATGTTCCATTGCAATGTAACACAATCTTGGCCTTTGGCTATGTGTCAAATCTTGTGGTTTTGCTTAATTTCAGCTAAGTTTGACATTGTCACTCTTACAACAACATAATTCATTAGTTACTCATGACAAAAGAACCAATGTTTTCTATTCGTTTTTTCCCGATTATCCAACAAGTCTGACTTTCCTCGCCATTTCTTTCTTTGTTACACTGTCTAAGACTAGCTCGATAAGTTTGTTCAGATCAGCTGTAGTAACTGTGTTAAATTTAGATTTCAATCTTTACATTTGTTCAAATTATTTTCTTATTTGGATCAGCTCATTGAAGAGTTCACTCTCATTTTCCAAGTGAATTATATTTTCTCACATTGATTGTAATTACAGGCTCATACCAAGGTCAGAGTACGTCGGCGCATCGACAGGCAATCATGAGAGAACACTCACAATAGTCATAACATCTTACTAGACGTATTACTTTCCTTCTAAGTGCTTAAGTGAAACATTAAATGGTCTAACTAGTTAACTGGTGTGTGATAAAGTATTTAGTGAAGATTAAAGTGTCTGGGACAGATAAGGTCGGGGTAAGATCGAACTCATACGAAGGTTAACCAAACTCAGTGTAAGGTGTGTCGAAAAGGTCACCAGACCTAGTGTTATATACGCAGTGTTGTGAAGGAAATCATCAACAATGCACGTAAGTTGAAAATAAGCTGTTAAGTAAGAGGACCTGTAATTAAAAACCGTAAAATCATTAGATTTATTGGTAAAATAACTTGACATTTGTATGTAATTATTGACTAACTAAAATAGACAGGTCTTTAAAATAATATTGGGGTTTTGTTTTGACACGAGTCTAAACATTATTCAAGATTTAAGTAGGATAGTAAAGATAACAATATGCAATGCATAAAGCTGTGATTCGTTGAGCAGCTTTTAAGTAATCGGCGGTAAGAATATGGTTTTAACATCTTAAGAATCAATGCAACAAAATTAGGAATTCAACATTGCTCCATAAATTAATATAAATTATCTTACAAATCATAAGGCTATTAGTATTTGTATAGATCAACGAACCCGACGTCGATTTACACCATTAATTATAGCTATTATAGCAACAGTGTGTCATAATAAAGGTCGGCAGTGGGCCAAGGCCAGCGGTATAACGACATTCAAAATCAGTTAGGTCGTTGTCAGCACCTGTCAAATATGATATTATGCTAACTGGTATAACTTGTTAATAAAGTGCACATCCCTATTGTTTTAAAATTGTTCACTTCACATTTTTCACGAAATTTAATTGTAAATCAGCAGCCCTCATTTTTTTAAAGCCAACCGTCTTTTACTATCAAACGTCGGGGTATAGCTGTTTAGAATTTGTTATAAATTTGGTGGTGTTCCGTAATACCAAAAATGATGACTGAAAACTTACATTTACATTACATTTTTCACATCGTGTTGTTATTCTGTAACTAGACAATATTAGCTATATACGTAATCAAACAATACGTATGATATTATTGTTTTTAATACGAAACAAATAAGAGAAAACGTCATGTCATGTATAACGTAAAAATATGCAAAATGTGGTTCGTTTACATTTCATTTTGGTAAGTATTTTGAAAAAATATATATCCAGGTACCTAGATAAATACTATTCGAATACAAATAATAGCATAATATGGTGGAAATAAGCTATAATTACAAATGATTTTGGTATAACGTTTGTACGGGAAATTAATCCTCCGCTGGCCTCTTAACGGGAAAAGCAATTTTTTAGGGACTACTTTTTAAAGGGAGCAAAACCGTGGGCAGAAGCTAGTATTAAATAATTTAACTGTACATTTTATTTATTTCGACTGCCAAATATTTGAGTGTAGGTAACTATTAAATCTTTGCTTCGGGCCACACTTACAGAGTAAAAAGGCTAAACGTATACAAACATGAAATACTTCTTAAAGTGATTACGGTTGATCCATTACTTCTAAGCAAATACAATGCAACTATCACATAATCTATCTGAACACGATGAAGATAAAATAGTAACAATAGCTACCGCTGGTCATGTTGTAAGCTAACGTCAATTTCTATCAGAATAAAGTGGAAAACCGCCAGAGAGTTGGATTTTCACTAAACTCTCAGGTGAAAATTGAACGTTGTAGATATAACCTGTTGTGGTCTTATGATGTTGTTCATAGGTTAATAGAACCGAGTATACCGTCAATATTTATCAGGTTTTCTCATAACTATTACTCAACGCAATGAAGTCCGTCCATCGTGTTTTACGTTCGGTAGAGGCATAACCAACTGTTTGTTTATTTGCTGTGGAATCTGCATTATCAACAGTCGATTATGCAAAGCCGATACAATCTCGTTGCGTCAGGCACTTTAGTTGTGATTTTGGCATAATCTTCTGTAACAATACGCAATATGGAAATCGAATTGTGCGAACACAATGAACTTCAGTGCATAGTAACAAGGTTACGTGGATTTTAGGATCTGTTTGCATCTCCAAATATTTGTCTCGGGATATGGGTGTTTTCTATGTTTAATATGTATGTATTTACAAAAAAAAAGTACATAAGTAGTATATCAGTCATGTAGTTCCCATAACACACAAGCTCTGCTTACTTTGGGGCTAGATGATGCTGTGTGAAAAATGACCAACATTATTTATTATTTCACAGGTCCACATTTTATGTAAATAACATGTGTCATTAAGACAAGTATAAGGATCTCTTAGAAAATAATCAGTCATTATGCTGTGCGGGTTTAACAGAGTCCGTGGTATAATTCCATTTCTTAAACTGTACGGACTAAAAACAGTTAAATTGAAGCATAAAAAAAAAAACAGCTTTACGCGTAAGCAAACGCTAATGAATTCACGGAAATCTTTACTATACAAGAAAAGCTCAGTCACCTTTATCATAGTATAGCTTAGACAAAGAAGAATTAATCAGTGAATTATTAATCAGGACAATGATCCTGAATAATTAATTGATAATTATGAAATAAACAATCCTAGCAAGCTATGGCAAAGTAAATACGTAACACTACATCACGTCTTTAATTACATCAAAATAAATAGATAGATATACAGAAAATGTTTCATTGCACAATATAAAACAAGTACATGGGCGAACTTAATGCTAGTAAACATTTTGTGCCAGCTAACCTTTGTGTAATGAAGAGTGGAGCGTTAGCATAGCCACTCGAGCGTTCAGTAGAAAATAAAAGTCATAAGGGCAAAGTAAACTCGATAGGCAAAGTATGTACGTGACTCAGTCAATATGACACTATAATGGACACTTGGACCAACCAACATAAAGCCTCTTAGTTTTTTTTTTACATTTTAACAAAAACCAACGACTTACTATCAAGTTTGTATGACTGTAGCCAAATATTACCAATCACGGAACTACAAAATTTAATCAGTCGTACAAACTGGCTCATCCTCTTTACGCAAATCGATAACCGGTAGCGAAGAAAAGGTTATTACAAAACAATTCGCAATTAAAGTTTTAATTGTCTATTAATCGGACTCGATAATACCACTACAAGTCGAATAATAACAACCAATACACCATGTGCCCAAATACATAAAACAAATATAGTATTCCGAAAAGAGATGATTCTGCCTTACTTACTTACTGACAAGCAACGCATTTATACCTAAATACCTCAGGATACCTCTAGTAGGTATGACTAAGTTCTATCCGTTAAGATTACAGCGAGAACATCATCTAAAAACAGGGCATAGCCGTTAATCATTCGAATAAAGCAGCGAAACTCGAATCAAGATATCTCGTAATCGCTAGCGTCTGAAGATCGGTCATGCAAATACAGTCCTATAGCCATAGAAAGTGAATCCAATGGTGGCTCACATAATCAGAGGCACGGATTCCAATGATTTAACGCGGTTAAAAGCAATTGGGTAAACTGGCAGAATGACTGAATAATAATACATTTTAATTGCCTTATAAATGGTTCAGATTTTTTATCAATACAATTTTCAACGCCTAATCTGGATATCAAACGCCATTCAATGTGACTACCACAAACGATGGCTCATCTATCGTCTTGTCCATAGTGCACTAACACCTGTACAATGAAAGACCTGTGCGGCTGCAGAAGATGTTGTAAATGTGGTCAAATTTTGGTCAAATAACATTTAAACGGGGCAAACCATCGACGACGGAGAAGAAGAGTATAAAAGGTTTTCTTCCGACAACCATGTCATTAGCACTAATCCACTGTACCTGGTCTGAATCATGTTAGAATTCAGACGACGTAACCGATGCTAGCGATTAGTGACTTTGCTTAAAGGTCTAGACACTGTTTTTATTGAGTATCTATTATTTTTACAATGTAGAACAGCCTTCATAAATAAAAGTATCTGTATACATCAGGCTATTTTATGAACATTCTGTTGTAATGCAACAGTACCGGCGCGCACGTTGTTTGTTACGTAAACACCCGGTAACCGACAGAGATGGCCGCAATGTTGGCAGCCTTGCAAGGATCCCAGCATAGTGCTTGCAATAGATTATGATGACAGGGCCAAGAACGTTCATTGCGTTTGAAGCTATATACCTACACATACTTGAGTGGATAGGGCGTTGGATTTCATGATTTATCCAAGTATGAATCTTCGCGTTTTGGTGAGTTCCTAAAGGTCAGTGATTAACTTGAGGTATGGGATTGTGACCCTAAAAGGGTTTTGATGAAAACATTCAGTGGGGCTCCCAGTTTTTGATACAAATACACAAATCATACCTATATAATTTATGTATGTTGCCGATGTAAGATTGATGTTTTCTGATTTATTTAAGTAACTCATCTCTAAGATTTTCCTAAATCACCAGCCAGAAGTCAGCGAATTAAAGGACTCAATCCGTTGAGAATTTGTTTCTCAATTGTGAATTTGCGCGTGACTCAATAAGTAGAGCCTTCAAAACAAAATTAGCACAAGTTTGTGAATAAAAATAAGCAATAAATATTTGCTTACATGTTAAGATAAACTATGCAATCGAATAAGAGTGAATGTCAGGCTATTAGATGCATGTGTAAGAGATGTGAATATGTCAATGCCTGTTACTTTTAAAGGTAGTCAGCTTTCTTTAGCAACTGTAGTGGTCCAGTTGAATAAGAAGATGGCCTTGATGTTTCCAAGTGGAGACTGTAACGATATCGATACAGTACAGTTACAGTTGACATATGCCAAGTAGAATAAATTAAGTTGAGATGAAAAATGTTGATATTTTTAGTGGACGGCAAATACTCAGGTCGTATACCTGAGTAGCTACAGAGAACCTTCCAAGAAACAATATTATGGTGATACGTTTTCTAAAATCTACGACAGTCTGTACTGAATCTTAATACAACAAAAACATGTACATCGCAAAAGTTCTACTCGAGCTACATGTATTTATTCCAGTCAGCGTATAGGTACACAATTTGACTATTATTGTGTTCACATGTTTCTACATTAATCATGTTGTCAAACCAAATAAGTCGACAATGACCGAGCCAGTCCATTGGGCTTGGGAAACAGAGCGACGGAGTTGCGACCGCGAATCCTTGCAAGGCGAAGTTGCTTCAACACCACTATTTCGCGCAGATCGTGACATAACGTTCATTTGCAACACCAACGCATTACCGATGGATTCTGCCAGATTTAAGACAGCTGGAGATCTTAGTGATATCACCTGGGTCAACAATATGGAGATTTCCAAAGCGCTAGACAGATCAAATTTCAGAATACGTGAACAACCATAAATATGGCACACTTTATCGCAGCGAATACAGCGAGACCATGACGCATTCTCGATATCCTCACCACAACATGACGTTCATACGTCTCAAATTGTCAGAACTTCAATTCAACAGTTCACTGACTGAAATAATCTACCTCTTCACAACACACTATATTTTCTATAGGCCAATTCTTTCCCAGTATTTTCCCATGTTTGTGTTTTTTGGGTTCAAATAAAAATACTTTCTTATTCCAACAATGAAAGGTCTAATTTCTCAGATAAACAAATGAACGTGTAAGTAGCCGGTTGCCGTAATTTGTAACATATTGAACGTGTTTTTCGATTGCTTCTAATAAACGGTAAAATTGTCTATAAACATACATAAGTGGGTGACTGTCATTTACAGTGCTTAGGCGGCTGCATAACATCAGCGTACATTACCGAGGACCACGTAACGCACGCAACGTTTAACGTTTATGTCACCGTACGTATCATAGATAATTTTCTATACGGACAACAAAACCAAGCTATTGCAAATAACTAATAATAGGAAATGTATAGTCTTTGCAAGCTTCAATAATATGCACAGAGCAATAGCGTACAATTGAGAAACATTGGAATGCGATTTAGAGTAATCATAAAATGAAACTGTCCAAGACATTTCGAACAAAACCAAGCTATTGGATGTAACTTATAATAGGAAATGTATCGTCCTTGCAAGCTTCAATAATATGCACAGAGCAATAGCGTACAATTGAGAAACACTGGATTGCGATTTCCAGTATTAATAAAATGAAACTGCCCAAGACATTAAAAAAAAAAACAAGCTATTGGATATAACTTATAATAGGAAATGTATCGTCCTTGCAAGCTTCAATGATGTGCACATAGCAATAGCGTACAATTGAGAAACACTGGATTGCGATTTCCAGTATTAATAAAATGAAACTGCCCAAGTCATTTCGAAACTCGCTTTATTAGGGAATCGAACTTCCATGTCTCAGATCCATCTCTTCAAGTTATCATACGTATCGTCGAAAAAAAAACGTTATTCCTACCGAATGCTACTTGATTAATTTGAAGTCATATTTATAGGTTAAAAAGAGGGGGATATATTTTCTGGATGATATGTAGACTTCAAATCCGATGCGATGAGAAGTTTTGGGGAGAAAAACGCGAGAAAAGTTACATTTCCTCAATACTGTATTTGTTCTATAAAAAAAAACACCTACTATATACCAAGTTTTATATCGATACGCTTACCACTGAGGGAGAGATCGGGATTTTCAACACGAACAGACAGATAAGATATCTGTAAGTCTGTTTTCGACATTTGGCTTCAGTACCCAACAATAGACAAAAAATATTATGCAACTTCATAAAACCCGGAACAAAATAGAGGCATAACCATAAATTCATTGAATGGGACATTAAAAAATACGTATTGTGGTTAAGTCGTAGAGCCGCGACGGTTTGTTGCATCGAGTTAATTTGTGGTAACGTTCATTTGTGCAAAAAAGCTGTTGTACGCTCATTGACGCTACCTCCTATCTAGACCTCGTTGACATATCTTATAAAACCTCTCTGCGAGACGCACCTAATTCGTTGCCAACTTTCTTAATTAAAAGCTCTTTCAGACCCACATACAAATCTCAGACATCATACATAGAAAGAACCGGTATCAGTCATGGAAAATGTATTATTTTACACTGTATTTTTTTTTCCATAGTTAAGTTTTTTTTTCCTAAATTTAAAATCCTCAATGCGTTTCCGTCGTCGCTTACAGTGCCATAGTGACTTACGGCGATAAAACCTATATAAAAACCATCTTTTAAGACATACAAATCGATCGCAAAAATTACAATCCGATAAACCGTTCACGGGATAATTAACCAACGAACAAACAACTTTTATGGGCAACGCATAAACGGGCACCTGCCGTAGCGGGTAAAAATTTAGCAGGACCAGCAGTAAGATATGTCACCAAAAAACCTATACTCTTTAAACCGGTCATTCAGTCACCACATATTCAAGGTTATTACGGGCATAGTGATCAGTCAAATGACGTAAACTTTCCGATGTCGAACGCATTGCGCAACAGACAGAAAGTAATTTCGGCGCTGGCCTTCACCCATTGTACCACTTGTTTTAATAGAGTTATTACGACTCACCTAAGGACGCCGATCGCAGGCAGTTTACTAGAAAACGCTTTATGTTGAGCAACAAAAGAAAACAACGAAGAAGAAATCACTGATAGAGATATTGGGAAAATAAAGCAAATTGCAGGAAAGACGGTCAATCTACAAACAGTTTACAGAAAGTATTTAGCGTGCTGAACATTTACAATTTAGTTGACCTAGGAAACCTCTGCCACTAGATCTACAGAGTACTTACTTGTTTACAATTTATATATATAGGTCATCATTATAAAAAAAAAATAGATTATTGCTGGACATAGACCTCTCCTAAAGAGTGGCATGACGAAAAAGCACACCTGAGCACAGCTTAATCTACCTGTATCCACAACTTTAATATGCATAGAGCATAATTAATTTAGGACAGTTTTCTTTACATTTCCCCGGCATACTAAATAGCGATGACAACACAGTGACATCACAATCGAAAGTTCGAGAAACGGCCTTCACCTATTGCCACGGATTCTAGCTGGTCGCGCGTGTTATGTAAGGTTTGTTTTTAAACGTCATCTCTGCAAATTATGAACATTTAAAATGCTGGTATTTAAGCATGCAGGGCAGCGAGTAATGCGAGATAAACATCTGACTTTTAATAACCTAGTAGTTCGGCAAAACTGAGATACCGTGTTTACTCGAATACCGAAAGGAGGGTAATGAGAGTATATTTGGATGTAGGTATATACACTTGGGTGCAAAAAAATCGCACATGTATAAATTTTCATCAAATTTTCAAAAAACAAAAAAAACGTGTTTGTTTTTATTTTTTTTGGTATCTAATGTTAAAGTTTATTTCAAAACCTATCCAGCGGTACCTTTTTTGTCCTTATACCGCGTCTACTTAGTGAGTTTTGGGTAAATGTCTGAAGTACCTGTTTTTGTGTATTTATACCATAAAAGTTAGGGGTTGAAATTAAATTAAAAACATGAAAATCAGCATAAAAACTTTTTTATTAATAAGGTGTGTTCCCTCCCCTAGCCCGAATGACTGCTTCCATGCGTTTTTTCATTGACTGAACTAAATTTTTTATAAAATCTTGCGGTATGGCATCCCATTCTTCTTCAATCGCATGTTGCAGCTCCTGGAGACTCGTTGGGGCAGTGTCTCTGGCCCGAACTAATTTTTTTAGCTCGTCCCATAAATGTTCAATCGGATTGAGGTCCGGGCTGCGAGCTGGCCACTCCATGACAGGCGCCGCAACCTCTTCAAGGTACTGGTACACAATACGAGCCGTATGCGGTCTTGCATTATCTTGCATGAAGGTGAAGTTTTCTCCGATGTATCCCGCAAATGGTACAACGTGGTCCTGGAGTACTTCCTCAATGTACCTTTGAGAAGTGAATCCCCTTGATCGGCGGCCAGGATTCGCTCCGGAGATGAAAACAAGATCAGTCTTTGCCTCCAGTGATATGCCTCCCCAGAACATGCATGATCCACCGCCGTAAGAGACTCGTTCTTCGATGCAGCATTGTTGAAATCGCTCGCCTGGCCTTCGGTAGACTCTTCCTCTTCCATCTTTGCCATGTAGGCACATCCTGCACTCGTCAGAGAACAGGACTGCGCTCCATTGGTCTTCAGTCCATTCCAAATGCTCTCGAGTGAATTGAAGGCGGGTTTGTCGGTGGGCTGGGGTCAGTTTCGGTCCATTTGCTGGTCTGTGCGCAGTCAGATTCCCTTCCCGTAGTCGTCTTCTAACTGTCCATCGGCTGACATCGACTTCCCGTGTTTCTTGGAGACGCTGTCCCAATTGAACTGCATTCAAACGCCGATTGCGCAATGCAGTCGTCACAATAAAGCGGTCGTCACGCCTTGTTGTGGCACGGGGTCGGCCAGATCCTTGGCGCCGTTTGAAGCCGCCAGTCTCTTGATACCTCTGCCATACTCGACGGACAGAGAACCGGCTTAGATTCAGTTGTCTTGCCACTTCAATTTGGTTTCTCCCTGCTTGAAGTAGGGCCACCACTTGAGCGGCTATTTCTGGTGTGGTACTCATTTTTTTATTTTGGGTTACGATGTTATCAATTGACGACTGTTCAAAGTACATTTTGATGTGCGAATGAGGTCAGTACCCTTAAAACGCACCATTTTATACCTGCGACAAGTAGTGCGAGCGTCTCTACCTGTAACGAGCGATTTCGGGGTATGCTATTGTATTGTTGTTATTGTATTGTTTATAGAGGTTGATGGTCACTCGATGTGTCACTCAAAAGCCTACGTATGCATTTTGATTTAATGGTAGTAACATTTTGCAGTACCGTTAAAATCACCCAAATAAAAATTCAGCGAAAGTCAAAATGTTGCCGTTTTTTGCGCGTGCAAAAAAAATACGTGCGAATTTTTTGCACCCAAGTGTATTTAAGTATGAATTATTTTTATGTATGTAGTTTACTTCTATTTTAAGTAGGTAGTTGTTTTATTTAATATTTTTTCTCTTATTTTGGTAATCAGCCAAACGCACTACCGCTCCACTGTTCATTACACAAAGGTTAGCTGGAAGAAAATGCAAATTATAAAAAAAAAAAAAAGATAAAAAGTTTTATTTATTCTTCCGAAATACAGTTTGGTACAATTCCATTTCCATTTAAATGGTACGGACAAATAATTTAGCACTACAAGATTAGGAACGAATCCTAATCAATAATAATAAGAATTGTACCCCGGTTTATCTCTGTTCCCCACACTAGGTTTGAAAGCCTGTATAGTGGGGTCACAAGGGATTCGCCACGGACTCTCTTCGATAGTTGTTTCCTATATCAAATAGCGATCATGTTTTTTTTTTCAATAGCAAGAAAACGTAAAAATAAAAAAGAATTATCATTTAAAGAAAGTAAAAACAAAAAAGATAAGGTAGTACTAATAATAGGTCCTATATCTAGAGGATAAGGATTTTTTGTTGTCTGTGTGTTGGGAGAGGGAGGGAGGGGGGGGGGGGGGGGGGTTGTATGTATATATGTGGGTTGTGTGTGTGTAAATATATGGTGTATGCGTGTGCGTGAGTGCTGTTTGTGTGTATGATTGTGTGATTGTAAGGATGAGTAAGTCAGTCTATGCAATATTCATCAGAATCTCAGTTTTATCGTAGTTAAGTTCCCTGAGATAATCCTTCTAGACTTCTTTAATCCTTAAAGACCAGATCCTTTCTCCGTTTTTTTTTTTTGTGAGTCTAATATGTCCGAGTTTACAAACGTATGTTGTACAGTTGTGGCTGCTTTTATGAAAAGCTGCCTTACTGTAAGGACGCTGCACTCCTTGTAAAGGGTTTCTGTGGGATACAATCTCGGCTTGAACTTCATTACTTTTAGAAGGGCTCTTTGCGCTCTTTCAAGTTTCAAGAGATGGGTTTTTGCAGCGGCTCCCCATGCTGTGATACAATAGCCTAGAATTGACTGACCAAGTGCTAGGTAAATTTTGACAAGTGATTCAGAATCGAGAACATGGCGCAGATGTTTGAAAATATAGATAAGTTTCCGGGTGCGCCCTGATAAGCTTTTTATATTTAATTAGCATTAAGTTCGCCTATGTACTTGTTTTATCTTGTGCGATAAAGCATTTTCTATCTATTTATTTTTACGAGTCTCCAATCAATTAAAGAAAGAAGGAGAAAAAACTCGCACACAATTAACAAAAAAAGTCATCCTTCCCAGGCCCTGTCTGAAAATCAGCGCTGCATCTCACTAATATGCGGAGCAGCGCTAAGCTGAGATAGATGGGACTATTAAGCACAAACAGTGTTTACACATTCTATAAAAGAGATAACGATACGCTAAAATTATTTAACTGATCAGTTGCTGGATGACTAGTGTGAGTTAACTCTAAACTGAGAATAAATATTTATAAAACGGATTAACAGGCTCCTACCGTTAATGCGTTTGCCACAAGAGGTTGCTTGTTCGATTTTTTTTTTGTTTGTTTGTCAGTTTATCCCTTTATCTCCAAAACGACTAATCGAATTAGGAACATGTCACTACGGACATGTTGGTTTCCTAAGAACTATCCTTGTAGACGCATGGTATAGATTGCAAAAAGCACATAATTCGATTCTGCAATTGATGATGGAAAAACACTTCAGGGGTCTTAAAATAATGTAGAAAATAACTTGTTTGTATTGTACCTAAATACGAGCAATCCATTTCCTCAACTATTTCTATTACGACTGGACAAAGAAACAAGTTACCATACTAACATAATATTGTACTATAGATTACTTTCACGAATGCCTCGGGAGCGAGTGATGTCAGGAAATTAGATCGTATCTTCCGCACAGCTAGGAAACGTTCGTCGTCCCTTTCTCGCAAGTCGAATCGCAGATAACGCCGTCTAACTCTGTAGTTCACTTCCGATCAAATAAAACACTGCCTACTTATTATGTAGTATATTATCATGACAATGCTGTAATAACAACTGAATAAAATTCTTCTCAATTGTACAGCCAATAGCAATGGAATTTTGATATTTTGTTTTACAATCAACAAAATATCATAGTTTCTGTTCCTATATTTCCTACTAGCTACTGTCCACGGCTTAGCCCGCGTGGTACCCTGATAATAAGCCTATGTGTTATTCTGATGTATAAGCTATATTAAGTTTCATCAAAATCCATCAAACATCCATCCTCACAAACTTCGCGTTTATAATATTGGTAGGATTTAAAAAATAACAGAATCGGGCGACCTTTTTCTTTACCGCCATTTTTTTTCCTGCATGTGCTGAATGGTGTAAGCGTCAGCATACAGCCACTTAAACGCAACCTATTTGTACCAAGCTCGATGAAATAGATCCAAATTCAAATTTGCCTCATTTGGCAAACAAAGAGTTTTGTTGTAGTCATTATTGGATTTTTATACTACATTGCCGGTGCTTTTTTTGTTCCAAATTCAAAACTGATGCTGTGTACATAAATACGATAATTTACTCGATATTTTTTCGAAAGTAATAACAATATTTTCGCGCATGTTTTAGAAAAGACATACACGCATGCAGGAGCGCGTTGAAATCTTTTCTTTGAGAAAATAACAGTCTTTATTTAGGACATTGCATTAATTATAAAAATATTTGGACTATAACAGTTGAGTTATAGTCTACAAATTGTTATCTGTGTAAAAATGTATTCCTCTCAATTCCAGATAAGAACAAGGCGTGATATCACAAGACACTGTGATACGGAATAACATGCCTACTTGCCGCCATCCAACTCCAGCAAACAAATCAATGCGCAAAAGCAAACCTCCAGATCGTCACAAATAGAAACACCAAACGCGAAACTAGTCCCCTAGCAACCAAACTTCAATTATGCTGTGATACTGGCAACAACCTTGAGAGAAAAAGAAAACTGTGATATTATCGAATACAAAAGAATTCGGAAAATGGGTGTCCACGTGCTTCTGGCGTCAACTGCCCTGAAGACAGTCAGTGTGACTGGCCTATGGCTGATACCGTTGTTGCTTGGGGCACTGACTTACCACAATTACAATGCCTATGATCCAGAGTCGAGGGTGTTAGATAAAGAACCACGGAGGGAGTATGATTTTATAGTAGTAGGAGGCGGTTCGGCGGGAGCGGTGGTCGCAAATCGGCTCACTGAGGTCAAGAACTGGAATGTACTTTTGTTGGAAAGTGGTAAGAGCCTCGAAAATTCATATTCAATGCTCACAAAGCTAAAATGGCATCTAGGACCGAGAGCTTCCGTGCTTTGAAGGACAAGTTAAAATTTTAGACTCGGCTATAATATTTGCCGTGTCAAAGGTCATTGACACAGACACCAGATCTGACTACTAACACTAACCCATAACGAACCTCAAAAACATATGAAAGATTCATTTTTATTCCGCGCATTAAATCAGCCTCTACGGGGGGCACTGAATCCTTTCATAATACAGATGATTTAACCGTTGGTCACTACGCACTTTTCAAAGGCCACCATTCGTCAACCGGTTCATATCACTGACCAAAAAACGACGCAGGGTGACTAAGAAAGAACCGATGGCATGACAAATAATATTATTTACAAAATGACTGCTTATATATTCCAGGTCCGGATGAAAACGAGATAACAGACGTCCCTTCGCTAGCGGGGTACTTGCAGCTAACGAAACTGGACTGGCAGTACAAGACGGAGCCTACAGCCTACGCCTGCCTCGGATTCAAGAAACACAGATGCAGTTGGCCAAGGGGCAAGGTAAATAAAAATAAATAAATAATGCTGGACATTTTTCACACAGCATCACCTAGCCCCAAAGTAAGCAGAGCTTGTGTTATGGGAACTACATGACTACATACTTATATACATTTTTTTTGTAAATACATACATAAAATACATAGATAACACCCAGACCCGAGAAAAATATTCGCAGATACAAACATTTGTCCGCGGCGGGAATCGAACCCGCAACCTGGTGCGTCTCAGGCGGGCCTTCGCCCACTGTGCTACAGAGGTCGTCCAAGGCAACCAAAACTATTTCATGCTACAAATTATGCAAAAAAAAATTACGACCTTAAAAAATCCTTTCTTAGTGACCCCTACACCATAAGAGGAATGCACCCTTCAAGGAATTAAAACAAAGCTTCTATCTATGCTATTTTTCGGCAGTCGATGACGATACTAGTATTATTAAATTATCGTTTCTCCGATCATGAAACGCCTACTATTATATTCGAGCAACTCGCAAGACCAAACGCTGCTTTACTTCAGGTCACAAACCGCGAAGAAAATCATGAGTTTAAATATATAAAACTGTTCCGTTACTGACTGACTTTCAACGCAAATCTTAAACCATAAGTCCTAGAAGCATGAAACTTGAAGGGTGCATTCCTCTAATGGTGTAGGGGTGCACTAAGAAAGGAATTCCCGTGTTCGAAGCTTAAAAATACGGTGTTTGGAGCCCAAATTAGCGTGTAAACACAGAAAAATATGCCTATTTATAATCACCATCTGTAATATTTATTTATACTTATCATATATCATAAAATATGAAATGGGTTCAAATTCTAAAAAAAAAAAACAAATTCGAAGCTACATTATCCCCGAGTGCTATAGCTATACCTATTTCAGCGCGACGTAGTCGCGAGCGGAAAGCTAGTTATCAATATTTACGCAAAAGCATAACAAAAATGTTTTTATTTTTTATTCCAGGTTCTCGGAGGGTCCAGTGTACTGAACTATATGATCTACGTCCGAGGCAACCGCTACGACTTCGATCAATGGGAGCAGTTTGGTAACCCCGGCTGGGGCTACCGTGATGTGCTGAAGTACTTCATCAAATCCGAGGACAATAGAAATCCATATCTCGCCAAGAATGCGTACCACGGAAAAGGTGGATATTTGACCGTACAAGAAGCTCCCTGGAGGACGCCTTTGGTCGCCGCTTTCGTCGAAGCGGGAGTAGAAATTGGTTATCAGAACAGAGATATAAACGGAGCAGTGCAAACTGGCTTCATGATCGCTCAAGGAACTATCAGACGCGGCTCGAGATGCAGCACAGCGAAGGCCTTCTTGCGACCTGTTCGGACAAGAAAAAATTTAGATATCTCGTTAAATACTCAAGTCACAAGAGTCCTGATCAACCCAGTCACAATGAAAGCTTATGGAGTAGAATATGTGAAACACGGAGTGAAAAGGGTTGTATACGCGAAGAAAGAGGTTATATTATCAGCTGGGGCTATCAATAGCCCGCAATTGCTTATGCTATCGGGTATCGGTCCTAAGGAACATTTGCAGGACGTAGGTATCAAGGTACTCAAAGATTTACCCGTTGGTGAAAATCTACAAGACCACGTCGGAGTTGGTGGACTTACGTTCTTAGTTGACAAACCAGTTGCAATAGTCCAGAACAGATTTCAGGCTTTCCCTGTTACGATGAACTACGTAGTAAACGAAAGAGGACCTATGACCACCTTAGGAGGATTAGAAGGAATAGCTTTTGTAAACACAAAGTATGCAAATAGTTCAGGGCTGTGGCCGGATATTCAGTTCCACATGGCACCGGCTGGATTTTCCTCAGACAACGGGCAGGTTGTAAGAAAAATTCTAGGATTGACTGATGAGATATACGACTCGGTATACAAGCCCATAGCCAATCAAGATGCTTGGACCATAATGCCCCTACTACTTCGACCGAACACAAGAGGGTATGTCAGATTAAAAAGTTCCAACCCTTTTCACTACCCAATAATGAACCCACGTTACCATGAAAATGCATTGGACGTGGCGAGACTTGTGGAAGGAATCAAAATCGCAATGCAAGTAGCAAATGCGTCTCCATTCAAACAATTCGCATCAAGGCTGTATACAAAACCCTTGCCAAATTGCAAACAGCACAGGTTTATGTCGGATGAGTACATCGAATGCCAAGTGAGACATATCTCGATGACGATATACCACCAGTGTGGTACAGCTAAGATGGGTCCATCGTGGGATAAAGAGGCGGTCGTTGACCCGAGACTGAGGGTCCTGGGTATAGAAGGCTTAAGGGTGATAGACGCTAGTGTTATGCCGACAATAGTGAGTGGTAATACAAACGCTGCGGTGATAATGATCGGTGAAAAAGGTGCAGATATGATCAAACAGGACTGGTTGAATAAACGATGATTTCGAACTGTCAATAAATGTTAAGTTACCATGATTTGTACCTGTTGAATGATGACCTGAATTCAATCATGTCATTAACTATAGAGAGTTAGCTAGCAGTTAGACAGCAATATCAATAGTACAAGCACAAGAACGGACTTACAATTTTATGTAAAAAAAACCTTCGCAGACTGTGTCTATAAAATTTACAAGGCTCTCTTGATAATATGAAAATTCTCACCTAACAAAAAAAGTTCACAAGAATATATAAAATTGTGTTTGATCCAAAGAAATTTGTAAAATATGCTTAACCATAGATTTAATAAGTATTCAAGAATTAAGTAATTATAATTATAAATTTGTTTATGTTGATAAGTAAGATAATTATTATCTGTAAATAATGTAAAAAGAATAGATAAGTATCATGTTTAGATTTTAAGAACATCTATTTATTTAATTCAATGCCATATATTATTATTAAAATTGGTTGAATTGTATTTTTACAAAGAGACAAAACTATTTCTTTCCAATAAGTGGAGTAGGTCCTACTGATAAAAAAAACTACGAGAGTTTTAAACTAATACATTTGAATAAATAAACTAGTCTTCTTTATTTAACATAAACCAACAACAACTTTGTTCTGAATTAAATTGTTTTATATAGCAATTGTTAAGTAATGGAGTCGAGATAGATAGATAGATAGATAACACTTTATTGTACACCACATAATTTTTACAAATAACACAGAAAATTACAATCTAATCGCGGAAGTACAATGGGCGGTCTTATCGCTTAAAGCGATCTCTTCCAGACAACCTTTGGATGGACAGGAATTTACATGCACGATAAAGGACGGTGGTGTATAGACAATAAAAAACAAACAAAGAGACGTTATATTAGATAAAAATTATATACATACATACATACATTATTACATATACAATTTGATAGAAATTCATCAGCTTTGAGATATGGACAGATAGTGACTGTGCAATAGCTTTTTGAAGATAGGAAGAGATTTGGCAGTTCTGATATTTAGGGGTAGAGCATTCCATAGGCGGATAGCTTGTACAGTAAAAGAATTATTATAGAAGTTAGAAGTGTGCACAGGAGTTTTAAGTTGCAAGGTCTCAGAGGAGCGCATTAAACGAGAGTTGGATAGATGAAGATATTCAAAGCGCTCCTTGAGATATGGAGGGGAAGAAGGGTTAAATAAAATACTGTACAAGAGTGAGAGAAGGTGAGTATTCCTGCGTTGGCGGATTGACAACCACTTGAGCTTAGTGCGGAATTCGGAGACGTGGTCATATTTACGTAAGCCGTATATAAACCTAATACTAAAGTTTTGAAGGCGCTCAAGCTTGTCAAGTTGTTTCTCAGTAAGGTCAGGATAGCAGGCATCGGCATAATCGAGAATAGGGAGTAGCAGGGATTGTGCCAGCGTAACTTTGGTGCATGTCGGAAGAAAATTCCTGAGCCTCCTAAGTGAGGCAGCTGATGCGAACATCTTTCGACTCAACTCGGCCAGATGAGGTCCCCATGACAAATTCTCATCCACTAGCACACCCAAGTTCTTCACAGTGTTACTAAGAGATAAGGAGACGCCATCGAAAACAATTGATGGAAGAACCGACCAATCAATTTTAGTGACCATCCTGGAGCTGCCTACAACAATAGCTTGTGTTTTCTTTGGATTTACTTTGAGACCGTAAGATTTACTCCACTTAAGAATCCTTGCCAAGTCATTATTGATGATTGCTATACCTTCATTCAAGTTATCAACTGGAACCTGTGTATAAATCTGTAGGTCATCTGCATAAAGGTGGTAGGAAGAAGAGAGCGTATCAGAGATTGTATTTATGAAAGTAGCAAAAAGAAGTGGAGATAGCACGCCGCCCTGAGGTACACCAGCAGTCAGATCACACCACGATGACAAGTTTTCATCAATACGGATACACTGCCGGCGTCCAAACAGATAACTGTGAAACCAGCCAATAGCCGTCGGAGATATGTTTAGAGAGCGTAGAACGGCCAGAAGAATGTCAAAGTCAACATTGTTGAAAGCGTTGCTGAAATCTAGCAATAACAGCACAGTCACAAGCCCATTGTCCATACCCAGACGGATGTCATCGGTAATTTTGGTCAAGGCCGTCGTGGTGCTATGACCAGGGCGAAACCCGGATTGGAGAGGATTCATGAGGCAGTTCCTAGAAAGAAATGTGCTCAACTGAGTATGTACTAGGCGTTCAAGAACTTTAGATAGGAATGGAAGGATGGATATGGGACGGAAGTCGGAGAACGAGGAAGGATTGACCTTTTTGGGTAAAGGAATTATCTGGGCATTCTTCCATATAGAAGGAAAAGTCTCAGTGGAAATAGAGAAGTTCAGGATTTGGGTAAGGACGTATAAGATCTCGTCAAGTATAGGCATAAGCATATTGCGACTAATACTGTCACTGCCAACCGCATTTGATGATATGGATGCCACGCTTCTCTTAACATCACGATTGCTAAATTGACTAAAAAGAAATGGACTGAAATTTATGGGTGGTATATATGAAGCGAGGTGATTAATAGTGTTAGACTTAGTTAATCCATCAGTCTGGGAAAAAGAAGAGAAATGTTGATTTAATAGATCAATGTCTAAGTCTTTTGGAATACTGTCCATTCGTGACTTACCAACCCCTAAAGTTCTCAAAAACTTCCAAACTTTGGAAGGATCATCATTATCGACAGATTCATGAATATGACGGCGTTGTGCGTCCCTACACACCTTATTGCAGATATTCCGGCGCTCAATATACTTCAGATAGTTCTCATCAGTTGGACGACACTTATATTTAAACTTAGCTGCATTCTTCTTATGCATCAGGGATTTTATTTCTGTTGTAAGCCATGGTGCTGGAAGTTGTTTTATTTTGACAGTTCTCAAGGGAGCGTGCTTGTCGTACAGATTTATAATATTATTATTAAAAAAAATTAGCTTGTCGTCAATATGACTTGCGTTAATCAAATGAGACCAATCTATCAGAGTCGCGTCTTCGCGCAGGCTCTCTAAGTTGATACCACCAAAGTTACGCTGTTGAATGACTTTAGGTTTTACTTTTGGAGGACGGATTTTATAAGAAAGGAAAAGTAAATCATGATATGAAAATGCGTCCGCCGAACATTGACCATGTCTAACAACATTGTTAGTTGATGATACAAGTATCAGGTCCAGAAGGGAGGGAATACAATTGGGAAAATGGTGAGTTGCACTAAGTGGAAGAAAAGAAAGATTACTTGATTTAATAAGAGTATCAAAAAATTTGGTACGATAGTCACCTTTAAGAAGGCACGTATTAAAATCACCCATAATGATAGTGTGGTTAACAGTGGGAGTGAAATCTTCTAAGAGTTTCTCAAAAGATGAAAAGAAATTAATTTTAGAGGAAGGGCAGTAGTAGACTCCGAGTAGTACCTTGGTATGCGAGAGGGAGACCTCTACGAATAGGTGTTCGCCTTCATTGTGCCGCGGAGGCTGGGGAGACATGCTGATCACAGTGTAAGGGATATGGGCACGTAGATATATAGCAACGCCTCCGCCAACCCTCCCGATGCGGTCATTACGAATAAGAATAAAACCCGGCAGTGAATAAGACGTAGAGGGTAGACAGGGCTTTAACCAAGACTCGGAGACCAATACTGCATGAATATTTTGATTATTGAACGACGCCAGCATATCCGAGAAGTGGGCAGGAATACTCTGGGCATTGAAATGGACAACATTGAAGTTTTTTGGGACACCAGAGAAATTAGACACAAGAGACTCGGAGAGAGAAGGTATGCTACTGAAGCTATCATCACTGCTTAGATCATTAGAAGATGAAGAAAATGATTGAAAAAGCTCATTCTCACAATCACTACTGCTATTAGAAATAGACATAATTGCACAATATAAATATGAAACAATATACGATACCTAACAAAATATAATATAATATAATATACCTATTAATAATTTAAATATTAACCTACCGACTAGGTACAAAACGTACCTATCTACTTTATAAACAAAGTTCTGTCCTACTTAATAATAGTCCACCTGCCAGTTGTGTGTGGTGAGATTTACACAATAGAGAAAATAAAAATAAAAAAAAAAAATAGAAGAACTTGGTTAAACTCATTGAACTAAAATAATAAATTCTAGTAGGAAGTTCAAAATAGCGGCAAAACATAGAGGAAAAAAAATATTACTAATCCGTCCGATGCAAAAAAAGAACAGCTTTAGCCAGAATAAACCAGAACCAGAGATCATGAACTCCGTTATGCTATACATTATTAACTAAAATGACATTGACATAACGAACGATTGACATATTGACAGAAGAATGAAGTTTGCAAATTGAAACCAGTAGTCATGAAGTGAAGTGAGAGGCTACATATTTATGGTAAAAGAAAATCGAATGGAGAAATAAAAAAACTTACATTTGGAAAGCGGAAATGGGTGGATTCTGTAAAGATAATCGGACGGACAGTACAGCAGAACGACACTCGACTCAACTATCTACTGCTTTTTAGTCGCAGCTGCTCGCTTAACCTTTGGTGCCGCTACTACTGTCTCCTTCGCCGCTGCAAGCGGCTTTGAAGGTGCCACAGGCGGCTTGGACGCCGCTACCAAAGATTCTGGCTGTGACTGCCCTGCAATCGCGTTGAGGTCTCCCAGCCAGTTTATGCGATGCCTTTCGCCTTCAGGTCCAATGACGTAAACATTGCCTTCGCGGGTCCAGCACTTCGTCACACCAAAACGCTGTCTTGCCTTCATATAAACTTCATGACGGGACTTGGTGAGGAACTCCGACAAGGTGATGCCGGAACTCTTCAGATTTGCCTTAGCTGACCAGACCTTGTCGCGGATAGCTACATCCCTCAGCTTGAAGAGAATGGGTCGAGGCCGATTCGATGAAGAGCGCCCCATTCTATGGCACCGACTTATATCATCTCTAGAGAGCTGTGTTTTGAGCTTACTTGTGACCACCTTTACAACAGCTGTTTCGGTATCCTCCTTTTGCTCTTCAGGAACTCCATGGATCAGCAAGATCTTACGCCTTCCACGCATCTCAAGCTGATCAATTGACCGAGCCGTCAGTTCGATTTGGTTTTGGAGCGCTCTCAAGGCATTCATTGTGAATTCCTTGAAGCTTGCGAACTCAGCGGCCAAGGTTGTGATGTTTGGTGACTGTGGTGTGGTGTTCCTCTGCAATTCACTTTCAAAGTACTCCATGCGAGCCTTCAGATCTCCAATCATATCCTGGACTGAAGAGTGCCATTCAATGTTGTCCATTGTAGTGAGTGATCAAAGTGAGGTTATCCAAATTGATATAAGTGAGATATCTTTGTGAATGTTAGGTGAATATGTGAAATAACACTTGGCGGCAGGCGAAATATATCAATGTACCATATGATACATTAATTTACTATGTAAGTACACTTTTACTTTGTTTATCAAAAATAAAAATATTATAAATCAAAAGGAGATGTGTGTTTATTGACTACCCGCGTCCAAAAAAAGTGGTGTTATGAACATTGAGATTTCCCACTGAACTCCCAGTTAACCAAACTGACGTGTATCTGATATTATTAAATCTGCTACAACCGAACTAATTATACGAATTATTATATCATATACGTCTTATTTCCAAAACACAACGCTAAGAGTTACTTTGAACCTTTTGTTCAGTAAAAAAATATCACAGTATGCGGAGACGAGACAAATGATAAACGGTTGAAATATGGATTGAAAAGAATGGGAAGTATTATAAACAATAATAATAGTATAAATTCATACGAGTAGTGTCTACTCTTACCAACATTATTGGACAGAAGGCGTTGCCATTTTTGTAGAAACAACAAATTATTTTATGCTGTTTTTTATCACAATAAATGATTTATTATCAGTTTATCAAGACTTTTTATTCCAATATTATATTATATATATAAGCATAAGCAAATAACATTATCTCCCTAAAACCAATTAATTATAGAATCTATTTAAATAACTATAGCATCTAAACGTACCTTGATTTTAATTTCTGTAATATCGTAATATGCCAGACTCACAATAGTTATATTAATTTATGTGTCACAATGTCGAATAATATTAGTAACGCATTCCAGAATTATGACCAGCATTGGAAGAAACAACAAGAATTGTTCTTAAAAGAAAATATATTTTTCATCCCATCTATTATTTCCTCCAAAAATTGAACGACGTTTTGTTCCTCGATAAGTGCGCGCAAAATGGGTCATTCCGGCGCACTTAATAACAGTGACGAAATGACTTTTGAATTTGGAACACTATTTCATTAAAAAGTTTGAACGCAATTTGCTTCGATAAAGTCCTGGCTGGTAATAAAAAAAGCGCGCCTGTCGACGCGGCATTGGTCAACTAAATAAAAAAAAAAACCACGGGAACTTTTATCAAAATATTACAGACAATTTTAATTTGATTCTAACAAATTGAATAAAATATGAGTTCTAGTAGTGAAAGTGGAATAATAACACCAAAAATTGTAAAATTAAACGCAGAAATTGTCATACACAATTAATTACCAAACAAATAAAGAGAAAAATATCTAAAAGCCTATGAAAATTTAATTACATGGAAAAGTCAACAAAAAGCAATTTTATTTTTTAATATAAATTTGTTATTTGGTTATGTAAATATAAATATTCGTCACTACTAAAAGCATCTCTTATTTGTTTTTCTCATAGAGGGGGATGAAAATCAGTATGTGCCACACGGTACCAAAATTATTTAACCTCGAGCGACGTATTTTGAATCCCTCACTACGCTTAGGATACAAACAATCGCTCTCGCCCTCAATACATTATTTTAGTCCCTAGTGACACAATCTACTATTACATGTTCATCGACCATTCGTCATCATAAAAAAAAATACTAATGTCTTTATTTGCCTAGGGCAGTGAAACCCTTAACAAGATTAATCTGATTCGCACTAGACTACATAAATAAGTAATAATATTAATGTTCACATTTTAAATTCCGAAAGCTGATTACCTATTATTGATTACAAAATAAATGTTAAGGTGTATAAATAAATACAGACTAGGTAATTAATAAAGCCACAAACGCGTTATGCATTCAAAATACAGTTTGAGTTTAACACCAAAAAAATAAGGAGAGTATAACAAAGACGAAGAAAAATCTTATATAATGAGAACAGCGATGGGATCGAATTTTAACCATGACACAAGGAGCACGTCATTGAAGCGCGTTTGGTGTTCGAGGTTCTATCTTCAAAACATCTTATCCGATTGTATTATAGTTTTTGCAATCATTTAGTCACACAATGCACGTCGGGAGTTTTTATTAATATTAGGACCTGGTGCCCCTAAGGTGTCAGTACATTAGTGTTGCAAAGGGTAACCATAAAACATTAATAATCTTGTTAATTTTACACAATTTTGAAATAGAGACGAGTTGGCGTAACATCTATACAAGAACCACCCTCGAATCATATAAAATCAAATTATAAAAAAACACATCGTATTACATTCGAATAAGACATTTTGAAGAAAAAATGAGAACCGGCAGATTGTGAGAGTAAAAAACAAAACGATTTATACCGCCAAGCGGTAATGCTCGCTTTTGGTGCCGGTGAATTTTCAGGAACAATAGACCACCATAGAGATGGCGGTCGTAATCCCAAGTCACGTAGGCCACGACCAAGTTAAACGCAAAGTCAAGGTCAAAATTAATGTATTCATTAAAATCACAAGAATCACTTTAAAACGTGTCGGTTTTATCTACTGCCTGTTCCTCCGCGACCAAGACAGGAAAGAAAGGCAAGAAAACAAGGCTGGTTATTCTTTTTAATTATCCTTTTACAAAACAATAGGTACCTACATTTTTTATCGAAACGAGTAAAACACATGCTAATTCCGTCACTTGCATAAAAAACTAATAAACATACAACTTCTTATCCCAAACGTTTATTTACGGGTTCCTTGCGTCAAATGTAAAAAAAGGTTTGAGAGCTTTTTGTCTTCCGAATTTGTAGGTGGTGAGTCAGTACAAATGACACTTATTTCCAGTAGCAAATAGCGATTTTACATTTTGAAAGTGTTTGCAGGATGGTAAAGTGGCAGGAAAAATAGAAGTGTGGGATTGGCATAGTTTTTATAAATTATTTGTTTTTACTAACAAAATATGAATTATTGGTCTGAAATAAACATTCTTTATTTATTCAAACAAACTTCTCAAAATCAAACATCATCTGCGATATAACTTTTGAAACTATCATGGTTAGGATATTAAAAACGGCATATTTACTATTATTTGTGGTATAATAATAATAATGCTGGACATTTTTCACACAGCATCATCTAGCCCCAAAGTAAGCAGAGCTTGTGTTATGGAAACTACGTGACTGATATACTACTTATATACGTTTTTTTTTGTAAATACATACATATTATACATAAAACACCCAGATCCTGAGACAAATATTTGCATATGCAAACATTCGTCCCGCGGCGGGAATCGAACCCGCAACCTTTTGCGTCTCAGGCGGGCCTTCGCCCACTGCGCCACAGTGAAAGGAGAGTGTATGTAGCAGAGATGCGATGGACAAGATTAGGAATGAGTATATTAGAGGAAGTTTGAAAGAAGCGCCTGTGACTTAATTAATGAGTTTTTAAACGACGATATGTGTAAGGAAGAAGTGATTGAATAACTTTTAGTTGACGTTTGATAAATAATGGAAGAAAGGGTTTTTAAAGAAAACGTAAATTGTTTGTTGAATGAGGACCATTAAGGTCAAGGCGATGGTATATTATTTACATACCGCACAAAAAAGAGAATGTAGAGAAAACGATAAAGCTAAGATGTTGTTTTGCTCAGCTTAAAAATATATGGAAAATTTGCAAAATTCGTCATAATAACTTCCGCGAATTAATGTTTTTTTTTTTACAAACAAATAAAAAAAAACGTTTCGTATGGTCAACTCAAGCTTTTGACATGTGGGGGTGAAACAATGTTGAAGGAAAGAAAACCAGCTCACAGATTAAATAAAAAAACAGCGCACACTATGCGTATCGTATGGATGAAAAAAAATATATAGAAATCCTCCAATCTCTACGTCCACTTTTCATAATTCTGGCTAATAAGTTTTCACATATGCCACAGAATCCACTATGGAATTTTTTTATTCACGGAATATGGAAACAGGTTAATTAATATTTCCTTAATGGATTGTCAAATCGAAAGACCAGATTGACTTTTAGAAATAATGAAGGGCACAGCCAGACTCTTATAACGGTCAGATACCTAGGAGAGCCCTGACGGAGACGCTAGTGTATGTCCGTGGTCCCGTAAAACAGTGAAGTGTGGTTTGTGGAAGATGTGGTTCTCTCCGGTGCTCAGGTTAGTACTTAATATTACGGATATATTTAGTATATAATATTGTTATTTATCATTAGATAGGTCGATAAATTTTCCCTTCTCAAGTTTAAGAAGCTATGACATGACTACGAGTCATAGCAGTGTGGAGAAGAGCGTCTTCGTAAAATGTACGAATTGTAGGTAATTAATTATAATGGTTTATTAACCATGACACGGTAAAACACATTTTTTTTTTAATAAAAAATCACTTATACGGAAAAGATACGCCAGGAACAGAAACATTATCATAGCATTACGAAATATCGGTATTATAATAGCAGTTTTTATTAAGATCAGTGTTTTTTTAGTTATTTCAGCTCTGAAAATCAACACCATCACATCAACAATAGATAGATAGATAGAAGATAGAAAATACTTTATTGCACACCAAATATTTTAGCTTAAATAAATAGAACAAACTTTAACATTGTTGTACAATGGGCGGTCTTATCGCTAATTAGCTATCTCTACCACACAACCTTTAGATGGAACGGACTGTACGAAAGATTACAAGGGGTTGTAAGTGTTGTACCACATACTATGAAAACACTATATTATTATATTACCTACATAATTACTTACTTACTATACATCTTAAAAGCTACATACCAGCATTAACTATTATATAATACATACTTAAGTAAGCCAGAAACAGGCAACAGTTAGCGACTCGAGGATAAGTAGTATTCCTTGGCAAAGGATATAAAAATAGGGAGTGATTTAGCACGTCTGATACTAACTGGCAATTCATTCCATAGACGCACAGCACAGTACATCAGTCATGCAAAATCTTTTTTTTTTCGAGAAAATATTTAAAACACAGATATTGGTACACATTTACATATACAATAAAATATGATACAATAAAATATATATTAATTATAAATAAAAATGCAAAATAAACTATATATCGTAACGTTTAGCAGGGGTAAAACATTATTTTTAATTAACATAAATAAAAATCATCTTAATTATTCAACACGCATACCTACTGTTGACGGTAAATAAAGAGTTATGCATACCTACATACTTAGTTTAGCCTATTTTTAAAACTGTTGCATTCACTGCAAACTTCATGTGTGTGTCAGACTGTGTGCGAAACAATACACATCTAAGATTTCTTTAAAATTAGTTTTTTTTACCAAGACAACCCTAGTAGGAGAAACATGGTCCTTACGAGCCGGATAAAGTGATCGTCTATTGCAATAGATAATAGAAAGTGAGTGATAAACAAGTTTTCAAAGGATTTTTCAGTTCAAAAGTGATATAAAACTTTAAGGTTATCTAGTCGTTTAATGGAATTGCGCGAACTTCATTGCTCATCACCAGCGTGACATTCAAGTGACAGTTTACACGCATCCTGAAGTGACATCGACTGACAATCGATCGGGCAGGTCGATCAATCAACGACACTAAACGAAATACTATCTTCTAGTCCGGAAAGCAAACTGGTATCAAAAAATCAGCAATTGAAATAGCCACGTCCAACAAGAGATTGATATTCGGTTTTACCGGGAATTTTGGTCCGATGCTATTGCGTCATACGTTTTCACGAGATTTTACAACAGTTTTCACGAGATTTTACAACAGTTTACACGAGATTTACAACAGTTAACAAAGAACTTTGTTTAAAAACGTAAAAAACCAGTGCTAAACAATTATGAGTAAAACTTCAGAAACCGACGATGGCGGTGGCCTGCTAAACGAGCAAATGGCGCTCAAAATACAACTTGACCGGGCCCATTCAAACTTTAAGAAGACACCAAAAGACCGTTTGACAAGAGATTATATAGAAATAAAGATAAATCTGATCAACGAGTGCTGGGACACTTTCAGCAAAAACAACAAAAAACTTGTAAAAGTTTACGACAAGAAGATTTTGGCTGAACATGACTACACAAAACATGACATTTACTTTTCTTGTGAGGAGGAATACACACTGGCAAAGTGCTTAATGATGAAAAAACTTCGAGATCTAGGGGTGGAACCAACATCTATCAAGCATGCACAAACTGGGGTTAGTGAGATACCAACCGCCAAGGTATGTGAGGTTAAGATTCCAACTATAAAAATACCAACGTTCAGTGGATCATATACCGAGTGGTACTCATTTCATGACCAATTTTCATCACTAATTCACAACAATACTAGTTTGACCTCTGTTCAGAAGCTACATTACTTAAAAACAAACCTCAGTGGTGAAGCCGCCATCCTATTGAAAAACATAACTATAACTGATTCCAATTATGATCATGCCTGGAATAAACTGCTGAAGAGGTACCAAAATAAGAGAATAATTGTGAATGCTTACATGAATAAACTCTTTTCAATTAAAACCATCAATTCAGAATCGGCAAATTCAATCAAAAATTTAATGGATGCCACATCAGATTGCTTGAATGGACTCAAAAGTTTAGGTATAACTACAGATTCATGGGACACCATCATAATATTCATGACAGTTGGTAAATTAGACACTGAATCAATCAAACAATGGGAAGAAATGTTGGGGAGTCAAGAAGAACTGCCATCACTTGAGAAACTGATTGATTTTCTTGAGGGAAGATTTAGATCACTTGAAGGAAGGCAAGCAGCAAGAGGTCGACCAACTACAAGCACAAATAGCACTAATGTCACAACAAAGAAGGTTTTTCATGCATCAAATGAACACTGTGTGTATTGCAATGGAGATCACTACTTATACAAATGCAATGATTTTGCAAACTTACAACAAAATGCAAAAATAGAGGTTGTAACGAAGAATGGGTTGTGTTTCAACTGCCTCATACCTAAACACAGAGTAAATGAATGTCGACAAAGAACAAGTTGTAAGATATGCAGGAGGAGACACCATTCTATTTTACATCAATTTGAAGACGAAAAAGAAAATACAAAAGAGACGCACAAGACATCACCTGAGACACCTAAAAGCAATCAACTATCAGCACACTTTGCAAAGAAATCACAATCCACTGGTATACTACTCGCTACTGCCATGGTCGGAGTGAAAGCTTCAGATGGGAGCACTCATCAACTTCGAGCATTAATCGACCAAGGGTCAGAAGGATCCTTCATCACAGACTCAGCAGCACAAGCCCTTGGTCTAAGAAGAGATATAGTGAACAGCTCAATCAGTGGACTAGGTGCCCACACATTAACAAGAATAAAAAACAAGGTAACAATCAATATACAGTCCATGCTCAACAACAAGCGATTCGAAGTCAATGCTTATTGTCTGAAAACATTAACAAAACTGCTGCCTTCGAGGAGAGTGCACATAAAATGGCCGCACATACTAGATCTACCACTGGCTGACTTGAGTTATGCCACTCCGGGCAGAATTGACATCCTCTTAGGTGCAAAAGTCTATAGTCAAATCCTATTAGAAGGTGTAATCAAAGGACCCCCTGGTTCTCCACTAGCTCAAAACACACAGCTGGGGTGGATTCTATCTGGAGAAGTTGATAACTATAACGAAGAACACCTACACAATGACTATGAGAGAAAACAACAAACATACTATGAAAATATACGAGATCATTACTCAGAGGAAAACTTACAACAAGAGAAATACAATGACAGAGAATCAAGAGAACTACACAACAGAGTTTTGAACCTACACATAGTAAGTGATGAAAGCAACGATTTACTACAGAAATTTTGGGAAATAGAATCTGAAATTAAATCAACTAAACTAATGACAGATGAAGAACTACAATGTGAAAGAGACTTCAAAGACAATCATTCCAGAGACGAAAACGGAAGATACATAGTCAAAATACCAATGAAGACTGACAACTTTGACTATGGAAATACAAAACAAATAGCAATTCAGAGACTAAATCAACTAGAAAGAAAATTAAACAAAGATCCTGCACTTAAAGAAGAATACACAAAAGTTTTGATGGAATATCATAAACTAAATCATATGGAAAAAATAGACAGAGATAAAGATGATGCTTCCAACACATTTTACTTGCCACATCACGCTGTGATACGACATGACAAAAGCACATCCAAAGTAAGAATAGTTTTCAACGCTTCGAGTAAGGGACCCAATGGAAAATCACTCAATGACAACATGCATGTAGGCCCTACAATACAACAAGATCTTCGTCAAATAGTTATGAGATGGAGAACACATCAGATCGGATATGTAGCTGACTGTGTCAAATTTTATAGGCAAGTAAAAGTAACTGAAAAAAGTGCAGACTATCAGAGAATACTATGGAGAGTAAACGGAGAACTGAATGAATACAAACTAACACGAGTCACTTTTGGTACTGCAAGTGCTCCATATCTTGCAACAAGAGCTTTACTCCAACTAGCCAACGATGAAGAAACCAACTTTCCAATCGCCTCTTCAATGACTAAATCAGATTTCTACATTGATGATTTCTTAAGTGGTAGTGATAATCTAGAAGAAAGCTATGAAGTTTACAGACAAATGACCAAACTCATGAAAGCAGGAGGCTTTCAACTACAGAAATGGGCCAGCAACAATAGAGACTTCGAGGAATTTATACATAGATCTGACTCAAATTCAGAAAACGTCTACACAATCAAATCAAATGATATAGTTAAAACACTTGGGCTCATTTGGAATAAAGAAACAGATAAATTTCAATATACAATCAACCTTCCTGAACAACCAAATTCCACAATAACTAAAAGAACAATACTTTCTGACATTTCTAGATTATTCGATCCTATGGGATGGCTTTCACCAGTAATAATAGTTGCCAAAATCATGATTCAAAACCTTTGGTTGACTGGAGTCAGCTGGGATCAGAAAGTACCAACAAACATAAAAGAAGAATGGGAAATTTACAGACAAGACCTCAAACTACTTCAAGAAATCACAGTAAACAGATGGATACATACAAATAGAAATGACTACAAAACAGAACTTCATGGATACTGTGATGCCTCTACAAAAGCATATGCAGCTGTAATTTACGTGCGAGTAATCAAATCAGATGGTTCAATCTGCATCAACCAGATCACTGCGAAAACCAGAGTTGCTCCAATAAAAACCATTTCAATTCCAAGGTTGGAACTATGTGCTGCAGTTCTGCTTACAAGACTTATGCAAGACGTTGCAGAAAATTTGAATGTTCCTAAATCAAATGTGCATGCCTACACTGATTCAACTGTAGTACTCGCTTGGCTCCAAACTCACCCAAGCAAATGGAAAACATTCATAGCCAATCGAACTTCCGAGATATTGACAGAATTTCCTAGGACACATTGGCATCATGTGGCTTCAGCTTCAAATCCAGCTGATGTAGCATCACGTGGAACATCAGCATCAGATCTACTCAAACATAATCTGTGGTGGAACGGACCAGAAGATTTGAAACAGAAAGAAATAGATTACAAACAACTCATCAACACCACCACTGATATAGAACAAAAAAAGATACAAGCAATGACAACAACTGCAAGGGATGATTTCAACATACTTGATAGATATTCAAGCCTGACAAAACTGCTAAGAGTAACCGCCTACATTATGAGAGTATTCAGTAAAGAAAGCCATCAAAAACATTTAACAGGAAAAGAAATTACTTCAGCTTTAACAAAATGCATAACTATCTGCCAGAGACAAGAATTCGGAGAAGAAATAAAGAGATTAAGGGAAAACAAACCAGTAAGGAAAGACAGCAGATTGAAGGCTCTCAGTCCTTTTGTTGATTCTCAAGGAATTTTGAGAGTAGGAGGAAGATTAGCCAATGCTGATATACCTGATGTTACCAAACATCAAATCATATTGCCTGGCCACCATTCATTAACCAAACTGGTTATTATTGATATTCATAAACAAACAATGCATGGCGGACCTATGTTAATGCTTAGTCAATTACGAATGAAATACTGGATAACCAATGCAAAGACAAGGATAAGACAGATAGTACACAGATGCATTACCTGCGCGAGACACCGAGCATCTACTGGGTCACAAATGATGGGATCATTACCACAAGTTAGAGTCACGCCTACAAGAGCGTTTCAACACAGCGGCGTTGATTTTGCAGGGCCAATAGATCTGAGGCTATCAAAAGGAAGAGGAATAAAAACCCAAAAAGGATATCTTGCAATATTTGTATGTCTGGTCACCCGCGCTATCCACATCGAGGTCGTCACTAGCCTAACAGCACTAGACTTTGTTGCCGCATTCAAACGTTTTGTCGCAAGAAGAGGACGCTGTAGCGACATGTGGAGCGACAATGCAACAAACTTAGTAGCTGGAAACAAAGAACTTATCACACTATTCGAGAGAACGATCGGACAAGTACGTTCAGAGGTCGAAGAACTACTTGCCAATGATAGAACAACCTGGCATCACATACCAGCCTCAGGACCTCATTTTGGCGGCCTGTGGGAAGCCAGTGTAAAACTTATCAAGTTTCACTTGAAGAGAGTGCTTGGGAACACAACACTAACATATGAGGAAATGTCAACAGTCACCGCTCAAATCGAAGCTTGCGTAAACTCGAGACCAATATCACATATAAGCGATGACCCGTCGGACATTACACCACTGACACCTGGCCACTTCCTTATTGGAGAAGCTCCAATCACCGTCCCAGAAGAGAGTCACCTGCAGACCAGAACTGACAGAGTGTCTAGATGGCAACTTACACAGAGACTATTACAAGATTTTTGGTCAAGGTGGTACAAGGAATATGTAACAAATCTTCAACAACGCCCTAAGTGGCTCAAAGAGATACCTAACCTACAGATAGGAGATTTAGTCATAGTCAAGGAAGACCACTTGCCCCCAAGCAAATGGGTAATGGCAAGGGTCATAAATGTTCACCCTGGGGGGGACAATTTAGTTAGAGTTTTAACTTTAAAATCAAAAACTTCTACCTTCAAGAGACCAGTAACTAAGGTCTGTAGATTACCAGTAGATATATGAAGTATAATATTTTACATTTAGAGTCATTGTAACATGGGATTTTCAAGATTCACTATAAATTTCAACTCAGACAAGTAAGGGGAAGTTGTTTATAAATAAAAAATTAAGTTTTTTTTTGCACCTTTCTCGAACAACTTTTACTTTTGATGAAGAACACAAGGTTCTTGGCGGGTTGTATGTTGACGGTAAATAAAGAGTTATGCATACCTACATACTTAGTTTAGCCTATTTTTAAAACTGTTGCATTCACTGCAAACTTCATGTGTGTGTCAGACTGTGTGCGAAACAATACACATCTAAGATTTCTTTAAAATTAGTTTTTTTTACCAAGACAACCCTAGTAGGAGAAACACCTACTAACACTTTTTCTAAGCAATGACCCACTGAAATTTTACGTGTCGCCAAATCATTAAGAATACTTCGTATTCTTTCATGGTCTAAGTGTTGTGATACCAGTTTCTGATACCCACTATGATTCAAAGTCCCGTTGTCCCCCGTCGATTCTAGTGTGGGGACATTCATAATGTTAAAACAAACAGAAAAAGAAACCTTGTTAAAAGAAACCTTGGAGTGGTCATTAATTTATTATTGTTTGACTCTTTTAATACTTATTATATTAAATAATATTATAATGATTAAGTTTTAACACTATACTCGAGTAATAAACTCAAACAAATAACGGTAAATATCAAGATCAAACAACATATTTTTTAGGTTTTCGTGATTGATGGACATTTTGAATTAAACACTTTTAAACGGATTAATCTAGCTGCAATCACGAAAGCTGCAAAGCCTTCGGAACGTCAGGAATAACAATAAAATAAACTAACACGATTAATCCGTTAAAAAGTTTTTTATTCATAATCCCGGTTGAATTTTAAAAGTGATAAACAAGAGATAAATCAATAAAAAATGAACGGTTATCCCAAAATGTGCCATCTGCATCTAATTCGGTCCGACCACTTTACGCTGCATAAAATTAAATTTATTCTTGGAATATTTAATTTCGTAAACGATTCTTTATCACTGAGACTGAATTAGCATTTGCTGACGTCAAAGCTCGGCGTGACTTAAAAGTTAACTGGATGTAATTTGTGTGACATGAATGAGTTTTATCTTCTGGAAATCTATATTTCGAACCCAGACTGTACCTCGGTATTTCCTTAATCTTCAACCTTTTGTCTGCAACAGGAAGACAAAAGACGATCCAGTAAAACACGATCTCGTTAAGTGTATTCCTTTGTTATATTGCGCACTTAGCTTTCGTGATCTTTATACAGTACTAATATATGTAAAATTAATTGATATACAATGTTCTAGAATACATGACTCGTAGTTTAACACGAACCATTTAGCCAGATCACCTGCATACATTGAATTACATACAGACTAGTTTTAAAACATGTAAACACAAGATGAGGGGAGTTGAAAAAAATATTGCTGTCAATGGCATAGACACCAGTTCGAAACGTATACAACGTTTAAACGTACAAAACGATAATAGCAATATCCAGAAATTGATTCTACATACGAGTACGTTGAATTAAGAGTTATAAAATAAATAGACTTACGTAAAAAAATCAGTCAATAATTAAAAGATGCTTTGATTATGACGACCTCTATGGCGCAGTGGGAGAATGCCCGCCTGAGACGCAAAAGGTTGCGGATTCGATTCCCGCCGCGGGGCAAATGTTTGTATGAACTGCAAATATTTGTCTCGGGTCTGGGTATTTTCTATGTATAATATGTATGCATTTACAAAAAAAAGTATATTAGTAGTATATCAGTCATGTAGTTCCCATAATACAAGCTCTGCTTAGTTTGGGGCTAGATGCTGTGTGGAAATTTATTATTATTATTTGGCTCAATACCGTTCATCTGAATAAGGTAGCTAGGCAATCTTTGGGAGAGGCCCATGTCACAAGTAATAAGTCATAATAGCACAGTTTAGTTTTAAATATAGCTTTGTCTTATAAGTATAGGGGTATTCTTACTCTTTCAGTGCTATCTACATTATCCTATCGGCTGGGAGCCTCAGCTCAGCACAGCGAGGCTCTGTCTTCGAAGCTTTTGCCGGCTTCTTAAGTGACGCGGCCGAACTCTTTAATGGGGAACCCCCTGACGCGAATACAATTCTGATCGAGTACGACTTCATTATCATTGGTGCTGGAACAGCTGGATGTGTTCTCAGTAACAGATTGACTGAAGCTGATGATGTCAAGGTAAACGCATAATTATGTTGAAAACTCTATTACACAAACAGAATACATAAGTGTACTATACTTATGCCCTTCTGCACTAAAATTAGGCATCAGTCACTAAGACATGTCAAGTCTTTGTCTAAGAACGGGCAATAGAATGAAGATTTTATTTCCCAATAAAAAAAAAAAAAAAAACTAACACGCTCACGACTGTCTTCCCCGTGGTAGACATCCCCATATACATACTCAGTGAGCAGATCTTTGAGGATACCATGTAGGGGGGGAGTAGTCAGAGGTACGTCCAAACATTACATTTGGTACATGCCCGCCTTTTGAAGGTTAGCATTCCACGTAACAGGTTGCAAGCCCATCGCCGCTTATTGGAACACTAACTGTTGGCACATGCCTTCGAATTTTTAGGGCATGCTGGTTTACTCACGATGTTTTCCTTCACCGTTTTGAGAATCTGTTAAAGCGCACATATTTTTTTCGAGTGGAAAAATCCATTGGTGCACGACCGGGTTCGAACCATCCATTGGACCACTAGTCCAACACGGCACCCATGAGGAATAATCTCCTTATATATTAAGTACACTCTTATCCGTTAAATCATTCAGCTGAGTTAGTCAGACGCATGTATAATAAGCAATTGTGGATACATTGTATCTACCTAGCTCATGCCTACACCTTGGATCGATTAATAAACCTGGTCATTATTGTCACTCTCGCTAGTCATAGTGAAAGTCAAACTTAATTTATTCATTTAAATACAAAGGATCACTTTTGGATAGTCAATTTTACGATAACAATCGATAAATAATAATAATATTTTAATAAAACAATAATGCACCTACATTTTTATCGAGTTGGAGCAACTTCAATCCCATTTATGTCATCGAATTAAAATATTTTATGGTATAAAGTTTTTGTTTAATTGCGTTTTTAAATGTAATTATTGTAAATTTTTGTGTTTTAGCTTACTCATTGCCTTTAAACTATAAACTAACTTTACGAAGTATACAAGTGGCAACAGCGAGTTTATCTTCAAGTTAACATTGTAATAATCGTTATTTTTCTTAATCAAATTCATATTCTTGTGAACATACATCAGATTTTCTTAGATGTTGACAAGATTGACAAGGGAATGTCGATATATTTCTTTAAACTTATGTGATTATATTCTATAGTGCCCATTTATAAATTGTACGTACTGCCCTCTTCTGCAGCACAAAAACGGTATTTATATTCGTATCTGCTGCACTCGCCCACAACAGTATACAGTAAGACAGCGTAGCACTATGTAGACTGTAACCATAAATTGTAGAAGCCAATTAAGAAGTATATAGAAGATACAGTATACCCTGCACAGATACATTATGCTGATGGTATAGTCGAAGACATTCAGTATTTGAACTATTCGATGTCAACGTTGCAAGGTCTCGTTAAATTATGTCAGACGTGAGTGACACTGACCGTACGTATATGCAGCGAATGCCCGGTAAGCAAGCCGCTGGCATCTTCCGCGTGTGCCTTCACACTGTAGTTTGTATTATCTTACTATAGCAATAGTACTTGCATTAAGACAAAGCAACGCAAGACAGGTGTAACTAAATATAAAAGAAAGGTCAAGGGATTATGTCATGCAACCATTGTTTAGTAAGCCAGTTTTCTAACCTCGTGTTATGTTTGATAATTCAGTGTCACTTTATATTCCCTCTGCATAAAATTATTTTTTAAATACATTTGTCAGTGTGATAATTACGTTATTAAAAGAAAAATGGTTGTTTCATACTAATAGTTGAAAGTTTTTTTGATTTGTGTAATTTGGGATCTCGCATGGGTTTTCATTAAAATAAATGTTAATTGTAACTCTAATTAAAATAATAACAATTACGCAGGTCTTGCTGATAGAAGCCGGTGGCAATGAGCAACTGTTAATGGACATTCCTGTGCTGGCGACGCTGCTACAATTTACAGACGCAAACTGGAAATACTACACTGAACCACAGGTAAGTCAAAGATCATCACCGTCGTAAGTATTCTACAATATATATAAAACTATGATTTATTACGTCACATAAGGTGAGGAAAGATCACGCTTTTCTCGCCCACATCACCTAAGTACCCGATTAGACTTCAGTCCATGCAGGAAAGTAGCATGTTAGCAAAGCGGGTTTTGATAGAGACGTCCAAAATGTACCAAACTAAACATCAAAACATCTCATCATAATCCACCACTGTTGGTTATACCCAGGATGGCACAAACTGAGGGGGCCTACCATCACGATCCTGCGCTAGTCTAAACCATCCACGACCCGCGACGTTACCTATGCCAATCTCGCTGCCGGACTTTTTACAAAACATTTCTGTAACCACTCCTCGGCCATCATTCAGTCGTTGTCCTGCTCCATCTGTCATCATCTTGCAATCAAAAATATCAAATAGTTTTTAACATCTTATTTAAGTTATCTTCCTGTACGAGAGTGGTTTACAGCTATAGATGTCGTCGGGGCTATTTAAAGGTCCAATAAGTTATTTTCACACGTCCGAGGCCATATACCTCGACTTGAATCATTTCTGGCACCGTTAAAACGATTAATTCCATTCTGCTAGCAACTGCAACATTTGTGAACTAGTTTTAGTTGATTGCAACGCGGATGTTTCGTTTATTTTTTATTTTACATACACTATCCCCCAGATCTGGTGAGCGACCGAGACCGCACCAAGGCCGAGCCAGTACCGTACAGATTCATAATAATAAACAAACATGTGCCTATTTTGTAGCAGGGCTTGAACAATTACGATTTGTTAAAGAATTACCAATACCTTACCATAGAGCACATATCTTTACACGAATTTTTTTGCTCTTATACTAGTATACAAAGGTTTGTTTTAAACTACATTTCTTTGTAACCGATCGTTTGCGATGCAGGCTAGCCCTTCACGGGCACCACTCACAATTAAAGTTTTCAACTGATGTTATAATATTCGACAGGAAAATAAAGACAAATAGTGATTTAATTATTTCTTAACGCATCTAGATACAGTACGTGACAATTCAACAAAAATAGGAGACGTGACACATGCCACGAAGACTTCAATCCCGCGAGGTGAAAACGATACTAATTTCGTATTCAGATTGAGTATTACCTTCACTCTTAAATGATAGAACAGAACGTTCATTGTACAAATAGAATACTGAGTGACATACATGAAAAAACTATATCAAACATTTCAAGAACTGAATTATAATAATATAATCCAAAGACTAGAAAATCTTGATTAGAAACTATTACTATATTAGCCCATTGTTTGTCAGATGCCTTTCCCAATTTCCGCCAATCACTTCTGATTATAAACTAAGAATAACAATTGAAATATACTCGTAACTATACGTTAATAATACCTATTATTTAAGAGACAATTATCAGCTTACAATAACATTTGTTGTACTTGATCCAATGAACTTGATTACTCGAATAAATTTCCGCAAATCAATAATCAATAAACCTTTTGTAGGCTATTAATTACGAACGAATCATTATGTTAATGTTGTTGCGTGCGATTCTATACCGGTTGCATAGCAGACGTACAAAATGCTGAACCGGTTACAAAGATACTGTTCCAATAAGACATTGACATTGCCCTTCGCGAATCGGAAGCGAGTAACAACGAAATAAGAACCATGGTCCAAATCTCGATAAGCGAACTTAACATGCAAGTGTCGAATATCTGTTGAAGGCAAAGCAGGGGTCACTCATTCATTAGTATTGGTATTCTCTGTTTGTCGGCGATAAGGAAACATCAGGAATAGTGTGTGTATTGGTTGTAGATTACAGATGGCGATTTGGGACGCAATGATTGATGAAGAAGTCAAGCTAGCTAGGTAATTCGGGACTAATCTATGTGGCTGACTTATGAATAGGTACGATTCTTATAAAAAACAATACGCTATTTGATTTGGCGCGGAAAGTTTATTGAAAACTGAGCACGATGTATGAATCCGTTTTGCACTGGGCCAATTATAAACATTAATGATTAATGATTAAAATGTATGAGTTGAATAATCTCTGGTGCCGTCGGATACAGTATGCTTAATTTCTTTGCTGAATAAGTTTTTGCCATACAAGCCTTGGGTGGAATAAAACCACGCAATCATGAATGTAACAAAGCATTGTCTTTTCTAAGGAAAATACTCGCTATATCACCTGATCTGTCAGCTTAAGTATTCAGGTTGGGTACAAAAATGCTTCTAATCTTTGCAAGGATCCGACAAACTTGGCTGAAATTATTCATTATTACACGAACCTTGAATTCGCGATTATAGTTTGAATAATCTATCCTCAACCCATCTTTGAAGTATGAGTACGATGACTACTTTTACAGAAATCTTCAAGTAGCAAAATGTAACCCAAACAAACCATATAGATGTTTAAATAGTTTATCTAGTAGACTATCATTACGCAATATCTAGTAAATGTTGTACTTAACAATAAAACGAGGATAGCTTCGTTTCTGCGTACAATCCAGTCATCCATAAAAGTAGAAAAAAAAAGAGTTCCAAGTGAAGGACAGCCTCATGGAATGCGGATACTGACACATCTAGAATGACAAAGACGTTGAAATTAAATACAGAAAAAACTCAAATTTTCCCGACGTTACCGATGAGTTGACAAATCTCAGTTAAATGCAAATTTATGAACCACAAAACCATTTTTACCCGTTTTTTACCCGCTTAGAAAGAAAGATTTGTAACATATCTCAGCATACATGTCAAGCCAGAGAAACAAAACTCTAGTTTTAGACTAAACCTAGTTTTAACAATTTAGTACCCTCTGCGTCAATATTATAAATGCCATTAAATATTTTTAACAAGAAGAAAAGTAAGAAAACTCTTTGTATTCTGAATTAATTACGCACTGTTTATATTTTGTTTGACATCCACTTATTTGCGTGACTGCCTCATAATTAAGCAGTTTTACGGTTTTTTTATATTCTTTCCAGATATATAACAAGCAACGCATTTGTTTATATTTATACAAATACAAACAAATGCGTTGCTTGTAAAAAATATTAAAATATTTTTAACAAGAAGAAAAGAAAGAAAACTCTATTTGTATTCTGAATTAATTACGCACTGTTTATATTTTGTTTGACATCCACTTATTTGCGTGACTGCCTCATAATTAAGCAGTTTTACGGTTTTTTTATATTCTTTCCAGATATATAACAAGCAACGCATTTGTTTATATTTATACAAATACAAACAAATGCGTTGCTTGTAAAAAATATTAAAATATTTTTAACAAGAAGAAAAGAAAGAAAACTCTATTTGTATTCTGAATTAATTACGCACTGTTTATATTTTGTTTGACATCCACTTATTTGCGTGACTGCCTCATAATTAAGCAGTTTTACGGTTTTTTTATATTCTTTCCAGATATATAACAAGCAACGCATTTGTTTATATTTATACAAATACAAACAAATGCGTTGCTTGTAAAAAATATTAAAATATTTTTAACAATAAGAAAAGAAAGAAAACTCTATTTGTATTCTGAATTCATTACGCACTATTTATATTTTGTTTGACATCCACTTATTTGCGTGACTGCCTCATAATGAAGCAGTTTTACGGTATTCTATCCATATCTATAACAAGCAACGCATAACTACTAGGCTATTCAATTACGATCTCCAGTATCATGTAGGGTAGGTATTAACGAGAAATGACTAGAAACTTCCACGAGTGTGAAATCGCATGAATTATGCCAGTCCCTTTTAATTATTTCACGTTTACCTGATCGACAATGCAGAATTAATATAAATAAATATTTCAAATTATTAATCCGATAATATCTTGCGATTCCATTCTCGGAAACTCCAAATGGAAAATTTACTAATTCCCCTTTTGTTGTGCTCGCCGTTCCAAAGCAAACGCAAATAATAAAGACCTAACACAGTCATAACAATTAGCAATTCGCATGGATTTTGGGCATGTACAAGAAAAAAGTCATAAACTGACGCCACTCACTGACGAAATCTCGATTCAAAAACAGTTAAGTCGCGACAGTAGGCCAATAGAAGTAAATTATTACTATCTGTTGTAGCTACCAATAGTGACGAGTAGCGAAAAACATTTAGAACCTTCCATTTTACCAACATTTAGAACAAAATTTGGCGTGGACCGAACGTCTGATCGCTAAGGAATTACCCTCAGTTTTTGGATATAAACTCGTTATTTTATGGTTTCTTGATATCATAATCATTGTAAGGATATGGTAATCTATAGATGTGCGAACATAACTCGAAATGATGTTTGGCGATAGAGAGATGTATTGAACGGTATTATAAATGTAGTGTGGTATTATAAACCAGTTATAGGAACCCAAAAAAACTGAGTTATCACTTTTATCATATTAATTTATGTGCAATAAAAAACATTTGATTAATGTGAAGTGAGAAATTAATGCTAAACTGTAGTCGGTAGTATTTAATCATCTGTTTGTAATTTTTGGGTTCAAATAAATATATTTTCTCACTTATTCATCTCATACAAATTGTTGTGATAAAATCCGTAGAAAAATGAAAGCCACCGACATAGCTCTAACAAGTTGTAGTGGCAACGGGCAGGTTACGGGGAGTCAGTGTCAGTGTTTTTTGACATTTAATGTCTTATTTTATTTTGCACACCAAGTGAATAAAAAAACCCTCACTACATCACTACATCGGTAGCTGCCGGAGTGAATATGAAGTAGAGCTAATAATAATGTGATGTAAATATTCCACTAAGGCCTTAACTGCAAGTGGGGGAACCCCCCGGATGTGCAACTGGTTTGAATAGTGTGACGTCAGTATAAAAGTAAAGTTGATATGTTTGGGATATTATATGAATATCATGGAAAATGTAATTATGAAACTAGCTGTTTTATAATTAAATTTTTTATGGTTTCCTTCATCATTCAAACATTAATTGCTCTTTACCTGTGACGCAATCGGTAAAAGTGTTTAGAGTGGGAGGTTGTTTGTTCATTTCTTAGTGCGTTGGAATGTTTACCATTTTCCCCAAAACGGTTTAATCGATTTTGATGCGGATTTTTGGTATCGTTGTACATCGTTAAGAATGTTCTGAGACGGATCGCCACACGTCCTTAGAGGGGCTCTTTAGTCAGCTGATCTCGCTCTTAACTCATCCCACGGGATGAGTTGACTAAATAATTAAACTGATCCCGCTTTTAAAAAAAGATAGAAATCAATGTATTCTTTGAAATATATGTACCTACACACGTGAACAAAAATCTTAGGGGAAAAAATGACACACCATTGTTTAGTTATTTTGATATATTAAAAAATCACAGCCGTTTGAGAGTGTTGTAAAAGATGTCGGAATATTTAAATAGTTTTTTTTTAAATTCACTTTTATGTTGTATAATGTGTAATACCTCTCAGCTGATGTCTTCATCATCTTCTTGTCCTTATCCCAGATTACGTGGGGTCGGCACAACATGTTTTCTTCTTCCACTCTCCTCTATCAGCCGTCTTTTCAGTACTCATAGTACTGACTAGTAAGTACTGAGATGACGGCTGATAGAGGAGAGTTTCTTAACCATGTCATCCTTCACACAATACATCCATCTTTCCTTAGACCTCTCCGCCGATGTATCGTGTATAATGCGCACGCCAACACGATTAGTTCTGACGTCATATTACTCCTATAGAATGACGACGGTGGCGCGGCTGGCGAGTTACCAGCTTCCACACACTTCCATAAGAGGTGTTTGTTCGATACCCGCTGTGGGTCAAATGTTTGCATCTTCTACAGATATTGTTCCGGGTGCGGAGTTGTGGTAATACGGTACTCGCAGTTTCTGTATACCTGTTACTAAAAAGTAATTTCCACAAATACCAGTAACAGATTCACGGGATAATAAATTGGTAATAAAATGTTATGTGGCAAAAATGACACACCATTGTTTAGTTATATTGATATATTAAAAAATCACAGCCGTTTGAGGGTGCAGTAAAAGATGTCGAAATACTTAAATAGTTTTTTTTGAATTCACTTTTATGTTGTATAGTGTGTAATACCTCTCCGCTGATGTCATCATCATCTTCTTGTCCTTATCCCAGATTACGTGGGGTCGGCACAACATGTTTTCTTCTTCCACTCTCCTCTATCAGCCGTCTTCTCAGTACTCACTAGTAAGTACTGAGAAGACGTCTGATAGAGGAGAGTTTCTTAACCATGTCATCCTTCACACAATACATCCATCTTTCCTTTGACCTCTCCGCCGATGTATCGTGTATAATGCGCACGCCAACACGATTAGTTCTGACGTCATATTACTCCTATAGAATGACGACGGTGGCGCGGCTGGCGAGTTACCAGCTTCCACACACTTCCATAAGAGGTGTTTGTTCGATACCCGCTGTGGGTCAAATGTTTGCATCTTCTACAGATATTGTTCCGGGTGCGGAGTTGTGGTAATACGGTACTCGCAGTTTCTGTATACCTGTTACTAAAAAGTAATTTCCACAAATACCAGTAACAGATTCACGGGATAATAAATTGGTAATAAAATGTTATGTGGCAAAAATGACACACCATTGTTTAGTTATATTGATATATTAAAAAATCACAGCCGTTTGAGGGTGCTGTAAAAGATGTCGAAATACTTAAATAGTTTTTTTTGAATTCACTTTTATGTTGTATAATGTGTAATACCTCTCCGCTGATGTCATCATCATCTTCTTGTCCTTATCCCAGATTACGTGGGGTCGGCACAACATGTTTTCTTCTTCCACTCTCCTCTATCAGCCGTCTTCTCAGTACTCACTAGTAAGTACTGAGAAGACGTCTGATAGAGGAGAGTTTCTTAACCATGTCATCCTTCACACAATACATCCATCTTTCCTTTGACCTCTCCGCCGATGTATCGTGTATAATGCGCACGCCAACACGATTAGTTCTGACGTCATATTACTCCTATAGAATGACGACGGTGGCGCGGCTGGCGAGTTACCAGCTTCCACACACTTCCATAAGAGGTGTTTGTTCGATACCCGCTGTGGGTCAAATGTTTGCATCTTCTACAGATATTGTTCCGGGTGCGGAGTTGTGGTAATACGGTACTCGCAGTTTCTGTATACCTGTTACTAAAAAGTAATTTCCACAAATACCAGTAACAGATTCACGGGATAATAAATTGGTAATAAAATGTTATGTGGCAAAAATGACACACCATTGTTTAGTTATATTGATATATTAAAAAATCACAGCCGTTTGAGGGTGCTGTAAAAGATGTCGAAATACTTAAATAGTTTTTTTTGAATTCACTTTTATGTTGTATAATGTGTAATACCTCTCCGCTGATGTCATCATCATCTTCTTGTCCTTATCCCAGATTACGTGGGGTCGGCACAACATGTTTTCTTCTTCCACTCTCCTCTATCAGCCGTCTTCTCAGTACTCACTAGTAAGTACTGAGAAGACGTCTGATAGAGGAGAGTTTCTTAACCATGTCATCCTTCACACAATACATCCATCTTTCCTTTGACCTCTCCGCCGATGTATCGTGTATAATGCGTACGCCAACACGATTAGTTCTGACGTCATATTACTCCTATAGAATGACGACGGTAGCGCGGCTGGCGAGTTGCCAGCTTCCACACATAAGAGGTGTTTGTTCGATTCCCGCTGTGAGTCAAATGTTTGCATCTTCTACAGATATTGTTCCGGGTGCGGGGTTGTGGTAATACGGTACTCGCAGTTCCTGTACACCTTTTACTAAAACTAAAACTGGAATAGGTAAAAGTAATTTTCTCAAATACCAGTAACAGATTCACGGTATAATTAATTGGTAATAAAATGTTATGTGGCATGTACATTTATATGGAATCAGTATCAGCATGAAGATATTAAAATACCTAAAATTATAACTCATGTCAAGTAATAATAAAAGTTGATTGTTTTAAAAGTTTCCGTTTCGTCGTCGTATAAGGCTTCAATTCGTTTGAATCAAAACAATAGGCCATATGCAAGCCTAACCATCATAATTTAAGAGTAAAGTAACTTATTTAGCATATCTCGGAGTAACGCCACGTAATTTAATTCAATGACAAATTCAATTAACCCTACTTGCATCGGAGACTAAACATTAAAATAATTCGGATTACAAAGCCTAATATAAACATGAACATTTCGTGTGTTTAATGTTGGCGCAAGTGGGGCTTACCGACTTGACGTCACATTGTTCGTTTTACCTATTCTTAAATAATAGTTTCATGACATCTTATTTGTTTGAGTACAGCTTAAGACCCTTGAACGTATGTCAATGTTTATGTCAATCATCTGTGATTAAGTCTTCATGTTCAATTGTTATATAGCCGTCATGTTTTTGAAAGAGATTGCCAATTACTATACCGAGTGGGCACTGTAATCGAACCTTTATAATGGAGTACCAGCATTAGATATGATTGTGTGTTAAAAGAGAACAAAAAACCCCTAGCCTGGTTAGACTTCGTAAAATATTTGCTGCAAATCTGTGCCCATGATACCCAAGTTTGTGCCTTTCATCACATGCTTCCTGAACACCAGGAGCATGCTGAATAGAGAATTTTGTTTCAGAAAGCAGGATGCATCGGTATGCGCGGAGGTAGATGCGCCTGGCCTCGAGGTAGAGTAGTAGGAGGCTCGTCCGTACTGCACTCCATGATACACACAAGAGGAAATAGAAAGGACTACGACAGATGGGCTGCTAATGGAAATCCAGGTATTTTCATTGTTACATTTCGATAGTGCTGCTTCTGTTGATTGGACAATAATCGTTGCAACAGGTAGGTTCATTTTAACAATGCTTTTTTTCAGGTTGGGACTACAAATCAATTCTAAGATACTTCAAAAAATCAGAAAACATACAAATACCGGAATTGGCACAAAACAAAAAGTATCACTCATCGAAAGGAGAAATGACTCTACAGCACCCGAACTGGCGCACGCCCCTATCAGATGCTTTCCTGGAGGCTGGAATAGAGACCGGTGGGAAAATTGTGGACTATAATGGAGAAAAGCAAATAGGATACTCCCTCGTCCAGTTCACAATCAAGAACGGAACACGAGTAAGCGCAAGTAGAGCGTTTCTTCATCCAATAAATAAAAGAAAAAACTTTCATATCTCAAAAAATACAATGGTGACTCGTATCCTGATCGATCCTTGGCAGAAAAGGGCCTACGGAGTAGAATTCAAACGAGGCGGCAAGAAGTACAGAGTTTTGGCGAAAAGGGAAGTTATAGTATCAGCTGGAGCAATAAATTCACCGCATTTACTGATGGTAAGTGGAATTGGACCTAAAAATCACTTGACTGAAAAGAATATTACGACCATAATCGATCTACCTGTCGGGTATAATCTACAAGACCACTGGGCACTAGGAGGTCTCACTTTTGTGATTAACACAACTGATTCTATACGATCCGAAAGGGTGGCAACATTCCATAATATTGTAGAGTATTTTAGCCATAAAACTGGCCCATTGTCGGCTCCGAGCGGAACGGAAGCGCTTGCATTTATCGATACCAAGAATCCAAATAGCGATGATGGATATCCTGACTTGGAATTGCTATTTGTAGCGGGTTCTTTAGTATCGCAGCCAGCTTACAGGCATGCCTTTTCTATCGACGATCGGGTATACGAAAAAGTCTATGGACCCATATCGGACAAAGATACATGGATGGTATTTCCGATGTTGCTATTGCCGAATTCAAAAGGACGCATCATGTTGAAAGACAAGAATCCGTACCACAAACCAATTATATACGCCAACTATTTCAGTGACAATGGACACGATGAAAGGGTAATTTTACACGGGATTAGAAAAGTTATAGAGCTATCAAAAACAAAAGCGTTTCAAAGATATGGAAGCAAGCTACACGATATACCCCTGCCACAATGTACCCACCACAGATTCAACTCGGACGAGTACTGGATCTGCGCTATGAAGACCATCACGAATACTATATATCACCACTGCTGCACGAATAAAATGGGGCCAAGCGATGATCCTGAGGCAGTAGTAGACTCCAGGCTTCGAGTTTACGGTGTGGCAGGATTGAGAGTTGTGGATGCTAGTGTGATGCCGCACGTGCCAGCTGCTCACACGAACGCACCGACGATGATGGTAGCAGAGAAGGCAGCTGATATGATCAAAGAAGACTGGAAACTGCTTTTTAGGTGATCACTAGTCGCATATGTATAAAAAAGATAGATCCCAGTCTTAAAGCGGAAAGAATCAAACAATATGATTTTTTTATAATGATGTTTCGTGTGGGACGACTGACTTATTTTAGTAAACTGTAGTACATAATTGTATAATTTGTAAATAATAAAATTCTAATTTTTTTTTTCTGTTATTGTTTCAATACTGTCATAGAATAAACAAACATTTTCCGAATATTATATTTTAAATTGTCGGATAACACTGCCAATTGAAAAGTCTTGAATAACACTGTCTGTCTTTTGGGAAAATCACTTTCACCAATCATTCGGGATGGCTGGAAAAACGGTCAATAGTTTATATCATCATCATCGTTATCATCCACAGCCTGTAGTCACTGCTTTGAGGCCTTCAATAAATAGTGCCTAACGATCGCTTGGCACCTCCATCCACGACTTCATTGGTCTATCGGGAGGTTGCCCTTCCACCCGATTTAAGAATATTTCTTCCCCAGTTGTCGCTGGTGTATCAGTCTATAGTACATTTTCAAGTATTTATATCAATATTGATAATCATAATAATAATAAAAACTATACGGTACCAGTATGGTCTTAAACAACAATATACAGATAACAGAAAGGTAACAGAGTTTTCATTCCTAACCTCAGTTTCTGGTACCGTCTGCTGCATTGTGATATTAATATACTTTGAATCAGCTCGCCAAATCAGTTTGTTGCATATGGCCTTTCACGATGTTTTTCTGCGCAGAAAAAACTGAGTAAAAAGGTTGATTGATATAATAAGCAGTTTATGAAGATTAAAATAGTATATTGCTCATGACTGTTGCTTGGGTTTTTCTCCAATATTGTATTCGTTCGCAAGTCATGTCGATGTTAGAAAAAGGTTTTGATATGTTCAAACTTTTTGCGCACGTTTACTTGTTGCACGAAAACATTTTCATCCTCGACCTTGAGAGGTGTGTTTAGGGTAAGATGTATCTACGAGTAATCTGATCGGACAAGAGTAGTTCTTAGGTATGTTTTATCGGTACAAATTGTTATCACTTGGGGCCCTGCAATGGACCATGGAATGTGAGCCTGCGTAACCGACTGTAATGCAGTTTTTTGTAATAATTTTGAGACTTCAAGGCTTTATTTAAATGTCGCTGTCCTCGGGGTCGCGGCATTAGCTAGATACAGGTACCTGTTATACAAACTAGTTTTTTTTAACGAATTTTGTACTTGTCTATTGAATTAATTAATTGAGTTAATAAAAATTAAGTTCTAGTATGAATACACTGGCTACTACCGATTTACTAATGACGACCTCGGCGGGCGAGTAGCCGGTTGCGACGTAAGAGGTGCTGGTTCGATTCCCGCAGCGGGATCATCCTTCTAACGTGACCCCTACTAGCCTCTAATAAACATAGATGATAATCACAATCTATTAGATACAGTTTCATACAATTATTTATAAAATATGAATGCAACCATAAATATGAAAACCTGCGCGAGCTCAGTGTTGAGGTAAGATACCCGATTAAAACAAAATATTTTAAAAATGTATGACGATATCGCTAGTCTTTCTCTGATTGTCCCCGACGCGAATCGTTGAAGGTGCACGAAGATCTGCGCCGCTGACGAGATGGATTGAGGAAATAACCTAAAACGCGGGTCGTACAAGCGATTGAACTTAGCGGCCTTAAGTATAAGCAACAAAAGGTCTCTGTTGGTTATACATACTGACGCAACAAGTTGTGCTGTGGGATAATACTGTACATAATGATTTATAGTAGAGTCCGCCTCTACCAAAGGATCGTCAAAAAACCTAGAAGTCTGTTGCCTCATTCTTCTAGGATTGGTTACGAGAAATCGGCGTAAATTCACTTACAAATAACATTTTAAACTCACTAAACTAACTATTGGAATGATATCTTGCAAAACGCGGCCAAATGCCAAATGTAATGTATGGACGTGCCTCTGATTACCCCCTACTCGGTATCCTCAATATATCTGAGGATGTCCATCGTTGGGAATTGTGATTTCAATAAATAAAAACCTTTGGTCACCATCGGAACACTCGAAATCTGCTGCCGACGAATAATGGAACTTTCTGTGCGGAAACAAAAATTTCTGCTATGATAATATTTTAAAACGGGATTTATTAATCGATCTTTTTTTTATTCAGATTCAGAATACAGTGTAAAAAATAAAGTAGGTACCTACAGCTATAGTCAGCATCATACAAGCATCATAATTAATAAAATGTAAAATTATATTTTTCCCACCTGAGACGCAGAAGGTTGCGGATTCCCGCCGCGGGACAAATGCTTGAAAGATCTGCAAATATTTGTCTCGGGTCTGGGTGATTTCAATGTACAATATGTATGTATTTATAAAAAATTGTATATAAGTAGTATCAGTCATGTAGTTCCCATAACACAAGCTCTGCTTACTTTGCAGCTAGTTTGTCTTAATTTACATATAATAAAAAAGGTCATTGTAATTTAAGGTACCTACCTAGGTAAATAAGCTTGATTGACATCCACGTTTAAAAATGTAAGCTGTACTAAACTCACATAATTAGTAAAGATCTTTGTAACCAATTATTGCAAAACCATAGAAAATAAGTTTTAAAAAGTATAGTATCTCATAAATATTAATTTTGTAAAGAAACTCCTAAACGCGTCAGTCTGCTGACTTATGTTTAATGTCATGTGCTATGTAGAAGACTTTGTCTAGTTATATATTGAAGTTGTATTTTATAATGATAAATACCTTTAAATAATAATAGTCAAAACTCGATTCAATATTTAAAGAATTTAAGCCTAACCTTGGCAGTGATCCAGCTATGAAAAGCTCCAATATGGAACTACTGCTAATTTTTATTTGAGTTAAGGTCAGTTTCGATGCCTCAGTATCAGCCTTAATCCTATTAGTATTATAAATGCGAAAGTATGGATGTTTGAGGGTTTGTTACTATAAATCTTCATAACGACTAAACTGATTTTGATGGAAATTGGAATAGGTATAGGTCGTTACTGACCTGGAATATCACATAGGCTACGTTTTACCACGCCAGCGAAGCCAACGGTAGAAGCTAGTTCATAATACTATGGATAGTAAAGCTCACATGTCATATATTTTGAACCCTGATACCTAACTCTGATCCGTCTTGAATGTTGCTAATGCTGAAATAATAACTCGTCCAAAATTTGAATTAATTTGTATAATACATTTCGTATTATTACAACTATTAATAAGAAAATGCACTTTGCAGCATTTAAATTAGAACTAGTTATTAAAAGATCATATAAGGAACAGTCATTATGGTTATATTTCTGATCTCCAAAATAACAGGCGAGATTTTTCAATATAATGTACTTTTGGATAATTTAACTGATAAATAGATCTACGGGCGGAAAGCCTCCCCCACATAACAGCGTTTTTCATCGCAGGACCCAATACAAAATCGCAAACACGCAAACTTTAACGCGTCTATGTGGAGGCCCTTCAGGGGGAAACGTAAACCGTTAACAACTTTAATACCTGGCGGACCGGTCGGTTTTAATAAATAATGCTGGACATTTTTCACACAGCATCATCTAGCTCCAAACTAAGCAGAGCTTGTGTTATAGAAACTACATGATTGATATACTACTTAGATACATTTTTTTGAATACTTACATAATTATACATAGAAAACACCCAGACCCGAGACATACATATGTCTCGAGACAATGTTTGTATGATCTGCAAATATTGCAAATCATACAAACATTAGTCCCGCCGCGGGAATCGAACCGCAACCTTCTGCGTCTCAGGCGGGCTTTCGCCCACTGCGCCGTAGAGGTCGTTATATCTTCGGCCGAAATAACTGCAAAATTTAAAACTACATCGCAAGGGCGATGCACTCAGCAAAAATATTTTATTCTCATAAGCTGTTATATCAATAATCTGGTATAAAAGTTATTTTTGGAAATAACTTTTAGTTTGCGATGTTAAAAGGCGGCAGTTAGGTATTTCAAAACGGATGGAAACAAGACTATATTCTTATGCAATCTTTGTTGTGAATGGGAGCCTTAAATTCAAGTTCATGACTACTGTTTTGAACGTAAAGGTATTTTGGTATGGAAACTGTATGACTGGGTAAGTAAAACTGTAGTATTTGGCAGTAAACTTAAAATATAAAATTAAGATAGATAGATAAACATATTATTGTGCATAATATGTTATATAGCCGTGTTGACCTAGTGGGCGATACCCCGACTTCTGATCCGGAGGTCGTGGGTTTGAACCCGGTCGTTTTTTCCAAAAAAAAATCCATTGGAAAACCAATGGATTTTTCCAATCGAAAAAATTATGTGCGCATTAACACGTGCTCAAAACGGTGAAGGAAAACATCGTGAGGAAACCGGCATGCCCTAGAATCAAATATTCGAAGGCATGTGCCAACAGTTTGTGTTCCAATAAACGGCGATGGGCTTGCAACCTGTCACGTGGAATGCTTACTACTTGCAATGTAATGTTTGGACGTACCTCTGACTACCCCCTACTTGGTATCCTCAATCTCTACTCACTGAGTATCTGAGGATGTCTACCATGGGGAAGACAGTCGTGAGCGTTTTTTGTTTTGTTTTTGTGCATAAAATCATTTTACAGTACATCATACAAAAACAAAAGCTATGCACAATAGGCTGATTTCTTCCAGAAGACCTTAGCATGGTGAGTAGGTACTATGTAAATTTATGGGACGGTGTTATTGCCTTACTGGAAGTTATTAAAACGAAAGAAGAATGAACGAAAAATACAAATTAAACATTACATTATTTATATTTGCACATATTTTTGTTATACTTGAGGCTTGTCAAACGCACCGATAGAAAAACAGACGGACATAACGAAATTATATAGTAGGAACCCTAGAAGCGGCTCCAATCTAAGCGATTTTGAAAGCAAAAATAAATGAATACACAATTTACGCATAACAACAGATTAATTATTAGTTATCACCGACGTTTCTGATAAACGTCGGTGGTGAGAATAAATTACAGTTACATTAAGACTCTTTCTTGCAGTTACCTTTTTGGATAATCCAATACTGATAAATAAAAACAATATGACGTTATGATACAAGAAATAAACAAGTTTAACGAGCAGGTTGTACGTGGTTTAACTTTAAAAACTACTGGTACTTATGTAGTGAACAATGAAAGAGATATGCAATAATTGCATTCATAATTAAGCATGCATTAGTGTGTAACTATTCATTAAAATGTATTTTATAATAATCAAACGAAACTATTGAAACGAAGAATTATATCTAAACAAGTTATTTTTTTACACGACGTCTATATCCATTGTCGATTGTAGCGCCCCCTAGCGACTTGTAGCGATAAAACCTATCAAGGAACTATCCTTGAAGACATACAAATCGATTGCAAAAAAAACATTACAATCCGATAAACCACTCCGGAGATAAATGGCAAACGCATCGCATATCGCATATACGGGCTCCTTACGTCGTAGTGTAACTAATAAATAATAACGAATTATTCCGTCCAACAGGCCCTGCTCTTGCGCAGCTGAGAACCTTTCAGCAGAGAGGTAGTTAGGTAGTTTCGTGGGACAAACCCACCTATAAAGTGCTACTTAGTCTTAAGACGACCCAGCATTACCTGATGCTGGGCTGCAGCCTCAGCCGACCTGTAGCGGCAGAAGGCAGAATAATAGTTTACTGGAATGGCTTCTGCATCGGACACCAAACAGGTGAAAAAAGAACTTTCGCATTTAATTTCATAATAGTATGTCGTACAATCAAAACAAGTAATCAATGGCCGTATTGGAATAAAACTTATTTTCAATTCATAACATTTGACAAGACGATCCGTTTTAGGGTTGTGTGTCTATATTAGGGTGAAGACCTCTGCGGCGCGTTGGGCGAAGGCCCGGCTGAGACACAGAAGGTGGCGAAGGCCCATCTGAGACTCAGAAGGTGGCGGATTCGAATCCCGCCGCGGAACAAATGTTTGTATGATCTGCAAATATTTGTCTCAGGTCTGGGTGTTTTCTATAATACACTCATGGACATAATTAGAGGAACATAACAAAAAAGAGACAGATCGGAACAATAAAACTAACTTCAGTAAAAAAACACATGTCTAATCAACAGAAATCTCAAAAATTATGTTTTGAAGAATCCTTCAATCATCACATTGATAATGTGATTATGTTATGACATTACGGGGACTTTTTGTCGAGTGTTTTAGGACAATCAGTATTTGGTGTTACCCCCTCTAGCTGTTAAAACTGCCTGCAATCTTCTCGGCTTGTTCTTGATTAAGTTATCAATGAAATCTTGTGGTATTCGATTCCACTCTTCTTCCAGTGTATTTTTGAGATCTCCTGTGTTTGCTGGTGCTGGCTGTTTCATTTGTTTTAAATAAAACAGCCTTATCCCAAACATGGCCGATGGTGTTTAAGTCTGGCGAGCATGCTGGCTACGGCAAAACGTCAATTTCGACCTCTCGAAGATACCCCCAAACTATCGCTGCAGTGTGGGGCCGCGCATTGTACTGCATTACTGATAATTGAAAATTATCACCGTTGTATGGGACAAAGGGAATGACAATCGGTTCTAAGATTTCATTTACAACTACTGTCAACTTATCTGTCACAGAGCTGTAAATTTTAATCCGTAATAATTAGCTAACTAATTCACACACAATACGTGTTTTTACACGTATATAACAAAGAATTTGTGTTTAAATTATGTGAAGGCTACGGATTACGGAACCCTTAGTGCGCGAGTCCTAATCACACTTAACCGGTCTTATTTGTTCCTTTTTTCTAATACGTACGAGAACCGCATTATAATGCAAAAGGATGGAAAGTTTGGGCATTGGCAGATACTTTTATCTGAAATGTAAGAGTAAAATCTGAGAGAAATACACGGTAACAGTTCGGTCAGTTCGGAGTTGATGTTTTTTATTATATTTCCATACATGGGTGATCGGCTAGGCATGAATCGTTTGATAAATTATAATGTCTTTTTTTGTAAACCATGTGTAACCATACATTCTTCAAGTGAATATCAAGGTCTGATTACCGTAAACTTCTAACTAACAAAAAAGTAAAGGGTCTGGGACTGGGACAGAGGTATCACGAACCGCGACTTCGTTTTTATTTCTTTCCACATATTCAGGATTTGCAACTTTTTTTTCAATAATGCCAATTTTAGCTTTAATTAAGGAAGCACTTTGTTACGCATGTAAGTTGTTGGTCGTGGTTGGGAAACGCAAGAAGTGACACACCATTAAAAAAATCTGAGAACTCAAAGTGCTTGCTTTTGTGCTTTTGCAAAGTGTTTTCGAACCATCCGATTCATTCAAGAATGCAAACAAAACCAAACAACCCCAGTAGCAATTCAGAAGTTCGCCGGTAACGCGTGGTGGCGCACGTAATTAGAACCGTACTTGAACACAGAAAGGTCAGGGCTCGTCACCGTGACAGAAGACTACTACGTCGCGTCGTCGCTATGAATTTCCTCCGGTGAATATAACAAGACGACGGATGCCCGGACGCGGCAGTGGCGCAAGGACTTGCTCCTGCAACGCTATCTGTTATGTGCTGATCGTGCTTTGAAGTGCCTCAAATGTAGTGTTATTGAGAACTGTTCGAAAAAGAATTCAAAAATGTAAGTTTCTGTTACAGCTGTATCTTAAAATTTAATTTAAAAAATCGTGGATATAGTTTTTGTATTACAATGATAATAATCGGTATTAGAGATGAATACGGGGTAGGTTTGTGTGTAGGTGAATTTAAAACAATATTAATACACAACATCTATAGAAAAATTCAATACATTTGGAAATACAGCAGATTAACTAAATTTCTATAACATAATTTTAAGTGCAATAATGATATTCAAGAAGGTCAGTTATATTGAAAATATATTAAAGACTTAAAAAAACGCTTCTTAAATAGATAAGATAAAAGTCTCGTTTAGATAAAAATACTTAAAACTATAAATAGAATATGAAATTGAAAATTAGATATCAAACGATCGATTTAATGAGAAGAAACGAAAGAAAACAACATTTTATATGGTTTTGCATTTTTTAAGACCTTTTAATAAACTTTTATATGAGTGCTAATGGTAATTAGAATTAGAATTATTTATTCTTTGCTACATAACTACAATTAGAGTACTACCTACCTACAATATTTTAGCTAGTAGTAGGCGCTGAACATCAGTATTCAAGAGGGTTGGCAGGTACTATGCAGTTAGATAATAAAAATAAATAAATAAAAATGCAGTTAGATAGGTACTTTAAATTAAGATTAGAGCTAGAAATATGATAGAAATAAGAAGCTACTCGGTAAAAATTACATAGATGAGCTAAACCTCACACTAGGGTTCCCTGTGTCGTGAGGTTTACACCCATCCATGGTGATGCAGGTAATTAAAACAAGAATCAAAAGTTTAATATAATATATCTAAGTAGTTATTTTATTAATGGCTATCATTCATTATATCATTCAGACATCAACTACTCATAAAAGACAATACATATCAAATTCATCAGATCCTACTTAAGGGTGCACGAAATTGACGAATTATACAACAAAAAAAATGTTCGCATTCAAAAATATAATAACATGATTACTCTTGGAACACGAATCGTGTGGCCACTAACGGGACCCAACATTTTCACACGGTACTATAGATAGTCTATTGAATAGGCACCATACCATCCTTTTTCGGAGGACCGGCCACTTGGCAAAATGCAACTAGGCTGGAACATGGGCGCGAGAGACAAGGAAAATATACGCACCTTTTTTTATGGTCTGATAATGATCATGTACCTATCTATTAGTACGGAACCCTCAGTGAGCGAGCTCAGTACGAGTCGACACTTATTTTATTTTTGTGCCATTTATGGCTGTCTTGTATTTTTTTACTACCATGGCTGTCATCTGGCGCGTACATGCTTCAAATAATAAACCTACTCTTAGCAAAAAAAATCACAAATTCCTTCCCCTAAATAGACTACCCAGTTTCTGAAAGATTGTTCAACGCAAATCTCATGTCGAGAGATGTGTTTTTTTTAAACTGTTCATTTTGAATTCTGATGCTACCTATCGCTAAGACGAGCTAACAAGCAAACAATACAAATTAGTTATTCTAAATCTCGTTTAAATTATTCTAGATCGAAGACCAAAATTTATTTCAACAATAGTTACAAGTTAGGTACCGAGATTCACCGAGCATTATTATTTGTGTTAAAAATTCAGTTGATAATCTGTGTCTTAAAATTAAATATTATCATATTAAAAAACAAAAACAAACACGCTCACGACTGGCTTCCCCATGGTGGACATTCTCAGATACATACTCAGTGAGTAGATCTTTGAGGATACCAAGTAGGGGATAGTCAGAGGCACGTCCAAACATTAAATTTGGTACATGCCCGCGTTTTGCAAGTAGTAAGTATTCCACGTGACAGGTTGCAAGCCCATCGCCGCTTATTGGAACACTAACTGTTGGCACATGTCTTCGAATTTTTGGTTCTAGGGCATGCCGGTTTCCTCACGATGTTTTCCTTCACCGTTTTGAGCACGTGTTAGCGCACATAAATTTTTCGATTGAAAAAATCCATTGTTGCACGACCGGGTTCGAACCCACGACCTCCGGATCAGAAGTCGGGGTATCGCCCACTAGGCCAACACGGCTCTTATCATATTATTCGTTTTTAACCCAAAAAAGCACCAAAAATCAGGGCTCTGTGACAAAATGCATTACAATGACGATACAGAGCAAGGCGCACTAAAACAAAGATAACTAATACATTAGAAATACATATCAATCGATGCAATGCAATGTCGAAATCTGATAATAATAAGATTCCAATTTCTTATAGAAAAATTACGTCAGTAATGATTAGAAATATTTTTTTGCCTAAGATTTCTTTATTAAAGGTTAAACATAGAGTATTTATTTGTAATCGACATTGTTTCATGTAAGTACCTTATAATTTATTCCATTTACTTTTAGTACTATTTGCAATTAGGCGGTGCACAATTCGAATGTTTCTATTATTGTAATGTATGTGCGCGCATAACTTTGTAACAACGTTGTCATAGGCCGTGTTAAATGCGTTAACCGTCGTTAAATGTGTTAAATAACTCCTACGCGGTTTATTTTACACCAAGATAAATTTCAGCAATAAGTTAATAACATGCATTAACTTTAAATATACAGAATTTAAAATTTACCATATCTCTATCGAATCATAAATAAATAAACGTACAAAAAAATTTAAGTCAAAAAATGGAATATATTAGTAATCTCATTCGAATGTTTTAAAACTCAAAAGTATTGAGCAAGTACAAGGGTTATAAGGGTCAAAATGTACGCATCTATAGCATATATAGGTTAAGCATGTATAGCTTTGACCTTCATGGTATATCGAAAGCATGGAATTTTGCCTCATAGCAACTATATTTCAACTAAAAAACTTGTATCGGTGAACAAAGCAATAGAGAAAAACATAGTTGAGTCAGATAACCGAAGGTTTGACGTATATCATTATAATACAATCGCACGCGACGTTAAACTGGTTAAATCATTATCATAGACTCATAATAGAAAAATACTATAGGGCACACACAAATTTGCTTTGCTTTTTGACAAGCGTCTTTTTGACAATGACATCTTCTAAATTACATAGTCAATAATGGGCCCGATTCGGACGGATCCGGGTACTAAATCTTTTCCTAGATTAAGTGGAGGGGTTATTTTAAACAAAAAAAGAGATTTCTCGATATGAATATCGTCGTTTTAGGAAAGCATAGGAAAGAGCAGAGAGACACTGTGGTCTAACTTGAATACCTCAGCGCTTACAATACGTTTGTACTGTGCCTATGGTTCGTATGAGTATCGGATAGGCAAGTGAACTGTATTATCATTCCTCTAAGAATAACAGTAGGCATATAATCGCTAAGGATGTCTCTAACTGATCAGAATATATACGAGCGTTTATTAGATTAAGATAACATTCATAGGAACTGGTTGTGGTAGTTAACTTAAAGAATAATAATTTAATCAAGTAAGTTGACATGAGATTTGATAACAGGTTTGATTAGACTTTCAGAAACCGACTGAACTGACCCTGGGGTTTTGCTAGAAAAGTAGATCGTTTTCCAAGGAAATATCATACGATTAAGTACATAAAGCCCTGGATTTTTATGGCGTGAAGGAACAAATTGTTTATTTTAAACGTCTGATTGCTAACTATCGCTAAAACGTGCTAACAAGCAAACAATATTGCGTTTAAATGATTCTAGATCGAAAAATCTCTCAACAATAATTACAAGTTACCGTGATATACCGAGCATTATTTGTGTTAAAAATTCAGTCGATAACCTGTGTCTTAAAATTCAATATTATTAGTTTTTTTAACCCAAAAAAAAAGTGCCAAAAATCAGGGCTTTGTGACAAAATGCATTACAATGACAATATAGAGCAAGGCGCCACTAAAACAAAGATAACTAATACATTAGAAATACATATCAATCGATGCAATGTAATGTCGAAATCTGATAACAATAAGATTTCAATTTCTTATAGAAAAATTACGTCAGTAATGATTAGAAAGTTTTTTTGCGTAAGATTTCTTTATTAAAAGTTACACATAGAGTCCAAAAATTCTAATAATGTATTAATTTGTAATCGACATTGTCTCATGTAAGTACCTTATAATTTATTATATTTACTTTTATAGTACTGTTTGCAATTAGGCGGTACACATTCCAATGTTTCTATGATTTGACGACCTCTGTGGCGCAGTGAAGGCCCGCCTGAGACGCAGAAGGTTGCGAGTTCCAATTCCGCTGCGGGACAAATGTTTGTAAGATTAGCTAATGTTTGTCTCGGTTCTGGGTGTTTTCTAGGTATAATATGTATGATTTACAAAAAAAAAAGCATGCAGTAATACAAGCTCTGCTTAATTTAGGGCTAGATGATGCTGTGTGAAAAATTACCAGAATTATTATTATTATTTATTGTAATGTATGTGCGCGCATAACTTTGTGATAACGTTTTCATAGGCTGTGTTAAATGCCTTAACCGTCGTTAAATGTGTTAAATAACTCCTACGCGGTTAACTTTACACTAAGATAAATTTCAGCAATAAGTTAATAACATGCATTAACTTTAAATGTAAAGAATTTTAAATTTACCATGTCTCTATCGAAACATAAAAAAAACAAAATTGACTAATACGTCAAAAGATGGGATATATTCGTAATCTCATTCGAATGTTTTATAACTCAAATTGTGTATTAAGCCAGTACAAAAGTTATAAGGGCCAAAATTTACGCCGCAGGTTAACCACGTAAAGCTTTTCAAGACACCATAGCATTAGATTTGACCTTCATGGTAAATCGAAGGCATGGAATTTTGGCTCAAATACTATATTTTGAACTTAAAAAAACCTGGATCTGTGAACAAAGTAAAACAATACAGAGATCTTAATCTTAATCTTTTTCTAGATTAAGTGGAGGGGTTATTTCAAATAAAAATATGAATATCGTCGTTTTAGGAAAACAGGAAAGAGCAGAGAGACACTGTGGTGTAACTTGAGTTCGTATGAGTATAGGATAGGCATTATCATACATATAAGAATAACAGTAGGTACAGAATCGCTAAGGACAGCGCGAACCGATCAGAATATATACGAGCGTTAATTAGATTAAGATTATATTGCTAGGAAATGGTTATGGCAGTCAGTACGGAATAATAATTTAATATTAATAGTTTATTATTTTTATTTACTCTGAATATTATGTAGGTATACATTATTAATTGTTCTGAGCACGTAACTTTGTAGACTCAATGTGAAAACATATGTAAGTCGCGTGTTGGTTCCACTATGGTATATATGTATGTATATGGTATGGTATATATAGGGTTGCCATCTCTAAAATCTACCAACCAGCACAAGATGTGTGAAAACCCCGGATTTTGGCGCTTTAAGCCCAGCAGTGTTTTTTTTAAGCTACTCTAAAATAAAATTAGGTTTAATTGTTATTAATCAACATATATTTATTTTCATAAAATTTTAAACTAAATATAGTTTTCCAGAGAAAAAAACAATTAGCAGTCTTGCATTTTTATTTTTATAAACTAAATAAAACAAAAATATACTCTCTTAGCGAGCTTTCGGCTGCGTATTTTCGGTAGATGTGTCAGAAGCCTAAAACCCGGACTGCAAGTGAAACCCCACCCGGACGCCCTCTTAACACGCCCTCTAGGACAAATCCGGGGAAACCCGGACGGATGGCAACCCTAAAACTTGAAACACCATGATTATCCGATCAATTTGATGCCATTTCAAAACAAAATTATGTATTTTTATTATTTAGTTTCCGATTTCAAACTTCTATATTTTTTGTGATTTCAGATGAGGTGTCAGAGCCGTGTGCCGCAGCTTGTGGCAGCGGTTGGAGTCCTGCTTACTGCTCTGCTTTGCACGGAAGCTCAATTCATCAACCCCATATCATCGTTAATGAACTTCCTCAACGAAGGATCCGATCAGCTCGACCAAGAACCGCAGGACCAAGCAAATCTGCTCAGCGAATATGACTTCATAATAGTCGGAGCCGGAACCGCTGGCTGCGTAATTGCAAATCGTTTATCCGAGGTGCCCGAGTGGAAAGTTCTGTTACTAGAAGCGGGAACCAATGAAAACTTCGTAATGGATATACCCATTGTCGCCAACTACCTCCAATTCACACAAGCTAATTGGGCATACAAGACAAAACCTTCGGCCAAATATTGCGCTGGATTCGAAAACCAACAATGCAATTGGCCGAGAGGCAAAGTCGTAGGAGGATCGAGTGTGCTTAACTACATGATATACACCAGAGGAGCTCCGCCAGATTACGATAACTGGGCAAGTTTGGGTAACGAAGGCTGGGGGTGGGATGAGGTTCTTCCTTATTTCAAGAAAATAGAAGATTTCAACATTCCGTCTAAAGACGATCCGAAACATCACGGCAAGAAGGGTTACCTCAACGTTGAATATGCTCCATTCCGTACCCAGAAAGGAAAAGCATGGGTAAAAGGAGCACAAGAACTGGGTTTCAAATACGTGGATTACAATGGAGCCGATCATTCGGGAGTGTCATTCTTACAACTATCAATGAAAAACGGAACACGTCATAGTTCGAGCAGAGCGTATTTGCATCCCATTAACGGGAGACCCAACCTTCACCTTTCTAAGAACAGTATGGTTACAAAGCTAATAATGGACGACACGAATACTAAAGTTATAGGTGTAGAATTAGATAAATTTAATAGAAGATATAAAATATTAGCAAAGAAAGAAGTGATAGTATCAGCCGGTGCGATCAACTCACCGCAGCTGCTCATGTTATCTGGAATCGGGCCCAGAAGTCATCTAGAGACGATGAAAATAAAGGTGTTGAAAGATTTACCCGTCGGTTATAATTTGATGGATCATATCGCTGCCGGTGGTGTGCAGTTTATGGTAAGGAAACAAAACTTCACTTTGAGCACAGAATACATATTGAACCATTTAGATTTAGTATTTAAATGGATGAAAAGTCATAAAGGTCCTCTATCCATACCTGGCGGCTGTGAAGCTTTAATATTCCTGGATCTAAAGGACAAGTTCAACACCACTGGATGGCCTGATATGGAACTTTTATTTATCAGTGGCGGACTTAATTCAGATCCTTTGCTGCCACGTAACTTTGGCTTCGACGAGCAAATATACGCAAACACTTACGGCCCTCTAGGCAAAAATGACGTTTTCATGGTCTTCCCAATGTTGATGCGACCGAAATCTAAAGGTAGAGTCATGTTGCAAAGTAGAAATCCCAAAGCCCATCCAACGTTGATTCCAAACTACTTCGAGCACAAAGAAGATCTTCAGAAGATAGTCGAAGGTATCAAAGTGGCTATACAGGTAGCGAAACAGCCCTCAATGAAGAAATTGGGTACCAAATTTTATGATGTGCCGATTGAAGATTGTTTGAAATACGGACCATTCGGTAGTGACGCTTACTTTGCTTGTCAAGCCCAGATGTTTACTTTCACTATTTACCATCAAAGCGGAACTTGCAAAATGGGTGTGGAAGGTGATCCTTCTGCTGTGGTCAACCCTAGGTTAAAAGTGCACGGCATTGGAAACTTACGAGTGATCGATGCTAGCATAATGCCAGAAATTGTTTCAGCGCACACAAATGCTCCAGTTTACATGATAGCTGAAAAAGGAACAGACATGATCAAAGCTGATTGGGGAAGATAAAATTCATAAATAATGAAAAGAATGTCTGGTTAAGAATTCAATATTTATTATTTGTTCAGTGACGGGTAAAATACTGTAGTTTAATAAAGCTATCTGTGATGTAAATACACCATTAGTTTTAAGTGATTGAGGGTGAATTGGTACATACAATATAAAATTTCTTTAATTAAGTACAAAATGGCTAGTCGAAATAACTATTAAATGTAATAAAAATATTTAACAAGACTGTGAAATGTGAATACAATTATGATAATGTGTGTGAGAGTAGAACTCTAAATGTAATTCGTATTCCAGAACGAAAACAAACGAAAAAGTATAAATGTTTGATCTGTCATGTTCTGAAAGTAAGCCAGCAAAAAAACTGGGGCCATAAGTAATTTGATATTAAATGTCAAAATCGGACTTAAATATGGAAAATGTATTATGGCTAACTCGCCCATTTTTCACCCTTTATTGGGTGTTTTTTTTTTCCAATAAATAATAAACTACCATTTAAAAAATAAAAATTAAATCGGTTCAGATTTGGCTAAGATATCACGTAACATACAAACAACAATAAAATTACGTAAGAATTGAGAACCTCCTCCTTTTTTGAAGACGTTGATAATAATTCAATCATGTTATTCGATACGTTTCCAGTCCTAAGTGGACGGTTTCTATCCTGCAGATCTTCACGTGCTTACGTTATTTTGCTGACTCAGGATAACACTCTTTCGAATAAAAACAAAAGAAAAATCGTCCATTAAAAATGTTTCGGCTAGTCGTGATTCCATAAGATGAAGATGTTTTTTTTTTTAAGTTTTACGGGAATATTGATTTTATGCGACCACCTGAGGATCATTATCTATACAAAACAAAACAATCATCAAAATCTGTTAACAATTGGCGAAGATATGAAGTAACAAACACGAGAAAAAAAACATTTTTTTTTAAGTCGTTTATATATAGTAATGAGCTTATCATTGCATTCACAATGAAATAAAATATCCATGACAAATCCTGATTTCTGTTTAAAAATGGCACTGGCCACAGTGCATTTGTGGGTAAAAACCAAGGCGGGGTTTTTCCCACAAATGCACCGGGAATTCAAATTTTATTTTTAGCAACAAACTGTATTTTAAATTCATTTTATTTTATAAGACTGTTTTTATTTCGTGGCAATCGTGGTGAAAACTTATGTTATTCTCGGGTATAAGCGATAAATTACACCGATATACCTTAGCGTACGCACTCTGGTGTATGCTAAAATATATCAGTGCCATTGATATCACACGGCCCTTGTATAACAATATACTACTCAACACGTTTATATTGAAAATTGACAGTAAATCTAGGTATGCTTGAGTTTGAGATTCGTCCTGGAATAATAGCTCTAACAGTTTGAATCTACATTCGACATATTAAACGAATCCAATATATTGCTGTTTAGTGGTAGCGCTTATGGAATAGCACATTATTGAAGAGACCGCGAAATAGGCAATTGCAGGTCGAGTATCAGTTTGATGGCCGAGCCGCAGGCGAGGACTTCAATGATTCGAGACAGGCAATTGGCATTTTCGCCGAGGTGTAGGTATATATAGTTATTTTCTCATAAAAAAGCAAGGAAATAAAAAAGGTTTCTTATGTAAGATACTTTTACGTATTTTTCTTTTGACTTCGCTGGAAGTTGGAACCTTTGAAACTCATTTTTGTTTAAGTATTTATTATCAAATAATAGAATCGAAACGATCATTTTCTTTAACGCATTTTTATTATAATTATAAAATTAATGTTTAAACAGCAATAGTAGGTAAATATGAAAGTTCAAATATGACAGTGGCATATGAAAGTGTAACATACAATGGGCGGGGATAAAACATGTGACAAGTGTGTGGTATTTAGTTTGTCCTTGTCCTTTTCACGAGAATACTCGATTCATAATAATCTTTGAAACAGAAAAACATTCAGTTTAGTCTCTTTCAAAAAGAGACGCGGTCCAGTCGGTAAGCCGACTTCCGATCCGGAGGTTGTAGGTTTGAGCTTAATCGTGCAACAATGTATTTTCTACTCGAAAACATATGTAGGTATATGCCGCATTAAGACATGTTCAGATTCAGATTCAGATTATTTATTGACCATTTCGTTATAACATATAACATTGGCATGTCAGATGAGTATACACATTCACTTAAATCTACTACACATGCAAATCAAAAAATGAACAGTTTAAATATTCCAATACATTGTAAAAAGGGTGATTTTCGAAAAAATAAAATATTTTTGTTATAAATTGGTTGAAGGGAAGCCGCGTTACTTGTAAGGGCAATTTATTGTACATGACAAGTTTCAAGCAGATACCATGATTGTAGGTTTTCACAAGTCGTTTTCTTGGAACAAACAATTTTTCTTTATTTCTTGTGTTGTATTTGTGGATATGTAGTTTCGTTGGGAGATTATGTTTTATCAATTGTACTTCTAGAAGACAACGTTAAATAAATAAGGATATCACTGTAGTATTTTAGTTTTTTTTTAAATAGGCTTTAGCCGACGTCAATCTGCCCAGACCGTTAATAATTCTAATGGATCTTTTCTGACAAATAAAGATTCTTTCAACTTGTTAGGCATTTCCCCATATTGTTATTGCATAATTGATGATAGAATGGACATAATAATATGCGAAATATACAGATAGAGTTTTATTATCAACTATGGGCTTTAGTTTAAATAATGCGTAATTTGCACTAGCTAGCTTTTTACATAGCTTGTTAATGTGACTTTCATATGTCAGGGTTGCATCTATAGTACAACCTAAAAATGTATTCTTCTATTCTATCGTTTTTATTTCTTCTCTTAGTCAAATAATTTATAGTTGTATTTTTATCCGCATTTAGGATAATGAGATTCGCATCAAACCATTTTTTCAGCTGTTCTACTATAAATTTACATTTCTCTTCTACTACTTCCAGCCTTTTGTCTTTAATAACCACATGAGTATCATCAGCAAATAAAGTGACGCATACATCCTCTGGTAAACAGTTCGTCATATCGTTGACATATACTTTGTATTGTTTTGAGTTTGTGTGTCTAAGTTTTTCATTAAATTATGTGCAATATTACAAAAAAAAAATTAAACTTATCTGCTATGCTTTTACTGTCTGTTATAATTTTTCCATTAGTGTCCCTAATTTTTGTTATTTTATGATTTTGTTTACCGCATGTTTTGTTCTGTTGTTCTTTTATAATTCGCCAGGAAATTTTAATTTTATTTTATTTGTTGATTCTTTTCGCATTGTGGAATTTTTTGGCAGATAGCAATACTTTTTTTCAAAACGCATATGTGGCTACAATTAGTGTTCCAATGTCGCGCGGAATGCTAACTGCTATGCAAAACGAGATCATATGCCAAATAAAATGTATATGACTCTGCTTACTTCCTACTAAGTAACCTCACTGAATTACCAACGTACTGCGTGTAAAATTAGTGTCGTGAGTGCGAGCGCGTTTTTTTATAATAGCACATGGAATAACTTTACCGGAGATTCCAGTAAACACCACCACAGAATAATTACATCAGGTACTTCTACGCAGTAGACCAGCAGGAAATCCTCATCATTATAATTATACGAAGAAATTACCTTGTAGCATTGTTAGTTAGTAGAATTACCTAGAAGCCTATCACAGAAGTGGTTTGTACAAATAAGGTAAAGTACCAATGCATTTTTCAAGGTAGGAAAATTAATCTTGATTTCAGTGAGCCCGCACTAGGTTCACTAGCACGAATCAGAAGTCATTTTAACTCTGGGTTACGATCTAACTCGACAATGCCGCAGAACAATAATAACCGTAAAATGTACCTATTTTAAGAGTTTTTTTATTTTAAGGGTCTTTATTTATCATAATTAAATACACATTCAATATATAACTAGACACAGTCTACTACATAGTACATCACATTAAGCATAACTCAGCAGACTGTGGCGCCTTTAAGAGTTTTTTTTTTTTTTTTTAAGAGTAACTCACAAAAACCCTCCCTTAATACTGAAATATTATCTCAATTATAGGAATGTATGTCCCTTTTAACCTTTAAACGAAATGACGTAGATAGATTGAAAGATAGAATATTTTTTAAGGTCTGAAATTAATTGATATAGTATAGGCGTGGGTCTATTGCCCCAAACTTTCCCTGAAGTTAGGCGCTTGGTGTGGCAATAGTATGAATTGTACAGGAAATACAATCGCTAGGGCTAAAGTCATCGACATAGCTCATAGAATTAGCAAGTTGAAGTGGCAATAAGCAGGTAGACAACCGCTGCGGAAGAAAGGTTCTCGGATGGGGACCACGAAACGGACGACGCAGTGTAGAAGAACCTACAGCCGATGATCCGATGACATCTCAAAGATTGCGCTTTGAGATATCATCGGTGCATGGAGGTGGCCAAAAATTGTTAGCTATAGTACTCTTTGGGGAATGCATATGTCGAGCAATAGACTTCTAAGATCTGTTCAGTATGATGATGATGTTTTCTTGCCTTTCAGGCTTGGTCGCGGAGGAACATACAGTACATAAAATTCAAAGTGATCCTTGTGATTTTAATGAATAAATGAATTTTGACTTTAACTTTGACTTTGATGATAATGATGATTATGATGTGAACTGCGGCGCGAAACATGTGTTGGAACTTTTGTGCGTCTTTTATGTTTTACTAGCTACTGCCCACTGGGCACTGGGCTTCGCCCGTGTGACTACTTTTTACCCGGATAAAAAGTAGTCGATGAAAATAAGCGTTCGTAAGAAACGCATTCGCTCGACCTATTTTCCGTTAACTTACTTTGCAAATCGGTCTCCACGAAATAGCCCTTTAATTTTAACGGAATGATAAGAAGAGACTTTCAGGATGTCCCTCTAAATATTGGTGAAATATTTTTTCAATATTTTCAGAGATTACCCTCTACTCTACACACAAACTTTACTCTTTATAATATTAGTATAGAAGGCAAAGTAAACATAAGTTTTAAGGCCCTGGGTTCATGATCAAATACTCTTAACAGAGCCTGAATAATCAGAGAGAGCAACAAGTCTTTATGACAAATAAAAACATAGACACAAAGGAGACCAGTCCGCTTAGCATGAGTATCCAAGGCAACGTTTTGTCTACGAAAGAAAAGACGAAAACTATTTCTGTCGCATATTCTGTCAAACAAAAGAGAGGGACAAAATATTTTCTGTCTTCTCGGCGGTAGACAAAACCGTTGTCTTGAGTGTTCATGCTAAGCAGGCTGGAAAGGACTATCCACATTCCACACCTATCCATCCTTGTCGTGACTTGTGACGCAAGACGATAGTACCTTTCTTGAAGTCATACAAAACGTAATATAATTAATTAATTATGTTATTGTAAGTGTGTCTTTATGATTTCTTCAACCTCCCGACAATTTATTACTCTAATTAAATTATATTTCAAGCTTACTGTGTACATGACAGCAATAAATAAATATGAAAATAAATAACGAACGACCTCACACCCCAAACACATATACGGGCTTCTTGCTTCGCGAACGAACGCCTTAATCGATATATCATATCTGTTTTAACATAAATCATCAAAAACGACAGGCGCTTAATGTATCAATGGGATCAGTTGCCCGATTCAAAATATTCATTAGGTCAACTGATCCCGCGGTATAAGTTCGAGCGGTCTCAGTTGACTAACGAGCCTAAAACGAGATGAGCGTATTTATTTTATTGTTTGAGGAACGACAAACAGTAATTCATTGAGTTATAATAACAAACTATAGTACACATAGCCCAATAGAATGGCATATTGTTACTGTAAAGCGATAAAATAATGTTGACATGAAAAGGTTTCTGACGACTTCTGTGGCGCAGTGGGCGAATGCCCGCCTGCAACGCAGAAGGTTGCGGGTTCGATTCAAATATCAATGGGTCTGGGTGTCTTCTATGTATATTTTGTATGTATTTACATAAAAAAGTATATAAGTAGGGTATCAGTCATTTAGTTCCCATAATACAAGCTCTATTTAGTTTGAGCTAGATGATACTGTGTGAAAAATTTCCAGCATTATTTATCCAGCATTACTTAATCTAAAGTTTCGGACTTTCAATACCAACTATTTAAAAGCAAACGCCTTAACGAAATGTAATACTAACCGCTAAAGAAAAATACAGATAAACATAAGGTGTTTGGAAATGTTCAACCCAACCAATGCAGTCAGTGATAGTGGTGCAAAAACCAAAAATAATGATAAACAATAAACATTAGTTAGGATTAGTTCTCATAAAAGTTCATCGTAAAACAGACAGATGGCACTAGTAACACTTTGAAAATACACCTAAATCTATTAAAAATTAGATCATTCATATTGTAAAACAGGTATTTTCGTACCGTACCACCGATGCAGGAACCGCCAGGGTTTCGACTCATTCATTTCGAGTATTTATCTCGGTGATTGATCGCGACTCTCCCACCGCGACGCGTCTTCACCGATAGTATGGGCACAGACCATTTAAAGTAAAACTAGTCTGTGGTACGATCAGTCCTGTTAGCGACAGGAGAAAAGATAAAAACATTTTAGGATTTAAAAAGTTCTATCTTTCCCCCGCCGTTATTCATTCATGCGGAGGAAGCATCAGTTAGGGCCGAATAGCGGCTTATTCAGCCGAGGATATCAAAAGGCGCAAGATGGAAGTCTCGATAGAGCTTACTTATTTGAAAATATTGAGGTTGAGATTCTAGGTACGTGGGCTCTGAAGAAAAATTTAAAAAATGGGTTGTGTTTAATTTTTCTTCAGAGCACCGGCTGTTCGATGAACGCTTGAACCCACTGCTGGCCCTTACTGGATCAAGGCATGAGCATTTTCATTGATCGTGACAATGCAGCCAGTATTTTGGGGACACTATTTTCTAGTACTTATATCTAGACCAATTGCGCTATCTTTATATCGTTTCCAAGCATGGCTCAACTGTTTTTGTATATTATTTTGTAAATAGTTTGAATATTCTTTGTGTAAAATAATGTAGATCAGTCTAGTTTTATATCTTGAAATTATAAAAAGAGGGATATATACATAATGTATTTGCATCTTCTTTTAGTTAGGTAACTAAAAGAAGAAAAATTAAATAGACTTTCAAGTCAAAGCATTAACTATGATGATTAGATTAGGAAACTTCAACCTTGAACAACAAAAAAACTTGATTGGGGCCTAACCACCTGTTATTGTTTTAGTGAACTCGAGCCTTAAAACATCAATAATAATAATAATCCCGCAGGGCGCACTTGTGGCGAGTGTTCGGTGAGTGATGAAACCGCGGAGCCCCATTACTCCTTGGGGTTGCCAGAAACCTCTTGACCCGCGGCTTGCCTTAGCCGGCCGGTCACGGGTTGAGGCGCAAGAGCGGAAACTATGCTTCAAGAGTGGAAGTGATAGGCATTAAGCAGAGGAGTAGCGTTTATTGAAATAAAGAGAAATAAGTCATAGCCTGCTCTTAAAAAAGTTAGAATGTATCGGTGTCAAAGAAGTTGCTTTACAGATGCTTCATTCATACTTATCGAACAGATCGCAAATCGTCCGAATTGACAATATTCAAAGTAACGCTATGAACACAGCAGAGGCTACGTGTCTATTTTACTATGGAAACCCCTATAGAAAAATACCTTCCTATGTAAGCTCATTTAACGCATTTAATAGTAAACTAGCTATACATATTAATCAAGAACGTTCACTTCTTAACAAATAAAATGTGTTAGATGGGTCAACTTGTGAGGCATTCCTCGTAGCGCACCCAGATGAAGCGCACCAAAGTACTTCCCCATAGCGCACCCGTTTTGGTGCGCTTCATTCAGTAGGTATAAATGTTAAGTTTTTATTCCTCGTTGCGCACCAATTACAATGTAGGGCCTAGTGATGTGGTTGTTTTTCATCTAATTATATTTCTATTGTACCTTAGAATTACCTATACTTTTAGTTCCTACTCCTATGTTAACTTTTTTCGCAAGTAAGTGACATTGTTATGTCTTTTATGAATAAATGATATCAAACCTTAAGTAATAATAATAATGCTGGACATTTGATGATGATGCTTCACACAGCATCATCATCAAGTTGGGGCTAAACTTGTGTTATGAGAGCTACTTGACTGATACACTACTTATATTTTTGTAAAGGCATACATATTATACATAGAAAACACCCAGCCATCCTAAAACAGCCCGACCTCCCCCTTATTATCCCAATAAGGTAGATATAGCACAGTTTACTTAGACAAGTTGGAGGGGTTAAATATTTTAATGCCTACCTAGTAACTTGTACCTACTAGAACGACCTACTTTTGATTTTTTTATGATATTTATGTTCTCATGTTAGTGACTATGTATTTATGAGAATAAACGTTTTAAACCTAAAAAGTTACAAATTAATAGAACAAAAAACTTTTTTTGTTACAACTAAACGAGAACCCGATAATGATTTGAAAATAAAAATGTTTTACAGGTTTTACCCAAATACCTATCTACTTCAAAAACCTGTTTGACTTGCGACTGGAAGCATATTCGGGATGCGTGCAACAGAACGCAGCCACTGTTATCGTTTAATAGTATATTATATATATTATCTTTCTGTTGCCATGTTCCGGCTTGAAGGATATGTGTGCCGTTGATATTACCGCGGCACATGATGCTTTCCACTTAGGGTGGATTCGACCAAATTAGTTTAATTCTTATCCTGCATTTATAACTGTAGTTTACCCAAGAAATTTAACTTACGACGATATTACCCCGCGCACTAAGATACTACACAAAGAGTATATTCAAGATCTTGGGCTAGATTTGGGGATGGGAGGTGAAGTAAAGCATTGACTGAGTTGGTAGCCCATGTGATATATTAGGGGCTTTGGCAAGCCGACAGCTAGGTGGATAGAAAATCTGTACGCAAAAGGCCGGAACTATATTAGCGTTTGAGGCTAATCTAGTTCTGGTTCTGGAGAAAATGGCTTATGAGGCAGTGGGTTACTCGTCATAATCATCAATAGCCTATAGAAGTCCACTGCCGGTCATATCCCTTCCCAAAGAGTGCCATGACGCAACCTTAACGATGTCATCGGTTCATCAGGCGGGGAGCCTTCCCACACTGCATCGTCCAGTTTGTGGTCCTTTCTAGGCGGCTGTCGATTCCGCGAGCTATTTTACTACAAGCTGCCAAAGATGATGATATTTACGTTTTACCATAATCTCATTCCAAGAACATTATATCTGTCTTAGAGTAAATCTTGAGAATAAAAAAGGGGATAAGCAAATTATCCAGGATTATTTAATGGAGACCGGGCCGCTACATAATTGTACAAGACTGATAAACAACTGAAGCACTGACACTATTAAAATGCTGTAAAATTTACTTGGCATAATTTCTGAAAAAACAAATCGAATATTTGGCTAAGATATGGAGTTGTTAATTTAATTGATTCATCAACCCTGGAATAACAGTATCTGATATTTTCTAATCTACGTTTGGGTGGAAAATATCAACGAAGATCTTTTAAAATATTGAGGGGTCAAGTTAAGCTCTTGTTAAACATACATTTTGGTCGAATCCACCCTAAGTGTTTGTTTCACCCTGAAATACCCCGTTTCTCAAGTGGTAATGCCCGTTAGTCTGTAGAGCACGTCTTAAAAATAAATGTATTGCAGGTTGTACGAGCAATAAAGATATGGCAGAGGATATCCACTGCTTAGCATCTGGTGGAACACAAGCCAGTTCTGTCACTTGAAAATATCCGCGCCTCCGTCGACCTCGTTAAAAGGAAAAAAGGAACCTTTATAGGATCACTTCGTTTTCCGTCTTTGTCAAGAACATTTTCGTCAGGAACGCGTGAAGGTATGAAGCTGAAATTAATATCAAATACGTATTTTCACGGTCCCTTGGAGCTGTAAAAACAAAGCGCAAAATACGGCCATTTAAGACAATCGCATACGTATTATACATACGTATATATTTTAATCCATACATATTATACACTCACGACCCGAGGCAAAAATTTGCAGATTATACAAACATTTGTCCCGCGGCGGGAATCGTATCCGCAACCTTCTGCGTCTCAGGCGCATTTATCTATAGATTTGATATTATAGCTATTATGAGTCTGTCATTGTATCAAATACACTTGAGAGCAATAAAATCGCACATCCGCACATTTTTACTTAAAAGTTCAATTTTTTTTTTATTTGGAGCTTACAGCAAATTAAAATCAAATTAAATTAAAGTGCATAATCTAGGCATTCGCAGAACTGATAAAGGGTTGACATTTACCTTTAAAAATAACTCATTAGCAACAAAACAATAGACCCCCTTATGTCGCTCGATCCAGGTAAGGCCGGCGGCGGGATTTATCGCAGGTATAAAAGAGTGCATATTGAGGGAATGGTCATCATTTGCATACCGACGTACAGTGTGAAAGGTTCTCTATTGATATTGGCTTCAAACGGAACACGAAAATGGATACTACACCAGAAGTAGCCGCTCAAGTGGTTGCCCTTGTTGAATCGGGGCTTAAGCAAAGTCAAGTGGCTCGACAATTGAGTTTGAGCCGATTTACCGTTCGGCGTGTATACCAGAGGTATCAAGAGACTGGTGGCTACCAACTGCGACAAGGATCGGGCCGTCCCCGTGCTACAACAGAGCGTGATAACCGCTTTCTTATAACGACATCTTTAAGAAATCGTCGTTTGAACGCAGTTCAACTGGGCCAACGACTTCAAGAAGTTCGTGAAGTAGAAGTTAGCCGGTGGACAGTCAGAAGACGATTGAGAGAAGGTGGCCTGACTGCACACAGGCCAGCAAACGGGCCGAAATTGACCCCAGCCCACCGAGAAGCCCGCCTTCAGTTCGCTCGAGACCATTTGAATTGGACCGAAGAGCAGTGGAGTGCAGTCCTGTTCTCTGATGAGTGCAGGATGTGCTTGCATGGCAACGACGGACGGGGGAAGGTGTATAGAAGATCGGGAGAGCGATTTGCCCAATGCTGCATAACAGAACGTGTCGCCTATGGCGGTGGATCAATCATGTTTTGGGGAGGCATGTCTATGGAAGCAAAAACCGAGCTTGCCTTCTTCACCGGACCGAATACTGGTCGCCAATCAAGAGGATTGACTTCCATACGATACATTGAGGAAGTACTCGAGAGCCACGTCGTACCTTTTGCTGGGTTTATCGGCGAAAACTTTCTGTTTATGCAAGATAATGCAAGACCGCATACTGCTGGCATAGTGATCGAGTACCTTCAAGAGGTGGATGTGACCGTTATGGAGTGGCCAGCTCGAAGCCCAGACCTCAATCCCATCGAACATCTATGGGACGAGCTGAAAAGAAGAGTTCGAGGCCGAGATGCTCCTCCATCGACTCTACAGGAGCTGCAACAGGCGATCGCAGAGGAATGGGAGGCTATTCCTCAAGACTTTATCAAAAGTCTAGTAACATCAATGAAAACACGGATGGAGTCAGTGATTCAGGCTAGGGGAGGGAGCACTCGGTATTAATAACAAACTTTAAATTAATTTTATCTTTTAATTTCATAACTTTGACACCAATACTTGAATAAAGAATTTTGTACTAAACATGCATTTTTGTTATTGATCCACAAAAGCATTTTTATGTAATGATTGAAAGACAAATCAGATACCACTGGATAGGTATTAAAATAGACTATGAATCTGCATTACAGAAACATAATATTTTTTGTTTTTTTTTTAGTTATGTCAAAAAATCATGAATGTGCGATTTTTTTGCTCTCAAGTGTATATTATTATCAAAAATAACTTTTTTGGGGTTCAACAAGAATACACGTAGAACGCTTTATATTATTATACTATATATTTCTTTACTTGGAAGGATGTCCGTCATGGGAAATACAGTCCTGTTTAAAATAAATAATAAGCCGTGGCACATTGTACTCGTTTACACAAGAAAGGGCAAGAACCCTTTTTAAAAAATATCATAATAAGGATTTAAAAACGTCTGTTAGTTCATGTGTCATTTTAACAGATTTACACCTCAATTTTAAGCGTATTCAATTAACATGGATGATCCAGTGTTTCCCACACGACACAATTTTGCTCCGAAATGGATGTTTGTTACTATATATCTTCATAACGGTCAAACCGATATGGATGAAATTTGGAACAGGTACAATTCGTGACCTAAAATAACACATGGGCTACTTTTACTACGTAAAGTAAAGCCCTGGGCAGATGCTAGTTAAATACATACGGAACCGTGGTCGCATAGACTGCATCCAGCAATATGTGTGGCAAGTGTGAAAGGAAATTTTATGCGATATCGAGTGTTTTTTAAAGTATTCGATCCGATATTATTTTTTGATGATATTTCCACACATCGGTGGCCGTAATCGGTTACTGATAAATATATGAACAAGAACATAATTTTTACTAAAAACGGGATATTTACTATGATTTGTGAGTTTTAATTACAATATATATACTGTATGAGCTGTATAATTTAACAATTAATCTCACATCTTAACAGAACGCCACTACTACCACTAAGACTGGTTTAGGAGGCGATGCGATGAGATTACCAAACGAAGGAATTTCAATAGAGAAGTGATTAGAGTTTCGTAGTCAACAAGGAACCCATGTCCATTTGTCTGTCCGCAGCTTAGCTTAGAGACCCTTAGTACCAGAAAGCTGTAATTTGGCATGGGTATCAAAATATTAATCACGCCGACAAAGTGGTAAAATAAAAATCCTCCATAAAGAAAAATATTTTTTTCTCGACTCTCCCATGGTATATGATAGGTTTTTAAAATATTGTGGGTGTGTGAAAACCATTATTCGATTCAGGCATCCGTTTGCAAGATATTAAGCTTTAAAATACTAATGTGTTAGTCGTATCGCCGGTAATAGTCGTATCGTTCTTAAAACAGTGAGAAAGAGATTAGATCGATTTGTTTGACACTAACATCCACCGGCAGACTATAGTTCCTCCCGTGATCATGGTACATGCAACTATGTCGAAATATCGGGAAACCTTTAAACGCCCAAATTATGGTACATATCCCGTTATTAGAAAAATATGCTTATAACCATGATTATATAAGTATACATATTATAAGTATCGCATAGTGTGAAAGCGCTCTTGAAGTTATGATAAATAAAGAAAAGTTTATAAGTTGTTATTTTAGAAGCATTGCAGATCTTTAGACAGTCACTTGTAAGTTGCCTTGCAATAAGGTTACATTGCCTAACTGGTTCAATAGTGGACTGTGTAGACGCAAGAGCTAACGTGAGCCTTAAAAAATCTATATTTTTTAATAAGACCGTTTTATATAAAATACAGTTTAGTGCTTATACTATGTGAATTTAATTGTTAGTGCCCATCCTTTTACATGTAGAATACCTCCGAGTTCCGAGAAGAAGATCACAAGGGATGAAGAGAAAGCACAGTTTAAATGATTACACAGTAATTAAATAAAAAATATTATAAAACTAAACATAAAATCATCGAGACCTCATCTTAAACAGCTGTATGTAAGTACTTGATTTAGAATAAAATTAGTGGTATCCGAACTTAAAGTAATACTATCATAGATAAAGATTTTTAAACAGTTGTTTAGTTAAACATTGCTTCGTTTTCTAGTGTTGAATTTTAAATCCTAATAATATTATAAATCTCAAAGTTTAAATGTTTGAACGATAAGATGTTTGGATGTTTGTTGCTGATAAATTTCGTAATGGCTAGTACGATTTGAATGATTTGAAGCAGGTATAGTTTGTGATCGATCATGGTGAGGGGTTATATATTCTGCTTTAAATTAGGCCAAATAACGCAATATACAAGGTTGTTTATTAGTTTATTACACAGTCGTGTCTGTAGCCTTTCAGTATTTCCGATGGCTTTAATGACTTTAATGACCTTTGATCAAATTCATAAAATAGATATCCTCACAAGGACATGTGTGAATTTGTTTTTTGTATCTGCTTTGGCTTGTACAATTTAACCTTCCTGCATTGCAACACACATTTTTAATTGACCTAGACCATGTTGCTGTCCACGGCCTCGCTGGTCTAAGAAAAAATCAAAGAGGATATTTTATTCGCTAGACATAAATATTTCATAACATTTTATTAATTCTCTATAGAGATCCAAAATTGAACTACATTCCAAATTTCAACCAAAAAATACTTGATTAAATTTTCATTCCAGTATTTTTTACAGTAAATAACTGGACCAAATACGAGTAAATATGTTTTCGAAATGGATACCACTATTCATCGCATTTGGAGCAGTGTCTGGACAGCCGGAATACTTCTCAGAAAAATTTCCAAGTGAGCCATCATCGAGGGAAGCGAGGTCGTATCTACAGAACCCTATTGTAGACATGGTAATGCAAACCATAGCACCTAACTACTCGCCGAGCAACCCTGGAGACTTGTTCGACATATTGAGAGACAAATACCCATTACCCAACGGTATGTCACCACAGTATCCTAAAACTTTTACTATAGTGTTACCCATTATTTCTTCCTGAGATATGAACCATGAAAAAAAATGTAAGCAAAATCTTTCGAGCCTCTAGTCTAGTCCCTGTATAAGAATAATATTTTTTTTGGTATATACAATTTACACGTCAGTCAAATAGCAATAAGTATGAAAATAAAATAAAAAACAAACATTAAATTTTGCACTGGTAAAATAATTGACATAGTAAATATATTTTTTTCATTTTTAATTGTCACGCAATAGTAGGTAGTCAGATTCAATTTATAATTTGAATACCAAGGTACTCATCGGATTTCGTTTACAAAATCCTCCACGTTATAGAACGCCCTCTCGACCAGCCATGATTTTAGTCTTAAATAATGTCAGGCTATGTGCTTGTATAACTTGCTCTGGCAGGTTGTTATATACGGTAGGTCCCCAGACCCGAACAGAACCGAATAAGGCTGGTGCTATTCACAAAACAATTTTATTGCTCATTATAATACACAAAAGTCAAAGTCAGGTTTTATTTCATTTATTTAAATACAAGGATCATATCATCTATAACCACTTGAATTCAAATTTCAAATGAATTTCGACTACTCGCGCGCGACTCAGTCTAGAATCAGGCAACAAACTCTGCTTGGTCTTTTTTTGATGATCTTTCATTCAGCTTTAGTGTAGAACCGAACAAGGTGAACTCATTTAATTCACAGGCCAATCTTGCAATTTTTCTGTGTACTTTTTCGACCGCGTTTTATAGATAAAAAAAAAACACTTATGATGATAATGATGCCCCTATAATTACTCAATAACAGCTGTAATGTATAAAACCACAAAAGCAATATGTCAACTTATTTTGAAGTTTCTATACGTGTATGCATAAAGATTAAATCTAGTGCACATTTTAAACAAACCTATATGAATGCTTCTCCTCCATACTTACTGACTCATACTATCATACTCATAACATCTTAGACTTTTTGGTATTTAGCTGATCTGTATGAAAACAGCACAACATCAAAATTCAGTATGCATTACAAATGCGTGTAAGCCCATTTTTGTTCTTATAAATATAATGTTCTTTGGCAGAGTACGCAAGGGGTCCATTGACCCCAATGGTCACTCCTGAGAAAACTTAACGATGCAAATAATGAGGTTCGTCTTATTATTCACTTAGTGTGAAAATGAGCAAAAATTATACGTTACCCTATATTTTTTATCATAATATTGAATGATCTCATAACTTGTCAATGTCAAAATGTAGGTATTTTGATTTGTAAACAAGTATAAATGCAATAGACATCAGATTTTGAAAACGGTAAATTTTTGTAACATCCTCTCACGGGAAACTTATGAAAACCACGTCAGCAGTTCGAGATGCAACAATGCCACATACCACAACCCTTTTAATAACACAACTGTTTCCAAAGGTTTAAATTGAACTTTTAGATGACAACTAACTTGGTGTTCTGTTTTGTGCTTTTAGGTTTGAAATCCCCACTGTCAGAATATGACTACGTCATCATTGGAGCTGGATCAGCAGGTTGTCGACTGGCTTCGCGTTTGACTGAGAACCCTAATGTGACCGTATTGATGATAGAAGTTGGAGGTCCAGAGTCGTTACTAACTGATGTCCCATCAATCGCTCCTTTTTTTCAAAGAACAGATTATTCTTGGCCTTATTATATGGAACCGCAACCTGGAGTATGTCTAGGTATGAACATTTTGGTATATCTTAGGAAAAGTCTACGAGGTAAGGTTATTTTTGATGATATTGAGGATCATCAAAAATAACAAAGCAGGGTTTGATGCCTGATTCTTTTAGGCTTGGCGACGCGAGAGGAATTGGCGTAAATACACTGAACAATTTTAAATTCACGTAGTTTTTAAGCTCAAGTTTCTAAATGATCCTTGTGATTTCAATGAATTAAATCCTATTGACTTTGACTTTGATTCTTTCCACCTACTTCACAAACCTTTAATGGCAAAAGCTGCAAAAAACATTATTTTTTTTTAGGGATGAGAAATGGACTTTGTTATTGGCCAAGAGGACGAGCCGTAGGAGGAACCAGTGTCATCAACTACATGATTTACACGAGAGGTCGACCGGAGGAGTGGGACCGAATCGCAGCAGATGGAAACTTTGGCTGGTAATTAAAACTTGATTTGACTACGGGTTTCAAAATAATATTTGGAAATAGAAAGTATATAGTTGCTTAGAATATAAAGAGTTTACTAAATACTTATATTATTACAGGTCGTACCAGGAGGTGCTTAAATATTATAAGAAATCCGAACGAGCAAGACTGAACGGCCTGGAGTACGCACCATTCAGGAGCTTAGATGGAGAAATGGATGTCGAACATGTGAAATTCAGGTACGTGTTCCTAAACGAGGTATTCAAATCAATCTCAAATCGTAATTAGAACAACATAAGCAAGAATATTTTGTGTATTTTACAGGACACCGTTGGTCGATGCATTTTTAGCAGCCGGTAGAATATTAGGATCCCCTACAATTGACTACAACAGTCCAGAACAGCTCGGTTTTGGATATGTCCAAACAACAATACGCGGCGGTAGAAGACTGAGTGCCGCAAGGGCGTTTCTTCAGAATAACCTAGCCAGGTCAAACCTTCACATACTACCCATGACTACAGCCACCAAGGTTCTGATAGACCGCAAATCAAATGCAGCGTATGGAGTACAGTACGTGCGTAACCGATTGAAATATAAAGTAAGGGCAAAACGAGAAGTTATTTTGTCAGCAGGTCCGATTGCCTCACCTCAATTGCTCATGCTTTCCGGAATAGGACCAAGACAACATCTTAGCCAACATGGAATTTCAGTCATAAAAGATCTGCCAGTAGGACGAACACTTTACGATCATATAACCTTTCCTGGTGTCATATTTACTTTAAATAGAACAGGCATAAGCTTCAACGAAAATAGAGATGCTACAATTGAAAATATTGTAAGATACATACGATATGGCGACAATGTAGTTGCAAGTCCTGGGGCGGTCGAAGGAATTGGGTACATAAAGACGCCACTATCGGAAATTAAAGACAGAATACCTGATATAGAGCTGATCAGCATAGGTGGATCTTTGCTGTCAGATGGCGGTATTTCCGGAAGCAAGGCAGCGCGAAGGGGCATGATGATTTCGGACAAAATATTTGATAGTATTTTTGGACCAATCGATAATACGGACACGTGGAGCGCGTTCCCTATGTTACTGCACCCAAGATCAGTAGGTCGATTGGAGTTGAGAGACAACAACCCCTTTAGCCACCCGAGGATTTACGGAAATTATTTAACTGACCCTCTTGATGTAGCCACGTTTATTGCTTCAATTCGATATATCCAGGCATTGGCAGATACGGAGCCTTTTCAACGGTTTGGGGCAAAAATATATCCAGCTCGGTACCCTGCCTGTCCAGACACACCATTCGACTCAGACGCATATTGGGAATGTGCAATACGTACTTACACAGCTACATTGCACCACCAGATATCAACGTGTCGAATGGGTCCCGAAGGCGATTCTCTAGCGGTAGTTGACCCTGAACTTCGAGTGTATGGTATCAATCGGTTGCGAGTCGTAGATTCGAGCGTCATACCAAGAACAGTTTCTGTGCATACGCACGCACCAGCTGTTATGATCGGTGAAAAAGCTGCCGATATGATTAAGTCCACATGGAGACATGAATAATGACTGTGAAACTGAAGTGATATAATGATAAGAGTAGAATATAATATTTATTTGCGTACTTTAAGCTCCATTGTTCTATAAACGCCTGATAGAAAAAACATTCCAGAAACCTGGTAGGTTTTTTCGATCTTCACCAACAAGGCACTAGCCACCAAATTAATGTAAGCACAAAGCATGACCCTATCGAGTGTTTTGTATGTTCCGTTACAATAGTAAGTATACTTATTATTTTCGATGGGAGTGGTAATCAGCGGTGGTTTCAAAGCTTCTGATGTGTAAGTAATCTTTTGTTTTAGTCTTCCTGATTCGAAAAGTTTCACCCAATTAATAAAAGCCTGTTTCCGACTATCTTACAATTTCTGTTTGATCCTGATTTGTACGAGTTGAAATCCTTCTAATATTATAAATGTCAAAGTTTGGATGTTTGGTGCTAATAATCTGCGTAACGGTTAATCCGATTTGGATAAAATTTGTAGGTAGTTCGTAGCTTGGAACAACCACATAGGCTTTTTACTTTTTTTCCGTAAGTTTCTTTGGGTGTGAAGCAGTGCGCTAAGATAGGATTTCCCGAAATTTCAACCCTAGAGTGTGAAGCGGGAAAATGAAAGCATACAATGTAAAACACCTCGCAGACGAAGTCTCGGGCGATCGCCTTTCTAACTAGTGGTTTCACTAATGTTAAAAATAACATTAGCACAAAATTAAGACATATTATTTTAGATGTTTAGCAAGTAAAGTACTGTATGAAACATCAACGCAGCATCCAAATGTTGCATAATCGTAACGGCTAAACCGATTTGGATTACATTTGGAATAGGTAGAGTTCGTGTCCCAGAATAACGAAGAAAGTACGCGGGCGAAGCTGTGGGCAAGAGCTAGTAAGTCCATAAACAAGTTAATAAATAAGACAACATAAGGCGTTAGTTCACAAGTTACAGGCCCTACTATTTCTAATTGAATATACTGAGTAGGAAAAAATATGTCAATGTACTTAAATCATATGGAACAACTATAAGCTCCCGTCTGCGCTCGCGCAATACCCAGTTGAAAAATAGCATAGCTTTAGGTCCAGGCTTGGGCCTATAGGCTAAGCCATGAGCCGTCTATCACTTGCATGCAAAGCGTTTCATCTGTTACTTCGACATTAAGTAACAACATCCACACGTCGATCCACGTATCTTAAGTATTGATATACAAGCCTGATTTGAAGGAATATATTAAACGTGGGAACTCGCCCAGCCAGTTAATTAATAAAAACAACTGTCATGTAAGTATCAAGCCATATTATTTATTATGTGCCAGTGTCCAGTTTAAGAACTCGAGTGTTTCCTGTAAACTCCTCGCAGTTTTGGCATACTGTCGCGAGCCTTCGAGTTGATTACTAGTCATCCGCTTCTGATTGTCAGTAGCCTGTTCGGCAACATGTTACGATTAAGATACGTTTCATTGTTATTTGTATGCAGCCTTGCGTTCAGTTTATCGGTCGACGATATTGATTACATCATTGAGTTGGAAGACAATCTGTCTGCAGAAACTTTAAAAGAAACTAGAAGTAAAAACGATACTATAAGGAGTGCAAGGCTTTTGTCTCTAGTACAAAGTCCTATCATAGAATTCGTGTTGAAAACGGCGTCAGCAAATTACGTTCCGAAGAAACCTGGAGATTTTTTTGATTTTTTGAGGGATTCATACCCTTTACCTGGAGGTGAGTCTTGACACATTTATGTCTTACAATTGTATTAATTAATCTATCTATCTAATCAGTCCACATTCAGCCACTGCTTGGTATAGGCACCCTCTGTAGGTATACGACACACCATATTATTTTGATTATTTTAAATTGATATATCAATTTAACTTACTTATTTGTTTTAGTTAATTATTGTAGAAGATATTTATATTCATGCTGTAATTAAAAGTTCTGATCGCTATATAACTTTTCTAATCTCATCAATGACGTGCATGCCGCGCCGCGCGGATCTGTCAAGGCAAAAATCCTTTTTTAATTAATTTAATAATATTGATTTGTAATAAATAAACTACCCACAAAAATACTAGCGAAACTACAATCGATTCTAATCTCGACTCTGATAAAACTATTTTCAGGTAAAGCAAATAATGCTTTAGCTGAAAATAGTTTTATCAGAGTCATTGGGACGTTTGTATTTCTTTTTTAATTTGCACTTTACGAAACAAAGAACAGCATGATAATTCACATCTTCATTATAGTTTATTGTTTCGAAAATTTCGAATGCATTTGTATCATACCTAATCGATAGTCTTGAAACGCAGCTATTAATGGTAAGGGAAACCGGCACGTTCAGCTAATAACAACAAAAAACAAGGTACAGAATGTACAACCAATTATAGACCGTGATACAATCAACGGAACAAGTATTCCGTGGATGGAAAACTATTAAAAGGTTTTTTGCACGTAGCATAGCAAGTTTCAAGATCAAGATCAAAAAGATCGAATGATATTAGTTCGTTAACCTTTCGCAGTCTTTGTAATAAGCATGGGTGTTTTACACAGAAGTAGGTACAATACGTTTATTTTGATATTTGATATTTATTTATTTAACCATTTCGTTATAGTTACATAACATTGGCATGTCAAAGTACACATAATCATGTTCTTAATCTAAAAATGTCAAAGTATACATAAATTCATAATCTAGATTTTTCCACTATGCTTGCAAATCAGAAAATGAACAACTCTTAAAATATGCTCTGACTGATGTTAGTCTATGTAAATCGTATATGATTCTAATGGATCTCTTTTGACAAATTAGAACTCTTTCAATTTGGGAGACATTTCCCCATATCGTTATCGCATAGTCCATGATAGAATGGCAGTAAGCACAGTAAACCGAAATACTTAAGAGTTTTTCTATCATTTATTGAATTCAGCTTAAACAACGTATAATAAGCGCTGGCTAACCTATTACATATTTTTTCTATGTGGTTAACATAACATAGAGTCGAATCTAAAATACATCCTATACATTTGACCTCGCTCAGAATATCATTTATAGTATTTCTTGTAAAACGGTACTTTTATTTGCATTTATAATGATGCCATTTGCTTCGAAAAAGTTTTTTAATTTTTGATCTACAAGGTCTTTTTGTCTTTTTACTTCGAGCTTCCTATTTTTTATTCCAACGTGTGTATCATCTGCAAATAAAGTTATTAATGCCCAATCTGGCAAGCAGTTGGCCAAGTCATTAACGTAGATCAAGAACTATAGTGGCCCCAGAATAGAACCTTGCGGCACACCTATGTTACTGTATTCCGGATCCGATTTTATATTATTTATGTTGACAATTTGAGTTCTATCACAAAGATGCAAAATGTTAAGTTCCATTCCGTATCGTAAACCGTTTTTTTTTTGTAAGTTATGTTTGTTTTGTTATCCATACTCATCGGTTTAAGGTTGTGTTCGCAATATCAACTAAACGGACTTATGGAAGTCTGCCTATCATCTAAAAACTATATTTTTAGTAGTCCTTTGTTTTCCAAGATACATTTATAGAAACTACGACCTCTGTGGCGCAGTGGGCGAAGACCCGCCTGTGACAATAGGTATATAAGTATCAATCAGTAGTTCCCATTACACAAGCTCTGCTTAATTTGGGGCTAGTTGAGTCCAACATTATCAGTTCCTAGCACAAGCAAATATGATATATTATTCATTATTTCAAATCAACCTTCTTTAACATTCCAGGTTTGACATCCCCGTTCTTCGAATATGACTTTATCATAGTGGGAGCTGGTTCAGCCGGATGCGTCCTGGCCTCCAGGCTCACTGAAGACAAGGATACGACAGTTCTACTGCTGGAGGCAGGCAAACCTGAGATGCTGTTAACCGATGTACCCGCCTTGGCACCGTACTTCCAGTCTACTGATTACTCATGGCCTTATTATATGGAACCGCAAGAAGGCGTTTGCACTGGTTAGTTGCATAATTTAAAGTAGGCCCCATGTGATAAAAATACCCCAACAAACGTAAATTAATAGTAAAAAAAACATTTTTCAAAACAAGCTTTTAATCATGAGTGCAGCATGGTTTTGATGGTTTTAAGTTTTACCATGACATGGTAAAACTTAACTAAAACCATCTATCATAATAAAATGCGTACACAACATTTCGTGTCTGTGCTGTTGACCGTTGAAGAGTTCTTTTATCTGGAGCTAATCTTGGATGTCGATTCAGGTAATGCTTACCTTAAAAATGCATTGTCGTCGGAACTGAACCAACATAAATAAAATTCAACTCCGTAGTATAAGAGGAAGTGGTTCTAATTCAGCTTGGAAAGTTCTGGCCTAAATAAACAATCTAACATCCAAACATTGAAAGTTAAATAAAAGATTGTAAAAAGATTCTTTAGCAAACGACAATTCCGTATTTGACTACTACGAATTAACTAGAAGACATTTTCGTTACATACTATATACTTCTAAAAGATTCGTTAGAGCCCTAACAATCAGCAGGAAAGCATAAGCAACACAAACTTTAAAAAAATCAATTCCGATTTTTTTATTTTACCGAACAGGTACTAAAAAGAGCAAAATAACCAAATAATCAATTATTATTATATGCTCTATCTGATCTGTTTGAAGTCAGTGCAAAGCCAAATTGATAGTAAGTAGATAGGCTAGGTCCACTCCCGCCACATCGCCATATCGCTGAGTATTATTTATTTTGGTCATGCTTGTCACCGAATTCATCGTCCTTGTTCTCATTATACAACTCATATTGCATTTCAGGTATGGACAACGGGCAATGCTACTGGCCGCGAGGTAAAGCAGTCGGTGGCACTAGTGTCATCAACTACATGATTTACACGCGAGGCAGACCACAGGACTGGGACAGAATTGCAGCTGACGGCAACTATGGATGGTAGGTCGATACATCTATCACCATGTTAAATACTTTCAAAATAATTTCAAGGAAAACAGGGCATTAGAAAACGCAACAGCCTATCCGAATCATACTGGTTTTGTTCTACGATTTTGGATAGTTTAATATTGTGCGCAAATTCTGACAAATTCCTCAACCGTTGGACTAGTGCGATGAAATTAATAGTATCAGTAGCTCCTGTATTTAATTAAACATAAGAGTAGAGCTTCTTTATCAAAGAATTCCTCAAGAGAAATACTACCACCGTGCCTATTTCTGTCGCAAAGCAGTTATGCTGTTTCGGTTTGAAGAGTATGGGTGCTGGTAAAATTGAATTAAAAACAGATATTTATGAGGTTTTTCAATTTTGTTTTTAGGGCAGGCAACGCATCATTATTATTATTAGTATTTCAGTTGTACAGTGTGTTAAACAAGAACGTGAGCAGGATAAAAACAAGTATTAGGTTTTTTTTTAATTCGAGCAGGTAGCCCAATATTTAACGCACGACGCATCAATAAACCAAACCAGTTACATGCTTATCTTTACGATTCGTCACAAGAAGATATTTAGTAGAGATTAAGTTAAAATAACGAAGCACATTGAAGAAACCGCCCCTTTCAAAAAGCACGTTGAAAAAAGGATGGTCTGGGCATATCTTCTCTGACGAAGATTCGTTTTGGGCAACCAGCATTGTCACGCGGTTCGCCGGTCGGTTCACCCCCTATCGCGTCTTACTGAGCTTTCTAGATCAATCGTACCGACTGTTTTCACGGCCAGCCAATCATAGAACTGCATGGCTTCCCGTTATATGCCAATAAAAACGTTTGGTCAGAAGCCTCAAATCGCCCGCCGACTTCTAATCAAGATTACAGCGTATCCAAGCTTCAATGGTGCCACCATATAGCCACTCTACGCGACACGAGCGTCTTCTTGTCGAATCTTCGTACCCACAGAACGGCACAGAATAAATCAAATAAACTATTTACCTACTAATATAACTCGTGCTTGGTCAACTGTCGATAACAGACTTGTCGAACGAACTGTTAAACACCCTGTAAAAGTGCATTTCTGGAAATTCTTCTCAAAGCGGTACTGGATGGTAACTGCTTACCATCTGATGGGTTGATTTCAAACGAACTCCTACTAGCAAACTAGGGTTTGCAGCTGCATATTCGTTGGTATAAAATACGACCTTCATATAAGCACAGACCAGTTAGTGGTCTGTGATATATGCCACATTTCAATGAAATACTTCCTAATTATTATGTTTTTAATTTATTCTATGACCTTGAGAACACATGACATTGTTGTAAGGTCAACGTTTCAATCGATAAAGCCTATTGCTTACCATTTAGGGAAGGTGATGTTATGGCCAACCATATTAAGGAAGAACTATTGAAGGACGACTGCTTATAAAATTAAACAGAACCAAAAAAATATTGTATTTTAAAGGCAGTCAAGATTTCCACGGGAATTTTCACCAGTTATTAATTTATAAATTTTTAATCGTGGTTTCGCCCGCACTTATAGGTGGAAGGATGTTGATGTACTACAACGTTTAGCAAAGGTTTTCTAGAGTAGATATTTTTTTCTTTTCGGAATAAGATTGTCTTTTGTACACTGTTTGTATTACATATTAATTTCAGTTGTAGCACTTTTCACTAGTGTACAATAAAGACGAGTAAGACTTACTTTCCTCGATAAACAGATACCATAACACAACTAAAACGCATACAAACTCGCCCAGTAATTATAAAATATTCAGACGATTCCTTTCATAGATAGAGCTAGACTAATATTGGTAATAACTTAATCTTTAAACAAATATTATCATGTTTTCAGGTCATACAACGAGGTTTTGAAATACTACATGAAATCAGAGAAGGCTTCACTGAAGGGCTACGAGAAAAATCCCTACAGAAACACGGAAGGGGAAGTTTCTGTCGAGTTCCCGCCTAAAAAGTAAGTTAGGTTTTTGTTTCATCGGAAATTAGAAACGTATAAAAGAAGTTGCGAGATGTTTTTATTTTATTTTCAGAACGAAACTGCTCACCTCATTCCTAGAAGCTGGTAACATTTTGGGAAACCCTACGGTAGACTACAACGCCCCACAAGAACTAGGATTTGGCACTGTGCAAGTCACAATAAGCAAAGGTCGCAGACAAAGTGCAGCGAAAACTTTCCTTCATAAACAAAAGAAACGGAAAAACTTACATATCCTACCAGAGAGCAGAGTAACAAAAGTAACAATTGATCCGCAAACGAATACGGCACTTGGAGTGGAGTATGCTCGCAACGGTGTAGTGTACACAGCTAAAGCTCGAAAAGAAGTAATTCTATCAGCTGGGCCAATAGCTTCTCCTCAACTGCTCATGCTGTCAGGAATCGGACCAAAGCAACATCTGGATGAAGTAGGCATTTCCGTTTTAAAGGACCTCCCCGTTGCACAAAAGCTTTACGATCACATATGTTTCCCTGGCATCCTATTCGAGCTGAACACTACAGGTATAAGTTTCGTTGAAAGTAGGATACTAAAAGTACCCGTTATAATCAACTGGCTACAATATGGCGATAACTTTTTAGCCACTCCTGGCGGAGTTGAAGGCATAGGATATATAAAGACACCAGTCTCCGACGACCCCGAACCTGTGCCTGACATAGAGCTAATTGATATCGGTGGATCGATCCTGTCTGATACAGGGCGGGATGGTAGCCAAGCTGTACGCAGAGGCATGAGAATTGCGGATTATGTATTTTATCAAGCTTTTGCATCCACTTCATATATGGATAGAGATTTGGAAACATGGAGCATATTACCCATGTTGCTGCACCCGAAATCTTACGGACATATAAAATTGAGAGACAGCAATCCGTTTAGCAATCCATTGATGTTTGGGAACTATCTGACAGATCCGAGTGATGTTGCTACGTTTATTGCTGCTATACGCTACATTCAGAGACTGGCTGCTACGGAGCCGTTCCAGAGATATGGTGCGAAGGTGATCAAAGCGGACTACCCGAGCTGTCGAGGATTGGAGTTCGATTCTGACGCGTACTGGGTGTGTGCCTTACGAACGCTGACAGCGACCCTACATCATCAGATAGCGACATGCCGCATGGGTCCAGCTACTGATCCCATGGCTGTAGTGGACCCAGAGCTACGCGTCTACGGTATTGCCAGACTGCGAGTGGTGGATTCTAGTGTGATCCCGCGAACTATATCAGCCCATACACATGCACCTGCTATGATGATAGGAGAGAAAGCAGCCGATATGATAAAATTAACGTGGTCAATTCAAAAGGGTTTAAGATAATTTTAAAGACTGTGATAATCTTAGGTTACAAAAATAAAAAGACTTACAAATATTGATTTTTGTATAATCCCATCCAATATTGGAACGAAGCAATGAGTTTTATTTTAACAAAGAGGAAACCGCCGGGATTTCGATTGATATAATTATATGCACATCACAAAACGATGCGTATTTTAAAAGTATAAACTTTAAACTGAAACGTATGTATTTATATACATACGTTTCAGTTTAAAGTTGTATTGTATAAGTATTTTTAAACGTTAAAATATTACAAAAAAAGAAAAAAAAAGTATTTTTTAACGGTTACCAATGAATGAGTAAGCTAATCTAGAATACATAACTGTTATTTACAAACGGTAAAAGGGTTCGGTCAGACAGCACGCGATAAAAGAAGTCTTAATTTATCTATGCTTTCATTTATTAGTTCTTTAAAAGAAGAAGAATTTAGTCAAGAAGTATGTCTATTTGTCTAGTATTTTTTAAACTTTGGCGATCAATTAACATAACTGACGTTTTTAACGGGTATTTATCGCGTTTACCTTTTTTATTGTTTAAACGTCTTATCGATATTTCCCAATTACGTCATGACGACTATTTTATAAATAGACCATATTTACTATATTTTTTAAACAATAAGTTTAAAAAAATCAATAAAAGGGATTTCATATAACCATCCTAAAGTAGACCATTTTTCTTTACTATAATTACAACATAGTCTGTGTCTAGGGTTGCCATCCATCAGGGTTTCCCCGGTTTTTTCCTAGTTTAGAGGGCGTACGGGGAGCATCCGGGCGGAATTTCATTTGTAGTCAAGGTTTTAGGCTGCTTAAATATCTACCGAAAATACGCGGTCGAAATTATTTTTATTTTTACTGAGTAACTTAAAAAGAAACACTGTTGATATGTCCGGATTTATAGCTCCAAAATCCGAGGTTTTCACACTTCTTGTCTTGGTTGGCAGATTTTTTAGAGATAAAACCCTATTTGTGTCTATACCTACTATTTATTGTTACCAAATTTTTGTACTGGATGTTATTTTGAGCGATTTCAATAGACAATTTTCAAGATATTTTGAAGCATCCTAACACGTTTATGATATGACTACAAGTAATCAGTTTGAAAACAAACAAATCCGACTGCAGTTTCTTAAGCGTAGTGCTATAATCTTAATATTCCTTTATAACATTTAATAACAAATGACAATTCGTATTATTATATACCATGTCACTTTATAGGCTTAACCTAATCCAATGACACCGCAATTATCCGCATTTATATTTAGCCAGAAGGTTTTGATTATTTTTTTAAATTGGTATTATTTTATGGTGCGGCATACAGACTTAAATTTTTCGTATTTGATTTTTGTCATTTAGTGTATTCTATGTCACTCTCGTGATCAAGACGATTACAATGACAACTCATCTATCAAAATCCTTTAAATACATACACCCGAAAAACATTACCTTTCTTTTGGGCAGTCGGGTAAAAATCAGAACAGAGTCATGTCACTTGCCGATATCTAAACATATCATGTTCAAAATAATTGTTCTAGTGTCATAATCCGGGGAGATACGGGAACCATACTGCCAGTGGCCTTTCCTCTTAGCATTGTGATCATTTTCTAGGATATCGCTGGATGTTAGGATATCGAGCAACCATAATTAGCGGAGATAAAAAGATGGACGATCCCGCCATAGGAGAATAATAGCGTAAGTTCAAAGACTGAATACATGGAAACATTCAGACAGGCGGAACAGACCGCCTGTCTGAATAGTGTTGCCACGATAAACTTTAAACTTAATATTTTTTACGTTATTTTTTTTACATTGCATTGAAGTGACCTCCATTTTGATTTAAGAAGTTAGAACTAAGATTCAGTAGTAGTAAATAAACAAAAAACTAACACGCTCACAACTGAAATCCCCCCTCAGATGGATACCCTCAGATTTGTACTGAGTACAAAGATCTGTAAGGATACCATGTATTTTGATGGCTTATGCTCACGTTTTGCATAGTAAAATAGTAATAGAAATATTATGTTTTTTTGAATAGAAAAAAAAATTGCTGCACGATCGGGTTTTAAATCACGACCTTCAAGTAAGGGTACAGACCTCTAAACCTAAAAAAAATATATTATTCACCTAATATTTTTTTTGGTGCCGTTCAATGTCAACCGTACTCCTCGTCCTTATCCGGTTCATTGACATAAAACATACAGGTAAAATGAGAAAAGGTAATCAATAATTATAATGGCACATATATCAAGGGTATTAATGTTAGTTTTTTGCTGGCAGTAGGCTCATTTGTTTTTAAAATATTTTTATCCATCGCTCAGTTGATGAATGAAAATATTTTATCCATCGACGATCGGTCGGTCGATGACTCTAATATATGGTTAAATTACTTCAAATATTTTATATTTGAATGTGATATTTGAGCGGCTATTCGGCGGGCGAATAGCCGGTCTGAGTGTTATGGCACCACGGTGCTCGCAGTTCCTGATACCCAAAACACAGGGAGTTCTAGTGTTGGGTCTTTATTATTATTATTTAAATATCCTACACAACTTAAACTTCGCCTAGAAAGTAGCCTTTTTGGCATAATTTTATTTGATAAGCTGATAGACTATTATGAACCCTACTCTATTACACTCAATATTATTATTTACAAATAAAATGTATGCCGGTTTAGTTCCTGGCAACACCGATATGTATACGCGCGATTTGTAAACTGCCTTAAGCCGCTATAATGTTCCGGTAGACACGCAACTAAATTAAATCCATAGTGAAGCTGGGTACGGTCAAGTTCAGTTCTTGAGCAATGGATAAAATTTATTTTTTGCTGATTGTTTTACTTATCAACAGTAGAGTTCTAAGTTATAGTGACAGTTATTACGAACACGATGAAGAAGATTTAGTGTCTATCGAAGACGAGGATTACGCTGTTCCTATTCCATGCAATGAATTCTGCGGTGAAAACATCAGAGAGAAAAGACTGACGAATACGCCTATCAGGAGTAGGATCATAGATGTAATGAAGATCACTCCCACGCTTCATATAAATCCAGCAGAACCTGATATATTTTCATTTATAAGGGATAAATACGAATTGCCAAAAGGTACGTTTTACAAAGCTGATGAGCTTAATTTAATAATCCAGAAGTTTTGTCAACAAGTAAATCGAAAAACTTTAAAACCCACAGCATGTTTTCTACATCTATTTCTGCGCCCCCTAGTGACTTGTGGCGATAAAAACTATCTAAGAACCGTTCTTGAAGTAAAACAACCAATGAAAAACAATACTTTAACACAAAAAATATAGAATTAAAATTATCGTATTTTAGAATATACGTATAACCACGTACGTAAAGTACGGGAATGTTATAAAATTTATTTGTGACTCTCAAGTACATTACCCATTAAAAAAGAATCATTAAAATCGAAAAAACATACAGACGAATTGAGTACCTCGTTCTTCGATAAGACGTTTTGCAGATCAGTAGTAACAGACACAAATAAAAAACAAACAACCTCTCATGACAAACGCATATACATGCTCCTTACATCGTGGGTAATAAAATAAATCCAAGGGAGCGTTTATTCAAAATACAAGTATGTACCTGCAAGGTACAAGCAAGGAAACAATTTCCTTTACAAAATAACGCTATCATGCTGCTGCTAGCGCTAGCTTGTAGTTTTTTAAGAAATGAGTCCCAGTTGTCTTTCTATATCTTGCTGGGCATACCTACCATTAGTCGCGGAAGAACTGGCAGTAGATAATACAGACGTTTCAAAGTGATCCTTGTGATGTTAATTAATAAATGAATTTTGACTCAGACCACGGCAAAGATCGTACGCTAATTAAGAGAATAGATAGATACCTTTGATTGACAGGGGATCAACGTAAAGGCGTCACATTATGACAGTTACAAACTTGATCAACTGTTTTTTACAGTTTTTATATAAACAGTTTTTGTTTAAGTGTCCAAAGTCAATAAAAAGATCAGCTTAGATTTGGGGAACTATTAAAACGTATGGAAAGAGAGCTTAAAATAAAAGCTATTTTATTCTTTGAGAATCGAACTATTGCAAAATGTTTACAACAGCAACTGCCTACTCTTCCTCTCTACGACAATCATCAGTCAGGTTTAGTCCATCTATAAATCTACATAATATTTGCCAAGTATCTAGGAGCTATAATTGCATAAAAATCTCTTTTCATTAGTAAACAACGGAGGTAATATCAAGTACAACGCCTGCTAATTATGTGAACAGACAGTTTAATATTAATTCCTGTTTCCGTATGTAAATGTTAACTTTGAGAAAATATCATAAAATAATCAATAAATAATTAACCCTATCGCTAGCTACAGAGATTATTGCTATAGTCGGTTAAATAATCGATAGAAAGATCGCAAATTAACATGAAAATAGACTTCGATGGTGCGCATCGACGTAGAAGAAGAATCCCTAACACTAATTACTATCAAGTTATGGACCATGATAAGTCTGTACTCGAAGGACAAACCACAAAATTATATGTAGCTTTTTACAGTCGTATAATGAACACAGAAGTGGCCATCTTGTGGCCACTACTTGGACTTGCGCCAAATCATAGAATTCTAATCTCTGTTATCTGTTACTTTTAATGGCATTGGAATCAAACAGGCACACGGCCCACCAAGTGGTACGAGTATGCAGTTACCGTCGCCAATTTATATCCGTAACACCAGGGACATTGCTGATACGTAATCTGTCCAAAAACAATATTTTGAAAAGTCTCATGGATAAGTCTGTAAACGGTCACCCTTTAAACCTTAACATAGCAATGCAAGCTTTATTACTTGGCGGCAGAAACTGATACGGTGTTTATACATTCCCAGACGAACTTTTTCTGAAAGGATCAGACCACAACTGATTCAAGCTTTTCATGTTCATTTCAGGTTTCAAAGGACCGCTGGCTGAATACGATTTCATAGTCGTTGGAGCTGGATCTGCTGGGAGTGTTTTAGCCGCTCGACTGAGTGAGACTCGCAAGGCCACGGTCTTGCTGTTAGAAGCTGGAAGAGGAGAGTCGTGGTATGGTGCTGCGCCGATATTAGCACCAGTGCTGCAGCAGACCGACTATGTGTGGCCGTATTTGATGGAGCACCAACCGGGAGTGTGCATGGGTAAGGCTTTAGTACCGTTTATTAAAAATAGGGCGTCCAGAAAATATAACGCTGAGTTTATTATTGAACCGGTTTTGAAAACCCGAAATGCACCATTGCTTTTAAAATAAATTTCAGAAATATTAAGGTCATTCAACTGGTTTTGATCTAAAATAAAACTACCCAAGACGTGTCGAGACATGTTACATTTAGGGTTTATTGGAAATTCGTTGCACTAATTTTATTTGGCAGTTTTTATAAAATCTTACTTAAATAGTTGAGGGTCAACTTTAGCTACATTCAAACCTTACATTTTGAGGAAGGGCTTCAAATAAAAAGACGGAACCACCGTTTTCGCCAATTGGTTTTGAAATTATTGCTCTACATAGTTAAGTTAAGAAAAAATCAAGGTTTTTATTTGCAGTCATTGTCCGTTTAAAATGGCTTTGGTTAAGGTTACTTATCCATAATGAAATCTTAAAATCTGAAATTAGACTTGTGATAAAATGCACGAGTGTGTTTTATTTATTTATTACGAAAAGGCGTTCACAAAAGCAATGTTATGTGTATGGAAGACCTTTTGAATTTTAGGAATGACGAACGAAAGGTGCTTCTGGCCTAGAGGAAGAGCTGTCGGCGGGTCGAGTGTCGTCAACTACATGATCTATACGAGAGGGCTGCAAGAAGACTGGGACAGGATCGCTGGCGACGGAAACTATGGATGGTTTGTTCGTTCTTTGTGTCATACCTTCATCGTTCGAGAGCACAAAACATAACAGTGAGACATCCATTGATCGGTGTACCTGTGACTGAATTCGAGCCTACGACCTTTGGATTGAAAGTCTGGGAAACTAGTCTCTGTGTAAGGTTTACCTAGAACTAGAGATCACTACTAAGTTATAAGCGATCATAGTACTTTTATCTTAATTGATCTAAACTTGTAGTTTATTTTTTACGATAAAGTTGATATCCTGCTAATCACAATTGTAGAATTGAAATTATCGTGGTTTGGTATCATTTTAGCATATTATTATGACTATACCACGTACTTTACTTCACGTACTCATTAGGTAGGACCCATAAATGGCCAACGAAACGGCATCATCATCATAAAGGTATATGTCGACATAGGCCTCTCACAATACGCGCCACTGAGCCCGGTGTTCAGCTCTTCTCATCCACTTTCTGCCCGCCGCCGCCTTTCTCAAGTCATCGCTCCACCTAGCCGTGGTAGTCCTACACTACGTTTTCCCAGACGCGGTCTCCACTTAAGAACACGTGACCAGTCCATTGCCACTTGAACTTGCTAATCCTCGGAGCTATGTCGATGACTCTCAAACGAAACGTCAGCAGGAGAATAGTAAAGTACGTAGTACAGTCGTAATAATATCTTAATATAATCACACTTGTTTTCTCTATTACTCACCTTTTCAGCATCATGGACAGTTAAGATCTTTCGTTGGTTTTATCAAGATTTTCGACATACCTGTAAACAAAAAGTTAAGATTATAACAAAATATAAAGTTATTTATTTGACAACAAAGCACAGAAAAGACAGGTACACAATAAATAAATAAAATAGACTCTAAAAAGGTATCTAAGATTTAAAAAAAAAACACACAGTCATAGAGAAGATTTTTGTGCTAATTAGTCCCATCTGTGTCATGTGGGCCTATCTCAGCTTAGTCCTGCTAGAAGAATGCATTTATGGCGGTGTAAGAATTTGCAAGAGTCTGTATTGTTTTCAGGTCTTACGAGCACGTGTTACCATATTACATAAAATCCGAACGAGCTAATCTTCGAGGCTTAGATGATTCGCCATGGCACGGTCACAGCGGCGAACTGAATGTAGAATACGTTCCTTTCAAGTAAGCATCTCATGGATATTTATATAGTGCTCTTAAGTATACATAATATGTTGAGACTGATTGAAGCAAAAGAAGCAGGAGCCTATAACAAGTCTATAAGAAGTATACGGTGCCTATCACAACGGTCTGCGTCACAAATCGAGAAGAAAACAAACCATTTGGCACTGATTGTGAGAAGTCTCTACCTATTCAAATACAAGAGTTTTCTTTACACTTATCAATGACGTAACTAACATCTTATGAACAATCTGTTTTAAATCTTATTTGCAAAGAGACAAGAATTATATATCTGCGTTTAAAAATACTTTTCAAATCCTGTTTCCAGCCCGTCTTAATATGAAAACTTTAAAGAAATTAACCATAGATGTTATTTTCAGGTCAAAGCTTTCAAAAGCATTTCTCGATGCAGGTAAAGCACTAGGGCACCGCAGGGTCGACTACAATAGTCCAGACGGTTTTGGGTTCAGCTATATCCAAGCAACAATACTCAGAGGACGACGCGTCAGCAGCGCCAGAGCCTTCTTACATGACCACAAAAAGCGTAAAAACTTACATATCCTACCCAGCACCAGAGCCACGAAAGTGCTTATAGATCCTGTAACGGAGACAGCTTACGGTGTCGAGTTCCATAGAAATGGAAGGCTGTACCAAATAAGAGCAAAAAAGGAGGTTATCCTTTCAGCGGGACCATTAGAATCACCACATTTACTCATGTTATCAGGAATAGGTCCGCGGGACCATTTGGAATCATTCGGCATTCCTGTTATACAGGACCTAAGAGTAGGAGGGACTCTGTATGACCATATTTCCTTCCCAGGGCTCGCTTTTGTCTTGAATACCACTCAGCTGACGTTGATAGAGAAAAGAGTAGCAACGGTAGAAAACGTCCTAAAGTTCGATACGTATGGAGACGGACCTATGTCATCTTTAGCAGGAGTGGAAACCATTGGGTATATCAAGACCAATGTGTCCGATGAAATAGGTGATTATCCGGACATAGAGCTGATGGGATCCTGTGCCTCTTTAGCGTCTGATGACGGGAAGATAGTAGCAAAAGGTATTCACCTCGCCGATTGGCTTTACAATGATAATTACAAACCTCTCGAGAATTTGGATACTTTTACGATACTCTTTATGTTACTACACCCGAAATCGAAAGGCTATCTAAGGTTGCGGTCAGCCAATCCGTTCGACGATCTAAAGATGCACGGTAACTATTTGTCCGATCCGAAAGACACAGCTACTATGATAGCCGCTATCAGATACATTATAAAGCTGACGGAGACAGCGCCTTTTCAAAAGTACGGAGCAAAACTGCATAAGAAAAAGTTTCCAAACTGCAAACAGTATGAATTTGGCAGCGATAGTTATTGGGAGTGTACAGTCAGGACAGTCACTTCGACGCTTCACCATCAGATAGCGACATGCAAGATGGGCTCTTCCAATGACCCTGAAGCTATCGTCGACCCTGAGCTTAGAGTCTATGGTGTGAAAAATCTACGAGTGGTAGACAGCAGTGTGATACCAAGAACAATAGCGGCGCATACAAATGCACCAGCTATTATGATAGGGGAAAAGGCGGCTGATATGATAAAAGCTCAATGGAGATTATATTGATACCAATTATAGTAGACGAGACTATTTAGGTATAATCAAACAATTGTAATTATTAAAAAAAAAAACCCTGACATGTTTTCCATCGTCCATTGCAGTGCCCCTAGTGACATGTGGATATATCCTGTCTACTGTTGAAGTCAAATCAATTGCAAAACAGCTGACAACACACATATACATAAGTTAAGACCTAGAAAGAGATAATAAAGGTCACAGGAAGTCAGTGGATGAAGGTAGCCAAAGATCATGGCACTCTCGGGGAAGGCCTATGTCTCAGCAGTGGACTCTGTAAAAGCCTATATTATGCTTTTACAGCTTCATCACACATGTAATTCAGGCTTTTCAATCTTTCTTTTGTAACTTCCATTGTCACCTTTTTGCAGCGCTTGTGTAATTTATAGCTTGGAATATTTTATTTAGTCTTACCTGCCCCATGCTTACGTTTAAGTAAACCTTACTATTATTAAATAATTCTGATTTTCATTCAATGAATGCAAAAAAAACTTAATAAAAATAATTTTATTATAAAGTAAACAAATTATGTTTGTGATGATGCATGTGAATTACATCACACATTAAGCAGGAGGGAGGGGGTCAACAAAGTGTGTCTTCAACTCTAGCAAAAAACTTTAGTGGGACCCCCCACAGATGTTACAAGGACTTCAAGAATGATGAAATTCATGTGACATAGTTTATGGATGGAGCCAATCCAAAAATTATGTCTATCATAAAACATAAGTCTGTCAAAAACCTTAACAATTTTGGCCTTGGCGGTCCACATAAAACAGGACCCAGGCTGTACAATAAAAATAAATAATGCTGAACAGTTTCACACAACAACATCTAGCCCCAAACTAAGCAGAGCTTGTATTATGGAAACTACATGACTGATAAATAACTTACTTAGTATTTTTTGTGAATACTTACATTTATTATACATAGAGCATCCAGACCCGAGACAAATATTTGCTGATCATACAAACATTTGTCCCGCGGCGGGAATCGAACCCGCAACCTACTGAGTCTCAGGCGGGCCTGCGCCCACTACATCACAGAGGTTGTTGGATATCTAATTGAGCGATACATTAAGTTTCATTACATTGAATGAGGTGATGTCATTTATGAGTTTAGAACATGAGTTGAAACTGTAAATTCCCTGGTGGAAATGCTTTTACAAACTAGAAAACACGGAAGGTTGGTGCTTAGTAAGTACCTACAGTATTCAAATAAAAAGATAACAGTAATTGAATATCTATGCAGTTTTATCCCCGAAGATGTAGGAATTTACAAATGGGCTTTTTTTTAATTACGTAGTTCTCATATGTACATCTGTTGATAGGCTTTTAGATGACTCTTATCATTATCAGTGAAAAGTCTAGTCGAGAACATAGCTTCATGAAAACAGTGTGTAGGTACACTGTTTTCATAGAGGTAGATATCTGGACTTTGCAATTATGTTCTGAAATTTGTAGAATAATAAGTAGTGTAAACCCCATTGAGTAGAAATAGATAGGGATTATTATCATGAACAGAAAAGCCCAAGGTCTCAATTTGAATAAGGTTATTTAATTGTAGTTTCCAATAAGATTCGTACCTGATACCACCAACGCTTCGTTAGGGCCGACGGTGTGGATATTTCCCATGATTTTTGTCACTTTTAGCACAATAGTTTCACAGATAAACGCGTTTTCCGACTCCACAAAATATCAACAAATCGATCGATAACAAAAAACAAAATTTCAACTGCGATGCGATGGAAGGGGCGTGGAGAGGGGAAGGAATCAAAGAATGAGAACGAATGATAAAGTCAAGATTTATTTTCTATGGTTTGGAACTACAGATAAAACAAAAACACGTAAAGTAATGGAAAAGACACTGCTAGAGTTTTCGTAAATTAAGAAAAATATCTCAATGTCAACGCGACGGAATAGTTATATTAATACTGGGCACAACATCATCTAGCCCCAATGTGTTAAGGGAACAACATGACTGATACAAATACTAGGTACTAATAATAATAATACTACTTACATCGATATATTTTTTAATTTATACATATTATAATTATGTCCATATAGAAAACACCCAGAACCGAGACAAATATTTATAGCTGCTGGAATTGAACCTACAACCTTCAGCGTCGTAGGCGGGCCTTCGCCCACTGCGCCACAGAGGTCGTCAGAGAGAGGGAGTCGAAAGCAGCAGCCAGTAATTTTTAAGCCTACTCTTTAAAACTTCAAGGTTAAATGTATATGTAAAAGCGACTTTAGTGCCGTGCCGACACAAACTACTGCTTACACATTTGCGGAGTATGTAGTCAGGTGTAAGGTCCGACCGAGATTTCGGTCTCGGTGTCGTTCTCGGTCTCGGCTCAATTTTCAGGAGACTCTCGGCCACGGCCGGGAATCACAAATTCTGCAATATTTGCAGAACCTTTCTGAAATTATTTCTGAAATATTTAAAATTTCCCGCTCGCTCGCTATGTCGCTGAGCGCATTACGTGATTGGTTATTTAAGTAAGAGTACTTGAATTAGGTGCAACGAAGATCAACCAATGGAATAAGTAAACTAACAGTGCCGCTCGGTTCGTTTATTTCATTCGTAATCGTCCTTAGAAGGAAAGTCAGGCAGAGGAAGACCAAGAATAAACTACTTGAGCCAAAGAAATGAAAAGAGAAGAAAGTCGTATAAAGAAGTAAAAGAGATCGGATTGGAAACAGAAAGTTGGAAGAAAATGCATCATTTGACCAACAAGAGCTAAGCTCTTAAATTTAATATAATATATTAATCGTCTGTATGTCACAGTGAAACAAACAATTTTCTTTTTCTTGTCGCTGCAATTAAAATTTTATTTTATTATTGTGATAATATATTAATAATTTAAAAATAAATATGAATTATGATTATTATTAAAATACCTTCCTGTCTGCTTTGCGTAGGCTGCCTATATTTATGAATATTGGTATTCATCTCCGTACAAAGTAAAAAGACCAGCAGCCAACAAATATTTGTCAACACCACTAACCAGCGTCTCAATTTAGCTAGACAGTTGTGCGATGAAAGGCGGCACAATTTAACTGGATACAATGCCGAGAAATTGCATTGCTTGCAACAAACTACTGCTAAATTGTGATTGCTAGATAGTTTATCTTGGTAAATTCGATTTTTCTACTTTATACTATAATATACTACTATTGGTATTACAACTAAGTAATTAAAAAATACTTGATTAAAAGACTGATTGCTGCAATAACTAGTTTTTGTGTTTTTTTTATAAATTATTAAATTTGCGATTCTCGGTCTCGGTCTCGGCTGAGATTTTGTTTATTTTTGTTCTCGGTCTTGATTATGTAGGTAAGTATGTATGAAATAAATATTCGCTCTTAGGTTTTGCTTGAAATACATACGTACCTTGTTTTTCATGATGTTATTTTTTATATTTAAATTTAAACACTCAATAGTCACACATATAGTCCTGACCGCACAAAATACTTCCCTATATCGTACGTACTATGTACAAGTACCATGGTAACACAACACCCAGACCCGAAATAAATATCTGCAGAACACTTTTGTCCCACAGTGGGAACCGAGCCCACGCCTCTTGCGTCTCAGCCGGCTACTCGCCCGCCACGCCACCATCATTACACTGTCTAGAATGTAGGTCGGACTAATTTTAATATGTAGGTACAGTTCTTGCATTTATTATAATGCATTTAAGATTAAATACTACTTTCTTAGAAAAAAGTATCTTTTAAAAAGTTTTTCATATAAAACGTTTAAATTTACTCGAGTCCTTTGACTTGCGTTCAAAAAACCAACCTTGATCCGAGAGCTCGAGTTTCTAGGCGCGTGACTAGGTTTGTGACGAATGTGAGTCCCAGAAATGCGTGTTGCATGACGCATACGTGATATTACAGTGCATTCATAGTTATTTTACATCTAGCTGATAGGTTGGCAATCTGAGCGTTATATTGCCATATCTAGCTTATATGACTCCCTCAAACGAAATGTAAAAAACAGTATTGGTAATATTACCTAATTATGCCGATTTAGTATTACACTTTGTGTGATAATGGTTCTTATAATACGATATTTCTTAAATATTTGTAGAGTCTGTACGTTCAATGAGTGTGAGAAAACATAAAGTAAATGGTTTAAATAATATAAATATACAGCTAGTGACTAAATTACTAGATTGTTCGAGTTTTTAGAACGACTGTTATTCTATTAGTTACGAAGTACGGAGTCTAAGTCGGATTATTCATAAATAATTTATTTTTAAAATAATAATATTTTTATTTTTATATTTTATATTTTTTTTATATTTTTATTTTAAATAATAATATTTATAATAAGCATACCACCAGCAGCGGCAGTTCAAAATCTTTGGCCTGAAAACTTTGCAAAATGGTAGAATGGCAGGAATTAAAAATCTGTTGTCTATGATTACGTATGACAAATTTAGAATGAATGAATGAATGAATGGTGTGTAAATAAAAACGTTGTAATTGTAATGGCGGATGCGTTGTGATTGTTTTACTGACGAATTCGTATAAAGTTGCTAGAAAAACAATTCAAGTATACCTTAACTGTAAGTAACATGAAATCAGTGTCACTCACACTACACTATATATACTATTAAAGTTTGCAACTAAACGCTAATTTCGATTTCAAGTTCATGAGATTTCACCAACGTTACATGATCGATAAACTGTTTTTCAGGTTTATCGTGATAAAAAATATTAATGAAAATGTCTGACACAAGTGATTTGGACCGCCAAATCGAACAGTTAAAGCGATGTGAAATAATACAAGAGGCCGAGGTGAAGGCGCTATGTGCTAAGGCCCGTGAGATTCTGGTTGAAGAGAGCAATGTTCAAAGAGTGGATTCTCCTGTAACGGTAAGCACTGCGTTTCTCATAATTTAAGTAATAAACTGATTTATATATATATATATATATTTAATTGAAATAACCATAACTTAAATCAAAGTAACCTTTATTTGTACACTGAACAATGCTGTTTGAGGGCATGTTGCTTTCTTGTTCTTGATTAATGAACTTACATGCAGTGCAGACCTGCTAGTATGTACCCAAACATGAAAGCTTTAAAGGTGATCTGAAGGATCCAACTATCAATGCCATTTCTGAGTGGGTAAAACAAGATCTGCATTGACATCCCGCATAGGGGTGTTTTGTGCATTGCCCCCCTTCTAAACTACCCCAACCAGCCCAACTTCTTAAAATAGCAGAGAGGGACTTTGGATGAATGACACCAGTGTAATGTTTTAAAGTAATGATACTTGTGATTTTAATGAATAAATTACTTGACCAGTATCCCTGACCCCAAGGTAATTGTTTCATCAAACTATAAATAAAAAAAATAGGCTAAAACAAAACAACATAAATGTGTTCAATATCTATCAAATCCTGAAATACATCATTATTGATTTATGCTCAGTAGCTGTAATTCAAATTTTCATGTTTCTACTTTAAATAACAAAGACTTATACAAAGTTATTCCTCCTTAAAGTGGAAATATCCAAATTTCTTAGCACATACTCATAAAATAAACCTATTTTCCAAATTTCAGCTTGACTTAGTAGTTTTGGCTGTTTGTTGATAGATCTGTCAGTCAGTCAGGACTAACTATTTTATAAGTTTAGATTTAGGCAACATTTTATAATTTAGGGCTAAATGATGCTGTGTGAAATAATAAACATTTTTTATTATTATTTTATGCACTTGATGTATTGCTGCTCTAAACAGGCCAAGTCGGTTGGGATTTAGAAAGCAGTTGCACGAATTTAGGTAAAAAAAGGATAGCAGGTGGAAGAGGTGGACTCTCCTATTCCAATGGTACCACTCTCAAAGTTAGGAATTGAAAAGTTTCCAGGTAATGTTGATTTTAATTTTTGTAGGTTATTTACTTAAAATTCAAATACAAACAAACTGAGTAAGGCCTACATTCCTAATTTCCACAAAGAAGAAGAATTAGGGTTAAATTAGGTTTTGTAATTCACCAACAAGTTCATCAATATGCTGCACTTGCATCATGCATGTTTTTTATGTTCCCTAGTGGAACAAACAGTGTCGGTCTGAAATTAAGATTTGAATAGAGGCACTCGCCGGCCGCTGCCACGGCACGCTGCGCTCTGCTCGTACTTGTGTTTTTATGTTCCCTAGTAGACCGAACAGTGTCGGACTAAATTTGAATAAGATACATACCAAATATATAGTTAAACAAGAACAATAATGTATAAGAAAACATTGCTCACAACTATATTTCCAATCTGGTTATCTTCATATCAATTCTCAGTATGCAGAAGTAGGAAGTAGCTTTGTATGAAAAATCATAACAGTGTATTTGTTTCAGGTATGTGGAGACATCCACGGGCAATTCTATGACCTGAAAGAGCTATTCAAAGTGGGAGGTGATGTGCCCGAGACCAATTACCTATTCATGGGCGACTTTGTTGACAGAGGATTTTATTCTGTGGAAACATTTTTATTATTACTTGCTTTGAAGGTAAGACATTCTACATAATTTCAGGGTTCCATACCCAACAGCTGCTTGTGGGAATCTATTATCACTACTAGTAAAGGCTGTTAATAACAATGATAAGTGATGAAACTATCAGTATTGTGATCTGTGTTTTCCAGGTTCGTTATCCAGATCGTATCACACTGATCAGAGGCAACCATGAGTCCAGACAGATCACACAAGTTTATGGATTCTATGATGAATGCCTTAGGAAATATGGTTCCATTACTGTATGGAGGTAAGATATCATAAAATTATTGCAATATGTTCCATATGCATATTATATTGTGTAGTCTTAGTTTACCCTTACCTTAGAGATAAAAAGATAGAAAACTCTTATATTTGAGAGGATTAGTACCAGCACTTAGAAAGTTGTAATATTTTGTAAATTCTAGATACTGCACAGAGATATTTGACTACCTATCTCTCTCTGCCATAATTGATGGGCGGATATTCTGCGTGCACGGTGGACTCAGTCCATCAATACAAACCTTGGACCAGATTCGCACTATTGACAGAAAGCAGGAGGTGCCCCATGATGGCCCCATGTGCGATCTGTTGTGGAGTGATCCTGAAGGTACAAATACTTACATTCTAGAGTATTTTTTATATTTTGCTGGAACCAGTAACTTTTTGAAGTTGTTTTACAGCAGAAAGATTCAGCAGCTATTTACATTACATTAGTCCATTCTTGGCTGGCTTTTATAGAGTATTATTATATTTTTAACTAGCTGTGTCTCAGCCACGCTGGCCCCCTTCTCGTGTGCGGCCCGCGCTATTACTTTTTTTACTCGGCACCTAAGGGTCTTAGTGTGATGTTAAATAGCCTATAACCTTCCTCAAGAATTCCTATCAAATGCAAACAGAAGTTTTCAAATCCAATCTGGTAGTTCCATAGATTAGCATGTTCAAACAAAAAAACATATTCTTTAGCTTTATTATTAGTATAGATTCTTCACATAAAAAAACAAGGAATAAGTCCAAAAACTTGTTTTTTTATGCGAATTGACTGTGTATTTCCGCATAGATTCAGTTTTATAATAAGCATATGCACAACTAAGTTCATAATGAGAAATTGGTCAACTCGTGTTGGTCTTTTAACGCTGCTGGAAGGCCGCCGCCATGAATGACTTATCAAACTACTTTCTTTTCAAGAATTGTATTTTGACTTCTACCAGTGTAAGTTTCATAAGCACTAATAAAGATTTTATTTATTCCTAATAATTGCTATTTGGTTTCCCACAAAAGCCTCCCTTCCATGCCACATAAGGTCCGCTGCTCAGTTTTGGTCGTAGATTGATTGTTTGGATCTGACTAAAGAACTTATTGCAATATTTTCAATTTCAGATACACAAGGCTGGGGCGTATCACCGCGTGGCGCGGGTTATCTCTTCGGCTCTGACGTGGTCGCTCAGTTCAACGTCTCCAACGACATAGACATGATCTGCCGCGCGCACCAGCTCGTTATGGAGGGTTACAAATGGCATTTCAATGAGACAGTTCTCACAGTGTGGTCGGCGCCTAACTATTGCTACAGGTATGTCACTGAAGTGTGCTAAGATCTCTGAATCCACTTGGACAATCCGGCATTTGTATGTATGATTATTTGTATGACGACACGACATTGGTAGATCTAAGAAGATCTACACACAAGAAGATGAAGAAGATGTTCATTGTTTAAAGAAGTAGTAGAGCTCGTCCAGAGAAGAACTACCACCATATCTATTTCTGCCGCCAAGCAGTAATGCTTGCATTGGTGTTCCGGTTTGAAGTGTATGGATGCCAGTGGAATTACATGCTCATTGTCCAGCGACGGGAATCGAACCCACAATCTTCTGCGTCTCAGGCGGGCCTTCGCCCACTGCGCCGCAGAGGTCGTCATTATCAATTTTGTAAACAGATGCGGTAATGTAGCGGCCATCCTAGAACTGAATGAGAATCTTCAGCGCGAGTTCACGATATTCGAAGCGGCCCCGCAGGAGTCTCGCGGAGTGCCCTCCAAAAAACCCCAAGCGGATTACTTTTTATAATGTTACTTACATTTTAAGGAGACACGCGGCTAGTATTATGATTACGACTTTTAATCTAGTGACTAAAAGTTTTACAATGTGGAAGTTATTTAATGTGATTTTAAGACTGGTAAGTGTGTAGTGTTTACTTTTAGGTTAACGAGTTTTCGGCGCTTTTTGTAGATTGCGTGTGGTATTGAATAACCTGGGATAGAACTAGCTACAAGATCCTTAATACAGCAAAGAGACCAAGAAAAAAGTGTTAAACCACGAACGAAAAAACTAGAAAGTCCGCGTCGTTTAATGAAATCTTCTGTGAAGCACCAATTGCTATGTGTAAACAAACGTTCATTTTCAAATTGAGTGTCATCAAATCTTTTTTCTCTTAACGTTGTGTTAAACTAACTTACTGGGAGGCCTTGAGTTATCAATGTTACTGTCTTGATATTTTTTATTAGTGTTGCCTAGGATGCAGGCTACATATTTTGTGGTCAAAAAAAAGTTATTAAATATTTGTTTTTTTTTTTTATGTCTTCAAAATATTGAGTGTTAAATAATATGTCGCAGACTTATTGTTACACTTTAGAAACAAATCAATACCCACGTAATTAAAATATGAAGTGGCTCAGAACACCATATAGAATCATTATTTTATCCTCTATTCAATTAAGTAGTGTTTCTATGTGGAATTCGTAAACCTGAACAGACTTTTATTATGATCAATGGCTTAGTACAAACTTCAAAGTTCCCTAAGGTTTCAAGCCTACTTTGTTTTGTTGACTAACATTAATTAGTACATAGTATTTGATATAAAGATATTGTTGTACTTGATTCGAGTTCAAGATGGATTCATATTGTCAGGCTAATCAGAAGAATTTTGTAAAAAACAGTGATTTGAGTCACCTCGCAATTTTTTATTGATGCTCTTCATTAATCCCTCAAAATTAGCATTTTTAACTTAACATTAAATAGTTGTATGTTAGAGTCAATAAATCAATGTAAAGTAATGATGATAAACATTTCGAATATGTGATGAACAATGGATAGATTATAAGACGAAATTATTTGTAAAGTTGTGGAAATAGATGCAGACTGGATTCACAAAACATTGAAGTGTTATTTGATGGATATGATTAAATGTCATAATAATTTACCTAAATTATTAATAATGACTACCTAATTTACTATATCTCTTTAGTAATTTATTGTATAACCCTTACGTCGCAACACGTAGTTTGCTCATTATTAAGAAAATAAGGTGTGTTTTTTATGTCCTTGTCTGCATCTATTTCGTTTACATTATTTAATCAGTTTCTTGAAACATTTGACGACATTTGTCACTGAGCACTGCCGTTACTGAGTACCAATTAGGAATAACATTTGTAAGCAGGTAGAGAAATAAGAGATATATTATTGTTAACTAAGATTGGAGAGTAAATAATTATATGAGCTATATCTAGTGAATGTTGAATTTACCAAGTTATAGATTCAGTAGGTATGGCTGTAGTTAGTTACAAATCCAAGTATGTAGTTGTTTAGCTTACCCCCTTGCATTGTAATTTGTATTTGAGCTATTTTCTTACTATACTTAATAATTGTAGCTTCTCCAGCAAATTTAAAGAGGCAAAAATTTCCTAGGCTGTTTTAAAAGTAGGTAGAGTATCTTTCTATTGATGATCTGAGGTAAGATTTAGATCTTTCCACAGTTGAAAACTAAACGAAAACTGCGATCTCATTTCTGTGACATCTTCTGCATACCAATGTTAGAATCTGATTAGGTTTTGCTATAATTTGGTTGTTTGGAGCTAAAATAACCTCATCTATTTATTTTTACCTAAATAGTCATGTTTGGTTTTGATTTGACTCAAATGATATTCCACACTCTTTAAAAGAAATTTTGTATCTCAAATTCTTTTTAATTTTATGTACAAATAAAACAATGAAATGCCATTACAGATTTTTTATTCATGAGACAGAATCTTATCACTGAATTATAACTAAATTCAGGTACCATCATGAGACTTAAAATGTAAACCCAATTTGAATGTTTTTAAAATTATACATACATTACTTCAGAAATATATTTTGCTATGATAATGAGTTGCATAATTCAGGTAAAATATCACCACACTTTGTGGCCACTTTTATGTTCACAAGGTTGTCAGCTCTAGTTGGTCCTATGTTCAGAATAGCTATATCTTTTCCTTCTTCCTTTGCCTGAACTATTATCCTATAGCTGGAATAAACAGTGAGACTTGAACCCAGGACGAAAACAGCATCACTAGATGTCACTTGATTTCGGACTTGTTCAACTCTGTCTTTGGGTACATTGTCTCCGAAAAATATGATGTCTGGTTTGAGTGGGCCTTCACATTTAGGACATAGAGGCACTTTGAACTTATCAACTTGTTCCTGAAACAAAATATAGTCTTAGCAGGCATTTCCATGATATAATTGACAGGACAGGCAGTGGCCAGCTTTGACCATTGAAGTGTGTCTTGGCCTTTCAACTACCTCTAAATAAGGGTTGTCTAGCTCATGTGCCTCTCTCTTTTCGGCATTCAAACTCTAGTGGTTTATTATGTATGGGCAATATGAAATAACAACTGATACTACTTTCTTCCTGGATAAATACTGACATAGTAGTTACATCATGAGGAAAACAAAAAAAATAATGAAAAATTTAAGGCCATTGGTTAATTACAATAAAGCAGTGTGTGTTTGCACTTATAGTGCATACTACTATGCAAAACATGGCCATGTACACATCATATTTGGACTTGCCTCTAACTAACCCAAAGGTACTTTGTATCCGCACTAAGCATCTGCATACTGAGTATGGATCTGAGAATTTCCATCATAGGGATTACAGTTTGCATTTTTATTCTGACATTGATCTTATCAAACCAATAACTGATTGACTTTTAACTTACATCAGATAATTCTACATCTCCATCTGGTCTTATCATTGTAAAGTCATTCTCCATTTCTGGGTTCTTCCTTAGCAATTCTTTTTGAAGAGTATGCCTGTCTACTTCATATGGGCAGCTCAGACATTTAACAATGTAGCCAGTGCCGTGAAGCTCTATAACATTGCTGGAGCCAGCTTTGTGGTGCAACCGGTCAACATTCTGAGTGACAATTGAAGTAACTTTTCCTAACTGTAAATTGATTAAATAGATATTAGTTAAGAAATCACTTTCAACAAAATTGGTAGAGAATGTAGACAAGTTTATATTTACATTAGTTGTTGAAATATGACGATGTGATGAACATAAGCCCGCAAACCAAACATGAAAAGAAGAGGACCATTAGTATTTAAAATATCTTTAACCTTTGACTACTTTGACACATTATAGATGAAGGTGTTGGTGACCCTGACCAAACATCAACTAACTCTATTTGTAAGCCTTATCTACTGATTTTGCAGTGTCTTTTTGACACATAGGCCATCTTATTTACAGTTTACCAAAAAAAATATTAACATTAATGAGGTAGGTACAGCTTTTGGGGCCACACATCAAAACCTAAAGGTTAAAAGAAATTGATACAGTACCTTTTGAAGGTCGGTTATAGTAAAATGTGTGCTATTTGGTTCAATACTGCTAAATCTTGGCCAGCCTATAAAGTTTCTTGCCCAGTACCTTTGTCTCACTTTTGGATACTTCACAAACTCTTGGTATTGTATGGGCTTGTGATTACTACGCGCGTACAGACCAACATCTTCTGATCTGTAATCTGGGATTCCTGCAAAAGACGAAATATGTAAAATCAGCTAATTCCAAACCATTATTAGTTAACTTACCGAGTTGGGTCTTAAACCAGAGTTCATCAACACAATAACGGGTAGTGAAGTCCTAATGAAAGCTTTTTAGCGCATTTTCATAGGATCTGTCATCGTAATCAATGGTTACACTTGACCATTCGTCATTCCTCAGTCCGTTTATTTTGTTAGTGAACTCAAGGCTTACTTGGTTACCTAGTGGTTCATAACCATTTTATTTCATACCAACATACCGGATTCTGTAGAGATTCCAGCTCCTGTGAGCAAAAGTAATTTGTGGTGTTTATGTAAGAAATCTTTCAAAATTTGAAAATCTTTTGGATCAGGCGGTTTGTGTTTTGGAACACAAAATATGTGCCTTGAGGGTGATTTTACAGTAAAGGGTAGCACACGGACAAACATTTTGGAGATTGTTCACCTATTTTTCTATTAATTAAGGTTTTGTTTTAAATAATTACATCACATACTACACTCATAACATAAACAGCTAAAAAAAATAAGCTGTGCACTGAAACGTCATTTTTTTTAATCTGTGTAGGGCATATCCATCTAAGGACAATGACATATTCCTAGCACAGATTAAAAATGTTTTGCTTCTATCAAGAGTTAATCTAAGAGTATTATTTTAATTTACTGTAAAATCATTAGATTTTCAATAAGAATTTCACACATTACATTGAGTAACCAGTCTCTGAAGAATATTCTGTCTACGGCGAAACCTATTTTTGTTTGTAGATTATTTGAAAAAACTAATATTAACGAGAAATAGCACTGCCCGTAACAATATTGCTGATGGGTGGGTGATGTTATTTTTTTGTTTCTTGAACAATAAAATTATCAAGTTTACTATTGCTTTACATTATGTCTTTGCTGAAAATTAGATCAGCTCCTATTATATTAATAGAAGATGACGCCAACAAAAACATAATACCGCTACTTCTGGAACTAGTCCCATCTGAAAGAAGTGTCATCAATTTATTTTGTTACGAGCAACCTGCATTAGTTTGGAAAACTATTTTCCACAAATTAAACATTCAATGCTATGAAGAATTCGAGACAGACTCTTATAACCAATACACAAGCTCAAAATGCACAGTGATCGTAGATTCTGTGAATCAAATGGCACTTTGTTTAGGTTGGAACAAATGTCTAAAGTGCTTTCAGCGGTTCAGTCGGGACTCTAAAGTAGAAAAACTAATATTAGTTCTTCATACAGACTGTCTCCCACACAGTTCTAAGTTGCAGATACATTTAAACCACTTGGCAAACGCTATCATATCTTATGATACGAAAAACCCATGCAAAGTATCATTGAAGATCAAAAAGGGAAGTAAAGTGACAAATACTGAAGAATCTCTTTCATATGATATGAATACCTCAACTCTCAGGCTAACACCTATTATCAAACAGGTTAAAAAGGATGATGTGTCTGAGAGTAAGCCTTCACCAGGTAGCCTTACAACTTTTAAAATAGAAGTGGACCAATTAGAAAAAATGGAGAAATCTAAACTCAAGCTGCCATATATGAGTAAGATCCATGAAGGTGAAAGTAAAGTTTATTATGAACCAGATGCTGTTGATGACTGGGACGAGGAGGATCCTGATGAGGATTTGGATATATGAATAAAAAATTACTTCTCTGTCTGTTCTATTTTACTGCCAGTTTTTTGGTTACCTATATTATGATGCATTCAGTATATAACTTCAGTATATATTACTAGCTCGGAAAGTATCCTTAGAATGGTCATGAGCTGGCTTCGAACTAACCTCCTGACTCTGAACGTTTCAAAGACAAAATTTATCCCCTTTGCCTTCAAAATAGCCTCACAACCTTCCTCTTCATTTTCCATCTGTGCCCATGTTTGTCCAGACTCTGCTCTAGCTCCATGTAGCTGTTCTAATATTAAATGGGCATCTTCTTTGAAGTACCTTGGGGTCTATATCAACAGCACTATGACTTGGGAACCCCAAATAGAATCATCCATCTCAAAGGTCAGAAAACTGATATGTATTTAAGGCCCTAAGATCGGTCTTGGATTTTCATAGTTTGAAGACTGTTTATTTTGCACTAGCTCAATCAATACTATCCTACTGCATCACATCCTGGGGATGTGCAGTCAAGACCCGAATGCTACGACTTGAAAGAGCTCAGAGAGCCTTACTAAAAAGGAAGGGTTTTTTTGATAGCACTTTATGCTATCAAAAAAACCCTTCCTTTTTCCTACCTCTGATCTCTACTCACTATACCAAGTTCCGTCGGTTCGAAAACTCTACATCCTCCATTCTATCCTTCGCAAACACTCCCAACTTTCTTTTGACCCTGAGTTCGTGGAATCGAGACGAAGATCTGATAAGATTTGTGTGATCGAACGTCGTTGCACGGCCATGGCTGGCCGCCATTTCTATTTTAGCAGTTCGTCGCTGTACAATAGAGTAAACCAACAATTAAATTTATTTCCTCGCCCTCGCTACAAATACAAATTAAAATGTCTAGAACTTTAACATACGAAGATACTGAAAAACTTCTATTTTTTGCTGAATAGAAATCACGTGTATACACTCATACCCACACTTTACACACACACACTTCACACATACACACACATTCCACACAGCACCCTCTCACCCCGCACACTCACACCAATACATAACCGCCTACCTGCTTACTCGTTCATGTTTTTGTGGAACTTTGTAAGCTAGGTATACGGAGGAGGGCGTTGATGCTTGCGACACAGTATTGTTTTACTTCTGCGAGTATCATCGTTTCTTCACTTGTTATTTCAAGCACATGTTACTGTTCCAAATAAAAAATATTTTGATTTTGATTTTCGATAGCTCACAGCTTATCGCGCATGATATCTAGGTGAAATGTATGACAATGTGTTATTCCCAAATCACAGAAAACTACACCTAAGTATTCCAAATTTCATCCAAATTGGCCAATAAAACAAACTTCCATACTAATAATAATAATAAATATGAGCGCCCCATGCATCTGACGTGTCCAAATTGCTGAAATTTACATCTAAGAGGCAAGTACAATCAACCGCACATCAGTAGAAATTTGACCTTGAATGGTCACACGGAATAGTAATTCTCGATGTTCTCTTCCTAATTTAACACCACTGTATTCTTAGGTATCACCCTAGATAATAAGCTTTAATGTGGCCCTCACATTAATAACTTATCGAAGAGACTTAGTTCTGCGGCATACGCAGTCAAAAAGATCAGAGAGAAGTCTTTAAACAGACGTAGACACAGCTAGACTAGTTTACTTCAGCTACTTCCACAGCATTTTGTTGTACGGTATACTGCTATGGGGGAGTGCTGCAGATATAAATACCGTTTTTGTGCTGCAGAAGAGGGCTATTCGAGCATTTTATAATATGGGCCCCAGAGAATCACTTCCGTCAGAAGTTTAAAGAAATATATAATTATAATGATTTTCCTTGACTTTTCATGGCCAAATTTTATACTCTTTAAAATCGGACCTTAATTGATAGATAACGCCATGTAAGTTTGATTTCCGAATGTTTACTCCCTAATTCCTAGGTAGGAAGGTACATATTTGCGAAAGATAAGGAAAGTCCAAACAAACCCTTAGTTACAAAGACTTCACTTTTTATTTATTTTCTGTTCTGTTACAAATTTTGCGATTTTTTTAAATTTATTTGCCACGTAACTTATGAAATCATAGGTACAATATATTTCTACGAGTAATAAAGTAGAAATCCAATTATGTACGTGGAAGTTAATTTTATTAATGACACTGTAATTACATCACCATTTATTAAAATCAACTCTTAAATTATGTTTCATAATTAATTACTCGATCAGTGATTAATTTTCATAACCTAAAAAACTAGACAATCAATAAATGATAAATAATTCAACAGAGAATCAAAAATGAAAGCTCTATTGACACATATTATTACAAGTAAGAGTATCTTTTACTATGAATCAAATACAATTACTACGAAATGCGTATTATGTGTACGAGTAAGCAAGTACCGAGTTCAATTTAGAAATAATGCTAGTCGATACTATACGTTCACACTAGCCCGGAAACATTGAGATGAGAGAAAAAAAACACTAGCATTTTAAATACTGCGACTTAATCGAAGCGGCGGCGCCGCCAAACGAAGCCGCACTAAACAATAAGCTCAAACGATACATAATAAAGCTAACAAAAATATACGATAAAAATGATTTACAACCTCATAACCTAATAAACTTTTATGTTCATACAAATTTGGTTGCACATTTGGGACACAGGATGAAGATTAGCGGGCGTTTAGGACGATACATATACACACGGAGCTGGGGTAGGCAGAGGTGAGACGAGACTGATCGCGTAGCATTCATTCACTGACTCACACAGCGCGCGGCGTCAGAGACGTCACGGGCGTAGCGCGTCTGCCGTTATAACGACAGCGCTATAGATGTGTGGTTAGTCTCATGTGATCCTCGCGCCGTTTGTCTAACAACTGATGCACAAACGCAGTACGCAACATAACTCGAACTTCGAGCGCATTGCCAGCACCATTCAGTTCCTTGAATCAGTCAAATGCTTGTTATTACGTATAGCCAATATCATTAGGTTCATTCGAGATATAATACGTTTCAAGTGGCGAAATTAAGTGCGGCATAGTGACTCGCGCATTGCGTTTGGGAGTAACTTACGGCCAAATACTTAAACGCTACTCAAGATTTAAGTGGTGGAAAGAGATGGAGCTTTACAGATATGCGATCTGTAAAGATGTTATTTTCTTATGGTTATTATGTCGTGATAAAATGTTAAGTTGCATTTCAGTATTTGGCCGTTAGGCTCGTAATGATAAATCTAATCAACTCTGAGTGAGATCTTGAGTGCACATAAAATGGCGGTTATCCTTATACTGTCAAACGTTTCTGAAAACTGACATACAGATTTTGGTTTTATCAATGTCAAGTTGAATGGAATTTTTAATTATGGCTTGTATTGTATGGCCTGAGGAATGAAGTCATGTTTTTGTCAGCCATCCTATCGGCCTTTCGGAACAGCACCATCTCTGTGATTTTGAGGAACTATAAAATGACCATTGCAACAGATCAAAAGGGGAACATCACATTAATTGAAAACTTTAGTGAAAATCTATGCTTGAGTCTCGATTCCAAAGAGTTTAGTTATTCTCATAGACATGTCTTACGGACATTTAAGATATGTTAAAGGCTTTGCTTAAGCTCAGTGCAAGTCGGATGCAGAGTTGTATAGATTTAATTAAAACGAACCATAGTCAGAGTGAAGTGCTTGAGTTTTGTGACGATAAGGCGGTGATTCACATGCGACTGATACAGTTCAGATGCAGCACGAACGGGTCTCATTTCCCCCCTGCATTAGGGGTGGGTCTATTCTTTGAGCTCTTTGAGCTTCTCTTCCCTCGGCCGCGCGCCGCCGAATATCGAGGAGGCCTGGCTCGTGGAGGCCAGAGAGTTGACGGGGTCCGTCACTGTCCGCGGCGCTAGCTTCAACTTTGGACGGCCCGTCGTGTCTGGAAAATTATTATAGCTGTGTTGGTTACAGTGCAGAATGCCTTATTATAATGGCCAGTTCTCAAAATAGTAATTTTTACAAAATATGCATAATCCTTAAAATGTCCAGTAGTGTGTAAGCCATCTCAAAAAAGTATGATTTGTGTTAAACATTATGTGAGTTCTAGATCATTCATCATCAGCATCAGTGCCTTCACTATTGGTAAAAGCACTAGTTTCTTGGCTTTTACGGGAACCAACAGCGTCCCTCAAGGCACCCCCTGACCCTTGCCCGCTGAATACGGCCCACACTTATCAACGCCTTACTTGCAACTCAACTCACCAGGACGCGAGGGTGGCATGTCGTCGAAGTTGCGCCTCGGAGGTCCGCCGGGCCCAGGCGGTCCCCCGGGCCCTCCGGGTCCGCCACCGGGCCGACCGCCGCCAGCGCCAGCACCACCGCCACCGCCGCCGCCACCGCCGCCCCCGGAGCGCCCCATGCGGCCCCACTCGCCGGCACCGCGCGGCTCCTCGGAGGCACCGCGCGAGCCCCTTGACCCGTCACGTTCGCCCCATCGCTCGCCGCCCGCTCCCCGCTCGCGGTCGCGCTCTGAAATCCCACAGATTATAGATTGCTTGTTATAACGTAGATTGACAAGCAATCTATAATGCAAAATAGTGATTACTTGTCATTATCCTGATTATACAAAATATAAGGCAGAATAATTGTGACCTCCAGGCACAAATACCATTATTAAGAAGTTGAAGTTGAAAGTAGATAAAGATGGCTTGACATGATACAGACTATAGTTTTTTTTTTTAATACCACCATGTTGGCAATCAATTATATGACCCACCTGTTACTTCTGTTCACATATAACATAAATTACTAGTCCGAAATATAGATTGCTTATCATAGTGCAGAATATAGATTGCTAGTTATAATTCAATTTATAGTTTGTTTTTTATATTGTAGATTGCTTGTTATAATGTTGTTATCAAACTGCAGTCATACAGACATTATGGAAATACATATGTTTGTATTGATTTGCTACCGTTTCTTAGCTAATTAGAAACCTTACCGGTAAGGATTCAAATTAAAAATCGACTCGTAAAGTTTTGTTTTTGTACAATTTGATTACAAAATAACTTCTTTTAAATGGAAAGTTTCAGACTTTACACAATTTAATGATTTCACTGCCTGACTGGCCGCAGTGCAGCCATACATTGATATTCTGATATTAATTAGCACCCTAAATACCTCAGTGAGTTGATTGAATAATTGATTTAACAAACCAACACCATTAGTTAATAGCTTGGCAAAAAATATGAGACATTGTTTTAATAAATTAAAATGATTTGTTAATTAATCGCATAACACAGACACATTCTGTTAAAATGAATGAGATAAAGCTGATGGTGACAGTTATATAACATGTTACTTGGATTACTGTGATAAATGAACTTATTATGCGAAACTGGCAAGAGATTATAAGAATTTATAATAACCCAAAAATTCAACCTCGGCGGGACTTGAACCCTCGACCTCGTTTGGTACGGTTCTTAGTTAACACTTTAAAAAAACAAATAAAGGGGTTTTTTTATTGTCGTTTAAATTGCTCTTTGAAAATCTTGCAAGTTCTGCATAAACAACAAATATCCTGATTCTAAAACATTAAAAACATACGTATTTCGCTATAAATATTATGATCTATCAGTTTCATAACAGGATATTTGCATGTGGACTCAGATTGGTGTTTGCTGTAGATTTATATTTTTCTAAATATCCCTCTATAAAAATATTCTACATACCTAGCTTTAAAGTTGAAAAGCTTGCTTTACTGCTATTCTAATATATTAAAATTGTTTGAATAAAGCACACTTTTGGTGTAAAATACACTCATTAGAAGGTAAAGGAAAAGGTTCTTCAATAAAAGTTAATCCAGAGAGTTCTTACTAGGCAAAAGCTTCTTCAATCAAGATTGGCACAAAATGTGCTTACTAACTAGACTAAAGTCAAAGGCTTCTTTAATATTCGAATCCCATTTAGATGACGACCAATCCAAGTCCAAAGTAGGGATGTAACGATACTTGTTTTGCCGATAGGCGATTAAAAAAAACTGAACTGTTGACCCACGCGTATAAGTACATACTTCTATTATTATTATTTATGCTAAAATTGTAATATGGACTTGTTCCAGATATTATTATTATTATCAAGGTCTCGATCACATAAATTTCAAAACAGATATGCTACCCAAAAAGTTTGGCAATTATTTCTTAGAACACTAAAATAGAGATTGAAAGTGGATCGATAGTAGCCTGACGCAATATTATAGCAAGACTTTGTTGTGAAAGAATTACTAGAATTGGACTCTAGATTTTCATACTTAAATTGTCAAGACAGTGACCAAATTGACATCAGTATTGTTACATCCCTACTCCAAAGTATGAAGTGTTAGCACAGCGATGTTACCCTGTGTGAACCCTCCACCGGGCTGGCGAGGGCCTCCCGCGCGGCGCTCCTCGAAGTGGTCGTACATACCGCGGCCGCCACCGCCGCCGCCGCCGCCGCCACCGCCGTCGCGCCGGAACCCGCCAGCGCCACCGCCGCGCCCGCCATCCCGCCCGCCGCCACCATCGCGTCTAAATCCACCACCGCCTCCCCTAGTATTCAAAATTAATTACATGCTTACTTATTAAAATTTTAAGCAGTTCCTTAGCTAAACAGTGTCTTTATTATGTTGAAATTGAATTATGAAATTACACATAACAAAAAGAAACAATGCAGTACTATTATAAACGCGAAAGTTTGTAAGGATGTATGTATATTTGATATAGTGCAGGTTGTTCGCGGACAAGACGGGTAGACGACATGTTAAAAACTGTCCGGTCCGATATATAGGTCCGATTGGCGCAAGATCGAGGCGGATGGACCAAAAGAAGACAAGGGTATGCCCTGAATTGCTATGAAACAGGATGTACATGATGCGGCATTGTATACTAGCACTTCGCTAGCAAATATATATTTAACTGAACTTTCATTTTTATAATTATCTGTGTAGAAGTAGAAGTTACTACAGGACATATGCCTCCCATGATATGTGTCATGATGAACGGTCTTGGGCTACGTACATCCGCCGACTTCCCGCATAATACGTAAATACGTTTTTTTTTGTAAATACATACATAATACATAGAAAACACCCAGACCCGAGACAAATATTTGTTCCGCGGCGGGAATTGAACCCTCAACCTTCTGCGTCTCAGGCAGGCTTTCGTCCACTGCGCCACAGAGATCGTCAATCTAAATCTAAGTAGTGTTTCAGTATTTGACAGACATAAGTCAAAACCAGTAAGTACATTCACTTATAAAATTCACATGAAAATTCTTGTTCTTAGACAATGAATGATATACTTTGAGCAGGGGTGAGCTTACAACCTGTTACACGGAACATTAACTTCTATGCAATATGTGCCAAATGTGATGTTTGGGTTTATGTTGGGAGTTGCCTCCGACTACCCCATAGTAGGTATCTTCATGTATATGTTCATGTTGAGGTTGATGACTTCTGTGGCGCAGTGGGTGAAGGCCCGCAGAAGGTTGCGGGTTCGATTGGGGATCACTATTGTGGATGTGTTGTTTTCTTTTTTATTTATTCCATATAGTTGTTTTGGAATATAAAGTTATTGATCAGTGCAAGACTGTTGTTGGTAAAATAAGGCATTACCATACACTCCCCATACCTAAAAGGAGGCTTGGTACAAACACAAACCCTCCTTTTTTTATACAGCTAAAGTAGCAAACAAGCTTATGGCCCACCTTTTGGTAAGAGATTAAAAACCTGCTTGCAAAACTAGTGGTATCACTCGCACATTGCCAACCCTGAGATAAGTCTGATGTGCCTGTAGTTTCACTGGCACCCTTGGACAAGCTCTTCAAAAGGCGCTATACAACTCTCTAAAAATTTCACGATTTTCCTGCCTCAGTTACATACTTTATTATCTTATAAATAAGAAAACATTGGAAACTACCTGTCATTGCGTTTTTCTTCGGCGACATCAATTTTAATAAATTGTCCATCAACATTAATAGCCCCGTTCAGTTCAATCGCCTTGATCAAGTCGTCGAGACTCTCAAACTCGACATAGCAGAATCCTTTGAATTTGTCCGTTTCTCTGTCCATTACCAATCGCACATTTTTTATAGACAAATCCTGGAATCAAATAGAATGATTACTGTTAATAATGCTGGTTATTCTTTTCTTGTCCTTGATCTACAAGGTTGTGCAGACTACATTTGGACATTGGCATACAACTGTGGGGATCAGCCTGCAGATTTAATATTGCCATCATATAAAAAATATATGTTTCCAAGGAACTTGTCCAATGAACCTGAAAGCACACCCTAATCACTTAGCATCACAGGGACCCAAAGACGCTATGCAGACCTTATGTTAATATCATGGAACTCAATAGGCATGATACCTATAGAAAATTAGAAATGATCAGTGGACAATGGCTGATTACCTTCGCTTATAGAAATTGTTTTATTTCTTTTTAGTATAAGTTGATAGAATAAATAGTTCTTTCTAAAACAAATGCTCTAACAAGCTTATTAGAAGACTGATCACAAAATAACATTTAACTTTACTTTGATCCTTAAATACAACAAGAAGTAGTATAGGAAATTAAAAACAGAAAATATCTTCTAATATCATTGAGTGACTTACTGGCTGACCTTCAACACACAGTTATGTTTATATGTTCTGAAACTGTCAATTTCAAGGAAGTTTTTTTGTTTACAGGGGTGCTTTAGGATTTACTTTCCATTCGTAAAGATTGCAGCGGGAAAATCACGATTGTATGGAAGATTATCAAGGAAGTTGCATAATGTCGAGTGCACACCCTGCAGCTTCCACATGCATAATTATAAAATAGGATCACAAGCAGCACTCCTTATGTAAAAAAATAAATTTAACTTTTACAGTTTCTAGTTATTAGCAGACAAGATAGCCTTGAGGGTGTATTGTGAGTTTAAATATAGCTCAAGTATTGAAGTGGAATTTCACACAAAGTTTTAGGTCCCAAACTAATTTTTACTATTGTTTAAAACTAACTGATAATGGATGTACAATGTATGATGTAAAACCTGTGTTTAAACATCTCAAACTGAATCAAGCAAATATTTATGACATATACTATACAAAATTATAGGCTACTATATTCAGTTTAAGGGTAAATATGCGTTTCTTTACAGGGAATTTCTTCAAGGCGGTAATTAATTGACATCTTACTGGGAAAATTCTGTTGATATCGCCTTGAATGATTCCACCAGGCAAGTTTCCAACGTACGCCTTGTAGGGGGGTTCCGAGGGGAGCGGACGCCCGCCGGCCGTCCTACGCCCGCCACCACCGCCGAAATCCCTGGAACCAACATCACGATCATAACCATTTTATAACCTCCAAATTTTTTAACAAAATTTCACTTCTATCGTTTCTAATATAGCCCCATCTACACTACTGTGCCACTTATCGATCAAGAAATTAATTTATATTCCTATTCATGGCAAAAAATCCCGTTTTCATTCAGTGTTATCACCGTGCGAAAACATGAATATCCGTCACTAGCAACCACCGAATTTCACTACACCAGTAATATTTAGACGTAGAAACACTTGGCGCATATTTTTAATAACATTTAGATGCGATTGTGCGAGTATTTTAGATTAATTACCTGGAATTCACATCATCGTATCCACTGCGACCTGCCATGTTTGAAAACATGGATGACTGAAAGCGCGCACTTCATTCAATTTTTGGACTGGATGTGGCCGTGTTATTTTTATATAAGAAAATATTTTTTTAACAATCTTGTTGCGCGTGGCAGGCGTATAACCGGCTAAGACGCGAGAGGTGTGGGTTCGATTCCCTCTGCAGGACAAATATTTGCATGTTCTGCAGATATTTGTTTCGGGTCTCTACTATGCTACTATTCGTTGTTCCTGTCACCCACGATACAAGGAATCCCAATATGGAACTATGTATGAGACTGGCGACTGGTCGATATGGATCAGTTGAGCTATCTATAGATCGTTTGCAACGTTCTTTAGATAGCTAGCTGTTTCATCTGTATTTTTTGTATATACAAAAATACCTACTTGTACATAGTTGTGACTGTTGGATGCTAGTATTATAAATATGCTTTTTAATGCTTTTAAGTTTCCTTAGTCTTTTGTTAAGTTTAATTGATGGTACAATTATCAATAATAGACGATTATGCTACCTACAAAAGAAACAGCCAGTTGTTTCATCTTAAGAACATCTCAAACAATCTGTAGATAGCTCAACTGGTCCACATACATACATCACTGCCATGTCACCCAGAGGGAATTTGGTTGGAACGAACTGGCGTATATCTCTAAACTGATCATAATCCATTTTTTTTTTAAATCTTTTTGTGATTTCTTTTTAATAAATTATACCTATTCTATGGCCATAAGTTTCCAGGGGCCCCGCAATGCGTGATGAAATACAAGTCAGGTAACGTCAATTTTTTTTTCGATTCTTCTAATCTTTTGCCGGTATGCGTATTCCAGAATTTGTTGATCCATGTGCCGGCGTTTGTCAGAATGAATGTAGAAAAGAGCGCTGCAGGAACATGCCACAATTTCTTATTTTCAGAATATTTAGTTGTTTATGGTGTGTTTTATACAAAATACATATATTAATCGTAATATCATTTTGTTGGAATAGGTTGTTTCATAATAAACGATAAAATATATCAAATATATAAACGACGTGAAGCTAGAAATGTTAGAAATAATTTGTAACACAACATACAATACCGTCACTGTCAAAAAATATTGACGTTTTTCGTGAACGAAGTACGGCGCGGCGGAACGTAATTCCAAAATTCACCTAAATGTGGATTTCCATGTGGGGTTTTGTTATTAAGTCTAACTGATGTGAAATTATAATTCATAATGAAAGCTCCAACCATTTCAAGTGACCCTCCAACTGATCGCAAGCCGAACGCTTCTGTTTTGGATGCATTTGACTTACTAAAAGCGCTTAAAGATGATGGAAAACTTATCGGCGGTGCGAAAATTATCGCTCAGTTACAAAGCAATGAGGTTAGTTTTTTTTTTTAAATTTGACAATTTTGGGCAATTATTTGGCAAATCTTTACCTCGCAGTTAGTGCCGCATTCTAAGCATCAGTTCAAACGGTTGTTCTTTCATCAGGTGGAGAAAGATGTAAAGTATGTCCTGAAAAGGATAGTACGCAGTTTGGGCGCCAATGTTCCTGAGATGAGAACAGGGTACTTCGCTACCCTTGTAGCCCTGCTGAAAAAGTTCGATAGCGTTACTGTGACGCAGTTACTTGAACTAGTCAAGAAAGAGCTACATGCTAATGGATCTTCTAAAAGTGTGAGTAAATCATTCGACAACATTAGAGTGTAGCAATATCTCTCACCACATAATCGAGTTTAAGTTATATCACATCACCGAAGAGTGAAAAGTGATGAACTGCTGATATACATACATAGCATAGCTACATCCTACCACATAAAACCTACAGTGGTGCTTAAATATTCATTGAATGGTCTTTATCTGCTCAAGTGCAGTTACAACCCAATCTGAACATGAATAATAAATCCTGACAGCAACTGTTGTCCTAGTCAGTCCTAGGACCCAAGTAGCACTTGCCTAAGTGAATCAGATGGATCTGCACTGTGGAAGATCTTAACCTTGCAAAGGTTGGGGGGACACTACCATAATATGTGGTTTTCATAAGAGTTAAAAACTCTAGTTTTTTTCTAAGCCATCTCTACTGTTTACTCAACATGTCCTTTTGAGATATAGGCCTTTTCCAGTTCCTTTATGGTTTTCATTATAGTTAAGTGTCTTATTACACCTGTTTTAACAATCACAGTGTTCTTTTAGTTAATCGTTCAGGTAGATTAATCTTTATGAGGTTTAATTTTTGGGATATTATAAAATTTTAAACTAACAAATGTTCATCAAGAGACTAAAAAAACGAAACTAGGACCTTCAACTGGTATTTTCATCAGCCGTGCATTCTTAAATTACAGGAAGTAGGTGATGTAGCCCTTGGTCAGATACTGTTGTGCAGTGCCATATTCAGATCAGGAGCCATATTCAAAAGCAGCAGCGAGGAACAGATCCAAGTGTTCCAACTGTTACTGACTGCTACTAAAAAAAAGTCTTATCTAAGCAATGTGGCTTACCCTATACTGCTAGACTTTGCAATTAGTGTGAGTATATCTTCTTAAAATCCCTTTTTTCTAACAGTCACATTACCTACTTTTCAGCAGCTACATTTATCTGGGGGTTACCACGCGGGCGAAGCCAAGGGCAGTAGCTGGTGTTATAATTATATTAATTACAAACTCTTTTAAAATGTGTTATTTCTGACATCAATTCAAGTTTTAAGCTTATTTATCCAAATTTTTCAGTTGAATGAAGAGCAGTTCTCTGCAATTCTTTGGCCGACCATAAAGATGGAACTGAAGAAAGAAATCAAGGACCACACCCTGGACACACTGTTCTTTTTGATGGTTGTATCAGGGAAGTTTCCCAAGCAGGTGAAACTAAGGAAATTGATTGGAGTGGATGATGTACTTCATGAGGATAACATACATGATGTGTGTGAGAAAATATTGGTAAGCTGGTTGGGGATAATTAAAGATATGTAAGGTGCTTGAATCAAGCACCTATGGGGATTTTTTTTTTAATAGAGCTGATTTCCTTAAGCCATGAGGTTACTTACTTATTATCACTGTCTATTTTGCACAATGATTAATTTAATATACATATATGTGATCAAAGAAATCTAAAAAAAACAGCCAAGAAGTAGTCAGAGTCACCTCCAAACATTATATTTGGCACATGCTGAGCTTTTGCAAGTAGTTATTATTCCGCATTTCTGGCTGCAAGCCCTTTGCTGCTTTTTGGTTTCCTCATGATGTTTTCCTTCACTGCTGTGATTAAAAGTCATACAAAAATAATTTATTTTTGTATGTATTGAGATGACAAGCTCTCATCTAATCTCTTTTCAGACTGGCATAGACTTCAACTCAGTGGGCCACCCTATTTACAAAGAAATTGGCACCCGAATGGCAACCTCTCCACATTTGCAAGTGTTCTGGACCTCGGGCATCGACAGCCATCTTGTAAAGCACAACAGGAATCGGGAACTAGTAGCTATCACTCTACTGACCAATATCTTGAACAACTTAGATGAAAATACCGAGATCATACCTGAACTGATCAGCAAAAACTTCTTCAAGCTATTTATGGATTGGTTCAAAGGTCTCCAAACCGCCAGCAAGATTCGCAGCAAGCGAGATGATGAAGATGACAGCAAAATTATGATTAAAAAGCAAAAGGAACTGCTAAATACATTAACTAAAGCATTGAAAGGTGAGAAGGTGTCAAATGAAACCAGAGTTGCTGTTTTAACAAAACTGCTGATTGATCCTGGAGAGATAAACTTTACCGATATAACTGGTACGACAATTGTACGTTCTACGATAGCGGATTTGGAAAAGAGTGGCGTGAAAAAACTAGCAAAGATATTCAAAGGAATTCTGCTGAACACATCAGAGAAATCTGTTAAAGACACCACAAGGAAATGGTATAACAATGAGAGGGTAAAAGCAGCTGATCAGCTGTCATACTTAGTGAGTCATGAAGCGGTGAAAGATGATACAGATTTTAAGTTAACTTACATGAAGCTGCTGATGTGCTTTGGCTTCTTCAAGATCAGTGGTGATGAAAATATTGCAGTTTCCACTGAACTATCAGGTGTGTATAAAATAAAATAATTTAGCCCCAAATTAAGCCGAGCTTGTATTAAGTGACTGATAAACTACTTAAACAATTTTTTTGGTAAATACATACAAATTTATCACCCAGACCCGAGAAAAATATTTGCATATCATACAAACATTTGTCCCTTGGCGGGAATTGAATCGCAACCTTCTGCGACTCAGGCGATCCTTCGCCTACTGCGCCACAGAGGTCGTCGTCTCAACTGCTCGAATAGAATTGCTTCAACTTTAGCCTGTTTTATCAGATCATTCTCGTTCGCGTTTTTTCCGCAAAGTCTAAGTCAACCCCCGAGCATTATAAGAAAAAAATATAATTTATTTATTACAGCAAAAACAAAGTAGGTATCTGATGTAACATATTATGGTAGAACAAATCTTGCTTATTTTATGGATACAGGTTGTAATGCTGAGAACTTAGTATCTAGGAGTTATTTTCGACTTCCACATTAGGCTAGGCCTGAGAAGAATCCTGCAAAAGCCTCAGTTATTTTTATGTTATGTTATGTTCTTCAAGGCTTTTGAGAAGGTACAATAGTTAGTTAGTAGTATCTTAAAACCTATGTTAGTTTTGTCTAGACACTAGGTTTAAAGCAACAAAAACAATACATGAGTTAAGTGTTCCAACTAGGGTGATGGGCTTGCAAACTAGTAATGTGCTCAATTTAATGTTGGGACATGCCTCTGACTATAACCTACTTGGTATCCTTCTCTTGATCTTGGCATTAACTATGTATCTCAGGTGTCCATTGTGGGATATACAGTCATGAGCGTGTTTGTTTTTCTTTTTAAATTTGTACTTTCTCACCGTTTTTCACAATCTGTGTTTCTCATACCATTGTTTTTTTTTACAGGAGCTATAAAGCAGTGTTTCTACCGCTGCTTTACCTCAAGATTCTCCAATGTGGATAACTTAGTAACGGTTCTATCATCACTCAGCAGCTTTATAGTCAACATCTTGGAAAAAGAAGAAGTGAGAACAAAACTGGAAAAGCAATTCCCCAAAGAAAACATGGACTGCTGGGAAACGCTTATGGAAATATGCGGAAATATCGAAAAGGGTGAATCAAAGGCGAAAATCGACAAAGTATTTCTCATTCTCCTGTATCAACTAGGTTTGTTCTTATTCTCGGAACCAGCACATGTAAAAATCGCTACAAGTTCCATCATGGAACTTAAGAGTTGCTACGAACACTACAGAAAGGGTAAGAAGAAAAAACCTAAAGTAAATGAAGGCGACTTGACAGATGACCCAGAATGGATTGAAGTCCTTGTAGAGGTTCTACTGTCTATACTGTCTGCAGAATCGAGCGTCCTCCGATCAGTCGTGCAATGCGTGTTTAGGTTACTATGGGAGTACCTAACGCCGTCTTCGATTGGTCAGATCGTGTCAGTCTTAGATCCAGAAAGTGAGGACAACCCTCTTCAAGAAAGTGACTCAGAAGCTGAATCGGTTGACGAATCAGAAGCTGAGGAAAATGGCGTTGAGAAGAGTGAGAAAGATAGCGCGAGTGAGACAGAAGATCAGAGTGAAAAAGAAAATGGCGACGAGAAAAGCGATGACGACGATGATAGTGAAGATGATGATGACGTAGACATGAAAACACCGGATCAACTCAGATTGGCCGTACAAAAAGCCTTAGGCGCCGCTGTAGGCTCAGACACAGAAAGCATAGACGCAGACATGATCGACGAAGAAGAAGGCAAGAAACTCGACGATGCCTTAGCAGAGGCCTTCAAACAGTTCCAACAAGGAAAGGGCAAGAAAAACAAAAAGGAACGAAAAGACAAAAAGGCGCTATCCGATTTCAGAATCAGAGTCCTGGATTTGATAGATATTTATCTTGAAAAAGACCCGTCAATGGATATCTGCCTAGGCATGATTGCTCCTCTAACTAGGTGCTTAGAATTCTGCATACAGGACAACCAGTTTGCAGAGTTAGAGAATAGAGTAAGAAAGACTATAAAGTTGCTGACGAAAATCAGAAAGTTTACGACTACTGATGATGTGACGGTTGAAGTCTTGTGCGACTATTTGAAGGCAACCATCGACAAAGGCGGAAGGTCACACTTTCTGTACCAAGCTTTAGGTGACGTCATAACATTTTTCTCGACTTTTATCATCCATTGCTCACAAAAAATTCAAGTCAATGCTCCCAAATCCCCTAAGAAGGGAAAGGAATCTAAAATCACGTCTCCTCTTGTCGAAATCTTGAAAGAAGCATTACAAAATTGGTTCCAGAATAGGAGTTGCCTCCTTCCTATAATTTTCTTCCACAATGTGCTACAAACTGAATGGAAAAGTAATTTCGAACTTGTGCCTATTGTAATAGATAATGTTTTCAATAAAGATGTGAGGCAATTCCGGCGAAACGAAGGTCTAGAGTTGATAGCCGGTTTCTACCGCGCGCTGAAAAGAAACAAGCCCTCTGACAAAGAAATAGCTAAACTCGCGAAATTGGAAACCCAATTCGAGTCTATATTAAAGCAGGCATTGACAAAGGGTACGGAGTTTCAGGTAAAAAATAACTTCTTTGTGGTTCTTAAGAAGTTGATCAACACTATGAAACAGTTTCACGAAAGTTGCCATATTCAGTCCAGTGTAGATTTCAAGTCATTATTAGATTTCGTTGGAACAAATAAAGGTACTGTGATATCAAATAAGCCTCAGGTAACAGAAGCTAAAAATGATAAGGCTAAAATGCCTAAGAATAAGAAAAAGAAAAGAAAACTGGAGAAAATGAATGGACATGCAGAAACACAGCAAAAACGAACTAGAAAAGATTCAAGTCAAACTATGGACTTATAATAACCTGTGTTTGTAAATTAATTTTAAAATGTATGTAATAAAATTAATTTGTGCTACACATGCTTTGTTTCAATAACCTTTCTTTCAGGTACCCATTGTGGCACATGCCTTCCAATTTTTAATTATAGGGCATGACGGTTTCCCCACATTCATTTTTAGAGTGTAAATGCATTGTACACGATTGGGTACGAACCCAAGACCAGATCTGAACCCGTCCACTAGGACTAGGCCAACATGGTTATTATTAGTTATTCATCAATACCCCAAGCCATATAATTACCAGGGATGGTAACACATACTCAAGCCAAGGCTGAGAGAAAAGTAACCTGTGGCTGAGATCATATGTTTTATTTTTAGACAAAAGAGGTTTGACTTCAGGGGTAGTTTTTTTTCTTTTTTTTTGCAGAGTTGTCAAAAGCAAAGTCAAGTTATGGGATTAATTAAATAAAATTTGAACCTTAAATTTACTCAAAATAGGGCCACTATTGCTTTGAAGAGTTTTGACATGGCATGTCAATGACACATTTCATTTTGATACCAAACTTTTCCACAAGATGTCTATAGGCACATCCGCTTAGTATTGCCACTTTTGATGACATCTACTAAATAGATAGTATTATTATTCTAGATAAAGTAAATTATATTTAATAAGAAATTGGACGCGCTACCGACCGCCGCTGCAGTCGATGTATGGCGTTCCCTCCGCCCCTCCGTGCCCCGCCGTCCCCGCCACGGCCATCGTGTGTTGCTGCCGCCACCCCGCTGATCTGTCGCCGCGAGCTGATCTGCTGCCAAGGGGAGATTGTAGAACTGTGAACTCAGGCTTTTCCTAGGAACCGACCTGACGAATAGGGTTTCACTGAAGTGATGCGAAAGTGAAAGAAGCCCTCTAGCTGAAATCAGTCTCGGTAAGGAAGGCCTCCCCTCTGGCCACAATTAAAGCACGCGAAAAAATATTCTACTTATCACAGAAGTCTTAGTTTTGCTTCATTCTGTTTTGCTGAGTTGCGACTGTTGGTATGTATGTATATGTATCAATAATACATATATTCAAAATCAATAAGATAAAACAGAACATATTTCCAAACATAAGTATTTGTAAGGCTTGGACTCGGACAGGTTGGTTTGCGGTGTCTACACTAAGTGCGAGACTTGTGCTGTAGACTACGCGTTACCTTCGTATTTATATAAATAAGTATATATTTTTTTGTGTATATACATGTACTCACGAAACGTATTTTTCTCATTTTATCAAAATCAAATTAAAGAGAGCAAAATACTTATACCAATAATACCAAAGCAGTGACTGAAAGGTATATATTAGTAGTGTTGCGCATCATCAATATTATAGTTCCGCGATATGCCTGTGCCTACTTGAACTCAACTCAATTTGGTAGGTTTTTTATTGAGTCTGGTAACATTTACCTTTAACCGGAAGTAAGCAGTAACTCATATGTTTCACAACCTGCACAAACTTTAGCCAGCCATCTTTTGTGGGAAAAATCATTTGTTTCGTGTCATCGGAGTAAAATTCGCAATCACAATTAAATGTCAGAACAACAGTCTTCGCTTTTGTTAAAAAAGCAGTTAGCTGGTAAGTTTTCAAAGTGGTTAAAAATCGTTTGTGCCAGTCACTGATTTCGAGCGTCAGAGCCAGGCATCGTCTCCGAGCAATCATTGACCTCAGCGGGTCGAATTTTTAATATCTTTGTGATTTTCAAAGCCCTAGAATTATCTGGCCCATAATCTTGAAGGCGTGGTGATTATAATTGCAAGAAAACGCGTGCGGTAGCATAGAATAAAATCAATACATTTCGTCGCAGTGACAGACATTCGGTGCCAAAGAGACGATACACTATTCAGAAATAAAATTGTGTTGCGGGCTTCTGGCAAGGGCTTCTAACTCTTCAAACAAAAGGCTTTTGAGTGTATAATTTGATATAAATCTATAGAGGTAACCGAGAATGGAACTCTTGGTATTTCAGAACTGAACAAGAATCCAGTAGAAGGCTTTTCTGCTGGGCTGATCGACGACAATGACATATACCGATGGGAAGTCCTTATTATCGGGCCCCCAGACACGTTATAGTAAGTATTCAATTATAACTATTGGTTCCTTTCACATAGAAACTTGAGCAGACATCTACTATTTTTAAACCTAACCTCACATTTTATGGTATTTCTCCCAGCATCATAAATACTGCTGCATGTGGTGCATTCTTCGTTTGTAAACTATGTTTATTCTAAATATGTGTTCATAATCATATTAAACTTAAACATAGCAAGAAAAAAATATGTTTATGCAAATAACTATTTTGATTAGTTTGGATACAGAATTTGATTGTTTTTCTGTGTAGAAAAACAATCAAATTCTGTAAAACACTTAATACACACTAAGCTGTGTTATTGTTATGTCAGATATAAATAAATTATTGTTTAATTTAACTGCAACAATGTGCCAACTATAATGTTAAGACATGCCTCTGACTACTTGGTATCTCTGCAGACCTGAGGATATCAATCATGAGGATTAAATTCATAAGAATGTTTTCTCAACAGCATTATTATGCTTTACCTACAAATCCCCAAGAAAATTATATATATGGACTGACAGGAACCTTACAGAATCATGGAGATGATTTCTGTGTTCTTCATTGCCTCACATGTACTTTCTTAGAAATCAATGATCTGTGAAAGACTTTTTTAAAACAGTTTTGTATCATTTTCAGTGAGGGTGGGTTTTTCAAGGCACACTTACACTTTCCCAAAGAATATCCACTGAGGCCACCACGGATGAAGTTTGTTACTGAAATATGGCATCCAAATAGTGAGTAATGTTTCATTAATCTTTTTTGTAGTTGGAACATAAGTTTTTTAGAAACTTATTTTAAATACCAATAGTTTGTAACAATCTGAAATCTTGCAACTCCCTTAGTTAAAAAAAATGCCAGATTGTTCAAATAGATAAGGAGATTTTTGCTTGCTTCCCTCATTCAATCTAATAGGTTGGGGAAAAAGTTTCTTCGCATTTTTTAAGAAAATTCAAAACATTTTTTAATATAGTTTATTTACATTTAACTAAAGTATGTAGGTACCATTTTGTTCGATAACTTTTTGCCATTTTGTAGGCAGGGACATGATCCCATTGCTATAAAAACTTTGGGGCTTCTGTTCAAAATACCGCGACAAGTGGTTTTGGCAGTCTTCTCGTGATGTTAACCTGACACTGCCTAAAGAATTCTGAAGAGACCGAAACAGGTGGAAATCTGAAGGTGCAAGGTCAGGACTATACGGCGGATGCATTAACACATCCCAGCCAAACTCTCTTAATTTTTGCTGAGTGGCTAAAGATCCACTTTTCATCACCAGTTATCAGCTTCTTCAAAAATGGTTCGGTTTCATTACGTCGTAATAAAGAATCACAAATGAGAACACGGTTCATTAGGTTTCTTTCAGTGAGCTCGTGAGGTACCCAAATATCGAGCTTTTTTGTGTACCCAGTTTTTTTCAAATGCGCCAAAACTGTTTTGTGGTCAATTCCCAGTTCTTCAGCTACGTCGTAACTACTGATATGCCGATCTTGCTCCACTTTTTCAAAAATGGCATCCATTTTATCCGTAATAGGGCGACCAGAGCGACGTGCATCTTTGACATCAAAATTTCCGGATTGAAAACGCTTAAACCAAATTTGTGCTACTCTCACAGACACTGCACTAGGTCCATAAACATCGCAAATTTTTTTCGCGGCTTGCGTTGCATTTTTACCTTTTTTATAGTAAAATTTTAAAATGTATCGAATTTCTTCATTAGATTCACTCATCTTAACAGTACGAAAAACAAATAAAAATCACACATTTTCCTAATTTGAATTTGGAATTATCTTCTTTAAAATTTAAACTTTTAATGATACCAAAACCAGCCAGATACAAATAGTATAGCCAAAGATATTTTATTACAAGTTCATACATACAATAATGCGAAAAGACTTTTTCCCCAACCTAATATTATAATGGAGTCTGTCAGGATGGCATCATTCAGTATCATCAGAAATCATTATTTTGATGTAGAATCTTTTATTTGGTAGTTACAAATAAAAGGTTCTACAGAAAAATGATCTGATCAAACTGATCAAAGATTCTGAACACCAACAGTGCTCAGACAATTTCTATTGTCTCCATGATCAGCTCACTTGAAAGTCCAAAATATTGCAATGTCATCAGAACTTGCATTAAGTGTAAAATGTCAACTCCAATCTTTATGACAGGAACTAATTTAAAAGAGATGCATTAATGAATTAAGTTTTCAATGACACTCAAGGGTTTGAGTCTCTATGAAAAAATGATAAATTTCGCAACTTTACTGAAAAAGAATAAATCTACAATTCTGATGATTTTATGTTTATTATACAAACATAAAAATACCTAGGTATTATTTTGTAGGTTTAATTTTTGTCTCTACTACTCAAATAAATATAGTTTCGAGATAAAGATCGAGGAAAACTACTTATGTCATCCCTCTCCCAAAACTACAAATCTCACTAATGTTTCCCAATATCAACCAATTTTCTTTTTTTTTCCAGCATCATTTAACCCCAAACCAAGCAGAGCTTGTGTTATGGGAACCACCTAACTAACTACTTTTTTTTTTTTTAAATACCTACATACATTTTATGCATAGGTAACATTGGTAACAAGTTTATTAACACTTTTATGCTGATGAGAAATCTAATGGAATAAACTAAATCAACTCTGAACTAAACAACATCAATACAGGGCTAAAACTTTTGGTCTTCTGGCCCCTTCCAAATCTTAGGCGACAATAGTCCGTGGTACATACCACAATGTCTGTTTCAGGCTAATGGTCAAATCCTGATACACTATTCCAGATTTAGGTAGAGTTGGAAAAAGCTGGTGCTAAGCATTGTATAAAGCTGTAATTTTCTGATTCAACATTTAAGAGTGATTCCGTATTTAGCGGTAATCTAACTAACCTGTTGCCAACCTGTTGCTGAGTGGCTGACCTAATTTAAAAAAAAACTTTCATATTGCTTGACAAGAGGTTATCTTGTCAAGCAATATGAAAGTTTTTTGTTACCTTTGATTAACTAATTATAACCTTCAGAAACCGGGTGTTAAGTGTAATATTCTGATTTCAGTTGAAAAAAATGGCGACGTTTGCATATCAATACTCCATGAGCCAGGCGATGACAAGTGGGGCTATGAAAAGGCCTCAGAGCGGTGGTTGCCGGTGCACACGGTAGAGACCATACTCATCAGCGTGATATCCATGTTGGCCGATCCTAATGACGAGAGCCCTGCTAATGTTGATGCTGCGGTAAGCTGATGCTCACATTACCTTAAAAACCATAGAATTTTATTCAATTAAATAACTTAAGAATATAGACAAAAAAATGGAGCCAAGGCCTGGCCGGTGGGGGGCGTCCACCGGTGATTTATATCAACTACATTGCTAATACCGTGTACGGAGGACGTAACTGGATCAAACTGGCATAAGATCGGGACGAAAGGCATAAACATGAGAGGCCTAAGCCCAGCAGTGATAAGAGTGTGTCCAGCGTGCCTCCAAAAATATTTTATCTTAATAGTCGCTATTAAGGTATGATTCGGATCACGACCATAGACTCTAGTTTGTCTAGTTTGCTGCGTGGCTGCAGTTTGCACTGCAGCCACGGTATAACTACACACTGTTTATTCCATAGAAAGTTGCCGTTTAATAAACAGTTTTACGCAACTTGCGGTCTGCGTCGCCGCCTTTGGAATCGTACCATGGCATAAATACTTGCATTGTCGTGTTTCAGATTATTAGGAGAGATATTAGGCGTTATTAGGAGGCGTTATCAGAGTTATAAGGCGTAAATTTGCCAAAATCCATTCTGGAAAATTCTATAGACAAGCTTATAGCAATATTGATAGCTTGATCTGTTAATTTCTAATTTAACACTGAAAACGAAGTTATTAGTTCTGACAAAGATCACTCGATAAGAATCGTCCATAAAGTTTTTTTATTTGTCCGTAACATCACCAGTCAATACATGACTTGTATCACCGGCGCTTATTGACCCGGCTACAAGTTAGTGTTGAGAAAGGATTTTTTTTTAAAGAATTAATATGTTTGTTCTGTGATCTCCATGCTTTCTTCTGATTATTAGTTTTAAAGTAGTAATGGTTTTAGCTGTGTAGAGTTGGAATCATCAGATATTTTTATATGTCAGTACTTAGCACCTAATGATCACTCATGTCCCTATGGATGAGTCATTAATCATGAATAGTTTATTGGGACTCCTTGTTTTATCCTAATTAATAAGTGTATAGTTTATGTATGATCATTTGAAACAGACCCATTTACTTACCTACATTAATAAATACAATAACTTCAGATACATTTTAGAATATAATTACGTACTTTACTATTCTCCTGCTGACGTTTCGTTGATCGTATAAATTAGATTATATGGTATAGAATATAATAACATTCTAAAATGATACCAAACCACGATAATTTTAATTCCATAACATCAGATGTATTACTTTTCATGCAGCACAAACTAACAAACCCATGGACAATGTCAGTGAAATAAATAACGTATGTGATTCACGGAATAACTGTTATGTAAAAATAACTTGTTCACCGGTGAACAAGTAAAGATTTTAATAAACATTCCAAGGGTCGGTATGTTCGTGAAAACTAATGGATTGTCGTTTCTTCGTTTCATGTTACATAGTTTGCGTAGTGTGTTGCATCACTAATATTATCATTTCATGTTTGCATTCACAGAAAGAATGGAGAGAGCGATACTCGGATTTCAAAAAGAAAGTTGCCAGATGTGTTAGGAAAAGTCAAGAAGATTGCTTTTAGGAGTGGCGGGAGAGTTAGATCAGATGACGATAAACAGAAGGGCCAGCTGACACCACACCCAGTACCAAACACTTCAGAGATCTCGCTCGAGGATCTTTCGCAGCGCGTACTATCTCACGCCTTCGCATCGCACACGTCACTGCATTTGTGTACTGCTCACCATAAACAGCCGGTAGATGTCGCGCCGCCCCACAAAATTTCATGACAAATGAATGGTCTTGAGCCACCTCCATGCACTGACCTCTGGTGACAATGTCATTGGTCCTATTAGTGGAGGCTGTCCTTCAGTGTGTCTTTGTGTGCTCATTATGTTTCTTTTTACAGAAACAGTGGAGAGAATCATATTCGGAGTTTAAAAGCAAAGTACAGAAGTGTGTGAGAAAGAGCCAAGAGGAGTGTTCCTAATATTAGAGTGCCCTCTTTTGTTCAGTGAGTGTTCGGTGGTGTTAGTTAATTGTGAGCTCCGGCTTGAAGCGGCCCCTCGGCCCAGAGACACTATTGAAATTGATTTAAATAAATACTATTGTAATTAAAATGGTATCGCTGCCGTATTTTATAAAATAGAATTCAGTCTGTCATCTTTTTTAAGATAATATGTTAGCTAGCTATTGTTATAATATTGAAATGTGTATGGTAATTTTTATAGAAAAACAAATCTGCATTTTGTTCTTTTTTACTTCCTTGTATGATTAATTGTTTGATCTCTGTATAGTAGAAACCAAATCTGGAGTAGGTTGAACAACATAAATTATTTATTGTATCCACCAGGCGTTTGTGAAAACATGAAAGCCAATAAAAACTAACAAAAACCATAAAAAAATTGTAAAAGCAGGTTGCAAATTGAAAGTTAACGAAAAACTTAAATATTTGTTTACATTGAAATAGTGGAAACACTCCGCATGTCCATGTTAATTCTAGTGCTAATTATTGTAATAGTAAATTTAATTATAATTTTTGCTGAATAAACACTGTTTTTGTAACTTATGATTGTGTCGATTCTCCACCTTGCTCTTGAAATTGCAATAAAGCTATAGTTAAAAAAATTAAATCCACTAGGCTTGATGTCAGTTTATATTAAAATTGTATTTCAAAATATATACATCATTTTTTAAGGAATCTATCATTAACCTAATAATTTTCTTGTGTTATATTATTCTCAATAATCTTAAACTAAAAGAAGAAATTATATGTTACCATCAAATTGATAATAAATAGGTATTATAATAATGTTAGATTTGTAGATGATGTATTTGAAACCCCTGTTTTGCTAAATCCATTGAACATTGATTTATGACATGTGTTAAATAATTTTACCTACCTTATGTATATTTTTTGCTATAAAATCATAATGCAGTGAAACTATATTTTATTTATTTTCAAACCCTCTTAGGTAGTATTGAATTAGCAGGTTTTGTAAATTGGCTTGCATTATATTTATTTATATTATAAAATTACTGAAGTCAGAAAAAAAGTTTGACATTGAAAATTGTTTATTAACTTTACAATGATTTTATCTAATTCTAATTCAGTCACTATCTGAATTCTCTGCTAAGACTACACCATGAATACTTCTTGGATCATAAGTGCTTTCAAAACACCTTTTGAACACAGATTTAACCATAGTTCTAGATGTAGGTGACCCAGGAATGTTTTCACAGTCCATTGCTTCCAAATGATCATTGCTTTTAACTGTACCATTTAATTCAATACCATTTCCATTAGGATTTCTAATAGAAACATTGTCTTCTGGTATATCAATTAAGTTGAATAAGTGAGAATCTTCATCTAAACATTTTAATATTTCTGCATCTGGCTCAATCAAATGAGGTTTCTTTTTTGCTGATTCCATTTTACTTCTACTTGTATCTTTCCTCTTGTTTCTTTCGGCTATTGTGTTCTGTGTGGAGGAGGCTTGAGTTCCACTGTCTGGTTTGGAGGTAGCCAGGACAAAGTGTGCTTCAAATGTAGCTCCATTGTGTACTATAAATACAGCAGGTTTTCCAGTGGTCTCAAAATGAAGTTGCAATGGTAAGTTCAAAGTTTCAGCAAAGGCTAACAGTGCTTTAAACTCTTTTAGGGTAAATGTGATGGTTGTATCAACTCCGATAGTGTAGCTGTCAAATTCTAAGGGCTTCAGGCTGATTTGTGTTCGTATGATCTTGGAAAGGTCAACATTGCTGTCAATGTAGTTTCGTAGTAACATGGATTGTGATGTGGCTTCTAGTGTAACTTGGTCATCTGAGCTTTGGAAGTTGCCGAGAGCTTCTGTGAGTATTCTTTGGGGAGATGTTATTCTGAAACATTAGATGAAGTTAGATCAAGGTTTTGTTTTTTAAAAGATAAAATAGGAGGGCATTGTTACCTGTTTGGAACTAAATCTTTTGTGTACACTGCTTGCATTGCTTTACAGTCGAGAATTGATACATAATGTGTCTTTACTATGCCATGTTTGCATTTCATCTGGAAAATTAATTTACAACTTTCTGGGTCCAGTTTTATCTCTAAATTCTCAACTTGTTTGTCCATGTGTGCAGGCGATTTGAAAGTGTTCAGAGCTGATTTCATTGAGATTTTACATTTGAGGCCTTCATTGTCTTCAGTGGAATAATAGTTATAGTTGAAGTAGGAAAAGAAGTTCTTATTGAACTTGACCATGGCATAAGCCGACTCCGCGGCATTCAAGGTCCTTAGCAGTATACAGTCCGGCAACGATTCTAGATAAAGCTCATCACCAAACCTGGCCAGAGCGTGGACAGTCCTTCCTAAAACTAAAACAGAATTAAAATAGGTAGATAATAAAGTGGATAACGGTCAAACTAGCAATGTTAGACACAATAACTACACACACCTTTCACATTAGGTCCAGGTACATGGCATTTCATGTTTTGGGGCTTTATGCAGTCCCAAAATGAAATTAATGCGATTTATTTATCCACGAACAAAACAAGATTTTATGCTCAAATCCTCCGCTCACATAGTATAGACTAACGACATGACATGTGTGTTTGACATTGCCATGACAGCTGTCCGTCTGACTGCTTTGCACCATTATCGTTTCTTCCGTTCAGACGCAGGGGTTGTTAATTCCTCTATGAAAGCTACATGTACATTTGATTCAGTTTCACTATATTCTTGATTAACTGTGTTAATGCCTAGTCCCCACTGCCTCTACTGCTGCTCACTGCGCAGTGATGGTCTCATAAATCTCTATTTATTACGGTTTGGGCGGACTACTTTGGAATAAAAGAAATTGTGGATTTTCTGTGGTCAGTCCCATACAGAAACCTAATAGAGTATTATAATATCTTTGGAGGAACTAACCACTACGTTTAGTCTGTCTGACCCACAGACTACTAGGATAGGCTAACGATCTGAGGTCCAGTCAATCACCACAGATTAAATTTTTTGCTCTTGCAGTCGCCTAGCGCGCTTTGCGCCAACAGATCGCGTGTCGCATCGCTTGGCGATACACACACGGACTCTACTACTGGCAGAGTAGTCTACTTAGATTCATTGAACTCTAGTGTTCTAAGGACGGACTCAAAATAATATAAGAGAAAGTGCGACTGCTTGCACTTGTGCTGTGTGCTAGATTTTAGTAATTTGACTTATTTCCACTCAAATATTTTTTAGGTATTCCAAGGAATTACAACATCCAACAATGGATCCTAATGGTAAGTGAGCTGATAATTGTATGTTTGTAAAATAATTATAACTTAATCGCATCGAGTTTTATAGTTATGTATCCTCACTCAAATAAAATCTACCACTAACAGGTAGCTAGTTCTTATATACAATTATGATGTATACCAACATGAGTATACAAGTTGTCCTACCAGTATAAAGTACATACGCAAAGTAGATAGGTAGGTTTATTAAGAACATCTATGATGGTCTCTGCAAATAGCGGATAGAATTCAGTTTATTTTCGTAAGTAGCGTAAGTCTATGAACTTTTGTAGGTTTGTATTAGTTAATGATAGTGTTTAGTTTTGTTTGTGGTAATCGTAAGTAGAAAGTAGCTAAGTACGGTAAGGTACTTTAGTTCGTTACGTAATAAGGATATTTTGGATAGGTATTTATAAATTTTAGCTCTTGACTTAATTACTTGAAAAAACAAGGAAGGTGCTATCGAGTAAATAACTTTCTCTTCAATTAAAACTACACTAGTATGTACTTAAAGTATTATAATATCTGTAACTATACGTAACCATTAAGAGTTCTCGTCTATCTCTACATAACTACACACATCAAAAAAGTTTGCTATCATTTTGAAAACTTACATACCACCCTTTTTTTTGTATTGAAATATTATTAAAAAATATGTAGCGAATTGTTACTAGAATAAAAACAAACCATTTTATTTATGCATTAATTTAATCGAAATGAATCAATTCGTATAGAAGAGCGAGAGCGAAAAGAAAAAGGTAAATAGGTACTTATTTCAACTTTTAATAATGATCACAAACTTTTTTTGTTGAGTGTCGTGTGTACCTTTATAATACCTGTCATTAAAGGTTTACAAGAGGCATCATTAGGGTAGATTACCTTTCTACTTAAATAGAGGTACTTACTTTATTAGCCCAAAAATACTAACTCAACAAGACAATAACAAACTAGGGAAAATCTTCATAAAACACGTTCTTCTTCACTTCTGGTATGAGGATAGTCACTTTGCATCAAATATTGTCTTAGACAAGTACTTATAATGTTGTACGGTGAAGTTAAAAGATCGGTCGGACTTGCACACCTAAGGTGTTTATCAATGTCACATGACATTGATAGTCCGCTGAGGACTAGAAAAGCTGTTCTTCATGAAATACTTCTTGAAATTCTGCTCGTTCTTCAAGAACTCAAAGTTCTCGACGGTAGCGTTGGACACATGCCAGGCTACTATCAGCCGGCAGGCGCCATCGGCTTCTGCGCAGTATTCCAGAGGTAGCGCGGTGCTCAGGCTGCGGTGAGGGTAGTATGAATATTCGGAGAGAACTCGAACGCCGCATTGGAGCTGGTTGTCTTCTAAGCTTCTTATTATTCCTGGAAGGTTCAAAAAAAAATAAACACCCAATAGTCATATGCAAGTACTGACCCCACTCTACGAGTAGGAATCCCTGTGTCGTGGATATCAGGAACTACAAGTATTAAAATATACCCAGACCTGGAACAAATATCTGCAAAACATGTCAACATATGTACCGCAGCGGGAATCGAACCCGCACCTCTTGCGTCATCATTATGGTAATGTAGACAGATTAAACTCTCTCTAAATCAAAAATTATTGGGTCTTCGGCACAGTAAAGCTATATTTTTAAATGACACCATTGATTGGCGTCGATGCTGTTGTACATCAACTAAACTTAATTTAAAATGTCGCTCTCTTTTGTTAGAAAATAAAGTGCAAGCAACAATTTTAGTGCTGTCAAATTAGTGAGATTTATGTTTTCCAAAAAGTTTAGTCGTGATTTCAAAACATGCTGATTATAAACACGAAGAAGAGCAACACGTAAACTAAATTGATATGAGTAAAATTCTTGCCATCTCTTTCTTGCATGCACTATCAGTAAAAGAGAGCGACAGGTTTAGTTGGTGTACTAGACTAGAGAATCGGCGCTAATGTATAGATGCGCAATATCGGTACCTAAGTACTAAGTACTTACATATTTATTTACATGTATACTCATTAGTTAGCTCTAAGAGATCTGAGAGTACTGGGGATCGAAACAAAAATACTAGTTACCTTTTCAACGATTAACTAAGATTATTACCTACGTAGGTAATTACCTAACTAAAATAAGCGTCAAAGATAATATACCTAAATATTTATCAAATAGCATGGTAGGTATTTATTACATTTGCAATAACATCAATTTATGACGATACCTACATTAGTTTATTTCTTAGTTATTATGAGAAGTTGTATTACATTCGTCTTGATACGCTCGATACGTAATTAACCATTTTGACACATAATAAGTCATTTTTATCATAGGTATTTATGAATATATGTATATAAAACTGTTCCGTTACTGATTGGCGGATCAACGCACAGCCTAACCCATAAGGCTGTGCGTCCATAATGTCCTAGAAGCATGCAACTTGGAGGGTATATTCCTTTTGTGATGTAGGGGTGCACTAAGAAAGGAATTTGGAAAATTCTTCCCCTAAGGCGGTGAAAAGGGCTGAACAACTTTTTACAAAAAAACTGAATACGTATCAGGGTATTCAAAAAAAGCAAAAAAGCCCTTAAGGGTGCAAGGCGTGCAATTATTTTTTATGCACCTACCCACGCGAGTAAAACCGCGGGCATCGGCTAGTCTTAAATAGGAGCTTTCTAGAAAGCTCCTACTCAATCAACTTCTACTCAATCAAATATGGCCTCACTGCTAAAATGGAGCTGACGCGCTCGTGTTTTACCTAGCAGTATCTCGCCTAAGTAAATATAATATTAGGATCTTCCTGGACAAAGTTAGTCAGTCATCTTTTATGTTGATTAGAGCAGAGAATACTTTTATGCGTAGGTATAGTTTTGTCCAGTACAAAGTTACACTTACCAGCATATAGGTGTTGTTTGGTAGAATATACTTTGCTTACCATTGCTACAAGTATCGTTTATAAGTCGCCTTGGCACGCTCATGTACTGCTCCAGAGTAGTGTTAAAAGAACTTTTAAGACAGAGGTAGTCATCCTCTGTGTAAAGAAGTCTTCGTTGCGTGGGGATCGTCTCGTACTTGATAACGGAGTTGAACACGCAAGGGTCCTGTCTTGTTGGCACCTAATAACATAAAAAAGTCGTGCTGAAAATGTTTAATGTCGGATTGTAAATTGCCTCAAATGGTCTCGAGCCGCCTCCCTCCACCGATTTTACTATAATTTTAGATTTAGGGCATTTGTCATTCTCAAAATCGCTGTTTTACATTCTTTAAAATAAACCTTGTCACTGATTGTGTCAGCGGTAGATAAGATGCATTTTAATATTTTTTTTTTAATGCGTAGGGCTACAAGGGTGAATAAAATGGGGGATGTAAATTCGTATTGGACTTTTTATCGATTTCCAGTTATTTGAAGTCGGTTTGAATCTTATCCTGTTTTATTTCTGTGAAGAATTTCTAATGAGGTTTCACCTAATGAGGTGTACACTAGGTAGTCCTATTGTCTATTGTCAGTGGTAACTTATCGTGCTCTGGTAGGAAAAAAAAATAAAAATCCCAGTTCCCTACCAGTCTAGTAGGAATATGTGGAACAGGTGGAACCAACGACTTCACAGTCAGTTTTCCAGTGGGTAAATTAAAAAAAAAATGCAAAATATTTTATTTCCACATACGAAAGACATCAACGCGCTCGATTTTTTTTATTCAAGTCTGTCTTAGTACTTATTTAGTGGTAAGTATTTTAGTAACGGTTTTTTCCTGAAAGTAAATCTCTAGGTCAGAGATAAGGGCACACACTTAGGTTAGGTACCTACTTTTTCGTGTAAAATAAAAGCTATAAATTAATTATTAAAATCTAGATAGTTAAAGAATAGATGTTTGTTGCGGATAATCTCTGCAATGTAATGACTGAACGTATTTAGATGAAATTTAGAATCAATATTGTGTATAAACACACAAACGATTTTTTATCTCGATCGAATCATCATTACCTCTTGTCCAATACATCTTGGTGCAGAGAACAAACCATCAAAAAGGTTCGCAGAGGCTACAGCGGACGGGGTTTGTATGATACCCGTGCACAGAGTCCACATACCCTCTCGAATGAGATACGACCGGGCACTCTGGCCGATAGTTGTCACTGTCACGGTTGTTACACCTGATCTGAAATCGTAGAACATGTTAGCAATAACATAAATCTGGGTGGCACAAGACTGTTCCAGAAGAGCCAGGATGCGCACGCGAACTGACGATGACTGGGTGTTACCAGCTAATCTGATTGGATAGATATTAGCTACTTCTTCTTCGTCGTTTCATTGATTATTGATTGGTGCACTTTGCGTTAAGTCAGGGATCTAACTAGATTGATCTATGGAGCCTCTCTTCATTTGAAAGCAGTTTCAATTAATCATAATTTAATTGAATGATCGGAATTCCGTTTATGATGTTCACTCCTTTCTAATTAGAAAGTAATGAACATCATAAATATTCTTGTTCGCCTTTAGAAAGAACCTATGTACTTTTAATAACTTACAATGATACCCATAAAATTGATCCAAAATGCAGGGCACACGCATGACATTTAACTGCAATTCAACTTTCAAGACGTAAAAAGGTCACTTCCTCACGGCTTTGTGGGTAAATGTCATCTTACCTTCCATTCGTAATCGCTTCCTTCAGCGTTGTCTCTTTTAAAGACAGCTCCAGTATTTGTGCTCTGAGTGTTTCCGCAAGCACCTTGGCGTTTTCCAAAGTGTTTTCTAGCTTCAATTTCAGACCGACAGTCGACTGTTCGTCGGCGCGAGGCCTGTAATATGGTACCTCGGTTTCGGGAGAGTCGTGGTAGACGGGCACCATCTTTTGATATTCATCTTCGAATTGCTTCAAATTGACGGCGCTATTTCTTCGGGACTGAAGGTCGTCTCTGAAAGTTACGTAAAACAATCATCATGTCAGCTTTATCAGAGGACAGAGGTACTTGAGCATAGATCATATACAGATTCTATGATTTAATGTCCTATTGGCTACAATACAAAACGTTGACATAGAAATATAATTGGTTATGATACCGAAACGGAAAATGTGAATCGACATATTATATCGCATACGCATACAATGAACGAATTGTGTTTTCTGTACGAGATCGTATGTAGGTACCTAAACTGAAAGAGTAGATATTGTATTCAAATACGAGGGGTAGTAGGTAATATATTTTATTTTCTCTCACAAAGGTATCTTAAAGTAAGTATAGATCTTTAAATATTTGATGTGAAAAACGAATGAAAAGAAATTATGAAAAGTAGTATATGTATCTAAGAAAGTACTTTTTTGCAGAAAAATCCATTATCTGTAGATATTACTTACCATAACCAATGCTACTAAACTGGTTGTACAGACTTACTAGTGTTAATGTTATAAAAAAACTTACCTAATAAACCATTAATTTTACTAAAAGTAAGTTCATGCTATATTTACCTACCTGGAAATAAATAGAGCGGTAATACAACCGAATTCTTTGAAAAAATTGTCCATACATAACCTAATTCTCAAACACAGTATTTCAACTCATGAACACGATTTTTTGAGAGGCAGGTTTACCAATCCTTCTTTGTGCGGACTTGTCACGGTTTATGTCGGACCCTCGCTAGTGGACATAATCTACACCGACTACTCCGAATTTTATGATCGACTCACTTCTACTTGAGAAGCTTCAGAGAATAGGTATTAGGGGTAATCTGTTTAGATGGTTTTCGTCCTATATCCACAACCGGTGCCAGACTGTGTTCTAGGTGCTTATTCTTGATGTCCTATGAGCATACTTTCGGGTGTTAGTTATCAGTTAGATCCACTGCTTTTTAAAATTTTTGTTTATGATATTTCTTCTTGCTTTATTTATTCTAAAATATTACTTTACGCTGACGATATGAAAATTATATATTGTGAACTATAGGTACAAATTAGATCCAAATGTTTCCAAGTTATGTTAACTTACAAAACTGGCATATAATTACACATTTTATAACGTACCACTATATTTAGTGGTACGTTATAAAATGGGGTAAATATCCCGCTTTTTATTAAATTTGAATTGGCCTTATATTATGTAACATTTATAGTTGTATAATATTGAGTTAATTACTTATCCTGTAAGCTAACTATAAGTTTATCTAATATAAAAAAAAAGAATAGGGCATTCTCCTGTATACAGATAAGTACCTATGCACCAAATAACAATCTCATACCTTACATGTAAGTACTAATATGGAATGTGAGATAGAGCTATAAACTCTCTAAGACAGAGTTAAATAAAATAAAAAAAAATAATGCTGGACATTTTTCACAGCATCATCTAGCACCAAACTAAGCAGAGCTTGTATTATCAGTAACTACATGACTGATAAACTACTTATATACACTTTTGTTTTGTAATTACATACTTATTATACATAGAAAGCACCAAGACCAAATATTTGTAGATACAAACATTAGACCCGCGGCGGGAATCGAACCAGCAACCTTATGCGTCTCAGTCGGGCCTTCGCCTACTGCTCCACAGAGTTCTTGGAGAGTGTTCTGTTTAAGATTCGTAGATAGAAGTTTTAACCAAACTAGGTACTCACAATTGTTCTTGAACTGGAGACATCCAATCAGTGACCTAAAAAGAGTAAAAGTCAATTTTATTTTACATTCGCCATTATCGATCCATCAGTTGGCAATTCGAGAATACATTGCTAGCAAATTAATAGATATTTTTTGCACCAAAACAAAAAAAACAACAACAACCGAAATGTTTTAAATGTATCTATTTTCTAACAACGTAGGTATCTTCCTATTTGTTATTTGTGTATGGAATTGTCTAGAATACACACCACATTTATTTAGATAGGTAAGGTTAAAAAATGTGTTTATTTGTCTAGTCTGGTCGTAAAGTTATCTTCATCACTTCGCTTACCCAATCAGAGGTGCAAACATGTAGAATATATAAAAACATCAACAGTCTCACATAGGTCATCTTGAAATCTTCCAGTAACAAATCTTTCAACAATACCTAATGACTGGGCGACTAAGGAAATACTACTGAAATGTATGGTTTCTTGATAAGGCTCTTGAAATACCATTTCAAAACAACCATTGTTTGGAAACAAGTCTTTTTGGAGCAGGTGGTAGGTAGGTACTTACAATTCGGACAATAATGTACATTGAGATTAATAATTATCAAATATACATTAGGCAAAGATAGTACAATACTAGCATCCGGTAAGTATCTTAGCTGAATCTACATAATAAGGAAACTACTCTATAGGTTATTCGTAGTTAAACATTCTCCTCGTCGTGTACTGAATACGCAGACGTTATGAGTTCAACTTCATATGAACCTCGATAACCTTAACCATTATAAAGGGATTCCTAAAATAAAAATAATGAATCCACATTAAAGATTGTATCTTATCTTTGTACGTAAACGATGATACTACTAGAGTTCCTACCCATACTCTAGAAAATCTGTGAGAAATCTAGGTACGGGGGGAAAAAATGCTGGTCCTCTTTCACACAGCATCATCTAGCTCCAAAGTAAGCAGAGCTTTTATTATGACGTTTTTTTGGATATTATACATACAAAACATTTAGAACCGAGACAAATATTTGCAGATCATACAACAAACGCCCACTGCGCCGCAGAGATCTGACATACGAAACAGGTTGGGATAAAATTAAGGTAGTGTCATACTAATAATTACCTACCTACCCGCTGTGGTAAAAAAATAACAGCGATATATTTACTGTATAGTTTGTCGCAGCCAAAACTCCGCCCCTTTACCTGGACGCTAACAGCGTGTTAGCGTCCTGTCGGAATATAATTAAGACGTTTTAAAAAGGGCTGCTTTTTTTTGTGATAAAAATTGTAAAAAGATTTTTTTAGTTGTGATACAGAGATATCAGAACTACTAGCGGCATATTTTAGAAATAAAATTAACAAAACTGCGCGCCAGTTGGTAAAATGGCTACAAGTTGGAGCAGCGTTGAAAACCGCATTGTAGACCGTTCTAATAATCTCAGACATATAAAATGTGTGGTTAAAAAAACCTAAAAAAACATGCTTTTATCACGCACTAAAAATTATAAAAAATAATTCCACTATCCACCCACCATCAGACCGTCGTTACCAAGCCCAATCTATTGGACTCGACAAAAATAACCATATGAGTCCGAACTCGAGGCTCCACCTCCTGGCTCCAACATCAGATCTGCTTCCGTAAGATACCAAATTATAGTATTGTCAGACGAACTACATAAACATACAAAGTTGCATTTCGATACGACAATAAGAAGTAGGTTAAAATTTACTTACAAGTGAAACTTATATACGCGTGTTAAAAAGAAGTTACAAGTGAATTATGAAGCTGCTTTATTTGTCTGAGCTTAGAATGTGGCGTACTTCTCGCTTCTTCTACGTCTATACCTACACGATTGTGCAACTATGCCAACATCTGCCCTAAATAGAGTGAAAACTCTACCGTGTTTATTTTTAATTCCAGTGCAGAAGTTCGTGGATCGTTTGCTAAGCAGAGAAGCACAGGACCAACCCTCAGACAATGTGCAGCCAGAAGATCTGGTTATGGAGCTCCCGCCTTGGTACGATGAAGAATTATTCAAAAAGTGAGTATTCACGGGAATATATTACTGACTGGCTGTTCAGCTATTTTCCACCTTCCCCGAATAATCTCTTTCACAAAGGAGCTCTACTTTTACTAAAAAGTACAGTACAGTTACACCGTTTGTGAATGGATTGTTAGCGAGGTTTATAACTTTCCGACAGTTTCATTATATAATTAAATTGAGCTATAGTGGCTAGAAAATATAAAAAATATATATAAGAACGCGTTCGTGAACGTTGCTAATGATGAAGAGCTACTACACTAGCTACGTACGAAACGTCAGAAAAATTGATGAAAAACAGTTTTTTTTAATTACTAAATTGCATGTGCAATACGACTGCTTCCGAGAAACTGATTGGTCAACTTCGAGTTCCTTGCTATGTGGGGTCAATTTAAAAGTACGAAATAAAATCTTTGATATTGATATTTTATGTATTGTATTACGTAAAGAAGAACGTATTGCTACTTTTTGGTGTACTAATCTGGCTCTATATTTCACCAACAGAGGCCGTCGATTTTACCACGATCATAGTTTCGCACTAACCAGCACTATGATGTTCGGTTTGGTGGCAGTGTTCGCGGTGCCATCCATCCTCAGAGTGCTGATCAGCACGCGGCGCTCCAACTCTGTGTTCACGGCATATAGGAGATACCTCTCCACTATCCTGCACACTGTGTCCTGGTTCGAGCATGATCTGAAGCCTGGGACAATGTAAGTATTATATTCTACAGCACTCGATGAACTGGTGACGCGGTGGGCTGAGCCGCAATAGAAGGAAGATACGAAAAATGTTTGCATGTCCTGCAGGTATTTGTTCCGGGACAGGGTGTTATGGTACCACGGTACTCCTAGCTCCACATACCCAAGACACAGGGAATCCTAGTGTGGGATCCCTTGTGTACTTTGTACGTACTCGAGTGTGACTACTGGGTATTTATGTTTATTTAATTTATTTACGAGTATTATTATTTGTAAACGTTTTTAATAAGATAAGATATATTTTTTTAAATTTATTTTCACTTATACAACAAAAAAACCGAGGGTCTAATTTACAAAACATTTTTAGCGTGCTTATATTTATGTAGATGATGCTATATAAGGTTATCGTACTAAGCAGTCCATTAAAATATTGTGCAGTCGCTTGTGGCATTGCAAGGTAACTTACCTCCCGTGCTAGTTCAACACTGTGTTACGGCGAGGTAGCACTTCACACCCCCAGAAGAACCTAATGGCTCACCATTAATGGCACACCGCCAAGTGAAACTGTTGTTTTTTATGCACTTGTGTATATGATGTTGTTGTTTTATTATTTAATAAATAAATAATAATTTACATTGTTTAGATAGATAGATAGTTTTTTAATTCAAAATAAATGACAAGAAGGACAAACAATAGAAAAACACAGTAGAATACAATACGTGGGTGCTAACAAGTCGAAGTCAAAATTCATTTATTCATTAAAATCACAAGGATCACTTTGAAACGTCGGTTTTATCTACTGCCTAGATAAAACCGACATCTACTGCAAACGATGTCTATGCAGCAGTGGTAAATATGGGTTGAAAAGGTCCTATCTCAGCTTATTGCTGCACCGCTAAGACGTCAACCTATTATTTTGTAAACTAAGGCGCCAAGGTAACTTTAGTTTAAAAGATAAATTTATTGATCGTCAATTTATCGCAATACAAAATGTAATGCTATTCAGAAAACAATCTGAAAACGTCTGTCCCATTTTCCAACAGCGGGTCTGCCCCTGACCTAAATACAGAGCGTACGGCGCTCAACACCCTACAATCTTTTGTGCCGTGTTTTCAATTTATTTTCTGAGTGGGGTTTGACACTTTCTCTATAGTATCGGAACATAGTATGCAATACATTTAGCTTAAGATACAATTAAGTGTATCTATTTTTTATACGAATATTGGGAGCTCGAATTGAGTAGGTCAGGACACGTGGCCAGGCGTGGTGATTATAGCTGAAACAAAGTGCTTAATGAGTGGTGGCCCGAAGACGGTGAACGGAGTAAAGGACTTCTGCCGGCAAGATGGTTCAACGACAAGATAATAACCGCAAGTCGTATAGGTCCGATTGTTGCAAGATCGGGACAGATGACACAACAAAGAGAGCCCTAAGTGTGATGAGACAGGATGTTTCTACATGATAAGGATGACTTTGTGTACAGCAGTGACGTAACAGCTAGGTTGCCTGCGCTGGAGATTAACTAGAGAATTTCCAAAATTTACTTAAAAAATATCGTTTTGCAAGCAATAAAAACTACTTCACCGATGGACCGAATTGCGGAAAGGCGGTAGATGGAGTTAGCCCAAGATCGTTTGTTATTATCTTACTCTTTGGGGAGGCCTAAGTCTAGTTGTGGCCGTCTACAGGCTGATGATGATAAACTAGAAACTACAGGCAAAATTGTACATTCGAGCCCAGCTAAGGAATCGAACTTTTATTTTCCTTTTATCCGCGACAACAGGAGCTCGTATATGCGTTTGCCATAAGAGTTTGTTTGTTTGTATATTTATGACGAGTATCTCCGTAACGGCTAATCGGATTGTAATCCCGTTTGCAAAAGATTCCTAAGGTTTTATCGCTATACTATCGCCACAAGTCACAGTAGGCACTGCAATCGATGGAAATACAAGTCCGGTGTTTTTTTTTATTTAATTAACTTTTATCAGGTCATGGCGCTCACTCGAAACTGTGCGCACTAGACACATCCGCGCCACCCAGAGCTCTCAGGTGAAAGGCATTGGAATGGTCTCCCAGCGGGACCTGGCGCTGACCATGTTCGGCTTCATAGGGTTTTCTATTTTGAAACCATCCGTTTTTGGTATCAGGCAGAACAATGAGGACGATTGGGAGGGATACAACCACTTTTGGAGGGTAATTGGGCATATGATCGGGTTAAAGGAAGAGTGAGTACCTAATTAAAAGTGAGTACATAGTCCTGGCTCCACACTAGGATTCCCTGTGTCTTTGGTATCAGGAAATACGAGAACCCAGATCCGGATAAAATATCTGTTCCGGAGCGAGAATCGAACGTGCACCTCTTAATTGTTTGACTTCAATTTATGGTTTAACGCCATATGTCTCGTAAACGTATAAAAATTATACGTTTACGAGAGATACGAAACTCTCATCACATCATAGTGTCATATAATTTTATAAAATACTATATGTACTTATTTACATAATCTTTATTTATAAACTCATTTCAGATACAGGGGTCAGATACTAGTGTGTCATCAAGACCCCACACCAGTATGTACAGACCCCACAAAGTAATAAGTCATGTTATTATCTAAATGTTCACAATTCATAGTTATTATCGTAGGTAGAATAATATCTGTAGTTTTATTTATATCGGTTTTAATTTCGTTACAAATAAGACCTACCATACTTAGAAAAGTATTTTTACGAACTATTTAAGTATACGATGTAAACAAAAGATAAATCATGAAGTATACATTTGAAATCAGTTCGCATATTTTCTTATTAATTCCAGATACAACCTAGCCCGCAAATCCATAGAAGAAACCCGCCAAGCGTGCCAACTCCTCCAAGAGCGAGTGTTCACACCGTGTCTCGAGAACGTGCCGGAATACTTCGAGCATTCAGCAAGAGTGATGCTGGACGGACTATGGTGCGTGAACCCGACCATTGACGTGGATGCCAACCTGTGGTGGTGCCGGTACCTGGCCGACGTGCCCGGATATATCTACTCCGAGAAAGACAGAATTGACCTGCAGAGGAAGCTGAAACAGCAATTGGGCGGGAAGTCTCTTGACACAGGTAAACTGGCATACCACATCTTTCTAAATCAATTTAAAAAAAAGCAGACAAACAGAACCACTACGGCCTCAAACTTATGACACCCTTATTTTTAGTCGCCAGTTAAAATACAAAACAAAACAAACACGCTCACGACTGTTTTCCCTATGGTGGACATCCTCAGATACATACTCAGTGAGTAGATCTTTGAGGATACCATGTATAGGGTAGTCAGAGGCACGGCCAAACATTACATTTGGTACATGCCCGCGTTTTGCAAGATTTCCACGTGACAGGTTGCAAGCCCATCCCGCTTACTAGAACACTAACTGTTGGTACATGCCAACAGTTAGTGGCAAGCAGTGGTTTACATGGAGTTTGTTGTCAGTATATTTTCGATCGCTTGATTGTGTCGTTTGGTTTCAGGCGTGGAAATAACAAACTTAATTCAGAAGCCAGCAGTAGATGGACAACCCGACCTGAGTCCCAGGAAACTTTACTACAAAGACTACCACACAGTCGAATCCTCCCCAGAGTATAAACACCTTAACTTCAAGTCCAGAACCAAGTTATACATGAACTATCTATACATCTGTCTTTACACTTCCTACTTCGGTAGATGGTATTTTAACGCGAACTTTAGATTCAGCGTGTTTCTTATGAGATACTTCCCATACTTGGCTTTCTTCAGATTCGGTATCAAATCTTCTATGGTGAACATTTTTGTCGAGGATCCCAAAGATGAAACAAAGGTGAAACTCAACTCAGAGTATAAAAATACTGAAGAAACGCCCTGGTATGAAAAGATATTCATATTGTTTTGGTAATAATTTCTACTAGAAGTCAGCTTCTGCCAGACAAATGAATAGTACGTACCTAGATAGGTATAAAGGTCAGTTTATTCCACTATGTTCATCTGGGTCAAATAATTAGTTGTTAATTAAGTAATTTAAGTGATAAGCCACCACGTGACCCGGTGAGGTGAACATAGTGGAACCGATAGGGGTACGGTGTAAGCTAGGACAATATCAAGCAGATATAGATATTAAGTATTGTAGGTAAAACAGACATGAAATTAAGTATTTTTGACGTTATAGGGTGCGGTGATAAACATAGTTAATTTAAGTCGTAGGTACCTAAAATATAAGTATTATGTATCAACATACAAATAAATAAATATAACATACTATATTTATGTACATCGTCCTGATCTCATGCTAGGATTCCCTGAGTCGTGGGTAACCAGGAAAAAAAATTATTTATGTTGGTAGGTAGTATATCAGTCATGTAGTTCCCATAACACAAGCTCTGCTTACTTTGGGGCTAGATTACTGTGTGAAAAAAGACCAGCATTATTGTTATAATTATATCTGCAGAATACATTTGTCTCGCAGCGGGAATCAGACTCGTGTCTCATGTATCACAGCTGGTAACTCGCCTGCCGCGCCATTGAGGTCAACTGAAGCAATGTAACTAAGCATAAAATGTCGACTAAAACCACAGACCAGTTACTGTGCTAAAACACAAAACACATGTATTGTTGTAGTCGACATGTTAAGATAAATTAGCTAATAATTAACGATAACGAAAGGGCAAACTTAGTAAATGAACACTGGATGTCATTTGTAAATGATAGGAGTAAATATAAATGTTAATTCCGTATTAACATTCATGCAACACCGCACTTGGATGCAATTTTACAACACGCGCAAGGGGCCAATGAATAGGATTAAAATTTTCAGGCTTAATGATAACAATTGAACCTTCTCGTAAAGGGTTTGCAGTGTTGGGTCTATTTTGCATTTTGCATAATGTTAATTCCGTATTAACATTAATATCTACGTATTTCAACGTATTTTTCCTATGTTTTTATTGTGTAACCTATGATAATGTAATTATTTTCATTTTAAAATTGTTAATTTATGTTGTGTGTATTGTGATGGCAAATATATGATATGTCTATTATACGTGAAATTATTTACTCCCTATTTTGTTGCTCGAAGACTAAGTACCTACTCCCAAAAACTAAAGGCACAAGCACCCAATTACTACAAGGCCCTATCTGGGGGGGGGGGCGTACCTGGGAATGCAGTGGATCCCGTCACATGTCGGCATAAAGGGTAATGAGGTAGCAGACACACTGGCTCGAGAGGCAATATCAAACGGTACTCAAGTGTTTATTAAACCTGAATATTCAGAGATTCTATATAAATATAAAAGTTATATCAGAGATAAGTGGAAAGAGTATTTTGATATTGCTTCTCGAGAGAAAGGTATATTGTATCGAACAATACAAAGCGAGCCACCTCATATTCCATGGTTTGCCGACATTAATTTAGATAAGAAATACATTGTGATTTCGCATAGACTGCGCTCCGGACATATGCCACTAAATAGTTTCAAATTTCTAATGAGGACAGTACATAGTCATAACTGTGAAGCCTGTGGAGTTAAGGAAGATGTGTACCACCTTTTAGAGGAGTGTGTCCGGAGTGCAACGATGAGGGAGAGTATGGTAAGGATTTTTTATTTTAACCAACTCGATATGGGCCTGTTTCAGGGCACGTTATCTGCGCAAACCTCGAGCTCGGCTATCATGCTCTATCGGTCCATATACGAGCTGGTTCATGAAAATGTTTGATTTAGTATACGAGGATACGATAGAACTGAGTTCTTAAAAAAACAAGGCCCTGAGTTTATAATAACTATTATCTTTAGGATGTTCAATCCATCCTATGATTTTTGAGGAGTCCTCTAGAAATATTGTATTGTATGAAGACGAAGTGGTTAGGTAGGTACCCTATGTTATGAAGGACCGTTGACTTCAGCTAAACGAACCGGAATAACATCGAAATATTTTACACGTGTATTCGGTGCGAATTGACCGTAAGTTTTACGGTGGAGTGTGTTATAACATTTGAATATTGATGATTTTATATTGTTTTACGTGACAACGAAAGAAAACACACTTTTTTTCTCTTTTGCCTATTCTGCCCCACTGCTGTGCAAAGATCTGCCTTTCACCGACCGCGTTCCAATGCAAAGCAGACCGGTGTGGTTCGAAAGCATTACGATTGACCATCTTTTTTGGGTCTTTAACCCTGAAAAGGGTCAAAGGCCCAGACAGGTAAGGTAGCGTTTTGACCAACGCTCTGAATCACTCGAGTCACGTGACGTGACCTACCCAGTTCCACTTTAAGCAATGCCAATTTTCAAGTGAATCTGGAAATATAGCACTCAAAAGTAAGTAATTCTTGAATTCCAAATTGTGAAATTGACTTATTGCCATGTAACAGGGCAAATGTATTTGTAAAAGGGTCCCTCAAGTAAGTTGAATCTCAGGATTCAACTTACCGTTTTGGTCGTCAGCTCTCCGTCCAAAAGATTTTGTAGAAATTTGTGCATAATCAGAATACTATTTTTTATTTATTTGTTAACGAGACAAGATTTATACACAAGATGGAGAAAATTACTTAGTAGGCATTTGATTAGGATAGTGCTGGACCTACTGCTGCCTATCTGCTATGAATAAAAAACAACATGGTATATTGTAACGCTTTATTGAAACACTCCTGGCATCACCATTACTCTAACAAAGAGGAAAAACCAATTGCTTACAATAAAACACCTATCAAGGCACCATATCTCAGGATAAAAGTACAAAGACAAACTATATAATATCTCAAAAATTCAATCACGGCGGGACTCGAACCCGCGACCTTTCGTTTGTAGGTGGAGCCTAAGTTGAACTTTTGGGAAATAGTGCTCCCATTCTTTACTTTACACCATTAAACAGTGCCCTATTCCACTGCAACAATGCGGTGGAATAGGGCACTGTCAGACAGGCCGTTTTCACCCATTCTGGTAAGAAAAGAATGAACCCGGAAGGTCAGAATTCAATGCAAATCTCATATGCCCGTCTGTTATACTTAATTCCGTATATCAGTCCGCATACCGAAGAGAATTGATTGACAATAATTTATGTTCGATCTAGAGCTGGTCGCATGAGCTCTGGTTAAAAAAAACTGCAAGTGTCTATTATTCCAATACACATTCCAATCTACCTGCGCAAGCACACTAGGGTGTCTAAAGTCACGTGACTTCTGCCAAGTTTCGCGTTAGCGTGAAAGGATAACTAAGCGTGAGGTATTTGTCTAGACAATGCGCAGGTAACCCTCTCTGGTAGTCCGTTTATGGCCACAAGAGAGTACGGTACTCAAACGTACATTAGTATATCTATCACGAAACAATGCGCTCGTTTTACATTATTGTTCTTACCGGAACGGACCGAACCGAGGCAAAACGGCCCGTCTGTCGTGGCGCTCTAACTCGTATATTTAATCTACTGGGTTAACCAGCTGATTTCCTCGTGATCATACCTCTAATTACGAAGTAATTCTGACGCAAAGGTAGAACACATTACTAGAATAAACTAATATCATTAAAGTATATTCACTTATCTATTTTCTTAAACAATATTTTTTACAAGATTTTTTATCCCAAAAATTCAACCATGGCAAGGCTCACCAAATAGTTACAATCACATAATTCTAATACTAATACTATTTATAACCTAAGTATAATAAATAGATGTGTAAGTATCTAAAAATGCATGTGCCTAGACGGTAGTCCGCTACAATTTTGAACACTGCAATTTTATTACCAATCACAGCAAAGACATAACCATTTTCTTTAGCCAACACTAGCTTATGCCTGACGCTTCGTTCGCTTGGTATGTGCATAAAAAGCCCACACTAAACAGCGTATAGATAAAACCGATAAAAAAAAAGTCTATCCAGCTGCAACTCTTTTATTTTTGTAACTCTGTATTTTCCATTGATTAAGATTTTAAAATTGATTATGATATTGAAGTGTTTATTGTTATCCCAAAGTATGAAAAAATGGATATTAAAAAAAAACACATAGTCAGAGACAGGCCCCGTGTTTTCAGTAGTTAGCATTCCATGTGACAGGTTGCAAGTCGGTTATTGGAACACTAGACAATGACGCATGCATTCGAATTCTTGGTTCTAGGGCATGTCAGTTTCCTCAGTATGTTTTCCTTCACCGTTTTGAGCACATGTTACTGCTAAACCTACTATTCCACTGTGTTCGTGTTACTGGAATAATTCAACCCCATTCGTCCCAGTATTATTTAAAGAACTCGGACGCCGCTACCCTAGTCCTCTTAGCCAGATTAATCTGCAGTAAGTTATCCGTTATATTGTTCTCAGTAGTAACACTGCCACTAGGGGATGAGCTAGGTTTCTGTGCAGGAGTGACGACTCGTCTCCTAGACTTAGGGGTCCGTTTGGGCGAGGCGTTGTGGATCCCCACATCGTTGGGGGTCAGTCTCAGGCGCGGTGACAGGAGGTGCTTGGCTGCCAGCTTCCTTGCGGCGGGGGACATGCTGGCTAGACGCTCCGTGTTACTTCTGAAACTGTCATAGAAGTTTGCGGTTACATTCTGAACAACGTAAATTATCATCTACTTGTCCTTATCCCACATTACGTGGGGTCGGCACAACACGTTTTCTTCTTCAACTCTCCTCTATCAGCCGTCATCTCAGTACTCACTTCTTTCTTAACCATGTCATCCTTCACACAATTCATCCAATCTTTTCTTTGGCCTAATTTTGTTATGAAGAACGTAAATGAACTATATAATGCGGATTCGATTTGGTTCATGTACAGTAGGTATACCTACACATAAGCAAATAATTATTTTACTATAACCGTGAATTCTCGCTTATTAAATAAATAAAACATAATTAAATGAATTGAATTTGAATTAAGGAAACAACCTAATTATATTGGTCTATCAAGTCCTACACTTTGGAAATAATTTGACCTCTGTGGCGCAGTTGGCGAAGGCCCACCTGAGACGCAGAAGGTTGCGGGTTCGATTCCCGCTGCGGTACAAATGTTTGTACGATTTGCTAATATTTGTCTTGGGTCTGTGTTTTCTATGTATAATATGTATGTATTTTAAAAAAAGTATATAAGTAGTATATTCTCATCTTCACATGTTCTGTATTGTTTAGGAATGTACCATGGATCAAACGGACACTGGCAGAATCGTGACAACTATCCACAGTAGCCATAAATAAGAAGTTGAAGCAAGTTAAAGTGGCAATAAAGCTCGCAGAACCGACAGCCGCTGGGGGAGGATGGTTCTCGAATGGCGACCTCGAATCGAACGACGCAGACGACGAAAGCCGAATGGATCGACGACACCTTAAAGGCGGGGCGCGTCGTTGCGGCACACTTTTGGGAGAGACCATTGTCAATCCAGCAGTGAAACACAAATTAATCTAGGTCTTGTATGCGGCGATGGCCTTGCACCTGTCACTTGGAATGCTAACTATAACAAGTGACAGATGCAAGGCGATTGCGAAACGCAATGATGTAATGATTGGACATATCTCTACTTGGTATCCCAAAAGATCTACTCACTACATATGTATCTTAGGACTCCCAATCTTTGACGATCCTACCGGTTTTCCGGTCCATTGGACCACAGAGGGAGGGACGAGAGAGTGGATTTGTACCCGCGCAACCGCTTGTCCACTATAAATAAGTTCACGTGCAGATTCTATATATCTGAGGACTGTCATCACGAATAATACATTCATGGGTGTTTTTTTTCGTTTCGTTTTTTTCGCAATTCCTTCGTGGTTTTGAACAGAGTAAGTTTGTTACCTCGGAGTGGGGGGTGCTATGCGAGGCGTGGTTGGCCTCCTCCGCTTCGCGACTTGTTCAGCGAGCTGCAATGCTATACGTTCCCGGACCCCGCCCTCCAGCATGCGGTATGCCGCGCCCGCGCCCACACTGAAACATAAAAATCACAATACTACAGTTATATTTTAATGAGTAAAAATGTACGTTTGAAATCCGCTATTGAAACACGCTACCTACTATTATCGTGCTACTATTTATTTAATGCTTTTTTGCACACAAAAAATGTACAAAAGGAGGACTTATTGCTATACAGCGTTTTCTTACAGTCGTCCTTTGCGGTTGAAAACAGGGGTTGGTATAGTTATAAGTTTCTACTAAAAATGCAAAAATACATTTTTGTTGCAAATAATGTCCCAAACGACGAGCCGATTTGGAAGAAACTTGGACTATAAACTTTATTCATAATCTAGAATAACTTTGGTACTTTTTATCCGGGTACCAGGCAAGCGAAGCCTTGAGGCAGAAGATAGTTTCTAATATTAGTAGGAAGGATATATAGATAGAAAATGCTTTATTGCCGGGATATACACAAGTACATAGGTAACTTAATGCAAATTTTAGCATTTTCTTCCAGTTAACCTTAGTGTCAAGAGAGGGCGGTAGTGTGTTTGAAGAAGATTACGAGAAAAATAAATTAATCTAAACATGCTAATTCAACAAAATAAAGTGTTGTTAAAATGAGTAAAAAATTTTATACTTACGCAGGTAATGGTGTGTCTCCACCGTCCAATCTGAACGGAGTGCCTTCAATCTCTCCCCAGGTCATGAGCGGCGACTGATCCGGACCGGCGCCGGGCCGGGGCGACGGCGTGCCGACGAATCCGTACTCATTAGCTTCCTTCTCTGTCGTCAGGCTAGTTCCATCTACGCCTATTTTACCAGTCGCTGTCGCGTCCTGTCGAATCAATGTTACTTTAGGAAATTCTACTGTTTAAAATTACATTCTCAAAACGCTGTGGTGTGATGGATAAATAGATTGAATATAGATTGAATATACACCAATTAATATTCCAGCTAAAATAGATACTACAAACTTTATATTAGGTTAATTTGCATACCTGACTCCTGGCTAGAGCAGAAATTGTCTCCTTACTCTTGATATGGTCGAACGGTTCAGCCTTCAGCCTGGTGTTGTGGTGGATGAGCTCGGGCTTCGGCGGCGGCCGTTGCGACGCCGCGCGCTCCCCCACGTACATTATGTGGTTGCGAGCCGTGTAACGCCAGGTATCCAGCTAACGAAACAAGTTTCATATTTAGTCAGTTTTATAAATATTACCCGCATTAGTTTAATAGTAGGAACCTACTATTAGAAAACGATGGACGACAACACCAAGAGAGCTGACGCTTACTTCGGTCAGATTATTATTGCTATTTAATGAGGTAATATCGACCGCTTTTTGCTGCGGTGGGTGACTTTAACTCTGTTTTCTACATGAAGTCTGATTACTACAGGTAGAAAACAGTATTAATTTCCTAATAGTTTAATTATTTTTTCTGTTTTAAAGCACCTACCTAATGGTATCATTCTGTTTAATAAATAAATATAATAATAAGTAAGTACCTACTTAATTCACAAATTTAAAGCACACCCCACCCACGGCCACTTCAGAACCACTTCCAAATGTTGTCTGGAAGATATCGCTTTTAAGCGATAAAACAGCCCATTGTATCAAATATGTTATTGTTTCATCAGGTGTAAAATATTTTAATTCATTCAAAAGAAGTCCAAGAAAGACATGCCTCCCCCAAAGAATGCCATGAAGAACGATCTTGGGCCACCTCCATCCAACGACTTCACGCAAGCATTAAGATGTCATTGCTCCATCGACCTTTCTACACAGCTCCGGTAGTATCGTCAAACCCATAGACGGACTCCTGTGGTCACAGCTCATAAGGTTTCTCATAAGGATCATACGACTTATAATTTCTATAAATTAATAACTTATAAGTATGTCGACTGATCGCGAAAGTTTGATAAATATAAATTGACTTTGACATTTGTATTTACAAATAAAAAATGTATACAAGTAGTATATCAGTCATGTAGTTCCCATTACACAAGCTCTGCTTACTTTGGGGACAGATATTATAATACTAGGTACTTTGGGGCTAGATGATGCTGTGTGAAAATGTACAGCATTATTTATTTTATTTAATAGGTTCCCTGCATAGGTACCTCAAGTGGTCTCTCAGTCTGGTCCGCCTGCTGCTCTATGGAGGGCAGCGCGAGCGCGGCCTCCGCTAGCTGGATCGAGCGGAGCTCCGCCTCGAACTGCGACGCCAGCTTACTGGCGCGCTTCTTGTCTTCAAGCGCGATCACGCGGTCGTAACTTGCATTGTCCTCGCTCGTGTGCTTCGCCAGAAACGAATCTGGAAATAGCAGGTTCATTAATCAGTGCATGGTGCAGGTGGTATACATTCTGTGATCATCCTTTACAAAATGTAATTTACTAGCTACTGCCCATGGCTTCGCCCGCCTGTTACGCGACTAAAAAGTAGCCTTTGTAAGAAACGCATTCGCTCTACTTATAGTGCAAAGTTCGTCTATACGGAAAGCCCTCTTCTGCAGCACAAAAACGTTATTTATATCTGCAGCACTCCCCTACAGCAGTATACCGTACGACATAATGCTGTGGAAGTAGCTGAAGTAAACTAGTCTAGCTGTGTCTACGTCTGTATAAAGACGGATCTTTTAATATATGGCGTATGTGCACCCTGAAAGTACATTATAACTATTGGTCAAAAAAAATTAAAATCGGATGAGTAGTTTCAGAGATGACCCCTTACTAACTTTACTTCTTTATAAAATAATAGCTTCTGCCCACGGCTTCGCCCGCGTGGTACCCGGATAAAAAGTAGCCTATGTGTTATTCTGAAATCCGTTTAGTAGTTTTTGCGTGAAAGATTAAAAAACCTTCAGCCATTTTATAGATAAATAAATAAAAAGAATAAGCTGGTCATTTTTCACACAGCTTGTGTTATGGTAAATTCATAACTGATATACTACTTATATATTTTTTTGTATATACATACATTTTATACATAGAAAGTACCTAGATCCGAGACAATCATACAAACATTTGTCCCACGGCGGGAATCAGACCTGCAACCTTCTGCGTCTCAGGCGGGCCTTCGCCCAGTGCGCCACAGAGGTCGTCGATAAATGGTAACAGACAAACAAACAACCTTTTATAGCAAATACGGGCTCATGGTGTAGCTGGTAAAAACAATTTCCCTTACCTAAGCTGTGTTGATCTGTAATATCCTTTGGTTTAGTCTTGGCACTGTATGGGTTGTCTGATTTCTGGCCTCTCAAAGTGGGAGGTAATAGAGAGAATGGAAGATTATGTTCCGGTGTGTCAAATGTTGCAGGTGAATTATCTGCAACAGTAGAAATAATGGATAAGTACGAATGGTATTTAGCATACCACTAAATCTGCTGCTGCCACTGCCAACTCTACTCAAACAAAAGAGATGGAGTCCCTGAATGCATGCCATTATGGTATGCATCATTGGCTATAAGCAAAATGAAATAGTGCTAACCATAGCTTTTTTACTTCTCTCACAAAAACAATGACACGGTTAACATACACAGACCGTGTTGTCATTATGAATGCAATGTTTCATACATTTTATTGAGAGTAGCTGTTAGGCATTGATTGGTTTTGCAAGATGCATGACAATATACTTACAAGGCTCAGTAGGTGGTCGGCTCCCACTGTACTTTCTTGCAATTTCCATTAGTTTGGTCAGGTTTTTATTCTCTGTGGCTTCCAAAAACTCATTCTGTGCATGTAGCTTTTCTATATCGGGGAAGAAATCTCTTTGAATGATCTTGGCTATACTCTGGAACATAGGATAAATCTGAGATTAATAGGACATTAGTATCCATATACATGAATAAATAACTCATATTCCAGAATAAATGTATAAAGGCTTGGCCATACTGGTGTGGGTGGTGGCATATAATAATAATAATGCCTGACATTTTCACACAGCATTATCTAGCCCCTAAGTAAGCAGAGCTTGTTATGTAAATACAATACATATATCTATATAATATAATAATAGCTGAAACTACTGAATTAATTCAAATAAAACTTGGCATGATTTGAGTTCATACTACGAGGTAGGACTTAAATTCAGCATGGTTCCCTTGGGATAGGGGATGAAAGTCAAAATGTGTACCTAGTTGTAATTCATTAATTCATAGTCCGATTTTATTTATTATTTTTTTGTTAGATAGGAGGTACTTCTAAGATTTTCCTGTAAATATTTCAAGGTCATTGGGTTTGTAGTTCAGATAATACAGACATTACAACCCTCAGTATTAGGTCCATATAACTTGAAACTCAGAATGTACAAGAAACTTTGAACATACAACTCATCTCAAGCTGGTGTAAACACTTTATTGTATAGGCTTAATGGATAAGGCATATTGTCAAAGTGAGACCACTCCAAAGGAGTCAGATATTGCCAAACAATCTATACACAGTATGGACGTCCAAAATAACTTGAATCCTAGAATGTATAGGAACCTTAGAGTACATGTCTCATCTTAAGCTGGTGTAAGATTTGTAGTGCACTTTGTAGTGTACACTTAGTAGGTAGTCCTATTGTCAAAGTTAGTAACGCCACCCCAAAGTAAAAAGCTCCTTTGTTGATAAGATTGCTTCACCGCAGTCTACAGCATTGCTTAATATGAGACAAACTGTGGTCAAATGCGAATAATTAGTCGGTAGGGATGGCAATAGCGAACGAAGTCGCGGGTTCAGCTTATAAATGAAAACAGGTATAGTTTGTGGCCTAGAATAAAACCAAACAGTAGTTCTTTTTATTCTGGTACTAAGTGAAGCCATGGGAAGGGTCTCGTGATAATTTTAACATAATAGTTATGTTCTACCAATTGGAAGTGATACTACATCGAGTCCGTAGATTTAGCATATACGTAGGTATGTAAATAAGCATGTAGGTATATACATATTTTTATGAATACAGTAGGATCAAATCTAGGCTACTTACTTGCACATATAATTCTTCGTCCAGAGCCTTCGCTTTCTTTTTTATCTTCTGTTTGGGTACTTTTGGAACCTTAAAAACTGTGCTCTCATTTTTCAGTAGTTGCATGTTTTTTAGAGCAGCTTCTCCGGGTTTAGGAGTTTTATCTTCTTCGGCCATCGCTATGAATAGTCGAGACAAAGATGAAGTTTGCAAATTTTGAGCACAATATTGCTAATACAAATTACAAACAAAATGTGATAGAACTCAAAGAACACAAGTTCACGACACAATCCTTTAGTGTTCACAAGACACCATTTTCATAACAAGACTGACAGACATCAGAAACACAGATTAAAAAAAACAATGAGTCCCATTGTCTACCGCGCTCAGTCATTTACTTACACGGTATCGCCCCATTGCATGCCAGACTCTCAGGCTCTAACGGACGACCGACGTTCACTTCCCCTTATTTCCAATATCTGTTAGTGCTATAGTCATCTTTTTCAAATACTTTTTCTAAATTAATGAAAAAACAACTTGCTACTAAATAAATTAGTCTAAAGGCTGAGCTGCAGGCGAGTACTTCAATGAGTATACGAGACAGGCAATTGCCATTTTCGCAGAGGCATAATATAGTGCTTTACTAAAAAAAAATGCAAGGAAACAAAATACTGTTTCGGAGTAACTTACATACTTATTTGCTTTTTCTTATTGGAAGCTGGTTTTCCATCGCTAATTTAGCTTTGACTTTAAATCTGGTGGAGTGCAGGCAATATCCATTTCACTAACGGAACCTTTGGAATTAGTTTCATTTATTTACCTACTTAATATCAAAATAACTGAATCGAGACGACCTCCAGCTTTACTGCCAAATTTATTTTTGAATTTTTCTTTTTGTTCCACTTTTAGCCACATGACCGAGCTCTTTGAAAGAGATCCAAATTCAAATGAAACAAATATATAAAAAGTTTTTTTTAAAATGTATGTACATACAACCCAGCAAGCCGGCAATGGACTTCCATATAACATTGCCGGCGTGTTTATTGTTCAGTAATGACAATATTTCCGCGCATGTTTGAGAAAAATAATTTTGCAGTTTGCTTATTCCGCACGTATGAAAAATCATCACTTGAGAAGGGCTCGACCAATTTGTGGATTTTACTGGGTTGTACGTTGCTCGTTATTAATAATAATACATAAAGCGCCCAACAGACACATACATAGTCTGACCCCACACTAGAATTCCTTGTGTCGTGTGTATAAGACCTAACACAGGGTGACCAAGAAAGAACCAGAGTCATGATGAATTAATTAATCAATGTGTAAGTGATTTCTAGCCCAATAGGTTCTGGAATTGAACATTGAACTATGTTGTGAATGTGTAGAATATATAGACAGATATAGGTACTTATCTGTCCTTGATTAAAGTGGTAGGCGGGGCAACCTTGTATCTACACATGTTTGTAGGTTTTATCAAGTTTAGTTGGCTGTTTAACAATGCGAAGGAATGAAAATAAAACAAAACTGAGTAGGTATGCATAAAACTATAAATATAGGATAGGTACTAAGTATTAATAACCTACGTACTAAGGTAATAACAATAAACTACTGAACTTATTTAACTAGTCTTATCCTTGTTTTTGTTTTTCTTCAAAACGTACGTTTTGATGTAAAAATCTGAGAACAGGAAGAGGATGAATATGTTGTGGGGGAGAAACACGAAGGATACCCACTTCGGGTATTCGCAGGAGGGCTCGAACAGGACATGTCCGAAGTGCAGAATTAGCAGCACGAATTGCAGCTGGAAATAAAAGTGAATCATAAACATTAAAGCTATTTCTTCGTTGAATCAGAATAAGGTTAAAAATAAATGTTTTACTATATAGATAAACTCTACTCTACGAGAATAGCTTGGTGGACTCTATTAAAATAAATAAATAAATGCTGGACATTTTCACATAGCATCATCCAGCCTCAAAGTAAGCCTTGTGTTATGGGACCTACATGACTGGTATACTACATAGATACGCGGCAAGAATCCAACCCGCAACCTTCTTTTGATTAAAAACATTTGATTTTGACGTGAGAAACACAATTACACGTGCTCAAAATCGTAAAGACAATAATCGTAAGGAAACCGGTATAACTTGGCTATACTGGTTTCCTCACGTTATATCTATAGAACAATATTTTAAGGCATGTGCCATCTATCAGTTAGCGCTTCATTATTTGTTGATGGACTTGCAATCTGTCACGTACTATGAAAAATGCACCAAAGAGAAAATAGGCATGCCATATAAAATGTTTGGCCTTGCCGTTAAAAACCCCTCTAGTAGGTATCATAACAGACCTGCGTACGCATGCGTTTTGAGTAAGGATCTGAGGGTGGCCATCACGGAGAACAGAGACGTTAGCGTTTTTTTTGTTTTTTCTTCAAAAAAGGCGAAAGTTCTATGCTCGTCTGTATGTTTTTTTTAAACACTTACAATCTGCAGCTGCGTAATGTATTTCTTCCACCACTGGCGCACCCATTGCGGGCGAACGATGGACACCAGGTAGTAGCTGTACATCACGGCATGGACCAACGAGTTTATGAACCCAAGCATTATGCCGTGACCACCTGAAATATACGAAAACGTGTTCAAACATTCATTTTAATACATAGCGAGGCTCGTACTCGTCTTGAAATAAATGTTGAAAGACTCCAATCAATTCTGACTTAGCGTCACTATATTTGCGGGATTGGTCAACGCATTGCCGATTACAGATTTTCTTTTAATGTTTTTCAAGTGTAGTTTTCACTACATAAATACGGGCGTCATTACACTAATCGCGTACGGAACTTTACGGAACTCTTATTGTTTTATTAAGTACATTAGGTATAATATCTCAATCCGATCTTGAATGCAAAAACAGAGTCTACGGCAAGTGCAAAAGAGCTTCTATATGTCGACTAGAAACTTTTACTTACTTTGTTCGATCAAAAGATAAAATGATTTAAGATAGATAAACGCTGAAAACAGGCAAACAAAGAAAGCATGCTCAAAATTACATGTAAGTATTGGATACATAGAAACTACCTAATCTTACTATAGACATATCATCATAATATTGCTTCTCTAAAGTGCCCAAATATTGCAACACATTTGAGTATTGAAGCCAAGGATTGCTTGCCCTAATCGCAAGCCCTGGAAAGTGATTCATCCTTGCCATGTTACCCTGCGCGTGCGCACGCAAACATTGCTCCACTGACATTGCCTCACTCAGGTAAGTCGGGTACTTACCTACAATTAAATAATTCGTGGTTTATGCTAGTCTCGAAATTATAGTATAAGAGGTACTGCAAACATTCAAACTACATTTATGGTTTTTAATTGCTGGGTACTTTGCTCTTGAGATAGGTAAAGTACCCATATACATTACCTTCATACCTACTTAAGTACATAACATGAACGAGACTGATACAGTCTGTCCTAAAGGGTCATTCTACATATAACAAGTTTTATTTTATGACATTTCGAAATTTAGTTATATCAAAGAAAATGGTGGAAAACTCATTTTCGGTAAACATTCAAAAAAATCCGCTGTATTTGGTATCCTACATAATTTGATGCCATACATTTGAACTATCTATGGGAGGCATAAAGTCCAAAAAGCCAGCATACGCTGATAAGATTGTTCCAAACAATTTCAAAATATTCGAAATAAATAAGTATCTTGTGAATAAAACTCCAGAAATTCAAGGGGTTCTCATGAAAACTTGTTCATGGGCTGCATTAGCCCTTATATCGGATTACTATATGAATTGAGAAACCCTGTACATATTATTTTAGCTACCTAACCCTAAGGTACCCTTCGATGCCCTATTAGGTACTAGCATTTGCTCGCGAAGTAGCCAGTGAACGAGAGCTTTCGTTTTTTTTAGAGCACGAACTAACATCAACATTAACGAAGTCTAGAGCAGGACACTCATAAGAATCACACACTAATCCACACTAAACACATTCTTCCAAAGATTATTCTTTGAGGAATGTGTTTAGTGTGAATGCGGTCTTACAAACGGTCTTGATCCACCTCCATCCAACGACTTGCAGTGGACTTATTTTACTTTACCGGTAACGAGGCCGTATATGATTTTGCCATATGAGGTTATTTGTTTATCTGCGAAACATTATCCGATTGAAATTCATTTTGCTATCGATTTATATGACTTCAAAAATCGTTCACAAATAGGTTTTATGGCCACAAAACACTGCAATAGACGACGGTTAAAGTCGGTGGTTAAAATATTGCATAAACTCTTTGTAAGCAAATTTTCTTTCTGGGATAGCTAGTAGTGGCTTAGCAAGTGTAGCGAGTGTCCTCTCAGTTTCTTGTTATTGTTCATTTATGATACTAGCCTCTGCCCACGGCTTCCCTCCGTGGTAACCAGATAAATGTATTATTCTAAGTCACGAAGTATACATGTTCCAAATGTTATTCCAATCAGTTCAGCTGTTACCTAGATAAATAAAAACAAACATCCAAACTTTCACATTTAGACATATTAAAGTAGGATGCCTGATAGTTCCGGTTTATTGTAGTTTTTATTTATTTATTTATTTAACCAAAAGGCACGTTGTACTTACATGCAAATGTTAAAATCTAGGCAATAATTAAATAAATAATGCTGGACATTATTTTGTAAATACATATATTATACATAGAGAACACACAGACCCGAAACAAATATTTGTCGATCAAACAAACATTTGACCCGCGGCGGGAATCGAACCCGCAACCTCAATGTAAAAAAAAATATTTTATACAATTCAGCGTACCTACCTACCTTAGCAGCCGTGTTTAGTATTACCTAACGGTTGAACTAATTAAAAATATTAAACCCACTGTATTCAATAAATTCGAAGGTAATGACGACATTCCGCTTTAATAAAAAATTACCCGTTCTCAGGCAGGCAGATAAATTAAACAATAAACATAAAATATAAGTACCTTATCAAGTTATTACGAAATATCTTCGAATCAAAATGGTCACGGCCACAAATCTGGAAACCGCTCTCGATAAAAATTACATCATCATCAACAGTCTGTAGAAATACAATGCTTGTATAGGACTCCCCCAAAGAGTGTCTACTACCCCTTGAACTACCTCCATCCACCGACTACTCGCAATCTTTGAGATTCATCGGTCCATCATGTTAAAATGCCCCCCGCATGTTCAACACTGCGCCGTGGACGCCATTTGAGAACCTTACTTACAAAAAGTACATACCTGGCACGTATTTGGTACCGATGAAACCAAGCAAGCACATTCCCAGGTGGTGGTACACGTGTAGGAATGACACTTGGTTGAACTTTTTTCTGAGCACGAAGAATACCTTAAACATGAGATTGTTAGCTATAAATCGTGAAAATCAATAGAAGAACCTGGACACAGCACGAAGCCAGAAAGAGGTTGCGCGAGCAACATCAGTCTGGTTTCATAGCTTCGTCTGCCTTATCAGCGTATGTCGGTAGGTAAGTCAAGTACTCGTAGATCTGTGTTAAGTATGTTAGAAATATATATATATATTATACAGTCTGTCTGTCTGTCTTCGTGTCGCAGTGGCGGTGGCGATGACGGTGGCGCTTGTCAAAAACTTGACAACCATTTTCCTTTGTTCGTCACCGCCACCGCGAAAGTTTGACGGGGCCCTTAAGAAGTCAGCGGAGGATGAATTGCCCATACAAATATAATACCAAAATAATTTGCAATAAGAGCTGATTACCACCATATCATGCTATTATTTGTGTTCGATTGGTATCTATATAAGTACCTTAATATATTTTTTCAAAATAATTACCCAAAATGAAATGTAAACGAATTGCTTTTTGCATATTTTTACGTCATACATGACATGTTTTCATCTTATTTGTTTCCTATTAAAAACAACAATAGCTTACGTATTGTTTGATTAGGTACATTTCTTATATTGTCTAGTTACAGAGTAAAAACACGATGTGGAAAACACAACAAATTTTCAGTCATAATTTTTGGTATTACGGTATTAAAACTAAATTTTTAACAAATTCTGAACGGCTAATATTGCTATCGCGCAAGCACGGGCGGGTCTGCAGCAGCCAAAAAGAGATAGAAAATTCAGCCCGATTTTTGGACGCGCCTAGAATTGAAGTTCCGAGCTACGTTCGCCGCATCCTTAATCGGGCAATACCGGTTTAGACTGTTGATCAAAAAGTCGAAATTGCAAGACAGCATTATTTTCAAAACTTTGAACTAAAAAATAAATAAGGCTTGCAACGCGCTGTTTGGTGGGAGGGTCTCGATTCCAAAGACATCTACTAAAAATAGGAATCCTCCAAATAACTACTTAGATATTATAAAAACAATCTTGAAATTAAAATTAAAAGTTGAAACGACGTTACGTGGTATAGTCGTAATAATATTCTAAAATAAAAACAACCTTGATTTGACCTGATAAAATGTGTGCCATTGTCTCGTTCGCCTAGTTATTTTGCTAATGTAATTAAGTTAAAGTATTAAGGTAGCCCTGAAAAAGAAGGACCTGTATTATTAAAGCATTCAGTACGCACCATTCCGGCCCACGAGATCAAATCTACGCGGTGACGTGGAGCGGTGTCAGGCTTATTTCCTTATAATGTTCTTTCTAAGTTTGGGAGTATACTCCCCACTTTCAATCCGGGACACTAGTCACTACACCACCTTCTCTCGTGATAGGACTTACCGTGTCCAGAAGATCAATGACTTTGATCATGTAATATAGCCAGACCCTGCTGACCACAACGCGTTCGAGCGGCGTGTCTTCCTTGATTATCTTCTGACACCAGAGGTTGTAGTACCCGGGGAGGTATAACCGGGTAATACACTGCAACGAGGAATTAATTACTAAAGTTACCTGAAGAATTAATTACCGTGGGCAGAGGCTAGTCTTTGTTTATTTTTTCTCTAGGTAGAGTCAATATTAATGTTATTATTGCAGATCACAATAAATAACATTTATTTTTTCATCTTTAAACTGTTAGTTTAAGAACGTTTTACTTATTTAACTTATATGTAAAAAAAACTTATTATTTATAACAAAACTTAAAAACTTTACAACTTTTATATTTCAAGCTTTCGCGGAATCAAAATTTGTGGATAGATAAAATGTTGTAAATGAGCTAAATACTATAGTTCATTCTGATAAAATTATTATCATACTTCCATTAAAGTAATTGAATAAGCGATTTCACTTATCAGTTGTACATTCAGCAGTCCTGTGGTTTTACATCCTTTGCCTTGACACGAACTGCTGTAATTGCTATATCCTCTAAATACGGCTTTCTACCATTTGTAATTTTGTTTTCGTAACTTCATTACCTACTGGAACTGTTTCGTCGTTTGTTTTGTGTTGCTTTAGAGATTGTATTCCAGCTCTATAGTAACTTGTTTCTAAACTTCCTTAACATTAAAAAACACGATCAAACAATTTCCGCCTGAGACGCAGAAGATTGCGGGTTCGATTCCCGCCGCGGAACAAATTTTTGTATATGAAAATATTTGTCTCGGTTCTGGGTGTTTTCTATGTATAATATGTATGTATACAAAAAAAAATATGTTTATAAATAGTATATGAGTCATGTAGTTCCCATAATACAAGGTCAGCTTAGTTTGGGGCTAGATGAGCTGTGTGAAAATGTTCAGCATTATTTATTTATAACTATTATTTCAAACAAATTTCTAAAAATGAGCATATGGAAGTGTAACTTTTTTCAGAATTTTTTTTTTTACTTTCATTGGCAGAATCACTCTGTATTTCGGTTTAGTAAATATGTTCTGAATGTCGATAGCATAAAACTAGCTGTGTAATTCTTTCAGTATTATACAAGTAGATAAGAACTATATCATTATATTCAACTAATATTATAAATGCAAAAAGTGATGTGGATGGATGTGTGGAATCGATCTTATCGTCTAATTGAACTTTTATATAACGTATGTATAGTTTGTGATCTCCGGGCACGCGGTACTGGGGACAGGAGCTAGTTTTAATTTTAACCTTTTAAGGGTATTTTATTGAACCTTATTGCTTCGAACAACTTAATATAAAAGACATAAGCGCACGCTCACATTTCGTTGCACCTTCACTTGCATCATCCACGACAAATTGCGAATACTTTAAAATCAACAAGCTCTTATGTGTGTTGATTCAAAACATCTTAGACTGCCATACTCGCAAACAAAGCTTTTAGTAGGATTCTGCCTAAGAGCAAGAATGAAATATCTCCGAAATTGTTTTTCGAATATCAAGTTCGAAATAACACTTACTCATACAACTAGGTATATGTAAACAATACATATGAAAAAGCTATCTATCTAAAGACAATTGCAATCGATCTATAGATAAGTTAACTGACACTTACTTGTGACGCCAGGAAAACTGACAGCGCGATCTGTATGACATTGTATGCTATAATAGTCTTCTTCAGTTGGAAAGGTGGTCGATTTTTCATAATGGCGGGCCCCCAGGCTTTCACGAACCGGTGATACACGTACATTATGGCGACGATGGGTATCGGACTTGACACTAGCAGGAAACTGTTCGTTCTGGGATCTGAATGGAGAACAGATCTTGAAACTCTCTTCGTATCTTCTTCGGCTTTAACTATTTTACTCTCAAACATTAAGGAATACACAGAGAGAAAACAGACAAAAACTTACATATAGAACATGCACAAAGGCGAGTTTAACTCTAACAAACAATGATGAATAGAACCCACTGAATAATATGCATATCCTAGATCCAAATATCTAAGACGGTACCAGACAAAAGTTATTATTACAAGGCACTGTTTGTTCCAAAAAGTTCTTTAAAAGATATAAAGGTTTTTTAGTAATCTAGATATCGTAATTAAAACTTAACCTACGTCACAGATATTATAATACTATAGGCACTTGTACGTATGTTTACTCGTATTTTATTATGTAGGTAGGAGCCTATTAATGTAGGTCTTTACACATATTGTAGGTTAACTTGTAGTTAGGAACTAATTCTAAAAGCTTTGGTTCAATGTTAATTGGTGGCTGATTTAGATTAGCCGTACTAAAATACTACACTTCGACCTAGTTTTTACCTATATTTCGGAGGGTAGTATTTATGATTATGATTACGTCAAAAAGGCGTAGTGACCAAAAAAACAATCAAACGTAATAAGTGAAAGGATTCAATGTACACCGAGAAGGATTTTTAAGCAGTAAAAATAAATATAAGGTTCTTCGTCCACCAACGAAGTTACCTTTTTACCTGAAATTTTATCGTAAAATTTCGTAATAATCTCCATCGTTTTCGATAGTTGGACACACAGTGGACCTAATTACTATGAGTATTTATATATATGTTGCAGAAACGCATTATTTTCGTTAATTTTACCTACTTCTTGAATTCGAGAAATTGTCTTCAATCATTGGAAACTGGCTTCACTCAAGTTTCTACAACAGTATTTTAAAAAAATTCTGTAATTTTCTTGGAAGGAATACCGACTAATTACATTTGTTCTCTATATGTTACCATTGTTATTTCTAGCTAGGTAAGTATTGGTATTCAGTCAATAGAACTTTGATCCTTTTCGAATTACATTGATTTCAAAATGCATTGTTTGGAAGTATTTGAATATGCTACCACTTATTTGCTTATTTTAACTGCATGTAGCATGAAAGTTAGAATGTAAACTGAAGTATATGCTAGATCTGAGTGCGACTGACTTTCTACACCAAAACCACACTATTTGATTAAAGCAAAACTGATACAGTCGCTGTTTATTCTCACTGCTTAATCATATATCTTTCAATATTCAATATTTCGGCAACTGTACCCACCTTATGAGTTAGTAAGTTATCTGAGGTCTTACCTGCGAGATCATCGTTGATGTAGCGGTAATAATTGGTTATGTTCCTTATAAGTGTACCCATTTTGACAGCTACACCTAAAACACCAAATAATAATCTTGGTTTTAAAAAAAACAAGGTTTCGACATAAACTCCTTATACAAAAATTTCATTGCTCCATGTCAGGTTCAAAAAGGTCCAGTTATTGAATTACGTGGGGGTGGTTCGGATAGGCCATGGTTGGACCATAATGTTCAAATTACAACTAAAATAACAAAAAACAATCTTGGTTTTAAAAAAAGCTCTAGTCTAATGGCTCCATCGTAAAAACTTCATTCGACGTAAACTCCATAAACTTAAACTTCATTGCTCTCGACCTTTTTGGAATCGAAGAATTTACATGGGGGTGGTTCGGATAGGACATGGTTGGACCATAATGTTTAAATTACAGAAAATCAGAGAATTCATAGAGGTAAAAAATGTCCTCGGTCTAAAATGCTTAGCTAGTCTAGGCTCGGATCAGCCAATATGGAATGAAGTTGAAGGACACGGTAAAACATGTAAGCTAAAGAAAAGCTCACAAGAATACTCCCAATATACAATTTTCCTACGATAATGTGCAAGGCCCATCATGTCTGTCAGTTCCAAGACCCCCACAGATTTATCTTTAATGATTTTATTGTATTTATATTTTCTGTTTTGCCCTGTTTGCGTTAGTTTTATGGAAATCGATTGATCTATAACCGGCCTCCCGCGATACATAGGCTCGACCTAGTGTGGAGACCAACAACTGTAACTGTATTGTAAAACTATATTTTTGGTAAAATAAATAATATTAATGTCTCAGAACAAAGATAATATAATGTACCCATACTCTACACTGATATGAGTTACAATTTTATGATTTTAACCGTATTTATTACATGAACCTTTCATGTAATAAATACGGTCAAAGCATGAACTGACGAGCCGCTATAATGTTAACATTACGCATGTTTAACCTAGCAGGCAAGATTTGCCTATTTGCCAACTGGTGTTTTCTATGTATAATATGTATTTGCAGTATGCTGTATATCAGTCATGTAGTTAACATAACACAAGCTCTGCTTACATCTGGGCTAGATGATGCTGTGTGGAAAATATCCAGCATTATTTATTAATAAAACTTGTTAATACATACGTAGGTACATAATAATATGGAAATACAATAATGTATTACCAAGTTTAGAAAGGGTTAAAATGTAAGAGCCGTAAAAAATACGGTAAAATACCTGAGAACTTATATCAGGGTAGGGTCCATACCCTACCAACAATGTAAAACGAGGAATAGGATCATCCGGTTACTTTGGCAAATAAGTTAAATCTTGGAGATTAGAAGAGATCCTACCAGGAATAACAGAGAAATCTATCTCCGAATAGGAACGTAGAAAACGATAGTACTTTTTACTTAGTAAGTACTTTTTTGTAAAAGCCGCGTGAACAGCATGTGTTTCTTACCACGGAAGTTTTTTAGTTTGTTTGTAGGGAATTTTGACAGATGACTGTTTTTAAGATATATTAGCTTCCTTTGTAACTAACTAACTAAATAACAAACAATGTAATCAAATCTTTAAAGTAAAAAACCTCCTTCTAATTGTCGTATCGAAATGAAACTTATGTGTCAATACTATATTGTGGTATGATGGAGCAGATTTTTTTAATAAATTTTAGTGCGTGATAAAAGCATGTTTTAAGTTTCTTAACTACACATTTTATTTTTATCTAGTCCAGAATAGGTCAAAGAAATAGGAAACTGAAAAAGAGAGGACGAAACATGACTTTAGTAATTACAGTTTTTGTTCCTACGACCAATGGAAAATAATATCAGAAGGCGTATACCTACTACCTAGTAAATAAACGGGGGACGCGGACCATATTAACTAACATAACATAAAAGTACTTAATGCATTTTAATATCACTTTAAGAAGACACTGAGTTAGTAGGTAGTACCGTAATTATTCACTAGGAAACAACGACGCAAAAACGGCTAACAAATATCATGGCAATTATCGCTCACCACTATTTAGCAATCACTATACAACACTTAGATATTTTTATTGTGGGTGAGTAAATTTCTAAATACCTGATGGAGGTAAGACGTGCTACTCCAGTACACCTCACCGCGAGATTGAGGCACCTCGATCCAAACTCAAGCACTACCGAACCACGGCAACCACGTCCGATGCTCCTAATAAACTGAATTCATTAATTAATCCACACAATACTATATTCTAGACGTTGATTAATATTATAAGGGATTTTGAACTTTGGTTCCTGAGTCTAGTTTGTCGAAGGTCATTACAGATCACGGTTTTAAAAGTTGCGTGGTGCAACGAAAACATGTTGCGTCAGGCTGTGTCTGCCGGTACAGCACATTTAATGTAAATAGTGCTGCGAATTGTTTTTTTACATAAATTGGCCCAGTAAAAGTGCCCAAGGTCCACCCTAAAAGGTTTATTTAAAGTAAAAGTAAAAAACTACCTGTTAAGAACAGTCTTTGTTAGGATGAACGTTTCGACTGATCGATCAGCTATTATTTGCTCCGAAATAATTCTATATTAAGTACGATGCATTTAGGACGCCTAGCGGGAATGACAAAAGAAAGAAACACTTTTGTTTACAAATGAAATTCAAAGATTGAACACTGACATGCATGTTTAGTAATGAAGCCCTCATTGACACTATTCTGCCGTCTCATCATGAGCCACAAAATAGACTCAAATTACAGACAGAAATCTATGACACCACGGCTCACTAAACTATTTATATAGAACATTTAAAGTACCTGACGGTTTTGTAGTAGAGACCGAAAGATGGACGCAGTTCGGAGTGACGACGATCTGGTAGGTAGGGATCTGGGCTGGCTAAAAGGTCAAACTGTATTACAGATCCAAGCCATATAGGTACCTACTTATGAGAAACACAGAGAAAGGAAGAGATGACAAAAGCGATTACTTACGAAGGCCAACGCAGTTGGTTCCGGAGTTCTCATAATGTTGTGACAAGGGCTTTGTCTTGCAGCTCTCTTGGGTAAAAAAACAGCGACATCCTTAACTTTGGGTACACCGACAAAATCAAATAGGCAAACATAAATTCATTTACAAAATACATAAATAATATTATTTGCTGAACACGACTTCTCTTGCGCCCGATAAAGATTAGTGGCGGAAATCGTAGGTGATCCGATTTTTTCCGCAGTGTTGTCTTTTCTGACAGTGGGCCACAATTATTATCACACTGGTTTAGAATAATCCCGAAAGGATATGTTAGGTTTTACAAACAATTTCAAGTCCAAACTATTTCAAATAGTTGTCCCGGAAAAGATTTCTTGGTTATCGTTTTTTTATAATTTATAAAATTTGTTCACTTTCTCAAGAAGTTAAAAATAGTATTTATGTAAAGAGGCAACCCTTTTCGGTTAGTATACCTTTCTGGAACACATAACCTGTATACCCGATAGTGGATTTATCTTCATATATAATAAAGAAATAGTAAGTTTAGATTGTAACGGCAAAGGCAGAACTTAATTTCAATATTTGAAATAAAAAAGAGTTCCTAAAATATTCGAGTGACAAAAATCGATACTTTAGTCACTGAATATAGATACCGTACTTAAATAGAAAGCCAAAAAAAAATGCTGGTCATTTTTCACACAGCATCATCAAAGTAAGCAGAGCTTGTGTTATGGGAACTACATGACTGATGTACATTTCTACTTATATACATTTTGTTTTGTAAATACATAGATACTATACATGAAAACACCCAGACCCGAGACAAATTAAATTCAAAGTTTGCGTACAACACAATATATTTTTATTAAATATATGTAGGTATGTATGGTACGTTTAAGTGCAATGAACTTCCAATTAAAATCGATATTAAATTATTCACACAGTTCGAGCACGTGGCAGGGTCAAAAGTGTAGTAGGTACGTGCGTAAGTGTGTGTGGTTTTTAGTGGTAGGTAGAAGACATTGTTTAAAAAGTTAATTATAATCAGAGAAGTACCTGTAAACAGAGACACATAGTGTGTACCTAGATGGTATCCCAGAACATGTAACTAACTGAACTCATTAGTATTAAATAAATATACAGGTACAACGTTTGCTGTTTAATACCGAACGAAAGATAATTAAAAATGATATACACACTGGCATAAGATTCAAACGAAAAAACACAAAAGTATAAAACAAGAAGCTCTAAAACGACCCAGAAACAGTAACGGGAAGAAAAACATACAATTTGAAGAAATAAACAAAACAAACAAGCTCACGACTGTCTTCCCCATGGTGAACATCCTCAGATACATTCTCAGTGAGTAGATTTTGAAGAAACCAAGTACCCCTACTTAGGGGTAGTCAGAGGCACGTCCAAATATTACATTTGGTACATGCCCGCGTTTTGCAAGTAGTATGCATTCCACGTGACAGGTTGCAAGCCCATCGCCGCTTATTGGAACACTAACTGTTTGCCTTCGAATTTTTGGTTCTAGGGCATGGGGGCCGTTCAAGTATTACGTAAGCACTATTGGGGGGCGGAGGGGTCTTTGTTTTGCTTATTTTGGATGACATGGGGGGTAGGGGAGTCTAGATGATGATTACGTCATCGGTAGTTATTTACTTTTTTACACGAATGGCAACCCTCACATTATCTATGCTTGAAAACGAAACGCATTTTCGAGGATTCCCGCAAGTAATGCATACGTTTAGGCACTCGCTTTAGAACCGATTAGGGGAATTACCGCGTCCCTTTTTTTTTGTCCCTTACTCTATGTTGAATACTGTATCAGTAAAATCTAATCTCTATCCTAAATATATTCTTATTTTTGAAATTATAAATATAACATTATAATCATAAATAAAAAAAGATACATTTATAATTGAAAAATGTTTACGTAAGCATAGGGGGAAGGGGTAAGAGCTTTGCTTACTTTTGCTGACAAGGGGGATGGGGGGGTAAATAATTGTAATAAATCTGCTTACGTAATATTTGAACGGCCCCATGCCGGTTTACTCACGATGTTTTCCTTCACCGTTTTGAGCACGTGTTAATGCGCACATACATTTTTCGGGTGGAAAAATCAATTGGTGCACGACCGGGTTCGAACCCACGACCTCCAGATCAGAAGTCGCCCTGTCTACTCCATCAGGAAGTAGACAGAGTGTGACAGAGTTCCAAAATACCGGGAAAACGAACAAACAGGAAGAGGTGCACAGGTTGCTATCAAACATTGCTCGCAGAAGGTAAGTCTGTAACTATTGCTCGTGACAAAGCAATGAAAGATCGCCAACAATGCAAATCATCTAAAAAAGGTTTTTTTACCATTGTTTTGAGCTACATCAAATAAATAGTTGCAAAATATAGTACTTAAATAAAAGGTGTTTTGGGTATACTTATTTGAGCCTTCTGGGGTTGAAACTCTGGGTCCGTGGGCAACCAGGCCCTTCGCATTTTCAAAATTCTTTCAGGGCGACTTGCCGATGCGACGCGTGATAAGAGAGCTGGCTCTTATCTGGGTCATCGCATTAGCATTGCCATTCAGGGTGGCAATGCGGCCAGTATTTTGGGAACGCTTCCGCCTGGTAGTGTGAGTATATACCTACTTGTACATATATAGTTGTATGAATAAATGTAATCAATTTAAAAAATAAAAATAATCTTTAATTTATAATACCTGTATACTCAAAATATCAACTTCAACTTTTGCTATATGGCTTATGTGGTTAGGGTTGCAACAATTTTGCCAATGTCATGTCGACAAGATATAAAAAAATAAGGCGATGGAGAGGAGTTAACCATTATTTGGCCGGTTTAAAATGGAGGGAGAATCGACCAGTTTCTTTTTTAAAATATAAGTTATAGTTACGTAAATAAACGAACGAAAAGAAAGGGACAACACAAATACAGAGACAAAACACACATACATTTAACATTATGAAAGGAACTTAAAGCTCTGCATAGTTATCATAATTTTATTTTATTACTGATAAAAAAATTACATAATAAACATATAAAACATATATTCTCCCTTTTATATGATTATTATGTAAATTTTACAAGGGATAGTATAAATTTAGAAGAGAGAAGATGAGGGATTTCTGGAGGGTTGACATCATACAACTCAAAATATCATCCTCGGCAGGACTAGAACCAGCGAACGAAAATAAAATGATTTTGAAATAAGAACTTTTTAAATAATAGTTGTCAGACTCACTGAAAACGCCAGCCGGAGCTTGAAGGCCGGAGCCATGAAGGTCTCATGAAGGACGATCTACCGTTTTACTCATGGACGCAAGCATTCTCCCAAGAATAAATTAAAACGCTTAGACTTGGTTGAAAATGGGCCAACATGGTGTCTTCCAATGGAAATAGGGAAAGACAACATCGCGCCAGAACTAGATCTATGGTCTCGTTTGAGGAATTGGTCCTCATTAGCACTGGACCGCGAAAAGTGGAAAAAGAGGAGGCTTTTGCCCTTAATGGGAAAACGCATGCTGAAAATAATATAATTAAATTTATTAATAAATAATCAATTTTTTTGATTTCGTTTCTGCCTTTGGGCATACTAAATTATATATCCTCTATTACAATTTGGTATTATAACAATACAACCTTAATTACAACCAAAATTTACAGATCCATTCGAAATTAAAAATTAAACGTGAAAAAAAAATCTATTGAAAATCCATGTGCTTATCTTGCTCAAATTGGTCAATTTAGATTTGCGTTCGACACGCATATTTACTATTTCTTTCTGTACGCATGTTTTAACAGCTTGAAGGTAAAGATCAAATTATTACCATAACAAAGGTCAACGTCAAATAGATAAACACGGGCTTTCACCTACATAAGTAGTATCATTGACCTCGCATTACCATTCCCTGTCGTGAGTTTCAGGAATTGATCCGGATTTGCAGATCATGCAAATTTAATCCCAGAGCGGGAATCGAATCCGTACATCTAGTTATCTCAGCCGGCTATTTGCCCGCCGAATCACGTAGGTAGTTTTTACCCGCGACGATAGGTTCCGGTATTAGTGTACCGTAGGTATGTAGGTTCTTTAGGTGAAGTGTTCAATGTTTTATTATTTTTTGTTCTTCTGTATTGAAAATTACATAAATCAGAAAGCACACTTAAAAATAGTGGGCGGTACTTCGACTGCCGAACGGCGATGGACTTGCAACCTGTCACGTGGAATGCTAACTACGTACAAAACTCGGGCATGTAGCAAATGTAATGTTTGGACTTGTCTCTGACTACCCTCTACTTGCTGTCCTCAAAGTGCAAAAAGGGGAAATTTAGAAACATTAAGACAGTTTAATAATGTTTCAAAATTTGGCCCTTGGTTTTTTCACAATTTACTTTAAAAAGCGACCAGCTTGTCTTTATTCTACAGCATGTCTTGTTTAAATAAAAAATAAGGTGTTAAAGTTATGTTAAGTGTGTCCACACTAACACACTTTCATATTCACCATGCTTATTTCGACGTTAATTTCATTTTCATCTATAGCGTGCATAGCTTAACTCATTCGCTGCGGCCGGTGGCACCCACGCCTTTGCCTTTATTTTAATTTTACATCGATATTTGAACTTCGCTACCGTGCTAAAGTAAAATCTTATAACTTTGCTTGTGTAGTTTCCTTACATCGGCATGCGCTGTTGTCGAAATCGTTTTGAGGCATGCCTTTATAGCGCTAGACGCACATGAAAGTGCAAGCCTTGGGATGGACAAGCCCAAAGATGATGAACTCCTCTGCTATTTTATTCTATTTGACGACCTTTGTGGCGCAGTGGGTGAAGGCCCGCCTGAGACGCAGAAGGTTGCGGGTTCGATTCCCGCTGCGGGACACATGTTTGTATAATTAGCTAATGTTTGTCTCGGGTCTGGGTGTTTTCTATGTATAATATGTATGTATTTACAAAACAAAAAGTATTTAAGTAGTATATCAGTCATGTAGTAAATACAAGCTCTGCTTAGTTTGGGGCTAGATGATGCTGTGTGAAAAAATGTCCAGCATTATTTATTATTATTTATTTATACATACAAACTATTTGGCTTGTATGATTGGCGAATCGATGTCACGGACAGTCGCGTACACAGATAATGAAAATATTTCGTGATGTCGCGGTTTCATAACAAACTGCAACCGCAACTGCAGAGGATCGGAATGACCTTAGGATGCAAAATCCCAGCAATAACTTACCGCACTCTTAGCAAAACATGGCTCCGAACAGCCGTGAGCCTATCCTACAAAGTAATCGGCGAGGGATCATCTGAGCCAGAAGAACCTCCAATCTTCCTGCTCCATGGGTTACTCGGCTGCAAGAAACACTGGAAGGGAATAGGGAAGACTATCCTAAACATGACGAAGAGGTCTGTAGTTATAGTCGACCAAAGGAACCACGGGGGCAGCCCTCATGTGAGCTCGCACAAGTATGAGGAAATGGCAGCTGATTTTGTACAGTTGCTGGACAAATTGGATGTAGACAAAGCTAGTCTTGTTGGGCATAGCATGGGAGGGAGGACCGCTATGTGTGTATCTTTAATAGCGGTGAGTAACCCTAACGATCGGCATACACTTGAACTCCGTTTAGTTTAGGCACTCTAGCTCAGAACTGGCAACGGGCAATCATGCATCGCTGGGGAGTAAAGGTTTTCGAATAGCGATCTCAAATAGGACGTCGACGGTCATGCAGTATATAAACACTATGTTCATACACATGGCAATTACGATGGACATCTTAAAGATTAAGAAGGAAGGAAGGTAGGTACTTCGAATAATATATTATTATGGTCAAAAGGTTAAAGGTAGACGAAAAACATTGCCTAATTATATACTTTTCATCACCAAATTTGAGTAGGTAGGTTATATGGGGTTCTTCCGTTTTGCCTCACAAGGGCAAGGAGGTGTAAAATATACGTTGGCTTTACCCCACCAGGGCAGACACACGCAAAAGTAATTATAGGTATTCAATTCATACTGATCACTATTAATATAACTAAAAGATTTACAATCTCAAAACCATTCAAGACAAATTCAGTTACTCTTAGATTCAGGCAACCAAGCATATCACCATGTTAGCAAACAAGCATACGGCCCACCTGTTTGTAAGTGATTACTATGAACATTTGCAACACCAAAGATACACGCGCGTAGCTGACCCTTGACACATTTACTTAATGTTTCAGCCTAAACGAGTGGCCGGTATCCTAATCGTGGATATATCGCCGGTGTCCACCGCGGAACAGCTCTTAGAATTACAAAACCTCCTGGTAGCAATGAAAGCAATCGATTTTAAGCGGTCAAAGAAAGTCTCTCGCGCCAAGAAAGAAGCCAAGAAACAGCTGAAGAAGCTCATCCCAGACGATATTACTATGAACGCAGTTCTATCAAACATTACCGTGAAAAACGATGGAACCATCGGCTGGATTTGTAATCTTGATATTCTGATCAAACATTTCAAGTATATCGCGTCGTTCCCGAGTAGTATGCACGGGAAGACGTATGACGGACCAACCATGTTCATTGGAGGTCAACTCTCGGATTATATACCGTTAGATATTTTTACAAACAAGTAATAATAAACGACGATAGGGCTCGCAACCTTTCACGTGGATTGCTAATTATTTGTTAGCAATCCACGTTTGGACGTGCCTCTGACTTACACATAATTGGTATATTAAAAATACCAACGCTCCGAGTATGTATCTGGGGATTTCCATCATGGGGAATACTGTCGGGGGCGTTTTTTTTTGTTTTATATATTAATAATAATAATTTGTAGCGGGAATCAATGTCATGTACGTACTTATCTTTTGCTCTAGTCTTTCAAAGGGATTTAGTGAAGTACGTACCTACTTTCTAGTCGTGTTGGCCTAATGGACGTTACCACCATATCCAATGCGGAGATTATGGGTTCGAACCCGATCGTGCGACAGTGATTTTTTTACAAAAAAAGTTTTTGTAACCTACATTTTTGTAGTATTAAAAATCATTGTGAAGGAAAACATCGTAAGGCATCCAACATGCCCTAGAACAAAAAATCGAAGGCAAGTGCTATTGCTTAGTATTCCAATAAGCTGGTACAGACTTGATGGTGTTTGTTTTGTTTGTCCATCTACTTAATTTTAGAAATATAAATATCGTTAAGCATGTACGTGTACAATTTAGTGGGACAACGGAAAATAACCAAGATAAGTACGGCTTACGAATTTGGGGGCAATTTATATTCTTAAATGCAATCAACCTAAAATTCTTATGAACTCTGAACCTATCATTTCAATTACGAGTTTCATAAAACCTACAATGTAAAACAACAATATTCGTTATAAATATTTAAATAAGCCTATATGCAATTCCGATTTAAATTGTACCTGCTATATCCTAGCTGTTTCATAACTCCGTTGCGTGTTGTGTGTATGTAGAAATTATGATTTTATAATGCAGATTGCTTGCATCAGACAGATTAGTACAATCATTAATACTTTCCTAGCTAGTAGGTACTTACATTAATTAATTGATGAGATGATATGTATGTAATTGATATGTTTGTATTATACACAATGTATGTATTTACAAATATATATGTAGTATGTCTGTCGTGTTCGTGTAGTTTCCATAACACGCTCAGCTTACTTTGGGGCTAGATGATGCTGTCTGAAAAATGAGCATTATTATTTTATAAAAATCATGAATTTTGGTTCTTATTTCAAGACCATTCGTATTCGAACTATCGAACTCGAACTCTATTGGGGTTACAAAATTAACTTGATTGTAGTAGTTTTTTAATAATTTTACATACTTATTTCTGGCAAACATTTAAATCGGTTCGATTGAGCCCTAAATTCCAAAAATTAAAATTGTATAATACCAAAATTCACCAAATGTTGAGAACAAAACTTTTAAACTACAAAAGTCAAGGTAGTTTCCTTGAGAGTCTCATTATTTTTGACGCCCTGTTTTAATATAGGCAAGCACGTACATTTTTAAGTCTATGGGTATGTATCTATGTACTAATTTATTAAACCTACACAAGTATAATCATGGAATTTCATGGTAGATGGAATTTCGAGTATGCAAGAAAGAGAAACAACTTTAATTTTCACAACAGGGCCGATTGCTATGATTTCTCATTTCATAAATATTCCCCAGGGCGGACGACTTGACACACATAAGAGAGCTGTTCCCCCAGGCCGTGATAACATACATCCAGAGCACCGGCCACAACCTCCACGCTGAAGACCCCAGGTCTTTCCTCGAGCTGGCGATCGCGTTTCTGAAGACCAACCACTAAATCAATTGTTTTTATAAGGATGTCGTTATGTTTCACTCAAATTATAATATTTATTTGGTTTTGATGTACAACATCATGGGCAACGATCAATAAATACAAGTTAATTTTAGCTGCAAAATGTTAATGCTTCTCGGATTTTCCATCGTCATGACAAGTGGCAATAAGATATAATAGAATATATTTGACAAATTACAGTTTCGGTATGCGCGAGCAAAGTTGGCTAGAACTACTCGACCTGGGGCCTAACCATCAAGTCTTATTGCGATTGTATTCAGGCAAAGATGTCAAATCCTGCTTCGCAGATGAGGACGCTATGACTTTGTCATGTAGTCGTCGTGGAATTTAACATCTTTGCCTGAATTGAATCGCAATAAGACTTGATAGTTAAGCCCTTGTGGTAACTAAGTACGCCCCTATTCTATTCTTTTTGAGTCTTCTTACAGCGTTAGTGCTAACTGTCACTTCCCGAACTTCTTGGAACGTAGTTCTAACCTCATAAGAAGTCAAAGTGCGATTTCTTAGAACACTGCTCTGCTCACCATAGGTTTAGGTTTAAGACGTTTATTCCCATAAAGACATAGTCACTTACATGAGAACATAAATATCATAAACAAACAAAAGTAGGTCGTTCTAGTATGTACAAGTTAAAAGGTAGGCAGTAAAATATTTAACCCCTCCAACGCATATTTAGGTAATGTCAATGCTTTTTATTAATAATAAATTGTGCGAGTTTTATTTTATATGCGTTAAATGAGTTTATTTTTTTTATTTCCGAGGGTATTTTATTATAAAGTTGTGCGCCTCTTGCCGTATTTCGTTCGAACTTTAGGCAGCACGATAAAACTGGCCCGACGGGTGCTTCGTTTCGCTACTTGCTGTCTGATGGTAAAGGCTAAGTTAGTATGGATTTGTTTTGTTAGGATTTTACGAACGGGAATAAATAAGTAAGTACAGTAATTATAGGTACAATTGTTATAAATTCATTATATTCGTTTCTTTGTAATTTTGCTCGCAGGCGTTAGGTAGTGGTAGTTAAATAGTAGTTTTATGATCTTATTCTGTAGGATTTGGAGCTTGTCTAGTTTGGTTTTTACAGCACTACCTACCCCAAATTTCTATCAAGTAGAGAAGGTGTGGTTTAACTAAAGAGTTGTATATGGTAAAGCATAATTGACGCGGGATACACCGAACGATATTACGTAAAGACCCAGTTAAGGAAGACAGTTTGGTTTTAATATGTTCGATATGTGCATTCCACGTCAAATAGCTATCCATTCTTAGGCCAAGATATTTCTTTTTTTTTTTTGTTCTAGCACTGTGTCATTAATTTTTAGTGGGTTATAAGGTTGAATTACTTTATTTTTAGCTTTAAATATGATATATCATGTTTTAGATACATTTATAGTCAATAAGTTATGTTGAAACCAAGTAAAAAGGGTGTTCAAGTCACTTTGTGCTCTTGAGAGTATGTCCTGTATCGATGCTCCGAAGTAGAACAAACACGTGTCGTCAGCATATAGAGTAAGATGACCATTTAGACCTATTTCACAGATGTTATTTATATAGATAAGAAAAAGTAGTGGGCCCAATATTGATCCTTGTGGAACTCCGTGAGTAAGAGGCAATGCCCTACTCTTTTAGCTGCCGAATTGAACTACTTGAGACCTATTTCAGAGATACGACTGGAACATTTTCAAGGCAGGATGAATACACCGAGGACAATATTTTTGTTATCAATGCTAGATTTTATTTTAGTTATTAGGTCTACTGTAGCTGCAAGTGTGTTACTTTTAGGTCTGAATCCGGACTGGTGATCATTAAGGAAGTTAATTGACGCAAGATAGTTTTCTAATCTTTTGTATAGGATTTTTTCTAAGATTTTTGATACGATGGGTCGATAATTCCTCGGTTCTGATTTAGATCCTGATTTGTAAATAGGGGAGACTTTTGCAATTTTTAGTGTACTAGGAAATTCGCCTTCTGGTAATAATTTGTTAAAGCAATTTGTAAGATTTTTTTATGATTAGGGGTTTTATACATTTTATAACTACTTGCAAAACGCAGGCATGTACTAAATGTAATATTTGGACGCGCCTCTTACTACCCCCTACTTTGTATCCCTAAAATGAAAATTGATAAGGTGGACGAAATTTATAACAGGTATTTTTCATATCCATATAAAAAAATTACGGAAGGCTCAAAACGAAAATCTTTACTTTTCAATAAAATTGAGTATATAAAATGTAACTTTGACCAGACTTTTGTTTAAAAATGTTATTAGATTTTTTTTCGCATCCTGAATTTGACAACTCCACTAATTGGTCGAGAACTGGCGAACCTACCCAAGGTAGTTTGTTTAGTGTGGATGAAGACCTTTCACACTGTATTTTGATTACTTATCATATTAATTTTCAGAAACTGTGTAGCCTATATGGTCACACAAGACTTTTACCAAAATCGTGAATTGATTTGTAGGTATTTTTATAGATGTAGGGGATAAGGAGGCACCTTTGAACATTTTTCACATTCGTGTCTGTAAAATCGAAAATAGTCATTTTTATTTCGTTTTTTTTGTTGTTGTAGTTAGATCTATTATTTGGCTATCTAAATCGATTCAAATTATAATCAATATGTTAATGCTTTATTCAAAGTTAACATTTTAGTGAAATTACTCAATTGTTCAAAGCTGCCCCATGTCTTGGTCGTCACCTTTGAACCTACCTGGGGCACTTTTGAATTGATGATGAATTTAAACAAAGTATACGTATTTTATGTAATTTTTTTATTAAAACATACCACAAGTGGGACATAACGGGCTAATTGTAATTGTAATTATACCACAAAGTCAAAAATACGTCGTTTTACAAATTCTCTTAGTACAAATCAATCATTAAACTTATATTAAACTAGGTACATAATAGGAACTGTTTCATAACCATTTTAAATAAAGCACTGGTTTAACTAACCTAATTTAAACCTAGAGAAATCAAATTTGAAGCTGAACATTGCCGCTGTACGTGAAGTACTACCAGCTTCAATTGGTGGGGGAAGTTTTGCTAGTATTTCTATTTTGCTAACATATGCCCTATCCTCCTTCTCTGGGATAAAAAATTTGTTAAAACCAGCTTTCTTTTTTAAAAAACTGACATTGAAAGCAGAGTTAAACTCTTCTTCGATTTTTCCCACGTAAGCCAACATCCTTTTGCTACCTAGCGATGGAACTTGAGCTAGCACAAAATCTCCTGTCTTTATGGGACCACAGCTAGCTTCAGTTTCAACATCAGCGCCGTCCTCGCAATCAGTAATATCAGAGTCTTCTTCACAAGGCATCCATGAGTTTACCTCTTCTAAATCAGTGTCAGAATCAGAAAATTTTAATTTTGATTTGATTTTTGGTTTGCGTTTGCGTTTGATTTTAAGTGCCATTGCAGGTCCACTTCGCTTGCAAGTTTGTTTCGTTACTATCTTTTGAAGTCGTTTCTGACGTTCGAGAACTACTTTTTCTATTTCTTCTTTTTCCGGAGTATCAGTCAGAATACGCGATTTGCCCTTTTTCCTGCCTCGATTGGTTTCTTTGCGAGGGGGAGCTTTAGGAAAGGGCCTAACGCCTTCAGGGGTCAAAACATTCGTTCTTGTAGCTAGCTCCATGCTTCCATTTTGAGTGATCAATGCGTTGCCTTCGTAGCGAGACGTTAAAGCGATTGGCACTTCAGACGAAAGATTGCATGAAATGTCGGCATCAATGGAAGTTTCAAAGGCGATAACAGGAGAAACCGGATCTTCAGCTGTCTCGGAAATTTCCGGTGTAACTACAACATCGGCCGTTGACAAATCTTCCGGTGCAGCTACGGAAAGCTCCGGCGTGGTTTCAGCTGCAAGAAACGCTAACGAAATGTCTGTTATGTTTATGGCCTCGTCTTCACACACTGCATTTCTAGGTAGACTGTCTATTGCAGACATTTCGGGTGGATTATGAGGACCAGACTCGGCAGGTAGGCATGTTTCTTGGACCGGGCGATTTGTAACTTCAGCACATTCAAAGTCTTCATCACTAAAAGCGTTTCGTGAAAAAGGAACAATCCCGGGCTTTGAAAATCCAGACAGAATATTACGGGAAGTGTAACTTAAGTTATATGCTGGTGTTACAATGCTGGCCAAATCATGGATAGTTATGGTTCTCCCAGGATGGTTTAGAAGCCAGTCATTTTGAGCTACTGCTAATTTTTGTTTGAACGGCCCGTTAACTGCCACATCCAAAGGCTGCATTCGATGAGTGCAATGTGGTGGAAACGTAAGCAAAACCATGCCATTTGCGCGGCAGTACTGGATGGCATCTAAAGTACAGTGGCTCTCGTGATTATCCATAGTAATTAAGATTGGGTCTTCAGTCGAGCATCGGGTGAGCTTCTTAACATGTTCAAGGACTTTCAAGAACAAAGGTCCCGTCATCCATCCACTACTGGGACAATTGGCATAACCTACGCTTCCAGCAGGAGCACCAAAAAGCATTGTGTCATGAAACCGAGCTCTGGGAAAGATGAAAACCGGGGGAAGCGTATTTCCGATGGCATTGACAATACCACACATGGTAATTAATTGACCGCGCTCTGCTGAAACACTTTGTCCGACTTGTTTGGCACCAGTTTGAGCGATTACATTCGGTGCTTGTACTACTGTCATTATGTTTGTTTCGTCCAGATTGTAAATTCGGTCTGGAGTGAAATGATGTTTCTGCTGTACCACTTCATAGTTATCGTAAAATAGAGAAACATTATGTTTATTAAAGCTAGTAGATCTAGATAAGCTTGTGTTTTCAGGTTTTCTTAGTGAAAGATCTTTGTGCCGCTTCATAAACCCTTTTAACCATTCCATTCCAGCTTCTTTTGTTTCTTCCCATTTAGGTGGACATTTTCTAAGTGCGTTTGCGTATTCAAACGCTAATCCTCTCGCTTGTTTGTATGTTAAGCCATAGTTCATTTTAGAACTTTTTAGCAAATATTGCTTTATCATGTTTTCTTCATCTTTGTTGAAAACTTGAGCAACTGTGTATTTTGTAGTGTATGCTTCGTTTTTAGGCTTAATGTTTTCTTTGAATTTTTTTATTCTATAAAATAAAGTGTTGGGCTTCACATTAAAAGCTTCGGCAGCTCGCCTGAGTTTCATGGTACCCCCAACAACTTCTAAAACAGCTTTTTTTATATCATCTTCGTTTACTTCGCTGTCACGTTTTTTTTTATAATTGCGAACCATGTTACCTGAAACAATTAAATATACCTAATAAATAAAATGAAAGCACCTACCTAACATTCTGTCACACTCAAACTATTAATATGGGGCACCTTTGAACATGTTCAAAGGTGCCCCCCTTGTTTTGTTCAAATCTGCCCCAATGGGTACTAATAAAAATAAAGGTTATTTAATTTACGAAAAATCACTAAATGAAAGCGAAATTTTGATTTAATATTTTAACAATAATATAATCCATACGATAAGTAAAGTTCTACTTACCAATATCTCCAAATCTTTAATTTATACCCTTACAACTTTTTTCAGTAATTTAAACTTTTTGACACCGAAAACAAACATGGCTTCTCATTTTTTTTTTCGCGCTCGCAGACAAGCGCTACTAAATGACAGGTGACAGATTCGGTGATGCCATAATATAAATATAATTAATGCTGCATTTACATTCACACAGTCTTCAAGAACTCGTTTGTTCAAAGGTGCCTCTGTTCAAAGGTGCCTCCTTCTCCCCTACCTATCAACGAACAACAAAATAAATAAATATAAAAAAAAAATACTTTGAAATCCTTGTACGTATTTTATTTACAAACCTAGGAACTATCATAATCTCACAATGCTGGTATATTTTCGTACCATCCTAAATTTATAGGTAGGTATCCTATTCTAGAGGTAGTAAACGTATGAAGAACCTAAATACATTTCATAAATTTCCTAAGATATACCTAGGCCGGCTTTGTACAAAAACGCATTACTAATACCTACCGCCTTCGATGTTATGAATGGTAAGATGTAGTTATATGTACCTACTACCACCTATACACGCACAGCACGTCTCGCGTCACGCGCGCACCTGCATCAGGCAAAAAGAGACAGCAAAGCGATATTCGGCCGATTTTTGAACGCGCCTCGAATTGAAGTTGAGAGCTCTAAGCGCCGCATTCTTAAGTCATTCAATTATGTTTTTGCAAAGGACCAAAATTTTTTTTTTTAAAAGACGTTGACAAATTTCACACGTAATTTAATAAAATGAATGCAGGCGCCAGCAAAATTATTGCAGGTTAATTAAAATAACAAATGAATGATAAAACCAAATGAAACTCTGAAACAAAAGACTTTTTTATTTAACATTCAGTTCTATGTGGCCAGTATGTAATAAGTTTTCGTGTGATGAAGCGTTCCTCTAAATAAGTCCATTAGTATAGTAGTATAATAGGCATGGAAATTCGGTCACCTCGTTTTGATTTGTTTTAAACTCAGCATAGACCCTCAGAAGGATATATATGCATAAATATGTCGATACGGTCATCTTTTCGACTAGCATATACCTACTGGCTGGTGGTGTAGTGGTTGTGACCTCGATTATTTCCATACGAAAAGTTTATGTGGACAATGACCGATTATCGTTTACTACACTGATTCTTTCACAATCGGTACGATACTAGACACACACCATACCTCAAAGATCACAGTCCTAATGCAAAGTGACCAAGAAACGGCAAATCCCCATTAAACGATCTCAACGCGCACTCCGTAGCATCTCCGTAGCACGGTCCGTAGCGATACTTTGAGTTGAGATGATACAGTTAAGCAACATTTAAATGGGTACTTTTTTGTAAGTTTTTGATCTTGTATTGTGTCATGGCCTTCTCAAACTTAGATAATTATTATTGTCATCAACAGCCTGTAGAAATTCACAGGTGGACAGTGCACAGAGCGTCCGCCTTCCGAAGGGTTCATGTATGGAGACACGTCGCGCGGCCCGCAAGAAATTCAAACATTTGGCGATGTATGAATTTCTTGAGAGCGTTTACGGAGAATCGATTTTACGCGCATTTGGTTAAAATAAACGCTCTCGTATTTCGCCATTGGACATGTCATGCATTAGTATCCTAGTAGTCTGTGGTTACCAGAACCACATATTATATACAATATTTCGGCAGATAATATTGAAGTATAAAAAAGTTTTTCCAAAGTGTAAAATAATGACACCAAAAAGTTTAAGTATTCGATTGAAACAGGTTGAAATGGCAAATTAACCTGCAGAGTTTGTATTAACCATCAAAATATAAACGTGTAGACATGGAATGGAGATTTTATCAATAGCAGTAAACAAACACTCTCTTCTAAAATTTGTGTGTAAATTCAAGCGTGTACCGACGCGAAATGCCGTCGATTTGGCTCATAAACTTCACGGGCCAAACGTCTCAGACGATAATACTCCAGTAATCGTGCTCCATGGACTACTGGGTTCCAAGAAGAATTGGGACAGCATGTGCAAGAAGATAACATCTGCTACTCAGAAGACGGTGGTTGCTGTTGACGCTCGGAACCATGGCGAGAGTCCTCACGACAGCTCGCATACCTACCACGACTTAGCGTCCGATGTGTCGTTCCTCTTAAGCAAGTTGACCATCAGTAAAGCCCATGTTATCGGTCACAGTATGGGAGGCAGAACGGCAATGGTTTTGGCTTTGACCGAGGTATGTTTTTATATCCATATTCAGCCATTTTTACCTCATCATCAAAAGTAAAAAGCGACTGATATATTCTCTAGAAATTCACTAAAAGTAACCTGCGGGCACACCGCCCGCAGTTTACTTTTAGTGAATTTCTAAGTTAACCAGTGATCAGAGTGAGTCACAAAAATAACATCAATTCGTTGCGCTTGATGATTCCACGAAATAACGAGGAGCACATTATGTGGAGTCCTTCGTAGTGCAGAAACAATTTTATATAGTAACCTTCTTATGTCCAGTAGTGGCCTTCTACAAGCTGTTGATAATGATGATCTGGCTTACGGTTTAGCTTGCATGTGCGTCTTGTGTTTAGAATAAATAGGTTGGTAGATTGATCAGTAAGGTACAGGCTGCTGACCTATGATATAGGTAGAACTATACCTAACCTATCTATATACTAACTGTTATCCAGTTGAATAGAAGAGCAAATTTTATTCCAGTCTGCGAAGGTAGCCAGCCTGGTTATCGTGGACATTTCACCAGTTTCCGAAGCGGGACTTCTGAACAACTTCTTCCCTCGCCTTCTCGATGTCATGAAAGGAATCAACTTCAGCGGATTGGATCTAGGCAAAGCTAGGACTTTGGCCAAATCACAGATTATGGCTTCAGGGCTCATTCAGCACGAGGCACTGATGGATTTTATAATAATGAACATTGGCAGGAGGAATGATACTGTCGGCTGGATGTGTAACGTAGATGCTCTGAAGTCTCATTTTGAGAGCATTGCTAGGTTCCCAGATATGACTGGGCAGACGTATAATGGTCCAGTTCTTTTCATTGGTGGTGATCAATCGAACTATATCCCGTAAGCGTATTCCTTTCAAATTTAATAGGTACCTGGCCTATCTGTACTGTACCGCGAAAGTTGGTTGTGGTGTTGGCCGATTGGCCTGTACACTGACTCATGGCATGGTTCGAATCCACGACCGAATCGGTCGTCATTCGAACCGGATCATGCCAACATTAGATTGGGTAAATCTAATTTTTCGATTGGAAAAAATATGTGCGCTGTGCTCAACACGATAAAGGAAAACATCGCGAGGAAACCGTAACGCCCTAGAACCAAAGGCGATATCCTTACCATCTGTTACGTGGAATGCGAACTCCTATGCAAAATTTGGGCACGTTCATAATAATGTTTAATAAGCATCTTCGTAACGGATTTGGATGCAATATAAATATGTTTAGATCGTGACCTGGAATAGCTATTTTTTCTTTCACCTATTTTGTCCCACTACTGGGCAAATAACACCCCCCTTTCTCTCCACAGATTGCGTTCCAATTCAAAATCAGGGCATGCCTGTGGTTCGAAAGCACCCAGACCGTCAAGCTTTTCGCGACGTCGTCTTCGCACATTATGCTGAATAGCACATAAGTATTTTAGAATATTATTACAACTATACCACGTACTTTACTATTCTCCTGCTGACGTTTCGTTGACCGTTAATAGTCGTAATAATATTCTAAAATGATACCAAACCACGATCATTTCAATTCCATGAGCATATAAGTAGGTTAATTTAAATCCGGATAGTTGCCAACCAACCTGTGAGCAGAAGCTAGTGTGATAATAAGACTTTGAATCAACGCTTTGTTTCTTTTTTTAAAGGATTGGAGATTTCAATGGAATCAAAGGCTTTTTTCCTAAAGTAGAACTGAAATACGTCAAGGGAGTTGGACACAATGTGCACGCAGAAGATCCAGGCACTTTTCTCAAAATGGTTATAGAATTTTTGGCAAAGAATAAATAGTATGAAACAAGACTGTGCCTTAGTAATTTCTAGAGCATTTCATCATAGGACGTTTTCACACATCATATATGTTCAAATAGTTAACTCACCTGTTACTTACGGTAGTCATGCGTAAGTAAATCTATCGAGTATCGTGAGGACACAATTGGAAATCGGCAAGTAAGTACGAGTTTTGTACTATGGAAAGAGATAATCCGAAGAGCTAGTCCTTTTTATAGATCTCAGAATTAGCAAGTTGAACTGGCAATGGGCAGGCCATATAGCTCGCCCAACCCACAACCGCTGGGGAAGAAAGGTTCTCTAATGGCGACCCCGTTGCTAAACATGTAAAGTAGGAAATTAAAATTATTTTATTAATGCACCGTCCCTTATGTGGTATTATTGAATATCACAACGGAATAATAATTTTGAGGTTTTTCACCTTTTCTTATCTTGAGCATGATCCATGTAATTGTATAAGACTTCAAAATACCTAGCTAACGAGTTAATCCCTAACAGCACCAAAAATTTTTATTATTTTATTTATTAGAATTATCTTTCTCTAACTTCTTCTCCTTTCTAAACAAAAGGAGGAGGTTTGCAATTCGTCTGTATGTTTGCCAATCGCCAATCGTGAACCGATTTTAATGATTTTATTTTATGATATAATTTTTTTTAATGGGTAGGGTAAATATAAATTTTGTGAAAAAAGCCCACCCCTTTTCAAGACTGACTATGACTTAAACTGACTAAGACTTTTAAATTTCCCATTATTCGATCACGGTTTTTATTTTTTAAATAAATAAATATATGTACCTCTCATTCTGAAACAAAATGCTACTCGTATTTGACAGGACTACCTATCTACTAAAATTTGTTCTCCCAATTTGCAATGATAACTTAACTTTAGGCAGTATGAGGCCTTCGGGACCATAAAATAGCGTGTCTACACACGTCTTGAGCACTTAATTTTGCAATCGTTCACTTCATTTTATTATCGTAATAGTAAATGGGTAATATACTTAACCTATTCGTAGGTACCTCTAGAAACTTAAGATAATAGACACCTACTACAGTTATGTTAGGTAGTTAAAGATAATTTATTTTCAAATAGTTGAACATTCTAATTTGTGCACAATTCTATAACTCAGGTGTGTTTTCCGCCGTTTAGTTATGTCTTAGCCGTTTTGGACATAACTAAATGGTAGCATACATAAAAACAAACCTCTTATGGCAAACGCATTATACAAGCGTTGCGGTTAAAATTCCATGAAATGGTGTTTTTTTTTGTTTAAAATAGATTGTGCTTTTCGAGTTGTTCCTTCCTATCCTATGTAATGCGTTCATAAAATGATGCCGGGATATTACGATGGTGTAGCGGCGTGAGTCGTCGTAGTGTATACTCATTGGGTGGTGCATGGCGTGAGCTCGCTCAACCTACCTACCGCTCTCAGCGCATGACGTATAGCTGCATAGATGAACCTATAATGAGGTGGAATACATAATAGATATTAAATTAAGAACCTTTCCAAAATGTTACTTTTCTGTCAATATCAAGTGTCAAAATCATGTGAATGTCAAGTCAACAAAATATGTAACCTCGAAATTTTTGTTTTGTTTTCATTTTCATCTCTTCCAAAACAAAGATGTTACTCCGGTTATATCACAAAACCGTGTTCAATAACTGGAGTAATTCTTCTAAATTACTGCCTGCTGTCACTACTAGACTATTATCATCCACATCAGAAAATGCTGAGACCGTGGACTTGGCGTATGCATCGTACGAGAGTACAGCAGACGATGAGAGTTCCTCTCGGCCCCCTCTAGTCATCTTACACGGTTTATTAGGATCTAAAAATAACTGGAATAGTATGAGTAAGGCCATCCATCGAACGACAGGGAGGAAAGTGATCAGCGTTGACGCGCGCAATCATGGGGATAGCCGGCATTCGTCCCAGCATTCATACATTCATATGGCTCATGATGTTATGAAACTGTTGAAGAAGTTAGAGCTCTCAAAAGTCTCGATACTAGGCCATAGTATGGGTGGACGTACTGCTATGGTGTTGTCACTTCTCTGTGTAAGTATGTAAATACTTATAATAAAACAAACTTCTGCTTACATTTTTATAATTTTAGTAGGACGAGACCTAGTTAATCTGTACATACACATTTACATAGTAATATCAGAGCTGAAGCACTTGTGACATTGTCGGGTGGTTCCTAATAATCAATGGGACTGTCAGCATTTGCAGCTCTACTCACCCATGCTTCAAAAGGCAAAGTCAGTCAGCTGGCCTTTTGGAAACCAACAAATTAAAATTTTCAGGGTGGAAAATTAAAATTTTCACTAGCAAATACAAACTCAGTGTTCAAGTAACATTAGTCCTATATCTTTTCAGTCTGACCTGGTATCAAGCCTGGTTGTGGTGGACATATCACCAATAAAAACAAGCCCTCAAATCTTCTCAATGGCTGGTCTCTTTGATGCAATGGCAGGAGTGTCTATCAGATCTGGCATAGCAATGTCCAAAGCTAGAAAGTTAGCTGATGAGCAATTGAAGTCTATAACTCCCGATGTGAATTTGCGAAACTTTTTGATAACAAATCTGATTCAAACTAATACTGGCTCGTATACATGGAGGGTGAATATACCAGCTTTGAAAGATAACTTTCAGTCTCATATCTCCTGCTTTCCCTCCAATTTGAGGGGGCTTCAGTACTGTGGTCCTACTTTGTTTGTCGGAGGTTCACTGTCGGATTATATTGGGTAAGGAAGTGAAAAATTTACATCAATTCTGGAAATTTATTGCATAACAGAATCAAAATTCAGAGACATGACAGGTATATGCATAAAGGGGGCAGAAGGGACATTATTTCATGATGATACTGTATCAGTATCATGCCATCATCTGATGATAGCATGGTGAGCCAGTAGCCAGCTGAGATGCAAGAGGTGCAGGTTCAATTCCTGTTACAGGACAAATATTTGCATATTCTGCAGATATTTTTTCACACAACTAAACTAGGCCCATAACATTATTGAGGCCACAATACCACAAAAATGCAGTTGACCAAATAAGGCCAGTGAACTATTGAAATGTACTATAATTATATACATGCAGTATACCATGGTAGCCACATTCAAGCTGCATAACTTTTCAGAAAGAATGACTTAAAAGACATCCAAGAGTACTTCCCACTAGCTGAGCTAATGTTCATAGAAGGAGCGGGACATTGGGTACACAGTCAAAAACCTGAGAAATTCCTTGAGGCTGTCTGCAAATTCTTGCAAGAAAAGTAATAATTTAGTACAGAAATAAAATATATTCTGATTCTGTGTGAATAGTAGGAATAAACTATTCCATGCTAAGTGATTTTTAGAATAATCATTTTGATGAATAATTTATTGTTGGTTTATAGCTAGTCAAATATACTCTTTTACCTCAAATTATACTTTTATTTTACCTAGAGTAATAAAGAAGGCATCAAAATGTCTACCATTGTTTAAGACAATTCTTGGTCATCTGAGTGGTTAAACTGATATTAGATATTATAAAACAGTAGATTTAAGGAACTTAAACAGATTCAACTACATGTCACTATATTTTTTTATAATATCATATAACTCAGATGTTTGATCATGTTCATAAATAATGGTAGACACTTTGATAAAATAAAACAGCACAGAAAAAAAACATTTACAAAAAATGTACCTACCTACCATAATGGGGTACCTAGGTCTTTACAAATTTAAACTAAGATGGGATGAAAGCTTATTTTTTAAAAACTTAATTTGTAATGCAGGCAATCATTAAGCTCGTTTTGGGTTCCATAAGTCTAGGCGACCTACAAACAAGGTGTATGCATTTTAGACTATTTGCCTTTAAGTGTTTCATTTGGATTTGCACTTAAATGTCTATCTATAGTTCTAAACAATACTGGGCCGTATGAGGCTTTGAGTAGGTACTAATTTCTAGGTGCTCTGAACCTTTGCTCTTCAGACGTCTGTGTCTTGGTCGATTCGTAAATTAGAATTTCGGATTAAAAAGCCTTTTTACGGCTCACTCATTTTACAAAGCCAGTCCCAGACTCAAGCCAAGATCATGTATCGGGAGTTCTTGCCGGGAACACAACTGTCTCAGAAAGGTGCTGCTGAAATAGTTTCGACAGTTTAGAAAAGATGGGAGCCGACCGATAATAAGATTATTGCCGTCACCCGGCTCCCATCTTTTCTCGGCACGCATTTGTTAAGAGTTGCCGAAAAATTACACGGCTTTCTCTTCAAGTTTCGTACCGCGCCTGTTAGTCTAATCTAAACAGTCGAAACTATTTTCAGCAGTATCTTTGTTTCTCATTAAAAATTATATTATAACTTCCTGTGAATACCGCAAAAGTCGTTATAGATACAGATTGTTTACTTAGTTTTCCTGTTGTGCAATACGATTCTCACGTTTTTTATCATTGTCGGTTACCTACCTACCATGTTGTTGTGGTTTTGCACTCCAAAATGTGTTGCACTCGTGCTCATGAGGAAACAAGTATAAAAGCGGTTGTCTGGACACAGCCAAGCATTCCCGCTTCACAGTCTCTGTGAAGTGTGTGGTTCTTCAGTTTCTAGTATTTTCGGAAATACCGGTAAATACCGGTTTCGGTAGTTAAAATGGCTGATGTTCAAAAGAGTTTGGAACTTTTGTTCGACCGTCCCGGTGAGTCCTTGATCACACCGAAGGGCGACGATAAAGCTATCTTTCAACTCAACGAACAGCTAGTGGTAAGTGTCCTTTTCAATCTTCATCTTAAGTAGTAAAAATTCAATCGGCTAATTACCTATGTGATTAATCAGTTGAGGGACTCATAAGTTTGGTAGATGTAGGTACTTTTATTGATTTTGTTGTTCGTAGGTTTAAGTGCACAACAAATTCTGAAACTGAAGTACCTAATTGGTAGTGATCTGAAATTGAAATAGATTTGAGACGCGAGGCGCGTGTTCGATTCCCGATGCGTGACAAATGTTAGAATGTTCTGCAGATATTTGTACCGGGTCTGTGTGCTGTGGTACCATGGTAATCGTAGTTCCAGATACAAACGATACTGGTAATCCTAGTGTAGTATCAGGATTATGTAGGTATCTGAATGTTAGGTGTTTATTTATTTAAGAGGTTAGGTACCTACCTAATTTTTATCCCTTAATTACCTTAATAATTCGAACTTTATATTGGATAAACAAGGAAAAGGCTAACTAAACGGAACGGGTAGGCAGTACATAATATAATTTTAATATTAAGTAGGTACTAGATGTAAAACTTGAATGTAAACATATTTTATTGAAGTATCACATAAGACAGAATATAATGAAAGTTATAAATATAAAATGCCGATCAATTGTAATTAAAATGTTTACTTATATTCCCACAGCCACCAGACTACTCCAACAACGGTATCGAGTTGAACAACCGTTTCGGTGACGATGCCTCTGAGAGGATCCCTTTGATGAACCTGCCGCAGCTGCCTCTGTTTCCGCTCGCGTCCCAACTGCCGCAAGACTCTGAGTTCTCGCTGTTCCTGCCTAGACACCAGGAAATGTCCACTGAGGTCATTGATGTCCTACTGAGTGAGTATTCAATGTCATCATAATTCGGGAGATATCTACGGCTAGACGTAAGCCTCACAGAATGACATTTGTCGTAAATCTACCTCTATGTAATCGTTTATCGTAATCGCAGGCGTTCAATTGTTTTAGACAACAGTAGGTTAAACTATATTTACCACCCACTGTTGTCTGCCTGCAATGGAATAAAACCTTTAAGTGAAATCGAAGTTTGTATAAGATATTGTGTATTATGTCGATGGTGTCTCGATATTCAGTAAATAAGTAAGCCTCATAGTGGGAGGTAGTTAAAAGATGCTGCTATAATAAAAATGTAAAGGTGATCTCTTAAAAAAAACTTGCTTTCAAAATGTAAAATTTATTACAATAAAATCAATAATTTAAGTAAAGCGTCCCATTTATACAATGTATCAGTACAAATTATTTTCTAGATGTTCCCGAGAACAAGTTGCAACAGTTCCTCTCGACTTGTGCCTACGCGCGCTCCAACCTCAACCCGCAAATGTTCAACTACTGCTTCTCAGTAGCTTTGATGCACAGGTATGTGACAACACACCCACTCACTGGACTCACGTCTATTTCAAGCGTAATGCGCCAACTAGCAAATACGCTAAGCAACAGAACGAAAACGAAGCGTTAGTCGAACTATGTTGTCATTTTGTCTTCTTCATAATTTACGTACGCTAGATTAACAGACATTTTATTGTTAAAACTTTCTTTCGGACGTACGGCGTGAGTGTGGTGTGGCTTTATGATTTAGAAAAATAACCTCCGAAATTAATTTGAGCTTACATTATTTTGACTGTTTCTAATTATCAAGACTAGATTCTGCCCACTGTTACGCTTCCTAGGTGAAAATATTCTAGGTGATGTGTCACAAACTATAACCATTCCAACATTCATTTAAATCAGTTGTTGTTGTTGCTAAGATTACTAGCCACTCACTCAATTATTACAATTTAGTTGGATATTTTCCTAATCATTATTTTATACAGACCGGACACAAGAAATATCAGCATCCAAAACTTTGCGGAGACATTCCCCTCCAAATTCTTGGACTCTCAAGTGTTCTCGCAAGCGCGCGAAGCGGCCGCCGTCATCCCGCAAGGAATAGCGGTAAGTTACTTTTTACCACCACCACAGCAATTGTCACACTCCTTACCAGTTTCAGAACAAAACACAGGCTTATAATTAGGAGTCCATGGGCCAAGACTGTCATTAGAATAGAAATCCATTGGATATGTACCATCTTCTTTTAACCATTTACTATTACCCATAGACACTGAGAATTCATAAGGTGTCAGCAAAGGTTTTGGAAAAGCTGTACCCCAATCAATTGAAAGTCTTGGGCAAGCCACTTGAACAAAGGCATCTAAGTTGAATAATGCTAATTTGCTAGGAAATATTTCAGATAGCAAAATTTTTACATATTTTTTGTCAGTATTCTTTATTTGTTTTTCTAAATTGCCTAGAACTTTGGTACTTCCTTGTCTTCCAAGTGTTCCCAGAATGAGTCCAAAGCTACCCACATGCTCAGCACTCTTGATTTGATTATGTCTATTAGTTTTCATCAAACTATGTTCGTAAACTTCTGAAGTGAATTTTTTTTCATAAGGGTCATACTTGTAAGCTGTAATTTTGGGATTGGCTATCATTATCGCTTCTAAATGGAATCTGCCATCTCCTAAATAAACAATAGCATCAGCAGTCAATTTAGGTGCTGTACAGCCTAGAATTTCACCTGGTGACAATGGTTTACTTTGTGGAACTGTTACAATGTACTCTTCTAAGCGTAAATTCTTAGCTACAGAGTGCAATGTGGTAACAAATTGTATTGTGCTAACTATAGCTATATGTGTCCTTTTCGGGAAGTTCACTTTGATAGTTTCAACAAAGTGAGAGGGGTCTATTTTGATGTCTACAAATATGTATAGCACCTTGATACTACTGGTTTGGTCTATGGGTATAAGGCAAGAGTGCCCATAGTGCACTAGGAGATCCACACCCAAGGCCACAGCAGTGAAGTCATCAATACAGCAAGCTCCATAGGTAACATCTCCCAATATCACAGTATCTGCTTCTGTGAATGTTTCTATTATATCACAGAGAGTTGTCGCGAACAAAGTGAGACCTGTGATCAAAGAAATAAGAGTTGATATATTGTTTAACAGCTGCAAAAGCTCTGAAAGTAATCTTAAATTGAAAATAAACAAACTTACCTTCGGGCAATTGCAAGGCCACTCGTTTCGCGTTTAGCGAGCGTATCCGCCAAATTGTTTTATGGACTTCAAAATTGTAGTTCTGCGGCAGAGATTCACACGCTCTGTTCAGCAGAGGATCATTCAGAAGATCATCAGGGATTTTATTCACTGCACGAATGTTTGGTTTGAAAGTCTTTCTCTGTCCCTCTGGTTTCGCGCGAACCACTACTACTCCTGGATTGTTGGTGTAATCGTCCATCTTTTATAAACAAATTTACACCATTATCTTCACAATATTCCCTTTGTTTTCGAATTATTCTCAGGTTATTTTTCGTCAAAACTCAAAATATAAACACGCGCGGCTGGCTGGCCTACGTGACTTTGCCAAGATTTTACGTTCCGTTCCATCCATGTAAATGTTGTTTGACTTTGATAATCCCGTGTTATTTGCCATTTTCCTCTAGTTTTGCAGATCAAAACAGGAAAATGTAATAATCTATGTTATTATTTAACATAGTATAAAAGGATTTTCAGCAAATTAAAAAAAATTTAAGAATTGTCCCTGTACAATTATTTCATTATTTTTTTTCATTTTGCCTAACCATCAAGTCATACAGACGTAAAATAGCGTTGTTTATCGCGCAGCAGGATTTGTCATCTTCTACGTTGCCTGTGGTTAGATTGATGGTTAGGCTCAGACTGTCATAAAAGAAACTTTCTAAAACGAAACGGTTCTTAGCCATAATCAAGAAGTGAAGTGAAACGGTTCTTACGATGAAATTACATCTGTCATTCTCCAAGGTCATCGCCGTTCCATTTTACGTATGTGCACATGTGAATCTTTTTCATAACGATGAAAATCAAAGCGCCTTTGCCCTGCCCACAGCACATTTAAACACAACCAACAGGTGTTATGGTATTTTTCATACATGTTTTCAGCGTACCCCGATTATTATCCCGCGAGACTACACCGCGACTGACCTAGAGGAGGAGCACCGTCTGTCGTACTTCCGCGAGGATGTCGGCATAAACCTGCATCATTGGCATTGGCACCTGGTGTACCCGTTCACCGCCAGCGATAGAGCGATCGTCGCCAAGGATCGTAGAGGAGAGCTTTTCTTCTATATGCACCAGCAGATTATTGCACGGTAAGGCCACTCTTATCTAGCCTACTTAGTGGCCAACATGGCTTCTAAGAGCCACGCTCCACGGCACCGCGCCCACTAGGGTGTTAACCTGACTTCCGATCCGGAGTCTTGATCACCGTCGTGCGCTAATTGAGTTTTCCTCTTACACTACTACACACACTATTGCTTAAAACAATGAAGAAAAACATCATGAGGAAATCGGCATAGACACCCTAAAACCAAAAATTCTAAGACATGTGCCATCAGTTAGTTGTTCTATAAACGGCGATGGACTTGCAATCTGTCACGTGGAATGCTAATTAGGTATTTGCAAAACGCAAGCATGGTTCAAAATATAAAGTTTGGTCGTGCCTCTAACTACCCCCTACTTGATATCTTCATAGATACAAACCCGCGTCTCTGTTAAAAGACACCTCTCAAAAAACCTGCGTGTCACTTTAGGCTTCATGACACAAATTCCCCATCTTACTAAGAAATTTCCCCAGCTACAACTGTGAACGCCTCAACAACGCTCTGAAGCGCGTAAAGAAATTCTCGAACTGGCGCGAGCCGATCCCAGAGGCCTATTTCCCTAAGCTGGACAGTCTGACGTCATCGCGTGGCTGGCCCCCGCGGCAGGCTAACATGCAATGGCAGGATCTGAACCGGCCGGTCGATGGGCTCGCTGTCACCATCGCTGATATGGAGCGCTGGAGGAGGAATATCGAAGAGGCCATTTCTACTGGTGTCGTGAGACTGGTAAGCAAAATGCTTCTTAAATTTAATTCCAAAAACTATCGTGAGTTAGTTAATCATTCATTGTTAATCATTCATTGATGTAAAAATTGTAAAAAACAGTGCTAACTAAATTATTTTCTCAATGGGGATTTAAATGGCGCCTGGAAGATATCGCTCTAGCCTAGCGTTTTAGCGATGAGATAGTTATAGCTATCTAACGGTCGGTTTCTGAAAGGCTGATCGTTAAATCTGATGTCAAGTATTGTGATTGGTTGACAAAATACACTAAATATTATAACAACCAATCATGACAAGATCATCAATCAATCACTTGACATGACATACAGACATACCTTCTTACTATACCTACGATTTTCATTACCTACTATTTTATTAGATTGTACTTATACTAGGTATGTATATTTAAGTGTAAGTAAATAAATGCCCTTTTATTTATTTATGAGATTGGACCAATGCTGTGTCCTTTAAGTTGTGTGGAATACCTTTAAGTTATAAGATAACTACTGCAATATTGTACGACGGTATTTTATTTTGCCTTTTCTAGACTATAAGTATATTTTCTCAAAATTCAAAATTCGTCGTGAATTCGTCAATTCCATCACGTATAGTCCCTTAGTGATGTATGACGATAGATCTTGTCTAAGAACCATCCTAATAGAAACAGATATAAAAATTTAATAAAAAAAATTGTATAGAAATCTGTCCTTTAGTTTGGGGGCTACAATGCCAGATCCATACAGACGCACTGACATACAAACGTTTCGAATTTATAATATAGACGAGAGAAGAGGTTTCACAGAATATGGTCTATAGTTTCACGCATACATAATACATTTCAATACAGCTATCGATGCCAACAAGGAGATCCTCTCTATGCGACGCCGGAAAGATCTTTGTGGTTATTTTAGGACATATAAATCATAATCAACAATGTCTGAGTGTATTTTTTCTATTCCAGGCCAACGGCACTACGCAGCCGCTAGACATCGACACTCTCGGAAACATGTTGGAGTCGAGCATGCTGACTCCCAACCGCGATCTGTACGGAAGCGTGCACAACAACGGACACAGCTTCTCGGCCTACATGCACGACCCCGAACACCGCTACTTGGTAAGAACAAAACTTATGAAAGCTGATTGCAGCGTACCTTCGTAAATTAAACTATCAGTTAAACTTCAACTTCATAAAGTATTTATGAATATGTCCTATTTATCTTTATAAGTCAGGCCCTATGTTAGTATGTTTTCAGCCACAGACTAACACCTTAGTCTGTGGCTGTGTGTCAGTATGTGTGCTGGTTCGTTGCCTACCATAACGTCCGTATGTGATTAAAAAAAATGCTCTTATAGACATATGGCATGCGTTATCATATTTAATTAGTCTATGCAGATAAACAGCACAGACTAATAAGAAAGAAGAGCTACAACAACCATGGAACAGCAATGCACTTGGTATATGCATGTTTGCTCCTAAATAACTAAACAAAAAAGACAATGCAATGCTAAAAAACATATTGTTGCAGTTTGGCCAAGTTTTTGGTGGAGTTCTATGACATAACCAAAGAGAAACATAACTAAATACTAAAGAACCCCACTTGCACACAGACTTACTAGAGGGTGCACTATGACAATGATATTCCGAAATTCAACTCGCACAAACTTCATCAGAAAACAACGCGGTCAAAATCGCTGCCTTTCTGCTATATATGCCCGTAAATCGAGGTTTCTGGTCGATGAAAGAAGGAAACTTATTAACTGTCTTTATGCTAATTTGTCATGTTTTGGCAGGAATCGTTCGGCGTGATCGCTGACGAAGCGACCACTATGCGCGATCCGTTCTTCTACCGCTGGCACGCGTGGATTGACGACACCTTCCAAAAACACAAGGAGTCCACACACGTCCGTCGGTACACGCGCTCTGAGGTACTACCACGCCCCTCCAGACATAAACCGTGAATGAGCGGCAAAAATTAATATCCCAGAAACCATACAGAAACTTTATATTTATAAACCAGTACTATTGCCTCATTTTTGAAAAAGTTAAAATAGGCGTCTAAAGCATTTTCTACCATATTTTAAACTTCTAAAAGAAATATATGTACATATTTTGTCCCGAGGCTGTATAGGTAGGTACGTACCTACCCATACAAAATAGTGCATGACGACCTCGTTGACTCGGCGGCTGAGACGTAAGAGGTGCGGTTTCGATTCCCGTTGCGGTATAAATGATCGCATGCTATGCAGATGTTTGTACCTGGTCTGGGTGTAGTTGGTATCATGGTACTTGTAGCTCCTGGTACTCACGATACAGGGAACCCTAATGTGACTGTTAGATATTAAAAAAAAATTAAGGGAAAACATAGGATAAGTTACACCAACAAAATAAACGGACGATAAACATTGACAGGTTCCTATGAAAACATATGTAAAAAAGCTTTGATTAGGACCTAACCACCCATTATTGTGTTGGTGAACTTGGGCCTTAATCTTATAAGTATTGGACCTACCTACATGTGTAACTTAAAAAACTATATAAAGCTTTAAAAATGATTAGTTATGTTATTCCAGTAAATCATGTTATTTAATTTATCCAGTGTCAAAGCAAACCAACAATTTAATTTGATTTTAGAAAGAAAGAAAAGAAATAAAAAACATTTGCACAATATAAAACAAACAGACAATACACACACGGGATTTACATAAACAATACAGAAATAACAATATACTTAAATATTTTTTTAGCTGGAAAACCCAGGCGTGCAAGTGACATCGGCTACGATTGAGCCGCAGAACGGTGAACGTAACATCCTGAATACGTTCTGGATGCAAAGTGACGTGGATCTGTCGCGCGGGCTCGACTTCTCCGACCGCGGACCCGTGTTTGCACGCTTCACGCATCTCAACTGCCGACCTTTCAAATATGTGTGAGTACCTACATCTACCTAAATAGGTATGTAGTTAGATGATAAATCTAAATTTAAATTATTGAATAGATCCTTAAACAATTAAAAGTTAGATTGAATTGTTAGAAGCGACAGCGAAAAATACATTATTAGATTAAAACTTTACCGACGAAAATTAACTTTTTTCCCTGACTATGCTCTAAATAATTTTAAGACGTTTTTCGCTCTTCAGTTTTTTCGTCGGTTATAACGGGACAAGGCAGAGAACGATGGTAGGTATGTTCGTTCTCTGCCTTATCCTATTTTTATTTGGGGTCGGCTCTACTAGTCCCTGTCTCCATAGATGTATTTTCTGGGTCGTCATGGATTTAATATTACTTTCTGTCTTTCTTAATTACAAACACGTATGTGTCTGGGGCTTTAACGGATAAAATTATTTAGATAGATCCATCTACTTATTTAAAAGTTATTGTTTATTATGAGGCTGTAGTTTCCTTCTGCAGGGCTAAGACCTCCAATCCTCCGCGGCTGGGCTATCCCCGCGATCGCCGCCCATTCGAAGGCCATTGTGTGGTTATCGCCCATAGCTGCAGAAAATTTGTCAGTTGTTTAAGTTTTGGAGCGCAATGTTGAGTTGACGAAAAAGGTGATTTTTACAAAATGTTGAAGAGTGGTTGGTTCGATAGGTTTATGGAGTTTTAGGAGTAGATAGGTTTTATCTCCAAAAGTCACTAGAGGGCGCTCCAACAGACTACGAAATGTAAAACGGCGTAACTAATTGACATGCTGTTTTGTTATCGTTTTGTACGACTTCAAGAAAGGGTCTGTGATAGGTTGTAATTGTAACGCCCACACTAAGGGGGCGCTGCATTACGTGATTAAAAACACTCACAAGTATTTTCAAATTTTGTAAAAAATAACTTGTCCTAAATGAACAATGGGCGAAGTATGATGAATACGTTTGTGCACGTTTTTGTTTGTGCGGATGTGTAAAAAATACGAGTATAAATGATTGTTTCAGGATAAACGTGAACAATTCAGGCATGGCTCGGCGCACCACAGTGCGTATCTTCATGGCTCCCAAGTTTGATGAGCGAAACCTCGCCTGGATGCTGACAGACCAGCGCAAGATGTTCATTGAGATGGACCGATTCGTTGTCTCATGTAAGAATTCATTATAGCGTTTATTACTACAGTAAATTCGGACTTTTCACTCTTAATGTATCAGGGTCGGCAACGCGCCAGTGATACCTCTGGTGTTGCAAGCGTACATAGGTCACAGTAATCGTTTACCAACAGCAGATGGGCCGTATGCTTGTTTGGCACTTTAGATGTACTTATATTTTATTTTAAGATATCCCTTTCGGTCATAAATACACGAGATCATTGGTAAGTAATATCTAAAGGTATATAAATGCATAGCCACATAGTAACCAAACGAATGGATACTCTTATCAGAAATTCTGAGCTAAATCATTGGTGTCGTTTTATACCTATCAGCTGATAGGTAGAAAGAAATATATAATATATTTCCCACAGGACATTGCTTCGGTAATCTCTAAATGGCTTTCATCAATAATTTGAATCTTCAAATAACTAAGTGATTTGTTCACGAATCACAGCTTATATGGAAATAGAAGACACTAGATATATGATAACCTAATAAAGGACGCGGTCAGCATCGCCGTTGCTGATTAGATGCTTGTTAAATTATCTTCATAACAGCTGAACCGATTTTATGATGGCGACCTAGAACAGGTCAGAACAGGGTACAGGTAAAGGGTAGAACATGTATACCTACATACATACTGACCCATAGTATATTTTGCCCCATTTATAATATTATTATTTAATTATTCTGATGATGTGGATGACTTATCCACCCAAATCCTAATGTTGAGCGCGGTTGTTGTCGATTAGTGAACGCTGGAGAGAACAGGCTGGAGCGGCAGTCGACGGAGTCCACAGTGACGATCCCCTTCGAGCAGACGTTCCGCGACCTGTCGGCGCAGGCGGGCGGCGACCCGCGCCGGCCGGGGCTCGCCGGCTTCAACTACTGCGGGTGCGGCTGGCCGCAGCACATGCTGGTCCCCAAGGGCACCGAGGCCGGCGCCGCTTACCAGCTATTCGTTATGTTATCCAACTACGAGTTGGATAGGGTGAGTTCTACATTGCGTTTGTAAGCATAACGTCACGATTTTGTGATACAAATAGTTAAATTTACCACCTTGATGTAAACCTAGGTATGCGTTTTTCCATCGCAAACGTAGTAATCAATATCTACCTAACTAGCAGTTCATAGATGAATGAACCCCGCTCCACCGTGCTGGTTGGTTCCGGTTCCCGGTGGCTTACCGGTGCGCTCTTGTCCCGGTGTGGCGTAAAAGTTGATATAAAAAAGTTTCTCTATCCTGTATAAAGTTTCAGACCCGGAACAAATATCTGCAGAACATGAAGACATTTGTCCTGAAGCGGGATCGAACCCGCGCGAGGTTATCAAATTGCTAAGGCTAAATAATTTAATTGGTTTTACAAATTCTTCCACAGATCGACCAAGATGATGGTAAGGAGTTGTCCTGCAAAGAGGCTTCCAGCTTCTGCGGGATTCGAGACAAGAAGTACCCGGACCGTCGCGCCATGGGCTTCCCATTCGACCGCCCTTCGGACACCGCAACCAACATCGAAGACTTCATCCTACCCAACATGGCTCTCACTGACGTCACCATCCGTCTACAGAATGTCACTGAACCCAACCCTCGGAACCCCCAGCAGTAAATCCTTGAAACTATTCTTAGTATCATTGCAACCATCATTTGATTAGAAGAGTGTACATTTTCATTCAAATTAATATACTTTTTAACGATTTGATCAAAAAGCCCACTCTTCTACTTAATTGGAAGATAATACGTTACGATTGGCTGCAGTGTGAAAGGAGCATAACTCATCTATTATCAGAGTTTAATATGAATTATGTTAGGTAATAGCTGATCTTAACCTACTCTAGGTTCAGCTTAACCACATTTTTTTGTAACAACTTTTTTAGTTTAAATATTAAAATAGTGCCCTTTTAGTGTAAATGCATTGTATAAATGAAAGGCTGACTAGAATAAGGTCTCATGAATAGTTACTTGTACATAATTTATACTAGAGTAAAGTAAAACTAGATAATAATGACCCATTAAAATAAGGATTTTCTTATATTTTCTAATAATAAAAGCAAACTTAAAATATAATGTTTTAATCAACTATTATTTATATCTACGCACTATTTAGGTGTGTATATCTAACACTGAATGAGGCCCTCCTGTGAATGAAAATATATCAATCAATATACAGATAAGAATACACAGCTTAAAACATTGTTAACAAATAAATCAGGCCTATCATTCAATATCACATAGTTATCATAAAAACACATTATCGGCTCGTGTTTTTTCTCATCATATAATTTCAGATTAACATTGAATTTATAAATTATCTTGGAACATTTAATCTTTAGCTTGGAATGTAGAAAAGTGTGACTTGTGGGAAAGGTTCTTACCAATTAATGGTTGAAGTGAAGAGACAGCCAATAATGATCCTGGAAAGAAAATTCAATGTTAGCCAATTGTACAGAGGAATGGTAGAGATTTTTTAGGTTACATATTTATCAGCCCTATCATCTAATATCACGTGTTAATCATAAAAACACATTTTCGGCTCGTGTTATTGTCATCATTTCAATAAGATAGTACATCACTACTTCAGAAAGTAAATCTGTTTACCCATCGAGTGTGAGAAAAGATATGCCCTAACTAACCTAATCTTATCTGGGCGTGCAAACATGAGTAGCAACAAAAAACTTAACATTACGAAAGGAGTGCAAATAAATATTATAGTAACTGAACCTGAATAGTCGATTTTCAACGATAACCGTAAAAGGAGTGCAATTTATGACACGTGGTGTAAATTTGCTATGAGCTCGGCACGCACGGGCAGTTGAAGGGTATTACTTCGTGAACTGTGTAAAATGGAGTACCGAACCAGTTACCTATGATCTGAATTGAAATTGGAATAAATACCTGTTTGATTGAAATTGAATTTTCTCGACGAGTTTAACGAACTAATTGATCGGTCGCGCGTGGTGTATGCAAGCCAACGAGATTACGAGAGAGAAGAGAAGTAAAAGCAAACGCAACGCATTTACACAAAAGCCGAAAAGAACGAATGAATGAAATTACGACTGAAAGTTGTGACCGCATTGCCAGAAGGCGAAATTAAAAATCCCTATAACTACAGAAGCAATACTGATAATTGGGAATGCAAAATTTGAAATTATCCGCTTAATAGTCTCCAGAAAATAAGTTACACCAGGAATGGACAAAAAATCAATGAACTGCGCATTACTTAATAAGGGTTCCTTTCCTAAGTAGACTTTAGAATCTTAATATTAAGTAACTACCCAATCAAGCAAGGTAAATTTTATTTTTTTACGGCTAGGCTATAAAATGCACTTTTATAGTCTAGCCATTGCTAGAATTTCGAATTGCAGCGCAGATTCCTTTTTTTGCCGTCCTCGTTATATAATTAATAATGTAATAATATATGACGTATATTGTCCAGCATTATTTATTTATAATAGTTATGTAGCTACATAGACCATAAATATTGGAAATTTGCCTACAATTACTTCATTTAAATTAAACCTTGATGTTTTTGCATAACAAGACGATGATGCAAAATCATTAATAGTTAATTAATAAAATTATGCAAAACAAACTATTAGACTGATATTCTTGGAGCGGCAGCCAGTAAAATTCCGACTGAATAATTTAATTGATGTTTTAATTTCCACAAATTATATTTCTACATTTAACATTGAGATAACAACGAGTGGAATCGGATGCGTAAGCTATCGATTACCTAGACTACTTTCGAATTCTCGATTATATATAAAAAACACTAGAGCTGTAACGGTTGTATTCTATCTAACGCAAAATATTCACTATAGGTTTGCTGCTAGATATTCAGACAAAGATGTTGATACTCCTCACCTTGTTATCGTAGTGGGATGACTTCTGTTCTTAAAACGTCCATTAGGAAGGTCTTATTTTACAAAAAGCAAGTGAGTGTTACGTCTTCAAGTACTACTCCCACAGTTTAGTTCCTTATGTTCTCGTAATACCGAAACCCAAAATCGAACCGATATGACAGCCATGGCTTCTAGGTGCTAAGGGCAGCCAGGAAGCCGTCGGTCGCTACACAGACTATTCTAAAGAAACGTTGGAAAAATGCTTAATCATGATCAGGTCAAAAAAAACAACTGTTACAGCGAGCTGACATAAAAAATACAATTAATGTCCCTGTTAGATAGGGAGCTAATATATGTATATCCTGGCAAGATACTGTCCGTATGTGGATGTGTGATGGTTCGTTGGTGCAATAGAAAAGGGAGTTCAATGAAGTTCTGGGGATGACCTCAGGCGATTGATCTCTTGTTGAATTGTTTTTAATTAGAATTATTCCTAGTAAGTTTAAGTGTTTATATATGTATATAATATATATTATTTTGTTAAAATCATAAATTTACAATGATAAAATGTCTACCTGTTCCTATTTGTAAGAATTTCTTAGAAAATCTTAATAATAACTATTTTTTGTAACTAATGAATGTGTCTTCTTGCCAATGTCATCGTTTCAATCGATAACTTATCAGTTATCATCATGGGGATGATAATGATAAAACAATTCAAACATTGAGCGAGAGTAGGTACATAAGTACGCCTGCCAAAGTCAAAAATTGGTCAAAAGTTTGTCAACTTTTGTTCAATTATTGGAATATATATTTTTATAGTTGCAACGCTTTATCCCATTAAATACTTTGAATTCATTTAATTAAGCGAAGTAGGTAATACAATCATAAGAAATATGGAACGAATTGCTAAATGTTGGGCCAAAGAAATACGACCCTAACAGTAAGTAAATATACTTTTCGACTGAACTTCAGAAGTAAGATCGGCCAAGATTCAAAAATCCATAGGTACTACCTAAACTTAGGCACATCCATCCGGCTACCGGCACGCCATGGATAAGTCGCATGGAAGTGGCACACGATCGTTTGCAATTGTAGGGTTACGCTCCCACATCGCACCATAGAATAAGTACTAGTTGTAACTTTAAATAATAAAACTGTGCTCACTCATGTTTGGCGGACAGTCTTCAACTGGCGCTCAATTAAATCGCACGCACTTGACCGGCCTCGTAGTTTACTTTTACACGTACCTCTGATACCTCTATCCTTACCTCCGGCCTAACTAAACCAATAACTTGGTAGTTCAGGCATATAGGTAGGTAGGCTTAGAGTCACGAGAGACAATTGATCCTCTCTCCACCTAAGCGGTAAATAGACACAAAACAATCTTTGCAAGGGACATTTGAAACAGCTTCTTCTCGATCATGCTGTTGGTAAAGTAGTGCAGGTTGGTGAGGCTAGCTCTCGTTGGCGATTGTAACTTCCTTGGTAGGTTCATATCTACCTAGTCAAGATAACCTACCTACATTTTAGTTTCAGTGGTATTCTTGATCCCTGCAAGATCGGTAGAGTAGGTATCTAGGCACGTGCTGTGTCCAATTATAAACAAACATTCTAGTAGTACCGACCTACTTAGATATGGTGCCAGTCATGGGTTTGATTCTTAAAAGTGTGTTATCTGTTTATTCTTTAACAACTTTCACTTACCTATCCTAAATAGCATGTCCGTCTGCAGTTAAGCTTAGTGACAGATTTCTATGAAAAAAGTCGTGACAAATCTTTACCTATGCATCAGTGCAAGCACGTACATAATATAAGTAACTAAATCTTTGAATGGAGAAACCGAACATCGTCTTTGGATTTTCGGTGAGAGTGGGTGATAACTCACTTATCACCCACTATCATTTTCAGAGTAAGTAGTTATGTACCTACTTATGCACAATAAATAATTTATCTATCTGTAGCACACACGGGTGGAGCTTCTGGTTAGTACTTACTGGTCATACTTTATTGTGTTGAGCGCGTAGGTACTTCGCCACAGAATAAGAACTAGCGACTAGGGCAAGTATTTTGAGTGGTGACTGGGAAAGGTCGACGATCGATAGTTACCTACGTGGATGGGGCCCCACCCAATCTAACATACTCGTGTACCACAAATCTAAACCAAGCGACTTACCTATGCCATTCAAGAAATACAGACGCACATCACCCAGGCGAAGTTCCATTGTGGAATTGCGTTAATTATCTACTATATGAAGATTATAAAATACAAAAAGTACTGGTACTCTGTATTGAAAGGAATACAATTTTAAGATGGTATTTTTTTATTAAATAAAAAAAATACATCATTCTCAGTTCTATAAGTACAATAACATTTTAGTAAACTTTTACCAAATCAACATTTCAGGCTGTTGATCTGAGATCAGAAATAAATAAGATTGATAATTGTGATTGTTTGATACATGAAATAGTGTTTCGGGAGTCACTGTTCTGGGTAGGCATTTAAAAAGGGTACATTTCAATTGTTTACTTAGGTAGTACAAGTACTTCTACAAGGTATAATTAAACTAAGCTTACCTTAACTATCCATCAAACATAATTTGATGTTTTAAGGTACAATCTTAATGGAAAGTACTAATCATATAATTTACATTAGAATTACGACAATCAGTAGCTCAATCATAAAGTTAAGTTAAAAGTAAGCAGACATAGTTTAAAATAGGCATGAAAATATCAGAAAAATAAATTATGATATCAAACACAGGGAATTCTATCACTCATTCAACCTTTAAATAACAGAGACATGTAGGTACTTATGAGAAGGCAGTACACAGATCTTTGATATTTTTCTTTGTTGATTTGTGACGCTCAAACTAATTACTATCACACAGCTCTCAAATCACAAATTAAAGTTGGAAAAGCTACACTGCATAGGGTTTTAAAAGAATTTGTATATCAATTACTTGTGGTTATTCTTATGTTCTCTTTAATTTACTTTACATTAGGTAAATAATTATGCTTCTGTTAACTTTACATAAAGTTAAATACCATTCACACTTATTGATTCCATTATTAAATTACATAAAGCTATATCTGCATGTTTCCAACATTAACGTAACTTGATATAGCTCAAGATGATTGAATATTTACAGAATACTGCTCGGAGTCGTGGTAGTGTCACCGGCATTTGCAGGCGAGGTCTACGCGAAGGCAGCGCGAACTCCACGCGCCTAAGCGTTATTTGCCTTTAGCCGTGATGGTGACGGATGATTTAGCGGGCTGCGGTATAATTGTGATCTCATCGCTGATCTTCAAAGGTTTCTGCAGAGGATCGGATTCGCCAAGTTTTGCCGGCGCGGGGTTAGCGGGTTTGCTTTTGTCCATAACGCGCTTAGCGACTACGCTGTGAGCAGAGTACACGTGGTTCTCGAACTGTTTGTACATTCCGAAGGTGGCGGTGCAGACGGTGCACTTGTAGGAGAGGTGCGCCGGCTTCAGCGTCATGCTGTGGTCGCGCGCAACGTGGTTCAGCAGCTTCCACTGGTAGACGCGCCCGCACACGGGACACCGGCCGGCGTCCTTCCCCTTGTTAGCTGCCTCTTGCATTGAGCTCGTCACGAGCCCATGCGAGCCAAGCAAATGCCGCTCTAACCCCTGATCCGTAAAAAACCTAAACTGGCACTTCTGGCAATTCAAAGGAGGCCTATTGTAAATCATCTTAGGATGAATTTTCACTTTATGTATCCACTGCATGTGGTTCCTTAATTGTTCCAAATCTTTGATGTAGCCATCGCAGATTTCGCAAATAACGAACGTCGCTTTGGGGTTGTTTTGCTGCACAGTCTGGGACTGGGAGGATGAGGGCTGAGGTGCGCGGGGCAGCGGCGTTATCGAAATCTTAGGCGTGGTCGCAGTGTTGTTGCTTTGGCTGTTCTGTGCCATGGGATAGTTTGAGATGGTGGTCCCCGGTGGAGTGTTGTGCATGATCATGAGACCACTGCGTATGATGGGTACGCCGGAAACCGGCGCCGAGCGCGGCTGAGTCGACATCGGTGGTCGACCTCGCGGTCTGCCCATAGATTGCATATTCGGCATATTGGCAATGTGCAGTGGAGGTCGACCCATGTTGTTCATATTCATTTGCGGCCTAGCGAAACCAGTCTGGTATTGGCCCACCATATTATTACGCGCGCGCGTCAGTTTTGGTATTTTCGCAGGCGGTTCCCATTCAATAGGAGGAGCCAAGTTGAGGTCAGGTTTGAACTTTTTAGCGCAAGCAATTAAATGACGGGCCAACTTCGTTTTACTGTTGTCTTCAAAGTGGCAATTAGCACACTGTTGATAAGCAGGTGCTCTTTCCAACCTGCCCCTGATGTTGTGTTCTGCTTCCATGTGAAACAGGATGTCATGAGGGCTACGAATTTCGAAAGCACAAGTGTTACATTTATAAATATTGGTACGCATATGTGGTGCTTCTAAATGGTGAGCCATAACCAGTGAGGATTCCGTCTTGAAACTACAAAAATCGCAGCGCTTTTGAGCAAGAGTGTATGGTGCATTTGTTTTCTTGCTGAATTCCAAGTTTTGACTAAGAGATGCAATTGCTGATTGTGTAGCTTTGGTACTACGTCCAGCTTTCTTTTCTTTATACATTTTACGGTTTTGCTGCTTGAGCAAGTCAGTTTGTACATATTCTTGCACTAGATTTATACCTATGTTGATGAAGAACTGTCCAAGGGAACAGTCAAAGTAGCTGTCTGATTTGCCTCCTCCAAGGCCTTTGGCTATCATGGTGATTGGGTCTTTAAATTCGTCTTTTTCTTTGATGATGATTTCATCATCGTTATCACTGAGTCCATCTGATTCTGAGTTGGACTCACCATCCCATGAGTCATCATCTTCAGCATTGCGTTTGCGACCATTCCATTTCTTCTTTTTCTTTTCTGGGGTTTCCTCAGCATTCTTTTGTTCTTCTTCAACTACTTCATCCTCAACTGGTTCCCCTCTGTCAATTCTCTCCTGACGTTCTTTTTCCTGTCTTTCTTTTTCTTCTTTCTCCTTTTCCAGTATTTCTTGGTCCTCCTTTAGTTTAATTTCCTCTAATTCTTTACCAAGTTTGTCTACAAACTCTCGGAACGGTTTCACAGCTGGTTTTTCATAAACATAGGGGACAATAAAAGATGGTGCTTCGACAACAAACATGTCATCTGTCAGTGATGGTAATATAATTGGTTGTGCAGCCTGAGGGGCTGAGTTTTGAATAGAAGTACTTTTACAGCTAACTGGAGTGATAGTAGTGCCTCGAGCAGCAATACTTTGACATAAGTTTTGAGCTTGCTTTGAGGTTGATGAAGACACTTTGGCTGAGGCAGGCATTCCTTTGCCTGATAAAATAGAATTTGTGTCAATAATAACCACAGTGGGTTCCTTCTGTTCACCATTTGTCTTGGGTTGTTTAGATGCAAGGTCCGCTAAGCTTTTTGTGTCATTTACAATGATCGGTTTGCTTTTGTTCTGTTGGTTAAGTGGGTCTTCCATAGTGATCTCTTCAATATCATCATCATCATCTTCTTCATCATCATCACCATCAATCTCTTCAACATCGCCAATCTGTTCCACTTCATCAATCTCTTCAACATCACCGCCATTTTGGAGTTTTCTTTGTTTTGTCTCATCCGGTGGTTTGCTGTGCTGGGATCCTTCTGAGCTGTCATTACTATCGGAGCTGGAGCTTGAGGAATCTTCATCATCATCATTTGTTACTACACAATCTTCTTCATCACTAGTGATTTCGTGTATTACCTCTGGGCCAGGAGAGGCGGCCCCATTTTGATTTTGTTCCAAGGCTTCAATCTCTGAATCACTACTGTCTTCCTTTGGATGGCTTCCTTGTGATGTGTCATCCTCACCCTCTGTGCGTTCATCTGCGGAGCCAGTACAACAAGGAATTTGAGAAGAAATAGTATATGAATAAGTTTAATGATAAGGAACATCTAGCAGGAACTGTGTTCAAAATTTAACAAATAAAACATTACTAAAACATTTGCCGTTGATGATTGCTGGTAGGGAATGACTTGTACACTTCATCATAGGCAATGTTTGTATAATCTGTGGCTGGGCTAGACTGCAATGTAATAATTTTATTACATTGCAGTAAAAACTTAGAAATACCTAATGAATATATAAATGGCTCAAACAGCTGATAGCTCTAATTACACTGTGAATGAATGCTCATTGAAATATATCTTCGGGAAATGCTAACAGAGAGTTGACTTGTATAGCGATCTTGGGCGTCCGAGAGCAACGAGAAAGCCAGGAACTCCACTAAAAACTAGATAATCGTAGTAACCTAAACACTCGAATTAATCTAATTTAGCAGTAGATTTACACTGAAGACCAAACATTTATGAATTGATCATCCAAAAAATTATTATTATCTATCCGCTGGCGTCACTAAATCATGTGGAGTGTGGACCGCCATATGGGATTCCATGGCATTTCTTCGAAAACACTACTTCATCAGGTTTGATAGTATACAATATGAGTTTTTAGCAAAATCCTAAAGGAGGACAAGTATTAGGATTAGATACATACCTGCAGCTGTAGAAATAGACATTTTCTCTTGATTTTCCTAACGAAAACCAGAAAATAGCACAATAGCACAGTAGCGGAAACCAAACCAAATCAAGCTGTCATTTTGAAAGGTTCTTTATCTGTAACGTTCCGTTGCTTTGAGTAAATGATTTCAATCGAGCCTGTAAATGATTTTAATTTTGCATAGAATGTTTAACTAGAAAGTACGTTTAGATAGATACGTTAAAACACAAAATTATGTTGTTATTTTATAACAAACATAGAATTCCCGATACTGAATATCAGTTAGATTGTTTGAGCATTTAAAATGGCGTATAATGTGCACGATAAATAACCAAATCTTGAAAATGGTGGGAAAGAGAGGGATATTGGACGGAGGGGGAAGGACGCGGTAATCCATTTGGAAAAAAAATGAAATAAAGCAGCGGCAAATTCAAAATCTATTTTTTTTTTACTGCGTAATTTCCGGTCAGACCCCATTTTGTTCCAAAGGTATTAGTTTTTTTATTTATTTCTTATTAGGCAAAAACCTTCATAATGGTACCATCAAAATAAATTATATACCTATCTTCTTAGCTTTTAATATTAAAATACTTAGTATTTCCTGCCTCGAAATTGAAAAGGTATATTAAATGACCTTAAAAGACATTTAAAATAAATGAAACCAGTTTAGTAGTTAAACAGCAATACAAAATTTTATTATACTATAAATACATTTACTTGGTACATTGGTAAATACAAAATTTACATCTAGCTGACAAATAAATAGGTAGTACTAATAACAAACAAATGTATTATTATTTTACTTATTCTTCCTCAATTTGTTCAGTGTCTTGAAAGGGATCAATAATAGTAGCTTCATCTGGTTTCCTTATCACTCCCATCTCCTCCGCAGCATCCAAACATTTATGAGCATTGCTTCTGGTTCGCTCAAACTCTGCTCCTTCCAATTTAGTCAAAGCCATCAATATTTCCATAACATCTGTTTCAAATATTTTTGCTGCAATATCTTTGTCACCTTTGATAATATTGTTGAGGATGTAAGTGCCCCTGAATTGTATTTCTTTGTTAGGGTTTGCAAGAAGGCACCTTAATGTTTCCAACCATGGCTGACAGTCCAAAAGTTTTCTGCAACACACTTTGCTCACTGAAGTCAAAATACAAAGCGCACCAGATGCTGCCATAACTGTATCTACATCCTCTTCTTGGCAAAGCAAATACAAAAACTTTACTTTGTCATTATTTCCCTCATAAGTTTTTATAACTTCCTCTGATTGGAGTAAATTACAAATGCATTGTGTGGCTGCTCTTAAGAGCATATCATGATCCTCATACAAGTAATGTTCAATTTTTGCCAAACCCCCTTCTTTGAGAATTCTGTTTCTGGTGGTTTCATTCATGCCGGCCAAATTACAAAGTGCCATGAGAGCCTCAAAGTTCTCCAAGGCAGTGCAGTCCGGATGGAGTAAAGCTAACAAAGGCCTTACAACTTCTAAATTTCTTTGACCAGGGAAAGCAACCTCAGGGTTTATAGTTATTCCAATCCTTGCTAATGCTTGTGCTGATTGTTTTTTGCCTTTATCAGTTCCTTCCAAAGACATTGGTAGTAGTACTTTGGCTCCTCCTTGCTGGACAACTATTCCTCTCAGCTCCTGAAGGCTACAGAGAGCATTGAAGACTCTTGCTATTAATTCTCTGGAGTTGTGACTTTCAGTTTTGGACAGTGCAACCAAACCAGTTGTTACTCCAAGTTTAGCTAGAAGGGTAATCCTCTTGTTGACAAAGTCTGTATCATCCAGTTCATGTTGCTCTGGGATATGGTGCTTGGCAAACTTGGCTAGTTCCAGCATTTCAGGCATTACTTCCTGTTTCTCGTAGGCATTGCAAAGGTTGACCAAAGTGGTAACCACACCATACAAGCATGACTGGTCACCACTCTTAGCAAGTTCAATGAGAGCTTGAATAGCAGGTCTATCTTCAACCAATTTTTCCTTCACATCAGCATCTAATGTGAGGTATGAAAGTCCTTCGGCAGCCCATTTCCTAACATCATTGTCCTTTGCTGGGTTCACTAGGAACTTCTTGCAGGCTTCAGCCAGTTTTGTGGTGGATCCATCTGCAAAAGGTCTTATGGAAGCATCATCACCTCCAAAGCTGCCTACTTTACATAGACCCACAAGAGCCCTGACTCTCACAGCATCATTTTTGCATAGATACAATTTCTTCAGGATGTCAACACCTTTGCTGATGATAGTCCTTGCCTTATCTTTCTTTGAAGCAGCAGCCACTAAGCATTCACATGCCACTTTCTGTTGAAGAGCATCTTCAGTTTGTGCCATGACTAAGATCATCTCAATGATGCCTTCTTTGGAAATAACATAGTTCCCAACATCAAGAGGTCCTCTGAGCAAAGATGTGATTGCAACAGTCACTCTGACTTTAGACTCAAGGTCAGGAGTCATTAGCTTGTCTTTGACAAAATCATCCACCTGTTGATTAAATTTCTCTCTAGCTTCATCATAGTACATATTTTCATATATCTTTGATAGACATGCAGCAGCAATAGTGCTTGAAGAAGGAGTGATGTTCATTGCAGACTCATATTTATATTCTTCCAACTCACTGCAGACTTCGAGTAGTCTTTGTAGGCCTCTGATCTCAACAAATCTATCAGCCCAGTTGATGGCATTATAGTGACAGTTCCTCATGATTAGTTCCATAATAGCATCTCTAGCTTTGCCAGTAATTACTACATTTGTGATAGAATATGTGATGCATGTTAGAATTGTATCAAGTTCATTTTTGTACTCCTCACAAAGTTTTGGGTCTGGTTTTGTATCTTTCTTGTTGTCCATACCGGAGAAGGTGTTCAGTATGACTTGGAGGCAGTACTGAGCTGCATTTACTCTTTCATCATCATCACTGTCAATAATTTCTAGTATCCAGGGGATGCCAACTACTTTGATGACAGCTTTGGTACATTCAACATTCCTTTTACAAAGTTGGCTAATTACCCGCACAGCATTCACATAAATATCAAGGTTCTTCTCCACTTTTAGCAGTTGCTGTATTTTGTGAACTACACCAGTCTTTATCATAATATCTGCACCGGCATTCTCCTTAGCCAATACCACCAGATTTGTCATAGCCTTCTCACGTTTTTCAAGATCCTCTCCTAGTGTGAAGGCTAGCTTAAACATTTGTTCTACTTTGTTGCTGGTCTGCGCGCTCTGCCGGGCTCTTTCTTGGACGATGGCATGAAGTCTGCTGAGCATAGGTTGAATGGCCTTATTTGAAGGATCCACAGTGAAAATGGCCTTAGCATCTCTGTATGCTTCTTCATACCTTTCCAAAGATTCTAAGGCATTGGACCGTCGAAATAGCGCTTTAGGGTCTTCGGGGATGATGTGCAGGGCTTCATCGCAGTCTTTTATCGCCTTATCGTAGTCATTGGTCTTGAGATAGGCCGCAGCGCGATTCTTCAGGTATGTGGCCATGTCCCGACTCTCTTTCTCGGCGAGATTAACCGCCTTGCTATAAAGAGATATAGCTTCTTCATAGTTTTCGAGCTTGAATGCTTCATTGCCTTTATTTTTGTACGTTTCGGCTTCTTCGTTTTTGACACCCATCGTGTTTGATTGTTTACGAATTATGTGGCTTCCCGCTTTACTTTTATAAGCCGACCGCTAGAAGATATGATTGTTCTGGTAAAATCTCGTGGAAACATCTGGCTACATTTCAATTACGAACAAAAATAGAAATTTATTTTTGTTCCCCATATACCTAGGTAGGTAGAGAAGGGAGGGCGACGGAGAGACGTTCATAATCTTTATCTCAATCACATGAAAGTTTTTTCTGGCGGCAGTAGGATTTTATTTATAAAGGTGGTTTAAATCAGTGGTTTATCTTTTAGACTTTTAATTCCTGATTTTCAAGAAATTATTTAATTTAAACAAGGTTTTAAATGAATGCTATAATAAAATAGCCGACAGTTGACATGGGTAGATCGCGATCTAGATATACATATAAAGACATGTATCCCGAGGCAGCCATATAATCGCGAGTTTTAGTTTAAGTCGCCTTATTATGTCACTAGGGTACCCTACAATGGACAATGGGTTGTGAAACAGCGTTAACGTTACGCATGCAGCTTTTGGTAATCTTTTTTTATCATTTCAAGAAAGGCGTAGGTAGGTTTCACAAAGAGGCGGTGCAATATTGGGATGGAATACAGGATTTAAGAGTTTCAATATTTTATAAAGGGGAACAGTTACGTCTGTCGTTAAAATATACCTAAGCATATTTCTAGAAGTAACACAAAACAATAACAAAAAACTGCAAGACATTAAACGGAGACTACCTCTATTAAGTAGAATGCATTCAATTTTTTTTATTTAGTTGAGAAAACAGATAAAAGCCGTTCTAATGTATATTATGTCAAAAAGTGGTTGGGGTGAAGTTTATGAATAAGTAAGAGATTACGGAGGTTAATGGTAAGTATGGTCGACAATTTCTTATTTACTGGCTCTAAGAAACTTAAGTTTGGTCTAGCGAGCTATATAAGTGCTCACGCTAGGATGTATTTATAAGTTCAGGATCGCCGTTATTGAAAGTTAATTTATTCAGAGGGCATATGCTGCGTTAACGATGACCGTTCTTCTTGATAAGATCGACGTTTTGACAAATGTTACAAACGCAGCATAGCCTCTCAGATTGATAAGTATCAAATCGTTTCGGAACGTACTTTATGCCAGCTGATTGTCAATTATGACTCCTGTCATTTTATTTTATCAATCAATCGAATCGACAGCAGCTTCTTTTTTTAGAGCGGGTAAGGGCCTCTCTCTAACCCTTTCATTTTTGCTATTTTGGGGGCGAGGTGACGCCTCATTATTGACGAATATGTACATACTATGACGACATTCTTTAGATGACCCACCCAAAGATCTAAAACTCACTGACACTTTTAACAAATCGGTTTGGACAACGCTTTGCAAGATAGCAAAAATAAAGTTAAGCCGATTTGTATCAAAATACGTATACTAAATGTAGTTTGATTACGTAGATATTAATTAATCCTAATATTTTGGTGTGATCCGTAAAACACATACCTATATAGGTATACTTTGTTTAGGTAATGATCGTATTTGATTGATATTTCAAAATATTCGTTTTGTGTTTAAAAAAGATGACCCACCCAAAGATCTAAAACTCACTGACACTTTTAACAAATCGGTTTGGACAACGCTTTGCAAGATAGCAAAAATAAAGTTAAGCCGATTTGTATCAAAATACGTATACTAAATGTAGTTTGATTACGTAGATATTAATTAATCCTAATATTTTATCCGTAAAACACATACCTATATAGGTAAACTTTGTTTAGGTAATGATCGTATTTTATTGTTATTTCAAAATATTCGTTTTGTGTTTAAAAAACAGCAATTATTGAAATTTTGGATACTTTTTTTTTTCATTTAATGAGTAATTTCTCAATGTCACTTGATTGTTTCTCTTTCACTGTCATGCTAGTGTAATTCGCAATAAGAATTTTATTAGAAGCCATAACCGGAGTAACAGATTAAAAAAAAAATAGCTTTCTACGGAATCGAAGTGCCATTAGACTTACTTGTCCACCTTTTTTCAGAAATTACTGTTTTACTGTATAATGGCTGAAGAACGTGAGAATATTTTTCTGTTTGTGCCCAACATCATCGGTAAGTCAACTTCTATAGAATACGTTTCAAAGAGTACACCAAAAGGATAAATATAACTATTGTTTACTTTCAGGGTTTGGGAGGGTCATTCTAGCTGTTATCTCCTTCTACTTTATGCCGACGCATTGTGTCTTAGCGTGTACCTGCTACGTTACTTCTGCATTGCTAGACGCCTTCGACGGTCATGCAGCAAGATATTTCAACCAAAGTAAGTAATAATATTCTATGGCATCACTTAATTAGATTAAAAAATTGGATGGATTTTCAAGATTTAGCCCCACTATGATAGATTGCCGTTGTCGTGGTTGAATAAAATTGTCTAAAAGAAACTAACATTTTATAGACCTTTATGTGACCTAAAATCTTTGACACTCGATTTGGCCAAAAAGTGAACAAGTTTGGTTGCTTGTATGGCTTCTTGTTGGCCTGTACAAACTTACTGGTTGGTAGCTTATGATTTAAAAGTTCGTGGAATAAAGTACTTTTCGAATTTATTTTAATGTTTGCCTACAATTTTACTTGGAAATAATAGTTTATAAAAACTCTTGAATATTTTGTTCCCAGGCACTAAATTCGGGGCTATGCTGGACCAGCTGACAGACCGTGCGGGCACTGCCTGCCTCATGATGACTCTAGCCACTTTTTACCCTCAATGGACCTTCTGGCTGCAGCTATCTTTAGCTATAGATGTTACTTGCCACTGGCTTTACCTTCATACGGTGACCCTGCAAGGAAAGACTTCCCACAAGTTCATTGACATGTCTGAGAACCCAATAATGCATGTTTACTACACAAACAAGACAGTGCTCTTTTTCATGTGTGCTGGCAATGAGGCGTTCTATGCTGCCCTTTATGTGATGCACTTCTACACTGGACCTTTAGGTAAACTGGATTTGCAAAATCTCATGTATTTATCTATTATTTGGTAAACTTAAATAAAAATAAATCTTATTTTATTTTCAGTTATGGGAATTGGCCTGTGGAAGCTCATTGCAATCATTGCAATGCCAGTTGCTGTTGTCAAGGCTGGAATATCAGTCATCCATGGCATTGTAGCCTCCATGAACTTGGCTACCATTGATATCAAGGAACGTGCTGCTATTGCTGCCAAGCAGAAGGAATAAATATTCACTAGTGCAAGAAAACTGGCTTGAAATAGGACTAATGAAATTACCAATATTACCCAATGTATAACATGTTCTTTAGTATTTAGTAGCAGTGTTTCATTTATTTAAATTTTTACTAAATTAGTATAACATTGTTGTTCTGTTTTTGTGTGCATGTTATAAATTAGTTGATGTTGTGGCCAAAGTTTACTGTTGTTTTTCATATAATATTAAATTAGAAATACTCATTGATGTTTTAGAGTTAAGAGAGTAGAATGTGTAAGTCATCCATAAATATTCCATGATGGTTTTTCATAGAATGATTTTCTATGCATTTAATTGTAATTTAACATTCATTATTTTCTAGGCTGTTTTGTGATTTTGAAATTAAGTTTATTATTTTTTTATAATTTTATTTATAAGTAGTCATGAGTAGTAGCTTTACTTGTCAATTGATGTGTAGAAGTAATTCCTTATTGTTGTAATAATATATGTATATGAATGTGATCAATTTGCAGACAGAGAAATAAGGAGTAGGCTCAACCTACGAGATAATAAAGTAATATGGATTAGATTGTTTAAACCCTACCATTGTGTAAACATAATTTATCATGTCTGAAATAAATGAACAAAACAAACTCTGTTTTTCATCCTATGAAAATTAAACTAGATCATGTAATGTGTGAGTAATTTTTATTTATTTTTCATTATTATAGTTTTAGAGCAAATAGAAAATGTTAATATTCTCAGCAAAAAATTAACTGCTTTAGATGCAAAATTATAACTTTAAAATTAAGTGTAATACTAGAAAGCAAAAGCACTTGTGAAGGCCCCAAAGAATGAGTTGTTTTGAGACAGATGAGTTATCCCTTGAGGCTGCTCATTCCAGCCCTCATTATCTCATCAACAAGGAGAAGGTTGCTAGCAATCACAGAGCAGGAATTGAGGATCTGTTTCTTCACAATGTAGTTGTCAAGAATGCCCAAGTCTGTGGGTTTGATGGCTTCACCAGTGGTCAGATCTAACCCGACAGGGTCGGGGCTCAGACGCGCCTCTTCTTGAAGCTTTACGATCGTGTCTTGCGCATCATAGCCAGAATTGATGGCGAGGATTTTTGGAATAACCAGCAGAGCTTCGGCATAGGCTTGAATGCCGAGACGCGCCTTGCCTTTGACTGTGTCTTTAAACTTGAGAAGCTCATTGTTGGCCTTGATTTCGAAGGCGCCAGCACCGGGAATGACGCACTTATCTTCGATAGCATTGTTGATGGCTCTGAGACCATCACGGACGGCGTCCTTGATTTGCGTCAAAGTGTGCTTGTTCGGACCCTTGATTAGGATAGTGACAGACTGAGGGTTCTTGCATTGTTCTACAAATGTGTACTTGTCTTCTCCAAGAATGTGCTCGTAGACCAGGCCAGCATATCCGAGGTGCTCTTCAGTCAATTCCTCAGCAGAGTTCATGGCGGTGCCGCCGCATGCGAGGGCGAGACGCTCCATGTTACGCCTCTTGGCGCGGCGGAGTGCCATGATGCCTTCTTTCGCGAGAGCGTCGAGGGAGAGCGGGTCGATTCCCTTCTGGTTGATAACTACAAAGTTCTTGTCAGTGCCATCGCAAAGCTTCTTTTTTAAAGCAATGATCTATGGAAAACAAACAACATTGTTATTTACACACAATCATGGACAGCAAAATAAGGTGGCGAGGCGGGCCACTATCCGACTGAGATGCAGGTTCGATTCATGCAGCGGGAAAAATGTTAGCATGTATTTGTTCAAGGTCTGGGTGATGTGGTACATGGTAGGTATTCGTAGTTCCTGATACTCACGCACGACTCAGGGAGGTTGTTTCTATATTTGAACTGGCGCGGTGGCGTTGGCGACCAACTTGCGGGTCGTGAAAGACCACGCGCATCAGTTTTTACGCCGTATTATGGCATATACATGATCGCCAACGCCACAGCCACTGCAAAGTGTTGCCGATAACTTTTGTGGCACTTTGGATTTATTTAAACTTTTGCCCCCTGAATACCCTGATTCATATAAAGACAGCAAACTAGCAACTAGATTTTTTGTTTGTTTGAGAATAGTTCTGGATAAAATTTAATAATATTAGTTCAACTCTAATGCCTGATTTACATTTATGCTTTTAATTACAAACAAAGTACTGCGCCAATCCGATTTTTGTATGGTAGGAAAAAGTTATCTAATCATGCCATGTGTTGTCAGGTCAGTCTATAATTTTCGACCCTGCAAATGCCTTGTTATTAATAAGACTCACCTTCTTGACTCTCTGATCAATGAACTCCCTCTCAGCATTGATAAGTTTCTCCCTATCCTCAGCAGACTTGTAGAAGAAACCAGAGTTGACAGTGGTCTTCTCATATTCCATGGAGATGTTGCAGGTCAGGATGTAGGCATTCTCCAGACGCTTCGGCATGTCCGGGTGCCGCGATCCGTGATCTAACACCAAACCTGTCACGGGAATCGCAGTGGTCATGACTATGGTTACAAAAAATTAATTACAGGTATATGAGACTTGTTACTCAATACATTAAGGCTACCCTCATATAACGCTGCTTATAGCAATCACACTGGCGTTATTGCTATAAGCAGCTTTTTATGAGCAAAGATACCAGAGAGCCACTTAAAAACTAAGATATGAAACATCTTACAAACACCATCATTCATACAAACAAAACTCAATTCCTAGTGCACTCATCCCGATTTTGCCACATCACCCATCCAAATTGCGACCTGCCCAAATTGCATGCCCAACCCACGTTCAATTAGTTACGAACGACTAAACAAGCTACAAAATGAGCGCTTCATATTGGCCAGCAGCGTGGCGCTGTGGATGTGTTACTTGCGGGCAAAGGGTTGTCAAAGTTCGCGCACGTCAGTGCTTATCACTCTCGTTGCTCCACTCCCTTGATAGCTTACTTGTCAGATTGCATATCTGTAGTAACATATTTCTTAAGAACTTTGGTTTACTTTGTTTTATTAGCACCACACTGAATGAAGTCAAAGTCAATAGGTTTTTATTCATTGAAATCATATAGAAACGTCAACTTAAAAGACTACGCGAATTTAAAATTTTAAAGTGAATTTACGCCGATTCCTCGACGACCAAGCCTAAAAGAATCAGGCAACAATGCAATTTATCGTCAATATAGGCATTTAAGATGTAATACACCTTTATTAGATTGTCCTTTTATAAGATTTAAATCTTCAAATAGGCACATTTACATTTACCGGAAGCTTATTATAGAAGCGTACAGAGTTTCCCATAAAACACCCATTGGACTTTTCTAATCTTAATTTCGGAATGAGTAATTTATTTTTGTTTCTAGTATTAATATTATGCAAACTTTTTATAAAACTAGCTCTAATTTTATGCATGTATATTTTTCAAAAATATACTGTGAAGTTACTGTCATAATGTTTATTTCTCTTGAATCATTGTGACCCTCAAAGAGTCACAAGGCTTCATATTATAATTGGCACATACTGCTCTTTTTTGTAAAACAAAAATTGTTTGAATATCTGCTGCCTTGCCCAACAGTAAGATACCATATGACATGACACTATGAAGGTAGTTGAAACATACTGACCTGTGGCTTCATCAGTGAGATGTCTAATTGTTCTAACTGCATATGTAGCAGAACTAAGTCTACCTGCAAGTGCTTCTATTTGTGGACTCCAATGCAGTTTTTAATCAATATGGAGTCCTAAAAATATAGTAGAATCTACTAGATCTAGTGATTCTCCATGTAATTTAATGTCGTATCATACTGAATTACATTAGGCAAAGTGAGTTTAATACACTTAGTTACAATTTTAGGTACACTAGAGAAAAATGCATTTGCAAAATCATTATTATTTGTCAGTATTTTATTTTCGAAGTTCAAATTTATCTCTTTAATCCAGGTTTTAGATTTTCCAAGTAGTCTTTATTTTATTCGAAGATTTAGCAATTTTATTTCTTAAATACATTGATATTGCTGCACAACAAAGGATTGGAAGGATTTGTTACCTGATTCTTTGGGGCTTGGTTGCGCGCGAGAAACAGGCGTTAATTCACTTAGTTTTTAAGTTGACGTTTTTTCAATATAATCCTTGCGATTTCAATGAATAAAAAACTATTAACTTTGACTTACGAACGCCAACGCGCCAATTTGCATCAGCCTTACCCTTTGGTATGCCTAAGCAAATATCTGGTTCAGACATAATAGATTATCAATTCTTTCCGGAATTCCTGCAGCAAAAGCCATCTTATGCCAAACAGATGTGTTCGGACACATAGTGCTGGTGAAATCTTATGAAAAAACAATACCTTTGATGAGTTGTGTCTCTGTGGCGGTCTTGTGCTGCATTTCCATGATCTCCACCATGTGCAGGTCAACAGGCTTGTCCGGGGTACGGATAGCTAGCACAGCGTCTACACATGCGTCCGTCAATACTTCAGCTATGTTTTGGTGGACCTGAAGATTGTTAGTCAATAAGTTATTACAATTGTTTAGTTAGTACCTATGGATATATGGATGGCCAGCAAACTGAGTTACACAAAAAAAAATTGTTTGTTAACTGGAATAACATATAAATTCAACCTAAAATTATAAAAAATGCTATTATAAAACTAATTTTTAACTTATAATCAATCCTGTAGAATTTATTAGAGAGCTTAATCACAATGTGACTTGTCACTATGGTAACCTGTCCATTCACATGTTAGATACATGTAAAAAAACATCACATAAATTAAAAAAAAAATAAGTTTTTTTGTCAGTAACAATTTTTACAATGATCCAATCATTTAATGGAATTACCTTAGTCTTTAAGGCAGTGCGTGTGATGTCAAGCAAGTTTTCTCTTTTTATTTCAATAGGGATCTTCATGGATTCCAATATTTCCAGGGCCTTGCCCCTCGCCACATCAAGTCCTTCAGTGACAATCCTGGGATGAAGTCCTGAAAATAAAAAAAAAATAGGATTGTAGAATGTAGACTTAAAGCACATTGATAAAATCCAAATCTTAGGAAGTAGTTTCAGGCCCATTTACATTAAACTTTGTCAGCTTTTAAGTTTCCAAAGAAAACCAATCACTAAAGCTTTTTGACTTTTGTGCAGATGGGTCTTAGCTATAATCTTTGTAACTTTTAAAAAACAATCTCAGTTTAAAAACATTACTCTTCAGTTTTCATAAAAAATTTTTGGACTTTTTAGATTTTTAACCATGTTAGTTACATTACATCAGTACAAAGATTTGAAATGGTTGTTTTGCTAAACATTATTATAGCCTTGTTGTTCTTAACTGATCTCTGTTAAGTTTTGTTACAATATAATTATCTTTAAAGTCAGTGTGCCTCTTGGCAAAGACCTCCAGCATTTTCCATTGAAGTCTGGGCAACTCTTTTCCAGTTAGGGCCTGCTGTGAGTATGATATCATCCTCTCATCTCATGTAATGTAATATGTACTATATCTAAAGTTCCATGCAATCCAGTCCAGCATTGAATGAGGCAGGCATCCATCAGGGCAATTGCACTTACCTTCACTGATGTAAAGATCAGCTTGCTTCAACAGCTCTCCGATGAGCAGTACAGTGGAGGTGGTGCCGTCGCCGGTGGCGTCATCCTGCGCCGTGGAGGCGCGCGCGATCAGTGACGCTGTGGGGTGCTGTATCTGCATCTCGTGGAGCAACACATTGCCGTCCTTCGTGATTTTTATGTCACCCGCACCAGACACCAACCTGGGTAATACCATTTTTAAAGATGAGACTAACCAGTTGATCTCAGAAATGGATAAACAACTTCATTTTTTAATATGAGATTGTAAACTGTTCGTCTCAGATCATAATACAGTTTTGATGAATTGTGATTGGACAGGTGGGTGCCGTTGATTGCAGCATGATAGCGGCCGGTCATATGACTTTTCAACCCGTGTTTAATTTAAGATTTGGTGAAGTTTTCTTTTAGGAAATTGATGAGCAATATTCGTATACTTGAAAATAATGGTTTGAAAGAAGAATAAATCTGGAATTCGTTTAGAACAGTTTCAAATGCTTACATTTTCATTGTGCCTTTGGGGCCGAGGTTAGTTTTCATGACATCTTGGATTCCCTTGGCTGCTGATATGTTCACTGCCAAAGCCTGTGCCGCCCTAGCGAACTCGGCTTTAGGGTTTAATAAGCTAATTGCAGCCATACTAGAATTATAATTTCCTTCAAAAGATAAAATCAAACACGAGGACAGCGAAAATCGAGAACTGAAATGAATGAACTGTTCACAAGCGAATTCGAAAAAAGAATAAAACTGATATGACAGTGACAGTTGACAATCCCATGAATGATTTTTGTAACCTGATTATAGACAACAAACAAATGGTTCTTAGACATTCTTCGCTAAACAAACAGCCATTTTGTTTAGCGAAGAATTTATATGCACAATTTGGTTAAAATCGTGCCCAAAGTTGTGGTTCAATTTCAGGATTATTAGACAAAAAGAGATTCACATTTCATAACATTTATTACTTATTTATATACATACATTCAACGTTGGTGTGTAAATCCTTATTGATTAATTATTCAGTTTCTACACCACATTTTGAGCCTCCAATATTGCACTAAGTGTGTTAGAACCTTATTTCAAAATCTAAAACTTTTATCATCTGTGATTTTAATATGAGGTTTATTTGACGCAAAGTAGTTGGTAGAGGGCGTTTGTGTAGTCGATTAAAAATGTTGGTCAGAATCTGTCGAAAATGATGAATCCGGTTTTGCAAATGGTTAGAACTTTAATTATGTTGTAGTTCAAATAATCATTATGTTTCGAATAAGTAGCTAGTTTGTGGAACAAACGTAATAACGGAGTAGGTTAGTGGTTTTGGTGTGCGAAAGTCTTACGACTTTGTGTCATCTGACTGTTCTTCCTTCAAGATGGCTCCTTCGCCGGAGTATGATAAGGAGCCAAAAGCCCCGGATAAAAGTGCTACACATATTTCTAGTGAAGATACAAAACTTTTACACAACTTAGTAAACGACCAGCACAACAGTTCTGACCACCATACCACCAATTCGGCTACTAACTCGGAAGTGGAGGTAAGTCGATCTCTGCTGCCATTTTTTTTTGGTTTTGAAGGCTGTAGATTGTCGATTCGTTATCCTAATAATAACCATCATCGAATCTTCATTGGTTTCAGCGGGTCCTCAAAATAATAGAGCTTACTGTGAAACAATGTTTTGCCGAAAGTCCTCTTTCTATCGTGTCTATTTTGTAGGCAAAATAATGTTTTGATGTTGTTCCTTGCATCAAAATTATTATAAAATTTTCTAGGTAAATAGTAGGTAATGCAATGCAATTTATAGATCAGAGCATGAATGTGCATATCTTTGTAATCATGACAGCTAGATGAGAAATTCAGATCCAAACTGCCATTTCACAGTAATTCAACAAAATGTTTTCCATTTACCTTCAAACAAACAAAACAGATGACTTTGTTCATGAGTTCTTCACTGCAATTGGTTGAATCTCTGTAAATTGGCATATTTTAAACTGACTTCAAAAATAGTAGGTATGTATTGTGATTACTCCATCATGATAGTACTTAAACTATAGTGGCTGGAGATCATATTTAAAAATTGAAAATATATCCTCATCACTGGTCCACCATCAAATGCAGTCATGGGAGGTGCTTATGATGAAGAACTGTTAAATTAGCTACAAAACATCAGAAAAATTAACATAAAAGAGATGTACCAGGTTTACAAAAAAATTACCTCTGATGATAAATATCTTTACATCTGTACTCAGTACATAGATTCGTAAGAACACTAAGTAGGGTAGTCAAGGCATGTCTAATCATTATAAACATGCTCACATTTTGCATAGCAGTTAGCATTTACTTGATAATTAGTGATGCAATATCACATTACTGGCAGCAAGTCTGTTTCATAATAAATATGGTTCATGAAAATGAACTAAAAGAAGTTAACATATTTTATATTGTCTGATCAAGACCTTTGTTTTGATACAACCCTTTGTTTTGTATCAATGGGGTCAAACTGTCCTAGGTTTAAAGAATTCTTGTTTTTCATGTAAAACAATATTGCGGCTGGTGACTGTCACTTATGAACCATAAACCAAATATCCTTCTGCAGTTGAGTTAAAACAAGATATCAGGGGTGTTTATTGTTCATAAAAGGTAATTTTGAGTGCCTAAAATTGAATTTTACTATGGGCCTCTAGATATTTAAAAGTAATTCAAGATTGTTCTGAGTAGAGATTTTTAAATGGTACTAGATGATATCAGACAATAAATCATCCTAATTGACACTGATATCATAGTTTTTCTCTGTAGTGAATTAGATTCACTCTAGTTTTATAGAAAACAATGTAAGATAATATAAAATACAAATACAAATAAATAATCTTGCATATAAAATAGGGTAAAAACTATGTCATACATAATTTTCACATAAAAATCTAGTTTTATTCTTACCAATATTTCAGCACAATATTAGTAATGATCTCATGGCTTATGCATGAGATCATTACTCATATCCTGTTTCTAGTTCAAAAATTTTGACATATTTTAGAGCCAAATGAACAAAATATAGGTCACTCTCTCTCAATTGTGTGGAAGTAAAAAGGATGCAATCAATGCAATGTAAGGTACAATTATTGGACAGTGATGTGCATGCATTGCATCATATTTGGCAGTGGCAAACAATTGGGCAAGTCGTTTCCCTATTCTTCATACAGTGTTTCTCTGTGAGCATAGTGTTCATTAAAAATGTAAAAAAGAAACAGTTAAAGAGCAGTTAATTTGCACTTGAAATGTTCAGTTGCTGGAAAAGAATGTGTGATTTTTTATAACATTGACACATTTTCACTAAAGTAAATTTCTAATTAAGTATTAATTATTTTAATTAACAATATGTTGTTATTTTAGCCTTCCATAACATAACTCAAATTGAGTTATGTTGCAGATATATTTATAGGTCCTTAAAAAACATTACAATTCCACATTGATTTGACTGTCCTAGGTTTAAAAAAATTGCTGTTTTGTGAACATGGATCATATTTCACGCAAAGATGATCCATTATTATTGAACATGAGCTGCAGTGGGCTGGCCATAATCCAACTCCACAGAATGCCACGACGAACAGTCTTGAGTCGGTTCAACCCACAAACCAAGGCTGACTACATACACTTAGACCGTTTGGTTTGGAATAATTTATATTCTTTATTGGTTTATCAGCTTTACGATCTAAGTTGAATATCGATTAATCTTAAAGGCTCACCCATATTGTTACGTTATAACGGTTAATATTATCGCAAAGCGTTTTTGCGTCCTATTTTACTTATAAATAACGCGTCGTTATTATCAGTATTACCTAAAACAAAATGTATGAAAAATGCATTACTAATATTAAGGTTTACTTAATAGTAAACCTTATTATTAGTAGTGCGTTTTTCATAATTATTATGATTACATAATCCTTGACTCGTCAAAAATTTTGGGTACCTACTACATTAAATATGTAGTTATAAATAAGTAACCGCTGTAAAAAGTTGTCTTAGTTGACTATTAGTTTAATCACTCTACAAAACAAATACGCTCACAACTGTCTTCCTCATGGTAGACATCATCAGATACATACTCAGTGAGTAGATCTTTGAGGATAACAAGTAGGGGGTAGTCAGAGGCACGTCCAAACTTTACATTTGGTACATCCATTCCATTGGTTCACTACCGGGTTCGAACCCACAACCTCCGGATCAGAAGTCGGGTTATCGCCCACTAGGCCAACAGGACTTATTCTCTTCCTAATAAATGCGATAGGTATAGTTATATCTTAAGTCTGCGCTCTATATAAGGGACAAAGAAAATACGTCAAAAATAAAATGCTTAACCTATATACCTTCAACAATTTGTTCATTACCTAGGTACCTACTCATTCTCAAAATGCGAATAGTGATTTTCTAGAACACAGCAGTGTGGGGAAGCCTGAAATCCGTACATATTCATAAATACCACAACGTTTCAAAAGTCTGCATTCGTCAAAATCACTCAGAATCTTCTAAATATTTACTTTGATGAATATTTAGCTCAATGAAAAATCGCTAATTGCCGTACCTGTTATGCCGTATTTACAACTGCGCGCTGGCATTTGCCTCGCCACCCTATAAAATTTTAAGGTCAAATTGAAATTTCGGACTCATTTATATTGGTAAATGGGCTCTTTTTCTGCTTACTCAAAATAGAGAGATTATTTATTTGCTGCAGTAATGTAGGTACGTGAGAAGGGCCATTGTGTTCCTATGAAGGCCCTAAAAAGAGCCAACTAAATACCGATACTTATCCCGAGTACTACGAGTCCAAGTTGTACAAGGTAGATAAACCAATAAAAAAACAAAAAGTACTAAACTATCAGAGTCTGCCGTATTAGGAAGACCGCTGGAAATACCTAACCAAGCACCGTTAACTTTATCATACAGCCATGCCCATGAGGATATGGTATTCGAAGGGCAGGCTTTCAAGGAAGCCATCGTCATCGCCATCTGCAAGCCCGGCAAAAGTGGAAATGAATCCTCAAGCTACCGCCCTATTAGTCTCCTCAGAGGAAGATTTCGAACGACTCCTTCTGAATCGTCTCTGGTCCCACGTAAACGAGTTCAGGCTTCTCCCGGACAAGCAGTTCTGTTTTTGAGTCAGATACTCAATCCCCCAGCAAGTGCTCCGCATCTCGAAGCACAACCTATCCAAGAGGCACGGTATCTGGCCGGTAGATACAGGTGCAATGTTCTTCGATGTAGCAAAGCCTTCGATAAAGTCTGGCACAATGGCTTGATTTACAAGCTATCCCAACTTGGAGTGCCAGACAGACTCGTGCTCATCTTGCGAGACCATCTCCACAATCGAAGCTTCCGCTACTGCGTAGAAGGTACTCTTTGCTGGGGTAGAGCCGGAGTCCCTCAGGGCTTCATCCTTGCTCCCCTCCTGTTCACGCTGTAGACGAGCGATATCTCTCGGGCTCATCAAGACGACACAGCTTTATAAGACCTCTTATCGAGTGCGTATAAAGCTGCAAGCCGCTCTTGACACCTTACGTGCATGGTTCCGTAAGTGGCGCATAGAAGTAAATCCAACGTAAAGTGCTTTCTCGGAGAAACCTCTTGCCCAAAAGAACTGTCTCACTCTTTTGGCATCCCATGGTTTAAGTCAGCCCGTTACTTAGGAGTGATCCTTGACAGACGTCTATCCTTCTTCACTCACATTATGAAAGTGAGCAACCACGCCAGTTCATCATTAGTCGCCTTTCCCCCTCTCATCTGTGCGAAGAGTAAAATGCTCCTTAGAAATAAGGTGACACTTAACAAAACGTGCATTCGCCCTATTATGACATATGCCGCAGTGGCTTTTGGCCACTTCATTCATGTCAAAAATCGCTTCTCGCGCAAGATCACCGGTGCGCCGGTATTTGCGCAATATAGACCTCCAAAGAGACACCAAGCTCGAGTCCATAGCCAAATTAATAAAAACCGCTCCTCAGCGGTATTATGAATTGGCCTTATTCCACCCGAACCTCACTATCCCCGACTACTAGATCGAGTCACCCGAGTTGAAAACCCTCCGTAGCACTGCTAACGCGGTGGTGACGTCATCAAGTCCCGACAAACTTGACGCGGGCGGGGTCGATGAGTCCCCACTTCCGCCTATTCACGGTACAGATATGTACCGGGGAGTTTCCTCCTGGCAAAGGCCCAAGCCGAGGTCCGTACTTAAATGATGCCCTTGTGCTAGTTGCACCATCCTAACTTTTTACAGGCTGAGCCATTCTGCAATCGCCATAGTCCGGTGACGCTGACTAAGGCCATCTGCGGCCCTGCAACGTTAAGACCATACCTATTTGTACCAAGCTCGATGAAAGAAATCCAAATTCAAATGAGGAAAAGAAAAAGTTTTGTCGTAGTCATAAATATTTCAAACATGTACGTTTGAGAAAATTGTATTTGCTTTGCAGCGAACTTGCGTTCAGCGTTCAGAGTTCTGTTTTCCGCGTTCACTTTAAAATGTTCACTTATGTATGAGATGCCTTGGAACTCTGTACACACAGACCGCGACGGTCAAAGAGATCGCACGTTCCATCAGAGTTCCATTTGTCATCGAATGCTGGGAGGTTCGAGATATCTGATGAAATCGAAGATTCCTTAAATTGTATAGGAGTAGGTAGGTAGCAATGATTTGAACGTTCCTGCTTATTAAACGACTAGCTGTGCCACGGACGCCCTCGGTCTCCGACCCACCACCTCGCATCGATCGCCCGCGCTTTTACTAAGTTTTCGCTTAGCGTTCTATCCGTAGCGTGATGGTAGTTCCAGTGTTTACGCAATCAAACAAAAAACAAACAAATTTTTCAGCTTATAGTTTAAAAAAAGGTTTTACGAAATATTTGTTAGTATTTAAGTATTCAGGAAACTCTTGACCGCTAGAGGTGAGGTGAGCTCTAGATAATCACGCAGCCCGCGGAGGTGTGCCTGACAGTAAACGCGGAACGCAGAACTCTGTACGCAGACTGTCAGACCGCCGCGCCCGCTGTTTGATCGGAGCCTAAGACCCACTTTTTGTGCTGGTATCAAAATACCTACATCTTTGCGTCTCTGCTTTACTTAGCTTGTACAGATGAACCAAAATAAATTCAATGTAATAAAAGTTTCTTTATTACAAGTTCGCACCAGATGTTTTTCATATAAGGCGGGCTTGAATAGGCATAAATGCACATTGTATCAAACAACTTATCAATCAATGTGTGACCAAAGTAAGCCACTTTAACTTCGTTAATTTATAAGAAAGTCGTTTTTGTAGTATGCTTAAGTAAGCCACTTTAACTTCGTTAATTTATAAGAAAGTCGTTTTTGTAGTATGCTTATCAGCCTTCATTCATAAGATTGAATGCCGCATGAAAATAAGAATAGTATTGGGTTTTAAGGTGACATGCTGTTGTCCGGCAATGCTATGAATAGGAAATCTCCTTGTTTTGTCATAGCAAAATAATATAGGATTTTCCAAAACATTTTACCGTTATGTAAATGTCGGTAATTCCTTGTTTAACTGCATGCAGTATATAAAAATATTGCTCACAAATCGATTAATTCCGACAAGTCGGTTCGGTGACTTCAGTTCTTCAGACTTTATCAAGTAATGAAACTCTGCGCATGGCTTATTTCACAGCCCGTTGCGCTACTTGAGGAACATATTCGAAAGGGGATATGTGTCAGGGTAATAAGTCGGTTTAATTAATCGGCTCCTTTATTTCACCTACAAAATGGAAATGGGCACCTTCTAATTTTGACAGGCTTGTCATCAAAGATCAAATACCTACTGAAACACTTCTCAACATTTGAGTTGTAAGAGTTGGAAATAAATTGCGCAAGCAATGTGTAAAAGCTTGTTTTTTCTATTATTCGGCGATTAGCAACCTTTTGAAACTTTCGCCTAAAACATTATCATTTTCAAGTTTAAGAATTTTTGGACCTTTCTATTCTCTTGGAAAAAATACTGTTTCTGTTTCGTTCATTTTGCCATGCTAATGCAACTTGCAGTATCAGTTTACTAATATTTAGTTGGGTATAATATTGAGCGGTATACTAACTAGACAGACATGTTATGTTATCCGCTAGACGACGCCACTGATCTAGTTTATTTAGCACAGTAATCGCACGCAAACACCATTTTTTGCTGATGGGTGAGTCATATCTTTAAGGCATTTTACGAACTCATTCCGCAATAAATAACTTCATTGAAAGAACAGTGACAACTTTTCCATTATAATCACCCCTCATCAAATCATAATTAGTCTACATATTTCTTGTACATGAATTATTTCGAATTGTATTAATTTTGACCCATAGATTTGGATTTGGTGTGAGCTTTTTAAAACCAAAAATTGACAAAACGGTGCTTTAGGATATTTTGCATTGCAGACTGACATGCTGCCTGTATGTTGTTGAGCAAAGCTATATAATATTTTCTTCCAAATTTGAAGTAAACTGCTGGTTTGGTAAGGTGGGTCTTAACCTTTCTAGTCTCGTTTTCCGGATTTATCTGGATGCTTTACATCGGTTTACCGCATTGAGCGAGCTAGCCGGCGACAAAGGCTAGAGGCGCGACGGTGTAGGCTTACGACGCGACGACGGGCTAACGGAAGCCCGACATTGTGCCCGTCACGCTGCCGCCACCTCCACCAGCTGAAGATCACATTCGCGCACTCTCATCGCTATACGCAATGCTGCTTATTGTTTCCATGGAACGCTCTTGTCGACCGCGAGTTTATTAGGGTACTCAATTTCCTTATACAAACAAAAACGCTCACGACTGTCTTCCCCATGGTGGACATCCTCAGATACATACTCAGTGAGCAGATCTTGAGGATACCAAGTAGGGGGTAGTCAGAGGCGCGTCCAAACATTACATTTGGTGCATGCCCGCGTTTTGCAAGTAGTAAGCATTCCACGTGACAGGTTGCAAGCCCATCGCCGCATATTGGAACACTAACTGTTGGCACATGCCTTCGATTTTTGGTTCCAGGGCATGCCGGTTTCCTCACGATATTTTCCTTTGCCGTTTTGAGCACGTGTTAATGCGCACATAAATTTTTCGAGTGGAAAAATCCATTGGTGCACGCCCGGGTTCGAACCCACGACCTCCGGATCAGAAGTCGGGGTATCACCCACTAGGCCAACACGGCTTTCCATTTTACTTACATGCTTCTAAAACCGCGTGTATGTCAGCAGTTGCCTGCGTCTAGTTTGGTATTTCTAGTTTTGTTTGTTGTATTATTTCGAGACAAGAAAACCACTAAACTATAGATACTAACCTACCTACTTCAAATTAATTCAAAACGGTAGCTAATATATCGATAGGATTACATTTCGCCAAGTTCTCAAGTTATTGTGGCTTAGTTGGGCCAAAGGAACCGCAAACTATTGAGTTATCTCAGTAACGAATGTTTGCTGGTTTCAGTATTGCTTTGCAATTGGAAAGTTCGTTTCTAAGTTCACTGGTCTGGAATCTGCCCAGGAGATCAATGATACGTAGTTGCGCTACCCCGTAAACGACTTCTGGCATATTTCCAACACTGCAGGTTAGTCTCGGCATGTTCCAAAATCCGTGTGACATTTTAGTTCAACTTAACGCTATTGCACAAATGAGTCACGTAAAATAAAATGTTCGGGAATAGTTTTTGCCGAGATTCAATCATTGTAGGTCGAGGCTGACAAATCTCGCTAGAACGCTGTTAGCGGAGCGCAACAAGTGGCGTAGAATTGCGGGAAACGTCAGAGAATCGTTTTGAAAGCGCGCGGTAGCTGTAGTTGAAAGGGACAAGGGCATATGATCGATCCTCTGTCCTGGCCCGACCCTGACCCCCGACAGATCCAGTCGCCCGCTGCGAATACGGGGCGCAGATGCTGACGTCAATTTCATACCTACCAATTTTGTTATATTAAGAGGAAACCAAAACATGCCTGCCCGCTACTAAATTACTAATGCGAAAAATAGAATCGCATTTCGCGAATTTTATAACCCCTTGTAAAACATTTTACGAAAGTTTCCGTTTGGCGGATCCAGGCGAAACTGTTAGTTTTGGATCCACTTTAAAACATCGTTTTGATGACCCTTCAATTGTGTTGAATTTGGTACGTTCTCATTTTACTACTCAAAGAAATCTTTGAGTAGTAAAGAACTTCGAAACTCATGATCGCGTCTGAGCTCGAAACGATAAACGAGAGCATATTACACAATAAAGTTTAAACGCTGTTTGAGTTTTTCCATTGCTAATGCTGATAGTTATTGTTTTTTTTAGTCACGCTCCTTGCCTAAAGTTCGTGGCGTTGCCTTCGAGCAGCGGTCCTAAAGAATAAGAGCCTTTCTTTTATAGATTATTAAACACTGCTTTGTTTCGTTCTGATATGTGTTTCAAATTTAACAGAAGAAATCAAAATACCTCTTAATATAAATATTAATAGTTTGGATCAATAACTGCGTAAATTATTAATATTAACAAAGGCTGTCTGTACTGTAATAATTATTTTCTCGGAGACTGGCATCCCGAAAACTGCGATGACGAATGCAATAGTTCGCGCTCTGATAATTTTTATTATGACCCGAACGAAATACGTGTGATGTAGGTTTGTGGGAGGCAGTCTCGCTTTCTTGTATTGTGATTTTGGAGCTTTTCGCAGGGTTTTAAGAAAAATACTCTCACTTTAAAGCTCTTCTGGATAAGAACTAAAGTCACCGACATAGCTCTTAGAATTAGCAAGTTGAAGTGGCAATGGGCAGGCCACATAGTTCGCAGACAACCGCTGGGGAAGAAAGGATTTCGAAAGGCGGCCACGAACCGGACGACAGACGTAAAAGGTCTGATAAACCGATGACCTAGTTTGCGGGAAGTCGGTGGATGTTGTTGATCATAATAATAACGCTGTAACTTTTATTAAAAAGACGTAGTCTTTTTTAATTTTAAGAGGTTCCCTATTCTGACCTATCATTGGTTGCATCTGATGACGATCTGCTCGCTGAACACCTGCATAACGTTGTGGTCAAACCTTCATAACTACTGCGGAAATGGGAAAATATGTGGTCAGTCTGGAAATAATGTGGGGTCTTTCTAGACTTCGCAGTCTTGTATTCTGAGATCAGAAGAATTTGTAGGTACCAATACATTTAACTTACTAAATAAAATATTCATATTGACTGACGAGCATAATAGATATTTTCTCTATTAGAGTTTTACAGCGGTCAGTAATGAGTTTTGAAGTTTGAACGCGATCAATGAGATCGAACGATAAATTATTTGAATAAAGTTACTGCCTGGTGAGGGGCAAGACGACCAACGCTAACTCCTCTGTGGCGAGTGACGACCTCTGTGGCGCAGTGGGCGAAGGCCCGCCTGAGACGCAGAAGGTTGCGGGTTCGATTCCCGCCACGGGACAAATGTTTGCATCTGCAAATATTTGTCTCGGGATCTGGGTGTTTTCTATGTATAATATGTATGTATTTACAAAAAAAAAAAAGTATATAAGTAGTATATCAATCATGTAGTTCCCATAACACAAGCTCTGCTTACTTTGGGGCTAGATGATGCTGTGTGAAAAATGTCCAGCATTATTTATTTATTTATTTATTTAACTGAATTATTTAAAAAAGTGTAAAATCTGAACACATAATCTATTACCCACTAAATCCCGGGAAAATATATTGAAGAGCGACTTTTAATTTAATTTTCTCATGGAGAGGGAGATGAAAAGTACGACTCGGCTGCAAAATATTTTTTCCTCGGCGACGTACCTACTTTGAATCCTTCAAAGGTACGTCGCCGAAAAATAGCGCCCTAAAAATATTATTTACTCCCTTGTGGTACAATCTACTATTTAAATCTAGTCTCAGTCAGTTACTTACCACAGTAATTATTCACTGTAGGTACAAAATAATATAATATTTAAAATCATCTTCAAATGCTACTACGTGATTGGTCGGCTCGGCTATCGTCGTGCGTTTTCGGAACTTCGTACGCGTTGTAGGAATGAATTTACAAAATAGCGCGCGGGTTTCATTTTGTTTAAACATTTGAAATTATCTATAAAGTTTTATTTATTTATTTACACATACAATTATAAATTTTACTTATACTAAATGTCGAAAATAGCATAGGACGATGGCAATTGATGAAGTTAATTTTTAACTTTCTTTAATTTTAAAATTAGACTTATATAGCGGCACAATTAATCCGAAGTGGAAAATTCTGAATTTTTCGCAGTTGTTAGTTTCAAAACGTATAAAGTGTTTGTCCTGACTGACTGATCTATCAAAGCACAGCTAAAACATCTAGTAAGCTAAAATATGGATCATAGGTTTATTTTATAACTTAAGCATATTTCCAGATTTTTGGAAATTACTACTTTGGGATTTCCACAAATGGGGCAGAATTTTTGTATGAAAGTTATAAACATGAACATTTTAATTACAGCGTAAATGACGTGTTTCAGGGTTTTTCGCATTTTAAGAGGGAAAATGGGAGGTAAAAGTTTGTATTGTTTTTTTTTTTGTTTATAGTTTTTCGAATTTTCGAAAGTGCTATTCGAAATTCAATCATTTTGTAATTTTTTATTTGTAGATACTTAATAGAAATTTAATAAACTGCAAAGAAATCGCACAAGTGCGGTAAAATCAACTTTCACGCTATGTAAGGTTTGAAAGAACGCTTTGGTATTGAAAAATATTTTTGTTTTGAATCAAGCTTAATGTTTTGCAAGTTTTGCAGCGTTCAAAACAGTACTGTACGTGCATTTATAGATGACGCATTGTCATCCTGAACATCGATTAAAAGCGCAAAATTGATATTCATTTAGCAATAAATTGCTTATCACTTTGTGTTTGGCTGCTAAACTGTCTTTCTTGCAGCGAGCGTAGCGTAGGTTAGAATCGCAGAAGATATTATTGCGATGCATTAATATTTTTGTGCCAGTGTAAATAACATTACTTCGTGACACTTCTGCAGAATGCTCTCTATTAAAATACAAAGTTATTTTCATGGGGTTCCGAAGCCCAACTGTTGGGGATCAGCGCGATGTTTCAAGCACTAAAATGTACTTTTAACCTTTTAAATGATTTATTTCCAATTTACAGTGGCACATTCGTATGGAGATGGCCATAGACTCCATTTATCCTTAAAACTACCCTAAGTTACATTTTATTGAAATCTACCTGCACTAAAAATAAAATAGCCTACATTACATTGGTAGATTTTATACGTAGTTGGGCATTTCAATAATTGTATGAGCGCGTCGCTAACACCAACATTAGCAAAAACGGAACATAATAGTTTTCTGCATATCCCTCTGTAGCTCTGTGTCCATCTGCCTGTCAGTCCTCTGTACCCCCGGATTTTTTCCTGAGTTTTAAATGCACGATTAAAAGATAATAATTATGTTAAATTTTTCGCGCACCCACTTTTAAGGTGGGTAAAGTTTTTTTTACATAATATGAGTTAAATGGTAGAATGTTAGAATAACCCGTAAACACACGCACGCCTACACCAAAGAACAATTTTATTACCGCTTGCGTACCCACAGTATCGCATTACTAAATGAAAGTGGCTCGTTTTGTTTGGTTAGGGTTTTTGCTAGCTTTTGTTGCTAGGAACAGTAGGGCCGCGTGCGATAATAGGAAACTCGAGATCTTGACTTATCGGATATCGGATGAGTCCTTTATTAATATGAGAGCGGCATCAGTTAGGTTATATAAATTTTGTGCTTTACGCTCGTTTCAAATTAGAAAATCATTACCATGAGCCATCACTAAAAGTTCCTAGGATCAAATACATTTTTACTGTTTGTTGCATTTTCAATTTTTCAATCTCAAATTATCACATAATTTGAGATAGAAATAATAACTGCTGTATTATTATAAGGTAGGTTGGATATTGATTTTATGCGAGTAAAAACATTTATGCAAATCTGAAACCACGTGTTCCTTCACGCCGAAAAGATCTACACCAGGGAAGTAATCAACTCTCGAAGTGCAGCAAAAAATGCAATTTAGTTTATGGGCCGAGTTAGCGAAGCGAACTAATATCTTCTAACTGGGCATTCTGGAGATTGTATGTATTTATTTAACTATGTTTGTTTGTTTGTCCAACGATAACTGTCGAACTGTTGATAGGGAGAACGTTATTAAATTTTCAACCTTGACATTAATATGACGATAAATTACCGATATATCCACACTTTCCATTGTTCGAGGTTTGTATGAAGCCAGTACAAACATTGCGACTACCCCAGTCCACTCCTACCGAGTTATTTATGGTCACTGTTTTTGAGGTATGGTGGCCCTAATAAAGCCCTAATCACCGCATCGTAACAACTCAGTTGCTAGTCTTGCTACTGAAAAAGTTTCTTAACACATGTCTAGCTCGTACACCGGTTTCTGACCTCTGGCGGGGCGGTCCAACAAACGTATAAAACATTCGAGTTCTCTTTGTATGAATAAACCTTACATAACGGTAAGTGAGCCTAGTTTAGCAAGTAATTTCTGGGACGCCCCTGGAGGATCAAATTGTGTACAAATTAATGTTTAATGGGCTGTGTTCCCGAACAAAATCCCCGTCTGAGTCTCTTTGAAGGGTTTTCACTGAACCTATAATAATCCGATTAGCATTTCAGCCACAGAATAAATAGATGTTGCTATGTTAAGGAATAATGAGGACAGTTTTGGCTTCATTGTTTTGCGTTTTGTCGTGTGTGAGTGACATGCCCCCTTGCTACTTATAAACTATTTGCTATCTTCCAAAGGTTAAGACTGCACCTTTTCCGATAAGGAGTTGGTTGCTAATAAAAAATATTTGAATAATAATAATAGGCTTTATTAACAATCTTATAGGTAACATTTCATCTTAATTCTACTTATTACAAATAAATTTAGTTTAGATAAGTATATGTATATATATATATATATTTATATTTATGATGTATTTTGTTCGAGCTTGTGTAAAAGTTTTCTTTTATATAAACTATTAATAATATTTAAGTTATTTTCTAACACGTAGTTTATCAATCTTTGTCCGTTATCATTCCTATTGCCGGTATTACCGGTATACAAACAATCTTTGTCTTTCTTTTGTCGTTCTTTTCTCTATGGCCAATTTGGCTGTTAAAATCTCCCATCACAATGACGGTTATATAAAGTCTCCATTGTTTTATCTAAGTTTTCTTAAAAGTTATTTTTACCTTCTTGTTTGCTACTTCGTTTGGGGCATATATCTGAGCTATCGAATTCGGTATAAACATCCGAATTCCAGGAAGTATGATGTTTAAGACTGCTATTCTGTCTGACACTCCTTTAATATTTTTTTAGATACTTCTTAACTATGAAACCCACTATTTGTTCATAATTATTAGTATAATAATCAAAGAAAGAAATTAAATACATTTATTGCAAATTTTATACCAGCAGTATTTTTGATGATTGACAAAACGAGTTATTTCACAAAGTTGTGTAATGATGCTTAGAAACGTTTCATACACATTCTGGTATTCAGTTCGTTCTGTCGTATATTGACAAATTAGTAAAGATGTTTTTCCTTTTGTTTCAGAACAAACACGTAGAGACATTGGACGACGAAAAACTGCGCGCTCTTTTAGATGAGGCTATCACGTATAAATGCCCCAAAGATCGAGAAGGCAAAAGCAACCTTTTCAAGGTATGTTACAAAAATAATAGATTTATTCAACAGTGGATTCTTTTTTTTCTATGTAAATGCTTTGCACATAAACAGTATTATTGTCCTTCTTGACTTCTTGCCCCTCTAGGACACAGATACGATACCCAGTTTTTGATAATTAAAAACTGGGTATCGTATCTGTGTCCTAGAGCGGCTTCGAGGTCGATGCGTCAAGATTAACTTATCTAAACCTAATAGAATAATTTGCAATACATAAGCTCCACTGTCAAGCGAGCAAGACGCTTGCGCGCATCAGTCTTGTGGTTTCATTCACTCAGAAAAATATTTTTGCCAACAATACCTAACTTCTAAATTGATTTGGGGCAAATGTATTACTCGATTGATCGATACCGTAGCGATGTTGAAACTGCCTTGTCACGCTTTGTACGAGTCCTTAACTGCTTAAAATACTTTCGATTGTTGCTATTGTAAGTTTAGCCGAGAGTTGAAACCTGCTTGCTCTTGTAGGGTGGCGTCTGCTAAAAACTCTAACTCATTATCATCAATAGCTCCACCGCTGTTCCATCTGTATAATGCCATAGCAAAGCCGCCTCTATCCACCGTCATCTATCCGGTTCATCGGATGAGAGGCCATCAAACACTACGTCTATCCATTCTTAATCCTACCAGCATTTCAATTACAGACAGTACAGCAGCTCAAGCCCTCGAAGGGCTTGTGATCTTGGAAGCTATCCGTTGAAAGGTATGCCACTTACTAGCTTGTCATTTATTTCAGGTACTCCTGGAGGAGGTGGAGCAGGACGAAGAAGCGGCGCGCAAACTCACCGGCCGTGGGTCGCGGCGCGGCGCTAGAGGCAAGCGGGAATCACTGCACTCCAACTCGCTGCAGGACCTGGTCGCGGCTCTGTCATCCGAGCCGATGTCCAGGCACACGCGGCATAATCAGCAGCATCACGCCACCACGCCCTCCAGTGTCTCCGCGCGCGCTTCACATGGAGGCAGTCTGCCCTCAGGCGTTAATACTTGTACGTAATGCAGCAGGCTTAGCATAAGCACCAAGGCTTTCTCTACGGAATAGAAGGCAAAAAAGAATGACAGAAATAGTTGTTGCCTCCTTATCCGATGGCAAAACCATTCTCTTGGGTGCAAAGGCTATTACTTTCATGGTCGTAGGCATCGCGGCACCATCTACTAAATTTCATCTCATCAGGATACGTAACTCGACGAGACTGTAAGCATCTGCACTAATTCACTTTTTGTGTCTTACGCCAGCTGTCATCCTTCAGAAAGGTTCTCACATTTCTAATTCTTGTAACCATCTGTTTACGAGTGGACTAACTATATAAGGGCAACCATTACGGTTGTGGAAGTCGCGACTTACGATTCGCGAATAATATAAAGTTGAGTCATTGATACCGTAAGAAGAAGAAGAATTCCGGTGACTTAGGGAATAAGTAGTTTGATGTGTTATTCCAGCGTCACTGAGCGAGGAGCGTTCGGGCGCCGGCTACCTGGCCACGGTGCGCTGCGTGAACCCGCCGCCGCTGGCCGAGCGCCGCGTCTCCGCCAGCGACGCCAACGCGCCGCACGAGCTCGAGCTACTCAACGGGTGAGCGTTCATACACAGGACCAGCTGTAAACAGTACCCTCTTTAACATGAACAGCCTTTAGAAGTCCATTGCTAGACATTAGCCTCCCTCCATTCACCCGCTGTCCCGAGGCCTACACTGCATAGTCCGGTTCTAGATCGCAACAAGCGGTTATCGGTAAAGCATGTAAAGCATGGCCATTGCCACTCTTATCACCTCATATTGGAGGATTGTAGGACACAACAATCATGTTTACAGGTAAACTATTAGCAGAATACGCCGGATTACGCTTTATACAACTTTTTATCTGAGGTGTCTGGTAAAGGGAAAAAGAAAAAGAAAGAAAGAAAAAACATTTATTTACCACAACACAACAGTTGACAAAATAGCTACATTAAAACAAACATTAAAATACAAATACAAAAATTAAAATAAATATAAAATTAAAAAGATGTGTTGTGTGGGGTCAAAAGGTCCCTGTCTCAGCATAATGATGCACCAAACCTAGGTGCAGCGCTGATTTTCTGACAGGGCCTGCATCGTGATGTCACGAACAACGGTGAGCAACTTAAAAACAAAAAATAAAAAATTAAACATGTATAGATAGTTAATATATTAATAAGTGATGTGTACACATAAATATATCATTAATGTTTTAATATTAAAATTTTATATAATATCCATTCAGCTAATGTTGAATCGTTGCCTGCATTCGACGAACGCGCCGTAAATTTACTGCGAAACATGATCAGCTATTACAAAGTAACCATTGATTAAAACAAAGAAGAATATTGTCGCGTTGCTGCAACAGTTGCCAGTTTAGCGAAATTTGACCTTTTTATAAGAAAATAAACTAGGTAATCTCTACATATAGCAACATGTCAATGCACGGTGAATCGCCGGGGTCAAGGACATACCAACGTACAGATAAGGTCGTTACAGATTATATTATTTACCCGTTTCAGCTTGGAATTGTTATAAAATACATCGCATTGATATCCTAACAAACACTGACCTTATTTTTTTCAGACTCATTCTCGGAAACTGCGATTGTGGATCTTTTTACGCTTACAAAAAGTATCTGTGCTTTGTTAGCGAAATGTGTAGAATAGTCGTGTATTTTATAAGCGCATAGCACGCGTGCCGGGCTGCATCGTAAAAGTTCATTATCTGTTCAAATGACATTGATATTGTTTCGCGGCGGCTCAAAACGTTATTGTTTCCATGCGGTCCGCGGTCGCGCGATAGATCCGTATTTAAATGGAATATTCGGTTGGAATTATTACTTAGTTTATCGTTTAAAAGGATGTGAAGTGGCATCGACACGGCCCGGCACCGGCAGGTAGCTAGTTCGGTCAGTAAGCCGGCTGCTTGTTCGCAGGCGGAGTAAGCCGATGTTCCCGATGACGTACACGGCTCGCGCGACGCTCGAGATCGGCAGCGGCAGCGTGTGCTCGGGCCGCGCGGTCACCACCACCACCGCCTCCAACCAGGTGCGTACGCTAGCACTCAGTACCCCCCGTCTTCCCCGCGCCCGCGCCCGTTCCCTCACGCACGGCCCTCCCGAGCGCCTCTATCGATGCCTCTACGATCCGACACGGAACACACACGGTGGTGGTACGCTCCGGCAAGGTAAGAGACCGCGCGGCCCGACACACTTCACCGACGAAGAAGACACTCCCGCATACATTCCAAGAGAAGAATGGGACTACCGCGACTCCCAGATGGCGCAGAGCGTCGACATGTGGTACCAGGGCCTGTCGGCGTACGACCGCCCCCAGAACACACTGGATAGCGCGCGTTGGATGAGAAACACGAATAATTGTGTTCGTTCGCAAAGCGTCCCGATAAGCTTGAGTCACCAAGATTATGCGCCAGAACGCAGCCCTGAGTGGTGCACGCAACAATCTCCGTATTCTGATTACGAGGTCGGGAGCGATGGCAATCTGTACAGGGTCGAAGGACGTTCCGGATTTAGTGATAATAACGAAGGTGATATTAGTCTAAGGAAAAACTATAGGGGGAAGATAGGAAAAGGTTTAGTTACGCCGACGATGTCGATGATAAATCCGAGGAATGTCAAAAGTATGACTATTGGCAAACCTCTACCTTACTTTAAAAAACTAGATAGTCAAGTTATCGCCGAGAAAACAACCGATAACGGAGGGCAAAAAAATGACAAGTCAAAGGCTGATATTAATGTTTCTTCAACTGATCCTCGATCAGGCTTTAAAGAAAACGTAAGCAAAAACAATGAAATATGCATAGAGATTGAAAGTGATATTGCGCTGTCAATGGAAGACCAAACATCAAAATGTTTTCAGATGAACAACAGCTTCGCACCGGTCGTCCTTGAGGACGCGCCACCCTCTATAGAGCTCGAGGAGATCGTATGCCATCGCGCTAACAAACACAATCGCACCGCTAGCTCGTTCACAGAATACCTGGCCGGACAGGAAAAGTTTATGCAAGACATAGAGGCCACTGACGCGAGACGCGCCGAGGATGAGTATTCCATTAACCTTACGAAGAACAACAACAATATATATATATACTCGGAGATCAAACAGAATAAGACGGAGCGAGACGTAAGTAGCCATAAAGAACTAACCGAAATAGAGAGGATCGATCTCGAGGCTACGGGAGCCGCGGACGGCGAGCTGGCCCGAGTGGAAAGAAGGGCCGAGGACAGAGCCGGCGGCGGCCGGTACATTCTGACCGAGTTTCCCAATAACGCTTATATCTTCCTAACGCTTCCCAAACGCTTACTTAACAAAGATGACAGAGAGTTGCACGAAATAGAGAGTAGTAACGTGAAAGCGCGTAACGGAAAGAAAAGAAAGAAGGACAAGTTACCTGTAGGAACTAGTAGTAACAAGAGGGCAGATATGATCAATCGAAACGCTCTTAGAGTGCTGTTGTTTGAGAATTTTTTAAAAAGCGATAGAGAGATGTCATGCCACGGCTCGGCCGATAACGAGGTAGGCCCCGCTGCGTAGATTCGTGCGATTGTCGACCCTAGGCCGTTTGCTAATTATTTTACATTTCCGCAGGTTGATTCCGCTATACCGTTTAGTTGCATCACAACACCGGAGGTTTTGGCAAGTTGTAACACAACGTCCTCTTCTTCGACAGCCGTCGCCATAGATCACAAGGTAACACTATTTTTTAAATAAAGTTCAATCATTCGCCATTGCATGCAATGACGACTAAATTCTTTCTGATGCTTTAATTTGCCGAATAGAGGCGACGCGTAGTCTATGTTTTTTTCTCATCCGTTTCGACTCATTTCGAGCCTTCTGAAGACTCGTAATTAATCAAATCGGTATCTTCACAGACACGTGAAAGTTTCTGTGTTTACTATTAAATTGAATAATACAGTATTTTTGTAACTTCATCAGTTACAAAATTACTCTTTGCAGGTTGTGGTCAAGACGTCTGTAATATTTACCCCTGCCGTTTTTCTACACCTCCGTTCCTCGATCCGGCTCGAAGGACCATCAAATATACAGTAATAAAAACATTGATTTGAAAATGGAGTCGTACGACTGTCTTGACAACAGTTTGCACAGACTTGTATTGAAAATTAATCCTCATCTCCACTAACCTTAGGCAAAGACTTATTTTTTCATAGAAATCTGTCACTAAGAATCTGTCTTTGACTAAGCTTGGTGCATAGTTGTTACAGACAAGTATAAACTTTTTACAGTTTTATTATGGTCCTCTTTAGCTAACTTTGGCATGATTTGCATATATTAGTTGACGAGACACTCGTCTCAATATGTACAGCTTGTATTTTTTTAAATTCTAATGTTTATTCTACTTAGTGTTCTTTTTGTAGTCAGTTTCGAAGTGTTATACAATGTAAACTAAGAAGAAACGTGACACAGTTATTGCAATAAATATATTCATTGTTAGTTCACCACAAACTTCTAACAAAGTAAACACGTTACAGCCGTTACATTGTAACTTTAACACCTAGAAACAACTCGGTTACATTCGCGCCCGCTAAAAGTTTTCGTGTTCGCGGCGCCTTTGTACCGACACTGATCTTGAGCGCTAAGCAACTGGTAAGTGTGCAAAACTTTCCTAGCGCTCAAGATTTGGGGCGATTCTTGGAGAAATGTCGTGTACGAGATGATGTCATATCTAAATGTAGACCAAGCGTTCTCACAGACGAACAATCAACGCAGAGTAAAGCGAAAGTCCTTGAAACATGAATTTGGTTATTTTTTAGTTAAAAAGGTAAATAAGTGCACTGAGGAAGGAATTCCCGCAGTTCTGTCCCCGATGGTCATTGCTGGATTTTTTATAAAAGTCTTCTACGCGATCAAAGTGTCAGGTCTCTCTCCAGTATGGAATAAAAAACAGTTCTAACGCGAGACTCATGAAACACACTTTAATAAAGTCTAATAACAACGCAAACTTCGTTATTTTATGAAGGGATTAATTAGAGATGTGATTTTGAATTTAAACATTAGAGTTGATCTCTTGGACGACATTTATCCGTGAATAAGCACCCTTGCCTAAGTAGAGGTCTGCACATTAGCCGCTGCAGCTGAGCTCGAGTTACTGCGCCGTGTCCAGCCTGACGGGGCCGCTGCCGTCGACGTCCGCGTCGCTGCCCGTCGCCAGACCCACTAGCTCTGTCCACGATGCGCCTGAACTGCAGGTAATACACGCACACTATCTACCCTCATTCCAGGACTAAAATCGAGCGTGAACGAGACGAGAAGTATACATTTTTTTACGGATATCAATGAAAAATTACAAAAATGTTATTGATACACAAATCATGCTCCTACAATTTTACCAATATTAAAGTTCCCATGATTTTAGTTTCCAGTGTCATATCTATCTATAGTGATATTGGCAACGCATTCTAGGGTCACATGCCTGTCTGTTTCCATATGGCGCACAGCATGGATGTGTTTGTTCTTCACTGCGGTGGACCATAACGAAATTCGTCACTGACATTGACACGACCGCGCTTGAATTCTGCTATAAATAATCGTCTTGCATGGTGCTTCATCGCCAAAAGCAGTTTGTAGTAGAGAGAGGCTCTGCTGAGCTGCAAAATTTTAATTTTAATCGTAGCACATATACTATGATAATTTTCACGAGTCATATACATGGTGTTGTAGACACACAATTTATAAAATGACGTCACAATATAAAAACAAGCTAGATGAAACGAACTGTTTCTACAGCCAAAAAGGTATATTTTCAAATTTTGTAATTACTTATTAAATATTGTTTATGTAAGTGGCCAGTTCCGGAAACATATAGTGCGCCCAATAAGTGCCTTATAAGTTCTGTATAGATTTTAAAATTAATTATATGTCTTATCGCTTTCAATGGTTATGCACATCCGTCTTGCATGCTTTTTATTTTACTTGTTTTTTGGCCGTTGTTTGATGCACCAGTTGTTGTATATAGATAATAATGTTTATTCGCTCTACAGCTAAATACATACATAGTCTCGCATGTTGCCCGGAGGGGTATGCAGAGACCATGGATTTCCACCAGGGCACCATATGGATAGGTGACTGGTAGTGGCATTTAGAACTGAGCGATTTAGTGATCAGGAGGTACCTCATGTCGGTCCCCACAAAATCATGAGTTCTTCAGGTGGTCTTAAATCTCCGACACCATGGTTGACCACTAGTTCATAATAAAAATTTACCTACTACAAAAATTTCACATGATTATTTAAGGTCCTTTCCTAGTTCTAGCGTTTAACACTAGAACTGGAAACAATAGCCAAGCTAAAAGCGAATAAGTGTCGTCTTTTTGTCTTTCTTCGTCACCATGCTTTAGGTCAGTGATTGATCAGATCAATGGCGAAAAAAACAATCTCGTTTTAGGACATCCCGGTTTCATCACGATGTTTTTCTTCACCGTTCGAGAGCACTAACATTGCGCACATCATTTTTTGGCGTTGAAAAAATCATTTTTGCACGACGTTATTCTAACTCACGACCTTCGGATCGAAAGTCGGGGACTCTCGCACGTCAACCGACACACAGTCCTGACCCGAAACTAGTTTTGAACTCGAGGTCATTAGAAGCTACGAGTTCCGTGGTACCACAATTCCTAGACTAGAAAAGAAAAGAAAGATATATTTGCAGAACTTGCAAACGTTTGTCCCGTAGGGGGAATCGAACCCATTTGCGTCAAGGTCGTCGATGGACTAATTCTCTGTTCTGTTTTGATACAGCCTCGAAGCGTGATTTCAAGCTGTTTCAACGGATTGCCTCTCTCACGCCCCAACTATGGATCCATTGCCTCCTCCAACGACGAAATCAAGGTGAATTTTACAAACATTAATTACACCGCCCGCGACTTCAATCTCCATGATGGCGATCCTCAGATACATAGTCGGTTCGCAGATCTGCGAGCATACCAATTAGTAGAGTCTCGGACAGCTTCGACTTGGTATCCTCACAGACGTCTTAGGAAGTGTCTACGTCAAAACATTATATTTGCACGCACGTTTCCGCGTTTTGCCTATGCCTACGTGACTGCAAGCCAATCGCCGCTTATTCGAACACCATTACTACTATATGATATTTTATTAAAAACTATAATAAAGACGATAAAATAGTAGTGCCATGCTATTGTTTCCAGTTATAAATCGCCCAATAAGCGATGCACCGCACAAGTACGAGTAGAGTCGTCTTCTCTAGAAGAGAAGAGGCTTTTTCATAAGTTTATGAAATTTCAATACAGCTAGTTTCTGCTAACTCAACGTCTTATAGAAGCTATCTTTGACGTTGATAAGCGCTGGTAGCCAATTGAAATGCCAATTGATTTCTAATTAAATATAATGACGACATCTTTAGCGCAATGGGCGAAGGTCCGCCTGAGACGCAGAAGGTTGCGGGTTCAATTCCCGCCGCCGGACAAATGTTTGTATGATCTGCAAATATTTGTCTCGGGTCTGGGTGTTTTCATGTATAGTATTTATGTATTTACAAAAATATATATATATAAGTAGTGTATCAGTCATGTAGTTCCCATAACACAAGCTCTGCTTAGTTTTGGGCTAGATGATTCTGTGTATTACTACTCACTACGCACTTATACTTTATATTGCATTACAGAAGTCCCTCGATGAAAACGACAACACGGTGCAGGGGTCCAACTCACCAAACTCGGTATCTAGTCTACACAAGAAGCCCAGGAGGAAAAAGTCGTCGAAGAACGAAACAGTTATAGACTGCCAGCAACTCGACGGTTACAGGGGCGATAAAGCCGACGTGAACGAGTTACTACGCTTTATCGAATCTAATCCCGAAACCCGGGGCCCGAAAATGCGCGCCAAGCACAAGGATGATACCGATGATAAGGCGACGAAGAAACGTTCATCAGAACGACGCAAGGACAAGGAGAAGGTCAAACGGGCATCTTCCCTCGAAGAGCTATCACGCACCAAACTTGAAGACCTAACCGCTCGCGCCGCGCCAGCTCCTAAACCCGAGCGTCGCTCCTGGGGCGACGCCACGCCCTCCGTCCCGGAACCCGATCCCGCCCACGTACCCGAGCCCGTTCCAGCCTCCGAAACAAAATCACCCCCCACGCCCTCTCCGGAACCCGAACCCGTAATCTACGAACCCATCGAACTGCCGACCGCTTTTGAACTCCCCGCGCTAACACCGCTACCCGAACCGATCATAGAACAGGCTGACTTTCAGACGGTCACGAAGAAACGCAAGCCGCGGCGACGCACAGAGGAAGCGCCCAGGCGTACGCGGCAGCCTTCTCCGCGCCGGCTGGAGTCCGCGCCACCCTCCGACCGCAGCAACGACTCCAACGACGACATGGACTCCGTGCACTCGCTGCCGCAGCCCGCCGCCCCCGCGCCTGTACCGCACGCTTCATACGCGGACATAGCCCGCACCCGGCACAACATACCCGACCTCATCGAGTCCTGCAACTACTACACCGAAGGAGAGAGCAACGGGGAGATTCAACGCGCGGAACTGGTCGCGCCGATTGAAACGGACTATCCCGCTTTAGAGACGAAGCTGCCCGAGCCACCTCCGCCTGCTGTTGCACGTCGGCACGAGTTCAAGCATCCACCGCCGCCGTATCGCGACCGCAAGGAGCGGATGGTACGGCAGCCGCCTCCCGCCGAGTCGGAGTGCCCCGCGCCCGACGTGGTCGCGGACAGGCGGCCCCCGGTCATACTGCTGGACTCCACCACGAAGCCGAGGGATATGGATGGCGTAACGTTCGGATTCGATATCAACGAGCAGCTACTAGGTTGGTTAATCCTACTTCTACACTAATATTATGAAGAGGTAAAGTTTGAGGGAGGTTTGTAGGAGGTAATCAACGAAACTACTCATCCAATTCAAAAAAATATTTCACCAATATTTAGAATTGACCTTCAGGCTAGACCTAGGTTGTATATTATTCGTGAAGATCAGTTTTGTAATGTTTATCGACGAAAAACAGTCAAGCGAATGCGTTTCTTACGAAAGGTGCCATAACGGTAAAAGCTACTTTTTGACCGGGTACCACGCGGGCGAAGCCGTAGGCAGTAGCTAGTTTAAATGCAAAATTTTGCATGCATGTTGTTAGAGATCTCCGTAATGGCTAGTTTCAGTGTTTGAACAGGTATTGTTCATGGTCTAGAATAACATAATGGCTACTTTATATCTGGGTACCATGGTGAAGCCGTGAGCAGAGGCTAGTTTCATAACTGTGCTCTGGACTTAAAGCCAGATGAAATTAATTACAGGTAAAAGATGAGATGGCGGGACTAGCTTGCTTGACGCACATCTGGGATCGTGGCCCAGATGTTGTGGTAGCGTTTAATCGCGACGATTGGATTGATGGGAGGCCTTTGCCCAGCAGTGGGAAAATATGGTTGAATATTATATGAGACTTTGAATTTGGGGCAGGCAACGATGAATGTTACTTTATTGTACACCACAATATGCTCCAGGGCCTGATGCAAATAGGCGACTGTCTTAAAACAGAACAAGTGCGAGTCTGACTTGCGCACCGAGGCCGTGCTTGTAAAGCACCAAAGATTGCTCTGACTAAAATATAAGTCGGATCGAAAGACAAACTTAACTTTAAAGAGATGAAGGTAAAGGAATTTTCCCTTTACTGTACAGTGAGTTGCCAAATTTCATGATTCATGTCACTTCTCTTTGACCTTTGATTGTAGACGTATTTGATATTATTTTAAACTTGATACCTCCGCGCCTTCCTGATAAAAAGGTCTAAAAAGCTGCTAAAAGGCTGACAGACGGACGGACAACGAAGTGATCCTATAAGGGTTCCGTTTTTTCTTTTGAGGTATGGACCCCTAAAAAACGTGAACAAAACATCGCTGTCAATAAAATTTTGGTGTCACCGTGTCATCCTGCTAATTATGAATAACGCTGAAATTCTCCATACAATTGCTATAAGACTTCCATAAAAAAATAAACGAAACCTCATAACGTTCCGTTTAGACCATTTGTTGTAAAATCTGCAACATGCCCTCTGAAGAGGCTGTCTATGCCATATTCGAAGGAGGTAAACGATATCCGTCTGTACAGGTGGCCCGCGAAGAGGTCGTTGCGACCTCCTGCGCGACGCAGTGGAGCCCTCGCGGGCCGGGCTGCCGGTCCGCGCAGCGTGCCGCCCGCTACTCTACCTGCCGCCCGACGCGCCGCCCGACACCCGCCACCTGCACCAGATCATAGACTACGTCGGCGCCGGTGAGTTACTCCGTCCCCGATGACAAGCAGCAGCGACACTACTGGTTCCTATACATTTTCTTTGAGTTGTATGTAGAGAATATATTTTTAATGAACCGGTAGAGTCGCTTGTCGCCGGTGACGGACTCAACCCTTTATCCATTCCATTTGCCACTGTGTATGTCTTGGTTACTCTGCATCTAAGAAGAGCAGCATACTGACAAGACGTGGCATCCTATGCCGCGGGATTGGTGATGAAATGTTCCGACCAAGCCAGGATGATATCAAATGGGGTAAAGGGCTAAACCAAATGCAGGCACACAAAAATTTGTAGTTACAGCCGTGTACGGTTGAAGTCTCGTTTCTCTGCGAATAAATCGAGGCATAATTTTTCAACTGTACTTGGAGCAGCACGCACATTCATTTTCCAGTGGAACCATTGGTTCACGACTGGCTCGTGAACCAATGAAGGTCGGGATCACTAGCGACTTCACCAGCAGTCCTTCCTGTAATATATGAAGTTCTCGGGAAGCGTCCTATGAAATCGGAAGGCGCGAGAGGGTTCGCCACAAGATCCTTTAGTCAGAGTGTAGTCCCTCTAAATATGTAATCTATACCCCATCATTTTTCCAGCGTGGGACGAAGTGATACGCTGCAACGGGGGGAGGGTTTGCTACTTCAGCGAATAACCCTCGCTTGCGCCTCGCCCAGCCAACGCTCGCTGGGCGGGGCGCCGCGCCTACCACCCGGGCCAGGGGCATTACCCCGGCCAGGGGCATTATTACCACGGGCGAGGCCGCGGCCGCGGTTGGCGACCGAGGCGGTACTATAACTAATGTGACTGTGAACCGATATTCGGTGTTACTACTTACCGGTTGTAGAACGAGTGTTTTGTCGTGGCTATGGTGAATGACCTGTTTTTAATGGTGATTGCTTGCGACCGGGTATGATCGGCGTTTGTGGGTTGAATAGTGCCGCTTGATGTCTGTTGTTATTGTCGAACGACGTGTTTGTAGTGTGTCGTGACTGTTAGCCATTTGGCGGTGCTTGCCTGAGTACTGTACGACCGGTGACGCTCGGTTTACAACTGTATGTGGTATGACTATTGGAGGGAGATCGGCGTTTGTCCGAATGTCAGTACGATGTGACTTATACTGTGAAGTGTTTACGTATTTTGGTGCGTCTTGCTCGCGGCGAGTGAGCGTTACCCGCGATGCGACGCTCTTTCTGCGCTCTGCGCGATGTATCGCCGGCGCTCGATGCCCTTCGATGCCTATCGATGCTATTCGAACGTTTGTCGGCGCTGTGATGGATTAATTGAATCGCTTCGATCATTGAACGCGATGTACAGCATTTAATGTTGAAAATTTCACCATAAAAATGATAAAATTGTTAGTTGTCTGATAAATTTATTCGGTTCCAATTTTTAGATCTGGCACTGGCATATTGTTTATAAAATTATAAGGTTACCAAATCAGGGCAATGATGCATATAAAATGTTTATAGTGATCGGTTTACTAACTCTGAATGTACTTTTTCATACATGATACACAATGATAAAAAGACTAAAAAGTTGTACAGAATTCAATATAATAAAATTTGTGGATGTTAGGAGAGCTGAGTGCCAGATCGTTACTCAGTTTTGGTTTATTTAAGTGGAGGCATGTACTATTTTGTTTCTGTTGATCTTTATTTCTTGAGTTTGTTATGTAATCACAAATACTTGATAGATTTCCTAACTAGCCACTCAAGTATATTTTGTTATGTAATTTTAAGTTTTACCATTTTAAAGTGTAAATAAAATGAAAGATCTTTTAATGTTTAACAGGCTATTCTGATATGGATCGAGGCCATTTCGCTTGCTCGTGATACTATTGAGACAGCAACTCATTTGAATGTCCCCAAGCAGATTACAAAATCAACTAACATATTTTTCTGGGCAATTTCGACACCTGAAACATGGTTTAATCCAAAAAAATCTTGATATCATATACCTACTACAATAATTATCATGAGCAAGCGTTACACCTAAGAAGCAAGAACTTCAATTTCATGGTATTCTCAATTTGTTTGTCTGTCAAGTGTAATATATAACACTTATATAAAATTATAAAATTTCGTCTGCTGTGTATGTTTGCTACTCACATGAGTAATGAAACAGAATACTGTTTCATAGTTGGTGCGGCAGCACGCACGATCGATTGCCCACCAATCAGTTATTCAGAGTAGTAACAGAATATTCTATTAGTATTTGTTTGGGGCGCAGCAAACATAACAAAGAACTTAATGTAATGTTTTGCTTGATTCTATCATAGTATGTACGGATTTGATGATGTCAAATAATTAACAATCCTAACTTATGCATGATAATGTGTTTATATAAATAATAAAATACGAGCTTTGTGTATGCGCAGCGAGGCATGCGTGATTTTCCCATTAATTATTTCGAGAAATTAATTCCATCTAAAATGTTGACCAGCCATCTTCCATGTTAACTTTTAATATCTGTGCTTTTGGAATCAAATAACACTTCAGTATATTGATTATAGTTTATATTAAAGATGTTTAACAAAAGATTCCAAACCAATGTCTTCGGGAAGTTTATTGTATTATTGTATGTAATCTAAATCTATCGCTAATGTATGTAACATATTGCATTCTTGTAATTTAGAGTAAATGTGACTTCTGGTAAACCCTAGTCATAATTTAAATCCTAACTTACATAGTGTGGCGACATCTTACACTTTTCACAGATTTGAAGCTGTTACTGTTATCCAGTTGAATTAACATTTAAATTGTTATCATGTGAACGTTTTTTTTTTCGATCTATATTATGAAAATAATGGGTTTATAACAATGAATGTGTGATTGCTCTATTAGATGTCTGAGGTGTGTTTATAAAGAAAATTGGCTAGATAATTATATTTTCGATAAATTGATGTTGTTGGCCTTTAATATAATACATGATCGGAACTAACAACATAGCGATTTAAATTTAACTATTCTTCAAAAAGCAACTAGTCTAAACTCAACAACTTCTTGAACTGTCTAGGTAATACTTTGTCAGGATGGTCGATGACCTGCATATTTTATGTTTGAGTTCTTGGTTTGTTACTTTAATGTGTTATTGCTATTTAGGCGTTGGAATAGTAAAAAGTGTGGTCTTGTTATGTTATCCTTAGAAAAGCTTTGTAAAATCTAAATTTATATTACAGTAATGATTTGTTATTTAATTTAAAGTTTAAAGCAAAACAATTGTGCAACTCTAAACATCACCATTACCAAAATTGTTGATAAAAAGACCACACGTAGAGAGTTGTTAATATTTTGGTTTTGATTCATTCATATTAATTCGAAGAAATTTTTTTTAACACATTGTTGATATTTTTATGTACTGAAAGGACGCTCATATCAAAGGTTTAGAAATTATTTATTATTTCTTTCCCTTGTAAAATATGTAAATAGATATGCAGAAAATATTGGATTTTTATCGACCTAAGGGCCTTGCTTACAACTATTAAACAGTTGATTAACTGAACACTGCTTTGGTGGTTTGATATGTCATTTCAAATTTAACAGAAGAAAACAAAACACTGGTTAACTAAGCAAGTGTTTAAAATCATTATAAGTAAGTCCCTTAGTGCATACTAGTTGTCGTTGTAGAATGAGATCTCGGGGGTGAATGTGAGGACTTATTAAGTCTGATTTCTGCCGGCGGCGCCGGCGCCCTCACTTGCTTGGAAATGGCTATTTAGTGAATGGATCTGATCGAAGGAAAGCTTGCTTTGTCGACCTCAGTTGTAATCCATTTGCTTTACCTTTTGTTTGAAAATATCGCGTACTGTGGTTGTAACTTGGCGAGTGTATCAAATTCTAAGTTGAAAGAGATGTCAGATTGGGCTAGTTTAGTTTTGCAAGGATTTAATAGTAAAGGAGTTCACGCCGGCGCGCCATTTGCACATACAGCATTTTAATTCGATTAACGTTTTAAAATTATTAATCTTACATTTAAGCAGCATTTATGTTATTTGTGCTAGTATTTTCCAAATTGAGAAGCTTATTATAAAAAAATCTTTTTTTGCGCAGCATCGCCTTGAGATCTTAAAACATTTACCTACTTTTGAGATAAAAAAGTATGGATGGACTTTCTTGAGCTAAAGATAAATGTAATTATTTTGTTTAGGTAATGGAGTGATAATGCTTAGGAAAGCTATGTAAATGTATAAATAAATTAATGCTGAAATATAAGTATGTGTGATTGTCTCATTCGCTGCTATAATTTATAACTGAAAACATGAGTAAGTAATTGTTTTTCGACAGACGATCGTAACTAGTAAGCTTTCGTGTTATTTATTCTGAACAAATGTAGCCGCTTCCGGGATTTAGTTACTCAGGGAATGAGACAATCGCACTATAACATATGTATCAATTGAGAAATTATTATTTATCTGCTTTTCATCTAACTGTTTACTTTTCTAGATTTTTACTCTGTTCTTCTGTATAACGTTCAATCCCTTATAACTCTACTAATATAACATGTGGACTAATATGTCTGTTACAAAAAACGACAACTGTTATTGGAACCCAGGGTTAGGTTAGGTGTTGATCTTGGTGCTCGTTTCGATTGTCGGAAAGATGCAACATGTCACTGATGCTTTCGCCCCGCTAGGTATGAATGTTGATTAGCCACTGTGTTTTGCTTCACAGTGGCAGTGGCATAAATGGAGAGATATGGGGATGCTAAACAATACGAACTAGTTTTTTTTACTGTTTAATAAATATTTTTTCATGTCTTGAATTCAGCACACCTATTGTTGAAACTTAGCAACTAGTCAGATTGTTCCTAGTTCATTCAAAGAATATCATAATTCTAGTGTACTTCTTGATTTCACCCCATTTTATTTGTATGAGACTGGAGTAAAAATCTAGATTATTTTAACTGTAAAAGTTTTGTTTGTCTAAACAATTGTAACCAACTGCAATTTACAGTTATGTACTTTTTCACTGTTTCCGTTTTCTTAATAAAAATGTTGAAAATACATGTTTGTTGTTTTAAAAATATCATAGGTTTCCTTACAAATAAAACTGAATGAATTCGATTTAAGATTATGCTCTTGTTGGTGGAACTGATGCGATTCTTACATTTTTGGAATGTTGTGCATTATTTTTGCCCTTATTTTCTGCAACGCATTGACACGGCCGCTGCCCCTCGCATCAGGGTTGCCGTATTCGATCGCCACATAGAACTTCAGGTACCTAGTCTAACTGAACCTCCCACTACCTTTCTGTTGAACCTGTCGCTACTGGTCGGGGACTGCTAATCTACATAATAATAAGAATATAACAGGTCAAATTCTGTACATTGAAGTTTTTTTTGTAGGGTACTCTATGATGGATACTGAATCCAAAGATATGTTTTTGTCTGTATGTCTATCCGTATCTGGAACGCGCATCACGCCGAAACTACTGAATAAATTTAAATGAAACTTGGCATGATTTCAGTTTATACTACGGAGCAGGAAATATGATACTTTTTATCCCGAAATTCAACACGGCTCCCTTGGGAGAGGGGATGAAAGTCAAAATCTTTACTTAGTTGTAATTCATTAACGCGTACTCCGATTTCATTAATTCTTTTTTTGTTAGAAAGAAGGTACTTTAAAGATGGTCCCGTAAATATTTCAAGGTCATCGGTTTTGTAGTTCAGAAAATACAGACATTACAACCCTTAGTATTAGGTCGAAATAACTTGAAACCCGGAAATGTACCCCCCTTGAAAATGTACCTTTAAACGTACGGTTCATCTTAAGCTGGCGTGAGCACTTTATCGTATAGGCTTAATGGATAAGGCATATTGTCATAGTCAGACCACTCCAAAGGAATCCGATATTGCAAAACGATCATTATACACAGTATGGACGTCCAATATAACTTGAAACCTAGAGTGCATGTCTCATCTTAAGCTGGCATAAGATTTGTAGTGTACGCTGAGTAGGTAGTCCTATTGTCAAAGTTAGTAATGCCATTCCGAAAGTAAAACCTGAACGTTTTATTCACGTATAAATTACAAAATTTCAATTACATAAATTTTGTAGTTTTTAAACCGACTTTAAAAAAAAAAGGAGGAGGTTCTCAATTCGACTGTATGTTCTATCGTGTGTGTTTGATACGCGATATCTTGCCAATTGTAGACAGACTTTAATTATTCTTTTTTTGAATCCTGGGTAGCTATCTTCTGAGAATTACAACCTGCTAGTTTTTAAATCCAAAGTAAAAAGCTCCTTTATTGATAAGAGTGCTTCACTGGAGTCTACAGCGTTGCTTAATATGAGACAAACTGTGGTCAAATGCGAATAATTCGTCGGCAGGGATGGCAATCGCGAACAAAGTCGCGGATACAGCTAGTTCAACATATTTTCCACTATCCGCCACCTGTAGATCTCGTTAGTAGCTTAGCCACGACATGATACCAGTTAATAAATCTCTACAATTAACTGAAGTAATTCATAGAATTCACCCAGCAGGTTCCTGGGCCTAAAAAATAAGCCATTATAAATCTTTAAGAAGAGTATATCCCATTTTCCGTGGAAAACATTCACACACCATAGGCTTCAGGATGCCGTTGAGACTGTCGCGATACTGTAGCGTATCAGGGATGTTTACAGACGCACGCACTGGTAACTTTTTTGCAATCATGCGACAGAACCGCATTCCTGATGAGCCGCATGCGCGGGGGCACTAACAGCTTACTGACCGTTGTTGCAGAGGATATGTACTCCAGCTACATGAGACACTGGCTGGTAGTGCTCAAGCCGACCTCTCGCCTAGTGTCTAAGTAGGTTAATGTATAGGTGTTTTGTATAATTTTATTTGTTTGTGTTGACTAACATAGTTGTACAAGTTGTTTTTGTATTCTAACAAATTATGGATCATTGGTCTGAAATAAACATATTATTTATTTATTATATTATAGGTCATACCACAACACGGCAAATAAAACGCGCTTCCGTGCTTCGGAGGTCACGTTAAAATGGCCGTGACCGTACCGCTCCTGGTTGGGTTCCAATTACAGCCGTACGGATGATTTCTCGTTTCTTTGGGAAAAGCTTTGACATTATTTCACGTTAAAAACGAGGTGTCATCGACTGTAATTGGATCCATCTTATGCAAGTCATAACAGTCACGACCGACCACTCCACGTGCAATGTTCGAGCCATAAGAGCCACATACACCTGACTCGATTACTAGCTCATAAAAATTTGGGCGGGTGTTTCCAATGGTAATTCCAGGAACTACACACTAATTAAATAAAAACTAACTCCGTGACATTACATTTTATTTTTATAATAAACATGATACAGATGTTATGGCTTTGTATTCAAATATTATCATTTCTATTATAATAAAAATATTAACAAAATTATCTTACATCCACTTGAAAATGTACAATTTATTTGTAATAGTTCTTACAAAATACTTTACAGCATTGCAAGTTGATGCCGTCTGCTAGATTTGTGAATACAAGCGATTAATAACCGGACGTATTTTCGGCGCGTATAAGGGCGGGTTCCAATTGCAGCCGTAAGCGAATGAAGTCTCGTTTCGACACTAAAAGCTGCCAAAACAATAATACCACGTTAACATATGCCTCATTCACGTACGAATGTTGACTACTTATTGTGATACATTTGGCGGAATGAGAACGGCAAGTTTTTTTTTCGAGACGTTCAGCTACGGCTGTAATTGGCGACCGCGGTGAGCTGGTTTTCTACATTAGTATCCGTGCCTTTGGTTGCAACGAACATACCCACAACACAAAAACAAGTGTAGCAATAGGTACGGTAAATACGCTCAGTTGGTAAACAATCTTCATCCTATGTACACTATAGCAGTACGTATCACCATACAAACACCACTAACGCGTCGCGTGATTCGTAAAACTCACTTGAAGATCCGTGACGGTATCAACTTGCCTTTTCATAACACTTACAATAACGCACGGTAAGGCATAATATACTTTCACATCTGTCATTTTCTATAGGACGTAAATAACTAAACCGAATGCCCTCATATTTCTAATTCCTATAAGTTAGTGACATAAATAAAAATAATGATCGCGTTAAGCACCCGACTGAATTAGGATACCCCTCGATTTAACCTTAGATCGCATAGGACCTAATTTTTCGCATGGAAGAATTCCAACAGTCAAAACACATCAATTTAGTTAACCGCCCATTCGATAAAATTTGACTATTTAACATTATACTACGAAAGCACTTGCCTATTTTGTTATTAGAAAGTGAAAGTATTAAGTTTTTTTTAATTGTTAGATTATAATGATTTCGTTGTTAGTTTCACTGTGTCCTAGCCCCGCGCGTGTAAACAAATCAAATGTGCATTATAAACAAAAAACCGATTACAAATTAGGCCACGTTAGAGTTCACTGCAAAATCGTCATAAATTAATAGTTATATACATTGATAATAATAACAAACTAATTTCTGAATCAGAACAATAAATTAACAACCACAGTTAATATGGAATGAGTAACTTCAAACGCAAATAGAGTAACGAAACTTCATACAAGCAAACTATAACTGAGACTCAATCAAACCTCACTGAAAATATGAAACAATTTGAGTACTACAAGCAAAACTTTAAGCTCACACGGTGCTCCGGGTAGTTATATTTATGTACATAATGAACTGTAGTAGGGCCCAACGCTCGCTGCCGGTGCGGACATGAAATTCGGTTTGCTGGTGATGGGCGGGTGCGATATGGATTATCGGATAATTCAGATAGTCGGGAACAAGGTCATTTACTAAAAAAAATGCCTTCATTAGGTATTAATTGACAATATACTTAATCTATATAATTTAAAGTCTGCCGGTTTCAGATATATAATAATCAAATGTGTTAATCTACTTTTGTCTCTGACCATTCCAGTGCAAGTGAAAACGATATTTTTACAGGTCTCGCTCCTTATGGGCGCAATGGCAGCGAGTCTCAGGAACTAGTATAACAGAAAATAAGGCGCGGATAAGATTAGCTAGAATATGTCCGGGCAAGCGGCCCAGTCGCGGGCGCGTTTCGACTCCCAGTAGCGGTGCGTGTACTTGTGTATAAGCTGGGGTTGGTGAGAGTGCGGCGCGTGCGGCGAGTGCGCCTCGCGAGTGAACCACAGCGGAGCGGGCGTCGGCGGCGCGGGGAGCCCCCGGGCCGCGGCGACCTCGGCCGCCGCCTCCTGCTCGCGCCGCTTGACTCGCTGCTTCTCCTCGAGGCGAAGCTTCTCCGTGTTGGCCTCGTCCCAGAGCCCCTCTTCCATTAGCCGCTGGTCTGGCCGCAGGCGCGAGTCCGTCGGAGCGATGCCTTCTTCAGGCTCGTTCAGTTGAGCGGCGAGTACCGTGAAATTGTACCATCTGGAAAAGTTACAAATAGTTTGTAAATGTAAAAATCACCGCTCACACACACACATAGGTGATTAATTGAGATGAAGCAGTAAAGGGCCTTAACTGTTGTAGCTAGATAAAAACGTTTTTAGAAGACTGTCCTTCACTTTGGATATATTTTGACTGATCACGGATTCTGGAAAAACGGTACATTAAGCGAGAAACTTTCTTGATATAATTTGACCCTGCTTCCTAGAAGGATAAAAGACTCTCGGACCAACTGAGAAATGTCAGAATTCGCTAAACACTTTTCCCATGCATTTCGCAGGAAATGAGACTGCCAATTACTTTTATACTTTACAAAACTGGATAGACTGGTCACAACAAAGAAGACTGATCGCAAAAAAGCTATCTTAGATACCTAAATTTAAACTTTTTCATTGTATTTTTTTAGTGGGATACGGTTGTGAACTTTACTTGAAATAAACAAATTTTATGAATGAATAATTTCATGGTTACTTGTCGGAGTCAGGCGGCGCCTGCACGCGCTCCCAGGCCAGCACGAACTTGCCGGTCTTGCAGACCGTGTTGTCGGGGGACGCGCTCGTCACTGGCGCGACCTCCACGCGGCTGTCCCAATGCCCCTGCAGGACGTAGCGAGGCTGGGAACAAACGACATAGTATTCATTGAAAGCCTTCTTTATAAAAGCAAAGCACGCTCACGGTTGTAATTATCATAATGGATATCCTCTGGTCTTTACTCACTATGTAGATCCGTGTAGGGTTGATCGGAGACACGTCCAAACATAATATTTGTCATATGCCCACGTTTTGCATAGTAGTTAGCATTCCACGAAACTGGATTAGATTAGATTAGAATTGAATAGACATTGTATCGAGTGTCAAGTATAGGCCCTGCTGATCGTTGCATCACATCTGGTAAAATGTGAGATGGTTCATAGCATTAATATGGCAAGATAAGCGAGCGAGGGTGTGCTTGTACCTGAGTTGTGTATAATACTATATGAAAATGCTAATAAAATGAATCCTATGCTACAATATTCGTCACTCACCACTCCCTGTGGATCCTTGATGACCCCGGTGACCTTCCTCTGCGTGTCTTTGCTGAAGTACCCATACGGCAGGTACTTGAGATGGGCCACGTACCCTGCGGCCGGACCCGCGCCGCCTATAATGTCCGTATCACCGTGGTTGTCCACCCACAGCTTGCCGACTATTATGTTGTGGACTGTCGTGTTCACCTGGAAACGGAGAGAGCTTGGAAGTATACTATGTAGAAGACTGCCGTTCATAAACTTGCACGTCTTCCGTTTCTTACATGTTACATCTAGGGAGCGAAGTCGTAGCAATGGGTTGAGACTTAACTAATTCACTGCAACGCATGCCGATCGGTGTATACCCTAATCTTCGTAAGTTGTCAATAAAATAATAATAATTATAATAAGCTTGTGTTACTTATATTTTTTGTAAATACATACATACATAGATCATAAATAAATGATGCCGGATATCGGCGTGCGCTAGAGGCGTGCGCTGTCGACCAACTAGGTTTTGAAGAATGCCTTATTGCATGTCCCATCTGTGGACATGACACTTGCAAAAACACCTTTCTCATACTGTGTATTCATGTACTCAACAACGTGATAACCAAACCCACCTTCCCATATTGTGTATTCATGTACTCAACAACGTGATAAACAAACCCACCTTTCTCATATTGTGTATTCATGTACTCAACACCGTGATAACAAAACCCACCTTTCTCATATTGTGTATTCATGTACTCAACAACGTGATAACCAAACCCACCTTTCTCATATTGTGTATTCATGTACTCAACACCGTGATAACCAAACCCACCTTTCTCATATTGTGTATTCATGTACTCAACAACGTGATAACCAAACCCACCTTTCTCATATTGTGTATTCATGTACTCAACACCGTGATAACCAAATCCACCTTTCTCATATTGTGTATTCATGTACTCAACAACGTGATAACCAAACCCACCTTTCTCATATTGTGTATTCATGTACTCAACACCGTGATAACCAAACCCACCTTTCTCATATTGTGTATTCATGTACTCAACACCGTGATAACCAAACCCACCTTTCCCATATTGTGTATTCATGTACTCAACAACGTGATAACCAAACGCACCTTTCCCATATTGTGTATTCATGTACTCAACAATGTGATAACCAAACCCACCTTTCTCATATTGTGTATTCATGTACTCAACAACGTGATAACCAAACCCACCTTTCTCATATTGTGTATTCATGTACTCAACAATGTGATAACCAAACGCACCTTTCTCATATTGTGTATTCATGTACTCAACAACGTGATAACCAAACGCACCTTTCTATAGCAATACGTGTTACCGGTGCTGTTGAATAGGACAAAGTAGTCCGCATTCGGCGCGATCGTGATGAACTGCCCGCGGAACCGGCTCGTCAGCGAGAAGTTCTGCCGCGCCGTCCAACCGCGCGCACCCTCGCAGTAGACGGCCGACGTCGGCGGGTGGTGGAGCACCTACGGCCTTACCGTCATACACACAGAGAAGCATCCTCCACAAGATGTAAGACTGAGATCCGGCTGTTTCCACTTACCATTCATATAAAACATTTGTAACGTCCGACAACATAATTCTACTGTTAACTCAGGGACAGTGAGGTTTTGTTTCTGATTTTTTAGCAAGACTAGGTTGTCTGTCTACCATCTCCTACCAACGAGTGCTCGGCTATTTTGGACAAATATGTACGAGAATTGGTACCGTATAATAATAGTAATTGATGGTTTAGTATTTATTAAGGGAATTGTTGAAGGAATTTATCTTAAGGAATAACTGATTTTCTGCAACATACTGTCAAACTAACGCAGGTGACGGGTGCACCGCCAAATATTGTCTTATATCGACGCAAACCGGCATACGACCTGATGGTAAGCAGTTAACAATTCTGTAATAATTGGTAACAGTTTCTGTGCCACCCCTGGATCCCTATACATCCTTTTTACGCCCATTGTACGACAGCTTATTGGTAGGTATCGGCAGGCACATAAATAGCTTTATTGTTAATATTTAGGTATTGTTTGTGTAAATCCCGTGTTTGTTTTATATTGTGCATCGTTTGCAAATAAATGTTTATACTTTCTTTTGACAGTGATTGTTAGGATCACACAGCAGCATGATTTTTGAACCCGAAGCCCCATCAAGATTTTATCATCAATTCGATACAGTGTCGGTGTGATTTCGAAGAACTATAAAATACGTGCCACATATGAACGATAAAGCCTCTCATCAGCTCGTTAACGCGCAATAATCACAAGAAACTAACTGTCAAAAATTTTACAGGCATGAAAAAACTGACTGAAACGATTTGAAGTGTACCAACGTGGTGTCATTATTACCTTCTTCCAGGTACATAAAAACTGACTGAAACCGACTGTCACAAAAAGTACGAAGCCTAACAGCGTAGCCACATAATTACCTTCCTCCAGGTATACTTGTTCCCGGAGCTGGGGAACATGACCGAGGCGCCCCCTAGCGGTATGACCTGCAGGTACTTCCCCCGGAACTTGGTGGTCATCGTGAACTCCTGCCAGCACTGCCAGCCCCCCACCCCCTCGCAGAACTGCGCCACCATGGGCGGATGGTGAGACACCTGATGTTTAGAATTTTGGATGAGTTCCAAAAGTTTATTGCCAGAATTTTGTGACACTGGGTTAATCCAAAGCCCTCTTATGGTTCAAGGAGTAGGGGTGGTTGGGGTCAGGTTAGAAGGTGGACAATGATGCACAATTATACACCTCAATGTGGGCTTATCCCTAATCCCATTTTGAATAATAGGTGGATTATTACTATAACTATCAGCCCATGTTGTTGCCAGTGTAATGCAAAGGTTTCAAGGTTATATAATTTTTATTTATTTAATTGTACAATGTAACTTTTATACTAACTTAGTTAAATGCGTTAAAATGTAGAACTAAGGAAAAAATGTAAAAGTGGCGTCCACATTACCTACCTAAACAAATTAAAAAAATATATTACTTGAAGGCAAATCGCCTATTGAAATCTGCTACACCAGAAGCTTTGATGATACGCATATTGATGTTATTTTTGTCGCAATTTTTTGATTTAAAAAGCAAAAACATTTTTTTTATTCAGTTCAATTCTGTGTCATTTTCGGTTAGTTTTGATTTGCGGAAGGATCCAGGATAAGGCCAGTGCTGGTAGGAAATAAATAAGAAAGTGGAAACAGCGGGATACAGAAGTATTAAAAGTGTAATATAATACTTTCAGTTCGACAAATTACAATGAAAGTTATAACTCTTGAAACTATCATGGTTATGAAGAAAATTTTTACTAAAAAACGGGATATTTATTCCGATATATCGGGAAACATTCAAACTCACAAATCATGGTAAATATCCCGTTTTTTAGTAAAAAAAATTGTACAGAAAGTAGGATATTACACGGTATCAGATCTATTTTCTACCAATACAATTCTTACACGAACACACTGCTGTCACAAATAACTGCATTATCTACCACCCTATATTATATAGATACAGACGCGCAGACATAGTGCGTTTTTATCGACGGGACTGAGCCGTTTGTAGAGATACAAACGCGGGCTAAATTCATTTATCGTGCGCAAACGTACACAGTTTGCGTTTGTATCGCGTTTGACTTGCGTCGAACGCGCGTATAAAATACGTCGTAATATAAAATACCTTCATAATGCTCGTATCTCATAGTCTCGCTGAATCGAAATTCAACAAAAATATAATTAACGATGTTATATAGCATATTTATCTAATGAGTTAGCTAAATATTCGTAGATAAGACTAGACGAGGCAAATCGATACATCTAGCTTAGTGAACGTTCATCAGTCTAGAAGTTTGATGCTGGACATATGCCTCCCCAACAGAGTGCCATGCCAACGGTCTTGTGCCTCTTCCGTCCGCCGTGTTCACGGTTCCCGATACTGAGCATAGTGCTTGTTAATGTTGCAAATACTCGCCTGTTCGGATATAGCGCGCCACCCGAGATCCGCCATCCGATCACACTCGTAGGTTTCACCCAGGAGCGGGTTGAAAGGCTTGTTCGTTCTGCAAATAAAACATCTGTTACGAAAGAAGATACCATTTTCAACGGACTTCAGAAAAGGAGGAGGTTATCAATTCGTCTGTTTTTTTTGTTTGTTTTTTTTTTGTATGTAACGCCTTATCTTCGCTGATTGTTAACAGAATTTTATGATTATTTTTTTATGGGAGAGTATACTTCAAACCTGTCCCTTAAAATATATATAAAAAATACGGGAGGTATTTTTTCTAATGGTGAAACAAATAAGGCATGCATATTGAATTCGTAAGAACTTCCTGTTATTTGAACTTGCTATTTATTTTTCTCATACGTAACTGGTTACCAAAACTGGGTATGTGCACCAAAAATACTATACATTTTTAGTGAAAAAAGTAGATTTTGATAAGTTTGGTAAGATAATGACACTCAAGGAAATTACTTTAACTTCGATTTTACTAGCTACTGCCCACGGACTCGCCCGTGTCGTAAAAAAATTTAGCACATGTTATTCTAGGCCATGGATAATATAATTGATACCAAATAAGGGCAGCGGTTACATACATTATTAGCAACAACATCCATTGATACCAAATAAGGGCAGCAGTTACATACATTATTAGCAACAACATCCACACATCCGCACTTTCACATTTATAACCATAGTATTTTGTGCATAACTTTGGTGAGCAATAATGAGTATGTATATATCTATCTACACACGATTTTTCGAAAGTGGGTAGCTACCCGCAACACAAGTTATCCTAGGATAGGAGCTAGAGTACTTGCAAATTGATTAGACAATTTTCGTATGTTTTATAACACTTATTGCAATTTTTAATACAATTACGACGACCTTTGTGGCGCTGTGGGCGAAGGCCCGCCTGAGACGCAGAAGGTTGCGGGTTTGATTCCCTCTGCGGGACAAATGTTTGTACGATTAGCTAATGTTTGTCCCAAGTCTGGGTGTTTTCTATGTATAATATGTATGTAAAAAAAGTATATAAGTTGTATATCAATCATGTAAGTCCCATACAAGCTCTTTGTGCTTAGTTTGGGGCTAGATGATGCTGTGTAAAATAAGTCGAGCGTTTTTTTTTTTAATTTCAGCACTCGTGACTTACCGACAAGCCGTGGTAGCATAGGACGACACTGTAAAGGCCGCAACGTAGGCGAGTTGCTGCGCCGGGTCTGTGAACTTAGCTGCCTGGTCGAGGATAGACGCGTATTCGTAGTCTTCAGTCAGCCGTTGTAGCATGGAGAGGGGTTCACTGAAGTTCACTGGGATAGGTATCTTTGATAATTCCTTTCCTGAAAATAAATCAAATCTAATCATTTATTTATCTCATCAAGAATAGAAAATACGAAAGATTTAACTATATATTAATATAGTTAAATTATGTTTGGTATATGGGTTTATCGATTTTTTATAGTATCTATATAATTATATTGTATTATACATATATAAACGCCCAGCAGACAATTACATAGTCCTGCCTGACCCAGGATTTCTTATGAATATCAGGAACAACGGGGACTGTGGTACCACAACACCCAGATCCAGAACAAATATCTGCAGAACATGCAATTATTTGTCACGAAGCGGGAATCGAACCCGCACCTCATGCGTCGCAGCTGGCCATTTTCTCGCCGCGCCCCTTGGTCGTTTATATATATATTAGTTGAACAGGTAAGTCACTTGTTTTATTAATGGTTGATCAGCATACCTATACAGTTCTTCATAATGGACCACAAACTGAGAGGGTAGTTCGGTTTATCAGGGACGCGTATCCGCCGCGGGTGGCCGTCCACAGTAGAACTCGGCACTTGAGACACGTGAGGCTGAAAGCATAATACACATCACAGTTAATAGACGCAGTTGTAACTTGACAACGAGACATTGGCACTTATTTCGCCAGGCTAAGCAATATTCAAAACTTAACTTGAATTTAGAAAATTTTAGGACAAAAAAAATGTTTTGAACATTGCTAAGCCAGTCAAAATAATAACAAACTTATCGTTCCTTAAAAGTGTGTCGCTACAAACATAACTTTGAGCATGGACTTAAATTATGGTATCTAGTTTAACCTTTGTTCCCTACACTAGCTAAGAATAATAATAAATAATCATCAAACAGCCAACAGTCCTGACCCCGCACTAGCATAACCAGCTACGCAACAACTATCTGCAGAACATGCAAACATTTGCCCCGCAGCGTGAATCGAACTCGCACCTCTAGCGTCTCATCCGGCTATTCGCCGACCGCACCACTGTTGCCCATTGAAATTAAGTTAGTGTAATTAGGAGTCAAGGTAACTTTTTGGTTTGGTGAGCGTAGGGACTTTAAGAACTGGGCTTCCATGCTGTATAAAGCACATTAAGAAGTTAATGCGGGCCATATCAGTCGTTATAACATGCTGGCAGTTCGGATTGCCTTACAAACTACGGCTCTCACATCAAAAGAACGTCTTAAAATTTCTCACTCAAGTATCCCCCTTTCAAAGAATGTCTTTGCAGGGACAGGCCAAGATTCACACTGATTTTAAATTAGTTTAAAAGTTAAATTTTATGTAACTAATTTTGTTTCGTTGAGACTTACTACCATATCTTTTTCTGTGCACTCTGCTTGAAATCCAAGATCTAAATATCCCTCAACATTAAAAAATAATTAGACATCAATAATTAACAGTTTAAGTAAACCAGTTTTAACTTTTGTAAACAACATTTTACACCCTTATTCATAATCACTCCATAACTTTATCAGCTTGATAAAAGTTGTCTGGCTCCTTTGTTTGGTGTTACAAAGGACAGGGCTAGAGTTATCGACCTGCTAATGTTAGTGAGTGATTATGAATAAGAGGGTTTGTATTTGCTTAAGCTATGCACAGACAGGCAGTATTGTATGACGACCTCTGTGGCACAGTGAACGAAGGCCCGCCTGCAGAAGGTTTCGGGTTCGATTCCCGCCGAGGGACATATGTTTGTATGATCTGCAAATATTTGTCTCGGGTCTAGTCGTTTAACATACATAATTTTTACAAAACATATTGTTTATAGTAGTATATCAGTCATGTAGTTCCCTTAACACAAGCTCTGCTTACTTTGTGTCTAGATGATGCTGTGTGTAAATGCATTATCCATCCAGCATTATTATTAATTTATTTATTAATTGAACTATGCTTACATATACAACGATCTCCTGCGCCTTGCTCTCCGCTTGATCCGCCGAGGCGGGTTCCGTATCCGCTCCCCCCATCGCGCTTTCCGCACGTTCTTTGTCTTCTACGAATCTGACCTGAGAATGAAGTGACTCAATCAAATAGTGAATGTATTGCGCCAACAGCGCCGTTTCTGCCCGGTCAGGTAACACCGACGGGGCGATCACACTAATTTCCTTGGCTATCGAGATGGAGGCATGGCATTAGCCATGGATGGTACCATCGGATGGGATGAATCGTATCACGCAAATTTGTAGGCTGGATGTGCCATAAATGGACAATGCGAATGAACGAAATTGGTTCCCCATTGGACGTTCCGTTTTTTACATAACTTATAACCTAAAAAATTATGGATTGATTGCCATCTCGATAGCCATGGGTTAGTGTGATCGACCTGCGGGTTCCAAATACAGTCATAAGCGGACCTTTCGTTCCTCTTTGAAAATCTGTCAAAACTTTGACGTTTTCTTCAAGGAAAAACGAGGGTAACAGTAATTGATACTTCAGACTAACCTGTTGAGTCTCCTGCACTGTTTCACCCTCTGAATCATCAGAGCTCTCGCCGCTTTTCACCTTGGCTTTCCTATTTACCTGTGAAGGCACACGCAACACATGTACCGATGAATGTTCACTTGATAACTATCATGACAATGTAGGACTATCGGCTGCAGCAGTTTTTTTAATGCAAATGTTATTTAAAAAATTATATCTTAGAGCGATCTTCTTAAGCTCACAAAGGTTGTCTGGAAGAGTTCGCTTCTAAGCGATTAGGTAAAGTTTGTGTTCTTTTTGTAATTTTTGTTATGGTGTACAATAAAGTATTTTCATTCGCTCATTCAATATATAAGGGTCGGCATTAGAATCGGGCCGCAAGAATTCAGGGTCGTGAGCTGATTTGATGGAAGGGTTCCATCCCTTTTGGTATTTGACCTTCCCTCTGAATGAGAAGGTGAGGAGTTTCTTATATAGATCCCACCCGGAGTCAGACACAGGGCAAATCAACTTTAGTTGGTTAGGTTCGAAATGAATGTCATATCTGACAACTAGTTTGTTTTACTAAGCAACGTCATAAAAATACAAAAAAATTGTTTAGGTAGGTTATCTCTACCCTTCCCCCACCAAATCCTGCAAGCCGATTCTAATGCCCATATATTGTTTCAAAAACCTTTTCAAAATGTACATGTTTATTCGACGCTGCACCCGATAATGTAGACAGTCACTATTAGTCACAAATGGGAGATGTACTGCATAATATGGTATGTACCGTATGTACGTTCAATCGTTTGTGTCGAACAATATCTTTCGCGGCGATGACGTTCCTAATATAAAGAAAGTTGTTCCAAATATTTCAAACTACAATAAATTTTAAATGGTCATGTTTATGCAGGAAATAATAAAATATGTGTGTTCAATCACGTCCTATTTTCGACGATCAAATCTAGGTTAACCAATTAGGTAGTGTCAGATAGATTTTAAAAGGCCTGAGTAAAGTGTCCTTTCTTTTATTTGACAATCATTAACAGAACAATTAAACACAATGCCACTGTTATAACAGAACAGATAACTATGATGGCTGAACAATCAACAATACAAAAAGGCACTCATGAATTTCAATGAGAGAACTTTAGAGTGGTTTTTTAAGAGGCGGTTTATTATTCAGTTTCTAGTCATATTTAGTTTAGTTTAGCCATTATTCTAAACTTGCATTTTTGTGATATATCACATTTAAAGACTTTGAATAAATTGCAGAAACAAATCAAATGATTTCTTTAAAAATGGAGGCAAACACATTCATCAGGTATATGGGTTGACTTACAGGTACTTTTATTACAAATGATGTCTTGTCATCCATGTTGGAAGAGACACCCTCTTCAACAGCATCAAAGAACTCATGATCTTCATCCTCTGTTTCATTGCCTGTGCCGTTGCCCCCTGTCAAAAGAAAAGTTACATTTATTTGATGCAGGTCTTAAAATACTAAGACTGGTTCTAGAATTAAAGCAGTAAATTGAAACTCAAGTTGATTATGGCTCTAATACCTGTGTGTGAAAGCTGAAATAAAAAGTTTAAAATTTGAATTTGATAGTTTTTTTTAGAATACAGGCCATAGCTCTTTATGAGCATTGGACTTAAAATAATCTTTACAATCTGGCTGTTTAAATTCAAAGTCAGGAAGAATGATGGTGCACTTGTGTTATGTTTATAAGAACACAGTTTCCAACTTTACAGCCTTGTTATCAGTTTTTGTACACATTGAAGTATGATTTAAACATAGAGATCTTATTATTAAAACAAATAAAACGCCCAGAGACTTTTTGACTGAACAACCACATTGAGTTTTCCCAATTAAACATCACATTCCCCCACTGCACCCTCTCAGGATGAATTTTCGGGAAATCTTTTCTTTGCATAAAAACATCCCTACACATCAACCTAACTACCCAAACTTTATTTTTTCTAAGACTAACAGCTAACAGTTTAGACTCTGTGTCTGTGTGATCTCTCAGTCAATCAATCAGTAAGGATTGTTCTTTAATAGATCTAGACTAGACTCTAGAATTAATACAATTATAGAAACTGACTATGTTAAGGATACATCTATATTTTGCTAGCGCAAGCAACAAAGTTGAATGAATAAGTCTACTAGCAAAATCAAACATAAAAAACACTGTTTTGAATTTGCTGGTAGAGTGCATATTGTGTAAGCATTCTTAAAGTCTCAACATTAAGCATGTATTTGCTCATAGCTTAAAGCATTTAATACAATATCAAAGTATTACCTAATAAATAAAGTATCTAATGCAAATTAGGGATAGTAAAAATCTATAGAAACATCAAATACTTCCTTTTTTAAATGAATACTTTGTTTTGTGCAGATAATTTACCCAAAAGTGCTCGATACACCATGAAAATACAAAATGTGTGACATAAAATGATCTGCACCAATTCCAATACTATCAGTAGTCAGACAAACAGTAACAAATCCATTAATTAATCAGCTAAAGTGATAAAACTCAGTAATTCATAGAAATAACCTTTCCCAATATTGTACTTCATATCTTATCTCCATTGTTTACATACAAAGCTTAGTGTTAGGCTGTTTACATATGTATATGTTTTACAACAATAAAACATTCCCTTAGAAATATTCACAAAGAAAGCTATGTCTTTTTTGTAATTTAACTAAAGTCGAATAAGCAATGTAATTATGTAGTGAATATCAAATATAAAATGAAGTTCTGTGAAACTCTGCTAACTAGACTAAATGTCTTTGAAGTATGAAGATACTGATTTACACTGAAATTATTTTGTGATAGTTACTCATAAAGTTAATTTACTATATGAAAATCAATCACTTTGAACATGCTCTGTCGGGTATATTAGATTGATAACATAGTTATAGCACCATTGTAGAGTTTCACACATTGCTTGCCAGCATCAATTGAAAAAGAAATCACCTACAATGAAAACAAAAATACATTAGATCACTATGTTTGTACCAAGGCATAATAACCATGCTAGGAAAATTTAACTTTTGTTTTTAGTCACTTGACTCTTTGCTTAGCTAATAATATTTTGTTTAGCTGTGATTAATGATTCAACACAGCTAAACATAATGGATGCATAAAAATAGTTACAGAATACTATGGTGATTATTCAAACGCACTATTATTGGCTTCTAAAGACACACATGCAGAGAAAATGGGTGTTTTTGCAAAACAGGACCCAGCCTTTGAGAAGCAGATCATGATGGCTGCTTACCATATGCCTTGTCTACACTTACCGCCCATCACGAAGACAGGGTATTCAAATTAGCATCGGAAATAATTTATAAAGACAAAATAGATCATATTTCAAGCCGCAACTACACAAGGCCAAGATTACAAGGTACTAGTAAATTTTACTACGAGTCAAAATTGTCGAGATAGCAATACAGCACTGCACGCGATGCAAAAGTGGACGCGGCAGACGATAAATTTAACAAGAAAGAACACGATTATGATTAATCAATTCATTAAATGCACAGAGGAGCAAAACAACCTTGAAACCATCGAATTAGTTCTAAATTTTGTAGCACAAAATCAATCTTCTCGTAAACACTTTCTACGTACCGAAATAATAAAATATGGTTAATTAATACATTATGGATTTTATTCACTTCACACTGCGTTATCAATTTATCTTCGTACAGCAAAACCAAAATTTTGTAGAAATTATTTTATGGTTTGACCTATTGTGACGACCGCATTTTCATTCTGTCATGTTGTCAGTTGACTCTCTTGTCATGTCAAGTCACTGTCAATCAGTTGCGTTCCGTTTCTTCCGGCCGTGCCCTAACATAGTATTCTCCAGTAATAGTAAAAAACTTTAGCTCGCGGCCGGACTACAAGCAGCTGGCTTGGCGTCTTACGATTGATTTCACTTAGATAAAAGCAATACATTTAAATGGGGGGGACCGGAGCACAGCGGGCTTGAATTCTCGAGACTAGCCTGGCGTATATTGAAGCGACCGAAAGTGCTGTCTGTTTCCTTGTTCTTGTTTGCGGATGCAAACAAGTATTTTTGTGAAATATTTTGGCATTAGGCCAATTTGGCTGTAGATTTTTTAACAAGAATGTAAGCTTTCAGTACAACCTTCGAGTCTTTTGTTACTTTTAATATTGTATTTCATGTTTATGGAGTGTTCAGCTGCTTGTTTTATGTGCAGGCAGAAATGCCCGCGATTAAACGAGTCCGTTTATGCGTTTGCCACAAGAGGTTTGTTTGACTGTTACCATTTATCTCGAAAACGGCCTATCGGATTGTACTCTAGGATTCCAATCAATGGTGAATATAAATGTCAGGGGTTTTTTATAGCAAAAATTAACTTGTTAACATTGTTTAGGTACTTTAAACTTAAGTAGTATTTCTTGTGGTAAGTATTGCTGCTTAAGTATTGTATTTCTTGTGGAGTGTTCCGCAGCTCGTTTTATGTGCGACCCATTCTATGATAAACGTCTTCTTTTCAACCGACTTCAAAAAGCAGGTTTACAGTTCATCTGTTTTTTATGTGGTATGTTACGCGATATCTTCGCCAATTGTGAACCGATTCGAATTTTTTTTTTTAATGGGACCATTAAAAAAGAAGGCCCGTAGAAATAATTCAAGGATGGTCCCATTATATGAAATAGCCCACTCCTGGTTGAATAAATGGGGGATGAAATTTCATATGGACTTTTTTGTTGATATAAAGTTATTTGGAGTTGGTTTTTATTTTTTTGCGAAGATGTTTCTGTGACTGACCTGTTTGAGGAGTGTTCCGTGCAGTGACTGTCTTCTCCAAGTTGTCGTGTTGCCTCGCTAGTTGCTCGACGACCTCCTGTAATCGCATCTTCTGGTCCCGCTCGTGTTGGAGCGCGCGTCCCATGCGCGCACTCGACGCCGCAGCCGCGCTCATGAATTCGGAGCACGCCTGGTGATGGAAACAAACTATTACAGTCTGATTTGAATACTAGTGGTAAAGTTTTGTGGTTCGAAACCGGTTGTGCACCAATGATTTTTTAAATATATGTGCGATTAACACGTACTCTGAAGGAAAACAACGCGAGGAAACAGGCGACATGCAGTAGAACAATCAAGGGATATACAGGAGCGTGTTTGTTTTTTGTTTTTGATTACCTATATTGTTCGATCGGTCGGTGTAATGTTGTGAGCAATCCACGTCAATTCACTCTGACCGTTTTATTATCGAACGTTAAAGATCCAAGAAATCCATGACACTGGTATTATAATATCTGTGGCCATCGCGAAATTTCCTAAAGTAGAAAGTTATTTTTTATATAAATGGGTGCCGATTCATTTGATAACTCTACATAATGTCAAGTAAAATATAGCAATTAAAACGTTTTGAATAAAACTAGTAACACAAAAACAAAAAAATAACTTCGTACCCCCATAAACATTATACCGGGTTGGGTAGTAAAAATACCTAAATACATCAATAAATCTTTTGATTGTGTTAACCTACATTCCTGCTTCTATTCGATAAACATAAACACTGAATCATTGTTTAGATATCATTGAAAACGGATGTTGTTTATTTTAATTATTAACATTTATTGTGTCATTTATCAGTTTAGGGAAGCACTTGATGAATTACGATACGAGCGGACTTGCTGTCAGAGACCTTTGGTCGGTAATGGTTGGCCGCTAGCACACTCGCTTCTATAAACTGTAGGCAGTTGGACAAATTCTAAACAAGCAGCATTGAATTTCATTATAATCCTCACAAAACCTGATACGACAATTAGTCGTGTCGAAATGAAACTTTGTATGTATATGTAGTTCGGATGATAATACTATAATTTGGTATCTTGGAGCTGATCTGATGATGGAGCCAGGATATGTATAGTGGAACTATTCAGTGGCTACACGTAAACCCGTCGAGTTTGGGATCATATGATTCGTTTTGACGAGTCAATAGATTAGGCTTGAGCCAGGAAGTGGATACTGGAATTATTTTTTATAATTTTAATTAAGCTTGTATTAGTTTTTTTAGTTAGTTTTTTTTTTAAACCACACTTTAAGCTAGGCGCCTAGCATCTCGCCTAAAATCTTCCTTACACCACCATTTATTCTATCGTAGTAATCCGCCGGCTGTGTGGCCACCCAAGTCAACTTGAAGCCTATCAGTCAAGCGATCACATATATCGTAGCAAGCAGCCTAGACGCTTGCAGTGTGGCCATGGCCAATTAACATTCTGAACGTCGCACTGTTCAATATATTTTTGTCCAATGCCTAGCCTCTACTATAGTTCGGAAAACGTTTTAAAGTTCACTCAGAATACTCCTTACTCTAAACAACAAAACAATTTCTCCTTAAATATTAGTAGGATTTTAAGGAAAAGGATCCCGAAAAGTTAATTTGAATCCGCTCAGGACGCTTTAAATTAACCAACAACATTTACCGAAATATCTTAACTTGGAATTAAGACAGTAGAGAAAAATAGCTCACCCTGTCATCCAGAGTCCGTGCCCATATACGTTTGTACAAACAAGGAATACTCACATTCATCATAGCATTGCACGATATCCTAAACAGAGTAGCTCGTTCCGAGACCTGCTTCGTTGTGTCAGTGGGCGGTATCTCCAAATCTACTAAAGACCGTTGCAACGCCGTCCCGTGTCTCGCCACCAGTTCTGAGCACGTCCTGAGGTCATGAAACCTGGCGGCTAGTTCTCTGGCGATGCCGTTCGCGTCCTCTCCCTCTCCTTCCCCGCTGCCAATGATGACAGCCCCTGAGGACATGTTGTCTTCGTCGTCGTCTGATTCTTGTGCTCGGCTGTTGGAACAAATCGTAATGTAATACCAGTTATACATAGAAGAGCGGTAGCAGGGATATTTCGGTAAAGATTAAATACCATAATATTACTTATATCGGTTTATATACCTTGTATTTTCTATAAACAATGTGTAATGTATGTATTTAAAAATAAATGTATATAGCTCTGCTTACATTGGGGCTAAATGATTCTGAGTGAAAAATGCCCAGCATTATTATTATTCCTCTTTTTTTATGTAAAATCTCAGGCTTATGCCTAGAGCCTTTACAGGCATTAGTGGAGCCGAAGCTAACACTAAGAATCCCTTTTGTACACGTTTTTTATAAACGTTATTTTATGGATGGCGACTGATGAAACTATTGGAATTACTTATTAGATGATAAACTGGGCTATTGCAGGAGTATATTCTTAAGGAATGGTTGCTGGGTTATTTAGGATGAAATGGCACCTGCCAATTCTGACTCAAATTCAAATCAAATCATAGGCAGGTGATGCCGCCCACTAAACGGGCCCCATAAGTGCCGCCAACAATAGTCAGCGTAGGGGCAACGTTGGTGTGAACGGCTTAAGGGTGTCGAGAGGTGTGCTGCAGTTTCAAATAACGCTACTCCCGGCTTCATGCCTTAACACTTCCACCCTTAGAGCATAAGTTCCGCTCTTGCGCCTCCACCGCCGACGGGCCGGCTAAGGCAAGCAGATGGTCAGGGGTCTCTGTCGACCGCAGGGTAATGGGGCTCCTCGGTGTCGCCACGCACCGAACGCTCGCCACAAGCGCGCCCTACGCGATTATTATTATACCTGAACGAGCAGATAACCCCTGGTACCTGAATAATAATAATAATAATAATGCTGGACATTTTTCACACAGCATCATTTAGCCCTAAACTAAGCAGAGCTTGTATTATGGGAACTACATGACTGATATACTACTTATATACTTTATACATATTATACATAGAAAACACCCAGACCCGAGACAAACATTACAAACATTTGGCCCGCGGCGGGAATCGAACCCGCAACCTTCTGCGTCTCAGGTGGGCCTTCGCCCACTGCGCCACAGAGGTCGTCTGAATAACGATTAACCGTATCTACATAGTCTACGTAAATTATATACCATGACCGACCGCGGTAGACACTTAGAGAAACTATTTATGAGGTGACCTTTGCTGTGTGATTGTCAAATTTTAACAGTTTTAACAATTACATCACGTGCCATTTTAATAAAATTTGTCACATCTATGATAATGACTAAACTAGGCACTTCTGCCCATCTACACTGAGCACACGCGACGACTAAGGCGTGTCTTAGTCTGTCTAAGTCTTTGTCGAACCACCATCAGCATAATCACTCCATAACTCCATTGGTTCAATAATAGTTATCTACCTCTATCCTTTGTTTAGTGTTAGAAAAGGACAGTTTGATTGTGAAAGGGTAAATCTTTGTTAAGAATAACCTTCTTCTTCCATTTGTATATTTTTTTTTTCTTTGTTATGAAGACTTATTAAATAAATGTGCAGCATTGGATTTTTTTACCTTATCTTGATTAGTTACACTATTTATACTGACCACCTGCTGATATGAATATTATTCTCATATCATCAGGTCTATGAAATGGAATGTTTGGTTATACATTTTTGATAACCTATATTTAATTGATTTCTTCAATCTAAGTTATGTGTGTATATTTTGATGTTTATTATTGAATCACGCAGTAAAACCGCGTTTGATGATAAGTTTGTGAAACGTAAAACAATATGTATAAAATATATTAGTGTAGGCACCTTCAGACAAAGAGCAAAATCATCTTGCTATCTGTGGCAAAACCTTGGCCAACATGGTAAAGAAATGGTCACTTATATAACAAGTTAAAATGTTATTTCGTATTAACTCTTTATTTTACTCTACTGCACTATAGATTACATAACTCTCCTTTCACAAAAAATAGTGATAAATATTGCCATGGCAACAAAACAAACATATCAACAGTTGAGTTGATAGAGACACATTGATAAGGAGTTCAACAAACCTATAATATGACATATTTAACTACGAAAAAACTAATGGTACCCTAATTAATATGACTTCTAATTCGAAGACAAACGGCAGAATACTAAAACGCTTTTTCAGAGATAATGAGATGGCGCTATATGTACAAAGCTGTCATTTCCTAATGTCCCTAAGTTGTGATTAACATTTAGTACCGTAAAATGGGGTGAATGGGGATGGTTTTCAACTTTGAGTGCCCTTTTCTAATGAATTTTGTATCAACAACTATTAGTTAACTACATTAAAAGTTTAGTCTTAACTTGTATATTATGAAATTGTATGCGAAACTCATTGATAGTGAGCTTCTTTTATGTAAATACTTAAAATATATGCTATCCCTATTCATACACGTATAGGGGTTAATAGGGACGGCATTGAGAACAATAGAGAAATATGGTCAGGGTTGTCACAAACCCCCAAATAATATTATTCAGAACTAAGAATGAAAAAATAAGAAATTCAGTACTATAGAAATAATGTAAAATACATTATACCTCTACAGATTTCATTGCTTCCTTAGCGACTTACGAACGACTTTTGAATCAGATTCATTAAACTTATAAAAAAACAAAAAAAGCAACTACCTACCTATTTCGACTTTAGCCGAGTCAAAAGATTAGTAAGTGCAGAAAGTAAATATTGGAGAATCAAAATACCTACTCAAACCTACTATCCTATATACTGGACCCCAATGTCAAATTTAGAAAAAAAGAGAAAAAAAAATTTTGTTTGTTTTATTAATTTGAAAACAACGTTACAACAGTAATATTAATGGCTATGCTTACATAATAGGAACTATTAAATTTTCAATCAGTCTCAGTGTACTTAATTTAATATGTTAAAAATATTTGTTTAATTTGAATCAGTATCCATCAGATCACTTAATATTTCTTTCTCATTATTATAGTATTTCGGTCTCTTGATTTTTATTTTGTCTCTTACTTGGACTTTCTTCAAATCAAGAGTTTTCTTTGGCTTATAACTCACTTTTTCTTGAGATATGATTTCAATTTTTGGGTTTAACTTGTCGCATGACGTTACTTCTATCTCATCACAAAAGCAAAAGTCCCTAAGTACCAAAATAAGCCTAACCAAACCACCCATCATTAGGTAATAACGAATAATAATATTATTATAGACAAATACTAGCGATATTGGTGAGTGACACCCCTGTCCCTATCCATGCTTTAGTGTCCCTTTTCATACAACCACGTCCTTAGTTTGTAGGACTCTCGTCCCTATTCACCCCACAGACATCCCGATAATATCCTGTAGGCGTCTCTATTACCCTCTTTTTTTGCAAAATTTACCGGCACTCATAAATTTTCGATTTAAACTAAAATTAAACAAGAAAATTGTAGTAACATACTTGATTTGGATGGAGAACACACTAACTTTTGTTACTCAGCACGATTCATTTAATAGAAATCACTTTTTCCTGCTTGTTTTTCAAAGTTTTTGAGGGACAAAATCACGTTCTGCTGAACGGCGAACTTCAGATGTATTTTTTTCACGTCAAAAAAGTGTTACCAGTATAAAAATTCAATATTCTACTATAAAACTCATAAAAAATCAGACGATTATCGGTAGATTTCTGATAGTGTTTCCGCTTCAATTTTGTTCATCGATTTTATCCCTATTGACCCCTGCATCCCTATTGACCCCGTTTTACGGTACAGTTTCAGTATTCGGAGGAAAACCCTCCAACGAAATAAAAGAACATGATAGGATATAAGGTAAAAATCAGAATAGACATGTCAGGAGTGAGGAGTTGGATGCCATTTTACTAAACTAAACGCAATTTCTGACTAGTGAACTGAACTGTGGCCTTTAATACTAACATTGCTTTTGCTTTGGCCAGCTCCAGAGCAGTGACCCAGCTCTGCCGTTCCACCTCATCATGCGCTCGTATGTGGAAAGTCTGCGTGCCTCCGTTACTGATGACGAATGTACAGGAGTCTGCCGTATGGATCAATGCGCCTAAAAGTGAGATTGTGCCTCGGCATGTGTGTGCCATTTCTGCTTGGTTTCTGAAATTAAACAAATGTGTCACAATTGTGCTAGGACACACTATGTTAGGTCTCTGAAATATAAATAATAATAACAAACACTTGACACCCTGTGTTACTGGTATCAGAAAATTCAAGTACCATAGTTCCATCAATCACATCATCATATTTTGTTCTGCATGAAAGGTCTTTCCAATAAAGAAAAATAACATAAACTTAAGAGGAGATAATACAATTTAAGCTTCTTTGAAGCCATACCTATTGATTGAAACATTTATTTTCAAAATTGGGTTACAAGGTTCTTAGATATTACTTATGGTACCATTATATTTCTACTACTATACACACTATTCTAGTTCATGTGCTTTAAGGTACCTACATGAACTGTACAAAAGGATGCAACCAAAATTATGTTACGTTCTGTAATTCTATTTGTTTTTGTAAAAAAATTAGCAGTAAATTAAAAATACACATTTTCATACTAACTACTGTTTATTCCGCTTGCTAGTTATACTGGAATGGAGTGTTGCTAATAAGTTCTGATTTACGATGTACTTGCTAATATTAGTGGCCCCACTGTATGGAAAAATATTTGTTTTTAATTAAGGTTGTAAGTTTACTATGCAAACAAAATCTCTGGATAAATTCCTGATACACCAGCATGATAACATGCTGGAGCAACAAGCATTTGGATGCTTTTTTGTTAAGGTAGATAAAAAACATTTTGAAATAAAAAAAAGTTGTTTTATTTAAATTTATTTGACTTAAATCAGTTTTTTTTAATATCCCCATCTTTTTACTTTGGAAGTCAGTTATTGTTAAGAAAAAACATAATACCACTTTTGTATATTTTAATTATTAAAATTTAAAAGAAAAATAACATATCTGTTTTTTAATAAACACATTTTTGTTATTTTTTAACAATAAATCATCTTTTTTTTTACTTTAAAATTAACAAATGAACAATGATCTTAGGTATGGTTTTAGAACCTTTTGGTTTTCACCGCAGTCACAGACACTTATATTTACATAACTAACTTAAATGTTATGTTTTTATTGGTTTTGTATTTTTTTTAAATAAACCCACAAGCATTTTTTTTTTAATAATATTCATGATTAAAAAAAAATGCTTTGTGGGCAGAAACTGATTCAGTCACAAGTTTAAAATTTAAGTAATACCTCAACTGTGCAGGTGAACATAGTACATGGGCACCATAGTCCCTTTAAAAAAGCATTGAGTGAAATCTTATATATATATATGTTTAAATCACTTGATTTAAATTAAATTAAATTGATTTTAATTATCTCAACCCTGTTTTTTAGAGTTGACTCTGTATTCTGAAACCGCTTGAGAAAACCTATTCTATTGTAACCACAATAGAGCATGCAGGTACCACAGCATACTGGTATGCAACAACACAGATATCTAAAAAAGTTAATTTATTTAACAAAATCTATTTTCATACAGCATGCTGCACAGAATCAACAATATTGTGTGATTCTAATTAATAAGAACATCAAATAATTTGTAACTAAAAAGCTATTAAAAAGCCTTTAGATAAGAAATAGAAGCAAAATTAATGGTTGCTGTGTGGAGCAATCAAAAATGTAGACTAAGTATGTAATAATGTGAACCAATACACTTTTGTGGCCTTGAGATCAGCTGTCAATTTGTATTTGGGAAAAAAGGACAACTACCTATGAATAAATAAACTTCCATCAGCACTTCATTGTGTTCATATTTTAGTATTCAAACTTACATGAAGTTTAAATACTAAAGATACAAATACAAAATAATTGGTAAATTCAAAAATCAGAGTATGTTTAAGAACATTGGTCTAAATTATTTATTATAGGTTCGCTGCGTAATAGTCAAATAAATCGTTTATAAAACCGTCTTCCAAGGCTTTACATCGAATAAGAAAGACCATAGGAGCTTCTGATTATGCAAATTACTTGAATAATCTCAATAGATTTACCTGTAATACGATAACAATCCATTCGACAAAACGAACCATCTTCTCTGATAACCCTTCAAATAATTAGTCCATTTGAACAGCCATCCTTTTTTTTCTGGATCGCCAGGCATCGTCTGACCCTTAGGCACGATTGAATCCGACATTTTCCTCGAATTAATCTATTTCAGATTAGAAAAACATAATAAAACTTAATTCTGAGCCACGTCCGTCGTCCATCAACAAATTTTTATTACCATAGATAAAAAAATAAAAATACACATGTCAGATATCTTCCATTCCAAGCGAATGTTTGGAGATAAACCATAAAATGAAATTAGTATTTCGTATGGTCAGTAATATAAGTTTGGTATGAGAATTTACTATCAACGGGTATACAAAGGCTAACGAAATATTAATAGTAGTTTTCTCGCGAAGTATCGTTATTACCCGACTTCTGAAACCCTCCTAGCCTATAGTTTAAAACTACCCTACCGATTAAGCTAAACTCAGTGAGTGTTTAAGTATATATGTTTATGATACAAATACATATGTTTTAACGTAAAATTATGTACCCACACCATATTTTTCGCATTTTCATGTTATAAGTATTAGACTAGTTGTTTCTTAATTATACCTTTTTATGTATTTTTTTTTATATTATTACGTCTACGACCAATATCCTAATTTGCTTTTAGCTAGTTTGATGATGTGGAGTTATTCGAAAATTGATTTTATTCGAAAATTATTCAGGGACCCTAAAATTGTTATTTGGGTATGTGATTTTCACATGAGGACTATTCCACGACTAGCTAGACTAGACGATGAGTTAGGCTAAATATTACCTTCCATAGTGGTCAACTTCAACTTTTAATTATGACTTCAGTGGCTAGATGTATCAATTGTTCTGCCAGTGTCCGTTCGAACCATATAAAATTAATAAATAATGAGGTTGTGGAAATCAAGAATATAGTCGGGTCATTAATTGTCTAGTATTAGCATAGCGTTACATTCTCTTTGGTCTAGCCCGTCCAGCCTGATGGTAGGTAGATAGTCACTTCCCTATGCAGCCTAAGAATTTGACTTTAACTTTAAAATATAATAATTCTATCAACATTTTGTTTTTGCCCTTATAGGGGCAGGCTATAAGAGGTAGTATGGTCATAAACCATACTACCTCTTCTTTTGTGTCATTATTTGTTATTTATCCTTTAATTTATTTCAGTAGCTCTCTAATTTTATACAAAGAAAATAAAATACAATATAATTTATCTGTGGAACTACAAACGTTCCGTAACAACGCTTTGCTAATACAACACTTTAATTAAACTTACAATGCCGCCATTGAATTATCATAATATATAACATGAAACCATTGAATATCCAAATATTACTAGTTTGACAAGCTGAATTGCAATAATTACTATTCTTGCATTACATCATCGGTAGAAAGTAACTTTGGAACCAAGATTTTGTTTATGTAGCAGAGTATATGTTTATGAAGTTTTTCGAACGTAGGCATAGAACGTAGCCTGGCCATCAAAATTTCAAAAAAATAATGGTTGCTCTCATTTGCTTTAGAGCCAGTGTTTTGGTGAACAAGGTCGCTAAATATATTGTTCAAGGTAAATACTTTCTCTTTCGTTAATTAATTTCCTCGTAATTTGCAAGATTTTTAGGATTCTGTTGTTTTCTAAGCGAGTAAAACAAAACAAGTTAACTCTACCCAATCACTTATCAGCGCGGGATTTTTAGAACTATACCATCTCAAGATGTTTTTCTACAGATTTCTTTCTTTTTAGGTCCAGGATTATCAAACAACATGGGAAGTACCTTTTCAAGATCCTATTCGCCCCACAGCGGCCAAAACGCCAACGCGAATGAGAACCGTATGTACAGCATTTTGTAAGAAATAAATAGAAAGTAGGTATTATCCTCACCAACTGGTTACCCCTGTGTTTAACATTTAAGTTAAATTATTTTATTCGTATAAGTATGATTTTTTTTTGGTTTGGCAAAATTGTAGTATAAGACTACATACCTACCCAAATTTAGAGGGAAGAAATAAAAATGATTCTACTCATAGTTCATTCTTAAACACCAGAGTGGTAACCAGGTTTATGATGTTCAGAGCATAAAAACCTACCTTTTCTTATGCCCTGAACAAAAACACAACAATATTGCTTTGATTTGCTGGTTGTTGACATTATATTTATGCATTATAAATAAATGAATAAACACCCAACAGACAGATACAATTAGTCTGACCTCACAATAGGATTCCCCGTGAGGTGGGGATCAGGAACTATGATTACCATGGTACCATTGCACACAGAACCAGTATAAATATCTGCAGAACATCCTAAAACAATTGTTCTGTAGTGCCAATCAAATCTGCTCTTGCATTACAGCTGGCTACTTACCCACTGCTATGCATAGTGGTTTAAATTAGGCATAGTTTATTGCTCTGGTACAATACCTCAGTATGCACTAGGTTGTATTTATATAAATTTATATAACCTAAACATAGGTCTTATAATAATCCAAAATAAAAAAAAAAAAATTGGCACTATACCTAGTTGGTTGGTTCCTATAAACCTGGGCCCTAGCTAAAGGAAACTCAGTAGAGTACACAGAACATTTTATATAATCATTTTATGAATTATATACTAACAAACAATGAGAAAAACTCCTAATTAAACTATGATCTCTCTAGTGACACTGAAAATTTTCCATCAATTGTTTTTTATCTGACATGAGTTTACACTATGTCCGAAATTTACCCCTTTGCTCCAACAAAAATACCTCCTAACGACGTAATTTGAAATTGTGCAGGAGGACAAATATCTCGCATGGAATCCAGCAGCCATTATGTAGAATCAGTTGTCTGCAATGAAAATGACCTGAAAGACAATGAAATGAAAGTATTTGATGTTGGCGAGGATGGAAAAGTGTTATTAGTCAAACAGAAAGGCGAATTCAGTGCAGTTGGTACAAAATGCACTCACTATGGAGCCCCACTAGTCAACGGAGCCCTAGGCGATGGCAGGGTCCGGTGTCCCTGGCATGGTGCTTGCTTCAATGTTAAGACGGGTGATATTGAAGACTTCCCTGGATTTGATTCATTGCCATGCTATCAAGTTACTGTTTCCGAGAAAGGAGAAGTGAAGGTGGGTTTAAGAATGTTTTTTATCATCATCATCTTCCTACCTTTAAGGTTCAGCTTGTGTGGGTTTGGTCAATCCAATTTATTTTTTTCACTTTTCTATCATCTTTCAGTACTATTTCCATTCTTACCCATGAAGTCATCACCACAAATGTTTTAATTTGAATATGATCTTTATTTGGTATTGGAATTAATTATTTCTAGCAAATGTATGTAAAGAATTGAACCAAATTGTATGCATGACCTTAAAATGCTCTCAAGGTACAGTCAACTACAAAAGTAAAGATATTGATTTTATAACTCAAATATTTCTTCAACGGTAGACTAGTCTCAAATGCTGTGTGAAAATGTCTAGCATTATTTATTTAATAAAGATCTACATTGGCCCTTAACTATTTGCAATCTCAAGTTACCATTTCCTTGTTAAATTCTAAGCAATGGAACCTTTTTAAATTGTTGATCTATTTCATTACTGGACACAAACTACTATGTCTCAGAGAGCTGGAATTTGGAATATAGGTTTCTTTATAACTTAAGCATCCGCTAAGACATTATTTTTGGAAACATCAAACTGAGAACTTTGTATAAAAGTCTTTGTTCTTTGAAGATAAAAACATGAACTGGGCATAAATAAATAATGCCGTGTTTCAGGGTTTTACCATTTTAAGCGGGTGTGAATGTTTTTTTTTTAAACACGACTCCAATTTTGCAAAGTTGCGTGCAACAGGTGGTATCCTATAATATAGCAGTGTTTTCACGTCATTGAATGAAGCAGGAAAGTGTGTACAGTTTTGGTCCACCTAGTCATGTTTGTACAATACAATAGGTACGAAACTGTGACTAACGTTTTGCTGAATGACTAAACCGCTTACCTCATTTGTATTACAACACATAATCATCCTATATTTTCTTTTAGACAAGTAATTTTTGCAAATGAAAACTTTCGACGTGTTTTCCATCGTCTATTGCAGTGCCTAGTAACTTGTCGCAATAAAACCTATCTGAGAATATTCCTTGAAGAAAAATCAATTGCAGAAAATGTGCATAAGATAAGACATTTCGGAGACAGCAAAAAAAAAAAAAAAGTTAAACGCATGTATACGGGCTCCTGTTGTCGCTGCGGAACAAACGTTTGCATGTTAGACAGATATTAGTCTAGGTGTTGTTTTACCATGGTACTCGTAGTTCTTGATACCCACGACACAGGGAGTCCTAAAAAACAACATATCCACAAGTCCAGCCATTTATTAGCTGCAGTACCTACGGCTTCTACAAAAGCAATGATCGTACCTAAGTACGTGCTACGTACTTTCTTAGGGCCGGTGCACGTTAGGCGAAGCGCAGCGCAACGCATTTGTTACTATCAAACTAATATCACAAATTAATTATCACGACAACTAATCCCCAAGGAACGACGAACATTAGGTGAAGAGAAGCGCAGGGCATGCCCGCCAATTTTTCTAAACGAACCACACATTAGAAGCATAAATAATGTGTGATTCGGCTAGCAGAGGCTCACGCAAACGCGCGCAAGATCTACGCGAGCTTGCGCGCGTTTGCGTGAGCCTCTGCTAGCCGTAGGCCGCGTCATTCTACTTGCGAAGGGTAGGCTCTGCCTAATGTGTGCCGGCCTTACTTAATAACTAAGTAAGTGAACAACTGGCTATGTCTCAAAATGAGATATGTTCATTGAATAGCCGTTCAATTTGCCTTTGCAATTTGATAACACGTACCTACTGTTTTAGAGCTTTTTATAAAGAGGTTGACCTTGGACTTAGTGGTCCACCTTGACAGACTTATTGATAGTTAACTACCCAATCCTACTTTGATATTTTTAAAAATGCGAAAGTTTAGATGTTTGTAATGATCTCCGTACCGGCTAAACCGATTTGAATGAAATTTGAATTATAGCTAGAATAAATAAGGCTACTTTTTATCCGGGTACACGCGGGTGAAGCCGTTGACAAAGACTAATCTAAACATATAAAATATTTTGTCCTGACTGACTGACTGAATGATCTATCAACGCACAGCCAAAACTACTAAGTCTAAAAAGCTGAAATTTGAAACAGGTTTATTTTATAACGTAAGAATGTTTGTTTATGGGGGGTTATTTGTATAAAAGTCTTTGTTCTTTGAAACATGAACATTTGAATTACAGCTTAAAAAAATAATTGACGTGTTTCAAGTTTTTTGGATTTTCACATTTTAAGGGGAGGAAACGGGGGGTGATAGTTTGCTTGGGAGTATCGGTCAACTTAAAAAAATTTGGAAGGATGTTTCGATGTTTTCGAAATAAATAAACCGATTTGGAATAATACTTTGACATAGAATAACACATAGGCTATTTTAATCCAGGTACCACGCGGGCGAAGTCGTGTGCAGAGGCTAGTGTAGGTACCTATAGTGGTAAAATATAATATGCTCAATTCTGTACAACTTATCGAAGCTGCTCGACCAATGCACTTGTGTACCTTGTAGCGTATTTACCTACCTAGATTACGTAATCTTTTGCACCTGACGGTGTCTTTAATTTCTTATCATAATCGCGCTGATCTCGAGTAGTAATATTTCGACATTGCTTTTTATTAACAGTAAAAGCCAACTGCTCTAATTGATGACCGTCCTAGTTCGTTGAATCTGATTTTGGATTTCTCTATCATGTCTATGAAATGCATTCGCAGGTTGTCGTGTACGCGACGCGACGTCAGATCATTACACATTTTACGTGCTACTGATGCATAGCTTTTCACGATCCCATTTCTCATAAGTATTATCTGTCTAATACATATCATAAGTATATAGAAACATTCAATTGCGCTTTTCGCATTTAGAATGGCTGCATATAAGTACCTGCTTACATAGAAGTGGTGAGGCAAAGATCAGGAAAAACGTCTCCAAACATAGTATGCGTGAATTCTACTAACTATTTTGGAACTGTCTAGAATAACACTTTATCTTCAACCTGGCTAGGCTTACCGTTTCTTAAAAAACTAGACAAATATTGAGGTTGAAATAAAATTTATGTTCTTGATTTCAGGTTCGAGCAAAGATAAGCGACTTGAAATCGAATAAGCGAATCAAGGATATGGGACTGGTGTCCCCTTGCGATGGCTCAGTAGTAGTCATTATCGGAGGCGGGCCCTCAGGGGCCACCTGCGCTGAAACCCTCCGCAGCGAAGGTTTCAAGGGACGCATAACCGTCGTGTCCAGGGAAAGTTACCTGCCCTACGACAGAATCAAGGTCTCCAAAATAGGCGCCGTCACAGACATTGAAAAACTGCAAGCTAGATCACAGGAGTACTATCAAAACGCGAATATTGAGATACTAAAGGGTGTTGAAGCTACCAAAGTGGAACCAGAGGACAGGATAGTGCATCTTACTAATGGAAAAAAACTCCGATACAGCGCTTTGTACGTCGCGACCGGTTCTAAACCACGCGTCCCTGACATTCCCGGCATAAACCTACAGAAAATCTATACCGTCAGAGACTTCCAGGATTCTATGGATATCCTCACCACATTGGGCTCGGAAAAGGACAAGAATGTCGTGGTTCTAGGACTAAGCTTCATTGGTCTGGAAATCGCAGCGTCCTGCAACGAAAAGGCGAAATCCATGACGGTTGTCGGCAAGGATACCGCTCCGCTCGGACAAATCTTCGGCACAGAAATCGGCAACAGCCTACGAAAGCTATGCGAGGACAAAGGCGTAAAATTCTATTTTGAAACTACGATAAAGAAATGCATCGGTGAGAACGGCGTGATAAAGTCAGTTGAACTGGAAAACGGGACCACACTTCCCGCCGACATGCTTATTTTGGGAGTCGGCACCACATTTTACACAGATTTCCTGAAAGATAGCGGTATCGGCCTGGAAGCGAACGGTGCGGTCACCGTAAACAATAGATTGGAGACTAACTTAAAAAATATTTATGCTGGCGGCGATATCGCTTACGCGCCCGTCGCCGCTTATGGCAACAAACCGTTATGTATAGGACATGTCGGTTTAGCGCAGTACCACGGTCGTGTTGCCGCCCTAAACATTCTAAAGAAGGAGGCCCCACTCGAAACTGTTCCTTATTTCTGGACGATGTTGTTCGGGAAATCCATTAGATACGCCGGATGCGGCAGACCGGCCAGCGCTCATATCGAAGGCGACGTTGACGGATTGAAGTTCGTGATCTTCTTTTTCGACGAATCTGAGAAAGTTATCGCTGTAGCATCATGCATGAGAGATCCTGTTGTTTCTCAATTCGCCGAATTCTTGCATCAAGGCAAAACGCTCCTCAAGAAGGATTTAAAAGACGATCCTTTTGCATGGACAAAAAATATCAACTAATTTATCCTGGAATACCTTTGAAGTAAATTTACAGTATTAACTTTTGAACTGGACCAAGAGATTTCGCGTATTTTGTTCAACAGTATAAAGTTTTTATTAAGTTATTAACAATACTATATATTTATTGTAAAAGTGATTATATTGAATGATTGTTATCTTTTTATGGCTCTGTATTATCAATGTAGTAGAATATTTTTTATTGTTATAAGGAATAACATTATTTTTTACTTACCTAGTTATCAGCATCATAAAATGATTGAACATGTTATGAAATCTTTGATAACAATATCCTAGATACACTTATTATATGCAGCGACAATAGTATATCTATCAATTCTATGTTTTTATTTAAGTATACTCTTTACTAACAATTTTATTTAAGTATAATGAGAAATGGTTTCTCTATTTCTCTGGATATATTTTTTAAATTTCATATCAAAACCTATTTTTTTTTAGTTTAACTTGTTTCTTGCATTTTTAATGTGGAAGAGCCGTGTTGGCCTAGTGGGTGTGGGAGACTTCTGAACCAGAGGTTCGAACCCACGGGTTTGAACCTCTGGATCAGGTACCAATGGATTTTGTTTGTTTGTCAATGTGGAATCTTTCAATATTCAACACATTGTGCTGTAGTTATAGTTTCTAACAAAAAATCAATTATTCACATACAATTTGCCCTTGATCATGGGCCTGAGTGTGATAAATTGTTACTTTAGATTATTAGTTGCTTATAATAACATCACAAAATGATTTCATACCTTTTAGCTTATGTGATAATAAATAAATGTGGCTTTTTTTATGCAATTAGTTTTGTATGTGATACAATGATATTGTTAAACTGTGTTCTTACATAAAATAAAAACTGCTTAATACATAGCTATTGTTTTTTTGATTTAAACCTGTCTTCTGTTGATTGAGTGGGCAAAGTAAGCCAGATCTTCCAGTCAAGTTAGATCACCATTTTAAGATTTTGTGTGTCAGACAATAATTTTAAATTGGTTAATTTGTTTTTAGTTTGATTTATTTGAATATACTATTTGTTTTTATTCTATGTTGTGTGTTATACAAATTAAGCTACCAATAATTCATAACTATATTATTTGTCCCATCCTTCAGTGACTCTAAGGTGACAAAGCCGTTCATATAAAGTGACATCCTGTTTGAAGATCTTTCTATTGAAATCCTTTATTTCTTGCAGTCTCATCTCATGCTTTCCCAAAGCTTTGGTATGCCCGCAGCTTTCTTCCTGAAAATAGTTGAAAAACATTTAAGGGACAATGATACAGTGGTAGTGGATTTGTCATCAGTGTCAATGAGATCTTTCAGAGTGCAATTTAAAAATGAAAACCCCATGAGCGACTGCATTACGTACTTAGAAATTCTACTATTAATATAAACGCGAAAGTTTGTGAGGATGGATGAATGTTAGTTACTTTCATGCAAAAACTACTGAACAGATTTTGATTAAACTTTAACAGTAATATAGCATAAACATCACAATAACACATGAGTTACTTTTTATCCGTGGCTAAGGCTAATACAATATAATAAAAATCCCGTGTGTGACCTGTAGAATAGGTACAACTACTTTATTGTCGCCCGCATACAAACCTCTGTAAGATATGGGTGTCGCAAATACAGCATATTCTTTTCTTCAACAGCGAATTCTTCTTCCAAACGTCGTAAATGTACAGGTTCTACTTTCTTTACCAGGCGATCTTTTCCTCTGAACAAATTACCGTTTGGTAAACGATTTCGGCGAAATAACACCGTCGATAACTTCATTTTAACCCGACTGTTATAGTGAAGAGTTCGCAAGATGAAGAGAAGAGAAAATGTTAGAATTATGTAAGATGGTTTTCAGTGTATTTTCGTTACACAAAAACATTAAGGTTACCACGTTAAAGGCTTAGACCACAAGACAAGAAAATTTATCGGCGTAGCTATAAACAGGAATTTATTGTGCTTTTGCAATTTTAAACTTATTGCGATAGAATTAGAGTTGACTGCTGCTAATAATTTTTTTTCAAGCATTTTCATTCGGTCTTATATTTTTTAAAAAGTGATTAAAGAGTGAGTGATTGAATTTTTATTTTATTTTAAGTAATTTGAAGACAAATGTTGAATATGTTTCAACATTTGTCTTCAAATAGGTTAGTATGTACCGAATAAAATTTACCTTCATAACAAGGTGGGTAGAATACTATTGCTGTTTTGAATCAGTGTGGTGATAATCCATCCATAATTAGACTGTGATCCCTATCTGTGGTGGACCATAGAATTGTCTACGCTGTGGACCGTAATATAACTACCATAACTAATCTGTGCATGCGAAGTAAGTATCCTTAACTAAATAGTCTGTGGTCGGTATAACCATCGAGCGTAGCGTAGGGCCGTATTTTCGTAAATAATTTTGTAGAGAATCTGATAATTTTAGTAAAAGGCGTTAAAGAAACTGATAGATTCTGGTTTTAAGCATGGAATCACGGGACTGATAATTGTTGCATATTTTGCGGGATTTCAAGATAGGTAAGTAATGTTTTTCATAAAAGCTTTCCTAAAATATTTTTGTGTTTTGTGCTTCCCGTTACAATAACTTGAGATTTGAGTACACTAAGGCAGTGCAAATTTCATGGCTGTATATTCGCTTTAGCATTAATTCCTCGTTTTTACAAACCAAACAATAGGTGTAGGTACCTATTTTTTACGTTTCGGTAGGCCTTTCACTTCATTCATTATTTCGTGCTCTACTTATTTTGTATTTTTTTGTTATTTTGTTCCTTTACTTAGTAGGTCCTTTACGTGGCACGGTATTTTGGCATTTGTATGGCTTTTTTGTACAAAAAATGCCCTTTAAGTATCTTACATTTAGTACTACCTATTTAATTTTATCCTTTTCAAACAGGATTTACACAATACCATAATCCTCTCTGTTAGTTTTGATGATTTATATTTGCGACAGTGGAACTGTCAACAGAAAATGAGGTATTATTCAATATTTCTTCAATAATTAAAATCAAGAAAGTAAATGTACTCAGCAATCAGTTATACCATAAATAAATTCAAAGTGATAAGCTATTTAAACAGTAACTGATGATACCTCGAGTGATTGATGGCATACTCCATTGCTTGTTATGTTTTTATTCACATTAAATCTCCTCAGTATTCCGACATTGTTATTATTATCATATCACTTGTTATGAGAGTGGAGCCTGTAACATTGGTAATAGTTAGTGTATATCTAACTGTTGGTATGATATCTTTGAATAATGAAGAAAATTAGTTCAAATCCCTCAAATTGACACCCAGGTATCAACATCCAGGTCTTCAATGTGTCTCTGTTCAGCTACAATATCCATCTACCTAGCCATGAAGCTCCTAGTGTATCCAGAACTCACAAGAGTCCTCCATGAGGGAGGAGGCTTATGCCTGGTATCGGGTTACTACTAGCTGTCAATGATGATGATAATGTTAACATACTGCAATGCTTCAGTGAGTTAGGTTTTATGAGCTAGAAGTAATGCTAGTCCCAGAAACCAAGTTTTCAGGAAACATAATGTTTCGAGTCTATCTACCCCTCTGGGAAATGGGCTTGTATGAATGTATGAATGTTGATACATACAACCAAGCTACATTGATTGTCAGCTGTTCATTATTTTATAGGCACATAACACAAAGCCCTGCAGCGGTACATCCATATCGGCCGGCTTACATCGAGAGCTCAAGATGGCGCAGGTCGGAGCCAACATGGAGTACCAGGAATACAAGTGGGCATATTCAATCATGGACTCTTCCAAGTAAGATACCTAGTTAACACCTAGAATATAAATTGTGTCTTGTTATCATGTTAAGATATGGTTACCACTTATACTCAACTGTTTACCTGCAGATTTTTAATTGACTGTTTGAGGTTTTCCTCAAGAGAATGTAGTTAAGCTGTTTCCTAACAATGTACACGATGGTATGTTTAGTGTGTGTTCATAGCACCCATTCGGCTTGATAGATTCAAATGAAAAAGCTATTGTCAATAAGTTGCAGATGAAAAGTTAAAAAACATGTAAGGCCAGCTTTAATATATGAACAATTTCATACAAAATTTACGTACCTTCGCCTGGACACGGAAAAGTCGCGGCACAGATATGAGACTTGTGTTTTTTTTTAACTCTAAAACAACATCACTTTATCTGCAGTCAACAAAGGTTATCAGGAAAAAATGCTCATTAACATTTTGTTCGCTTAAGTGACGAAACTATTTATTTTCTAACCTCTATAAAGAGTTTTATAATTATCTATCTAAAAGACATTATGGTTCTCTTTGGAAAACATGGATGTAATCGGTTGTGGTTTTAAAAACTATTTCTCCTCATTTGAGCTTCTGGTAAAGTAACTATTAGTTAATTACACTTTCGTTCAAAATTAATTTGTGTAGGTAACGCCAATGTAAATATTTCACAAACAAGTTTTAGCAAAAATGTAAACACTCAATATGTTTTCTATCGTCTATTGTAGCGCCTTCTGGTGACTTGTGGCGATAACACCTATCTAAGAACTATCCTTGAAGTCATACAAATTAATTGTAAAAAACCTCATTTCATTTGGATAAGCTGTTTCGGAGATAAATTGTAAAAGATAAACATAAAACAAACAATTAACCTGTTACGGCAAACGCATATACAGGCTCCTTACATTACTGGTAAAAATGGTTTGTCCAATTGTAAACAATAATTATTGTGAACCTAGCTGCTGCATATTAAGCTTTAGACGATATCTTCGTTTAGGCGCTGTGACTGAGATTAATTAAATAAATAATGCTGGTCATTTTTCACACAACATTATATAACCCCACACTAAATAAAAAAACCGGACAAGTGCGAGTCTGACTCACGCAATTAGGCTTCCGTACAAACTTGTAAAGCACATTACTGTAACGAAAATATAAGTCGGATTAAGAGACAAACTAAACTTTGTAGTTGAAAAAATGTTCGCCTATACATCAAATATACGTCACGGTCAACTTTCCAACTGCAAGTGTAAGTTTGTAATAACAAAAGAAAAACATATGATATAACTACAAATTAACTATTTTCGGACTTTTCCTTTACTTGTGCTGTGAGACCTTGCTTCTTGCCAAATTTCATGATTCTAGATCAACGGGAAGTACCTAATAGGTGTTGATTTATTTGCGAGTATCAGAATGTCTCATAGATAACCGTATTTTTTTATTGCATTGACTTACAAGCTTGATTTTGTTAGAGCTCCGTGGGACCTACGTTTCTATATACGTTTTTGATATTAATTTCAACTTGATACCTCCACACGTTCCTGACAAAAAAGAGTCTTGACAGAGTAACAGACAGACGGATGGACAACGAAGTGATCCTATTAGGGTTCCGTTTTTTCCATTACGGTACGGAACCCGAAAATGTGTGATGTTAGGAAATTCTTATTCTATAAATGTTATTCATCAAATATTCAAACTTGTCATTTCCTAAGTAACATTGATTGGATTGTTGTCTTCACACTGAGAGTAAGACGACGACGTATCATGATATCCTTGGCGAAATCTTAATTGTTGTCTTTATGAACTTGCGTGACAAAGGCTACCTACTTTGGTGGGCCCATGACTGAATGGCACACAATGGTTTTTATTGGTATCTTAAAAAAGAATTTTAGTACGTATTTCGTGTTCTTTGCAAAAATTGGCAAGCCTAGGCAAAAATTGGCCTTTAAGAAGTGTTTCACCGATACTCGTTTTTTGCTAAATTTTAAACAATACATGCAATTTCAATCGTCTATTGCACAGCCACTTCTTAACTTGTGGCGATAAAACTTATCTTTAAACCATCCTTAAAGTTATTCAAATTGTTTGAAAAATAGCATTTCATTCGGACAAGTGCACGTTTTAAATGCTATTTTTTTCGGTGATAAATGATAACAGAAAAACAGACAAAAAATATTATAAATGATATGAAAACTTGTTACTAACTATCTTTAGTTACGTGCAACTTACATTGCGAGGACTATAGTTTGGCCTCTGTCTTATTAATGTTACAATCTTGAAGATAAAATCACTAGTACCAAAGAAAACGAAAAGGAAAAATATTTATTGAGTTCATTGAACCATCTACCCATGTTGCCTAGTAAATAGTACCGTCTATGCAGCGCCCTTATATCGTCACTCGTTAATTGAAGGGGTCCGAAGCTATTAGGTTTCATTAGCGAGACGCCACTCGTCACTCGGCTGGCGCTTCATTTAATTACGAGGTCAGACATCCTGTATATTTACTTTATTATAGATATCACTTCCTCTACTTTTATCGATATTTTACGAAAATAGAGCAGCGTCCACAAATATCCAGATGCGTGCGCAATCCGTAAAGCTTATGAAAGAGATTGGGACATTCTTATCCTACAAGCGACTGCAGTGGTGAGCACTAGTGACATTGACGTTCGATCCAAAGATCTTGGGTTCCAATCTCGTCGTGCACCAATTTATTTTTCACCTGAAAAGAACGTCCACGTAAAATAACGTCGAACAGTTTTTTGTTTTTATATCCACATGAACTTTCAACAATAGATATCAATATTTAATGACATGTGACACGTGCATGAAAGGTGCCTCTGCGTTATTACTTATTAGGCTCTTTTAAGGTCCACCATACTTCAACCTGCTTACCTGCCTACACTCACAAAATGGCAATGGAAAACGAAACCAAGCTTAGTGTTGTCAAAACTTAAAAAGATTACTTAGAAACATTCCCATTTCCAAGTTTTAGTAGTTTTGGACAAATCAAAATGAGTCATTATCTCATTCGCATACTCATTTTGATAATGTAATTAAGGGGCTGGTCACTGACCTAACAAAGGGTGACCGGTAAAGAACCGCTTACACGATGAATACGGTACACCCTGTATGCTGTAAGCCTATAAATATATGCTATCACTTATCATCCATTTTGTAGGACGACGTGTATTCATTAATCAATGTCCAATTCTAGTTATTACCAACAAATCAGTTCAGTAAATGATAGGTGTTGAGGGATAAGGGGGGGGGGGGGGAGGTGGATCAGGCAGACATTGGACACCATCTATGTTTGCTTATCCATATCCGACGCGACGGTAGTGGCTATTACCGCTATGCCTACGGGTATAATTTACTACATCATTTTGTGAGACGAATTTAGGGTGCCCAATTTTAGCAACTATAAATCTATCAAATAATATTTCTAGATAGGGGCCCTATACCCTGGTTACTAGTATTATAATATCTGTGCCCTGGTGAATCATTAGCGAGTTAGCTTTTCAAGTTCCACTTATTGAGCACCCCTTAGCTCGCTGGGTGGGCTTCGGCAACCAAACAGATTTGAGTAATTTCCGATTTCGTAACCCCAAATCAAAAAGAGCTTGTTCTTTCAGAATCTTTGAATTGATTGACCTTTTCTATCAGCGGATAATAGTCTAAGGGTATATATAGACAAATAACATTTAAGTAGAGTTGGATAGTGATTGCGCGCTGGTAATATTATAAAGCTGTCATTTAATATGTTCGTCCGTAAGTCGTGATTAAACGTTGATTACCGTTTCAGTATTCGGCGGATAGATTGTTACATGGTTAACCAATTATTCTATAAGCTCCTCAACCCAAGCCAAGCAAATGGGCGAGTTACATCAGGAATTGCGGTAAAAAATCTATAACTCGCCCAAATGTTTTATACCCCACTAGCTATAGCCTACGGCTTTGCACGCGAGTTAAAAATTACTATTTTCGCGCACAAACTCTCATCTTTTATTTCCCTCCCTTAAAATGTGAAAATCCAAAAAACTTGAAACACGTCATTGATGAGTAGCTACAATTCTAATTTTCAAGTCCCTATCTTTAAAAAACCTTCCAAATGCGTGTCGGGCCACGCGCAGTGTAGGGTTCCGTAGTTGCTCGTCACAATATGCGGACTTAGAAGGGGGCTTTCGTTTAACCCAACTAAACAACTTCATCAAAGTTATTTACAATGGATATTTAGTAGAAATTAATTATGTTAATGACCATGATTGTTTCAAAAGTATCGTTTTTCTCTTAGTCAACATGCGTCAGTGATTTGACACAATTGAGGTATGGCCCTAAATAAGCCTTATATGATTGTTAATAGGATATCATAATCCCGTTACCAGTTAGGTTTTTTTAATGAGAGGGACATTTTGCGAAGTTGAAAAGGATTCAACTGGTTAAAAATAGATATTGTAAAGTAATCCCGTAATTTAAAAATTCTGATTTGTTTCGATGTGTATTATAGTCATCAAGGAAAATAGTCTAAATCGCCGCCAGTTATAATTAAACGTGACGAATAACTGACCTAATCTCGTTATGTCATTGTCGAGACTCAAGTTGAATTTACTAAACAAATATCTATACAAAGTACAAAATAGCGATTATATGATTATGCACTTCCGTCATCATCGTCTGCTGTATTTTCGTTTGTCTTCCAATAAATAACTCTGTCATTCTTGGCTCGGCAGTACCTTATCAATTCATTGAAATCTAAGGATTATTTTGAATCAAAACATTGCCTGTGCGGCAGGTAACGCATCACTTATCGCGAAAGTTGGTTTGCCTCCAAAAAATTCATTAAAAACCAGCTTCCAACGTAAGTTTTTTAAGTTCTCAACATAGCTCAAAGCTCTATTTTAACAGTGTAAAGACGGGACAGTGGCTTAGTGAGCATCATATCAACTCAGCTCCAACATGTACCTACCTCATTACGTTTCGCTGAAGGCCTGCATAAAAGTAGTGTTTGAAGTTAGACACGGTCATTAAAATGGAGTACTGCTTGCGAATTCTTACAAGTGCCTTTGACTCAGGTGAAAGTGCAGTGCCTCGCATGTGCGGAATGAATAATGTCAATTTGTAACATATAGCTTTCTGTTTGAGAACAGATTCAAAGACTTGTTGAATTAGAACATGTCATAACTTTGTGAGCAAAGGAATTCTTGGAATTTATAAACATTGGAAACTAACCACATTCATATTGATAAGTGGCGAATTGCTTATTCGAAGTTTTATTATACACCTGATTTATTGGTTTTATCGAAATTATGTGAGCCATTTGCATCAATAACAGTTTTGTAAACAAACAAACAAATCCTTAGGCCTGAGTTCACCAACACAATAACGGGTGGTTAGGTCCTAATCAAAGCACGTTTCATAGGAATTTGTCATCATAATCAATGGTTATACTTGACCGTCCGTTTATTTTGTTGGTAAACTGAACTTACAACCACTTGGGAAGAGTGGCATTCACAATTCGGACGACGCAGTTTAGGAAGCTAACACCTGATGGACCGGTGGAACCTTTATTTCCCTACGTTGCCGGTTCGGATTGCAGTTATAATTGTGTGTTTGTTTTGTCCAGGGTTTCAGCATGCCTTATCTCGATGTTGCTCATAGTGTACGGCAGCTTCCGCTCGCTGAACATGGAGAGAGAGGCGAGGGAGCGAGCCGAGAGGGAGAGAGAGGCGACGCTGCTCGGCGGCCCGGCTCCCTCCTCCTCGGGAAATAGCAGTAAGTCTTGCGGCAATTTCTTCGGCCTTTTTTCCCGTCACATCACTGATAGATAAACTCTTTATTTTACATAGCCCATGGCCACGGCTTCGCCCGCTTGGTATTCGGATAAAAAGTAGCACACGAAAAGTAGCTCTTACCGTTAAGGCAGCGTTGGTACCGTATTTTCGGCTCCACCGTTTTTTTTTGCAAAATTGGTCGCCACAAAAGCCTTTTTATTTTAACGGATAATATACCGCCTATCCCTGAAGGTCTATTCGTAATATTGGTTAAATATATCAGATGAGTAGTTTCGTATATTATCTCCTACTTCCAAACTTATAAACTTTACTATTTTATAATATTAGTGTAGATCACACATTTTGAAAAATAAACAACTAAGTAGGTACTTATTATGTTAAAAAGTTGGCGGCCCTATCGCATAGTAATGGTAGATCATCCAGATGGAGTGGGAAAGAACACCCTAAAATGTATTTAACATCTATCAATAGAATCAAATTCGCAATGTGCTTGAAATATAATTCTTAAAAAAATAAAAAAGAGCTTCACACACTGGTGACCATGAAAGAAGACCGTGAAGGTCACTAAGAAGACAGGTACTGGGGCCACACTCCTCCTTACGCTAACAATACTGCGTGTTCTCGGCACAACTAGCGACTACCAGGACTTTCTTTTATTCATATACTACTCGGCGACCCTTCAAAATTATTTTTAGTTATGAAGATAAATTAGTCGTCCCCTAAATCGTATTTCATAAAAATCGTTCGAGCCCTCCTCAAGATTGCTTGCACAGACAAACAAACAAATATTGTATGCTAATAAAGAAATGTCTTCTAATTGCTGATAATTAAGGAAAGTTAGTTTCTTTAACTGACCCTAAAGGTTAAAGTGTATCAAGGTCAAGTCAAGCCGCCAGGCATATGTACCAAAAATCAAGCTCGGAACATAGAATTCATAAGTTTCTAAATGTATCCTGCCGGCTACAGATTGTGATCAAAATGTCTCGACACATTCCCAAGATAAACGCGTAGCTAAATTTATCTAGGTTTGACGACTCGCCATTTATGGTAACATGTATGTATACTGCCTTGAGCCCTATCACAGCACTAATGTATTGTATAATGCATATCAATCAACAGTACATATGGTTTTACATCATGCGTTGATATTTCTTGGTTTGCGGATTTTCGACGAATCCGCAGTGTCCAATACCATGGTTTAATCAGACTCTATCAAGGCACTCATAGATTGTTTGAGTAAGTGTTACCTACTTTCATATCTACCTACATACAATAATATCTTACGTTCGAAATACGCTGTGGAGAGTTGAGGCCAATTTTTCTATAGAAAATCTCTTTACACAGTTGAACAATAAAATGTTCTGATTTCGTTATACGGGCCTGGCAAACTCTTGGGACTCTAGCAACCCCAAGAAGTTAAAAAATAGTAGAGATCTTTGTGAAAGACTCTTTGCTTGTCCGGGGAAGTACCATATCTACTTCTGTACGAGCAATAATGCTCGCATTCCTGCTCGTATGGGTGCCGTTGAAATAACAGGCACCTGGGATTATTCACCCGTTAGGTTTCAGGGTCGCGCGAAGGATACCTCTGGTGTTGCAAACGTCCATAGGTTACGGTAACCGTTTACCAACTGGTGGGTATGCTTGTTTTCCACTTGAGTTGCATAAAGAAAAGAAAACATAACTGGATTCATTCCCTTTCGGCCGATGAAATGACGGCTTTATTGGTTGTTTAATGCCAACCTACCAGTGATCAAGAAAGGACCAATTATAGATCGATCTATTGCTTAGGCTCTGCGTACATATGTTGTGCTGGAATGACTGAAAAATACACACCTGCTTGCCATCATACAAACATACAATTATTTTTGTAACGAAAATTAATAAGCAAATCACGTTTAAAAATGGCACAGTGAACTCTTATGTTGAGTACTCAGATGTTATCGCCCTGTAATATTGATATTCATCTGACAATGATAGTGTATTGCATATATTGCATAAGACACTATCATTATTTCTGGATATCTCCGCAAATTTGTGCAATACGTAGTTTTATAAAAAATAGTGCATCTGCCACTTTTAAACTCAACACTTATCAATGTACCTCATTTTATTTGGAACCTTATGAATGTGTCAGCGAACACGTAAAAAAGAATAACAAGTGAAGTGTTTTTTTCAGACGTTCAAACGCTGAACACGATGCAGGCGCTGTGCTTCCCTCTCGGCTCGTCCGTAGCTCTACTCATCATGTTCTTCTTCTTCGACTCCATGCAGACCCTCGTCGCGATATGTACTGCCAGTGAGTAGCTAAATAATAAGATAATAATAACAAAAAGACTAGTTTATTTTCTGTAAAGCCCTTTTTTGGAGATGACATGGCGTAATGGTATGACATAATTACTGTCGATATATCGTTATCAATAGAGATAATAGAATCGCCGCTGGGCTGCTGATCACCTCGCAGCAGTGATTCCGTTTTATATATTCTATAATTAATCACGATAATTGCTTCCTAATAGAAGTAATTAAACATTAGGCTTTGTAGCGATAGATTTACCAGAAACTTCAGAGTTTAAGGTTGGATTCACCGAGTATATAAAATGTCCTATTATCCGTCGAATCTTCTGTAATCTATTAAAACGTTTCTATTGATTGTGTTTTCAGTAATTGCTTGCGCGGCGCTAGCGTTCCTGCTGACTCCGCTGTGCCAGTACATTGGTGGCGGAGGCGCGTTCAGCCGCGGCGCTATCTGCGGCCGGTACTCCCCACCCGAGCTAGCCGCTACATTGCTGGCCGCTGCCATAGTCGCCGTGTGGGTTCTCACCGGACATTGGCTGCTCATGGATGGTACTATAATTACTACAAAACATGCTTACAATTCTATTCCCTATGATGGATTATTCTCAGGATCTATTTGCCGCTAATTGGATTAATAATAATAATGCTGGACATTTTTCACACAGCGTCATCTAGCCCCAAACTAAGGAGAGCTTGTATTATGGGAACTACATGACTGATATACTAATTATATATATTTTTTTGTTGTAAAGAAATACATATTATACATAGAAAACACCTGAGACGCAGAAGGTTGCGGGTTCAATTCCCGCCGCGGGACAAATGTTTGTGTGATCTGCAAATATTTGTCTCGGGTCTGGGTGTTTTCATGCAAAGTATGTATGTATTTACAAAAAAATATATATAAGTAGTATATCAGTAAAGTAGTTGGCCATGGCACAAGCTCTGCTCACTTCGGGGCTAGATGATGCTGTGTGAAAAATGTCCAGCATTATTTATTTAATAACAAAAACAAACACGCTCACGACTGTCTTCCTCATGGTGAATATCATCAGATACATACTCAGTAAGTAGATCTTTGAGGATACCAAGTAGGGGGTAGACAGAGGCATGTCCAAACATTACATTTGGTACATGCCCGCGTTTTGCAAGTAGTAAGCATTCCACTTGACAGGTTGCAAGCCCATCGCCGCTTATTGGAACACTAACTGTTGGCACATGCCTTCGAATTTTTGGTTCTAGGGCATGCCGGTTTCCTCACGATGTTTTCCTTCACCGTTTTGAGCACGTGTTAATGCGCACATAATTTTTTTGAGTGGAAAAATCCAGTGGTGCACGACCAGGTTCGAACCCACGACCTCCGGATTAGAAGTCGGGGTAACGCTCACTAGGCCAACACAGCTTTTTATTTATGTATCATGTTTATTTATTCCAGCAATGGGCATGGGTCTTTGCGTGACGTTCATAGCTCTGATCCGGTTGCCGTCGCTGAAGGTTTCCACTCTGCTGCTGACGGGGCTACTTCTCTATGACGTCTTCTGGGTCTTCTTCTCGTCATACATCTTCACCACCAATGTCATGGTCAAAGTCGCCACAAGGTGAGATAGGCTTGACTGATGCGATTCCAGACACAATTTAAATTGTATTCCAAAAACTATTGTAACGTATATTCATATTGTAAAAACGGGATTGCGGAGGGAGAGCGTCACGATCACTCACCCTGATGGATACTCTCGGAATGAGTCGAAACTTAGTCGGTGCCGTCTCCGATAGTGCGGTACGTGAGAAATCCCGTTTTTACAATATGAACAATTAGAAATGTATTGTGTCTTGACCAGCCCCATAAAATAGCAAAATTTCGTTGCCAATGGTAGCGTTGCCGACCCTCAGGCAAAACAGGTGAAAAGTCACATGTGCTTGTAATATAATCGGAATTTCATAATCTTCAAACCGGAACACAGTATTGCGATCGTTAATGCTTGAAAGAAAGATAATACATTTATTAACCTCAACAAAACACAGCAGGTGACAAAATTCAGAACAAATAAACACACACACAGAAATGCTTGGCGGCAGATAGGTATGGTACTTCCCCGGACGAGATCTTTCGCAAGGAACTCCACTCCTTCTAAATAATTTATAACGTTAGTGCATTATCATGCCAAAATGTGATTGTTGAATGTGTACTTCAGGCCGGCTGAGAACCCCATGAACGTGGTAGCGCGTCGGCTGCAGCTCGGCGGCGCCATGCGCGACGCGCCCAAGCTGTCCCTCCCGGCCAAGCTGGTGTTCCCATCCATGCATCACCAGGGGCACTTCTCTATGCTCGGTGAGACTAACTTTACCGACCATTCTCCATAATATAATTATAGAAAGGTCGATTGTTGACGACCTCTGTGGCGCAGGCGGCCAGGCCCGCCTCAGACGCAGGTTGCGGCTTCGATTCCCGCCGTGGGACAAATTTTTGTATGATCTGCAAATATTTGTCGTCTTGGGTCTGGCTATTTTATTGAATAATAAGTATGTATTTACAAAAAATATATGTAAATAGTATATCAGGCATGTAGTTCCCATAACACAAGAATTTTGTGATAAGATGGTGCGTGCTCGATTCCCGCCGCGGGACAAATGTTTGTATGTTCAGCAGATATTTGTTCTGGGGTGTTGTGGTACCACGGTACCCACGACACAGGGAATCCTAGTATAGGATTATGTATGTGTCTGTAGGGCGTTTCATAATTTATAAATAAAAAACAGTTGTTAAAAAAATGTGCATACCCAAGTGCTCAAATTATTAGTTATAGCTTTGTTTAGAGACACTTACAAACAATTTAAATGATCGGGTTTGCATGTTATCTTTGTATAATATGTATAAATTACAAAATAAAATAATCAAACTACTTTTTAACCATCACTACCTTACATCTACTAAAACTCTTTACGAAGAAACAAATCTTATGACTATCAATCAAATGTACATATATAATACATGCATTCTAGTTCGCAAAATTCCATTCATATAAATATATTGTTCTTAAAATCAAAGCAAGTGACATAACATAATACTCGCCGAGCTAGTTATCTTGTCTTGCCCAAGGTCAGAACGAATTACGGCAAAAAATTGATTACTTTTGAAGGAGTGCAACTTTATAATAAACTACCCGAAAATGTAAAAAAAGGTAAGCCGATCCATACATTTAAAACTGAACTTGCTAGTTTTGTTATGGAAAATTGTACAATTCTAGTACCTAACTAATTTATATTAGTATGTTTTCATTTCCTACCTATCTTTTAATTTGTGCAAAACTGTAATCACTGACCGAACGACAACATACCTTTATTTTACTTTTATAAATATATTAAGCTAAATAACTATTCCCATATAAGTGACTGTGTCTATTGAGAATAAATATATTTAAACCTAAACCATTGTTTTACAAAAAAAAGTATAAGTAGTATATCAGTCATGTAGTTCCCATACTACAAGCTCTGCTTAGTTTGGGGCTAGATGATGCTGTGTGAAAAATGTCCAGCATTATTATTATTATGGAAATAATAATGCTCACATAGAAAGCATTCTTGAAAATATGTTTTTGTATTTCAGGTCTGGGTGATATAGTGATGCCGGGTTTACTGCTGTGTTTCGTGCTAAGATACGACGCATATAAGAAGGCTACTCTCGTGTGCCAAATGGGACAGGTTCCCGGCCCTAGATCTATGGTGGGTTGATCAAAACAAAGGGTTTTAGTTTACATACAACTGTCTCGAAATATCAAACAAATTTGACGACCTCTGGGGCGCAGTGGGCGAAGGTCCGCCTGAGACGCAGAAGGTTGCGGGTTAAATTCCCGCCGCGGGACAAATGTTTGTATGATCTGCAAATATTTGTCTTGTCTGGGTGGTTTTATGTACAGTATGTATTGTTTAACAAAAAATATATATGTAAGTAGTATATCAGTCATGTAGTTCCCATAACACAAGCTCTGCTTACTTTGGGGCTTCATGATGTTGTGTGAAAAATGAATTTAAACAGTTTACAATTTATTTATTTATTTATTTAGTTTAAACAGAGTAGTTAGCTACGAAATAATAAGGAATGAGTATATCAGGGGAAGTTTGAAAGTAGCACCCGTGACGGAAAAGTTGAGGAGTAATGGGCACGTCATGAGGAGGGAAGAATGTCACATTACGAGAAGAGTGTTAGGCATGAATGTGGATGGAAATAAAAGCAGAGCTCATTTCGTAGCCACGAATTAAGATCTCGTGACCCCCTAATTCATTAACTTAGCTGATATTCGAACCTAAAAATTATATAAGTATAACCACAGATATTATAATACTAGTATAACATACCTAAGTACCTACTAAGTTTCATCAAGATTAAACAAACAGTTCGGCAGCTATTGTGAGACCAAAAAACATAGATATGTCATTACATATATATATCATAATTTCAGTTTCGATACATACTACAAACTTTGAAAATACTCATACTCATTTATTCACCCTTGGAACTTTACAGTACACTTGGTTTTGTCAAATTAGAATAACAATACACAAATAATATGGTCAATTATTTAAAGGGATTTTAATATCCATTAAAACAGACAAAACTGGGTCAGAATGGGTTTGGGTCAAAAACATTCGTTTAAATTAATAATAACATATAGACAATGTACGAAATAAAATACAAATAACATTTTAAAATTATTATGCTACTGTAATGAGGTAATGTCAAAACACAGTTACAAACGAAACTAAAATAAGTTATATTCAGGTCAAATCATAAAACTAAAATAAAGAACTTGTGTTAATGTCACATTATCTTATCTGCTTACCTATATGCTTTGTTAAGTAATACCTGAATAAGCTGCTGTAAAGGGGCAGTGTTGTACAATTAGCGGTCTTATCGCTAATTAGCGATCCCCAGACAACATTCATATAAATACCGGATTGTCCCAGTAAACTCAGAGATCTTAGATCGCTTCGCTCGCTCTATCAATTAATTGATAGTCTTTAACTGAAACTTTCTTATGCATGTTTTGCAGGGTTCCCGATTGACGTATTTCCACTGTTCGCTGCTCGGCTACTTCCTGGGCCTGCTGACGGCGACGGTGTCCGCGGAGGTGTTCAAGGCGGCGCAGCCCGCGCTGCTTTACCTGGTGCCTTTCACGCTGCTGCCGCTTCTCACCATGGCCTATGTCAAGGTATACCGAGACCGCTAGTATGAGTAAGAGAGAGGCCTAGCCGCCCGCGGTTAATTCAAACATATGGCGATGTATGAGAGCGTTTATATCAAGGAAACGCGCGTAATATCGCTTGAATTTACTACGAGGCGCGCCGCGCAATGCGCCGCGTTGGCTTTTTATTTATTTGGTACCAATTATCGTTTATTATCTATATGTATGTCTTTAAGCATGGTTCTAAATGCGTTTTATCGCTATTAGTCACAAGGGGGCGCCGCTGCAATAGATAATGGAAATACACGTTGTTTTTTTTTTTAACTAGTTTATTTATTCTTAATTTTTATTATTGTATTGTATGAATTCATGGGTTGTTTTCTTAGACATAGGTTCTATAACCATACGTCACCAGAAGGCTGTTAAAGACGATGGAATGTAAAACGGTGTAACCGATTGTCCAGCATTTTTTACCTGAATAATAATTTTGTAAATAATAACATCATCCACAATGATAGATCATAATAATATTGTGTTTTGAACTGACAATTTTGTGCTAAGTTTAATATTATGCTGTCGATATCCGCAGGGCGATCTCAGGAGAATGTGGAGCGAGCCTTTCATGCCCCCGAACGGTAAGGGAGGCGCCGATTTCGACGTTTGATCCCCGCGAGGCAAGCTCTATAGAGACGGACTCGACACGCCTATGTACAGACACCTATCGAATAATTTCATCGTGTTCTTTCTTGATCACCCTGCGACCTTGTCAGGCCACTGACCTTGTTAAGGAGCCTTTTAAGGGCTTTTAAGGCCTTTGGCACACAATTTTTTGCTAAGATACTAGGACGATTCGCTGTGAACCTGATAAAGATTAATTTATTTGCTTCAACATAATGTAGGTTACAGTTCTAGGTCTTAAATAATTAATAATTTTTAAATTAATAAGGTAGGTACCTAATTTTAAGGTAGAACATAATTAAATCATTTAATATGATTTAATTATGTTCTACCTTAAAATTAGGCATGCAAATATTTAATATTATATTGATAATACTTGATTTTTTTTTTAAATAATTGAGATTTGTTTCAGTATTGATTTGATATTATTGAAATTCAAAGGGCCTACCGCATTTCCTTCTGCAGTGAAATTGGTATATGAATCAGTTGAAATCGTCCTAGTTAGATAATTCCATTACTTATATTTTAGCTACGGAACATGGATGTACGAATATCTGTGTCAGAACGCCTCTTTGAACAAGTTTCGTGTCAAAATACGCTTGATTCTACGACAGCATGATATTTTTCAATGTAAAGCTAAAACATTATTGGATCCGCCTTGTTGAGTTTGAAAATGTCGTATGTCAATTTTAATTTTGATTGCAAAGTTGTTGTTGAAGATAATTCAACTTAAAGTGAGCATTATTTTGTTTTGTATAGCTGTACACTTTAAGGCCGCATTTTGAATTGGTGTCTCGCGCCCTAGATTCATGGCTCAATAACTAATTGAATATATTTTCACTTGTGTCCCGTGATTCATTTGTTATCCTGAAAGAGAGCAAGTTCTGCCTACAAACGTAAACAATTTTTGTTGAAATTTTAGGTTTTTTAACCAATATTGTTCTTCATATTACATAATAGCTTGCATTCAGTATAACATACTGATTCTAGGTATACAAGAGAAAGTGACATACGATTCTATTTGTTATTGTATGAATTAGCGTAAAATTATAATTATAAAGACATAAGGTGTATGTTAAAGTTAGGTGATACGCGTTCGTTTATAAAATGTTACAGTACCCGCCGCATAAGCATACGCGTGTTACATCTGTCACAGGACTCGCTACGTATCGGTGATGTCCCTTGAATGCAGCGCGAGTTTGTTCGTAGCCTTAAAATTAAACTGTAGATTGAATTAAGCAAAATAATAATAATGCTGGTCATTTTCACACAGCATCATCTAGCCCCAAAGTAAGCAGAGCTTGTTTGTTTTGGGAACTACATGACTGATATACTACTTACATATGCTTTTTGAAAAAACATATGTATTATACATAAAAAACATCCAGAACCAGAAATGTATACATCGATAGTATTTTTTCAAATGTTACTTTGATTTACATATAAACGCTTATTAGTTTAGATTCCATTCAACCCACATGTTGAAAAACTAAAAGTAAGGATCATAGTTTCCTGTGCTTAATTTAAGTTTGTATGATAATTGAATAGTGAGCATAATTGGCGGGTACTGTAAATTTGAATATATTTGTAAATTGTAATGTAAGAGAGACCAGTGAGAAGAGACATTCTTCCTTAAATTCGAATGAATACTTCTATTGCAATCTCAGAAATACTCAACATTTTTCTACACTTTTTATAAAGCTTTTTTATACCTAATTACTAGATTCCTTTGCTCTTGAATAAGTTTGTACACGTATCCAAGTCAGTGGCGGATTTACAAGTTTAGGCTGTAAAAACTTTACCGCCCTTAACTATACAACTGTCAGTTCCTAAATTAATTTTACAATCCAACAATTTTTTGCAGAACAAAAAGTTGAAAAATAATTTTAATTAAGTTATGGAAGTTTCTTACAATAAGTACCCTTTTGTTGGAAAAAATCATTGATGTTCATTAATTCCGACTCTATTTTCTCTGAAAATTCGGTCCCAAATTTGTTGCCCCTAAAATCTGCCCTACACTCAGGCCTATTTAGTAAATCCGCCACTGAGCCAAATAGTGTAATAGGCTGCCCAATGGACATGGCAGATTAGTATAGCCAAGACGGACGGCCTTCCGAATTACAGAGGCGCTCGGCTTTACTGCCGCTAACGGTCACCCACTAAGTACCCAACAATTTATAAAAGAATATTAGATAATATTGTTTGTATAGTCCTTCCAAATGTTTGTATTGATGCTGTTTATGAAGAGCAAATATGAACAATATGTTTGAACTTTTAAAATAGGTTTAAGATATTTCTATGAATCTCATTTTCAACTTGTTTTGCTACGTTTTTAGACATAAAGGGCGATTCACGCTAGAGCGGAAGGGATTATTCACGGTACTGCTACCGTGAATAATTAAAATCTTTCTGCTTGTAAATTAAACTCTGAGCTCAAAATACATAATCGTACAGACATAAAGAATGGCCACTCACTCCCACCCGCCGATCCGTCTTACCACATCCAACCGGATTTCAATAGACACTGCATTTGCTCTAAGCAGACGGACAGACGCCAGTATGATAGTTTGATTGATTGAATATTGACTTGTATTGTAAAATTGTTTACAAATTGAATTGACATGGTCGTCATCTGTGACAGCCACAGACAGAATCAAACGCGCTAATGCCATCACGTTCTGGCGTCGTCAAATTAAATGGTGCTAACCTTGAACATTTGTAATTCACTCACTCATACAACAGCATTCACATTCACAAACATTGCATGCATGTGATGATTACGGAGCGATTTTTTCATATATTTTATCGAGAGCCCTGACCAGGGTGTGCCTTGAGAGCATGTTATTGGTGCAGTGAGGTGTTATTTTAGTACAAAAGCCTTAACTGCTCATAAACACGTTGATTTCAAGGTCTAGCGTGTATCTTCCTTTACACAACTTTATCTAGTTTTACGTGATCATTGATTTGTTCAGTTGTTGTGATCAAACTTATTGTCACTGCCTTAGACTGATGTTTCAAAATGTATTTTCTATGTGTTCAGCTATTGGGTTCCGTGCAAATCGGACAACGCGTCCTCGTGCGAAAGTTGGCTACCTACTGATAATCAACAATACTTCTCTCTGCACAGAACATGGGTAGAAGTTTCTCTGTTATAAGTAACAGAGGAAAATATAAGTGTTTATCTCTTGAAGTATATGATCCAAGTAATTGGATGGACATAGTTCCAATTTGCCAAGGACCCATGAACAAAAACATCTGGTTAGTCTTAACAATATAGAATTAAGCCACTAACTATCGTTGTTATTATTGTAACAACAGAAAAGTTGTTGTAAATTATTTAATTGAATTTAATAATTAATATTAAGTATACTTTTAGGAGATTTGACGGTGTGATTTGATTTTATTAACTTTTTATAGCATTCTAGGATTTCGAATTATTTTTACGTAGAATTATAATTTATGTACTAGGTACTGAATTATGTATGTTTTCAGCGTGTGCGTAACTTAAAACATTTTTATCTTGAGCAGTATTTAGAAAAAAATAAGTGATATGATATTTTTGAGGCTTCATTTTGAAAATAACATCTTATGATTTTTTTTACATTCATTTTTATAAGTAGTTCAGTTTTATATTTTATAGTGTTTACATAGTTGCACCACCTATGTATTATTATATTTCTCAGAGGTTTATAATGATTCATATGAAGAGTATCAGGAAGTGTCTGGTGTATTTTATAGATGTTTTATTGATATTGTCACTGAAATTTATTATAATATGTGTAAATACAAGCAAATATTTAAGATTTATGTACAATCAGTGTTAATGTTTCATCCACCATCATTAATATAAAACCTATCTTTATGACAACACTTCATTGATCCTATGTAAAACTGGGGAGTGCATGTAATGTTTCTATAATATGTATTGGGAGTTGAATACCTAATAATAAAAATATTATATGAAACCTATAATGTACTGTTTATTTAGTAACATCTTTCAATGGATTCCTTGCCTATAACACTAAAAGTGGTTAATAAGTTTTCTCCACTTATTCAGCTGAATGAAGTGTAGCCGGGATAAAATACATAGTATTATCATAGAATAAATAATAGTACTATGTACAATAAAATCACTCTTAAAAACTACTGAAATATACCTACAGAAGAAAATAATAAAAAGTTGAGTGTTCTGATTAACGGAATGTAATCTAATGATGAATAAAATAAACTAATTGCAATTATTTTATAACATTTATTTGCTAGCTTCAACTGCTTTGTTGGTGTCTCTTTTCTCTATGAACCTGAGCTGTTTCTTCCTCATACGCTTCAGTTTAGCCGAATTTGTTATAACTTGGACCACTTCAGCTTTTCTCTTGTTCTCCTCAGAACGTTTAATGTTTTCCCTTCGCCGTTCTTTCTTCTCTTCTTGTTTTTGTTTGAACTCTTCCAAAACTTGCTTTGATAGCTCTTTGGTCCTCTTCAGTTCAATGCGGAGTGCTGTTTTCTTTGCAAAGTCTTGTCTGAGACCCTTGGTTTTGTTTATAGTTGAAAATCTGAAACATTGTAAGTAAGAGTTTGAAAAAGATCGAAAAAGTAGCTACTGCTTACACCATGTTTTACTTCAAGTTTATTTTATGCGAATGCTACAGCTAAAAGGTTACCTTTCTTTTTCAGTCTTCCAAAATCTTCCAGACTTGGGTTTTCCTTTGATAACTGTTATAGGTGTATTCTTTTTTGTAGGGACATCGTCACCATCGACATTCGATGTAATCGCATCGCTGCCAATTGTTTTACTTTTTACTATCTCTGCTTCTAACGAGAGCACTTTAGTTTGTGAGTCATCAGACATATTTCTTAACTGAAAATAAACTTCGTATTATTCAACCTAAAGAGAGAAAATAAACAACAACGTGCATGCATTCAGCACACGTTTTGACAAACTTGACATTGACATGTACATTTTTAGTTCTCAATTTTAAACACTTATTCAGTGTCTACTAAAACGTAATGTTGTTCTGTCTTTTTTGATAAGACATTTAATTTTGGACTCCGCTGAGCTTTTACAGTTACAAATCCACTTGCCAAAAGAAGCCTCTTCGTAGGTTTTATGTATTTATCTCTATCGCGTACCCAGATCCCGAGACAAATATTTGCATATGCCAACATTTGTCCCGCATAGAGTAAGCATGCAAGAACATTTAAGTAGATACCTACCTAGTAGTTAGAAATAATTAGCGAGATAGTTTTAACAGTGTTAGTTTAATACGCCGTCTGACGATGGTACAATTGCAGGGACGTATTTTAAAACTTAAAACAAAGTTTTGAGTTTCGTTTAAAATAGTAAAAACTTTTGGTTTATTTATATAGTTTTTGGGAGAGTATTATTAGAGACTTCACATGAAGTACGTAGTAATATCTCTATGCCTAGTAGTATGCCTAGGGTATGTTCCAGTTCTAGTATTAGCAATAAGCCAATGATCGAGGATCGAATATTTTGACTGTTATTATATTAGGTATATAATTAACATAATACCATAGATTCGTATACCTGTTACGATTAAATTAGTCGCATCTCTAAATTGTTGTAATAGCCTCGGACATAAAGTTTCGCAAATTCTCGTACATACAATAAAATTAGTGGAGAAATATCCACTACGTACGTTTAGCGTTACTTTACCATCCAAGTTTGTGTCTGTGTTATGAATCATTGCTGATTCGATTGATAGTGTAGTGTACCAGAGCCGAGGTTTACGCCCAAACGTTTACTCTGTTTGATTCTAATAACTAGAAATTTACTACGTACCATTCCATGTAATACGAACTCCATCAATACAGAAAAAGCATAGAGTAATCTGAGTTAGCAGTGTGAAGTGATATCAGCAAACAAAATGCCTGTTAGTTTCGCATATTTTGCTTCGCTCTACATTTGTTTTTTTTTGTTATATTTTAAGGATAAAAACAATTTTATTCAATGTTAAAATAACTTTCAGGCATATCACTCCACGTTGGTCGACTACACACAGTCAGTTGGCAATTTGGCCCTCCTGCCGATTCGGACAACGCACCGCGGACCCGCGCCCACTAGCCCTAAGATAGAGCTTGATATCATAGACGAAGCCCTCAACTATTTCAAAGCTAATGTGTTCTTTAGATTCTATGAGATAAAGGTACCTACTTTATACATTACTCGACACTGGTGCTCATAATCCCTCATTAGTCTGAACCATGTCACAGGGAATCATAGCTCAGAGTCCTGTAAATTGATCTCAACTTTGTGAGTGGTCTTTTATTTGTACCAAATTTAATTTCCTATTATGAAATATAAAGACCACTGGATGAGTTTTTTAAATCAGTAAAAAGCTTTGTTATTCATTTGATTCTGCCACCCTGGTTAGATACCCATTGCTCTAAGTTTATTAACATGATAAAGTGTTAATAGGATTATATTCAGAGTTATTTTATAAGCAAATTATTTTTCGGTTTTCTATTCTTAAATTATATTTTATCCTGGAAAACTTCTTACAGTCTGATTCAGACCGCGTTCTGATCTACTTAACCCTCTACATTTCGGAATGTCTCAAGAAGCTTCAGAAGTGTTCCAACAAGAACCAGGGCCAGCAAGAGATGTACATGCTGGCTATATCCAAGTTTGACATTCCTGGAGAGTATGGCTTTCCTTTGAATGCTGTTTATTCCAAACCTGCCAGCCCTCAGGAGTCTGGTATGAAACAATTTTTTTATGCAACTTATGTGGCAAAAGCATGTGGCTCACCTGTTGCTAAGTGGTTACTGTAACCTATGGGCGCTTGCAACACCAGAGGTATCACTTGCACATTGCCAACCCTCAAACATAACAGATGAAAATACATGTGTTTGTAATTTCTTCCATACCCTTCAAACTGGAACACAGCAATGCATAACTGATTGGTTGCAAGAATAATAGTAATTGAAGTATAGTAAGTTACCAACTGGTGGGTTACCATTATTATAAAGATTGAACTTTAAATGAGTAGAATACAAACCTCTAAAAATTTAAATCTTTAAACCCCAAAAGGGTAACCAATTGGTAATTCACTGCAGCTACTATAAATTATTGTCTCATTTTTAATTGCAGATTTGATGAGACAATACCTACAGCAGTTGAGGCATGAAACTGGCAACAGAGTTGTTGAAAAGGTATATATGTTTTTTTCATTTTACCTGAATCCAACTTTAGTTTTTATGCATGAGTATAAGGTAGAATGGTGATCACAAACTGGATGATGCAGTGCAGGAAGGCCCCCAGGGCGATAGACCGTTGACATCTCATAGGTTGCAGGAAGTTAGTGGATGGAGGAGGCCCAAGATTGTTTGTAATGACACTTTGGGGGAGGCCCATGTCTAGTTGTGGACTTCTTCAGGCTATTTATAGCTCATCAAACAAACTCATTGGAGGAGGAGTATGCCAAAAGGCACACAGATGGAGAATCAGAGCACCACTTGTAGACTAATATGTAAACAATTTGTCTGAATAAACAGCTTAGAATGCCATTTTTTATCTTGTAAAATGAAAATAGTGTTTTTCTCAGGTATTTGCAACGGAAGATGGTAAGCCAAGCAAGTGGTGGCTATGCTTTGCCAAGAGGAAGTTCATGGACAAGTCTCTGTCTGGACCAGGACAATAAACAGTAGCCAAAATCAACATGAGTATTTATATTGTCACACTGTATTATAAATCTTAATTCCATTTTCATATGATTTGGATTCTAAAATATATCTAATAAAAAATATTAGAATAAATATCAGTCTGCAACATGTGCGTATGTACCCATCCTATAAGTACTACTAGAAGTAGCACTACTATCCGTAATTGGAGTTTAAAATGTCTTTAAAATCCTTTAAAACAATATAAAGCTCAGATTTCAATGTTTTTTTGATGAGTTGATAATGGTGTGCATACTAAGGCTATAATTTTACACTTATGGACTTATAATATATATAATCCTAATATGAACTTAAATATATAGGATTTATAATCTATTTAATCCTTAATCTATATAAATTCATCAATTTAGTCCATACTCTTTGATAAGCTGGCCTGCAATCACCAGCCTCTGTATCTCCGATGTTCCTTCATATATCTCAGTGATCCTGGCATCCCTATAGTGTCGCTCAGCGGGCATATCTGACACATAGCCCATACCGCCAAGGATCTGTAAAAGACTTTGAAATATAACGCAAACACACATATTATATTGTATTTAGTATATATACTTAAAGTATCGTTTGTTTGCCTGCTACCATTTTTCCGAAACGGTTATTATAATCAATTGTAATTTGGTTTTGACAATCATTTTGTATGTATGACATCAGTAGTCCCTAGTTAGGTAGGTTTTAATAAGCAATAGAATACAGGTTCCGGTGTTTTAAATTAATTAAATTAATGTTAAAAAAGAATATAAAACAATTCAACAATAACCCACCTGAATACACTGATGCGATAAAAATGTAGCAGCCTCTGATGCAGCCAGCTTAGCCATAGCCGCCTCCTTTGTATAAGGCTGTTTATTATCCTTCAGCCAAGCCGCGCGCCAAGTTAGCAGTCGTGCAGACTCCAGTTTCAAAGCCATGTCAGCTAGCTTGTGTTGAATGGCTTGTAGCTTTACAATGGGCTTTCCAAAGGCCAATCGTTTCGATGCATATTCAATGGCTACATCTAGAGATGCCTGTAAATTAAATTGCCTATAAAGTCCGTAACTAGGAAATCCATAGAAGAACTAAAATCATAGACATAGAATAAGCAAATTGAAGTGGAAATGGGTGTGAAGGCTCAAAGAAACTACAACCATTCTTGAATGGCAACCACAAACCGGATGATGCAGTGTAGGAAGGCCCCTTATATGATGGACCAATGACATCTGTTAATTAATTGATGACAAAGTGGCAGCAACTTCCTATGAAATTGACAGTTTATCACTGCTGTCTGTAGTCAGTTACTGCCACCTTTTGAATCATACTTTTAAGGACATCTAAATTATTATAGAATTCAAATTATCATGGTTTGGTATAATTTTAGAATGTCAGCAGGAGTATAGTAAAGTATGTGTTATAATCATAATAATATTCTGAAATCTAACTTATAAATTATTGAAAACTAAGCTCAAACAATAATAAAAGGAGTGTGTTTGATTGCTTTTTAGCCACAAAACATGAAGTCCTTGTCAAACTGGAAGAAAATGAGATTACCTGTGCAATTCCCAACGCTTGTGAAGCAATACCAATCCTGCCAGCATCTAATGTCATCATAGCAATTTTGAAACCTAGTCCTGTTTGCCCCAGTATATTCTCTTTAGGAATCTCACAGTCTTCAAATATGAGAGAGCAGGTGGAAGATCCTCTGATACCTAATTTGTCTTCTTTCTTTCCTAGCTCTAAACCCTTGATGGGTTTAGGCACAACAAATGCTGAAATTCCTTTGTGTTTTAAACTTTTGTCTGTAGTTGCAAATACTACTGTTCCCTCGCTCTCGTACCCATTGGTGATCCAACATTTTGTTCCATTGAGGATCCACTTGTCTCCACCATCCTTGGCTGTGGTGGAGGCTGCACCAGCATCTGAACCATTTCCTGGTTCCGATAGAGCAAAACATCCAACAGTATCACCTGGAACAGAATGATTAGGCTTTAATTTGGCTGATTGTTCTTGCCTGATTTATAATTCTTTTAAGAGTATAACTTTCAGTTCAGTGTTCCTCTTTGCAAAGCTTAAGCTAAGCAAGCAGATTGCAGGAAGTCAGTAACTGTCAATTAATTAGTAGCTTTAGCCACTGTCGCTTATGACAGCAACTTTCTATGGAATTGACAGTTTGTAGTTGCCATGGTCTGAGTGCTTACTCCTAAGTCATACCTGAACACTGAGGGAGAATCTTGTATGTCATTCAATTAGAATAAGTGCCACAGTGCAAGGTATAGAAGCACAAAAAACTCTCCCATTTGTCTCAATAACTTGACTTAGATTAACTTGATTTAGACCAGGTTAGTATGTTACATATAAGCTTGGCAACATTCTGCACTGAATAGGTTACAAGAATATTCATAAACATTTTAATTTGTACTGATACCACCTTAGCTTAGTAGCAGCTAAAACAAATAATAATATTGGTGAATGTCACCCACCATTACAGAAAGGAGTAACAAACTCTTTCTTTTGCTTTTCATTGCCCCAGTGAAGCAGTGGACCAAGATATAGTGAGTTATTCACCGACATTATGACACCGGCTGAAGCGCAGCCTCTAGAGACTTCTTCAAGAGCTATAGCATACGCCAGATAGTCCAGCCCAGCCCCGCCTAGGTCTTCAGGCGCTGCTATAGCCATCAGACCAAGTTCACCCATTTTTTTGATAGCATCGCCAGGGTAAAGATGATCTCGGTCGTATTTAGATGCGTTCGGCTTCAGCTCGCCTTCTGCGAAATCTCGACAGGTTTTGTAAAGCATCTGGTAAGTATCCGGTAGAGCCGATAGGGAAGCTATGCTTCTAGTCTGGCGCAAACATCCAGGAGCTGTAAATAAAAGTTTTTTTTGTAATATCGTTCAGTATAGGTTTCATTTTATCCTAATTTGTTATAGGTACTTACCTAAAATATTGATGGCTTTGGTGAACGTTATTAACATTTTGCTTTGTGTAGATTGAATGAAACGAAAAACAAGCAGTAAAAATTTGGTAAAGAGGTAAATAAATTGGGACTTTGAACTTTCATTAAATTTTCAACTTCAACTTCTTATTTATGGCTTCTGTGGCTAGTTGTCACAATTCTGCCAGTGTCCGTTTGATCCATGATACATTCCTAAATACAATACACAGGATAAGAAGCTAAGAGTATGGTCGGTGGAATCATAGAAAATCGACCAGAATTAGGAACCAATTTGAAATTTCTAAAAAAAGAGACAACACAAACATCGCGACCCATCATTAGGGAGACAGAGATTGGATTCATCGAAAATGTATTTATGGGACAGACCAAATAAATCAGAATGAGATGTGATGGACGTTAAAATCACCCAAAAGCACTACAGGTGTGGGAATGAAATCAGGTATTAAGGAAGAGTTGGGATGTGGGATATAAATATAAATTAACAAGATATCTAAGAATCTGATGCCCACAACGTTGATTACCAGTAAGGGCAGGGAGGGGAATGTGGGACATTCAATTTTCAATTTACCTCCAAAATGAATTCTATATAATGACAGTGTCATGAGTGGCAGACACTGATTAATACCTAGGTAACAACCTTGAATAGCACTATCATAAAAATCTTTAGAAAGAATGAGTTCTATCCTACATTTTCCGTTCCTACTACAGTTTTGTCAGCGAAGCACCATCTAACGACGACACCTTTATGGCCTGTTACTATAATCTTTGGACGACACGACAATAGGTAAAAACGTTTTGTTACTTCAAACGAAACTCTTACTAGTCTGTGCTTCAAATCAACTTCAAAATTCCTGTCACTTCATCTGTCGACAAACAAAAATACGAAAAAAATATAAAATGGTAAAATGGAGATATTATTGAAATTTCTGCCGAGAAATAATCCTTTAAGGTTAACCGCATCTAGAATACTAATAACTCATATAGCTCATTACACCAGGTAAGTACAAAGAACCTAAAATTTCTCTATTATTACGTAGTACATAACCTCTAAACCAAAAATATTGTATTTACAGACTAGCAGAAGTAGGAAAATTAGAATCACCTAAAACCACGGGTAAATATGACACTGGTCAGCTCATTCTGCATAAGGTATTTGGATACAGAGGCGTGATTCTATTTCCGTGGTTGGCTAGAGTCTATGACAGAGATGCTAGCAGTAAAAAAGAGAGTTCTGACCCCTCGTCTGGATCTGAGGCGTCTGGAGATTCTCTGTCTAATGTCGGAAAGGAGGTGAAGGGCAGAACACACACATTCTATCAAGTGCTCATTGACACAAGAGATGCACCATACATAGTAAGTACCGACCTTGTTATTGTTGTGCTAGATTCAATTAACAGATTTACTTGCTTTGACATTATTAAAATAGTAAAGATTTTGTATTTATTGAAATATAAAATTATGTCATTCATTTAACTTCCAAATAGCTATTCAAACTAACAATTCTTAGATTTTATTTACAATATTTTTTAGATTCTTGATTTTGAGATACCCAGTTACATAACATGACTATTCTGTGGTACATTGGCACTGGTTATGCATGGATTTGCGTTTTTAATATATGACAAAATATTACTTTATTTATGGTATTTTATTTTTGACTTTGCAAACAAACATCGACATGAGACCCGAGTGGAAGAAAAAGGTATATGAATAGTGTTATAATGGTTACCTATCTGTTTTGTAAAATTAATAAACACAGCATTATTAATTCAAAGCTTTTGTAATGTGTTTGCCTTTAAACATGAAAATAACAAGGTCAAGTCTCAGAAAATTTGCTACAAAAGAGACATACTAAACTTTGCAGTGTTTTTTAAATAACCAATTCATATATTACATGTAGTAATATTCATTGTTTTTATAACCTTGTGTAGCTTATGTACTTAATAATTTATCTTAACAAAGTTAAATGTTTTATTTACTTGTTGAATGTTTGCATCTGTAATTATAATTACAGGTTCAAATTTCTTGTATAACTTCTAGTTATAATTATATTACTAAAAATACATTTGTATTCATAAAAAAAAAATTACATTAAATTTCTGAACAAATAAAAAATATAAATGAAAAAATGTCCAAGTCACAGTCATAGTCCTGACCCCACACTGGTGTGACATTCAAGGATAAATCAGCTCCCTAATTAAGTGGCTATAGGAATGAAACAGTGGTAATGTAAACTACTACACCTTTAAAATAAGATAGTTTAGATTAAGAAGTGTCCTCTTCTCCTGAAGCCTGTCAAAATTAATTCCCCAAACCTATTACTATTTCGTTATTGCAACTAATGGATTAATAGCCATAAAAATCCAAGCTTTGCTCCATGTGGGGCTCTGGTATCTAGATTATTCGCTGTTTTGTTGAATCCTCATGTTTGTCATAATCGTTCAAGCCATTTTTTTTTTCAAATTCATAACTTCAATTAAAAATATATTCTACAGACTTTTGTGTTCACTTGAATTTAATTGTCATCCATTATGCCCATTCATCTAATAGTCCAAACATACTCATTACCCGCCCATTCCAGCGTGCGCAAACTGAAGCGGTGACATTCCTCGGCAACCAGGAGTCGAGTCGCAGCCTGTACGCAATCCCTGGGCTGGACTACGTAGCTCACGACGACATCATTCCGTACGCAAGTGTAGAGCGGGTGCCACTTCAGCATGAGCTGTTCGACAAATTCCTTATGCATAACCCTGACAAAGGTACAATATTGAATTTAATCCTATTTTTCTACTTACATTATATATAAATGCAATGCATTGTATATTTGTATATTATAAATGTGAAAGTTTGGATGTTTCTTGTGATTTGGACTTTTGAAATAGAGTGAGACAAAAAATTGCAAATGCAAGCTAAACAAAAGTTCGAGGATAGGGAAAGCTGATATATACAGGTGGATCTGCAATATAATAATATGACAATCAAAAATCTCCTGGAACTAGGATTTCTCCAAACTTTGTCCTCAAAACATGTTTTTTTTGCTAACTGTATGTCATATTAACAAAGAGCTATGCTGCAGATTTTGAGATTTTTTCAACAAGCATGATCATAATCATAATTTATATTTATCTTTGGACTGTTACATGTACTTAGATTAAAAAATATATTACTTATGTAAGTACTTAAGGTAGGTTATAAATAGATAGGAAAAAAAACTGGTTACATTTCATTGTATTATGAAAATGTAATGTATGACCAAGAACAAGTAATCAGTTTAAAAACAAAAAAAAACCCAAATGCAGTTTCTTAAGTGTGGTTCTATAATCTTTATATTCATTTATACAATTTAGAAACAAGTAAATTTTTTTTTATTATTATTTCCTATGCCACTCACTAGGCTAAGATGAAACCAATGGCGCACTTATCCGTATTTACGTTTAGCCATTTAGATTTTGATTGTTTTATTAAACAATCAAACTACTAGAGCTAGTTACTAGAGCGGCGTTCAGCCGTCGTATTTTTTTTAAAATATTTTGTGGTCTATATCACTCTCGTGATCAAGACGATTCAAATGACACCTCATTTATCAAAATTCATCAAGCCGCTACAGGACGCTTAAGGATATTTGGTTCGTCGGAATGTGAATATGGCTGTTTGTAGCCGCCGTATTAGATTTATTGACACTGTATATCGTATGTTAATCACGTGATCAAGACAAATCCAATGACACCTCATATATCAAAATCCATCAAGACGTTTTAGGCTACAGCGACAGCCAAAGGAACAAACAGACATAATATAATAGGTTGGGGAAAAAGTTTCTTCGCATTTTTTAAGAAAATTCAAAACATTTTTTAATATAGTTTATTTACATTTAACTAAAGTATGTAGGTACCATTTTGTTCGATAACTTTTTGCCATTTTGTAGGCAGGGACATGATCCCATTGCTATAAAAACTTTGGGGCTTCTGTTCAAAATACCGCGACAAGTGGTTTTGGCAGTCCTCTCGTGATGTTAACCTGACACTGCCTAAAGAATTCTGAAGAGACCGAAACAGGTGGAAATCTGAAGGTGCAAGGTCAGGACTATACGGCGGATGCATTAACACATCCCAGCCAAACTCTCTTAATTTTTGCTGAGTGGCTAAAGATGTGTGAGGTCTAGCGTTATCATGATGAAAAACCACACCCCTTCTGTTGATTAACTCCGGCCGCTTTCTCTCAACTTCTTGTTTTAATCTCATCAGTTGTTCGCAGTAGAGTTCAGAATCGATGGTCCTGCCTGGTGGTAACAGCTCATAATGAATAATGCCCTTCCAATCCCACCACACACACAGCATCACCTTGTTGCGAGTTAACCCGGGTTTCGCCACAGTCTGTGAAGCCTGACCGGCCTTTGACCACGACCTTTTTCGCACGTTCTTGTCGTACGTGATCCACTTTTCATCACCAGTTATCAGCTTCTTCAAAAATGGTTCGGTTTCATTACGTCGTAATAAAGAATCACAAATGAGAACACGGTTCATTAGGTTTCTTTCAGTGAGCTCGTGAGGTACCCAAATATCGAGCTTTTTTGTGTACCCAGTTTTTTTCAAATGCGCCAAAACTGTTTTGTGGTCAATTCCCAGTTCTTCAGCTACGTCGTAACTACTGATATGCCGATCTTGCTCCACTTTTTCAAAAATGGCATCCATTTTATCCGTAATAGGGCGACCAGAGCGACGTGCATCTTTGACATCAAAATTTCCGGATTGAAAACGCTTAAACCAAATTTGTGCTACTCTCACAGACACTGCACTAGGTCCATAAACATCGCAAATTTTTTTCGCGGCTTGCGTTGCATTTTTACCTTTTTTGTAGTAAAATTTTAAAATGTATCGAATTTCTTCATTAGATTCACTCATCTTAACAGTACGAAAAACAAATAAAAATCACACATTTTCCTAATTTGAATTTGGAATTATCTTCTTTAAAATTTAAACTTTTAATGATACCAAAACCAGCCAGATACAAATAGTATAGCCAAAGAGATTTTATTACAAGTTCATACATACAATAATGCGAAAAGACTTTTTCCCCAACCTAATATATCCCACCATGGGTAGTTCTACTCATGGTGGGAAAAAATAGGACGGATAAAGTGACTCATTTTTTTGTTGATAATTGGTATAAATAGTGAGCAGATGTCAAGAATTCATTACAACATATGCAATCTTAGATGGGCCAGACAAAATAATGATTAATATAAATTGTATAAGCAATTATTTTTAAATTTTCCTGTGTCTATTCCATTTTTTTGCAAAAATCACAGAAATGTACATACTATATATCAAAAATAATAAGATCAATGAATGCATGTAAGCGAACTTGATTATGTTTTAGATAATATAACACTATATTGTGTTATATTATCTAAAGCATACTTTTTTTTTATGTAAATACGTACCAGATGCGTGTGAAGTTGTCTGGTACAGACAAGACTGTTAGTTAAAAATGGACCAAGAGTTGAGTTTTATTATTTACAGACCTTAACAAATACGTATGTCTTCAGATCCTCCGTTCATAGCGCAAGAGACGTTGCGAGCGTGGCAAAAGAAAAACCACCCTTGGCTGGAGTTGAGCGACGTGCACCGAGAGACGACAGAGGGCGTGCGCGTCACCGTCATCCCCTTCTACATGGGCAGCCGCGAGTCGCAGAACTCCGCCGTCTACTGGGTAAGACATACCATCATACCATCTCATCTTGAGCCAACCTCCATCCATTACCATTCACCCTTTAACCCTTGGTATGTTTATCACAGATCAAGTCGAAACAATAGATTTTCAATTGTGAAAATAAAATACCAACAGTCCTAAGACTGTATTCGGTAATCGCCTTTTAGATGATTTTTGTTGACTGTACTTTTACTACCAATAGCAAAAAAAAACAAACACGCTCACGACTGTCTTCCCCATGGTGGACATCCTCAGATACATACTTACTCAGTGAGTAGATTTTTTGAGGATACCAAGTAGGGAATAGTCAGAGGCACATCCAAACATTGTATAGAAGTCGGGGTATTGCCTACTAGGCCAACACGGCCTACCAATAGATTTTTGTTTAATTAGTTTTTTACTCGCGCGGACCGAGACGGAGCTGCGTGTGCGTTTGCCTTATAAGAGGTTGTCTGTTCGTCTATTACCATTTACCTTCGAAATCTCCTATTGGAATGTAAAGCGTAAATTTGCAATCAATTTGTATGTCTTCAAGGTAAGTTCTTAGATAGGCTTGCCAAAAGCCACAAGTCAATAAAGGGCGATGCTTTAATAAGGTTTTTAAATTTTTGTAAAAATATACTTGTTGTTTTGTACTATTAACTAGGAAGTCCATTTACATATAATATCCTACTACTATATAAACACGAATGTTTGTGAGATTGGTTTTTTGTTACACTTTACAGTAAAATAGCTTATACATCAGAATTACACATAGTTTACTTTTTATCCGGGCACCACGCGGGTGAAGCCATGCGCTGAAGTTAGTAATTTATACATTAGATTTTGTAGGTTTTAACAAAAGTTGTGTTTCAGTGGCGCTATTGTATCCGCCTAGAGAACCTGGGCCCCCAGGCAGTGCAGCTTCGCGAGCGACACTGGCGTATCTTCTCGCTGAGCGGCACATTGGAGACAGTCAGGGGGCGCGGCGTGGTCGGCCAGGAGCCCGTGCTGGCGAGACACTCACCCGCCTTCCAATACTCCAGCCACGTCAGCCTGCAAGCGCCGTCGGGGCACATGTGGTGTGTACACTCACCTCAGGGGTGCGTTCAGTAACATCGTCGGATGACGTCCGACCATCACACCGGTCACACCGCGAATGTCAACCGAACAAACGCACTGGCTCTCTGAACTACCCGACCGACGTTCCTGAACGCGCCCCAGCTAAACAAGTCATAATATACATGACTGCGAAACATACAAAACCCATGCAGGCTTAGAATAAGCACCAAAGCAACCGTTTTGTTTATGGGAAAGAATACAAAAATTACCGTTGCTCTTTTCCAACAACACAAAAAAGCAGTGAAATATTTTTTATTTTCCCTCAACAAAACCATTATCTTGGATGGTCATGTTACAGCTCCTGGGTTTTGAATTTAGTCCATACTAATGGATTGTATAAACTACTAAATTGCTATTATGTATGATGGAAGTTATGGAAGTATATTACCAATAAGATTTGTGACAGCTGCCGATTTTGATAAAATGTGACATGCATAATAATACTAGTTACTACTATTACCTCTAGATTTCGCCACATACAAAGCGTCTGGGATTTTGACACCTATGGTATAAATTGTATAGTGTTATTAACATGCTGAAGTTATTTTACGACTGCGCCAAATACAACCCCAATCCGATTTGTTTCTGACGCAGTCGGTGTGGATTGAATGGGTAGTCATATTATATGGGTGTTAAAGTTTTTCACTTACTTAAGCTGTTTCTTTTTCCAGGGGCACTTTCAGAATGGAACGCGAAGATGGCTACACATTCGACTGTCGAATCCCGCCTTTTTCCCTCGAAAGCAAACCAGACGAGTGCACTCCGTTGTCGCCCACCCCCGCCGCGTGACGTTACGCCTAGACAATAAAGCAAATGCCCAGTTCCACAGATAAAATATAAAAAGACTCATCTTTGTGTTAAGTTTTACGGGACGTATTCTTGCTTTTTCTCACTATAAAACAATCGTGAGCTCCAAAGCGACATACGTGACTTTATAAATCACCAGTAGGATGTGATGGATTAGTGATGATCAATCAAGCAAGTCATTATTTTATTTAGCAATTTTCTTTTCTCGAGAACTGTTTATTTATTTCGTTGTTTATTAGAAAATAGTATTCATTGCATCCGTTTGTTTGTTTTTATAAATTCCTTAGTCGTTTTTAACATATTTTCTAGATCTGTAATAAATTACAGTATTCTGTTTTAGACTTGTCTTTTATTAATAAGTTCGTACATAAATAAAACTTCAAAGTTAGTGATTTCTTAGCGAGTTTTTATTGTGGTCAATTATTTTGAACAAAAATTATTAATATATTAAATAACACGCCTTGTCTGGAATTCCAGCAGTCCTATGGTTAAAGGCTTTTGTAGGTAATTATCCCGATTTTAGTAAAAAATATGTGAACAACATAGTTCAAGTTATTTTTGGGTGAGTTCACATTTATTAAATGTTATAAAATATCCGATTTGTGTAATGCATTATATATTGCAGCGCCCCTTATTGAATTGTGGTGACAAAACGGATATAATAACATTCAGTGAAATCATACAAGACGATTGCGAAAAACAGCATAACAATATGTTGATCCATTTAAAATATAAATTAGGTAATACACATACACAAACAACCTCTAACACATTATTAGGTACCAATTCGGCGCGCGAGTCAACATTTTTATCTATCAAGATAATGGTTGGACATTGTTTAGATATTTTATTTAAAATTTTTGCTAAGCCTATTCAGTGTTATAGAATATATACTTTATACTACATAATATCGTTAAATACTCTGAAAGAAATCTTTCCAACTTCATAACCAGGCACTGAAAAAGTAGGTAGGTAGTCAACATTTTGTATTTTGCTTTAATTATATTAGTAAATATTGTTTTAACATTGTAAGGTGTTAACAAAGTTTATTTCTAATAATAAAACTAATATATAACAATCCAAGCATAAAATCTGTCGATTAATAACAATATTTTCCTCTCTTGCATGATTAACTAACATTATTCCTTAAAAACATTAATATACAAAGAACTCCTTTAATTCAGATTATAAGGCAAACATATACATAATAATAATTTACTATGTACAAGCTAAGCTACGTTAGCAAAGAAAAATGATTTACTAAATAATTTACATGTCTCTATAAATAAAATATTTGTTTGGCAAAAAATACCGTCAAAAAATGCAGTATTTTTATCAGTATAATAAAACTACGTCCATAGCATTGTTATTTGCAAAAGGTCCCATACATTAACCGAATTCCTAGCGGAGAATGAGTTTTGAACTAAAACAATGTTCTTGGCCGATCTGACGGTTGGCCGTCCATTCCTGAAATACCTGACCTAAGGTTTTCCCCATAATATAATTTTTCCTAACTATAAGATTTTTCTCTGATACGAGACCTCTAATCTAAAACTTAACAACTCTGGAGCTAGAAGGTCTGTTATCTGCCAATCTTGAAAGAAACTGGATGTTAAGAATATCCATGGGGATGATAGAAGCTCTAATGTCCAGACTTCACATCTCTCCATATACTATCATGCAATTGGGGATGGATCACGAGAAATATATAACTCCTCAGCTCGTACATCTACCTACGACATCCTTTGGTACAAGCCAAATTAAATTATAAGACGTTCACCTGCTTTAGAATAGTTTATACTCTAAGATATACTTTTCATAGGAACAGAACACTCCATGTTGACAGGGGCTGACTGGTCTTTGGATGCCTACTTGGAGCTGGACAATTTTGATCTTGGTGGTAGAGATAGGGCACTACTCTTGGGATTCCGTCAAATCTCGAGAGTAAATCCTGAATTGTTCAAGAGCCCACCCATAAAAATTCCAGGACCCCAAGAGAGCAATCCCGCTACCACTTTCAGGAGAATACTCATGGAGCAAGATGCTTAAGTCCCAAGTAGTATCTAGAGTGTAGGAGCTCCCTCTCCTGGGAATCTGGGGAGACATCATAGAGAAATTTAGTAACAGAAAACAGTCGAACAACCCCTGCTCGTCCAGAAAAAAAGATCCGGCGGCCCCTCCATATGGCCCAGAATCTAGGGTTGTTATATTGAAGTCCCCCCCCACCTACGAAACCATCAATAATTCCTGGACAAAAAATAACATCCACAAAACTGCTCCCATCAACCATCGCTCTTGAACAGAAATCCACAATAGAGTTAGGTACCTCCTACGAAACCATCAATAATTCCAGGAAATCAAGATCTCCACACCATACATCCCTACAGCAATTGGACAAAAAATAACATCAACCATCGCTCTTGAACAGAACTCTACAATAGAGTCCTTAGATGCTAGTAATTTAGAAAAAAAAACTTCAATGCCGGTGCAGCAGGCGATTTTTTTTTGGTGCGTGTTGATTTCTAATTTCACTAGCCTAGGTGTTATGTGTGCTATCGCGCCAGCTGTATGATCAGAGCCGCGCACATCTCGAAGAACTCCATTGTGTGGTGACCCAGCGCGCTGCCGGCGAGTATCGGCGGCGGCGGCGCGACCGGCGAGGACGCCTCGTCGTCCGTGTCCTCGCGTTCCCCGGACAACGACTTGAAGTCCAGCAGATACGACTTGTAGTCCACTTGGTACAGCTGCAGCGACATCTTCACGTATTTGTCGGTCATTTTGTTGAGAGTGCGCACTCTAGAAATAAAAAATATGTAATGTGTGTAAAAAGACACTATAACGATAACGCAACATATTCTACGTCATTGGAATAGTTTTTTTTCTTCTTGGATTGGTCAGTCTCATAATTTTTTAGTTCTTTACGGAAATTAATTCCAATTAAACTTTTGTCTATGAACAAACATTATCAAAACTAATATGACGACCTAATATGCAAATGAGACTTGGTTGTTAACAATCGGCCACGTATGGGCAACCGATGCAGTGCATGGAAGCCCCCGACCGGATACGGACCCATGAAATCTTTAAGCTTATGGGAAATCGGCAGATGGGGGTAGCATACGATCGTTCGTCATGGCACTCTTTAGGGTAGGTATATGTCCAGCAATGCAACTTCTACATGCTATTAATGATGAGAAATAAATATATAATTTACCTGACATGATAGGGGTTGATGACCTTCCACTCATAGTCCAACGCCTTCATAGCTCGGAACACTTCTAGCATTATATCGTTCGGCTTGCTCTGCGATCGTATGCCTAAGTGCCATTTTGCTCTGAAACAAGACACTGTTACTGAGCTATCAACTTTCATTGCCAGTACATAAATAAAACTTCATAGTACGTTATTTCTAATACGAAATCATACTACGACCCTTAGGAGCCGTGCAAAATAAGTAATAGCGCGGGCGGGCGGTGCAACGCGATGGGACGGGGCGAGAGGGCGGACGTGGCACAGTTAGTAGTATAGATGTTGGTGGTAGGTAAAGTAAATAAATAGTAAATGCTGGACATTTTTCACACAGCATCATCTAGCCCCAAACTAAGCAGAGCTTGTATTATGGGAACTACATGACTGATACTTAATATACATTTTTTTTTGTAAATACATACATATTATAATTAGACTCGAGAGAAATATTTGCAGATATTACATACATTTGTGCCACGGCGGGAATCGTACCCACAACCTTCTGCGTCTGCGGCGGGTCTTTGCCCACTGTGCCACTGGTCGTCTAGGTAGGTACCTTTTGACGGGTGTGTTCTTCGCTTCTTGCGGCGGGAGCGCGGCGGGCGGCAGTGACGAGTCCCGAAGCGGCGCTATCCGCTCCGGGTGCTGCCGCGAAGAGCTCTCACTGCTCAGCGGGGGCGAGCTACCTGATAAAACAAGATAGATAATAAAAAATGTCCAGCATTATTTATTTATTGAATTTTAAAAAAAACCTTTCTTAAATTTGGTGGGTATGTTTTCTATGCATGAGAATCGCTATCAACTCGTAGCTAAAATCAATCGTAAATTTTGATAAATTACCTACTTATTTATAGTGCACGTGCACTAATGTTGTATTTCTTGATAATTTTAAAGTAGAGTAAAAGTTTATTTTGGGCAAAACTATATACAGCAAGGTATAACCTGATAAGTACATAGACGAACTTAATGCTAAGTAGCATTTTCTTCCAGCTAACCTTTGTGTAATGAAAAGTGGGGCGGTAGTGCGTTTGAAGGATAACAAACATAAGAGAAAATATTATTAAATTAAATAACTAGCTTAAAATAGAAGTAAAATACATACATAAATGAAAATAATTAATGCTTAAATACATATATCTAAATATAAACTTAGATACATACATATAGTATATATAATATAAATGCTCTATTTTGTTGACTACTTTGTAGAGAGATGAAATGTTTGAAAAGTTTGGATTAGTTTGCATTGTTTGATTAGTTGCTATATACGGTTCTGTCAAAAGGTCCATGCTCAGCTTAATTTTAGGATAATATCCAAAGCGGACGCTCTAAAGCCAAATAACTCTTAATGGTTGTCACAAGAGCACACAAAAGCTACTCACTAGCAACATAAAAGTCCTTGATCTCTGCTTTTGCCGCCTCATCAGCTATCCTCTTGTTGTCTATGATGAGGTGGTAGGCTATGGCTAGTTGGTCGTGAGGATCCCCGCTCAGCAATGCGTTGTGAACCTCATGTTCCTTAACGCCAAACTTGTCACACACCTCCGCAATCGCCTCCGTGTCTATGACGCTGCTATCCTGTGGACGAATATCTATTTAGAAGGTACATCCGTCGTGCCACTAACTCTTTCTAGGTCACTTGAGTCAGTTACCAGCCCCTTATCACACAAGCACAATGGCAATGCGAAACTAAATCAAGGCACTCATTTTGACTAGCTTTAGCAATGTCCAAAACACGAACGGAGCTTCTCAAACCATAAACATTCTCGTTAAAGAATGTTGAAAGTTTTGGAAATTGCCAGGCTTAGCAAAAGCGGGAGTTCTAAAATCGTCAACCTAAACATATTATAATATGTATGACTAAACTAACAGGTATCCAAAGTAGTACTTATCCCATAACAGGTAGACTGGGGACTGGTTGACAGGTATGCAAAATTTATAGGATCGTAAATAAGGATATAGAAAAATGTCTTCTTTTCAAGTTATAGAGGTTTTGGATTGCTAAGCCTCTCAAAATGGTTTTGTTCTCCATAGCCATTTTGATAGGTCATGTGCCGTTTGGCCAATAGAGAACCAGTGCGGTGAGTTAGAAACTAGAAATGATGTTGATGATTAGCTTTGTTTACAATATGAATTAACGTTTTTGATTTAACATTATATATCAAGAAAAAATAGATTTCTACTAAAATAACTGATTAAATACGACATGCTAAAAGGGCGGTTTAAAATTTTTGGTGGCCTATGGTGTAGCTATTTATATGAGATTTATATCTTAATTTATAACAGAGATATATTCTGCAATTATTTGTCTGTGTATTTCTATGTATAATATGTACCGTAAAACGGGGTCAATAGGGATGCAGGGGTCAATAGGGATAAAATCGATGAACAAAATTGAAGCGGAAACACTATCAGAAATCTACCGATAATCGTCTGATTTTTTATTAGTTTTATAGTAGAATATTGAATTTTTATACTGGTAACACTTTTTTGACGTGAAGATGGTCACAAGTCAGAAAAAAATACATCTGAAGTTCGCCGTTCAGCAGGACGTGATTTTGTCCCTCAAAAACTTTGAAAAACAAGCAGGAAAAAGTGATTTCTATTAAATGAATCGTGCTGAGTAACAAAAGTTAGTGTGTTCTCCATCCAAATCAAGTATGTTACTACAATTTTCTTGTTTAATTTTAGTTTAAATCGAAAATTTATGAGTGCCGGTAAATTTTGCAAAAAAAGAGGGTAATAGAGACGCCTACAGGATATTATCGGGATGTCTGTGGGGTGAATAGGGACGAGAGTCCTACAAACTAAGGACGTGGTTGTATGAAAAGGGACACTAAAGCATGGATAGGGACAGGGGTGTCACTCACCAATATCGCTAGTATTTGTCTATAATAATATTATTATTCGTTATTACCTAATGATGGGTGGTTTGGTTAGGCTTATTTATTTAGGTACTTATTCAAAAGTCGTTCGTAAGTCGCTAAGGAAGCAATGAAATCTGTAGAGGTATAATGTATTTTACATTATTTCTATAGTACTGAATTTCTTATTTTTTCATTCTTAGTTCTGAATAATATTATTTGGGGGTTTGTGACAACCCTGACCATATTTCTCTATTGTTCTCAATGCCGTCCCTATTAACCCCTATACGTGTATGAATAGGGATAGCATATATTTTAAGTATTTACATAAAAGAAGCTCACTATCAATGAGTTTCGCATACAATTTCATAATATACAAGTTAAGACTAAACTTTTAATGTAGTAAACTAATAGTTGTTGATACAAAATTCATTAGAAAAGGGCACTCAAAGTTGAAAACCATCCCCATTCACCCCATTTTACGGTACGTATTAACAAAAAATATAGTATTTCATTCATATAGTTGCCAAGCTCTGCTTACTTTCGGGCTAGATGAAAAATGTCCAGCATTATTTATTATTATTATTAGAGAGATAATTCATTGGATACATTTCTTTAAGAACGACACAAAATACAGATCAAATTGGACAGCAAACTCTGGACTATTGTTTGTTAGACAGATTGCCAGACTTAATTCTGAACTTTCAATAATAATTTCATGGAAAAAATAAGCACGCAAAATCCTACCAATACAACTGCACTACAAAGCATGGATGACATGATATATTTTTTTAATCATGGCGGTTGAATGAATAAAAATGTATACGGTTAGTATATCAGTCACGTAGTTTCCATAACACTAGCTCTGCTTACTTTGGAGCTAGATGATGCTGTGTGAAAAATGTCCATCATTATTGTTTTATTAATGAGGATGATGCAATGGATAGCCAGTAGCAGGTAACATAAGTATGATGTGAATGATGGAAGCTGAGCTTACGGCAAACCTAGGTGACGGATCTTCTAAGCCATTTCGAGGCCAATAACATGGCTAAGTGACTATTCAACAGGGCCATCTATCTTAACATATGTGTGCGACTACAAAACTGTCACTCATCCAAATGTAGACTACATTGAACGAGAAATAAGTTTGTATTAATTGAAAATAACGTCTTAACGTGAACTCGGTCGAGGTTGTCTCCAGGTTGAAGAGACTTTGGAGCATGTGGTGATACACTGCACCACAACAAGAAGTCAGGTTGAAGACGGGACTGCAAGAACTTTACAATAGATACTCTCCGTCATCACTAACTGACAGGAGGTCAGGGATACTGGAACACTGCTGTGATCAACCCAGATTCCTTTTCCGCTATTTCAAGGCTGGTTGGGGTCAGGTTAGAAGGGGGATAATGCATAATACATCCCCAATGCGGGACGTCAGTGCAGACCTTAGTTAGAATTACAACGTCTTAAAATGTTATTTAAGCTGATTCCACGCAATCAAGCCGGATGGATTAAGACAACCAACACAGCTTAGTTTTTTATGATCCCACAGCTTTGTGTGGTGCCAATCACTTTGATAACATTGTTTAATCATGTCGATCTGTTAAGAAAAAAACCGAAAATCTACACAAATACAAAAATCGCAAATTATAAACTAAACTCCTTAATAAATAATAAAAATATAAAAAAAACTATAGTTACCCATGCTGTTTGTCTAAGTCAAGAATAATACTAACTACCTGTTCAACCGGGGATGGAAACAAATACCCGGGTAACTCCTTAAGGAACCAGTCATGCTTCTTCACATCGTCAATAGTGGACCTCTTCATAGGGTCCACTTGTAGCATACAGCACAGTAGGCTGACGACATTCTTGTTCAGGTACTCGGGAATGGGGAATATTCCGGATTTGATCTTTCGGAACAGGGTAGGTACGTGCTCATCGTCGAATGGGAGGGTGCCGCAGAGAAGGGCGTACAGAATGACGCCGCATGACCACACATCTACTTCAGGACCAGCATATAGTTTCCCTGATATTACCTGCAGTACGAAAGAAATACCATGTAATATCTATCACAATCAAGACTTGTGTATTTAAAAATAATTTTATAATTTAGTTGGTAGCCTTAGTTTGGCAAGTGGAGTACATATAAATTTAATGTATGTGAGTAATTAAGCGATTTTTTAAAATTTATTTATTTAATTTAAACCTTTAATCGGCGAGGCGTAAATCTTGGGCATTATCTGTGCAATATTCAAGGTGAACTACTGACGTGATTTATTTAAATTGTATTTTACTCTTATTTATAGAAAATACATATACCTAACCTTGAGATAAACAATGACAGAGCAAATCAGAAGCTCATACTAGATATATGATAAGCGGCATGTTCACTGTTTTACTTTTGATTTACCTCAGGAGCAGCATAATTGGGTGATCCACAAGATGTCCTCAGAAACTCTCCGTCCATCATCATATTAGACAATCCAAAGTCAGCGATCTTCACATGCATGTTGTGATCTAGAAGCAGGTTCTCTGGCTTCAAGTCTCTGTGCACAATCATGTGTCTATGGCAGTAGTCTACTCCGGATATGATTTGTTGGAAGAATCTACGGGCCTCATGTTCTTGCAGCTTGCCTCTCTTGACAATGTAGTCAAATAGCTCACCACCCGATACATATTCCATGATCATGAAAATGTCTGTTGGTGTTGAAATAACCTGTAGGTAAAAGTTACTTCAGGGCCATTCCATATAACAGGCGCTACCGGTAGTACATGAAAGAAAACATTGTAATTTTATAGGCTCATATTCCTCCTGTGGCTCATTTTCATCCTATGTAGTGAAACAAAAATTATCTATAACTAGCTGTTGCAAGCAGATAAACACAAGGAATTGTGTTTAAAAAAAATTTTATACAATATTCACACTCTATTTCCCCTTTATAATGTGAAAATCAAAAACCCTGATCATCAAAAACATAGATATTTATGTATGATGAGTAGCTTAAATTCTAATCTTAAGAATAAGAAAACATTAATTTATTCATCTGCACTATACACAATGAAACAACAACAAAAACACATAAAGAAAGGTATAGCAGGAGACAACATTCTGGGATAGTACTGTACAAGTGTATGCAGAATGCTGCTATGTAAAGGTTCCTATGAAATTACCTGAGCTCAGCATGTGCAAACAAATTTTCAATACTGATTTTCAGCACAAGCCTTAGTGATGCACAAACTAAGTAACTACCATAGTTAGGTAAATGTCATAATAATAAAAACTAATACCAAACACATATTATAAAAAAATATGTAATAGAGAGATGACCTATAGAGAATATGATACCAAAATCCTTTGAGAGATAATTAGTGAAACCATGATAAAGATGTTCCTGTGCCAAACTGCATTTTCAAGTTCCTACTTTAAAATAAAACTGAAAAATCTCTGAAACTGTTATGATGCTCAGATGAACATTTATTGAATTTTAATTTTGATATAGCATGTCCTGAATAATCTTTTTTTTTGTTGGATGAATCTAGAGCATAAAAAAGGTAACCAAACATCTTTTAAGTTAAATGTGATAGGTATTTTTCATACCTATCAAGTTTTACTTCAAGGATGTATGTAAAAGCCCTACAAATTCTATAATAAATCTTTTCATTTACTATTTAACATAGTGAACTATAGGAAGGCTACAAGATCATTTAATTGTTTACCTGATAAAGCTTGATAATGTGTGGGTGCCTGAACAACTTGAGATTTTGTATCTCGCGTCTGATCTTTCCTACGACATCGAGTGACTTGATTTTCTGACGATTGAGGATCTTCACAGCGACCTTGTGCTTGGTCAGCTGATGTTCACCGATCTTTACTTTTCCGAATGTGCCTACACCGAGGGTAGCGCCCAAAGTGTAGTGCCCGATCTTCACTATAGGCTGGTTTCCGCTGGTGACCAGCGTTGCAACTGCTTTCTCAGTCATTTTAAAGGCCAGAAGTACCCGTTGTAGTGGTTGTAAATACTTTACATTAGCACACGAATTTACGGCGACGAAAGTAACAAAACCTAACAAATGATTACTGATTCAACTGATAACTTCACATGGCATGAATGATTCATATAATTTTAAGTATAAATAGCGCAAAAGACCACGCACGAAAAAAAGAATTTGTGATTGCGTTTCTTCTAAAATTTTGATTTGACTCTTCATTAATCTGACACAGACTTGACGTGACATTTGTTTGATTGATTACATTGACAGTTTTGTATGATGGCTTTTGAAAATCCAAGGCTAACCATCCATTTACTAAAACTAGAACAGTACACATTTGAGTGGTAAGTGGTTTAACCGGTCAAGTGCGGCTTATAACTGATTGATAAGTTCCGTAGGTAGCCATGCAAATCATGCAATTGACGAAAACATACTAGGGTGCGTTCAACGACAATTGCGAGGTGTTATATTATGGCCTATCTTTGTTATCATGTTAATAAATATAAAACTTTGATGATATTATGTAATTATACCTGTTATAAAATAACAGTCAATTAACGGGGCCCATCGCGTTTTCAAAATTATTTCAGGGCGACTGGTCGAAGCGACGCGTGACAAGAGAGCTGGCTCTTATCTGGGTCAACGCATTAGCATTGCCATTCAGCGTGGCAATGCGGCCAGTATTTTGGGAACGCTTCCGCCTGGTAGTGATCTGGATCAGTTGAGCTATCTATAGATCGTTTGCAACGGTCTTTAGATAGCTAGCTGTTTCATCTGTATTTTTTGTATATACCTACTTGTACATAGTTGTATGAATAAATGTTATTATTAACAGTAAACAGTTGTAATAGTGATTAATTTCATACCTTCATGCGTATAAGTCATTTATAATAACTTTGTCGTATTTAGAAAAATTACACTTTATGAACAATTAAATCTTTTAGTAAACAAGTTTTTCTATTAGTTCTTTTTATACATTTATTTATTTTGACCATCACACCACCGGTCACACCATGGATTCGTGGTTAGTAATCTTATCGTATTTTTCATTTTTGACATAAATAAATGTTAAAAAAAATGAAAAATGGTTTCTTGAGTACGGAACTCTAAAAAGTACAAAGTGGCTTGTCTATGGAATATACACAGACTTGACTTCCCTTCCCCCCGGTGGCTTCCCTTCCCCTCCACTCCATTCCCCCGGCCCGCTCCGCCCTGCAATTTTTACGTCGAGAGCACTGCGGACAATTTAATTATTTTCGAGGTTTTAATGTGTTTTTCCTTCAAATTTCATTAAATATTGTGTGCACACAATGGATACATGTGGAATTTGTCAAAAACCAGCCGATGTAAGTAGCTTCTGTCGGTTTTATAGCTCTCCTTTCATATTGCCCAGATCATTATTTTTTGTTTTCTTTACGAGATAGTTATAAAAATAACGCCAGTGGTTATTATTTGACGCTACGGTCGCTCTAACATTCAAATAGGTCTCAAGTTTTCTTTGTTGCAACATCTGAATTGCACCGCAACGTCGAGAAATATTGATAAAAAACATTCGAAACCTGCCCGCGTATTTTTTTTACTTCTGCTCGGTCGCTCGCTTGGCTTGTTTTTTTTTACGTCTGGCTCAGCGCTGTATAAAAAAACGCTGAATTCCTTTTTTTATTTGGATAGTGAACCTTGGCAAACTCTGCAGGCATTTTGTACCTATTGACTTGAACATTTTAGGAATGTAGTTTTATGTTTTCTTCTGCAAGTAATTTTTTACAAAGATTTTACATACGTAATATTTACATATTCTAGTCAAACTCTTATGGATTATTTACGTCATTATTAATTTGTGCGAAACATATTATCTATAAAAAATAAGATTGTAATTTAAGCAGGATTCTGCTTAAAGGTGCTTGTAAACAGGGCAGCTGCAGCGAGGTGCGGGCTCAGAAACGATACATGTTACACAAGTGCTGTCAGTGCTTGTTATCCACCCTGCATACAAGAGCTGTACACTGAATTCAATCATTATGTTTCAGCAATTGTTTGAAACCAACAAAGAAGGGGTGCATGCTTGCTTCAAATGCCAGCCGCTGGTGCCAGAAATCACTATTGAATACAACACATCTGAGAATTCACAAGCTGAGGTATATTCCTAAACTATCCTATATTTTAAAATGTATGTGGAACTATCAACCAACAAGAAAATAAACTATATTTATAAAACTTTTATTCAGTGGAATAAACATAAAGATTCAACAAGTTGACAGGATGTTTCAAAGGCTAGTAAAGGTGGCTTACCATGGTCTGTAATTTTACGGATTACCTTAAGAAAGGCTTTTTAATGGTAAATAATGTGCATTTATGTGGTACACCCAGAAAAAACTCAACGGGCCCATAACCTGTTACGGTTAGGGCAATTAAGTTAAAGGACATATGACTCCCTTACGAGACTGACAATTGCAGGAAAGTGCTGACTCAACTTATTATTGTGACCTATGTCACAAGACATTCCAGAAAAACCAGCAACTTCAGAACCATATCCGGAACCACCGGGCAGAGAGGCGCTTTGTTTGCACATACTGCAGTAAAGGTATTTAGATTATAAGTATTTATAATACTTATCCTTAAAAGTCAACATCGGCGGGATGCAAACCCGCGACCTCCCGCTATTATTACGATTGTAAGAATGCCTCATGGCCCACCAGTCTTTAATAATAGATGGACTTTTGAGTCAGATTAAAATGGCATAGGTAGAATATTTAAATCCAACCAAAAAAAAACAACATGCACATAACTGTATGGACAATTACAATCAATACTCGGTACATAAATCCAGTGAGGTTTACAACTTAAGAATCATCTAAACATTTTTGGGATACAAAGTAAAAGTTTATTTGGACCAAAACTATGCATGGTTGACGCATGGACAAACAAATAATTAGGTACCTATGCAAATAATAAACAATAAAATCGTACTAGATAAGTTTATCTACATGGGTACAGCTATTGTCAAAAAATACAAACCTATTTACTATTTAAAAATAGATATGCCCACATTTGCATATTAGTCAGTATCAGTTATACTATTAGTGTTTCATATTGGAACACTAACTGATGGCACATGCCTTCGCTTCATAATAATAAATAAATAATGCTGATCATTTTTCACACAGCATCATCTAGCCCCAAAGTAAGCAGAGTTTGTATTATGGGAACTACATGACTGATATACTACTTATATATATTTTTTTTTGTAAATAAAAAATGTAATATAAATTTATATATTATACATAGAGAACACCCAGACCCGATTTGCTGATTATACAAACATTTGTCCCGCGGCGGGAATTGAACACGCAACCTTCTGCGTCTCAGGCGGGCCTTCGCCCACTGCGCCACAGAAGCCGTCAAGTTTCATAAGACATGCATAAAAAATGAATCATCATAATAATAGGCAGGTAAAGATTTTAACTGAAGTTTTTTTCAGCCTTTTCTCAATCCAATAATCTGAGGGCGCATCTCCGAATCCACACCAATGAAAGACCCTTCAAATGCAATGAATGCGGAAAAGCATTCACACAGGTAACATATTTACACTGTTCTTTAACCCTTGTGGACCAAAAACTCAATTAGAACTCAGCTAGCTATATGAAGACCTGTTTCATCAGTATTTTTATATATACCTACTTTTACATTATTAGCTTTTAGTGGCTTTGGTATCACTGCGGCCGTTAGGCCTATTGTGATACTTTTACAGTACTTTTACATAGTTGTATGAATAAATTTATTACCTTAACTCAATACAAAATCCACATCCACATTAATTTATATTATAAAGCCCTGTCTTATTAAAGTTTATCTAAGAATCATTTTGAATTGATTGCAAAAGACCGCATCACAATACGGTAACCCGTTTCAGAGATAAATGGTAACAGACAAACAAACAAACAAACTCTTACAGTAAACGTTCATGTCGTCGTGGCGAAAATAGCCGATTTACGTAATGCCGTAGAACAAAAGTTGTTATCTGTTATTTATTTAGTAAATGCTCCCCATTCCGCAAACCTATTCGGTTTTGTAATATCTGTGCCAATAGTGTAATATTCAAGCTCTGTCAAGATGTCCGTGAGGTCAGCTCTGGTCTCAGCTGAAAACCAGCGCTGCAGCATGCCAACATGTAGGCAAGGTACATGCTGGACTGAAGGCCAATTCAACAACACAAAGCATACCTATATTTTTTTTTATTAATAAATAAATAATAAATATAGCTGGTCATTTTTCACACAGCATCATCTAGCCCCAAACTAAGCAGAGCTTGTATTATGGGAACTACATGACTGATATACTACTTATATACTTTTTTTTTGTAAATACATACATATTATACATAGAAAACACCCAGACCCGAGATAAACATTACAAACATTTGTCCCGCAGCGGGAATCGAACCCGCAACCTTCTGCGTCTCAGGCGGGCCTTCGCCCACTGCGCCACAGAGGTCGTAAATTTATTTTTTACTTGACCACAGGTAACGAATTTGAACAACCATGTCCGCCTGCACACCGGCGAGCGTCCGTTCGTGTGCGAGGAGCCCGGCTGCGACAAGGCATTCGCACAGGTCACACATTTTTTATTCTTTATAATTTTTTTTTTAATTAAAACTTAACTGGCTAATATGCTTACGACATACCTGTTGGTAAGCGGTTGGTGTAACACTCATACGCTGCCGACCCTGAGACGTAACGGTTAATAAGTCTCATGTGCCAGTAACTTCACCGGTACGCATACCCTTCAACACAGCAATGAAAGCATTACTGCTTGGCGGCAGAAATACTTACGTATGGTGGTTCTACAACTATGTCTTTTCGATGTCAGTTCCATAATTCTTGTTAACCAGCCTATATAATATGGACTGGTGGAGCATTTTAGCCGCAATATGTGCGTATTCGATTTCTGTTGCGGGACAAAAATTTGCGTGATTTGCAGATATGGTGATATCGTATCCACGTTACTGAGAATCTCAATGTGGGATCAGGACTTTGTATGTGACTGTTGACAATATCAAACCCCGACCCACCGTGTCGTATCGCCCGTCCGTGCTGTTACTTCTTTTGCTCGGCTCCTAAGGGCGTGACGATCAGCGTGTTGTTAAATAGACTATAACATTCCTAAAGAATTGGCCAATCAAATGCAAAAATAATTTTACAAATCCGACAGGTAGTTCTAGAGATTATACGTTCAAACAAAAAATAAACTCTGCTTTATTATAAGTAAGTATAGATATAGATTATTTGTGCAGGTGACCAACCTGAACCAGCATCGCAAGCGGCACCTCAGCGGACGGCCGATCGACCACTCGTACGACTGCAGCGTCTGCGGCGAACAGTTCCAGCAGAGAAACCACATGACCAACCATCGGTAATTACCATCTGAACTATGCATAAGCAAACACTTTGGGCCAGCCACTTAGCATGATAACCCAAGACAATGTTTTGCCTACGAAAGCGAAAGACAAAAACGATTTCTGTCGCCTATTATGTCAAACAAAAGAGGGAGAAAATATTTTTGTCATCTCGACGGTAGACAAAACCGTTGTCTTGGAACTGGTTGTCAAAGATCGCGTGAATGCCCCCGCCACTGCGTCAATGTAACCAGTGCCTAAGCGTGTCATACTGTCATTATACTATCAATTAAAAATATGCAGCCTAAAACTATTTTTGACGACCTCTGTGGCGCTGTGGGCGAACGCCCGCACGCAGAAGGTTTCAGGTTCGATTCCCGCCGCGGGACAAATGTTTGTATGGTCTACAAATATTTGTCTCGGGTCTAAGTGTTTTCTATGTATAATATTCGGATACCCTCATGATCCAGCCAACTTCACGGTTATACGGGCCGAAGCTCCGAGAGATGCGCATACGTCCGCATACCTATCCCTCTACGAATATACTGTCCTAGTTTAAAGTCCATTCTTCTCAATTAAATTCAAAATTCTATTTCTTGTAAGTAAGAGAATTAGAATAATATTAAAGTAAATGCACATTTTTACAAAAACAACAAACAAACAAACACGCTCACGACTGTCTTCCCCATGGTGGACATCCTCAGATACATACTCAGTGAGTAGATCTTTGAGGATACCAAGTAGGGGGTAGTCAGAGGCACGTCCAAACATTACATTTGGTACATGCCCGCGTTTTGTAAGTCAACCAATCCAAATAAAATATATTAAAAGCAGTAACAAAATCATTATTATAAAACTAAGACATTTAAATAAAACTAATGTCGTGTAAATTTAGCTAGCAATCATTGCGTCGAGCTCCCAAACCCTTTGGTCATCAAGATTATAATAAGCCTTTTTAATTCAGTCCGACATTTACAGTTTTCTTATATTTATTTTCAGACAGATTAACAATGATGACAGATAACTTGAAAAAAAACCTGAATGCCTTGTCCTATTCTGGGGCTGGTGTACACAAAAACTAACCACTCGTCGCCGGGCTATCCGTTTGTGTCTTGAGCCTGTAATGCCTGTCGTCATGTCATCGTTTTCAATTGTTTGTCCATGTGTCGGACAGTGATATTGACAGTGACATTTGATTAACCATTCCAGTCATCTAGCCTGTAAAGCTATTGACAGTGACATTTGATTAACCATTCCAGACATCTGAGTTCACTTCATAATCAAGAAGTGAAGTGAATTGAAACCTGAGTTGTTTACCCATTACAGACTTCTGTATAGCACGTCTTAATTAAACCTAGAAAAATAAACCTTAAGTTTGATTCTTACCCGCACTTCAAAACGAGTCGAAGTGTAGAGTCTACAGCTCAGACATCGTCTTGGTGGTGTACACCTGATTTGTTTACCCATTCCAGATGTCTGTAGTCAACTGCCTAGTTACAAAAGTCATAATCAAGAAATTGCTAATTGATATTGCAGATGTCGGTAGAGTTTTTGACAGGGTCATTTATGTGGTGATTCCAGACGCTCCGTGCACGGCGAAGTGAAGAGCTCCTCGAGCATCCCTATCAGGCGGTCGTGTGCGATCTGCGACCTCACCTTCCCCAATGAGCGCTTGCTGCAGTTGCACGCAGCGCAACACGCGCCCGGCGAGGTCGAGATCATAGACACGGAGAGTAAGTAGTGACATCTCGTTTCTCTATAAAAAACTTAAAAACATTGACTTATTTTTTTTAAATACGCGACGTCACTACTTTCGACTGAGACTATAATCGGAAACAACCCTCGAACGAGACTAAAGGTCCGGTCGAACTGTGGTTTCGTTGCCAGTTTCTATTTCTAGGACACAAGTTTAAAAATGTAGAGGGTGGGGCTACAATGTAGCCTTAGCTACTTTTTTCATGGATAGATAGATAGATAGCACATCAAAAAACTCATCAGCTTAGTTACTAAAAACTTTGATAATGTTGTACAATGGGCGGTCTTATCGCTAAATAGCGATCTGCACCAGACAACCTTTGGATGGAACCTTTGGATAGGGGATCGGGAGGGATTTTCTTATGGAATCATGGTTTATTTTTTATTGTACACACAAATAAACACTTACAACAGGCAGAATTAAATGACATGTACAAAGACGAGCTTAACTCTAAAAAGAGTTTTCTTCCAACAAACTTTGAGCTTGAGAGAGGTAATTATTGAGGTAGGATTGTGACAGAAATCTATTTTTTTGTAGCTTTAAGGAAACATAATTACATAAAGCTACAAAAAAAAACTAAACATATATAAATATATGTATATGTTTAGTTATTTTTAGTTATGTTGGAATCATCTGAAAAACCACGCCTTAGGGTGTTAAAATGGGTGATGAAATGTAATATTGGACTTTAAATGTGGTTCCCATTGTTTGTAGTGTGTTTTTATGAGTAGTTGTATATTTCAGAGAGCGAGTACGCGTGCGTGTTCAGTTCGTGCGGCATGCGGTTCGCGACGCCGGGCGAGCACACGGAGCACCTGCTGCGCGCGCACCAGCTGCGCGTGCTCACCACCAGCGCCAGCCCCGACCCGCCGAAGCGCGGCCGCCCGCCCAAGGCGCCCCACGCCAAACACAATGTAACACAACACTGCTTCTCTAAACTCCTTCACATTAAAACAGCTTTTACAAATGTTGTCCACCGCAGTGCCGGTGCATTCACGCGAATCGTGCCTATTATAAGCCATTTCTCTTTTTTGATTGTCACTGCCACCGTGTCATTTTGACCGGATGCGCTAAACGCGTCATATGGACTAGGTCTTACCCTCATGTTAAGAATGGTTCCTGATCTCCCCACTAACCTGGGAGGAATCCATTGCGGTATGAGGAGAACCCCGCTATCAGTCTGCGTGCGTGACAATACGAATATGATCTAGTATCGAACAGCTTCAGGACTGATATTCTCACTGTCACGCTACTAAATACCACTAGTTTTTTTTTTTACCCGATTCCTCCACTATTACTGGGGAGAAAAGAGGCCTTTCTCCCTATTGCAGGCACGCTCCCAGACTGATAGTGGTACCTTCGCATTGGATTTTTCCAAAATTATAATTTGGATATTTAACAATAACATACCATAAATGCGGAATAATCCATTTGAAGCAGTCCTAAAGCCTAGTTTACAACAAATCGAATTGCTGAAACAAAAAAAAACTGTAATTCTGATGCTATTACTGCTTCAGAAATGTAAAATGGCGAGTGATGGAGCAGGCATTCCATTGGCCGGGGGTTTCTTTTAAAGTGTCATTCTGTGCCTGCTAACCAATTACACGCTGCTTCACATTTATTTAGTAGTCGGCCGGTAAGTCAGTTAATGGGTGCGACACAATTAGAATAATGCACGCTGTAGCTTGTCCTTCTTCAATACAGAGCTAGCTTAGCTCGAATTATAAATCTACGGCAGCGACGTTCCTGCATCAATACCAGTAGACCATTATTACATAGTAGAAGGCGCACAAAATTTATCAGAAGATTCGACCGTCGCCCCTCTTCTCTCACACAACCGTCGTTCCAATCAGGAGGAGGAGGAGGTGGGCGACTCGCCACCCTCGCCGCAGTCCGGCGCGAGTTCCTTCCACAGGACCTCTCGATCGTCCCCCATTGAGGTCCCGAGTTCGAGCGATGACGACGAAGAAGCAATACTCGGCTTTTGATGGTTCGCGGATGCGGTAACTTCCGCGGATGCGGTATATACCGCAGAATGCGGTCACTTCCGCATTAGATATGCGCGAATCACCGCAGAAATCGACAACTTTCACCAGTGCTATACGTTAACTACCGCGGAATGTGGTTTCTTCGTTAGCAAGACGAGGCAACTATCGCAAAATGCGGTAATACCGCATCCGCGGTTTTTACGAATTCCTTACTTCAACAGCCTTAACGATCCAACGAAGACGTTGTTTCAAATACCAGGTGTGTAGGCTACATGCGTTCAGGTTGCATGGAATTAAAATATAGTTCTAATTAGTTATGCCTAAGTGTTGAGTAAAGTTTTGCGTGCTGATATTTTACCAATTCTTATAAAGTGAATAAGGATTTCAGTTATATTTTTCTGTTGTTTCAGGCAGTTCCGAAAGACCCGTTAGAAATACCAGAAACTGTCTTTCCAAAGGTATGTTTTCAAATTAAAATAGCCCGTTTTTGTAGACCCATCCCAATTTTTTTTAAAGTCATCTATATCGTAAAAGCTGTTCGAGCGGTTCTGTTAAATACACCATAGCTCGTTAGTTTAAAAAATATATTTTTTCCGTAATGTTTTGACGTCCCGTTTTATCAGCGTGGATATCCAATCGCGAGCACACCCGGTTGAAAAGTATTGTAGGTTGGTTGTCAAAAATGTGGCTTTAAATCGTGTACATACTCTGCCATCTAGTTAGCCTCAAGGAACCTAACCACCCCTGGTTAGGTTAGGTTCCTTGAAGACAGAATAGTTTTAATTTCACGCTAAAGCAAATTTGTCAAGAAAAACTTTGCAGGAGTCATGTGACGTCCACAGCTAATGTAATTTCTATACAATTCAATATTTCCGTATGCGTTAACGCCAGCAGAAAGTGGTATTTAAAGGCCTGCCATGGATAAATAATAAAAGCCATAGTTTTCTACTTTTATCTATTCTAAAATGAACTTTGCTTTTCAGGTGAAAGTCGTGAAACACTCCCAATACTTGCCTAAGCTGAAAGTGCAAAGTTTGTTCCAGTGAGGATTATGGATTAATACAGTTAACATAAGTGATTATAACTACATATTATATTACATTAAGATAGTATATATATCATTAAGTTAATTCTGAAATTATATTTTGAAACTTGACTAGGGCCAATTATGTAAGATAAGTTTACGTACTTATGAATTAATACATACCCCTCTGATTTATCAACTCTGGATAGCCATAGATATCTAGCGATGAGGGTTAATTACTTTTAAACTGCCTGTTAATAAAAGTGAAAATTATTATAGGGGTAAAGGTCTATATTGATTTAACAACTGGGCAAGTAAAATCTTGTAAAGAACTTTTCTACTTTTATCTATTACAAAATTAGAAAAATTCTCTACAATATTCTTACAATAAATTATGCGCCACATAAAATTGGTCCTTCAAGATGGATTCCTTGAATAAGCCTTTATCCGGTTCGAAGGACCCTGACACTAATGGCATATAATTAAATGTTGGATCTATTTCGTTGACCCGTTATTGTCCTGTTGTGATATTAATATTGTACCAAATCGCGTTGTATTATAATATTGCCTGGTGCTTTGAAATGTGGCATTCGTGCGAAGACGAGCAATAAAATTATGAAGATGTATTTTAAAGTTTTAAATCATTGATCACTCATATTGTCATGGAATCGAAAATACGACCTTACACAAAGGCCGATACAAAATGGATGCATGCCATAACGGATACATGTTTACAGTCTGTGACTAATATATCGACTTGATAAAGAAATTGAGTTAAATGTTATGCATTTTTAGGCAGAAATTTGTAAATGTTATTTACTAGAGATTAAAAAATTGTTACTTTAATTCACACGATGTAAATAATCTGTATTTTACGATTTGTACATACGAATTAGGGAAAATAATTCATATAAAATAAAAAAAGAAGTCATGCATAACGGATATTGGATATCTCTTGGATATTGTTTTGAATGAATGAAAATGTACGAGAAATAATTATTGAGAATTTATCTTCCAGTAGATTACATACATTATTTTTAGTAAGAAATATAGAAAAATGTATATATATTCAGCAAATATAAGTTTAATGCAGAAAATACCTTAAAAACGACTTTTGTTTTGACAGTTTTTTTTATTAGTAGGTATTTACAATAAAATGGACTAACTGTATTTAGCATTCTGGAAAAGTACACTGTCTTCTAATTGGATCCACGTTTGCGCTTTTTTTTTGAGCTTGATTATGAACTGTCTATTTAGCCCGCTCTTTATGGCTTGTCAAAGATTCAATTGCTTTGCAACCAAAATGTGAATCTGGCCCGTATCGAATTGGCTAGTTGTTTTGTGAAAACAACTTTTCAATAAGTACATATTGTAGAGCGTTTTACATGATGTATTCTACCGCATGTAATTTATTGCTATTCTTTAGGGGTTTCGCTTTTATTTTAGGCGTCCTAGTTTGACAGTCTGGGGAAGAGCGACGGAATCACTGCCCCTCTTTATAAGTTTGTTGTTAGTTTGTTGTTAGAGTGTTGAGGGGGCAAAAGAGGGTGTAAGTTTTTGAACGTCGTGGAACACCTCTATTGCAAGTGTCGGAGATGCGATGGTAAGGGGTCCTCCTGTACTCCCTCTACGTCCGCGGGGTTGCGGGGGGAAAGTGTTTAAATGTCGTGGTATACCTATAAAAGATCCAACCGAGCAATCACCGCCCGTCTCAAACTATCAAACTTGGGGTCATTATCGTTAGGGACTGCGAATAAAATGGACTGCGGGGCCCTAGAGACACTATCAAATTTAATATTAGGAATCTAGAAGGGACCGTCTACACCCACTTCTTGATTTTTTTACAAACTGAAATATATTCTGTACAGTCGTAAACAAAATTCTTATGGAAAATAAGTGACAATAAATAAGTAAGGAATAGAATTTGTTTATAAAATCTTTCTAACTTGGATGCCTAAAATCAAAAACCCCTCATTAGAGAGAATACTCTACTATGCAATAAATTTCATGCGGAAGATTGCATACTGTAAAGGCTGAAATCAACAGTGACGAAATTCACCTTTCTATGTTTGATCAGGCTCTATAGATTGTTTCCTAACAACGCTGTTGAAATCCTTGACAAATTTGCGTGAGCGTGAAAGGAAACTTAAGCGTGAGTTATTTGTCTAGACCCATCTGAATACATTGTAGGTACATTTTGTAAACGACTCCAAACACTGATAAAGGTATATTGGTTTTAAACATATACAAATGTTGGTAAATGTTGGCTGTGTAGCCTCTCTCCATAGATTTTTATGAACGAGATTTATAACTTATTCGTGAAATAACTAATTTTAACTTATGATAAGGTGCAAATGTTCCTATGAATGAAATTAAAACAGCTTAATTAATTGGATCCGTTTGGATAGGTACATATAATAAATTAGATAAGTACTATCGATATGTCGATACCATTTTATATAACGTAGGTACTAATAATATATGCTGTAAATTGACAGTAGTTGTTTTTTTTCTCGCTAACTGGTAACATTTTTCTAAAAGGAATTCAGGGGTGAATAGATATTCATATAAATAAATTCATAAGGAATAGACACATTTACTTCTTTATACTACTATGTATACGTTGGTATTACAAAATATACAAATGAACTAGCTGTCTAAAGACCGTTGCAAACGATCTATAGATTACGTACTTAGTACTTAAGAGCTGTGCCAGTGTTTTTAGATCTAGGGATTTCTTCGTTTTGGTCTTATTACGTTGTTCGGTACTATGCACCCCTGGATTCCTACTTCACACTATTTTACGAATTCGACTTATACCTACTAGATATATCTTCCCCTACCAAACCAACAATAACAGTGTTATATGCATTGGTAGTGATATAGTATGCTATTATAGGTAGTTAGTTATTGGTAGTGGGAAATAATTGAAGTAATATTTAAATAGATAATGCTGGACATTTTTCACACAGCATCATATAGCCCCAAACTATTATGAGAACGACATGACTGATACTAGTTATATATATATATATATAATACATACATACATAATATATATACATACATAGAATACACCCAGAGCTTATTTATTTATTACAGATTTATTTCTGTTTTGTCTGTACTTATCCCTGGATTTCTGTGTACCCCACGTTTGTTACGGTAAGTATATCAGAGTACTAGAAACCTACTCTATTTACTTCAGCACAGAGAGGTTATTCCTTCTGTATTTTTTAAATATTTTCATTTCATATTAAATGACCTATCTATTGTTGCAATTTTTATTTACTATACCTATACAGTGTTATTTACATATATTTTTACAGTCGAAAATATAAGTAAAGAACGCTGATTGAACACAATTAATAACATTTTGAATGAGCTAAGTGGCTTTGGGTTAGCGTCTGTAAACCTGTAAAGGAGAAGATAAAATAAACGGAATTATTGTGTACCTACCAGTCTATAGCTAAAAATAAAGCTGATGTTTTTTTTTTGTTTGAGGGCGCTAATCTCTGGAACGTCTTTTTTACATTTGATAGCCCAATTCATGAGGAAGGTTATAGGCTATTTAACATTACGCTACGACCTTTAGAAGCCGAGCAAAATAAGTGATAGCACGGGCGGGTGATGTGACGCGGAAGGTCGGTCGGGATCGAGGGCGGCCGGTTGCCCAGCTAGTATTTTTTTACCATTCATGAAATTATTTTTTATAACCACAGATATTAAGTAGGTAATATAGGTACGTATAATACGAACAGAATTTGATTGTCGCGGTAGTTTAAGTGGGTTGGTTTTTGAGACAAGGGGGCCAAACAGGTAAAAAATAGACATGTGGGGTGTCATATGAAAGAACTTTGATTTCAAAAAAGTTGGTTTGCAGATATTTTGCAGCAGAATTGCAAAAGGCGTTGACTCATAAACTACCTACTACACTACATACTTTGTAGACAGCGCCTTGACAGCGACTATGCAATGCCTTGTAAAATATATTAACAATATTTCTAAAGGTACTTTATCCCTGAGACATGTCATAAAAAGTAAATAGCTAATAAAAAGTAAGGGGCAAAAAACGGGTGCGCTTAGTCGGCTTTTTCATGAAAAATTCTGTAATTCTAGCATGGATTTAGCTGAAAATTCGTTTACGAGTATTTGAACAAGAGCATTAACATAGATTGAAGATTTTAAACGACAGCTCAAAGGAAACTCGAGTACCTACCTATGAGATGTCAAAATAAGGTCAGCGCTTGATAATAACTCGTAAACTACTAAAAGTGCGCTTTTGATTTATTTGCAGATGTAGTGACTCATGGATTAGATAGAGGGTACAAAATGCCACTATCAGAATAAACAGTGCCGGCCCGAGGCCAGATTTAGGTTGGAGCGAGATCAAATTTTGGCGCCCCTACGCCGTCACATATAAAAAAAAACACGTACTGCACTGCTCCCTGTATATGTATACCTAAGAGTTTGACTTGTTTAATTTTCTACAGTTATTGGTAGAAAATTAACCAATAATGAATGAATACCGTAATGAATGTACATTAAGAGATCATTAATATTTGTACTGGTACTTACGTAGGTACTTTTTTAATAAAAATTAAATTGTTAAAAAAACTTGCTATAACCTAATAAGTAATTAACAATAAAATTATCGGAACAAAGATTATGAAAATTGAATAATAAAATAATGCCATTCTAGTTGTAAAACAATCAACATAAAAAAGTGAAAATAGAATATTAAAACTTTCAAAATAAACACCCTACAATATTTTAATTAAATCTCTGTTTACGCACTTTTGCATTTGCTATTTTTTTTATAATATCCTCATATGGTATGCTTTAGCTTAATAATTTTTAATAGACAGTAATGCTAAATCAGACAACTATTAATGATATAATGCTAAGGTCTGAAGGACTGCTTTTGGGTGACCATTATCAACATCTAAAAAAGGTTTTAAACAGATAATTTCCCGTGAAAGCTTTAATCCTGAAATATCACAATTCAATCAAGCGTTTTCTCCAGTTTTAGGCACGATTCCTTTAAATTTTCCTGGGTTTTATTTTAATCATAATTCAGATTGCAGATTTGCTAACCAGATTAATATGGAATAAAACGTCGTACCAAATGATTAGCGACAGCAAAAACTCAAACTTCTTCAAATTGGCTGCAAGTTCAACTCAAGCTTCAGAACTCGTCAAGGGTCATTTGATTGTTATATCAACAATCTTCTTTCAAGGCACTTTTTATATCAGAATAGGTACTGGTATCGGACCGCTTTCAAGCTATTGACTCTACTTTCCCATCTTGTCTCACAAACCTTTTTTAAAGTTCAATTGTGTATATGTTTTAAAATAACTTTCCACCTATTAGTAAAAATAGGCTCGTTAGTCCTTCATAAATTTGTAAATTAAAAAGCAACCACTTAAACTATTCACTTAAGTATGTCAAAAAATCGTTATGCTCATCGGTGATTACAATAATTATTTGCAGCATATATTAGACCACTTAGATTTCTCATTTTCTAGTTAAATTTACGCTTTTTTAAATATCAAAAAGCGATTTATTTTTACCTTTATTTTTCTATATTAGATATTGAGGCGCCGCACCTCAGTGGTAAAATAAGAAGAGACTTAAAATAAGCTATCGAAAGGACGAAGTTATATTTCCGTTTATTTTTATCTCTTGGCAGGCTAAAAACATAACCTAACAATAACCGTCGTCTGACGAGCTTACCTGTGAATTAGGATTTACGCGATCCAGTGATTAAGAAATATAAAAATTAAATGATAAAATTTCGCTATGACACTGCGATCTGTAAAAAAACGCGCCTGCTGTGACTAAAGCACAGCAGCGCCTCTATTTTTAAAGGAAAAAAATATCAAAAGAGGCATTTAGCAGTTAATTTCCTTTAAAAAAGAAACAAAATTAACATGTCTTAGAGGGCGCCTGGGCGTCCTAGATCGGTGCCGCCGGCGCCGGCACTCTGAGAGTCAGGTACAGCAACTCAGTGGTAAAGAAAAATCAAATCAAATATCGAAAGGAGCCTTTTAACATACATTTTAGGTACAGTTAATTTTTCTTTGAAAAAATAAGAAAGTGATGGTCTCCCGGGGTACTTCAAGTAAGCAGAAGTGCATTCAAAAAGGAGGCGCCTTTGGCGCTAAGAGCGTCGCGGGCATCCAGGATCCTTCGCCAAGGGCCATGGGGCGCCTCCGGCGCCCCCTGACTTTTGGCGCCTAGAGCGGACGCTCCGTTCGCCCTAGGGACGGGCCGGCCCTGAGAATAAATAATAATAATAAATAATGCTGGACTTTTTCACACATCATTATCTAGCCCCAAACTAAGCAGAGCTTGTGTTATGGGAACTACATTACAGATATACTACTTTATATATATATATGTTGTAAATACATACATATTATATATAGAAAACACCCAGGACCCGAGACAAATATTAACATATACCAAAACATTTGACCCGCAGCGGGAATCGAACCCGCAACCTTCTGCGGGCCTCCGCAGGCGTCGTCAAAGTCCTCGGTATCATGGTTCGAGAGGTGGGAGCTGTTTTCATATATTTTTAAAGCCTTATTATTCTCCTGAAATTAACACAAATGTGTCCACAAAATTTCATTGTTGGGCGCCCGGAGATCTCGAAGTTGTGAAAACTCCAGCAAAAACTCAAATAAAACCGTAGTCCTAGGGGGCAATTCAGCATACTTTCTTTATACATTTATTCGTCTAGCTCGACAGCAAACAAGTTTCATTAGAGCAATTCATTACAGTTAAAACGAAATTTCTTGAATAAGTAACTTAAAAATAGCTGGGACACAAATGAGTATTTTCGGGCTTATTTATACGAAAATGGGCTCTAACTCTCTGCATACTCAAAATAGCGGAATTCACTTTCTGTTTGCTGTTCTACATATAAAAATCAGTAAATCGGAGCATGAAAAGTGAAAGGTAGAGAGATAAAATAAAAAAAACCGTCTCTGTCGTGAACTTTCTCATGTTTCGTAAAGTTTTGTAAGACAATAATAATTAAAATAATAAAATAGGACTTCTCGATACCAAAGTTGAAATAGCCTCCCGGTCTATGGCCATGCCTTTGGGCTATATCTACAATTATGTAGATATCTACATGCGCCTTTGGTTTTAGGAGGCTGTGACATCCCGTATAACATAATATTTTTTTACATATCAAAGATATAATCAGATCAGAGAGAGTACCTAGTTTAAATTCCTATACTGATTGTGATGAGATGTAATTAAAATAATCATAGATAACTTATGTAAGTAAGCAATTATAATAAATATTTATGCACATGTCGACTACACTTACGTTGAATAAACAGACGCTAGTAAGATAGAATAGATAAGTAAGTTATCTAGCTCTATCATGGCTTGTCACCTTTTTGAAGTTGATTAAAAGTCCAATATGAAATCTCATCCCTTATTTCTTCACCCTTGGGGGGTATTTTTTTCATAAAATTTATATGGGAACCCTTGAAGTAGACCCTAACTGGTGAAGATATAATTACACACAAAAAATACAGACGAATTGAGAACTTCCTCCTTTTTTGTATTACATTTAAAATATCAGAAAGTGAAGTGGATAAAAGAACACACATACAAGTGGATAGTATTGGTACTTATATCAAAGATTTATTGAACTCTGGATCTATACCTACCTAATTAGCTACCTTGAGATATCTTAGTTAGATTCCGGCCTCCATTCTACTGTACCTACATTAACAACATTCCACAGTGAGCTTGCGTATCGAACAGACTGCAATATCTGAGAGAACGGAAACATATTTTCGCAAGGTAATTCAGTACAAAATAATATTCTAATTATACTTGTTTTTGTTCACCTTCTTGCAGTGATTTGTGCAGTAGCACCATAAATAGAAGTCACATAAAACACACTAGCATTTAAGTATGTGTCTGTAAATCATTGTAATTGCACTTTGTTCTTAAATCGCAAACGACCTCTACCACTAGCTACTATTTAAACCATCTTACTTGGGCTACTATATAATATTAATATATTTTTTAAAATTACATTTCAGTATGAATCGCTGGATTGGCAAAGTAGCCGTGGTCACCGGAGCTAGTGCAGGTATAGGGAGTGCCACCTGCATATCCCTTGCTAATGCTGGAATACGGGTTGTAGGACTCGCTAGGAGAGTTAATTTGGTCGATGTAAGTTTATTTCTACCTATGCTTATAAAATGTATTTATGTGTGGTTTTCCAGTAATTAACTCTTACTTATAAACCCCGATAGGTTTTATCGTCACACATAACTTGCGAACGCTGTAATAGATGGATGGAATGTTAGGCAGCGTTACCAATTGGTTATAAAAAACTGCAATACGTGTAATGCAGTTTTGTTATCGTTTAGTATGACTTCAATAGTTTTTTATAGGTTTTAACGATACTGGGGGTGCTGCAATGCAAGATTGAATACGAGTTATAGGGGGTTTTGACATGGTGTTATACACCACATGTTTACGAACAGCTTGTTATTAAATAAGGCTTAATGCGTTCGGAGCAAAATCCTATTAACATTCTTATTTAGGACTTAGACTTGCATATTGTAGTTTTGGACAGTAAATAAGTTTGTGTAGGTACCTACTGTAGCATTCAAATATTGCGCATAACTGGACCTAACTATTTACACAAAGCTTCAGTATATTTTTATTTAGCAAAAAAATATATGACAACGTCTGTCTTAAAGTTGATACTTTTTTGCAATTTACACTATCGCGTGTGAAATTTACTGTTTGAGGTTTTAGCATAGATAAACTCTGTGTAAGGCAAAACGCGGATGAAGCAAAAACGTATATAAGTACCAAGGTACTTTGTCAAATGACGTTGAATACATTAAATCTATCGTTGATTATAATTATGCAGTGTTGGCCGTGTTGATGTACCTAGTATTATGCCTACTTCTAGATAAATTACTACATAACGATAAAATAATTACAACCAAGCTTCTATGTTGTCGCAAAAACGATTATCATATAAGTAAATAATATTATGTATTTACAGATGCTACAATCAGCAGTGCGAGGTGACGACGGCACGATTATCTCGAGAAAATGTGATATCTCTAACCCTGAAGAAGTGGCTGCTGCTTTCCAGTGGATTGAAAGGGAAGTCGGACCTATTCACATCCTAGTCAATAACGCTGGCTTGTTTTATGATGGACAAATCACCGGTGGGTATATAATAGGAGAGTTGAAAACTGTGTAACGAGAAGTAAAACATCGTGAAGAGATCAAAATGGAGCTAAAAAAATATAAGTTTTTTATATTTTTTAAGCACATCTCGCCGTGATTATCGTACATATTATGTACCTACCAGACAAATTTAAATCAAATAGATTTCGCATAGAACAGACAGATTCTGGATTTGACCGGTTTTGATTATCATTTCAGATGTTGGAGACAGATCATTGAGCGTAAACGAGCTCATCTCGACTCTGGATACCAACCTGAAAGGTCCGATCATGTGTACGAAGCTGGCCGTCAACTGCATGAGGCGTTTTGAAATTGATGGGCACATCATTACTGTGAACAGGTATCATTATTATGATCCGACTCAGGGCCAAAATTCATTTAAATCACAATGATCACTTTGAAACGTCGGTTTTATCTACTGTCTGTTTCTCCGCGACCACAGTGGATATGACCACAAATAATGCCACAACAAACGAGCGTCCTATTCAAATACTCCGCTTTTCTGCAACTTTTAAGTAGGTTTACCAACTTTCGGTTTCAGTCGGAGATATATGCACCTTTCGTTCTTAATAAAACTTTTGGAAGAAGAAATAGTAAAAATACTTTGGCGTTTCCAAATGTAACGCACCCAAATAGAAACAGAAAATATTTATTCACCTACATCACTTATCGTAGCATTCTAGGGAATCCAATGTCTAGCAGTGGACGTCTACTGGCTGATCACGTAACCAACTGATAGTTATATTGCCTATTGATTATCCTATAAAAGTAAACCTTTGTCTTGGTTCCAGTATCGCAGGACACTACGTGCCGTTCGCCTCTAATTTCAACGTGTACCCGACCTCGAAGCATGCAATCACCGCCTTCCACGCCTCACTGGCCAGTGAGCTAGCACATTTCAAAAGCAAAATTAAAACTACGGTGAGTTGTCGATCAAAACTATATTCGAATTTAGAGAAATTTAAAGATAAAAATGGCGGTGCTATGACACAGAAAAACGGAATTCCTAATCGATTTTGTTTTACGATCGTGTTTAATGTTTATAAAGAATTTCCATATCAGAGAAAATGAGTAGCATTTATTTTGCTATCTTGTCTCCTATTGATTCAGCAATGTCAGATTAACCAGTTGGTTACCCCTTTCGGGGTTTAAAGATTATTTTTTTCAATCGGAGAGGTATATATTTTGTTCATTTCTGAGGCAAAAATGTAGCGTAAGACTAAAACACTACTAATAATTATGCATAAAATCTTAAAATTACTATACTACTCATTTAAAGTATGATTTATGATTATATTTTTAATATGAAAGAGGGGTTCATTATTTTGGTGACATTAACCGTATACCAAATTTTAACTTCATACGACTTAAACTGAGTGATGAGTTCTACGATTTAACTCGGAGTGTGAAACACGGACGGACGTACAGACAGAGATACGTAACGAAACTATAAACTATCTATAATTCAATAATTATATGAAACTATACGCGTTATATTTTACTAACTATATTTTTGTCATTTGGCTCCATGTTTCCATCCTTTGAAACTATCTAGATTAATTTCTAGTAATATATTTCAGAGCCTTTCACCGGGTTTAGTGGCTACGGATCTTGCTGGGCCGATCATCGATGGTATACGACCAGCGCTTGCACCTAAAGACATAGCAGATGCTGTGATATATGTGCTGTCCACTCCAGCGCATGTCAATGTAACTACCTATGTATATTTCTTCCTCTTTAAAATAGGCCGAGATAGTAGCTATGAATAGGACCTAGCCTTGTGATACATCATAATCAGTCTGTAGAAGTCTACAACAAAAGCCTCCCCCAAAAAGTGCCGTGACGAACGGTCTTGGGCTACCTTCATCATCGGCCAACGGATGGGGGGCCCTACTACACTGAGTCATCCGGTTCGTAATTGCTATTCGTGAACTATACTTCAGCGGCTTTTGGTTCTGCGAGCATGTGACAATTTTTTTTTTACTAAAAAACGGGATATTCAGTTCCTCCCGTGATCATGGTACATGCAACTGTGCCGGAATATCGGGAAACATTCAAACTCACAAATCATGGTAAATATCCCGTTTTTTAGTAAAAATGTAAAACATCGTGCGAAATTAGATGATCCAGAATTTGAACAGTCTGAAGAAGTCCACTGCTACACGCCAGGACAGGACATATATTCCCCTAAAGACGAACGATCTTAGGCTATCTCTATCCAGCCACTTCCCGCAAACTTTAAGATGTCATCGGATGTGGGGGGCCGTAAAAAATTCACAAAAAACGTTAGATATAAAGATGTCTTAAATGTTTGGATCTTTTATTTTTCAGATCACCGAGTTGACGATAACACCCGTTGCAGAAATAAGAGCTTAATCCTTAAAAAATGAAAGTACTATATTTTTCTAAATAATTTATTTTACTTAGGTTATTATGGCATGCTTATTAATTAAAATATCTTACATTTTATTTTTGCCTTCCTTTCAAACACAATAAATAGTAAGTATACTAAACTATTGACTAATTAATTTGACTAAAATATTAAGAATATTTTAACCAACCTCAAAATATGTTTTTGTGCTATGCATTTCGTTTTCTTCGTGATGCTTGGTCCTACTTGTTTTTTTTTGAGTTGTGTACACATCTATCTCGGTGCGATATTCCATGTTAATATAATTTGAATTGGAAGTTAAGTTTTCGAAAAATAAATATGATTTGAATATTCTATTAGTACCAACTATAGAATAAAGACTAACCAGAAAGTGCGTCCGGAGTGCCACCAAATTGAGACCGATTCGAACGCCTTGAGTAAGCCAGTCAACACTAAAAATTTGGAAACTTTTTGCGAGTTACAACTAGCAAGATTACGAAGAGCGCGGGAATTTCGGTGTTTTTAGCCTCGTAAATTTTATATGGTATATATATTCAAAGATTATCGAGAAGCCGATGTTGAAAAATCATACTAGACTAGACAGTGATAGCTCTCGTAAAAGACGTAGATGCCAATCCTAAGATACGGGTTCCAAACTGAAGAACGGCGCGCATGATGTCCATCTTGAAGGTCCAGAGAGGAGACTGCGTCTGATCCGACCCACCCTGGGATGAGCCCTGAAAAGGAATAAATGTTAGAAATGCATGTGGAAGTAGAATTACATCAAGTGCGGAATAACACAGGAGGTGCATGAAATTATTATACAAAATTGAAATTATCTGTTAGAATGTACCAGACAAAATGAGGTGTATAAGATCAGCATATCAATAGAAAGAAACCCAAAGATGAAATAATAATTCCTTTAATAACTCCCATAAGACCAGAAATAATAATATACTCGTAATATGTAGATACGGTTATTGGTATCTACAGGATATGTAAGTAATTACATATTGGTGATTTTATAGTGGATTATTGGAGGAAACCTACTTTCTGATAGGTCTTCACTTTTAAAAAACTCAAATATGTTCAATTTATATATTTTTGTATGCAGGTAGGCAGTAAAAAAAATAACACCCCTGTTTTTTTACTACACATACATAGTCCTGACCCCACACTAGGATTCCCTAATGGTGGGTAATAGGACAATGAGTGCCATGGTACCACAATACCCAGACCCGGAACGAATATGTACAGAAAAGCAAAGATTTGTCTTGCAGCGGCAATCGAACCCTCTCGAGACCGAGTTCGGCAATAATGTAATGTGAAGAAAAATGGTGGAAGGAAAAGATGCTCAGCATAAATAAAACAGTGCTAGTGTGGTAAATATTGTCTTAAGGCAAGATCAAACTGGCGATGTAGCGATCACGTGAATTTTGACAACCATTTAATAACCCTTTAATGGCCACCGCGTCAGCTTGACCGCGCCCTTATTCGTCAGAAACCATTCACCATCCCCGTATCGTCAGATGTTTGTAGGTACTTACTTTAGTCACAGATAATATAATACTGTAGCATAGTTATTATGATGGTCGCATGCAAAATTAATTTTATAACGCGTTGTATTTATCTTATTGCTTATTTTATTTACAGAAAGATCTAAAACTACGTCAACAATTTCCTTAAACTATCCGATCTTGAAATTACAAGTCCATTGCACCAGCATAACTTATGAGTATCCAATACAACGGTTTTGTGTACGGGAGAGAAGACAAAACACATTTCTGTCATCTCTCTCTTTTGACGGAAAGGAGAAAGAGAAGTGTTTTTACCGCGACGATAGCAGCCGGTACATGTATTGTACATGCATAAAGGTTGGTTTGTGTGTGTGTTTGTTTTTTTTTCTGTAGTTTTATAATCGATACCTACAAGGACTTCATGGATAATTCTTAGATAGGTTTTAACAATATAAGTGTAAGCATACAGGACGGGTGTTTTTAAATTTAGCAATAATTAACTTTTGTCTAGTTATTTCTATTCAATTGCTTTTGTGTGACGGAAAGGAGATAGACCAAAGTCTTCTCTTCTATCTTCAAAACCGTCGTTGTTCATGCTTTCGTCAGTTTCGGGTCCATTGACAACATCAAAAGCTTATCATTATCCCTGATTCTTGGTCAAAGCTTGTGAATTGTTAGCCAGGGCCTTATTGAAAGCAATCATCTTCGCCAGGCGGAGCTGCCGCCCGAGCTGGTTTTGCTCATGTCTCCAGACAGAGACATGAGCAAGCTCAAGAAGAATGCGCCGGAGTCCGACATCGGCATCTTGTTGCCATTATCCTCTGAGCTTCCGGACTCTTCGCTAACCTGCAGATATGGTTTTACGTATTAATAATGTACACACTTTGACGTTATTAATGCATTTACTCATACAAGTATATGTATACAAAAAATACAGATGAAAATTACATTGCCATTCAGCCAGCATTTTGGGAACGCTTCCGTCGGGAAGTGATCTATCTCTAGATCGTTTGGAACATTACTGTTTTATCTGTATTTTTTGTATATACCTACTTGTACACAGTTCTTTGACGTTTGCATATTGTACAGTTATATTTTTAATACAATTTTTGACAGCTAAGTAGCGACATTAATCTAGCTTTGTTAATTAAAGTTGTTACATACCACACTGATTCCTTTTATTAATTTCGACGTGAAAGTCCCGAAGAATTCGCCGTTATTTTTCTGGAATCAATTGAATATGTCATCTAATGTCTAGAATAACACAGTTTTATGTATGAATTTAACAAACTTACCGCACCACCGCCAGTGATAGTTTCCAGGGATGTCAGTAAATAACTCGCAATGACTGCTCCAGGATTCTCTTCGCCTTCAGACTATATACAAAGAAACATTAGCTTAAACATTCTTAAAGATAATTTAAAGTGTCATAAACTCATCACTGTAAGAATCTGAATGACCCTTACCATGGAACGAATTCGCTATAGGTAGACCATACTCCCTGCGAATGTACCCCCTGTACGGGCGGGTGATTTACTTATGCCCCAGTTTGCTTAGGGTTTGGCCAAACTGACGCGGTAGCGGAAGCGATCAATAAATATGTCAGTCATGTACATAGTTCCCATAACACAAGCTCTGCTTAATTGGAGCTAGATGATGATGTGTGAAAAATGTCAAGCATAATTTATAAAAAAAAATAACATTCCGCGAAATTTGATATCTAATGCATGATCCCGTTAGCAATCTGAGACGCCAAAAACACAACCTAGCCTCTTTCCCCGCGTTAACCCCGTGTGTATCGCGACACGTGTTTATAAATAACGAGTTAAGTGGTTTACCTAAAGTGAATCACGTGATTCAGAAACTCATAGAAGGTACCTTCCGGATGAGTGTAAACTTACCAAAAGTCCAACAAAAAGACCAAGCGCAGTCGCAATTAGGGAGTTCAGATCAAACCCATCTCCCTAAAAAATAAAAATGTATCAAACTCTATAAGTACTGTATATCTTTTGGTAGTATAGTCGGCGCCTACGTAATCAGACCATGGTCTACGAACAATAAAATCTCAAAACTATTCTAGAGGAAGAAATGTTGAATAAAGGGTGTTCCGGAACATCCTTTTGTCTGCTGTATTTTAGACTATGTGCCAACTCTTAAGACTACTGTTAATAGAACAAGATGTTTGACCGATGTCAAACATCCGTTTCCGATGAAACCATAGGTACTTAAAACAGCAAATTTATTAGTTTTTTACAAAAGACAGCAGATTTATACTACCATTCATTTTACTATCTTCAATGAAAAACATGCGACAGAAATGAGATTTGTTGACCACGGTCTGATCACGTGGGCGTCGACTTTGAGCTGACAAAAAAATAATAAGATAATAAAATATTAAGAAGGTTAAAGACTAATAAAAATATAGCCAAATCACTTACGCTGAGGCTTCCGACTATTCCACTGACAGCAGCAAGCAACGACCCCAAATCAGATTGTCCATCCTCCTAGAATTATTAATTTTCATTGCATATCAAGTTTTGACAATATTAAAAAAAACTACGCACCGAGTATGTATCTGAGGATGTCCATCACGAGGAAAACAGACGAGAGCGGGTTTGTTTTGTTTTTATCAAAAAACAAACACGATCACGATTTTAATACCCACGATGAACATTTTGTGATCCAAACTCAGTACGTGGATCTGTGAGGAATCCAAGTAGTGTAGTAGATGCAAATCCAAACATGATGCGTTGCACATGCCCACAATTTTCATAGGAGTTCATTCTACGTGACATGTTGCAAGTCGTCACTTATTGGAACACTAACCGATGGCATTTGCCTTCGAATCAGACAAGTCAAAACAGCAAACTTACATGCTTACTTATAAAGATTTTTAAAAAGTTTAGCTTAGTAATATCAGATTAAGTATTTTTAACAGTAATACCTACAGTGTTTTGTTTTCTATTGTTTTAGATTAAATTATTTAATTTGATATCACACATATCAGAAAGAGACATGCAGCGTTTATAAGTAAGCCCTCTTATACTTACTCCACCACTTAATCCAGCCAAAAGTCCAAGAACACCACCTCCCTGCCCGTCTCCACCACCAGGTGGCTCATCAGAATAATCAGAGTCGTTATCATCAATCAAACCGGAGTCCTGCTTCGACGCCTTATCATTCTCAGTAACATTCTCTTCCACGCTCTCCTCCGCAGCGTTGTCATTTTCTTCAGATTCCGAACTATCATCACCATTGCTATCGTCAGATTCATTGGTATCATCACTATTGTCACTGTTTTCGTTCTCTTGTCGTAAAAATGGTGGGGTCAGCTCGTTAACATAATCTATTTCAATTACGTTGTCGGCAACGTCTTGCCGACGAAGCATCACTGGATTTCGGACAAAGTAATTTCTGATCATGCGTCTTATCATTCTTTCAAGCTGGAAGGGATCAAACATATTTATTAGGCAAGAAGTCAACGAAGATTTACTCCCTTACTATGATTTTAAACAGTTGTTTAGCTAAACAGTGTTTTGTTATGTTGAATTAGAAATGACACATAACATAAGAGACAAAACAGTGTTAAGTATATTTTTGAGGCTAAGAAGTCAAGCAAAAAGGATAAAAGCAAAAGATTTAAGCAATAAAAGATTAAGAATTCCATGCTTACCATATGTCCAGCCAGGGCTGGTAAACATTTGTGCAATTCCACAACCGAAATAGGAAGATGCAAATAGAACCGGGAGTATTTTGAATATTACTCTCGGTAGTGAAGGTATTTTTGTGCGTTAAATAATTTGTATGCATATTTGGAAAGCAAATTGCAAAGATAACCGGAATGCTTCCCACTGCTTGCGATGAATCAGTAATTGCCTTCAATTTTTTATTTTGGATGCGGCTCTATTGTTAAACAGAAAACGTTTGAAGTGCGACATAGAAACGGTTACATTTTGTCCTGTCCATCAAAAAGTTATTTGGAAGAGATTGCTTTAAGCGATAATGCCGCTCATTGTATCTTGTTTCTTTTTTTTATTCTTGTGTTTTTATGTTTTAGAGGTACGTCAAACCATTACGTTTGGCACATGCCCGCGTTTTGCATATACTTAGTTAGCATTCCACGTCACAGGTTGCAAGTCTGTCGCCGCTTACTGGAACACTAACCGATTGTACATGCCTTCGAGTTTCTGATGAGTTTGTAATCTTGATTTCTAGGGCATGCCGGTTTTCTCAGTAGTGTCTAAGCGACCGTAAATATTTAAGGAACTGACAGTTGGTAGATGCCGTTTGCGGTTTGCTGTCGTGAAAAACTTATTTTTCTCTTTCTTGCCTATCTTCAGATGATTAAGGTGCTTCATTATAAACGGAAAAGCGTGCAAAAATCAACAAAATGAAGGTCTGATTATAAAATAGGTGAATGGTGATCGTGCGAGGCGTCGGACGTTTTGCTGATTGCTAGTTTAGCAGGAAGTACCTGTGTATGGTGCTGTTATTACCCTCTCAAGGATATTGTAAATTCGAAAATGTGGCAATACATTTTGTGCGTAAGTATTTTGCATTTCTTATGCTAGGGTTCCGTGGGCAAATAGGAAAAATAATCAGACAAGTGCTCACAGTATATATAATGAAATGGATTTATCATGCACTAGCGACAGCCTACGGCTTTGCCCGCGTGGTACCCGGATAAAAAGTAGCCGATGAGTTGCAGTGTTCGTAAGAAACGCATTCGCTTGACTGTGTTTTTGTCGACTTACGTTGCAAAATTGCTCTACGAAAAGCCCTTTTATTTTAGGCCTGTCTACCCTGAAGTTCCATTCTAAATATTGGTGAAACAATTAGTAAAATATATAAGTAGTTTCGGAGGTTACTTCTACCTACATCCAAACTTACAAACTTTACTTCATAATATAGATATTCTGCGGGAGTACAGCGTAGATAGTTTCTGTTTACGTGAGTAGGTAAACTAAACGCAATAACAATGCCGTGAGACGTGAAAATATCAAACATTGGCAGTTTCAAGTATACTACTAATTTAACAGACTCCTGAATGTACCAGAAACTGCGTAAATTCAAAAGAACATTCAAGTTGTGACATCTAACTGTTCCATTCGAATCTGCGACAACTCGACTTGGTTCCATTAGTTCGAAGCTTCAATTTGCTTATTAATTATTTCTTCGTTAATTTTATATTTAACAATCCCCCTTTCTTATTTAGAAACACATCAGGTGGGCATATTCGTGCAATTTGGTACTCTAGAATGCAATACTAGCGCACCATAAAACATAATCACGTGATTATTAGGTATGAACGAAATCAAAAAAGTTGAGTCGTAATAACAATGGCGGTGCCAACAGTGGCAATAGACACCACTCGAAAAATGTTGAAGGGGTACATCGCGTATTTGCAATGCATCGCGTTTTATTACTCTATTTTCGAGACACACCATGTTCACACACGAGTAAATAATTTCACAAAAATCCGAAAAAGCCATGACTTCAAAGTTTACAGTGTAGCTGCGGTTGCGATGTATATACCTAGCTATCGCACCGCTTCGCACCGCTTCGCTCGCGTTGGATTACTCTATTTTCGAACACGGTGTAGCACCGTGTTCACGATTTTATTTAATCACTTAGGAACCGCTACGCGTGAATTTTAAGTTTACCGCAATGTAGTTGCGTTGGTGAATAGACCTTTATTATTTTGACCATAATAACACCTGATAGTAAAGTGTAAAAGATACCTAATTATACACTCATGGTTTGAAGAGACTCAGATTTTATTTTTTAGGAAAAACAGACGACGGTGTTGTTTTTCATTATTTCACCATTGTCTTTACGTCTACTCACGTTAGCACCCGAAGCTGATGGGAACAGGGCCGTGGCCAGATTCAGCAGACTCATGAGATTGCTGCCGCCGCCTGTAGATGGAGACACCTGCATCGGCTCATCGAAGTCATCATTATCGTCATCGATGTCGTAGCTGGTTGAGGACGACGATTGAGAGGCGTTTCCTCCTTGGATGTTCTGAAAAACAATTGCACGATGAAATTGATAGTGGAAGTGTTTTGTAAATCAGTTGAACTCAAAAATGGTTTAATCAAATATATGTGGGACTCCCATGCGCCACAAGGTTTTACTTGGCCAAGATTGGAAGTAACAGAAACCTCTTAGTTTTTTTTGTATTTCCACAATATCTGGCGGAAAAATAAAAACAAAAATATTTGAGATCTGGTGGCCCTGAACAAGGCCTGATGACGAAAGAAGTTTCACTGTGCCTTGCAGTGCCTTATTTCATGCACGTGGCACATGCCTCAGAATATTTAGTTCTAGGACGTAATTCGGTTTTTTCACGATGATTTTCTTTACCGTTTTCTTAATTTATTCCGACGGAAAAATCTGTTTGTGCACTTTTGGATTCAAACCTACGACTTTCATTCGAAAGTCGGGAGTACTACATTTGGTGCAGTCTACTAGTAGTGCTCTAAAAAAATGGGGAATACCAACTTAGTACATATCCATCTACCTAGTACATTTTCACAGACTATATATTTATGAGATTTCACAAGAACACGAAGAACATGAGGATAATTATTAAAGTCGTAGCCGTATTTTTTCCAATCGCCTATACAATTATGTAATTCACAAGTAGTTTTCAATAAAGAAAGTTTTACTTACAACTTCGCTATTCTCTTCTCCGCCTTCTACCCTAACCGGTCGGTTCAGATTGCCTGGCCGTCTGCCGGCTGGCACGCATAACGCTTGGGCCAGCAAGCATCCCACGACCAGCAGAACCAAACGAGCCATGCTTCACTGTGACGCTGAAGAGCAGATGGAACGACGATTTGACGCTGAGTAACCGGCAGAAAACGGCGGGCAGAGCAATCACTTGGAAGACCCTCTTGTCAGTAAGTTGATTATAATCCTTAGACGGAAAGTTTGCTACTGAACATGTATCGACTCTACAAATAAAATATTAACTATGGTCATTAGTCAATTGGGAGAAAACTATGGATTTGTTTAATGACATTGCGTAAGTGCTGGTGATTAGAAGTAATATCTGAATGAGCCAACGAAATGTAGATGATTCAGCCACAAATTCATTCTATAGGAATTCAAAAAGCTTAAGTAGATAGTCTTCATAGTCGAATCATACATAATTAATAAGACTCATAGGTTCTGTGCACTAACTTGATTGATAAAGCCAGACCAAGAATGCTAGACTTATAAATTTAAGGCTTATTTACAAGATTTTTTTATCTAATTCACTGCATACTAAAAAAGTGGTTTTTGAATTTTTTGCTGCAGTCACGTTAATAAACCATCCTATAAGGTGCTTCCTTCCGCAGCGGGAATACAAATATAGGACTGAATAGTAAATTTAAACAACCTTTAAGTTAACCCCCGACGAGTATTTCCATTATCGATAGCAGCGCCCCCTAGTGAGTTATGGCAATAAAAACCTATCTAAGAACCATTCTTAAAAATATAAAAATCTATTGCAAAAACCGCATCATAATCAGATAAGTCGTTTCGGAGATAAATTGTAACAAACAACCTCATATGGCAAACGCATACGGGCTCTTTACGTCGCGGGTAAAAATCAAACGCGCGCGTAGCGTTGCACTAGTATCTGAACAGCACGGTAAAATACAAATTATTCTGAATTACATAAATAGGTAGTATGCAAAAGTTTCCAATTACTGTGAGCTAGAGTAATAATTTTCTCCTATATCGGAAATTAGACTAGGTTTCAGTCAAAGTACTTAAACATACCTGTATGACTAGATGTTGTTGTATCAATAGATGCACGGCGATTGGTCCAGTGTCAGCTGCGAGGAATATCTTATAACATCACATAACTACGTCGTATACAGGATGCTCATTTTAGCATTACGCACTAAAACCTGCGGCTTACCTAGCTCTAGTGAAATGTTCTCACCATAATCTACACTAGATACCCAATTCTCATAATTATCAAATTCTTTCACATAATTTTGGAATCCTCAAATCGTGGATCTAATAGTTTTCCTTAAGCCATAGGTGTACCTAAACTTACCCTAAAATATTTTTAAGTTAGGCCGTTTATTACATGCTAACTCATAAATATATTTACACAATTAAGCTAAACCAGTGTTTTGTTTTCTACTATTGAATTTATAATGTCATAATTCAGAAAATAACAAAGCAGTGTTTCGTTAATCAAATTTTTTATAAATCTTTTTGGGTCTCATTAGGAAAGGTGGTTTCAATCAGTGGTTTATCTTTTAGACTTTTGATTCCCGATTTTCACGACAAACTGTTGTGTAAAGGGAACAAGGTTTAAAATTGAATGCTATAATATAATAGCCCACAGTCTATTTGACATTTTAAAAAGAGGTTTGACCAAAAATAACTGCTAAAAGATAAACCAGGCGGTCATCTAGTTTATTTTTATCATAACTCAACCTCTTTTTCAGTACCTACTTTCTTTTGGTAGCCAATCAAAATTATGTTTCTTTTTTAATTTGGTTTCAAGTGTTTTTAAATCAAATGGACATTCCGCGGTTTTATTTTATATTTGAATTATAGTCCTTTTGTTTTTTTTTTATATTTAAATATTGGTTTAGACAGTTTGGCTCTGACAGAAGTAGAGTTCAACTCGAGTTTTGACCCACGTTTCGTAATGAGACCGTATAAGTATATATTTTTACTCAAACACACTGAAAAACTCTGTAAGGTGTACGTTAAGTATAAGAACATACTCGTATTTTTACTTAAACCAAACACCCAGCCTGTAGAGCGAGGCGTGGTAGTCACAGACGTAGAAGGTCCGACATTGTCCGGTTTCGCCACTCGAGTTGCCAAACCAACCCGTCCTTCCCTTCCGTTGCGACCGCTGATCGACTTCCTTCCTTAGCCCAATGATAGATATTTTGCTAGGGTAAATAGTCGGTTGAATCCATCAATTATACGATCGATTCATGCGTACCAAAGCAATAGCCTAGTGAACTTCACGGCGCGGCGTCACCAATCTTTGGGGACAATAGTAGTCTTTAGTGTCATTGGTAATTTGGAATGTTCGACAGTGAGGGAATGGTTTGATGTTTTTGTTAAAAAGTTTATAATTACTATTGAGTTGAATTAATTCTTAAGAGCCGTGTTGGCCTAGTGGGCGGTACCTTCTTCCAATCTGGAGGTCGTGGGTTCGAACAAATGGATTTTTCTGCTCGTAAAATGTATGTGCTGAAATGAAATGGAGGGATGAGCTCGGCTCATACCTAAAAGTTTGTATTCTTAAAGATCCACAGATCCATGCACTGAGTATATATTTGAGAATGGCTTCATGTTGAATACACACGTGGAAGTGTTTTTTAGTTGAATTACCAAAATAGAAATAAATTATGTAGCAAACAAAGTAATATTAAAGATCGTTTATTTCAAAAATAATCTCATTGCCGAAATTAAAATGTATGCCGAGTTCAACGTTCTTGAAGTGGAATCGGGCTAAAAATCAGCGCAAACAAGACATAATTAAAACAAATACAATTTATTTAACGCATTAAGTAAGTATATATTTAATATTCTACATTCTAATAGAGTTATGTACCAAGTTTGGATGAACCAAGTACAATACTAACAGTATACAAGCAATAAACTATTTACACGAACAAAAGATAAAATCTAAACAGTAAATTGAGGCAGTTTTAAAATTGATCATGATTATCCAAGTCTTATTTCAACAACACAAAAATAAGTTTTAGTTCGTACTATAACTTACTTATTTGTTGTATCCTTTATATCCGTATTAATAAGAACCTTTCGCAGTCTTAGCCAGTATTTATAGAACCTGTAGTAGTTTTAGTCTGTAACTACAAAACCTAACGTAGTTTAAGTCGGAACCTTACACAGTTATTGTCCGTTCTTATGGAACTTTTGTAGTTTTAGTCTGTAACTACTACCTTACGCAGTTGTTGTCGGAAACTTACGCAGTTTTAGTCCGTACTTATAGAACCTTTCTTAGTATTAGTCTGTGCCTACAGAAGCATCAGCTCTAGGCGGCCGTAGCTTCTCCAGCAGCGGTATGGCAACTCCCACTAGCTCCTCCCAGGCTGCCAGCCTCCTGCATGGCCCGCAATCGCACTCCTCACCCCCCTCCATCTCCTCGAAGCCTAGGTCTTCGCCGGAGAGCCCCTCATCTTCAGATAAATGCTCTAAATGCTGGTCCACGCTGAGCGTTCGTGTGAACGTTTTCTGGTACTCGCCGTTGTTGTTATCAAAATCGAATTTTACCTGGTATAAAGAAAAGCGTGTTATATATTATTAACATTCACTAACCTTAATCTAATGAAACACTTTTCATCATCACCATCAGCCGTTTGGTGGTCAGCGAAATAGGCCTCCTTCAAAGGAATAGTTCGGGACCACCTCCATAACAAAGCTTATGGCAATGCAAATAATTTTTAAAGTTTAGGTACCAAGTTTAATAATAGTAATAAAAATAAACAAATTACTTATTTAGGCAGACTGTAGCTAAATAAATCATTTGGCACTATATTAACTATATAATGTACCACATTATATAGTTGAGGCCCTGTCTCCCGGAAAAGGGTTAGAAAAGTTGTACGTATATTTTTTGTTAGAAAAAAACATAAGTCTAGTGAGTGTTGTCATATTTTTTTTAAATAATTCAAACTTAACGCTTGCATAAAATAAAAATAATAGTCAAGATCGTGAGATTTCTATTTCGTAAAGTAATCTTCAAAAAGGGCGTTTAAAAATTGTAAAAGGGTCGGCAGCGCGCGTTTGATGCAATCTTTCAAAACCAAATTGAAGACATGGCTTGTGGATCAGACGATCTACAAGCCATGCCTCTGAAGACTTGTCTACCTAAGCCTAATTTTTATAATCATTTTATAAAAAGCTACTCAGGTAACAAGTTGCTTGTTGTTATATTTATTGTGAATGTAAGTACTAACTAACATTTATTTTTACAACTAACCAACCAACCCATTTCATGACCTGCAACTTACGTGTAGCTTGAGAGACGGATCGCTGGCACGACGCTCGCCAGAGCGCGAGGCCTCGCAGGCCGCAAATACCGATTCGTCATCTAAAACAATGAGAAAAAAAACGTATATTTAGAGATAGGTACATCTCTTACGCATTATAACATAGGTACGTCTCCGTCACATTATACTTTGACAGCAGTTTAATACGGCATCGTATGCCGGCTCATTTACAATAACTGCTACCCGTCTCTGGAATCATATCCCAACCATTTCCCGTGAAGCTCCTTCAGTTGAAGTGTTCAGGGCATTTTGTAGTTTTAATACTTTTAATATTTAAGCAATTTATTTGTGTATATATAGGTTTATTATTTTCTTTTATTTATGTTATTATATCCTTAGTATTTAAATATTAAAATCAAATGTTTAAACACATCTATTTAAACATTTGCATTACATAATTACTACATGTTAATATTTGTGTTTTAATCCTTTCTGCGCACTACCGACACATCTTTTTCCACAATACACAAAGGTTATCTGGAAGAGAATGCTTTTTAGCATTAAGTTCGCCTATGTACACATATTTTTTTGTGCAATAAAGAATTTTCTATCTATCTATCTACAGCTCCTAGGTTCATTAACACATGCCTTAGTCTCTGCTTAGACTTTTTCGACCTCACACCAATATTCAATAAGCTCTAAGAGCCACCATACCGCAACTTAGTCATAATGACTGACCTAACGCGGGGTGACCAAGAAATAACACGACGGTGACACGATGATGAAGAAGACTTGTAAAAAAAGCAACTATGAGTTAAAGTGTCGACAAAACGATAAAATTTTTAATGAAACCAAACAAAAGCCGTGTTTGCCGAGTAGCAAACCCCGACTTTCGATCCGTAGGTACGGTGAAGGGAAACATTGTGAGGTAATGCCATAGAAACCAAAATACAAAGGTATATTTTATATTAAAACTAAACACCTAACAGACACAAACATGCGGAATAAGACGTGTTTTTGCAACCTGTCACGTGGAATGCTTATTACTTTGCCAAAAGTGGCCATGTGCCACATATGTTTGAATTAGCCTATGACTACCCCGTACTTGTTGTCACGGATCTACTTACTGAGTGTGGATCTGAGGGAATGTTTTTGTATATATATTTTTTCAATAACCATGTTTTGCCTACAAAAATAAGCAAAAATAAGATTTTTGGTTGAAGTTATTTGCTAGAATCAAAATAAAAGCATTGACCCCGACGTGATTTGAACACGCAACCTTCTGATCTGGAGTCAGACGCGCTACCGTTGCGCCACGGAGTCGGTGATAGGAGCGGCGAAATACGTTTATAGATTGTTCTTATGACGAGATCACCTACGTGTCAATGTCGAGATGTCAAGAAGCGAGTAATGCAACTATATTGTAGGTACTAGCTCGTAGCGCAAGGAAACAATAAAACAAACTATTCAGCTTTACTATAAGTAAACATATATATATATATATATATACAAAAAAATATATAGATAAACAGCTAATGCAAACGACCTATAGATAAGTCAACTGATCCAGATCGCAGCATTTTGGAAAGCGATCCAAAAATGCTGGCTGCATTGCCACTCTAAATGGCAATGCTAAGTTGACCCAGCTCTATGGTCGCTTAGACACGTCGCCCTGAGAGAATTTTGAATACGCAAAGGGCCCCTATTCCCCACAGACCCAGAGTCTCAACCTCAAAACGCTCAAATAATTAAGCTAATAAATTAATTAGAATATAATAGTAAGTGATTTATTTGCAACTACAACAAAGCACGGAAAGGGCAGTCACAAAATAAATAAAATAAACACTTTATAGATAGACCAGGTAACATTAAGTTTATTTTTCAACAAAAACACAAAGACAAATTAGTTTTTTTGTGCTAATTAGTAAGTACTATAGTGATGTGCGGGCCGAACACGTCCTGTCTCAGCTAAGTGCTGCTCCGCTTAGAAATTATTGTTGCTATTTTTACCCGCGACGTAAGGAGCACGTGTATGCGTTTGCCATAAGAGGAAGTTGTTTATCTCCTCAACATGAGAGAAGTACTTTACAGCTTCTGTGAAATAACTCGTCCGGGGAAGTGCTACCACCATGCATATTTCTGCCGCCAAGCAGTAATGCTCTCATTGCTGTGTTCCGGTGAAGGGTATGGTTGCCGGTGATTTTTTTTTTACACAGTATCATCTAGCCCCAAAGTAAGCAGAGCTTGTGTCATGGGAACTACTTGACTGATATACTACATAAATACTTTTTTTTTGTAATTACATACATATTATACATAGAAAACATGCAGACCCGAGACAAATATTTGCAGATGCAAACATTTGTCCCGCGGCGGAAATCGAACCCGCAACCTTCTGCGTCTCAGGCGGGCCTTCCCCACTGCGCCACAGAGGTCGTCATTAGAGGCACATGAGATCTTTCATCTAGATATCTCAGGGAGGCAACGCGTGAGTGACACCTCTGGTATTGCAAGCGTCCATAGGCTACGGTAACCGTTTAGGTACTACCAGGTGGGTCGTAAGTTTGTTTGCCTGTTTAGAGTATAAAAATAAACTAGCTTATCCGATTGAAATGCGGTTTTTAAAAGTATTAGTGTGAATTCATAATGCGTTTTATAGCCACAAGTAAAAAAGCGCACTGCAATAGACAATGAAAAAACTTGATCGTGAATCTCTTTCATAGAAATCGGTCCGAATTCGCATGCGCAGTGGAACCCGACACATTAAAACACGATTCCATAATGATTCCTTCAATAGTCAATTAATGTGTTTTATAGTGCATTTTTCAAACTTTCAAAAACTATTCAAATCCAAAAACTATTGTTTTACTAGAATACATCGAAATATGTGATAATTTTCCTGATCTTTGGCGCATCAGCCGGACAGTAAACAGTGTATCAGTTCACCTCGTACTTGTATTTAATAATTTACAGTTTTAAAGTGATTTATCTCTTAAGATTTCACATTAACTATAATTCCCACCGCTTTAGTTACAAGTTAATAACAATTCAGATCCATACTCAGTGCGTATTTAAGTGTATTCGTCAATAATCACCGGATTCAAGAATATTTTCGAAATATTCGTTTGGGGGTACTAGTCGACGCAAGTGCCGACATTGCACGAAGCCCGCATAGCATTCTCGCGGTTACGCACTGTACTTAACCGTGAAAGTCGCTTGCATGTAACAAGATACCATTGTTCGCACGTCACAACCACGAAGTGGCATAGAGTAAACTCCGCAGAACGGTCACTTTAGCCAGAGGGCATCGGTAAGTAATTTCCAAGACTTAATTACTAAATTAAGCTCAACCCACTAAAATAGCCAACATGAAGTGTGGGGGGTGCATGAAGTCTATTAAAGACTCTAACTCTACTAAATGCACAAATAACCAGTGTGACAGGATTTTCTGCTCCCTATGCATATCTATTACAACGGATAAGAGGAAAGTATGGAAATGCCCTGACTGCTGTGCTGCACAGAAAAAAGGAGGGGACAATACCCTTACTCCTATTCGCAGCGGCTCTGAAAATGTCACAAATCGTAAAAAAAACGATTCTACGGGTTCAGAGATAGGTCAGCTCGCGGAGCTCGCCCACCGTAAAAAATCCGATTCCACGGGTTCTGAAATACATCTACTCACTGAGCAGCTACGGCTCTTGACCACTGAATTCTCCTCTGTGAAGACCAAATTGGAGGATGTGACCCAGTCCCTTTCCTTCACAAATGATAAAATGAGTGAAATTATGGTTAAGCTGGATGCCGCTGACGAACGCATTAAGTACCTGGAAAAAAGGGACAAAGAAGTAGAAAATCTGCAACTTACAGTGATGCAACTCCAAGACGAACTAAAGGTTCAAGCTCAAGCTAGTCTGAGAAATGAGATTGAGATAGTAGGTATTCCAGAGTATCCATCTGAAAATCTCCACCATATCGTCCTGGTGGCTGGAAGGAAGTTGGGTGTTGAATTGGTCGACAGTGATTTAGACTGGGTGTCTCGCGTTGGACCACACAGGCCTCCGGTGACTACGACACTACCTGAAGATGGAGCTAAAATGCCGCGCCCAGTTGTAGTCCGCCTACTCCGTCGGTCGAAACGCGATCAGCTTCTCAAAGCCTCCAAGTCGCGGAAAAACATCAGTAGTGCTGATCTAGTGGTGGCTGGCACACCCAGAAAAGTCTTTTTTAACGAAAGACTTACAAAAGGAAATAGGCTTCTCTTTCGAAACAGTAGAATTCGTGCTAAAGAACATGGGTATGCCTATTGCTGGTGCAGCCATGGCGCTATCTACATCAGACAACGTGAAGGAAAAAACGCAGTGCTCATACCTTCACAACAAACCCTGGATCGCCTCTTGCCTCCGTTTCAGCACTCGATTCAGCACTCGGACAGCTCTTAGGCTCCTGACCTTATTGCGTGTGTCTGTGCTCCTGACTCTAATTCTTCATTCACGCTTTGTTACAAACATTTATTTTGTGTTTATGCTTGGTACTAATGTTTTTCACTTTATCATGAACTCGTTTATTTGGCAAATCGCTGTTAAGGTTTTTGCTTTCATTCGCTATAATGGAACTTTCCTTGTAAGTTATACTATAAAGTTGCTACTGTTTAAGACAATATTGTATTCTGTTACTTCGTGTTATTTTATGTATGTACACTGGCCTCCAAAAAAATCGACCCACCTACGTTTTTTCGCAAAAAAGTGTCCTATGGGTTTTTACTACAATCGATAGATATTTTTTATGTTAATAATGAAAAAATGCAATTATGGGGTTGTAAAAAACCTAAAAATCTCGCGTGGTACGGGATATTTTACATAAAAATGTGATAAGATAATGAAACCATAACATTTGGCAAATTTAACGATTTTACTGTAAATGGCAAAATTTATGTTTTTTGACATTTAAAAACATTTTCGCTTCACCTTAGTATGGGATGTTTCCTCCTCTTGCTTTAATGACTGCTGCCATACGCCTATTCAGCGAACGGATCAGCTTTTTGATGTCTTCTTGGGAATCTGTTCCCATTCTTCCGTTAAGGCGGCTTCCAGCTGATCTAACGTCTCTGGAACTGGATTTCGGGCTCTAACTTTCCTTTTTATCTGATCCCAGAGATGTTCGATCGGATTTAGGTCCGGACTATTGGCTGGCCACTGCATAACTGGTATGCCAACCTCCCTAAGATATCCGGTTACAATTCTGGCTACGTGTGGTCTTGCGTTATCATGCATGAGCTGGAAATTTTCGCCAATATATCCCGCGTATGGCATCACATGAGGTTCCAGAATATCCGTTATGTAATTTTCAGCATTAACCGCACGATTCCGAAAGAAAACAAGCTCCGTACGTCCGGTTAAAGAGATACCTCCCCAAAACATTGTAGAGCCTCCTCCAAACCGGACTGTTTCTCTTATGCAGCACTGAGCATAATGTTCTCCTGGTCTTCTCATAACGTTACGACGTCCGTCAGAGCCTACAAGGGACATTCGGCTCTCATCACTGAACAGAACTGTCTCCCATTGACCAAGATCCCATAGGATGTGTTGCCGAGCAAATTCTAACCTTGCTTGCCGATGAGATGCAGTGAGTTTTGGTCCCGTGGCAGGCTTGTGTGGTTTCAGGTTTTGCTCCCGAAGTCTTCTTCTCACCGTATTCTCACTTACAGCCACTCCACGAGTGTCCCTCAGCCTGCCCTGCACATCAACAGCAGAAAGATGCCGATTTCTCAAGGAAGTCAAGACGGTCATCCGTCGTGTTTGTGACACATCCTCTTCCAGATCCTGGTCTCCGGCGGTACTCTCCCGTCTCTAAGTATCGTTTATGAACTCGACGCACTGCTGATCGACTCAAATTTAATCTTCTTGCCACATTTCGCTGACTTAGCCCTTCACGAACGAGAGCTACCACTTGAGCGGCTTCTGCTTCAGTTGTATCCATATTTTATGGTTAAAAGCAACGAATATGATTGCTCTAACAAAAGATGAAATCACTACGATGCACGGTGAATATGCCGCGACAAAAGTTCGAAATAAACTAACCTTGAACTCTATGCAAAAGTCATTAATTTTTTATCAGTGCTTTTAAAATGTTACAAATACCCACCATATCACTTGTATTCGTCTAAAACAATGTCAAGTGGGTACTCAGATGTTTATTTATAAAGCATAAGCAAAACATACCAATATGTCAACGCATACTTAAGATAACACCTTTGTTACTCAAAATTAGCGGGTGGGTCGATTTTTTTGGCGGCCAGTGTATTGCACTATATATCTACAAGCTTTCTGATGCCTGTTTTTACCGCATTTTATATTGTTAAATCCTTAATCCTTTTGCTACATGTTTGGCAACTTTTGCAAATTATAAGTTTTGAACATGGGCAGCTTCTTTGGATATTGGATAATTTTTTTAATTCGCAATGATGTTCACTGAGGTATTAAGTTCAGACTTAGATTCGATGAAAATAAACTGTGTGGTGTTAAACGACTGGTCCAGCTGTAAACAAATCTTTACTACCGAACATACCTTTAAATTGCTTACTTTTAATATTAGAAGTATACAACAAAACTTCGATGATTTATTAGTAGCTCTAAAACGCTTGGACACACCTCTTGATATTATTATTTTGACTGAATGCTGGCTATACGACTCTGTAATCGTTCCCAAAATTCCCGAATATAACTCATTTCATACCATGAAACACAAAAACCAGAATAGTGGCGTTGTTGTATTCTTGAGGGATATCTGGAATGCAACTATAACAGAGCCATTATGTGCAGACGCTGATATTTTAACTATAACTATTCCTAAAATTATCACCGTTATCGGTATCTACCGATCACCATCGGCCAAAAACCTGGGAACTTTTCTCAATACATTAGACTCAGTTTTAAGCGAACACCAAGATTTCCCTTGCATTACAGCTGGTGATATTAATGTAAATATAATGGATACGTTTGATGATAGAAATAGTTTGGAATATCAATGCTTTATGGCCGAGCATGGCCTGCTTCCGGCTATAACACAACCCACTAGAGGTCCTTCTTGCCTTGACCATATTTATGTTAAAGCAGTGTCCAGTACTCAATCGGCTATCGGCGTAGTGGGTCAGCTTAAAATTACGGATCATTTCCCAGTTTTGCTAGGCATAAATATTTTAAACCCCAAAATAAGTCGCCCGAAACGTTACTTCAAAAAGACAGACTTCAGTGCTGTTAAAAACGATTTAAAAAATACTGACTGGTCCAAGGTTACTAGTAGCAATGATGTAGATTCAGCGACTGAGGCTTTTGCTGACATTCTATTAAATAGTATAGACAAACACTCAAGCCCAGTTAAGATAAGTAGATCGAAATACAATCTCAAGCCCTGGATAACTCCAGGACTAATGAGATGTATGCGTAATCGTGACAAGCTGCATCAAAGTGCTAGATCCGACCCTAAAAATGAAATCCTTCGCATAACTTATTCACGTTACCATAATTTTTTCCGAACACTGCTACGTACACTTAAATCTGATTATGAAGAAAAAGAACTTGAAAAACACAAAAATAATCCAAAAAAACTCTGGGAATCGGTTAGAAACATCTGTAATTTAACTAATTATAACAAAGAACCAACAGAATTATTGTCCTTGGAGGGCTGCATAAATACTAGACAATCTATTAATCTAACAAATTATCACTTCTCTACAGTGGGACTACGGCTCGCGGATCAAATTCTTGCTAAATTAAATAAAAGTGATACAGAACTAGCAAACGAGTCTAGAATATCAAACTCTCCAGCAGATTCCATCTTTATGAAACCAGCAGGCGATGAAGAAATAGAGAAACATATATTAAATCTTCAAACTGGTAAAGCTTCGGGTATTGACGGTATTAGCAATTCTCTCATCAAATACATTAAAGACGAAATCACTATACCGTTAACTTTCATTATAAATCTAAGCTTATCACAAGGAGTTTTTCCTCGTATCTGGAAACTCGCTATGATCTCACCAATCTTTAAAAATGGCTCGAAATTTTCTGTTAACAATTATAGACCAATCTCGCTCTTAGGCAGTTTCTCTAAACTTCTTGAGCGGCTAGTAAATGAACGTCTGGTAAATTTTCTGGAATCTCATAAACTCATATCGTCAAGGCAGTTTGGTTTCCGAAAAGGCAAAAGCACCGAAGATGCAGTTTCACTTCTTACAAGCTCGGTTGCATCGTACCTAGATAAGGGAGAACGTTGCGTTGGTGTATTCCTGGATTTGGCCAAAGCCTTCGACACTGTCTCCGTTCCAATTCTCTTGAAGAAATTGGAGAGCTTCGGAATACGTGGTATAGCTTTAGATTGGTTTAGTAGCTACCTAACGGATCGGAGACAGTGCGTAAGGATTGGTCAATTTACTAGTGACCCGCAATATATCCGCTTTGGAGTGCCGCAGGGCAGTATCTTGGGCCCCACGTTATTTCTGCTGTATATAAATGATATTCATGATATCTCTATTGGAAACGCAGACATGCTATGCTATGCGGACGATACCGCTATTCTTTTTCACGAGTCAACTTGGTCAGAGGTATGTTCATCGGCGGAGCAAGGCATGTCCCTTATCTCAAACTGGTTAAAAAACAATCTCCTAACGTTAAACACAACTAAAACTATGTATTTATGTTTTCATAAAACCTCGGTATCTGCGCCGTTTCAAAATTTTAATATTAAATTTCATGATAAATTATGCAATAGAAATCGCTGTACCTGCGTTACACTGACGCGCACTAAGACCTTTAAATATCTCGGAGTATACCTTGACGAAAACCTCACGTTCCAATTTCATATTGAAGCCCTCTCAGCTCGAGTTAGAAAAATAATAAACGTCATGCGAAACCTCAGACATGTTGCTTGCTTTCAGACTCTCAAAACTGTATACTATGCGCTGTGTCAATCTCTCATAGTATATTGCATAACGTGCTGGGGTGGCGCCGCTAAATCCCATATGATTCGGGCTGAGAGAGCACAACGATCAGTCCTAAAAGTTATGCTCCGAAAGCCATACAGGTACCCAACCACAAGCCTCTACGCGGACGCTGGGGTTCTGAGTGTCCGTCAGCTCTACATACTTAAATCCGCCCTCTTGGTCCACAAGTCCTTAAAAATCCAGCCTGATGAGTTTAAATTGGTAGCTAGTAAAAGAGTGTATAAATTAGTTACTCCATTAGTTAAATCAAGTTTTGCCCAACGTCTCGGTTCCTTCCATAAAATACATTTTTATAACAAAGTTGTCAAATTCTGTGATATTCGAAATAAATCAGTTAGAGAAGCAAAATTCATTATATCATTATGGCTTTCCTCACTAACATATGATGACACAGAAAACTTACTCAGTATCGCAACTTAGTAATATTTAGAATTAATATTTACATGATGTTTAACATATAGCTTTTATTTTGTTAGTTATATAAAATATTTAAGTTTAGTGTAAGTATTGTATTATTATTATTATTGTTATACATAATTTAACATATAAAAAACCTATTGTTTATTTAATGCCTGTACTAGCACAATATGTCTGCTGTGCGCTTATACTGTGTATTGTTTGTTAAACTGCGACACAGGCTCCCTCGATACAGGCCTTGCCTAGTGAGGGATCCAATAATATGGCTTCGAATCAGAATAAGTTCTCTGCAGAATATGAGTGTTCTGATATTCTATGTATCTCCTATTATTTTAGATTGTAAGTTACCTAAGAATGTCCAAGATACTCTGTTTTTGCAGTAATAAATATTTTTTCTTTTTCTCTTTTCTTTCTTTTCTTTAACCATCTTCCCACTCCAGTATCAGCCACGCATAGTCAAAAAACTAGAAATTCAAATTAGTCTACTACGAATTAATGTTTCTTTACAAAGTAAGTCACACCACTCCTTAAATTCTGAAAAGTTCTTGAAGTACCTACCTAGGTATTGAAACACGGGTATGTTTATTTTGATATTAAAAGCTGCATGCAATTTTTAAAAGTCTAGTGTGCTTAGTTTCAAACAAAGACATGCTAGTTTATTTTGTTAAATGTTTGAAGAAAATTTTCAGAATTCAATTCTTAGTACACCACATCTAGGCAACGTACACGAGCGCCTTACCGATGAACATGGCGAGCGCGTCCCCGTCTGGTGCGCAGTCGGCGAGTGCAGGGGCGCGTGCGCGTGAGCGTTCCGGGGAGTCCCCGAGCTCCGCACTATGCGCCCGCGCCGCACACGTTCACCAGCACCCCGGCCGCCGAGCAGCGGACACTTACCGATGAACATGGCGAGCGCGTCCGCCGCCTGGTGCGCACCAGGCGGCGGACGCGCTCGCCAGTCGGCGAGTGCAAGGGCGCGTGCGCGTGCGCGTTCCAGACCGCGCGCGCCAGCAGCGCCGCTGCCGGGGAGTCCCCGCGCTCCGCCGCCGCGGCCAGCGCGCGCGCAGCCAGCCCGCCGGCGCGCACGCACTCCGCGCCCGCGCCGCACACGTTCACCAGCACCCCGGCCGCCGAGCAGCGGACACTTACCGATGAACATGGCGAGCGCGTCCGCCGCCTGGTGCGCAGTCGGCGAGTGCAAGGGCGCGTGCGCGTGCGCGTTCCAGACCGCGCGCGCCAGCAGCGCCGCTGCCGGGGAGTCCCCGCGCTCCGCCGCCGCGCCAGCGCGCGCGCAGCCAGCCCGCCGGCGCGCACGCATTCCGCGCCCGCGCCGCACACGTTCACCAGCACCCCGGCCGCCGAGCAGCGGACACTTACCGATGAACATGGCGAGCGCGTCCGCCGCCTGGTGCGCAGTCGGCGAGTGCAAGGGCGCGTGCGCGTGCGCGTTCCAGACCGCGCGCGCCAGCAGCGCCGCTGCCGGGGAGTCCCCGCGCTCCGCCGCCGCGGCCAGCGCGCGCGCAGCCAGCCCGCCGGCGCGCACGCACTCCGCGCCCGCGCCGCACACGTTCACCAGCACCCCGGCCGCCGCGCAGCGGACGCTTGCCTCTTCTGCAACCTCATACAAAGGTACGGTTTCAACTTTAACTTCCACGACGTACTATCTATCCACAGGTTTGCGTTTAACACACCTGAAAATCGGCATTTAGCATTTTTACCGGAGAAAACGGCCGCCATATTGTATTTTTTCAAAAGTTTTATAAAATAAATTATAGTTAAGAAGCCCGAGAAAAGAAGTGTGTCCATTAACAAGTTTCTTACTATCTCTATTTAAGGGGAAACACTTTATCCGATTGTTCTTTACATATATTTGTGTAGATGACTTACCGAAATCAAGGAAGGGCTCCAATGAGTCCAATGCCCCTTCGAGCACTATGAGCTGTGCTGCGTGTGGCGCCCTCGTGAGGTTCCCCAGAGCCCTGACCGCTTCGCACGAAGCACTGCCGCGCCCGCTCAGCCATCGGCAAGTAGCTGCGAAAAACACAATCATCATTGAACGATAAAGTGCCCATGACGTTAATAAATAAATAACACCCAACAGACATACATATAGTCCTAATTTTAGTACACGCAAATCGTTTAAAGGGCAAGGTGTACGTCTTTATAACAAACTCCTAGATATACAAAATTTGACAATTAAGTCAGTAGCTAATTTAAAAACGTATAGGTAGCGTAAAGTTAGCTCAATAAAGCTGATCAACCAAATCTATCCTAAATCTGTCAATAAATCGTGTCCAGACACGCTGTGTTAGGGTCCCGAAGTTGCCACATACTTCAAAGTTAGCATTGGTAATCGTTCAAACTAATTTTCGGTGGCAGTACCTATCTTAGGCTACTCTCTTAACTTTGTTCCATATACTAGGAATCAAGCTTAAATGGATAAACGGAAAAAAGGAGGCCACATTAAGGAGACTATTTCAAAACACACGAGGACTTACTCCCGTTTAAGTCATAACCTTTATATTTACTATATCGATCTACCTTAAGAATTCCTCTACCTTAATAGGCCTCCTTTTGTTGTGTTTTTCATCAAACATAATCTACGATCATGACGAAATTACTCCACTCCAAGTCTCCAATTCGAGTACAATTGGATATTTGAGTTTTGCAAGAATACTCGAAAAATTCAACTCAAAATACCAAACATTTGGAAGTTTTGGAGGAAACCTCAAAGCGCCCTGAGTCGAGTTGGAGTGGAGGAATAATTGGAGATATGTCTTAGACTCCAAAATGATTTAGCTTACCTTAAAACTATTTTCAAATTCCTATTAACTAACTTTTATATTAAATTCCATACGGTGAGGTGCAGTAAAAAATATATGTCCTTCACCTGTCACTATCAGTAGTCAACAGACATCATCATCATCATCATCATCATTAACAGTACACTTGCCTTTACAGATGTGATCGAGCGTGCCGTCCAGTGGGTCGGGCGGGTCGGACGGGTCGGGCGGCTCTCTGTAGAATGTGATGTTGTTGAGAGTGGCCAGTGCCGCCGTGGCTAGCTCCTCACGCCGTTCTGATAGACTCGCGTTATCCTCGTAAGAGAAATCCTTAGGAACATGTATAATATAAAACTTTTTTTATATTATACATATTTATGTATAATATAAAAAAAGATAAATGCGATAAAGACCCTTTAAATTTATAATTATGTTATCTAATCGCGAAAGTTTGAAAAGTACTATAGGTAAGTACTCACATTGTCCTCTGCAGGCCTCTCGGCTAGCTCCAAGCAGGCCAGTAGAGCCTTCACGGTCCTCTCAGAGTGCGTGGCAGCCAGAGCCCTGCCCGCGCGTTCCGCTAGGCACAGATTCGCCACCACACGCACCGTCTAAACGATACTTTTTGTACATTATACATGAAAGGAGCCTTTACGAAGTCCCTGATCCTATCAGCAAACCTCATCAGCAGTGTGACCAACTTAGTTATTATATACTTCCTTCCCACTAATATTATAAACGCGAAAGGTAGTGAGGATGGATGTTTGTTACTCTGTCACGCAAAAACTACTAAACGGATTTTGATAAAATTTTACAGTGATGTAGCTTATACATAAGAATGACACATAGGCTACTTTTTATCCGGGTACCACGCGGGCGAAGTCGTAGGCAGAGGCTAGTGATTAATAAGTAGTTACAAATAAATTATTTATCTATCAAAAAATACAATGGACAGACCATAATAACTTGCTTATTGATATGACATTTTGCAATCTTACCTTGATAAGAACGTCTTCATTTGAGCCATCTGATCCACCAAGGTCTGTACCTGTAGTTAAAAAGGAGACAAAATAAAAGACAAAGTTAAAACAATTAATGGGACCAATACAAATTCTAATGTTGCTGCAATAAGGTACCTATCTCTTAATAAATAAATATTTGTTACTTTGACAACTGATGTTTCTATAAATGTAGGGTTCCGTAGTGGCCCGTCACAATATGCGGACTTAGAAGAGGGCTTTTTGTTAAATACTATGAACATATTAATTGAGTTCATAGTTTAACAGCTAATAACGTCTAAAACAGGCACACATAGGACGATGGTAACTCAAGAAGGTGTTTATTCCCTCACAAGGTAAATAAAAACGTTATGATTTTATTTTTCCAAAATTTTACATGGACCTATAATTACTAGTTACCTGTTTTACCTAACAACTTCATCTAAGTAATTTTCAATGGAATTTGTATGAAATTTTCCTTTTAGTTCTCAAGTACATTTATTAAGTTGGTCGACTATTACTAGTTCACTTGTAAAGCCTACTTAGCTGTGATAGTTTTCCTTTTAACTTCGTTGCCAAATTACAGTTTTGGCATGGTTACTAAGTCTCTGAGCTAAGACGCGGACATATAGATAGTCAGACTAACGGACGGACAAACTATAAGGGTTCCTTGTTGATTACGGAACCCTAAAAACAATAATTGAGCTTGGTATGCATTAAATCTGTTCTTACCAATGAGATGGATATCGGGGTCCGTATCTTTGGTATCGTGGTTGTTTCGTTTCGTGTACGATTCCAAGATGGTCAGAAGAACGTCAATGCCACCTTCTTCGTTATAAATCTGTAGACGGATAACATATTATGTCCAGATAAATTATTCTAAATTTTTTATTGTACACACAAATAAACACTTACAAAAGGTAGAATTAAATGACATGTACAAAGGCGAGCTTAACCCTAAACAGAGTTTTCTTCCAGCAAACCGCTAGAGAGAGGTAATTATAGAGGTAGGATCGTGAACAGAAAACAAAAAAATATTATTATTTGTTATTGTTATTTGTAGCTTTAAGTAAATATAGTTACCTACTTACATATATAAATATTTATATACTATGCTAAACTATGCTACTATGAATGCTAACTATGCTAACTATGAATGATAAACTATGCTAAAATATATAGATACTACAAAACATATACAATACATTATTTAGAGATACAGAGAAACTTTAGGAGAAAAAAATACGAACAACTAGTAACCACATACATAGCAAAATAAAATAAAAACAATTTGCGGTTCTATCATCGCTAAGAGCGATCCTAAGTAAAAATACATAAGAACGCTTATTCATTATAGTTTATTTTCACAGAACGGCACGTAAGTATGTTACAACACAAAGTAATTAGCTTGTTGCGGCCACGCGGACATCGCAGACACATTTTCATGTTACTTTAGCCAATAGAGGTAAAAATATAATTCTATTGAGGGTAAAGCGTGTATGCGTGAACTTGTTATTTATTTATCTATTGCACGCATATACACAGATTAGTACAGGTGTTAAAATAATACATATGAAGGTAAGTATATAAACCCAGTTAGGGCGCGGGCGTTGCAATGTTGAGTTTGATTGTGTAGGTTGCAAAGTAACTCTTTTCTGAGCTGTGATTAAGCTTGAAATATAATTTTATTAAAATATTTTTAATCAGATTGAAGATATAATAAAAATGACACAAGCTTTAGCAAATTTTGAATAATTTGAACCACAAAGTTCACGCTTGTTACTCGGTTAAATTTAACTTTCCGACTGGCCAGCGTATGTCAGGGTATCGAAGAGATTGGTGCACGACCGGGTTCGAACCCACGATCTCCGGATCAGAAGTCGGGGTATCGCCCACAAGGCCAACACGGCTTTTCCTTTTTTAAAAATGGTTGAAAAGTGCGATCCTTGGGAAATCGCTGACTATCAACAATATTTCTGATATTTAGTCACCGAGTGATGTATAAAAATGTATGTTTAGTCGATATCTTTGGAGAAGGACTGATGCCAACATTAGCTTCAACATTGACTACTATTAGCTGTTGATGTATGTAGGACGTCTCACATTATTCCTAGCGCGTTCGTCAGCCGCCGCCATATTGCCGAGCGTGTAAGCGAGCCGCACAGCGAGCGGCGCGCGAGCCGCGCACGCCGCCAGCGCTCGCAGCAGCGCTCGGGCGCCGATACTCGAACCACACAGCCACGTGCAGCAGCATTCTTGCACTGAGAGGACACTGTTATAAAAACGCAATACAAATTAAGAACCACAGAATTTATTTTGCTTTACAATGTAAGCCTTATAGCTCAGATTACATAAAAGTACTACGTCAGAGTCAGAATAACCCACTCACCTCTTAACGCCGATCCGACTAACTTCAACCTGCCCTGATTTCTAAAGACTGTTTTTGCTCTAAGCATATTAATATCTAAACTCTTGTGTTCACCTGAGGCATCGTGCGACGTTAGTGAGCACGTCCCGGTCGGTGTGGTGTAACAGCGCGGCGAGCAGCTCGCCGAGCGCGCCGCTGTCCACGAACTCGTTCGCGGCGCGCGCCTCGCTCGCCAGATTGCGCAACGCGCCCGTCAGTTGGAACATAGCGTGCGTTGACTGTTCTGATACCGAACGGGGATTTTCTGATTTCTGCGAAAGAAACATTATTGGCTGTGAGGCCATGGCGTGTTTGTGTGGCTTCGTAGATCCGTATTTATCGTCAACTAGCCCACGGCTCCGTCCGCGTACTACCCGGATAAAAAGTAGCCTATGTGTTATTCTGATGTATAAGCTATATTACTGTAAAGTTTCATCAAAATCCGTTCAGTAGTTTTTGCGTGAAAGAGTAACAAACATCCATCCTCACAAACTTTCGCGTGTATTAGTAGGATAGTCAAAGGTTAGAGTAAAACGTCAGTGGTACGAGTGGTAGTCATAATTGAGACCATAAGTGTGGAATTTTTAGTTACATTGAGCCCAAACTCGAGGGGCCTACTACTAGTCACTGAGTTGCACCATCCACCTCCTGACTCTATCATCAGACTTATTTACTAGTACGTTCATTGATAAAACTGTTCACAAAGAACATCTCGAATGTTTTTGTTACAGAAAGCTTTAATAAATACAAACTTTGTAAAAACTGTAGCCATCGCATCGGCCATTTGCTGATATTTAGTCTAGCTTACGCGACGAAAAACCCCTTCATCGTAAACACTCGTTAATGAGGCCTGAGTGACTAAATATCAGCCGTGCCACGTCTTCGTAAACGAGCCATAAGAGATATTTTAAAAAAAACCTGTACATATTATTTTCTTCCTGTAAATATACATCTTACTTACAGCAGTATTGAGCAGTTTCAAATGTATAGCGGCGAGATGCACCGCGCCCGCGGCATGTGCGCGCGCGCAGAGCCGTGGCTCCAGGGCCAGCACGCGCAGCGCGCCCGCGCCGTACACGCAGCATTCGCTCTCAGCCACCGGGTCAGCTCTACCGCAGCCTTCCACCAATAACTCTGAAGGCAGAAAAATAAAGGGTGATACAAAAGGCGGATGCAACCGCAGATCGCAGAAATTTCATTCAGAACATTTTTTTCATTTAATTTTCAACGTTTTGTTACGTTTCACGAAAACTGGTATTGAGTATGTATTTTGTTTATATTTTCTGCGTAAAATTTAAGAATCTTTCACTTTCTTTCTTTTATCTTTTCATTAATATCGAGCATTATATAGCGTAGTTGTGTTGCAACCTTAAGACGTTTTCCTTTAGTAATCTCTAAGTAAGTAGATAAAAAAAAAAAAAAAAAGACTGGTAGGTAGAGTCTTATAATATCTAGAATTCTATATCAATCCGTCTTGCGCTTACCCAGTAATATTTGGCCACGCCTTTAAAAATAATGTGATCATTCTATGTAAAACACGAAAAGAAAAACTTGTTTCTCTTACCAAGCAAATTGGTGTCCTTGAAGAAATGGTCGTTTCTGTCGTTCCTCGCTATTTTGAAGACTAATTTACAAGCAGCCGCCAAATGTATCCCTGTCACGCGCATCTGAAAACAGAAAATTCTTATTCAACAATAACAGTTAACCTACTGTCCGTTTCTGTTAAAAAGTTACAGTTTATGGAAATACACGATAGTTATCAAAAAGTTGGTAAGCACTTATTTTTTTCTGGTACGTACTCTTTTACTGTAAGGACAAAATATATTAATTCCATCACACAATAACGAGTCGTTATAATATTTTTTTTTAAGTTCCCTTACCGTAAGCATAGCTCTTGCAATCGCCACGAGAACTCTTTCATCGTCGTTGTCAATGTGCAAGTACAGGGAGCGGAGCACCAGGTCCCGAAGGCTGGTCGCGGGCGTGGAGATCTGCAGCCGACTCTGCAGCGCTGCTAGGAGAAGGAGCAATCGCTCCACCTCGCGATCCCGGTGCGAAAGGGCATCGCATAGCTCGAGGACGCTCATACTATAAAATACAGTTTTTAAAAGTTCGTTTTTTTTTACATTGAACTAATCAGGGTCTTGAAAAATACCTCAAGCTTAGTTATCCTTTCACGCTAACGCAAATTTGTCCAGGAAAAACTTGACAATAGTCACGTGACATTTTAACAGCTAATGTAATTCCCATACAATTCTAGACACTCAGGGCGTCTAAACAAATACCACTTTCTGTTGGAGCTAACGCCTACGGAGAGATTGAATTCTATGGTAATGTCATTAGCTGTTCAAAAGTCACGTGACTATTACATGTCATGGATAACTCTAAAACAGGGATGCACAGACTTATTGAGACTAGGGGCCACTCGGGCAAATCATGAACTGATGGCGGGCCGCCAGACGTATAGGTAATTAAAGACAATAAAGAATTGATAATAATGTATTGTGACGTGCGCTGCTAGCTAACTACGGTATGCTAGCGCCATCTCTTATCAAATGGACGCACTACTCGTTCTACCGCCATCTAGTATCGCGTAGAAAGAACTAGCACGCACGTAGCGGACGCCCCGCCCCTTTATGGAACCGACTAGAACGGTCATTAACCGCGTTAGTAAGAGATAGCAAATGCGTTAGAAGGGGATAGTGCGCGCTTAGAAAGGACGGGATTGTACGAGATCTTTCTGGAAGGATCGAGGTATCGTCTTAGGGGGATTTATAAGCGCGGTGAGCGGCCCGTAGCGACAGTTCCGATCGAGACTTGGAAGTGAATTGATCAAAGTGATAAAGAAGCGATACCCAGTGATTAGTAAAGTGACTGTTTGTGTTATAGTGTTGTACCTAGTAATTCAGTGTTTTAGTGCTTTTGTTTAAGTGGTGTAATTCTGTTGTGCTGTTAGTGTCAAAGTTAATTTTATAGTGTAACCTGACTAATACAGTGTTCTTTTGGTGTTCAAGTGGACTTCATTATTTTATCCCGTACCCTAGCTCGTAACAATTTGGTGTCAGAAGTGGGATAAAATAATGCCGATTCTACCAAAGGACGACAGTATGGAGGGTGTCAGGACGAGACATCAACGACAGCAAGAAGTCGATGGAAGGCGTTTCGGAGGTTCCCCATCACAAGAACCTGGGCGGGTACCTCAGCCGGAGATGGAGTCAGCTGCTGGATCATCTGCAGAATCATCGACTGTGGCCCGATCTCCTGCTTCGTTTGATTTTGCTGCCTTAATGGCTATGATGGAAGACCAGGCACGTCTGCAAGCGGACCAAGTACGTCGTCAAGAGGAGCAGGCTCGTCGGCAGGAGGAGCAGGCTCGTCGGCAGGAGGAGCAGGCACGTCGGCAGGAGGAGCAGGCTCGTCGGCAGGAGGAACAAGCTCACCTTCTGAAGGAACTACACGTGACTATTGGAAAAGACCTCAAAGAAGTGAAGGAGCAGGTGAAGCACCACGAGAATCGTATCTCAGAGGCCGAAACTCAGATCGCCGACGTGAAGAAAGCTCTGGGTGTACTAAAATCTGGCGACGGCAACGTGGCTCCTGTAGTAACTTCTACATCGGTTCGAGGTTTTAAGGTCCCACCCTTCGATGGAAGTTCTTCGTGGTCAGCGTACAAGATCCAGCTTGATGCTGTTGTTGAAGCAAATGGATGGACCAAGAAGCAAGCTATGACTGCACTTACACTAGGCCTTCGTGACCAGGCGCTCACCATCTTAGAAGCCCTGGGGAAGGAAGTCAGCTACGAGCAACTGCTGGAAGCTTTGGAGTCCCGATATGGCGACGCACACCTGGAGCACGTGTTCCGTGCTCAGCTAAAGGACAGGAGCCAACGGAGCACCGAGAACCTACAACAGTGGGCTTTGGAAATTGAAAAGCTGGTTCGGAAGGCGTATCAATCTTCACCTGCGCTCATTGATGGAATCTTGATCCAGGCGTTCGTCGATGGAATACGTGACCTGGAAGTACGAGCTACTGTGAGGCTTGGGCACCACGAGTCTCTGAAGAACGCCTTGGCCCATGCTTTGGAGGTAGAGGCCGTACGTCAGGACCATCGAGCGCACCGCGTCAGGGAAGTGGTGGCATCTCCTTCCAGTGACAGATTCAGCCGCCCTAAATTTAGTCCTCGATGCTACGAGTGTGGAGAAAAAGGTCACCTGAGGTCTAGCTGCCCAAAACGCACTTCGAGAGGGGAAGATCGGCCTCAAGGAGAACAGGGGGCTAGCGCCTCCGTCCAACAAGCAGTAGGGAAACGAGTAAACGCCAGGACTACGGGACGGGTGCTGGCTGGTAGTGAAAAAGTCCCAAGAATTTCGATCTCACAAGCACACGACGGGAACAGCCTGATTATCAATGGCCAAATCAATGGAACACCCTGCAAGATCACATTGGATACTGGTGCTTCTCGTACAGTGATCAGTTCCCAACTTGCAAATCGCTTACTTGGGAACTTCTTCCGTAACAGTGACCGAGTCCAACTCTTAACAGCAACCGGTCAGCACATATCCGTCCGAGGCGAGAAGCGGGTAGAGGTGAAGCTGGGTGAAAGGATTTTTCTGCATAACGTCATCGTGGCCGACGTGGTTGACGACTGTATCCTGGGTTTGGATTTCTTGCGAGAGCACCTCTGCAAGATCGACGTGAATCAAGGAGTGTTAAAATGTGGAACGGAGGAAATTTTTATGGAAGGTGGATCACCAGGGAATATTTACTGTCTACAGAAAACTGTTCTGCCTCCAAGGTCGGAAACCATTGTACCAGTAAGATTGCCACACACTGCGGGAAATAATCGATGTGTACTGATAGAGAGATTGGATACCGTCCAACCATGGATTATGTCACGAACTCTAGTGAAGGCTACGAGTACCTCAGCAGTGCGAATATTGAACTTGAGTAGTGAAGAAAACCTCATCGAAAAAGGGACGTTAATGGGAACCTGTGAGGAAGTAGCTTGCTTGCGAAGGTGTCAAGAATTGCCCAGTGGCCAAAACCTAAAGAACAAATATGATGTGTCATCGTTTCTGGAAGTTTGTCGCAAGGATCTTTCTGAACAAGAAGTTGCAATGGCTAAAAAGACGTTACTTCAGTATGCCGATGTATTCTCTTCGAATGACGCTGATATTGGAAAGACTGGACTAGTACAGCATGCGATAAACACTGGTAATGAGCTACCGATCCGCCAGCGACCTAGACGATTACCAGTAGCACGGGAGAAAGAAGTAGAAACCATGATTGAGGGAATGATGAAGGATGGTGTAATAGAACCTTCATCCAGTCCTTGGTGCTCGCCTGTCGTGCTAGTCAAGAAGAAGGACGGAACTATGCGTTTCTGTGTGGATTATCGTCGTCTCAATGAAGTAACGAAGAAAGACAGTTATCCACTACCAAGAATTGATGACACGTTAGATACACTGACAGGAATGAAGTGGTTTACTACTCTGGATTTGAAAAGTGGCTACTGGCAAGTAGAAATAGACCCTAGAGACAAGGAAAAGACTGCATTCTCTACGGGAAAGGGACTTTGGCAATTTCGAGTCATGCCGTTCGGATTATGCAACGCCCCTGCGACTTTTGAGAGGCTAATGGAGCTAGTACTTGTTGGATTGATCGGAGACGCCTGCCTTGTCTACTTGGATGACATCATCATTATTGGAAGAACATTTCAAGAACATCTTCAAAATCTGGAACGCGTGTTGTCAAAGATCCGCGCAGCAAATCTAAAGTTAAGTCCGAAAAAGTGCTCGTTCTTCAGACGGCAAGTAAGCTTCTTGGGTCATGTAGTTTCACGAAACGGTATACAAACTGACCCAGAGAAAATAGACGCTGTCAAGGATTGGCCGATTCCAATGGACAAGACACAAGTCAGAGCATTTTTAGGGTTGTGCTCCTATTACCGACGGTTTGTGAAGAACTTTGCTGATGTAGCTAAGCCTTTGCACAAGCTCACCGAGGAGAAGCGACTATTCTGCTGGGATGAAGACTGCAACCATGCTTTTCAGGAACTAAAGAAGCGTCTGTGTGAGGCACCTATTCTTGGCTTTCCTGACCTAGATAACGAGTTCATCGTGGACACAGATGCAAGTAATACCGGTATTGGTGGTGTATTATCTCAGCGCAAAGGAGATCAAGAAGTGGTGATAGCCTACTTCAGCAAATCTTTATCCAAACCGGAAAGAAATTACTGTGTCACACGAAGGGAACTGCTGGCAGTAGTAAAATCTTTGCAGCATTTCAGCAAATATCTGCTAGGACGTAAATTTCATCTGCGAACTGACCATGCTGCGTTAACATGGCTATTACAGTTCAAGAACCCCGAGGGGCAAGTGGCAAGATGGATAGAACAGCTACAGGAGTTTGATTTTCAAATTGAACATCGCAGTGGAAAATCTCACGGTAACGCGGATGCACTCTCTAGAAGACCTTGCCTGGAAAACTGTAAGCATTGTGCCAAACAGGAGTCCAAAGAAGCAGTACCCATAAGAATGCTGAGAACAGACCTTAGCGAGGAGTGGAAGGAAGCTCTGCAGCAAGCACAGCAGGAGGATAACGATCTCAAGCCAATTGTAGAACGGATCAAAGCTGGTAGCCCCAAACCTAAGTGGAGTGATGTTGCTGGAATGAGCACAACTACAAAAAGTTATTGGGCACAGTGGGACAGTCTGGTTGTCCATAATGGAGTATTGTGCCGTAAATGGGAAAATGCTCGAGGAGATCATTGTCACCTTCAAATGGTTGTCCCTAGGAACAAAATATCTGACGTTCTGAAGCTCTACCACGAGGGATGTTCGGGTGGTCATATGGGAATAAAAAGGACATTGTTAAAAATCCGCGAACGATTTTACTGGATCCATTGTCGAGATGATGTGGAGGACTGGTGCCGGAAATGTACGAGTTGTGCAGCCGTAAAAGGACCCCACACGCGCAGCAAAGGAGCATTGAAGTTATACAATGTCGGAGCGCCGTGGGAACGTATAGCGCTGGACGTTGCTGGACCGTTTCCTGTTAGTGAAAACGGGAACAAATACTTCTTGGTAGTCATGGATTATTTTACAAAATGGCCGGAAGTTTTCGCAATTCCTAACCAAGAAGCTTCGACGGTAGCGGATAAATTAGTACACGAAGTTTTCTGTCGTTTTGGAGTACCTCTGGAAATTCACAGCGACCAAGGAAGGAATTTTGAGTCCCAGGTATTTCAGGAGACATGTCGTTTAATGGGCACTCATAAGACCAGAACCACCTCCTATCACCCACAATCGGACGGAATGGTAGAAAGGTTTAATCAGACGTTGGAACATTATCTGGCAAAAGTGGTGGAGACCAATCAAAAGGATTGGGACAAGTACATTCAGCCATTTCTGCTGTCATATCGAAGTGCAGTTCACGAGAGCACAAATGTCACCCCTGCCTTTGCGAACTTTGGACGTGAACTGCGATTACCTGCGGACTTGATAACTGGCATTCCACCTGATTCTCCACGCACAATAACAGATTATGCGAGCGACTTACGAAATAAAATGAACGACGTATATGAAAACATCCGACAATCCAGCCAACAAACGTCTGAAAAGATGAAGACCCGTTATGACAGAAAACTAAACAATTTGGGATTCAACGAAGGTTCACTGGTGTGGTTGCATAATCCAGTGCGGAAAAAAGGAAAGTCTCCCAAATTACAGCCCAAATGGGACGGACCGTACCATGTTATGACCAGGATTAACGATGTCACTTATCGGATACAGAAGGGTCTGCGAGGAGCCCCTAAGATCGTTCATGTTGACCGTTTGGCGAGGTATTACGGGTCTGACAATGCTCGGGACGAGCATGTCTAAGGAGGGGGCAGTGTGACGTGCGCTGCTAGCTAACTACGGTATGCTAGCGCCATCTCTTATCAAATGGACGCACTACTCGTTCTACCGCCATCTAGTATCGCGTAGAAAGAACTAGCACGCACGTAGCGGACGCCCCGCCCCTTTATGGAACCGACTAGAACGGTCATTAACCGCGTTAGTAAGAGATAGCAAATGCGTTAGAAGGGGATAGTGCGCGCTTAGAAAGGACGGGATTGTACGAGATCTTTCTGGAAGGATCGAGGTATCGTCTTAGGGGGATTTATAAGCGCGGTGAGCGGCCCGTAGCGACAGTTCCGATCGAGACTTGGAAGTGAATTGATCAAAGTGATAAAGAAGCGATACCCAGTGATTAGTAAAGTGACTGTTTGTGTTATAGTGTTGTACCTAGTAATTCAGTGTTTTAGTGCTTTTGTTTAAGTGGTGTAATTCTGTTGTGCTGTTAGTGTCAAAGTTAATTTTATAGTGTAACCTGACTAATACAGTGTTCTTTTGGTGTTCAAGTGGACTTCATTATTTTATCCCGTACCCTAGCTCGTAACAGTATTAAAATTGAAAAAGAAGCTTACAATCTTTTTTATATTTGGCTCAAATTTACTTGTAGCAACACGTAAAACTGCTTCCAAACTTTCATTTGCAAGGCGGTTTCGATTTTTTGTTTTATTATTATTTATTATTACACGATTATTATCGAACATATTCTTTTTGGTTTTATTCTGGAATAGAATTCAATATTTTTTGAATGTACGAGAGTATTATTTTTGCTGTCGGCGGGCCACCAGTATTCCACCGGCGGGCCGCGGTCTGTGCATCCCTGCTCTAAAAGATACATGTAAATAATTGAGGCGATAAAAACCATATCTATTTAACCATCCTTTACATCATCTTTAAAAACAATATAACCGAATTGAGCGATTCTAAATCGTCTGTGATGAGGATTAATGAAACGAAAGAGGTATACAAATGGAAATAAGTGGTATCTGCCAACTCTTTCGGGAAACATTCAACACTATAACGTGACTTTAAGTATGTACTAGCTACTGCCCACGGCTTCGCCCGCATGGTACCCGATTAAAAGGTAACCAATGTAAAGTTACGTTCGTAAGAATCGCATTCGCTTTACGAACCGTTTTTTCGTCGACTTAAGTAGCAAAATTGTTCTCCACGAAAAGCCCTACTAATATTATAAACGCGAAAGTTTGTGAGGATGGATGTATTTTTGTAACTCTTTCATGCAAGATTTACTGAACGGATTTTGATGAAACTCTTCATTGATATAGCTTATACGTCAGAATAACACATAGGCTTATTTTTATCCGAGTACCACGCGGGCGAAGCCGTGGGCAACCCTATACACCTGAAAGGCTAATGTTTGTGGTTTTTTTTAATCGTTTAAGTACTTATTTTCACAAATTACCCCCTGCAAACAAACTTTACCTTTTTATATTAGAAAGTATGTAAGAAAAGGCAATGCATCATATTCACCTATCCAAGTGATCGCTGGATGCGTTGGGAAGCTGCACGGAGAGCTGATGGATCGACCTGACCCCGATGTCTCCCACTCCTCGGCTCGTTTCGCATGAGAGGGACTTCGAGACGGCGAACTGTTTCCTTCTAGACGCAGAGTCTGGGCTGACAGCTAAAACATCGGTTGGATAAACCTGCACTAGAGATTCTGATAAATCTTTCTATAGTCTATCCCTATCTACAGTTTGTCTAATATGTTATTTCCTGATTGACATATGTAGGGATATCATGTTCCGTATTTCTTAACAAGTATATTACTAAAAATCTTCATAACGGCAGATTATGCACCGATTTGGATAAAACTTGGAATAAGTATGGTGATCATATATCAATGCACTTATGGTTAATTTGAGGTCAAAACATTCCTTTAAATAACTCCTAGCATTTCCAAAACCCTTTTCTGCAAAACATTTTGGCAGGACTCTTACAAAAATAGTATACTGATTGAATAACGAAAACTTACATTTGCTGGAGAGGTTAACTTTTAAATTTCTGTTGAAAGTATCTCCGTCCATACCCGAAGGGCGAGTCACGGAAATAGCCAGGGATAGCTCAGAGTCTGCACTATATTCTAAAAGATACATTACATTACATTACGATTTCAAATACATTAAACCAAGCAAGTTAAATCTGTTTATCAGGTATTACTACAGGTAATCGTTGTGTTCGAATTGTAAATCCGATCTTCATTATTTTTTTATCGGATTAACCATTCGAAGCCGTCGTCACACATACAAACATATAAAGCGCGGATTATTCCAACTTGACTCGGAGATTTTGCTGGCTTTGCTCGCTCGTTCAATAAAATAACAAGTCCTACTAATATGTTGATTACGATCAACGCAGAGCCGTAAGTATTACATACCTGAAATCTGGAGGGTAGGTTAGTATTTATCTGTAGCGGTGCTCAATGAAACAGATTTTAAGTAAACAACATTTGTGGTCACAAGTGGTGGTAATAAATATATCTATCTATCAATCTATAATATGCTGAATGGACCCCAGAGCAAAAAATAAGAAACTGGAAAACATAATTGTTATACAAAATGTTTTGACCATTTGGTCGTCTTCGCTGTTGGATTAGCTAGAGATGATGATTTTGCTAACCTTACATCTGCAACATGTTCATCATTTTCTAACCATTTTTGTATCACTCATTGCTGTTGGGACTAGTTAGATATATACAATGTTTTCTTATCATTGATGTTGCGTTTCGTTTTTTTTTACTCAATAAAATTTACATATGTACATAGTTATAGGTAAGGCATAAACATAATCTAAAGAGACGTTTTCATCAACCATATCTATGAATCATTGATGTTTAGGTGAAATAGTTGAAATGAAAGATACGTTTCCTAACTTTCTCTATGAATCATTGCTGTCGGTATTGGATATATCGTTTGTTTTCTAACCTTCTGAAGCATGTGTGTTCCGTCTATGCAATGGCTTGGCTCTGCCACTGAGGTGCGGCAATTTGGGTAAACCACTCCATCCAGCATCGCCAGACCGCTCTTGTACCGAGCGGGGTTGGTTCCGCAGCTGATAAAGTATCAATTCACAACATATACCGTTTTGTTTATTTATTTATTATAGAAGGTCAGCTTTCAGTGTGCTTTTAGAATTAGTAGAGCTCTTTGTGAAGGGCTCGTTCGGGGAAGTATTACCACATATTTCTACCGCCAAACAGTAATGCTCGCAATGCTGTTCTCCGGATCGAAGAGCATGGGGTGCCGATTAAATTACAGGCATTTTGAGACTTACCAGTTATGTCTCAATTAAAAGTAGGTATGCTTAATGTTTGGTTCACTTTTTAGTCACTGCTGTCATTCGATGTAATGTCTAGCTTTTTCATTAATGCATTGATCGAGGGGGGGACAAACAAAATCTTCTGATCATAGATAGGTATATTCCAGGAGTATTTGTGGCGGTAGAAGTGCTGAGCAATAAGTGAGTTGGCTGAAAGACGACCTAATTTAAATTGATGGCTTTTTATTAAGCAACCTACCGGCTTGAGTCAGAGAAAATTGTGAGGATCCCGCTGGCACAAGATCGCCAGGCGTGAAGAGGCCTTTACTTAGCAATACAATAGAAATGTTTTTATTGAGTTTCCAAAATATACATTTAATAATGATGAAATCTCTTTTTAAGTAAAAAAATACTTGTCATAGGAAATTTCGTTCTTGCGAACAGTTATTTTGTAAGGCGATTAAAGTTTTAAACATTTGATCTGATGTGAAGTGTAGTGTGTCCTTTACTAAGCAGTAGGTATTAATGACTGATTAGAAAGATAGATAGACCTTTTAGGTTCGTCAGGGCACTGTGGTCATGAGACGCACTAAGTTCTGTACCGCACTATTTATTTTATCAGTCACCTTATAAGTGTGTGACCATGACAGAAGGTGGAAACATTTATAAATGTACGATGTACTGTGATCACGATATTCTTTGCCCGCCCTAGACGTGTGGAAAGCTTTATACTAATATATATGTATATACGTAGCTACGTATACCTATACTGACAAAGGATTTTTATATAACTAAAGTAGTAAACCAGCATAGATATATTAACTGTTGGTAAGAGGTAAATTAAACCTATAGACGCTTGAGGACACCAGAGGTATCGCTAGCGTTGATGCCACTTGTGACATAACGGATTAAAAGTCTAATGTGACTTTAATTTACCGGCATCCATACCCTTCAAACCGGAACATAGCAATGCGAGCATTGCTGCTCGTCCTGTAAACTTGCTACAATAAACTTACCAAAGGTTTCTTCCTGTTATTCTGTGTCTCGGAAAGGAGTGCTCCGGAAAAATCCTCGTCAACGCGAGACCCCACTGCCTCTTCGCTACTCTCAGAAAGACTTAGGTATTTCAGACTGAAAACAAAATAGGCCTTTTACGTTAGTGTTTCGACCCAGCAAACCCCGGGATTGATCTAATTCGTGTTAGCATTGGTCTGCTCATGTACAACGGAAATGTCTAATCTAAAATATATTGTTTTTTAAATCTCTCTATGCTTTAGTTTCAGAGTGCGTCCACGGCAATGAAAAAAAAAAGAAAATGTGAGTAGGCGCTGCAAATTTATCTGACGAGGGAGATTGAATCTTTTGAAAAAAAAACAAGACTGTCCCTGTTCGCACCAACTGATAAGCTGAAAGCTGACATTTGGTGTCGGATTAAGATTATTCTCACGCAATCTTGGATCATTTCACGGATCGAAACGAAGCCTTTATGTAGCCATATAGAGGTTGATTAAAATCAGTTTTGACAAGTGGCAGAATAAAACCTATCTAAGAACCATCCTTGAAAACTGCAAAAACCGCATTAAAAACCAATAAGCAGTTTCGGAGATAAATAAATGGTAACAGACAAACAAGCAACCTTAATATACGGGCTCTTGTCGTCGCGGGTAAAAATAATAATATTAAAGGTAACATATTATAATATTCTAATAAATAATATCTTATAATCTAAATAATAGTGAAAAAAAAACAAAAATGCAAAAAGTTTTGTCAGAAGTGGGATTCGAACCCACGCCCTCAGAGAGGACCAGAATAACTCGAACCTGCGTTCAGCAGGCAAGGAAACCTTGAGTCTGGCGCCTTAGACCGCTCGGCCATCCTGACGATATTAACGATTGCGAAATTGTGGGTTAATAGCTGAAGTATGCATTATCTGATGTCTACGTATTTATACGTGATCTATGTGTGCGTGTGTATGGTTATGTTTATTGTTGACGAAGCAAACGAACGACCGACGACAGCCGTGCCATTTTATTAATTGTTTTACCCGCGACCACAGGAGCTTGTTTATGCGTTTGCTTAAATAGGTTGTTTGTTTGTTTGTCTATTGCAAATTATATCCGAAACGGCTTATCAGATTGTGATGCGGTTCTTTAGCAATCAATTTGTATGTCTTCAAGGATGATTTTAAAAGGTTTAATCGCTACTATTTACTAGGGTGCGCTGGAATATACTATACACAATTATTTTTAAATATAATTATTTTTAAGCTATAAGAGATTGTTAGCTAGATGGATTTTTAGATTTTTTTTAAATATTAATTTGTCCATTATTCTATTAATGGTAGAGCATCTAAACATAAAAATAAAACAATCGGTTCGGAGTGCAAGTCCGGTACCGGGTATCATTGGACGGGTCTTTGAAAATCACATTATTTGTTTATTTTCGTTCTATGAGCTAACCAGCACTTTGAATTTCAAATATATTCGAAGATGCAAAATCCCCCATACAGGAGAGTTAGTGTATATTAGGAATATGGCGTTTTAGCCGTTTTGTGGGTTAGGTTCCAGTAGCCTCACAGCCCATGGATAAGGGTGACTTGAGTCCGTTTTTGTAGGCTTTTTCTAAGAGTTTAGTTTCTTCCAGTTTAGTATAACTTTTAAGTGTTCGTGTCATTTACAGTAAAAACTTTAAACCTCAGAAGTGTAACTAAGTGATGCTTTCTGTACAATATACATACATTGTGGAAGTTATATATGTATTTTATTGCCCATTGTACTCCTGCGTTTACTTTGAAATTTGCTCTGTTTGAATTTGTAAGGAACATTATAATGTGATGTACAATAAAGTGTGATGTATCTATCTATACCAAGGTTTTAGACAGGACAGGTACTTACTCAAAGGCACTGGGCGGTCGCGTGTCCTTTTTGCGGGTGCGCTCGTTGAAGAGCGTGCGTTGCGGCTCACGTGGTGTGAAGGGCCGGCGCGTGCGCAGCGGCCGCAGCGCACCGCCCGCTCCACTCGCTCCGCTTGAAGCGCTGCTCATCTCTGTAAAGATCGTGACACAGCACAGCATCAATATTGTACATGTTTGACGATCTAGGTGGCGCGGCGGATGAGTAGCCGGCTGGAACACAAGAGGTGCGGGCTCGATGTCCGCACCTCTTGTGCACGTTATGCAGATATTTGTTTAGTGGTGCCATGGTTATACTCGTAGTTCCTGAAACCCAAGACACAGGGAATAATAGTGTGTATATATCGGTTGGGTGTTTCATTTATTTTACATCATCTATAGATTATGTAAAGATATTGATAATGCACATTCTGGCGAACAACCTGCGCTCCTATTACCGTCTCGGCACCACCACAGTAAGTACCTTCCGCGTCCTATCATCACCGCGCCTGACCCATGTGTCACGCCCAACTCCATTTGATCCCCAATATTGACATATGTTGTCATAGTTTTAGCTTGATCCCGATCCTGAGTTGCACTGTTCGTATGTATAAGTATTTATTCGTATAAATCATCTATATACATAAAATAGGTATATGTTAGTATATTCTGCTGTAGTACGTTTTATAATAATAATATTAATATAGTACACCCCCGGCCACTTCAAAATCACATATAATCCTCTCCATCCAAAGGTTGTCTGGAAGAGATCGCTTTTAAGCGCACCGCACATTGTACCTTTATCTTAATGTGTTATTGTTTATATAATAAGGTGTACAATAAAAATATTTTCATTAATTCATTAATTAACTTGTCAAAGTGTGATACTAAAATATCCACAAGACTAGCATCTTGTCCGCTTTCGAATTTTGATATTAGGGACTCAATCTAGCAGTGTGATGCCGAGCATGGCACGCTCTAAGTCTCTGTGCATCCATATCCCGGAACCATAATTCATAGTTGGCAGGACTCCTTAGTTGTAGAGGAGGGCATAATACATGTTTTAATTCAATAGGGCGGCGCAGCGGTTAAAACATAAGTTGCACTTTCTTCCTCACCCAAAAGTATTTACAATTCTTAAAACAGTAGCTTAAGTGTTTATGAGTTGCTTCTTGCTAATCGCGTGCAAGTCGTACCTACTTATACATACTTGATGTGATTTCTCCCTAGCAACGGATTAATAACACAACTTGACCGCACGACCTTAGGTTAACCACCTTGAGGAAACACGCGTCGACTGTGTATGCTAATATGTTTAACTGTGATTACATATAGATAAGCATGAAGTGAAACTTACGTAAGAATATTGGTTTTAGAAGTCTATAATAGCACACGCGACTTCCCGTGAACATTTAACAAAATCTTCCTCTTTGTTTTTTATCTCATTGTTATCATCTATAAAGTGTTTTTTTTTTATTTATTTTGTATCTTAAGTCTTTTCTGTGTATTTTTATGTGTATCATTCTATTCAATTTTATTTATTTAAATACCAAAATTCTCATAATAATATAACATCACATCTCCTGAGGTTTCAAGATAGAGGCCCCTTGTAACAAAAAGGCAACATATTGTACAGATTTATTTTTAGTCCAAATATTCTGTTTTATTTCTATACTTCAGTCGACTCTACACTGCAGATATTTACGTCTTCCGGTTCTTTGTTATTCGAAAACCTTTCCAGCGGTTTACGGTAGGTACAGTGAGTGAAAGCCTTCAAATTGCTAGCTTAGCTTGCTTCTAAGAGTTTTATCGGTGCCCTTGGTTTTTCTACAAATTTCCTCGTATTTCCTCGACTGTGAAATCATAAATGACTTGCATAGTTGTTTCATCAAATTTTAGGAGAACGCTGAATAAAAGCCTTCAATGTCATGAAATAAATTAGCGACCACAAAACCGTGCCACCCAGCCTAAAAGCGAGTTCCAAACGCTCTATTATATAAAAATACAGTAAGCGGTTATTACTTTGGCAATTGAAGTCGACAGTTTAAAAGAAGGCTATTTGTGACATTTACTAAGTAGTTATACTTTTTTATTGACTCTTTATTGCTCATTTTAAACTAAAACGATAACAATAGGCGGACTTAATGCTAAAGCATTTTCTACCAGTCAATCCAATATGTTATGATTGGCGGTAAGCGTGCTACAATTTATTAATTTATAATTTTATTAGCATAAACATATAATAGATATTATTTTATAAATCTAATCACAAAAGTTAGTTTGTGGCAAACAGTCATACCGACCCACCAAAAGGTTACCGTCGCCTATTGACTCTGCAACACCAATTGAAGACAAAGCTGTAAAGTCTCAGTGCCTGTAAAATTTCACCTGCACCCTATACCTTCAAAGCGGTACACAGCAATGCAAGCATTTCTGTTTGCTACGGATCACCTAGGTAAAATTGTAATTCAGTTCCAACTTTACCTAGGTGACCTTATGTCATGTATCCTATCCTACTAATATTATAAACGATAAAGTTTGTGAGGATGAATGATTGTTAATCTTTCATGCAAAAATTACTGAACGGATATTGAAGTTTGTGAGGATGAATGATTGTTAATCTTTCACGCAAAAATTACTGAACGGATATTGATGAATTTTTACAGTAATATACCTTATACATCAGAATAACACATAGGCTACCTTTTATCCGGGTACCACGCGGGCGAAGCCGTGGGCAGAGGCTAGCTTTTATATATACGACGTACCTGTGACCTACGTGCCCTATGTACCTAGGCTACTCGTCAATGGAAGCAAAAATTTACATTCTCACAAAAAACCCTTTGTGTAAAATAATCTGGCTTATAAATTCGTATCAGGTGCAAGAGCAACGGCCGTACAGCGTAACAGTGTAATCTGTCTGTGACGTCAACGTTTAGCGAACCAATATCGTTGGAATTCGCGTGACTTGCCACATTTCGAACGGCATGAGAAAATGTGATGGTGCGACGATAATTTCAGTGAAATTAACTTTTTTATCCACGGTTGAACGAATAATTGAGGATATAAAGCGTTCGATTGACAAACGGTCACACGAGCTCGCAAAAAGCTCTAGCAATTGAACGGAACAAAATGGGACGGACCCTTTTCAGAAAGATAGATTCCTATTTTAAAAAACACATGAGCAATTGCCCTCGGTTTTAAAGTTTTACGAACTCCAAAACCGAAGGCACTTGCTCATGTAGCATGTAGCTTGCCTCCGTTAGCGTGCGACGGAAAGAGCTATGCTCGGAGTTTTACTACCTGATTAAATCCGAAACAAGGAGATAAGTAAAATAACTATTGTCACCGACGACGTGAATTTGCAATAGCTCGCAGAACCGACAACCGCTGGTAAAGAAATTGTCTCGTAGTGTAGAAAAGCCCCCCACTCGATGGACAGATTGCAAGTCGGTAGAAGGAGGTCCTTAGGTCTTTAGGGGAAGCCTAAGTCCAGCTGTAATCTTCTATCAGGCTGTTGGCGATGATGTTGGATTTATATGCCTTATTAACACATACCCACGTTTTGCATGTTAGTTATCATTTCACGTGACAAGTTGCATTAGCCCATCGCCACTAATTGGAACACCAAGAGATGGCATATGCATTAGATTTTTTGTTTATAGTGTATGCTCATTTCTTTACGATTTCTTCCTTATATATTTTGAGTGCGTGTAAATGCGCACTGGATTTTTGGAAAACACCAGTAATTAACGACCAGCCCTTTAATTAATAACACTTACAAATTGCCACTGGGAAACAACTTATTTTAACGGGCTTAGGTATGTCCAAACATCTGAAAATTTAAAAAGGGGCCCGTTTCACCTGCGAGTAAGTTTTGCATTTCCCATTTTTATAAGTTTTGTACATTCCTGTGCCTGGCATTGTCGTGTTGCTATAGCCATTTTGGCAGTATAATTAGACCGCGGATTCAAACCCACGACCTTCAGGTTGGAAGTCGTAGTACCCCCACTAGGCAACACGGCTCTGTTAATACTGACCTCCATAAATAGCAGCTCGGGCTTCACTAATGATCTCAGCAGAAGTCTTGCGGCGCGGGGGCGCATAGAACGGAGCCCCAGGTCCTCTCCTAGCGCCTCGGTCACTCATTTTCTAATCTGCATCCAATAAGAAATACGACTGTTAGACTACAGATATTTGTGGCAATAAAATCTATTTAAGAACTGTCCTTGAAGTCATACACATCGATTGCAAAAATCCGCATTACAATCCGATTAGCCGTTTCGGAGATAAACGGTAACAGATAAACAAACACACAAACTCGATGCACACAAACAGTATCTTAAGGCTAAACGATATACAGGCTCCTTACATACCGAGTAAAATCGGCTTGAATAAATTAATACATAGTTCAATCAAATCTAACAAATGGTTTCCGAAAGTAGGCCAATACCAGGATATAGATCAATTGAAGGATATAGAGCTCTATCGATAAATTAATAGGACAGTAATTATTAACGGCTTCGGCCTACTTTCAATTTAATACGTCGTATTTTTGACGAGAAAATAATAAAAAAGTTAACGCGATAAAGACCCGTATAAAACTTATACTTAGGTATGTTTACTGATCGCGAAAGTTAAAAATACTTTTAATTTGGTTGGATTGTGTTACATATGAAAAACGCAAAGGGATTTTAAAACCACTAACATTCACAAACTAATTACGATACGTAACTTCCGTCCGACAGTTTTAAGAAACCTGACTACCTACTTGATACGAGTTTTTGATAGACGTTGACGTACGAGGAAGGTTCAGGTTTTTAAAAAGTTTCTTCTATAGGAAAAAAATGAACTTTTCAAAAGTTTATCTACGGGTGATGTAGGGGAATAAATGTACTTTATAATCTGTTATTCGATTTGAAAAACACATCATAGAGATTCGCATTCTTTTCAAATAACTAAAAACTTAATGTGAATCAATTTACAAAAAAAAACAAACACGCTCACGACTTAATGTACATACTCATATCTCAATTCAATTCAGTACGTTATCCGCGGGGATAACAAGTGGGTGGTAGGCAGAGGCTCGTCCAAACATTTGCATTTTGCACACGTTCCCGTCAATCAATAAACATAAAAACTAAAAGGAATTTATACTAGGTATTTTTGGAAGCTAAAACGTGCTGAATATCGCAGTATTTTTCCCTTCATATAACGACAGAGAGTGATAAGAAATTGTCATCCACACTAATGCAATACACAAAACTGGTTTTCATTAGACACAGAACGAGCAAAACTTAGTAAAATCAAAAGATTTAAGATTAACGAACCTCTGATTGTCATCAACACTCAACATTAATATTAACACACAAAGCAAACTTAGTTTCAATAATCGGGTTAGAATTCAAATCGCCACTCTTTCCGTAGCGTGTGGCTTGCTACGCGCTCTACGCGACACTGCTACGCGAAGGACGAAAGCGTAGACGCGTAGACCCAAAGACGGGCCACGCTCTAACTAAATCTAGTACTATCTCGCAAGTTATCTATACTAATAATAAAGCTGAAGAGATTATGTGCTTTTTTGTTTCTTTATAGGACTATGTACGTGACTGTATGTTGTGTTCATTTTTTTTTAATTGTTTTTTTACCCGCGATAAAAAGACGCATTTACGGGATTTGCTGCAACAAGTTGTTTGTTTGTTACCATTAATCTCCATGCATCGATTCAGCATTCATAATACCACGAACGCTGAATCGATTTGTATGATTTCAATACAAATCAATGGATAGTTCTGAGATAGGTTCTATCGCCACATGTCATAAGGGCGGTTAAATATACAATGGAAAATAAGTTAGGGGTTCTAAAATGTTCCAATAATTTATTACAGGTGGTGGATTTTAGCCTATTCATAATGTATATGTAATTGTTTTACAAAGATCGCATCAAAATATGGTCAAAATGATGAAGGCAAATATCGTGCACTAGAACGAAAATTCTGTGCTATCTGTCCAATAGGCGACTATGGGCGAGGATGCATAACTTGGGCATGTGCCAAACAGAATATTTTCTATGTTTGGACGTGTCTCCGAATGCCCCTACTTGGTATCCAAACGGATTGGCCAATCGGTGTAAATTTACTTTAAAATTTTACACACGCATTTATAATTTGACGATTCTTTACGATCCTTGTGATTTCAGGAAATTAAAATTACAATGAGCATGTTTGTATTAGTATTTTTTTTACAAAGTAGGTATAAGATATATAATTAGGTACTTATTTGACATCCATGCATCCAAGCTTTGCACGGAATGCTACGCAGATGTGGGGAGCTGGTATTTTTTCATGGCTACTAGTTTTAGTTTCATCGTTTTCTTGTCCCTCGATTTTTTATCAAAGTCTACTTATGTAGGTACGTCCCTCGAGGTATTTAGTAGCAAGCACTCAAACTAGACAAGTGGGCAAGTAGGACTTCGATCGATAGTTGCACTTGCGAGCACGTCTCCTAGGCTACCGGTTGCAAACATAACGAAAACGGTCTAACCACTTGAAAATATATAGATAAGCTTATTGATAAACATCTATTTTCAGTCGGTATGAGAGGTAGGAAAATTAGGAAAAATATCTGCTAGCGCTAAAATGTACGTGTATATATAATAAATTAATTCTGTTTTCCAATTAGTCGATACAAATGTTTCAAACAAATTAAATGTTATTTTATTTGTTGTATAAATAAACTTTTTCGAAAAAATAATGTGAAACCGGTTTTGTTTTGTACATGTTTCTTACATTGGATGTCGCCACGGTCTTGGTTTTTTAAAAAGGTTAGAGATAAATGAATAGTAATAAACAACCAACAGACACATACATTGTCCTGACCCCACACTAGGATTTCAACCATAACACCCAAACCCGGAAAAAATAACTGAAACATTTGTCCCGCAGCGGGAATCAAACCCACACCTCTTGCGTCACAGCTGGCTACACGCCCGCCGCGCCGTCGAGGTCTTATGTTATGTAAGCTGTACTATTTTTAATTCAATGATGTTCAGTCGAATAAAGTATTTTCTGATGTGCTAATCTGGGTTTACAACTGAGCGCTTACGAGCTTCGCATGTTTAGCTAAAGGCCTCGGCCTTCAGAACCAAGGTACTAAGCAGGCACTTCGATATTCTGTGTACCCTACTCGGATCTCAGCTATTTCAGCTCATGCGACGCCTTTTCAACCAACTTAAAAAAAGAGGTCAATTCGTCTGTTGTGTGTATGTTACGCGATATCTTCGCCAATTGTGAACTGATTTTAATTATTTTTTAACTAGTAGGTATACTTCAAGAGTGGTCCCATTCGACTATTAATTCCTTCTTCCTGTTATTTGAAATCGGTTATTTTATCTAGTTTTTTTTACATCATCGTTATAAACAGCCTACAAAGTCCACTATTGCACATAGGCCTCCCCTAAAGAGTTCCAGGACGTGATCTTGGCCACTTTAAGATGTAAAGGTTGCGGTTCATCAGCTCAGAGTACGATTGACCCCCTTTCATACTCTGTAGTGTTGTCCTACTATAAAATTTAGGTGAGTAATACCTACCACAAATACAAATGACAAAGCTGAGCCAGACCATAATTATGTAAAGGTGGGTTAGTAAACATTATACTTAGTAAGACCATTATGGAGGAAGTAACTAGGACCCATTTATGTAAGTACTCTTTTTATTTAGTTAGGAAGGTACATAGAATACCTACTTACCTCTTGAGTACTGTTGTTCTGTGCTACTAACTCACATGTTACCTAGGTACCCGCTTTATCTAAGCTTGTACAAGGACCATGTGCTCCGTGGTTTCTTATTTTTTTTGCTTTAATTTAGAACCACGTGGATATACGTAAGTTAGTAATTTATTCATGGGCACTTAGTTCGAAGAGGGCGTAATTGAGCACTTATAAAGGCAGACAATTCATAAAAACCAACCGCCACAATTTTTTTTGAGTGATTGAACGTAGTCACAGTCTACGTAATGGTAAGCACAGATTAAAAACAAATGAAAAAGGAAAAAAAACGATAATTTACTTGTTCATGTTTGAAACCTTTTTGGGTCTACGCTATCGATTTAGAATCCGGTCTTATGACAGTGGCGATCATAGTTCGCGTGAAATGTACTTAACGGCATTGCGTCAATTTAATCGGGCCTCAGATATTATAATACTATACACCGGGCTCAAAGATATCTTTCCTATCCTAATAATATTGTTTTAAATGTTTAAGCTTGGAAAATTATGTTAGATGTTTTCGATGTTTGTTGTTATTAAATCGGTTCAGCCGTTAGCAGATCCGATTTGGATGTAATTTTTAACATGTATGATTTAACGTCTAGGGAGGAATAATAATAATAGACAGTCGACATTTTTGACGTTGAAGTTGATAGTTTTGAATTACTCAATGACTCATATCACGTACGTCTAATAGTGTTGTCACTGTCATAAATACATTATTTATTGTACAATAATATTGCTAAAAATACCTTTTTGCTCCGTTTGCTTTTTGTTGCAGTTTTCTGTGAACGTGCATTGTACCTAATTGGTTAGAATATGGAAAATGCGATGATTTTGTTGCACGATATTTGCCGACTTTGTCTCGACGAACCCGGCGTGGATAACATCTTCAAACCCGTCAATTGGTCGCAAGATATATTTAATTACACTGGCGTAAAGGTAACGTTTTATTTATTGTTAGTGTGCAATATTTCTTTCTGCAATTATAGCTGTCGCACAAAAAATAAAGAGAGTAAATGCACCTATACAATTCTTGCAGCAAGAAATTGCCGCAAGAACTACTAGCCAACTAACTAGCCCGTTTATAAGCAGTTTAAAGCCGTGTTTGCTTAGTGGGCTGTATCCCGACATTGACCCGAAGGTCGTGGGTTCGAACCGACCGTGCTCCAACATTTTTTAAATATATGTGCGCTTATAACTCATGCTCAAACTAAATGAAAATATTGTGGGGAAACCGTTATGCCCTAGAACAAACATTTCGAAGACATTTGCCATTGGTTAATGTTCCAATGAGCTTGCAACCTGTAAAGTGTAATGCTAACTAATATTGTATGCAAATACAATGCATATATTGTTATATATTGCATATATTGTGGACATGTGCCAAATATAAAGCTTTGCGTCTGACTACCCCCATATGTTATGTTATGTAGGTGGACTCCCTTTTCGTCATTAAGACTCTAAGTTCGTCCATTATGCATAGACCCCTGGCTAGATAACTAACTCCGCCTGGAAGCACAGAAGCTTCTTGGGATCTTCGCAATTTTGTGTCGTGACATTGGGTTTTTGAGGATTTGTTTGTGTTGAGTTGCTATGCCCACACATTCCTGATTCTTCTTTAGTTAGGCAACCTCTACAGAGTGGGCTGTCGGTAGCTCCGATGTTGTGGAGATTCTAGTAACTCTATTCTACTTATCTATTGTAACTGCTTTCCACACCTGATGTAAAACAGCTGCAGACACAGTGACTTCATAATTATTATGGGTAAATTAGTTTAATTTAAATTAGTATTATACAACATAGGTTAATACAATAAAACAAAAAAACAAACATGGTCATGACTGTATTTCCCATAATGGACATCCACATTTACATACTTAGTAAGTAGATCTATGAGGATATCAAGCAGGGGGCAGTCAAAGGCATGCCCAAAAATTAAATTTGTAAAAATAATTTTATTCTAATAATTCTAATTTGGGGCATACTTATGTTTTGCAAGTATCTAGTATTCCACATAACAGTTTGTTAAATAATGTAAAAAAATATGCTACGAAAGAGGTATTGCCATTAAGTTGATTATTTAGAACTCCTCATCATCAACAGCCCACATTAGTCCACTGCTGGACATAGGCCTCTCCCAATATGCGCCACTGAACCCGGTCTTCGGTTCTTGTCATCCACTTTCTGCCCCCTGCCTTTCTTACGTCATCTCTCCACCTATCCGGTTAACATTCAACTCCTACATAAAGTGTATTTAAAATGTTTGTTAGCTGTAAACAATCTAATATTTAATGAGGCTATATTATTTCAGGTGACCTCCTCCGATAAATTGCCACAGACAATATGCACAAGCTGTCGTGACATTATAACTTGTGTCAAGGTACTTAAAGATTTAGCTGGCACAAACAATATACGATTACAGGCTATATACAGCAGCAATGTTGAGTTTGCCGATCATCAGGTACTTAGGACTGATTCCCTTTCACATTTAGTCGTCATCAGCACACGTAATCATTGTGATGATAGTCAGGTACCTTTTTTTTCTGTTTGTTTTATGTTACGAAAATGCAAGTGAACTTTTATAATAGTTAACTTTAGAGCTGAAATGTAAAGTAAAATCTGCATATTTTATAATGCAAACATCATAAATTAAAAGGCATTTTAGCTCAAACTATAACTTTTAATTATTTGACTCTAGGATTTCAACATAGCTATTGTATTTTAAGGATGTATCGATAATAAGCCTATAATGTTAAGTATAAATTTCATTTGCATTGTTTTTATAGGAACAGCATAACTGAAATACGGCCAAATATTGAAAGGCTCTCATGATTTAAGTAAAATTTGCAAGATGTTGCTATATGCAATATATAAAACTAATTTTCTATTGTCCTTAATTCGGGATTACAAATAAAGGAGCATTTCCATATTCAGTGGTTATAACTTCCATGTTCAGTGGACCCACTTGCATAACAAAAGGTTGGCATTTTAACTTGGGTTTTGTATGATGTAACATGATGATAGCACAAAATTATGTTTCAAGTAAATTAAATTGCTAATCCTAGGCACAGTTATTATAATACTATACTAGCCCTAGGTCATGTTAGTGTCACTGAGTGCTTGATGACCTTCAATCAAACACAACCTCTGTGGCGCAGTGGGAAAAGGCTCGCCTGAGACGCAGAAGGTTGCAGGTTTGATTCCTTCCGTGAAACATTTTTTTTTATCATCTGCAAATATTTGTCTCAGGTCTGGGTTTTTTCTATGTATAATATGTATGTATTTACAAAAAAATATATATAAGTAGTATATCAGTCATGTAGTTCCCATAATACAAGCTCTGCTTAGTTTGGGGCTAGATGATGCTGTATGAAATGGTCCAGAATTATTTATTTAAACAAAATACTCACTTAAACAGTTTTAAGTGTTTGTTTTTTGTTATTTTGACAAGTTGTGGTCACAATGCCACCTGAGAGTAAGAATTGAAGTAGTACAGTTGTTATTTATTTAGAGTCAAGTAGGTTTTTATTAATTGAAATTACAAGAATGATTTAGAAAACATTTAAAAAGTAAAGATAAAGTTTATTGTTCTATAAAGGTGTGTCGGTATAAACATAACTTAGTAATAGCAATTGACTTTAAGGTTGTACCTTGATTAACATTTGTTCCTCCCACGCCAGGACTGAAAAGCCGGTGTAGCATGTATATCTATTTTAATAATATATCTTTCTTTCAGAATACCTTCATTAAACCTCAAGAAATTACAAGTAGTTCAGCAACAGTGGATGAAAGTTATGAAAGTAGAATTAACTTTGAAGGTGATAAAACTAAAGAGTTGAATGGTAAAGCTGAAAAACAAAATACCAAAAAAAGGAAGTCATCATCAAAACAGGATAATATTGTAACTAATATCAATTATTTATTAAGCTATTAAATATGGTTAGAGAATCACTCATTATTAACACACGATGGGCTTTGCAGCATGTCACGTGGAATGCTAACTACTTGCGAAATGCGAGCATGTGCCAAACCAAATGTAATATTTGGACGTGCCTCGGACTACCCCCTATTCGGTATCCTCAAAGATCTACGCTCTGAGGATATCCATCATGGGGTATACAGTGAGCGTGTTTTTTTGTTTGTTTTTATTAACACACCTCCCGCCATTGATTAGAATAGATAGACATAGAGTGGTTACTTACATGCCCACGCTTTGCAGAGTAGTTAGCAGTAATCGATGTGGTGATTACGGACGCAATTGTGTCGTAGATTTTATCGAGAATTGCAGGGGTATGGTACAGACACCGACATTTAATTTATTTATTTGAATATTCACGTCCCCGCCGAAAGTATTGTCTTACAAAACTTGTAACTTGATGCCGTCCATCGTCATTATTTCAATAATTAAAATATGTTTCACGAATATTGCGATTCAGCGGGCCTCGAACCCGCATCTTCGCCTATAATGCGTTACCCATTCCGCCATGAATCGAGTGACAACGAATTTACTGAGCAATTTCCATTCAGCGCTAATTACAATAATAATCTGATTTTGCTAAATCCCTTAAAGTCACCTAATTATGTTTCAGAGTACCGCAAAGGTCATTGCAGTAAGAAGAGACTTGTTTGAAGGTCCACCAACTGTGGTAAGTCAAAACAGGTTATTGTTTATTTAATACTAGCTAATGCCCACGTCTTCGCCCGCGGGGTACCCGGATAACAGGTAGCGCTTACCGTTAAGGCAGGTTCGTAAGAAACGCATTCGCTCGAAAAGCCTAACTAGGCTTTTAATGGGATATTAATATAAGCTTATAATAATATAATAATAATATATTTTTATTCCAGAACAAGATCCATATTGATTTAGTATATGTATCTAAGTTACTTATAACTATATTAGTAAATTAAATTAATTTCATCATACCTACTTAATATTTGGAGACCAGGCGAAAGATCGCATCAAGCTCTATCAGCGCCTCATAAAATAAGAGTACTTACATGTCTTTAGCAACAACGGCCACGAGGGTGGCTGTTGGTGCTGACGCGGTTCTTTGGCGCATGATCGCATAAAAGTCCACACTTATTTTAATCCGATGAATAGTTTCAAAGATTAAGTACCCTCTACATCGAACTCACAAACATTGGCTCTTTATAATATTAGTATAGAAAAAAATAGGTGTATTATCAGGTGGTTCGGGTCTGGGTGTTTTTTATGTAAAATATGTATTTACAAAAAGAATAAAAAAAGTAATTAAATAGTTTATTTTAGTCATGTAGTTTTTTAATTTTTCTTTGTACAGACATCTTCATCAAAAACGATCAAGTCCTCTCCAAAGAATCGTATAAGTCAGGACTCTCCTGTGAAGGCGGATGGTAAAGCAGTAGGCAGCAGAAAAAATGTGGTAAGTGGATGATAAATATATATAACGCGCGTTTTTTAGGATTTTTTTAAATTGTGTCTTGATATCTTCGCCAATTGTTAACCGATTTTGGTGATTATTTTTGTTGTATAGAGAATGATCCCGAAGAGGTCCCATACAAGTTTTATTCCTGAGGGATTGCTACTTTTCCCGTAAAACTTAAAAAACCTCACCATCTTATGGAATGACGACTAGCCGAAACATTTTACTTTTGTTCTTTATTCGAAAGACTGCCATCCCGAGCTGAATAACGTAAGCACGTGAGGAAGACGGTTTTTTGACATTTAATATTTTATTATTTCAATCAACCAATTGCCGCGCTTTCACCTAATTACCAAGTATTATATATCCAAATATTTTTTGTTATTCAGTCCTCAACGAAAAAGAGCAAGCTACCTTCAACTCCGAGTCCTAGCAAGGATCCTGGGAAAGTGGTAAAAGGCGATATTGAACATGTATGCGAGGTAAGTAACACTTTACTGATCTTAATATAACTAAACAAACCATTCTATTTATCAATATTGCTGGACATATTCATACAACATCATCTAGTCCCAAACTTAGCAGAGCTTTTGTTATGGGAACTACATGACTAATATACTAATATAAGTACATTTTTTTTTGTTAACACTTACTTATTATACATAGAAAACCCTCAGACCTGAGTTGACCTCAGAATAGTTGTCCCGGGGCGGGAATCGAATCCGCAACTTTCTGCATCGCAGGCGGGATCTTCAGGGCCCACTACACCAAAAAGGTCGTCTTAAACGACACTAGCTTCAGATTAAAATAAATATCCGCAATCGGTCAGACTATAGGCAGATAGTCCAGATTGTACAGATTGTACTTCCTTCTAATTAATGGCATGAATAGGGAGAGCGTCGCGATCACTCACCCTGATGAAGACTCTCGGAATGAGTCGAAACTTAGTCGGTGCCTTCACCGATAGTGCGGTACGTGAAAAATCCCGTTTTTACAATATGAATAGCATAGTATAAAAGAACACTTGCAACAACAACATCATGCATCTATGAAATATTTAAATGCAAATTTATGTCCGCCATCTTTGATTTCAAAATAGACGCCATTTTCCACCAAAACATTTTTTTTAATACAGATGAAAAAGCCAGTTGCAAATCCTTCCTACTACTATTATAATCGCGAAAGTTTGGGCGGATGGATGTTTATTACTCTTTCTCGCAAAAACTACTGAACGGGTTTTCATGAAACTTTACAATAATTATAGCTTATACATCAGAATAATACATGGGCTACTTTTTATCCGGGTACCACGCGAGTAAGCCGTGGGCAGAGGCTAGTTATCTGTATGTAGGTCAACTGATCCAGATCATTACCAGTCGGAAGCGTTCCCAAAATGCTGGCTGCATTCCCATGATTGATGGCAATTAAAACTATCAAGTGCCGATCGGGCAAAGTAAATAAACCCACGTTCTCTGTTTTCCAGACGTGCAACAAAAAATACGGGACCCCCAAGAAGCTGTATCTCCACCGACTAGCCCACAACAAGAAGTACTTCTGTCCACTCGACATGTGCGGAAAGAAATTCGCTACAAAAGGCGACCTACAGAAGCACATTCGATCACACACTGGCGAAAAACCCTTTAAATGTAATCTATGCGAGCAGAGTTTCACGCAAAAGGTGTCTCTCAAAGCGCACAAAGAAAACATACACAACGAGCAGCTGTCGCAAGGCTGAAGTCAAGTAGGACTACACGGTAAAACTACATAATAGTACCCTTCTAGTAAGACTACGCGAAAACGCTCGATTTGTAAGATACTACGCAGTATGACTAAGCGAAATGGCTCTAAGAGTGAAAAATAATCAGAGGTCCTACTAGTAGGACTACGAGAAAGCGCCTGATTTGTAAGATAGGACTGAGCGAAATTGCTCTTAGAGTAGTGAATTAAATATTTATTATTTCTGCAACAGCTTCTAGATAGCAAGAAGTCATTGGTTAGCTCATCGCAGACAGACACAAAGAAGTTATGCTATAAATGGCAAATTTCAGAAGCGAGCTAAACCACGGGCGAAAAATGCTCTACCATCTTGATACGCGGTAGGACTACTCAAAACTTAAATCGTTTTTAGTGTTGGATGTTTAGTCAGAATGTATGCACATAATCGACACCAGTGTATGATCAAGTTTCAAGTGAATTGTTTTAGTGATTAATAAATAACATCGCAAGAAGTTTATTGAGCAAGAGAAGCGAGCTAAGATCTCCGAGCCTTCGACATTCCAGCATAATGTATGTTTTTGTTTGTCCGACAATAACTGCCGAACCGTTTATTCAATCTTGATTAAACTTGGTAGGGTGGGGTTTTGAACTATGGAGATGGAGGGTTTCGGCAGTCGGGTAAAAACAGTACTTCGCAAGATCTGTGGCAAACTAGCGATTAGATTACAAGTATAAGCTCATTATATGCTTTTAAATTAAATATGCCTTCATACAAGTGAAAATGATAGTCATTAGGGTGAACACGAAGTGATCTCGATTCAGAAAATGTATACTTAGTAGAAAAGGAGTATTCTACACACATGTAAAAACAATTATACTTAACTGGAAGATATGCCTCATCTTCTAGTAAAATTCTGTGTAATAACATATTTTGTATCAAAATTATAAATAAGCAGCTCTGATGTGTTACTATTTTAAATTAGGTCCCTGATATTTTTTTTTATAAAACGTGGACTTTTCATTTGTACGTGTTCTAGAACACCGTAGTATATGACATCCTTTTTTATGAATGTCATGACATCATATTTTTATGAATGTCAGTTTGAAAGCATTTTTTAGTAATTGAATCATGTGACGCTTATTCTTGTTCTTAACTTTTGTTTAAGTTGCAAAATAAAACTAACTCCTTATTATAAAATATTTTATTTCAATAACATTTTAAATATTCACAAAGTATCACTTATTAGCTATTATATTTTTGTCACTTTGCACCAACAAACACTTAGCATAAGCAAGACAGTTTTCTATGAAAAGATGCCCCGAAAATATACGAAATGTATGGGTTAATGTGAACTAGCTAAAAGTACGTCGGTGCAAACAATAATAGGTCCATCTTACTACTATTATAAACGCGAAAGTTTACGAGGATGGATGTTTGTTACTCTTTCACGCAAAAACTTCAGAACGGATTTTGATGAATCTTTACAGTTATATAGCTTATACATCAACTTTTATCCGGGTACCACGCGGGCGAAGCCGTGGGCTAGTATACAATAATTTAATGTTTGCTTATTTTTTAACATCTCGTTTTTTCATACAGACTAATACGAAATTGTAATATGGTACAATTTCGCGCTCCTTTAATTAATACTATGTAATTAAAAGTAACCCATATATTGTTTGAATCCTAAACAATTTAACGCTCTCTTATCTTTCTTGGCGACTCAATGTGCGAAGTAGTTGGGTAGTGAAAATGTCCATTTGCACCAACCAAATCATTGGAGGAATGCCTATGATAAACTGTTATTTACAAAACTTACAAAGCGCAATGCGCGTTCGCCAACTTAGCTAAAAAGATAACAGCTTTATTATCACATCAATTAAATAAATAAATAAATCATGGTTAAAAACATAATTTTCACTAGAAACTGAATTATTGGAAACAAACAACTTAAGTCACGTGTAACAAGTGGTACCACTGAGTTCGACAAATCCCATCCCTAGATAAAGTTAAAAGTAGTTTGGTGCAAACTATCTCCGTTTCCATATTCCGTTTTCAATAGAAAGTGTCCACAGCCTTTACCAGCAAATTCTAGTGATCTTGAAATTATTCTCAAACCGTCGCGTCGTCTTCCGAACCGTAAAGGTCTACATACGTTAATCCATGCTATCAGTACCGTGGTCGGACAAAAATATCCCGGCCAGGGCACGGATAGGTGTAGAATGTCCTTAGAAAAGTGAAATGCCTGTAGACCTACTTGGCCTACATAACTAGTGGAATGCATAGAACAGCATAAGGAAGGTACACACGGCGACTACCAATCCTATTATAAGAGAGTCTCTGCGCTTGCGAGCGTTTATCCTGTAGATTAGACTGTTTAGCATCGGGAACCTGCAACAAGTGAAGCATTGTTTTTGTATCATAATATGATTCAGTTTGGGTTTTATAGTTATAACATAAAGTTTTAAGTATAGTTTTTTTTATTATTTGTTTATATATTTTTTTTGTATTTTGTTGTTTGCCCTGGAACAGTGACTTAACTTGGTTAATTGGTAATGTATTGTTATCTTATGGAACCGGCCTCCAGCGATACAGGTTAGCCTTCGTGCGAGGACCACCAGTAAGTCATAATTGTAACATAGGTACTTAGTGGTAAATACATTTATTTTGTAATTGTATTTCAGTCACCATAGTAGAAGTCCACTGCTAGACTTATTTAAGTCTCCCCCAAATAGTAAGCAAACTTATGCTCCACACTACAGGAAGTCACAGAATCCCGAAATGCGGTGATCCTTCTGGTCATGAAAGTGTATAGTTTTTTAAATTAGTATTGCTTATTTGTTTGTGTGAGCTGAGCCTGTCCCAACTCGTAATGTTATTTGGAACAAGATGTATACCATCACGCTTGAACATCTGATTTATTCGATTTGTACCCAATTCAATTGTTTAATTAGATCTCAATAGTGTTGAGAAGCCACCCTTTTTCATGTTCCAGTTTAAAATTAGAAAAAAACGGGAAGTTGAGGGCACGACGCGACTCGAAGAAAGAGTGTCGCGATCACCTTATGAAAACTCTCGGAATGAGTCGAAACTTAGCCGGTGCCTTCACCGATTGTACGGTACGGTAGTTTTATTAGCTTCTTACAAATTGTTATTAGTTGTAACAAGGATATGTAGCGTCATGCATTGAAATAAAAAAAATATGGCAAGCAAAATAATTTGTCAGAAGTGGGATTCGAACCCACGCCCACAGAAGTGGACTGCGACCTGAACGCAGCGCCTTAGACCGCTCGGCCATCCTGACTTACTATTGCAAGGCGAAAATTCTGTACTGCTACTGAAATCACTTATAATGTTTATAGAAATAAAACCCTCTAAAAGGTTTTTTTTTCATTTATTTTTCATTATGCGTCAGAACATTTACTAGTATGTCACTATTTACATGTTTTCTGGTTGTTACAAGAGGATTGAAATCCAGGTCCTCACATAACATTGAAATTTTAAGGATAAACTTTTATATTATTTTTTCTGTACCAATAGAGAAAAATCAGCCAACTTGTTAAAATATCCACATGTGGACGTCACCTTTAGATGTAGCTAGCCTACATCTAAAAGTGACGTCCACGACTGGCTTTAAGACTGGCTGAACATGCCTGATTTCTACATTAAAGCACCTGTTTGAATTCACTATTGAACATCTATGGTAGTTTCAAATCGGTTAAATTCATATTAAAAATGTTATTTGGCGAACTTAAAGGATGGGAATATTTTTTTTATATCATCTTAAGAAAACCTTTATTTTAATATGTATCTCAATTGTATTTGTGATTTTTTTTCTATTTACGAAGCCTATGCCACTCTCAGAATCACATCGCGTCTAACCATTGTGCCCTTTGGATGCAAACCGGTAATAAAGAATCCTACACATACACGGCCGATAATTATCCTCAGAAATGGGGTAAAGAATGAGCACGTGCGACCGGGCTGAGGTGTGGAATAGTGTTGTGGATTTAAAACAGGTGCCTACATACCGATTAGCGACATTGTTGAAAGTGGTCTGCATCCGTTTGAAGGCTTGCCGCTGCGACGCGAGGTGCTCCCGCGCCTCCATAGCTATATTTATCTGCTCATCCACGAGGATGTGAGAACTGAAATAAAGATAAGCATTTACAAGTTAATTTTTGCAAAATTTTATCCACTTAATCAGTGGGTGCATGTGTTGTCTATCGTCAGCAGACTTAAAAAAATACAAAGTCGACAGTCGTAAACTAGGTTGTGGTGATACAATGGACGGCCTATAGCTAAGAGCGATCAAGGATTACATTAATAAACTTCATATTCGCAACGGCTGATCAAATGCTAAATTTTAACCTAGCGGGAATCAAACCCGCACCGTTGCCTTGGACCGGCGAGTTCATGTTCGGAAGACGCTGCCGACATCTTATTTTGTATGAATAAAACACTCTTATTCATCAGTACCAGTATCATGTGAAACAAGTCAGCAGCAGCGCTCCGGTTCTATCGACGAAAAAGAAGACAGATATATTTTGGTCAAACAAAAGAAAGAGACCAAAATATACTCGTCTTCTCTGCTGTCGATATAACCGGTGGACAATTTGAAGAGCTTTTATGAAATTTACGAGAACCATTAACTCTCATATACTCAACAGCAGGTGGTCATTAATGGTCTACACTACATAGATTGATTTAACATAACAAAGATTATAGTCAATTCATAACAAAACAAATTAATTAAAAGTAAAAAAGGTAAAATCACCCACAAAAAATGTTTCGGCTAGTCGTTTATTATTAAGTTTTACGAGAAAAATAGCAATCCCTCAGAAATATAATATTTATTGTACCACCTCGGGATTATTCTCTATACAACAACAAAATAACTATCAAATTCGGTTTATAAATGACGGAGTTCTGATTTTTTTTTGTTTAATTTTTTTAACAAACATTAAGAAAATTAAATACGAATTGAGAACCACCTCCTTTTTTTTATGTAAGTTAACAACAAACAAACATCATTTTGTTTCAACAACAAAGATTTTAGGTTACAAATAAAATAATGGTGGACATTTCATCACACAGCATCATCTAGCCCCAAAGTAGAGCTTGTGTTATGGGCACAACATGACCGCTAAACTACTCTATAATAAAACTATAACTATATATATTATACATACAAAACACCAGACCCGAGACAAATATTTACAGATTACACAAACATTGGTCCCGCGGCGGGAATCAAGCCCGCAACCTTCTGTGTCTCACGCGAGACTTCGCCCATTGCACCGTAGTGATTGTCATTGGACTTTAATAAGAATAAGATTTTGTTTGTTTTGACATTTGTTTATGGTGTACAATAAAGTATTTTCATTTATTCATTCATTTAAAACCTAATAATTAATAATAATAGTTATATACCTGTGCAAATGCCCGGATTCCTTAGCATATTGGTCGCGCCGGTTGAGCCCTGAAACAGCCGATGGGGGAGGGCTGTTTCCTCCAAGTAACTCTTCGCGTTCCCGCCGTGCGCTCACGCGTGCCGATGTCTTTGTGAACTCTTGTTGGTAATCCTGTAATTTATATCATTTTATTGCTTGCTGTCAATTTTGTGAATAGGATAGTTGGAAGGGCTTCCTTTAACCTCAAGTTAGGTGCCCTGTGAAAATTGCCATTGGCTATAAACCTACTATGATTAAAATGATACCTACAGCCTTTGAGTATGGTATTTAAAAAAAAATAGTTCTTGAATATATTTTTATTGGATAGTCACTGAGGACAAAAAAAAATATATTATGCAAATTTATTGTTATGAATAAAATAAAATTGTAAAAACCATAGTACAGACATCATACTTACTACTAACATTGTGTCGTTTTATGTTTGTCTTGACTGCTGGTATTCCAGACACAAATATTTTTTATCATTACATTAGTTGAATGTATATGCAAACGAGGCAATGTCACAATTTTATTGTACCATTGTGAACAGTGCCTCTTTTTAAAAAAAAAAAGTTTTTTAGACATTGAATCAGACCAAGTTGTTCTCCATTGCCATTTTATTTTGTGTATAAGATGGCAGATCTGTACTTACGCATACTAAGGGTTTAAGATCTTTGAAAGTAAGATCCCCAAAACCTAGATTCATACCATTAGTATTTCTCTATGCCTCTTGATGGTATGCATAGTAGCTGTTCCAGTGGGTGCTATATCGGCCATTTTGTCATTGATTGATGATAGCTGAAACAATAAATAAAATGTGAGCATGACTCAATGAGCCCTTGCATTCTTATCTTCAACACAACTTTGCTTAAAGAAGTGTAGCTTTTACCACACTAGAGTTTATGTAGACAAAGTCATTCCACTGAGTGACTAGTATATCATATTTACCTTATTGAGCAGCTGTTGAAGCTCCATAGACATAGTATCAAACATATCATCGCTGTTGATAAGAGGGGCACTTTCCCCACTAAGCCCTGATGTACTTGGACTGACTCCAAGTTTACTGAACGCTACTAACTTTACATCTATATCATTCTCTAACAGTCTGGCTTGTTTCCTTAAATCTGAAACGTAAAATCATGCTTGAATAGAATACTCTAAATTATGAAATTTTAGGGAAAATAATATTTTGACAAGTCATTATACCAATGCAGTAATCATGTAAGGCTTGCCTGTATTGTGGTTATGCAGATTTTATACAATACGATGCAGTACCAACTAGAGATTTTAGAAAATTATTGCTACGTCACAGTCTACACCGGGCGTGTCGAAAACAGTCCCAAAGTTTTGACTTACCCTCCCAAGATGGGCCTGCCATAATAATGGTTTGGTTGAAGGATTTTTTCCTAGAATTTAGATGTGAGTAAATTACAATTTCGATAAGTAACACAAATAACAATTTCTTCACAACGGTTTACAAAAATCACGAAACAACAATCATATCAAATCAAAGTTATTTCTTTCTTTCTTTCTTTTCTTGATTTATGGCTTTTGCAACTTGACATTTGTCACAATTCTGCCAATGTCCGTTTCATCATAGTGTCATAAACTTTTGGAGATTTGAAATCTCCAAAAGTTTTGGTTTACAAAAAATATGACCGGTAAAATAATTAGAGAATCAGCAAGATTTTTTACCTTACAAGATGATTTTACAATAATTTAGTATATTACATAAAGGCAAAAAACTATGTACAAATTAAAAGAGAAACTTATTTTGTAGGTATATATTTTACAATTTTATGTTATTCATATTTATAAATTTACAAAGAATAAAATTAATTAAAGAGGAGAAAGTAAAAGATTTTAAAGATGTAGGACGAGGGACATCAGTAGGAAGAATAACATATAGGGAACATCGAAGTTTGGGGCAGCTGAAGAATATGTGATCCACGTTTCCTTCATTCAGGCCACATTCACACATCGAGTGGTCCTTAATCCTAAGTTTGGCCAGAAATACCGGAGTACAAGCGTGGCCTAATCTGAGACGACAAATGGTCGAAGTGGTGATTTTATTAGCCTTACGGAATTTAAAATACCAGGGAATATTTGGAATATCTGGCTGAATGTCAGCATAATATTTTCCTTTAATAACTTTCGAGGAATTCCACAAATTCGACCAAGATTCATTTAGGTATGATTTAGGCATCAGGCACAAGTCGTGAGAGTAAGTTTTGAAATGCTCACGAGAGCCTATCTGGGCAGCCGCCAAAGTTATTTCAGCAGCATGTTTTCTCTTTTGTTAGGTGTTTAGTTAGGGCTCCGAGGAAGTCCCTCTCTACCCTGACACTATCTGAACTGATAGACAAGACAGCTCAACTGCCTGCTCGATTTGACTTAATTTCTTAATTATGACTTGTGTGGATATTTGTCACAATTCTGCCAATGTCCGTTTTGTGGACCCAAGGCTGACACGAATCACTAACAACGATCTCTGTGGCGCAGCGCTCTTATGTGAAATAGTGATGATTTGGAAATAATACGTAGCAATGAATGATTTATACTTTAGCATTCATTAATTTTCATTTCAGGGTTTTTTACATTCCGCACTACTGGATATTTATCAGTAAAAGCAATTTTTGGGCGTGTGTCTGACTAGCCCCTAAATACCCACAGATATTTCTGAGTGAGATCCCATCTCCATAATGGGGACTACAGTCATGACCGCTTTCATATGTAGGTACCTAGATACCTACCAATCTAATTTTTATAATAGGTAAGTACTTACGAATTCAAAAGGCAAAGTTGTTTTTTTAATCATACCTACCTATCTTCTTACTTACCTGCATTTAGTTATGTTTATTCACTGTCTTTCACTTGCTTACGGATAAAAGAGACCACGTGCGAAAGAGATGACAGTAAAACACCTAAACAAAAATGCAGCAAGCATGCATTTAATTAGATGGGTTAAACAATAACCCTGTGTAGGAAAGTATTTCTAAGTAGTACGTGGTACGAAACGCGGCAGTATAACTGAACGAATCTATCAATTAAATGCAAACGCAAACGTATCACATACGTTGCATCCCGCTCTACCTGCCTACACTACTTATCGCTGTTGCGCTTTCGTAACATCACAGCACCCTACCCCTATGCCCTTTTTATGTGAATAATTGTTGTTTATTTTTCTTATGCAAAAATACCTAGTTCGGTTTAATATAGGTACACAAATAATTTTATTTATCTAGGGGTTCAAGTTCAAATCTTAGGGGAAATAATTTCGTGATGCTATGTTAGCTGGCCTGTCTACACATTCAAAACGCTTTCATCTTCAACTTTAATGTTAACTTCGTGATCGTGATAGACCAGTTTACATATAGACAGACTAGTTGAGATACTCCTGTCCTGCAAAGTCCTAGCAAAGTACCTAGGTACTCTTTCGAGTCTTTCGTGCCGCTGATTTGCCAATGCCCTTTTCAAGACTACAAACATTCACAAACTTCTAATGAAAAATAATCTAAACCCTATTTATTTAAATATAAAGACTAGTACAAATGCAATAAAATGTTAGCCAACGTCCTCCTATCGAGCGCTTTGGACTGTTATCTGTCTCTTTTTCACGACAGTTATTTTCACATAGCGATCCCTTTCACACTGTTTTGTTCACCCCACCCATCATCGAATTTGTCTTTCTTTCTTTGGGATTTGGTTTCGCAACTCGCAAGTGAAGTGTTGGGTTCGTGGTTATTTTCGTTTGCACAGTGAAATTGTACATACAATTATATGAATAAAGTAATGTCGAATTATTAATTTTTGACTGTAATTTGTACCTAGTGATCATTAAAAAATGTAGAAGCATTTACTGGGACAAGGACGAACACAGCTCGATAGTGCTTCAAAATGGCTGCAGTTACAGTGAATATCGTGACTAAAGTACGGAATTTGAATTTCGACAAGATTTGTAGAGCATGTTTGGAAGTGAAAAGGGACATGCGACCATTATTTGAACAGCTGACCGCGACCATGCTGATGGGCATTTCGAAAGTAGAGGTGAGATGACAAATATAAATAAGATATTTTTTGAATGTATTTTGGTCTCTTTCGCACATATAGGAAATGCGTATAGCTCGTGTCTTCTCATCGCGTCATCTTTGTTTAGAAGTCATTCGAATATTGAACAATTTGGGATCCCAGGTAGAGACGGGCAAGATTAATTTCTAGAATTTGGTTGAGAAATGTGTTTCTGTCTCTGTTGTGTGCGCGTGTGCGTATATATTACGCTTGAGATAAAAAATGCGTGACCGAGATAGGTAGGATAGGATTGGCTTTATCTATCTCTGCACTGTATATAATAGAATAAAACAGACTATTTAATTAGATGATATGCGATTAAGATGAAATTTTGTAATTTTCCATCAACAATTACCCTTCTTAGGAAAACAGTTAGGTACCTAGTACCTACTTTTAGAAATCATCGAAATATGTCTGTGGCGCAGTGGGCGAAGGTCCGCCTGAGACGCAGAAGGTTGCGGGTTCGATTCCCGCTGCGGGACAAAAGTTTGTACGATTAACCAATATTTGTCTCGGGTCTGGGTGTTTTCTATGTATAAAATGTATGTATTTACAAAAAAATAAAATATATGTAAGTATTATATCGTTCATGTGGTTCCCACAACACAAGGTCACAAAGTAGGTACGGCTGGTGGTGCTGCCGTTATCCCTACCTACCTAGATATTTTAATTATTAATTATATTTTTATTGAGAAGGTACCTTCGTACCTAATTATCAGGTAGGGCGAGGAACTACCTAGGTAGATAGCATCTATTTAAACGTCCAATAAAAAAAAACTAAAGTTAATATCTTTAAGTATCTAAGAAGGTAGGTATGTGTTATATTTTCACGACATAGGTAGGTATTACACGCTAGTTATAAGATCTGACATGTACCTGTAATAATGTATTCGGCAAATAAATGATTTGATTTGATTTGGTTTGATTTGATATACATACGTTTTTTTTTATACTTTTATCAATATTAATACCTACATACCTACCTACTCCATCCTCTGATGTGCCCCAGAATTTACGGACAAAACGTCTGAGTAGGTGTGTACCTACATTATTATTGGGATTAACCTACCTAGTGTAGGTATCTGTATCCTAGATTGCCAGATTGGTAGGTACGATAATTTAAATTAATCACTGAAACTACCTAGGTATGTAGGTACCTGGATAGCGGATACCTACCTAATTACCATCATAACATTGACGCTACTAATAATAATAAGTAATAAACCTGAGATATTAAATAAATAAGGAGGAATAATAATAAATACTTGGCATCCAACAGCATAGGTATGTACTTATAGGTCTCGTGAGCGGTAGCCCGAATTCTCATTCAGAAGTCGTGGGTTCAAATCTGGTCGTGTACAAATGGAGTCAAAAAATGGGGTACATACATAGGTACCCCTTTTTTTTTTTTGCGGTGTTTTTAGTAGATATCATACATATATCATACCTACCACAACATCCAGACTCGAAAGTAATGTCTTTAGGACATGCATTTTTTTCCCGGTTAAACTGTCCGAAGATTCGTCTCTCTTTATACAATATCATCCCTCCTGAAATCCGCTTCCTTTCTACCTCAAATGCCTTTTATCCCTCTCCTCTAATCAATTTTATATTATGTATAATTTACTGATATGTTTAAAATAACATTGTAAAAACCATTGTTGTGGAAGTTGAAGTTGACCCATTCTTTTCTCTGGCTAGGTATCGATCGGCGACGGCCTTCCATCCCAATTGTGCCTGCAGTGCGTCCATCAGATCTCCAGGTGTAACGCCTTTAAGGAACTGGTCGAGAGGAATGACATCATTCTTCGGGATCACGCCAATTGGCAGGCTGAGGAGACGCTGAAGAGAGAAAGGGAAGAGGTAAATCTATATACTAACACTACTAAAACATTAAATATATAAATAAATTACTAATTAGTTAGTAAATATATAATTATATCAAAGCAAAAAACAAAAACACAGGAATTCAAAAATATAAAAGTTACAATGGGCGATCTTATCGCTCGGTGTACAAGTACCTACTATAATAAAAAGCTTTATATAATATAATATAATATTAATAATAAATAGACTCGGTATAATGTACCTACCTACATTATATAAATATCCTATATATTATACATAAAAATAATAGTAATGTGAGTTAATAATTAAGTAACAATATGAAAAACGATTAACTAGCAGCTCTGGTACCTACATGGAAAGGAAATGGTGGTATACCATAACTTTAAAATAGAGAGCGATTTTGATGATCTAATAGCATGAGGTAGAAAGTTCCATATTGTTGTACAGCTTGCACCGTAAGGATTTACTTTAAAATTGTGAACTATGGACAACTTTAATAGATTAGTCTTCCAAAATACAAATACTAAAAGTAATCTTCGAATCATATTCCTGAATCGGTATTTTATGCAAAATAATTTCTTCAACAGAAAGACAAGATCCTTCTAAACATGGAGTGCGCCGACAACTACATGCAGTACATGGAAGTACCTATCACCAACTCCAATCAGATACTGGAGGGTTTCTTTGCGCCCACGCCCGACCAGCCGGAACAACCAGAAATAGAGACAAAGCCGGTACAAGAAAAGGTAAGGACTTTGAAAGGGATTCGCACAAATGTGTTAGGTGGAAGAAAATTATATTATTCGCCAGTATTCGCTTGTTTTATCTAATGCAATAATGCATTTTCTATATATATATCTATTTTTGAACTCATAATTAGTAAAACACAACCCGGACTAGAGCCGCTAGATCAACATGTAATTTGAATAAACTCTATAGTCACATTTTTTTTTAGCAGGATACCCTCACTCGTAATCACGATATATCTTAATACGACCACCAGCCCGCTTAGCATGAGCACCCAAGGCAACGTTTTGTCTACAAAAGAGAAGACCAAAACTTATTCTGGCAAACTAAAGAGAGGGACAAAATATTTTTTGTCTTCTCGGCGGTAGACAAAAGGGTCTTCATGCTAAGCAGGCAGGTTACCACAAAAACCCAGACTCGAAACGAAATATATATAATTAGGACATACAAACATTTGCCTCGCGGTATTCGAGCCCGCACCTCTTAAGTCATAGCATCTCAGCTAGCTACCGCGCCACCAAGCTCGGGAAATACCATTACAATAAAGCAGAATATATCGAATGCTCTGTTATAACAATAGACAATTGCAGCAGGCAGAAACAGCTGTCGCCACCACCGAAAAGACAGAAGAAAACATAAACTCTGAGGAAGAGAACTACATGCAGCTTGTAGTATTCCAAGCCACATCTAGCGTCGCGCCGAATCGGCATGTCTGCAACCTCTGCCACAAGGAGTTCAAGCACGCTAGGTGGCTGAAGCAGCACATGCGATCTCACACTAACTGGATCAAAGCTAACTGCAAGAAGCCCCCGAGCTGCTCTATTTGTGAAAGGACTTTCAAGGTGAGTTCTATCATCATAAATCAAAGTAAACGTTTATTTTGAGATAAACCATACACTATGTACAACTTATACAGTACTAAACGTGAAAATAATTGTGTGCTGCGTTTTGCTGTCAAAAAAGGTCCATGCTCAAGAATTTAAACTATAATGGGAGAATATATTTGAAATATGTTATGGTCACGCACAGTGCTGATGGGACAATTGGAAGGGGTGGAACTGGGCGAATGTACTCTGACCAAATGGAGACGTTCTAGAGAGGTCAGGTCAAGAGTACCATAAACCGGCGAGCTTGCATGAAAAATGTGATGAGAGTGAACGAAGCAAAGTAAAAGAGGTAGGTATGTCAGGATCGTAGCAAGTGGAAATCTGTCCTCTCTGCCTACCCTTCCGGAAAGCAGGCGTGAGTTTATGATTGTAGCCGTATTTACAATTCCTAACTCATCATTAATAGCTACATCCACAGATTTCCCTCAACTTTTAAGGTGCCATCGGATAGGTAGGAGGTACATTAGGCCCAGGGCTATAAATACCTTAAATACTTACATAGGTACATTATGCTATATAAATCAGTATACAACCTTTCAGGGGTTTTGTCTCTTTGTCGAAGAAAATGTGCATATATAATATTCAGAAACAGAATGGCATTCTCAAGGCCATTATATTTCTGAACAAACTGCATTGTTTCCAGGGTCCAGGAATGTTGAAGATGCACATGCGAACGCACGAGCAGCGACCGGCGAAGCAGCCGACTTGCTCCGTATGCCAAAGGACCTTCGCCTCGAAGACGTTACTGTACCGCCACCGCCAGACGCACTTCGAGCAGAAGACCCACCATTGCACAGTGTGCGAGAAGAGATTCTTCAGCGGTTACGCTCTGCGCTCGCACATGGCCCGGCATAGAGGCGAGCGCCCGTATATTTGCTCGAATTGCAAGAAGAGCTTCTATAATCCTACCGATTTGAAGGTAAAATATGGAGATATGGAGACTGGAGTGTCGGGCGTCAGTGATTAGAAAAAGTGTATTTTTATGAAAACTACAGCGACTGCACGTGTAAATGGAACTATGCGTTTTCATACAAATTAATTGCTGACCACTAAACTAAGAATTTTAGTACGCCAACCGCCAATCTGAATAAATAGTTGACGGGTAGAAAATGCTTCACCATTAAGTCGGCCTATTTTCACTTTAACTTAAATTGTGCAGTGTTAATAATAAATGAAAACTTTAAAATGGCTCAGATTAGTACGACTGTCTTCAGCATTTGAAGTTTTGGACATTGCCAAGCTTGCTAAAATGCGTCGTTTCTATTACGATTTTGTTAATGTAGGTAGGTAGGGGGCAGGGCCAAAAGCCTTGTTAAAAGACTAGTTTTTCTGTTCCGAACATCCGATTTGCTCGCGATGTTTTCCATGTTAACATATTCGTTTCCCTGTAGTACTTGTATAGAATTATATTATCTGTGCCAGCGGTAAATACCTTTGTTAGTTTGTTTTTTTTCCTGCCTTTCGTCGCAATAAAAATCTTGTACTGGCTAAATAATTTACTGGCCCAGATCCTAATCATAAACGTTTACATATAAATCGACGAGGTAGACAAAGTCCCGCACTTCAACTTCTCAAACTTTTCATCTTCATCTTCCTGCACTCTAAAGGCCTCTTCAAAAGCATTCCTACTCTTCTTAGACAAATATTCCGGGAACACGACACGGAAACGCAGAATGAGATTCCCTTTTGCCTTCGTAGGACACGCTGGTATCGGGAGACCTTCATCTTCAATTATTTTCTCATACGTTGGCGTGATCACATCGCTGATTTTGATTCGCAAAACTCTATCATCTACTGTCCTGAGCGTGATAGTCAAGCCGCATAATGCCTCTTCTAAAGACACTGTATGGACTGATAGGAGATCGCTTAGTCCGGATCGGACGTACGTCTCATGGGGACGGTCTTCTGTTATAAAGATTACATCAGCTGGGATCCTCGTCGGTCCTTGGTCGCCTTCTTCCTTGAACCTCACTTCTGTGTTTGGATAGATTCCTGGCTTGATCGGGATAGATAGCACCTTTTCGCGTAGCTTCAGTTCTGAGCACGTTTCGTCCGTGAAAACCAGTCTTTGTATCTTCATTTTCTTCAACCCGCCTTTGTATACCTCTTCCAAGGACAGAGCTAAAGGTCGGACTATGGTTGCATCTTTTTCTTTATAACCCTTTCCTAGAGGTGAGTCGAACATTGGTGGAGGGTTTTCATAGTAATCGAGTAGATCGGCGTAAGGATTGCTCGTTCCGAAGAACTCGTGAAACGTACGCAACGGTTCCCCGTGGTATGAGTAAGGTTGGATGTACTCCGTAGGCCCTGGAACACCCCGTTTCAACCCCTCTTCTCCGTATTGATCGTAAACAGCTCTTCGCTTGTGGTCTACCAGTATCTCGTAAGCTTCTCCGATCAGAGCGAAAATCCTCTTCATGTTTTCGTCATTATCGTGTCGTTCAGGGTTGTATTTGAGGGCTAGCCGGCGGTAGGCACGTTTTATTTCCAGCTGGTTGCAAGAGCGCTTCACGCCCAGTATTCCGTAGTAGTCGAAACCCATTATGTTAGTATTAAAAATAAAATAAACTTATTAAAAATAACTTATTTGTTTGCAAATAGCGAGATGCACTGAATTTTTGTGTCATTATTGACAATTTGTGTCACATTTCAATTAAAAAATATTATAAAACAATAGCTTTCAAGGATACTATGAGTTTGTAAAACCTTATCGTTAAACCTAGTGGTTATTTCATATTTCAGACTTAACAATGTCAGAAAATTAAATTAAAACTTCATAACGAGAATGTTTGGGTCTAGAAGTACCGTCATTTCAAGTTTTATAAGTTTTGACATTGGATCCAAGCAGCACGAGTCATTTTTAGTTAAATTTTGTAAAGGCCTAATCAAACTGTAGCAGTGGCGGTGGCGCATGGCGGTGGCAATTAATACATTCACGCGAACTTATACATAAACTTGAAGTTTGTTCAGGTCTTTCATTTAACTAGAGGTCAGTTCGGAACACATTTCTCCCTAAAAGAACGAACCAGAAAAATGTGAACGTAGTCACATTCTTCTTTCTACCGTACTTGTCTCAGTCTCACTTTTATCGTTATGGTCCACAATACTGTAGAACTGCAAGTACTTACCCCTTCCTCTCAAGGTCCATTTCCGCCTGCACACCGGCGAGAAGCCCCTCAAGTGCACGGAATGCAACAAGACGTTCCGCCGCCACTCGACTCTCTGCCAGCACATGAAGAAGCATCGCGGCATCAGGAATCACATCTGTGCTATCTGTAACAAAGGCTTCTTCGAAGTCTCCAAGCTAAATGCACATATGAGAGTCCACACTGGTGAGTTACTGTACTATCTGTACCAATCAAAGGCTTCTACGAAATATCCAAGCACATAACGCCGAGAGGCATCATATATCGTAAGGTTTTGTCAACATATTAGTGTTTTAGCACTGATACAAATGCGGAAACCCCGACTTCTGATCTGGAGGTCGTGGGTTCGAACCCGGAGGTGCACCAATGTATTTTTACACTAGAAAAAAATATTTGCGCATTAACACGTGCTCTAAAAAGTGAAGGAAAATATCGGAAAGAAACCGGCATGCCCTAGAACCAAAAATTCGAAGGCATGTGCCAACAGTTAGTGTTCCAATAAGCGGCGATGGGCTTGCAACCTGTCATGTGGAATGCTTACTACTTGCAAAACGCGGGCATGTACCAAATGTTATGTTTGGACGTGCCTCTGAATGCCCCCTACTTGGTATCCTCAAAGATCTACTCACTGAGTATGTGTATCTGAGGATGTCCACCATGAAGAAGACAGTCGTGAGCGTGAGGATGTCCACCATGAGGAAGACAGTCGTGAGCGTGTTTGTTTGTTTGTTTATATTATCGTTAGTATTGACCAAGAGTTGGACTCGTGCGTGTGTATTATTACTTTATGTCAAAAAATACCGTGACCAAGTCTAACAATGTCCTGCTGCTCTATTAAATGACGTTGCAAGATTTGTCTCCACGAAAAGCCCTTTTATTTAAGCAGAATAATATACAGCCTATGCCCACCTTGAAGGTCCATTCTAAATATTGTCGAAATATATTTTGAAATCAGAAAGTCGTTTCGTATTATTACCTCCTACATACAAATTTACATGACCGTAAATCTCGTAAATCTTCCACCTCTATGAACGGACTTTCCGGAACGTCCGATTGCTGTTTTCAGGCGAGCGTCCCTACGAATGTCAGTACTGCACGCGCCGCTTCGCGCAGCAATCCGCGCTGATCTACCACCGGCGCACGCACACGGGGGAGAAGCCGTACCTCTGCATGATATGCCCGGCGAAGTTCACCACCTCCTCGTCGAGGAATAACCACCTGCTAACTCATGATGGAAAGAAAAGGTTTGTAGAACAGATTCAGTAAAACTGTACACGGTTTCGCCCGCGTGGTACGCGGATTAAAAAGTGGCCGGTCTTATTCTAGGTCACGAATAAAACCTGTTCAAAATGTAATCGAAACTAGACCTTGATATACGATGTCTTTGGCAACTTACATACGGACTTTCCTGAAACATAATTAGGAGAATATTTTGAAGTGTAAAGTAGGGGCGCGCTAAGACAGACTTTTCGAAATTCAACTCTTCCTTTCCTCAAGTCAAATGAGAGAGAGAGAGAGAGAGAAAGTACGTTAGTAGTAACCAACTAACTCAATCGTTACCATGGTTGAATTTTTGAATTCTTAGGAACATCTTAATTGGCATGCTATTGGTGTTGTCCAGATTCCCCTGTCCAATCTGCTACAAAGGCTGCACCTCCCGCGCGGATCTGCGCGCTCACACGAGCAAGCACGTCGGCGAGAAACTGTTCGAGTGCGAGATCTGCTCGCAGCAGTTCAGCTCCGCGTCGTACCTCGCCGTGCACCGGCGGTACCACTTGGAGGACAAGAAGCATGAATGCAACGTGTGCGGGAAAGGTCAGGACTTATTATTTTGTACATGTGTACAGTGCCACATGTTCAAAACGGTTATGGAGTACATCGTGAGGAAACCGAAATGCCCATAAAACCAAATATTGGAAGGCATGTGCCATCGGTCAGTGTTTCAATAAGCGGCGATGGGTTTGCAACCTCATGTAGTTCCCATAACACAAGCTCTGCTTACTTTGGGGCTAGATGATGCTGTGTGAAAAATGTCCATATAATATTTAAAAAAAAAACCTGTCATGCAGTATGCTTAGTATATTCTATAAAAAAGTGGGTATATGCCAAAATCTACCGCAATTTGAAATAATACTTACCTACCTACTCTTTTAGTGTATCATTGACTTTTATCAAAAACTGATTTACACATTGTATTTTCACAGGTTACGCAGAATCCAACGCGTTCAAGAGGCATATGCAAACACACGAGCAGAAATCGGAAACGGAGTCGCCCGACTCAGAAAACGGCCAGGAGCAAGCGAGCACGAAACAAGTTAGCCAAGAGATGTCCGAAACCCAACCCAACGCGAGCCAGGAGCAAAGCGACACTCAAGGTACAAATAACACTTTATTGTCCCTAGACGTGAGGAGCACGTATATGAGTTTGCTATAGACAGATAGAAGATACTTTATTGCATATAAATAATATTTCAGCTTACATAAGTAGGTACTACAAACTTTGACAATGAAAGAAAAGTAAGAAAGAAAAACATTTATTTAGCACGACATAAATAAACAACAAATTTTGCAACAATTTTGGGGTGGTGGGATTATTTATAAAATATATATATATATATAATATATATATATATATATATATATATATATAATATATATATATATATATAATATATATAATATATATATATATTATATATATATATATATTTTATAAATAATCCCACCACCCCAAAATTGTTGCAAAATATATAAGTTATATAAGTTAGAATAGCCTACTTATAAGTACAATGATCCTAGCATGAGTAACCATTATCCTGGTTGCTCATGCTAGGACTATCAAATCTAAATTCATAACTGCCATAAATTCACTAATTAGTATCAAATCTAATTCATAACTGTCATAAATTAACTAATTAGTATCAAATCTAAATTCATAACTGCCATTATTTCACCAATTAGTATCAAATCTAAATTCACGATTCCTAATGATACTTCCGATTTCAATGAATGATGGCTGGCGCTTACCTCGATCAGAAAATTAGCATTGCATGTCGCCAGCCTTTTGGGTACCCTGCGGTCGGCGTCTTAAACTCTGTTTTCTACCTTTACCTAGTCCTATCACTATAGGTAGAGAACAGTCTTCATTTCCTATTTTAATAATCTGTATATCGTTTTTTATTATATTTTCCTGTTTTTAAAGTAGCTCTAGCCTATTATTCTGTTGTATACATAAAATATTTTCCTACTCAAAATAAATAAATGCATCCTAGCAATATTACAATCTAGCGTATGCAAGGCTAAGTATTATAAGTAAATAAGAATATAACTTATTCGCCTAAAATAAATAAAAAATAAGAGCAAACAATTCCAAACTATTTCCAGCTATAGCTCAGATCGAAGTGAACGTCCAAAACCAGGAGAGCACTCTGACAGTCCAAGGCACGCCGCCAGCCGTCCAAACAACGAACCAGAAGCGGTACAAATGCGGCATCTGCGTCAAGACGTACATGTACTTGCACAGCTTGAAGAAACACATGATGTCACATTTACAGGTAACAATAGATAGATAGATAGATAGATAAACTCTTTAAATAAACTGGGTGTAGTAGTGTCTAGAGTGGTTTCATTGTGAGATAAACCAGGTGATGATTTACCTAGATATCTGCCCTACACCCTTCCCTACATGTGTAATCGAACTGCATGTCCGTCTGTCAAACGTTCACTCTAGAAAGTGTATAATAGAAACTTCGCTTGATGCACACCAAAGCAAAATACAATAACACAGGAATTGTTGTAAGAAAAACATAAAAGGTACAACGGGCGGCCTTATCGCTAAAAGCGATCTCTTCCAGACAACCACTATAACTATTTATTTATTTTACAAACTGAGTAGCTACAATAATTGAAATCGAACTGTATTTCAAACAAAAACGCCACCACATGGCGCTACAATCATGCAAACACGTTTTAAAATTTTGCTGTTATGTTTTTTTTTGTAATTACAGCCTCAAAAAACGGCGCTACAGCTACAACAGCAGCAACAGCAGCAACACCAGCTACATCAGCAACATCAGCAACAACAACAACAGCAACAACAACAACAACATCAGCAACAACAACAGCAACAAATTCAGCCACAGCAACAACAGCAAGTACAGGTAGGTACATAGCCACATGTGTGGCTATGGTCCGCCTATATTGAAATTGTCGGCGGCGCGGTGGCCGAGCACCTAGCCAGCTCAGACCCGAAGAGTAGTGGGTTCGATTCGTGCTGCGAGACAGATGTTTGCATGTTCTGCAGATATCTGTTCCGGGTCTGGGTGTTTCAAATTTTTGTCCCGCTGCGGCAATTGAACTCGCATCTCTTGCGTCACAGCTGACTATATACCCGCCTACAGAGGTCGTGAGGTCGAGGTTATGGTAAACCGCCTACCAAAAGTAAAAACTACTTTAAAACTCACAATTTCACTTGTAGGTCCAACAAGTCCAACAGCAGCATATACACCAACAGCAAATGCAGCAAGTTCAGCAACAGATGCAGCAGCAGCAGATACAGCAGCAGCAGATGCAGCAACAAGTGCTGCAAGTGAACGGCGTGCAACAGCTCACGGTGCCTTTACACCAGCAGCTGCCGCAGAGCATCACCGTCTCCGGAGTTCAGGTGGCTAACAAATAGAAAAATAACAAAAACTTTATTATTCCATAATAATTGTGTGTTTCCTCATTTCATTATCGTTTCGGACTAACAGATGCTCCGCAGTCTGTCACCCGTTTATGGTAGAATCACCTTTCTAAAACAACCTAAGTACCTAGATATTAGTAGTTAATTGTGTAAAAATGACCAGCGTTATTTATTTATTCAATTACCTACCATAAAACAATTAGTTTTAATTGTAAGTATTTGTAAGAGTATCTAAACGCTTCAATATCACTTTAATTAAGGATTCCTTGGGGGGTATTCTTCGCTCTTTCTTCTTTCTTTCTTGAACATATTTTCGCTTGTTTATTTAGTTTAAAAAAAACCTTGAAGCTTCGTACCGAAACATTCCAAGAATTCCGACCAGGCTGGTAACGATCTTAGTTACCTCGGTGGCTTGGTTGGTATAGCATCCGCGTACTAAGCAGTAGGTCGCGGGTTCTAGTTGTGCTAAGGTTGAGTTTTGGGATATTATAAAAATCTTATATTTTCGCGGCTATTGGCTTGCAACCTGTCACGTGGAATGCTAAATTGCAAAACGTGCCTCTGACTACCCCCTACTTAGTATCCTCAAAAATCTACTCACTGAGTATGTATCTGAGGATGTCCACCATGGGGAAGACAGTCCTGAGTGTGTTTGTTTGTTTGTATATTTTCGCTTTGTTCCAAATGTAATGTGTTTAAGGCACAGAACTATAAAGATTTGTTTTTCCACAGCCCGGCCAGCACGGGTACCCGGTCATATCATCCGTGCAGTCGCTTCAGCTGCAACAAACTCAACAGGTTAACACGGTACTTGCGTTCATATTGTCTTTTAAATTTTAAACTTCACGAATAAATACCATCTATCTAACTTCTATCTAGATAAAAATGAAGTGTTGTTCGTTGGTAAGGGCATCACTTGAGAACAACTGGACCGATTTGGCTATATGTTATTTAAAAATGTTCGTACAATTTAGATTTAAATTAAAATAAAAAATTGGAAAAAATCCTGGAATATGTAAAAAGACTAGTTTCGTTCTTTCATACAAACTGTTCTTGGTTGTCGAATTGACAACCAAGAACCTCCAACAAGAGTTTTCTTCCAGCAAACCTTAGAGGATAGGAAGGACACCCAGAATCGCTTCCAGACAATCATTGTTAATAATGTACTGATTATTTCCTTTTTTTAACAGCCCCAGCAGCTGCATGTGCAAACTATACAGATCCACCCACAGCAACAACATCAGCCAATACAAATCCATGTGAGTTAGTTTATATTCTGTTATAACAAGACTGGTGAATGAAAAACCGGACACTAAACGCGCACTAAGGGTTCCGTACCTTCACACAATGATAAAACAGAATTTATTTGGTAAATAATTTTGTTTTGTATAGCCCCCCCCCCCCTTACAATTCCTTGACAATTTTGTCTTGTCTATTTTATTATTTGCCATGGTAGAGGCCCTGAGATAAACAAACAGATGGCATATTGTGCGCGTAGGTTTAGTGATAGGGTCCTGTTGACACCTTTTGAGCACGGAACCCTAAAAAGTCTACTTCGCAGCATGTGTGAAAAATCTTTGAATAAAGTAATTCAAAACCTAACAAGATACATTTTTTATTTCTCACAAAAGTAGTACATAGGCGAAATTCATGTTCAAAAGCATTATCTTCCTAATAACCTGTATTTATGACATTATGATAGGACGTGCACCAATTCTATTGTATGTGTACTCACGTGACGTATGTTCCCAGGCGGTGGGGGTCCAACAAGTGCAGCAACAACAAATGCACGTCGCCACTTCCTCCTGTCAAACGATGATGCCGAATATTCTACAAGTGAGTACAGTTTTTATAACTAACAGTTAGGGATGGCAGGTAAATAAAAGGCAGTTTATAAACTTCGATAGCGAGATCTAGAAATCGCGATATATGTGTATAGTCAGATTTACTAGCGCCATCTAGTTCTGCATTGACTCACTATTCTAAGACCATTCGCATTTATTGCACCTTGTGGCTTCTGAAAACGTTCAACAGTCATGTCGACGATTTAGAAGTAGTAAAGCCGTCCGGGGATCGAATAGGCTCGTCCTATTTCTGCCGCCGAGTAATAGTGCTCGCATTGCTGTATTCCGAACATAACAATCCAAGTCTGTAATTTCATTGCGTGAAATTACAGACTTGGCCCATGAGACTTTTCATCGGACCGTTGAATTCAGTTCAAAAATGTATTCGCATTTTCTGTTACATGAAAATATTTTACTACAGAAATAATAGTCATCAGTAGATCCAAAAAAAGTCACGATTACCTTTATACCTTTTATGTTTAAGCTACAAGAAAACGATTTTTGTATCGAAAATACTACTTTTTATCCTGGTCTCGCGCGAGCTAAGTTGTGAGCAAAAGCTGGTGTTCATAAATTCTGGTGTAAATATTTAACATTTCAATACCAATTTGTCCGTTTTCAGTTACAACCAGCGACAGTGGTCTCGGGTCTTGGTCAGCAAGAGTTGGGTGGTGTAGCACATCGTATAATCTTGCAACAGCAGCCGCAGCAATCGCACCCTCAAGTCTACACTATTCACCATTAATAAAAGTCTTCTAAGCAATTAACTTGTGAAATTATCACTATAATAATAAGCCATAGTAGTCTTAGGATATTATTTTGAATAAATCTCGACGGTGCTCATGAGGAAGGACCTCTAAACGGTCAACGAAACCTCAGCAGCAGAATAGAAAAGTACGTGGAATAGTCGTAATGATATCCTAAAATAATACAAAACCACGATAAGTTCAATGGTACCAAAGTAGGTCGATTAAACATTCTGAACCACTATGGTTATTCAGAGCAATATAAAACTAGGAATGTAGTGTTCATATCGCAATCATGTATTTTTATGTATTTACTAAGGAACAGCCATTGTTTGGATTCATACGGAGTCTTCATCAGGGTGTGAGGTTGTGTTCACTCACAGTATGGTACGTGAAAATTCCTGTGTTTTGTTTTCAATATGACTACCGAATTCACCATAGTTCTTTGCATGAATACTAGATTCATTGATTACATACTTATCACAAATATAGTAATAATGCACCTTATTTGCCTTAAAATTGTACTAGTTCTATGCACATTCATGAAACATTTTGTATATACTATGTGTTATTGGCGAGAACTCTTGCCGAAAACAGTCAAAGACAAAGTTAAATGCCATGCCCATTGGTAGGAGTGTAGCGTTAGTTTTAGAAAATCATTAAATATTGAGGCTTACAAATTGTTTTATATACAAGAGTTAGTATATTCGTTTCAATTTATTTAACAGCATCTTTGTAAATAGCTGATGTTTTATTTAGTTTTAATAAAGTTATTTCCACAAATATTTGAGTGTTTGATGTCTAAATGTATGCATACTAATATTGTAAAGAGGAAAAGTTTGTATGTCGGAGGTAATCTCCGAAACTACTCATCCGTTTCCAAAATCAAACCAATATTACCTACCACCCTATTTCACCAATATTTAGAATGGACCTTCAGGGACATAAGCTGTATCCCGTTAAAATACCTAAAAGGATATTTCGTGGAGACACAGTTTTCAACTTTAAGACGACGTAAAAACGGTCGCGTTTATTTTTATAGCTACTTTTGATCCTCGCGGGCGAATCCGTGGGCAGTAGCTAGTTAGTTGTAATCTCCATCATTTCTGGACTGATTTGGATGGAATTTGGACCGGTTATAGTTTGTGTCCTTCGGGTGCCTCGCGGGCGAAGAGGTGGGCAGAGGCTAATTTAAAATAAAAAACGAAATAATTTATATACTAAAATAATTATATTAAGTTAAGAAAATACTTAAAAGATAATTAAATCGAACTTAAAAGCAATCCACTAAAATTAAACATTTAATTAAACTAATGAAAAAATATTGGAGTATCTGTTATTATTTCCAAATAGATTATTGTCCGGAATGTAGAATTTATTTTTTTAGTTGTGATGTCTCAAAGGTTACGGTTTACGAATTCCTATAGAAATTATACTTCATTAAACTCAGAAATGGTTTCTCTGCTTTAGTTATTACTTGCTGCTAAATATATTCACGAAAATATTTGTCAAAATCATTGACACTTGTTGAGAAAGGTTCCTAATTTTAATTAAATCATCCTTTTCAGTTTAATAAATCATGCATAGTAATTGATTCCTAGGCCATTTCAGCTATACTATTGAAAACCAATACCTTTGTGACAACACAATATTAGCATTTTTGATACATCATTAAATTTGGCATGTTACCTATTATTTACAAAATTATTTTACTTGATCAAGGCATCACAAATTCGCCGTATTTTTACAAATGTACTTAAATACACGGGTACATTGTCTCGTTTTAGCAATTTTCACCAATGAAATGACAACGTCTAGGTAATAACTATAAGTTTATGAACGAATGTTCTACGATTTCTAAGGAGTGAACATGCGGCACTGCTGACGTTTGCTACGAAGAAAAAAACTGTCCTGATCCAAACCAACCAAGCCACGTATGTTCCACTCATATTTCTCAAAATCTTAGAGCATGTTTTCATAAAATAACTCATTAGAAAATATCATATTTACAGTAACAAAAGGCACACGGTTACTTAGCTCGTGATTTATGAAGATTAAGCTTCTACCCTTAGCATAGAACTCAATGGTACTACTTTATATCAAGGCAAACGGACATACGGGCCACCGGATGGAAAGCGTTCATCGTCACCTATTGACATCTGCAACACTCGCCCGCTTACCACGAGGACATTGAGGACTCAAGACAACATCTTGTCTACGAAAGAGAAGACAAAAAACTATTTCTGTCGTCTATTCCGTCAAACGAAAGAGAGGGACAAAATACATTGTCTATTTGTCGGTCGACAAAATCGTTGTCTTAAGTTATCATGCTATTTTTACGTCATACTGCATGCCAGACAGCTTGTCCGAATATTCCAAAGGCGTCACGCGCAATGGTAGCGCCCAAGTTGGCACACAAAAACTTGGAATTTATAACACGTATTACTTGAATTTATTGAACATAGAAACACAGTATTGGTCGTAGCCGTGTTCGCACCAGTGCGCGTGGACACTTAAGGCTTGAGTCTTGTCACCGGCGACAAGCGACACTACAAGTGCCTATACATTTTCTATGTATCTTCATACAAATTCAAAGAAAATGTATAGGAAACGGTAGTCGCTTGTCGCCGGTGACGGAAGCCTTTAGGAATTCCTTAGAATGAAATAGTAATATTCATCTAGTACGTCCTCCTAACAAACCAAACCCTACTAACTTAGTTCTAGCATTAAAACGTTTACTATACGCAGGGTACCGCCTCCTTTTCGTTCTCGGCCGTGAAGCGTATGTACGCCGTATTCACGGTGAGTCCGGGCGGCAGTTTCACGTCGCGGAAGTAGCGATGCCTCCGCGCCTCTTTAGCGGAGATCCTCTTCACCGGGTCGTATACTAGCATCTTCTGGAGTAGTTCCATTCCATTCTCGTCTAGGTTTTGTACCTGGAATATGTGTATAGCAGCTACATCAGTAGGCGATGCTTACAAACAGCGTGGCTGAGACCTCGACCTTTTTACTTACATACAGACATACCTTCTCACTATACCTACTATTTTAATAACCTACTTTATTATTATATTGTACTTTAGACTAGGTATGTTTGTTTAAGTGTAAGTAATTTAAAGGCTTTTTATTTTTTTATTAAAAAAGCGAAAGTTTGTGAGGATGGATGTTTGTTACTCTTTCACGCAAAAACTACTGAAAGGATTTTGATGAAACTTTACAGTAATATAGCTTGTACATCAGAATAACACATAGGCTACTTTTTATCCGGGTACCTTGCGGGCGAAGCCGTGGGCAGAAGCTAGTTGAATAAAATGAGAGTAATAGAAGTCGTCGTAAATTTGACGACTTCGATGGCGCGAACGAACAACCAGCTGTGAAGCAAGATATGCGGGTTCGATTCCCGCTGCGGGTCAAATGTTTGCATGATCCCACACGAGGATTCTGTGTCGTGGGTATCAGGAACTACGAGTACCGTGGTACCACAAAGATTTGAGATCATTGTCCTTTTACCACTTTATTTTTGTCTTTAAATTTGTCTAAGTTCTCATCAAATCTTCGTTTTGATACATACAAGAATGCCCTAATTTCAAATCTCCTTATGTTCTTACGAATATGCTACTGCGGAGCAAAGTTTTGTTGACTAATTGATGAATGAAAACAGTGCTTACATGATTGTGCAGATTGAATGTGTTCCAATTAGGGAAGGTTGGCTTGTAATCCGGCAGCGAAGACACGCCCGGCCAGATGTCCTCTGTCGGTGTGCGTAGCATTCTGAAAGTAACGTGATTAAACAAGTATATTAAAATTAAAGTTATATAGGACGGCCTTATCGCTTCAAAGCGATCTCTTCCAGAACCCTTTGTATGGAGAGGATTCTATAAATTACTATTCCTCATCATCAACTATGTAGGAACATAACAAGAAAAAAACATTATCATTTCGTAACCCGGTTGTGTACGAAAAATAGAAATCTATTCCTTTTTCTAAACCCGGTTCCGAAAGTGGAAAATTCAGATGTCATCTGGTTAAGTACGCGCACATAACCACAGTAAATACTTAATATATCTATGTCATTAGCACATAAGAATGGATTACCGCAAAGTCAATTATCTATGTATTAACCTGACATACATTAAATGTTCCTTACGACTACAGAACTGTATCTTCTAACACAGGTTATTTCAACTTAAAAGTAGAGCTCCATTATTATGTATGGCTAGATGTGAAAATGTCCAGCATTATTTATTTATTTAATTACTTGTGATCGAATTGAGAAACTTTTTTTGAAAAAATAAAAATGTAACATGCCACTGGAGTTACCTGAAGATGCGGAAGAGCTGGTCGATCTCCGAGTCTCCCTGGAACAGAGGCTTCTTGGACGACATCTCTGAGAATATGCAGCCCACGGACCACATGTCTATGGGGCATGAGTACCTGAAAAACACATCATTGTTTAACATTTTCAGAACTTTGTCCGGCGGAGGGCATCAGTACGCCGTACCACAGGTCAGCCTAGTTTAGGTACTAGTGTTGTTCATATAGGATTATACAATGTTAAACATATAACTACTTATACAATTGTACTTAATCTATTTTGTATTATAACTTTTGAAACTATCAAGGTTATGAACAAAATTTTTACTAAAAAAAGTGGGATATTTACCATGGTTTGTGAGTTTGTATATACTAGTTGTTCCTTCCGTGATAATAGTACATGCAACTGTGCCGAAATATCGGGAAACATACATTATATTTGCAATAAAATAATTGGAATGATTATTGGGACCGGACCAGCTGTGGAACTTTCTTTCAGTATCAAAATGTCTAAGGGAATAAGACAATATTCCCTAGAATCCATAGAATTAGCCGTATCCTAAACGATATAACTTAAAAATTGGCAAAGTTTAGGTGGCGAAGTCTACTTCCAGCTATAGCCATCGTTACAGTTATAGCTGTAACTACCCTCCTCATTTTATAATTATGTTTACTGATCGCAAAAGTTTAAAAAAAATACGAGTGCCGTTAAATAATTCAGTCTGCCAGAGGCATCTTTTTAGCTGAATCTGTAGTGTCATCAGAACTGGATAGGCCTAGGTTATCAGAACAAATCTAGAGCTCATGCACACTACGTATTTTATACGCGCTGCAGACGTGATACACTCGTAACCTGTTTATCATTTCACACGTTTGTGAATTCAAACGCGGAGTTTCATTGATACAGACGCGCTGCATCTGCGCGCCTCTCTTCCACCACGATTTTAACTGAGTTGGGGTTTTCCCAACAATACTGACACGATTTTCACTCATAGATGCAAAAAAAAGCTGAAAAATAAATACAAATACGCAAATGCAATATAAACGCGATTTTGTAGCGCGTTTATATCATGTTCCAATAGATAGATACAAACGCAAACAATCTGCTGCGAACGCGCATATAATACGCAGTGTGCACAGGCTCTAAGCTATAGGCGATTAATAAATAAATAAGCCTTCTTACCTTTGACTGCCCAGCAGGACCTCAGGTGCTCTGTACCAGAGGGTGACTACCTCATGCGTATACACCCTCACAGGAACACCAAAAGCACGCCCAAGACCAAAATCAGCCACCTGCAAAGATAAAACCACTTGTAAGGAGGCAGTGTTATGAATTGTGGCAAAGAGACATACACCTGCACCTATGGCTGATTTACGCGCAGCTAAGTAGACAGACAGACAGCCGGAAAGTACGCGATTTCAACGTGCAAACAGACAGATATGCAAGTACTGTCTGGCAGCGTGTATAAACAGCCTTTAGACAGGTATAACCCAGGCTGGCCATAAAAATAACCATTGCACGTGACTCGATGGCGTGGCAGGCGAATGGCCGGCTGAGACGCAAAAAGTGCGTGTCCGATTCCCGCTGCGGTAGAAATGTTTGCATGTTCTGCAGGTGACTGTGTTTATTTATGTCTTAAAAATTTTGGTCATAGGGCAGGCTCATCCTCATGTTTTTTATTCACCAATCTTAGAATAGTACTCAAAGTCTGTCCTACTGCCTGTCCCTCTGGCTCGGTGACCAAGCCAGGAAAGAAAGGCAAGAAACAAGTCTTGTTATTATTTATATTAAGATTAAGAAGCTTCACTTCCAACTAGATAACAAACAATGTTATCAAATCTTGGAAGTCAATTTTAACCTACTTCTAATTGTCATATTAAAATGAAGCTTTGTATGAAATGTGTAGTTCGGATGACAATACATTATTATAATTTGGTATGTTCGAGCTGATCTAATGATGGAGCCAGAAGGATAGTGGAAGTCTTCAGTGGCTTCTAGTAAACTCCTCGAGTTTGGGCTCATATGATTTGTTTTGACAAGTCCAATACATATTGGACATATTGGACAAGTCCAATACATATTGGACATATTGGACAAGTCCAATACATATTGGACTTGGTAACAAGTGTTTGATGTTGGAGCCAGGAGGTGAATAGTGGAATTATTTTTTATAATTTTGAGTGCGTGATTAAAGCGTTCTTTTTTTACAACACATTTTATTACTAACTTTGATAATCCCCGTCTTGTCAATGAGCAGGTTCTGTGGCTTGAGGTCTCGGTGCAGGATGCGGCGCTGGTGGCAGTACAGGATGGCGTTGTTGATTTGGTACAAGTAGCTCTTCACCACAGATGGGTCCATGAACTTAAACACAAAAATCATCAATGACACTCGTGTTTTATGGTGCGGCTAAAGTCAAAGTTAATAGGTTTTTAATATAAACTAAGGGGATTTATGCCGATTACTCAGGTGCGACCAAGCCTAGGTTGGCTTAGTCACGCGCGAGTATTTGGCGTAAATTCACTAACATAGTTTTTATCGAGGTGAATTAGCTAACATGTTGACTCAGGACCCTTTTGCTAGTCTTGCATCTTGTGTTTAAGACTGCACTGTCAATTAAAAAAAAGTAATTTGTGAGCAGCACTGTCAAGTATTGTAAGTATCCATGAAGTATTGCGCTGCAGTGGAATATAAAATTTTGCTCACACACTGTTTTTTTCTTTTATTTTTATTTATTTTGAGCTACGCATTGTGAATTTAGTAGTTTAAAATACCTAATTCTAAGTGGGGGAAACAAGGTCTTCACTGACGTCTCGCATTGGGGTGTATTGTGAATTATCCCCCTTCTAACCTAAAGGGGGATAAAAAATACCTCTACTAATAAAGAAAATCAGCGCTGCAGTTTACTGCAGCATTAATCTGAGCACATGCCCTTTTTGACAGTTGACAGCAAAAACTATTGTATGCCCTTACAGCCTACCAATATTATAAATGTCAAAGTTTGAATGTTTGTTGCTAATAATCTCCATAATGGCTGGCTTGATTTGGGTGAAATTTTGAAGAGAATAGTTTGTGACCTTTTAATCCAGCTACCACATGGGCAAAGCTGTGGGCAGGGGCTTGTGTGTTATATTTTAGTCTACAATACTTTATTAATTGTTCATAAGTGGTGAATGGTTATGCACAAAATAAATGTTTTATACATTAAATGCAGTTTAATCTCTGAAGACAGATATTTACTTTTCCCGATCCAAGTGAGTCCATGTATTTCTTGAGGTCCATGGAAAGGAACTCGAAAATGAGATATAAGCGGGACTCTTCCATAAGGACATCTTCCAGTTTCACTATATTTGGGTGGTTCAGCTCTTTCAGAAGAGATATCTCTCTGAAAGCAGAAACAAACAGAATTCATATGAAAAATCAAAAACTCAACACCTTTGTTTTAGAAGAACAGACAACCTCTGTGGCGCAGTGGGGGAAGGCCCGCCTGAGACGCAGAAGGTTGCAGGTTCGGTTCCCGTTGCAGGACAAATGTTTGCATCTGCAAATATTTGTCTCGGGTCTGGGTGTTTTCTATCTATAATAAGTATGTATTTACAAAAAAAAAGGTATATAAGTAAAGTAGTATATCAGTTATGTAGTTCCATAACAGAAGCTCTGCTTACTTTGTGGCTAGATGTGTGAAAATGTCCAGCAATATTTATTTATTTATATTTATACTAAACAACTAAAATCATTCCTAATTGAAATGACTAAACTTGCTTAATTATTTTATTATTTAATTCCATACCATAGATACCTTGCATACCTACTTAACTTTACTATATTGCATCTAATAGTTTTGTTTACACAAACTTCGGCCTGCCTACATCTGTCTAAAGGGTATAGCAACAGATCCAAATTCAGATCACACCAGTTGATAGAGTGGATAATCCGGAATCCAACTTATAACTTATTTTGGCCAAAATGTCCCTTATGCTCTTCATTTGTCATTGCTCCAGGATACCCAGACCCGGAACAGATTTCATAGATAATGCAACAATTTGACTGCACAGTAAAAACATTCATCTAAAGACAGGTTGGGTTATAAGCATCAGCAGAATTTGTAGTTACCTGTAGGTATGAATTCAATACCTAGACTTGAGATGTGCTTGAGAATTAAATATTGGGCTTGAGAATTAAATATTGGGAGTCTTGGAATATTCTGTGCAAGAACATATAATTTGGAATAAATATGACAAGTTAGTGGAATCCGGAAAATGTTATGGATGAGATGAGGTTAGACTATGCAGTGAAGTTTATTCCATTTGTTATTTTATATTGGAGCTTAAATTAAGGGTCGGTAAGAAAGGAGAGAATAATACCGGTACTTACCTGATGGCAGTGGACGGAATGCCTTCGTCTTCAGATTCCAAGCGAATTTTCTTCATAGCCACGAATTGGCCAGTGATTTTGTTCTTCCCTTTGTACACTACACCGTAAGTCCCTTCGCCGATCTTCTCTATTTTCAAGAAATCATCCATTTTGTGGTTGGGAATTGTGATATTTTTCAGCAACAAAAGGCGGGCGAAGCCTTCTGTAGAAAAGCGTTAATTTTTTTAACGCTTCGAAGATTAAGAATTTAGTTAACTACTCAAAACACATAGAATCAATGACATTTACTACGATTCCGAATAAAATTACACGCAAATTTTCATAAATACAGCAAATTCGTTCATGTAATTCAGATTACAACGTTTACCAACGAATTTCAAATTTTTCGAATTTGATTTGTTTACCACATGGACAAATTCCCGGTTTCTTATGCTACGTAGTAGCATTGGCTTGCTTGTAATTGATATAACTATCTCACTCGTTCCTAGAAGAACTTGAATGTTGTAGACAAGGACAAACTATTTTGCATGCTATAAATATACTTCTAAGTAAACAAGTAAATATATCAATTTAGTTTAGTCAGATTTTGACATCTGTCATTTAGTAGCAAAACTAAGTTTGAAGCCAGTTTAAAACTTCTTTATTATCAGACGCCGTTAAATTTTTCTGTATAATTAATAGTTTAGATAGCGACATCTGTTACAAAGTAGCAATACTAATTTTCATACTAGCATTTAGGACAGATGTCGCTTAATCGTATGCTAATCTGGGAAGAGCTAAAACACAGTCAAATAACCAGAGCATAGAGGAAAAAACCACTACGTTTATGTTAGAGCACCACGTGAGTTGAACTCTTAAGGTCCTTTGTTATCAGATGAGTACTAAATAATGTTGCAGTCCGGCCCAACACGAAAAATAGGTACAGTTATCGCATTTGCGCCCACTATCATCAACTGCACCCATAGTAGATTAGTGCTCACGATTTAAAATTTCGCGCATTTTTGGTTTGGATTTGTCGTCAGTGATTAGTCCATTTCAAGTTACTTTTGATTAATGGACTAGATTACCGACTAAACAAAAGTTAGTAGTCATACGAGGCTGGAATCGCACAAGGCGGCTTGTGCGATTCCAGCCTCGTCCAGTCAAAGGATGACTTTTAATCTTGATTTATCACAAGATATTAACCACAAATGAATTGGAATCCCAATACTTGAATGATATTTTACATATGTTTGATTAAATAATTGAAAAAACGAATTTCTATTAAAAAAATATCCTGTTTTAAAAACAACTTGTTTAGAGAGATGACAAAGAGCTCCAGCAAAGAGGCAGAGGAAGTTTCCATACAATCGTCAAGGATGACAACTAGATTGCGATAACCAAATGGTACTACAATTAAACGGTGGTTATTTTGTCAACAGTTGAAGCAATAGGAATAGCCAAAGATGGTGCAAACGGCAAAAGCGATATGTATCTGTTAACAGACGAAGTGTTGTTGGAATTTTAATACATGGGAGGAGTGAACCTTGCTGATAGGATATTGTCAGTCCAAACAGTTATCGCACGTAGAAATGGACCCGGAGATTTTTCTCTCACATGCTAGACTTTTCGAGGATGTCCACCACGGGGAAGACAGTCGTGAGCGGGTTTTTTTTCATTTAGAATTGAGTTTTGATCTTTCAATAAATGAATATTTAAACAAAATACTTTCGTATTATTTTCTTACCAATGTGATCACCTGATGACAACAATGAAAATAAGGATTTTGTTCTATTATTCCTTAAACACTTTCAAATTGGCTTATTTTGGCTTGGGCTGTAGCACTATAATTCATTTGTTCTCGACTGAGAACATTGGGTGGTAGGTACTCTATAACAGGCATTTTTGGCCCTGGGTCTTAGGAGGTTAAAATTTGTAGGGCAAAATATAAGAAAAAACCAAAAGAGAAAGAATAATCTACCGTAACACCTACTCTATGTAAATATGCTCACAAAGAGACAAATTGTGTAACTACTTACTTCTATAAGAAAAATTGGTTGAAAAATTGTTTTTGATCTTTTATGCTCATTGTATCGAGTACATCCGCGAGAAATCACTAGTCTATAAAAATAGTAGGTATCAATGAATTTGCTTACAATGTAGGTCATTATCATGCTCCAAAGAACTAGATAACTCACATAATTTTGCTGACGCAGCGTTCTACCTACATCACGTATGCGGCTCGCGTTTAGAGCGTGCCCAATCAAATCAAAGAGGCTATCAGCTATCTTGATACTTGATGGCTATCAGATGAAGTTAGAGTTTATTAACTCCTAGCCGATGACAGAACATTCATTTGTGACCGGACCCATGTGGGCAAGCGAGGATAATGTGGAGAGTGATATTGTTGGTGTTCTGTTATCACGTAAGTTTTTAGGAAAGCTATTCAAGTACCTACTTACCTACATAGTACGAGTACGAGTGGGCACTAGGATTTCCAGACGTCACTTGGCTGTTGCTTTTCTTTTTCTCAATGCACTTATTTGGAGGAAAGGAGACAAAAATAAATAGACTTAGGTAGGTAATGAATACGGCATACGATTTTTTCTATGGACGTTAACGAACAACTTGTTAATTCCTAATTTTGGGTTGGTGTTAACTTTTTTCATAAGAATTTTCGACAAGCACTGGTTTACCAGTGCAGTGGTGCAACGCCCGTAAACGTCATTGGTAATATTTTTTTATCTACGCCGGTCTTGTCTTTCGTTGGCATTGGTATCCCCAAGCCAGTAAAATGGATTTAGGTATTTGTTTTTCTTCATTTAACTTTTTCCACAGACTGGTTAGGAATACTACGTCTTCTTTTTCGTAGCCAGAGTACATCGTAGGCACATACTACTACAATACTAGAATGCTAGGGCCTTAGCATTCTAGTATTGTAAAGGGTAAGGACTCTACGCCGTATATAATACCTACTTTCCTTTTAGATATAGACAACGCTAGTGCCTTAAAGCGGTAGTTAGGGCTCCTTGTTAAAAAACTCGTCCTGGTAAATACTACCATCTTACCATAGTAGAGGGATAATATCTACCTCTGGTGTTGAAAGCGTCCATTGGTTAAGGTAACCGCTTACCAACGGATCTGCCGCATGCTTTAAGTACTTAGTTGTATAAAAAAAGTACCTAGGTATAAAGGTATTCGTACTGGGATGAAACACTCTTATTTTATGAAATTGGATTTTTGGATTTCTAAAACCAGTAACATAGTTTTAAACCCCAGATGATTTAAAATTATTTTACTTTATTAATTATTTTATTCGAAGTATGTACCTTCTTTATGTTCAAACCATACTCATTATTTTAATTTGACTATATTTTCGTTGTCTATAGAATATATCATCAGTTTAGCAAAAATTCTGTCCCAGGTGGTGTCACAACCAGTTGCAGATGTGCCCTCCACGCGGCACACTCGCGAGCTCATAGAATGCTGCCCTTGTCCCGGCTCAACTGTTAGAAGTCAGCTCGGCCGCGCAATAGATGACTGCCCTTGTAGACTCCGAGACGCTGATTCCGAAGGATCCTCTTCAATGCTGTTCCCTAGTCGAAACGAAGCCGGAAGGAGCTCCAATTTTGTTCCATTTATGAGGTAAAGGCAGATGTATTTTTATAAAATAAAAACACTGAACGTTCAGCTCCTATCCGAAAGATAATAACTTCCATCTTATTAATGATCATTGGTCAAGCCGAAGCTAAATTATTATATAATAATTCAAGTTTTTGATCGAGTAAGTAGTACTGATATCTCCAAGTCAATTGGACGACGACACTTTATGTATGTGTGTACGACAATTACTCTCAAAATTTTGAGCCTTTATATTTAAACTATGTATTGTAGAGATAACGCAAAAATATACCCGATTTTCACGAGGGGTTTTGAATAAGTTTTTTTGAGATAGGGTAGTATTTGCATTATAATTTATCAGTTAGTAACCATGTTGATGGTTAAATTGTTGCCTGAGGTATGAATAGTAATTTACTGTGAAATTTTCCAGATCGAACGATCCAAAAGATGATACGAAAAACCTTCTGGAACCGGAAGTAGGGCTCGCAACGTCGATGCTGCAAACTCTCCGCGAAGCAACTGAAGAGGAATACCGAGATGCCGTTGCAAGAGACGCTGCTAGAAGCTCAGACACAATTCCAGAGGAAAGTGCTAGAAACGTGGTAATTATTGTCAAACCTAGAGCCTCTAATGACGACGTAGATTTCGTCTCTGAAGCCTCTAATGTAAAAGAGACACGCTGTATTCAACCTATAGGTTCATCGCTAGGTAGAATGCGTTCGGTATCAACGCCTCTGCGAACTTTGCCTGATTTGTTTAAAATACCTCAAGCTAGACAGCCGGTGATGCACAGAAATTTGTGGGATTTAGATAGCAATGTAGGCGCTAGTAATGCTCATGAAAGTATTGTTGAAATGAATGGAGGCGCAGTAGAAAAACCACTCACACCCTTGTTCAAGCTAAGGACTCCACTGAAAGAAAACCCATTAAAGAGTTCTATGAACGGTGAAGGTCTGAGAACACCTTCTATATTTGAAAAGTTGGAACAATCTTCAAAAAACAGACCCAATCTTTTTGAACGTCTAAATTTACCGCTAATACCAAAGAAAAAACTGGGCAATCCTTTACGAACAGTTGGTAACAATATCAACACAAAAAGTGATCTTAGTCCTGCAAAAAGTAATGTCAATGAGCTTATAGAAAATGAAGATAGTAAAGGAAACGGTATTTTCAAAAAACGACCACTGATGCTCAAAAATCTATTGAATTTAAAAGACGTTGAGTTGATACCTAAAACAACCCCAAAAAGCCCATTATTTAATTCAAAAGTCAACGATAATTACGTATCTCAATCCAGGCTTCTGAATACAGAGGCTCATGAAAATTGTGAAGATTCCACGTTTGAAGCACAAAATGTAAACAATGATTTTAAAAATATAGGGAAAAAGGTGGCTGAATCGGATGAAGATAACCAAGATGCAATAACTAGCCCCACTGAAATAATACCAATAGTTAAAGAAAATACCCAAACTAATACCGTAGAATCAGAAGAAATGGATTGTACTAATGAGCTTTCAGAAGAGATAGTAACATCAAACTCAGGAATTATTTCAAAAACTCTACAAAAAGATAATAATTCTAATGAAGTATTGGATCCTACACAACTATCTGAAATCGAGAATATTACCGAAAAAGACACTAACATTAGTAAAGGTTTTAAAACTGAAGTTTCAGAGAATGCTAACGATAATTTAGAAATTGACGGCAGCTATAACATTGAAAATATGATTCCATTCACTTCCCGCGACAATGAATACTCTATTTCACAATCAGAATTTCAAGAACCTGGTCATGAAATAATCAATCCTTTAGACAACGTTGATGAAGATTTCATGCAAGTTCGAATTTCAGAGAACGAATCACAGAACGGTAAACCAAGCTCTTTAGCGATAAGCAATAATCATCCTAAAATCAAGCCGATAACACTAAGTGAATCAATGTCGACCATAAAAGACAATGTACAGAAGAGTTTTGAAAAATTGAAGACAACTTCTAGAGGAAGTTCAGCTAAGCTTCAGGAAAGAAATAGCAATACACTAACCACAGATGATCAAGAACCCAGAAGAGATGAGTCAGTTGAAGAAACGGATGATTCTAAGACTTTAGTTAAAGGAGCCCTAGATCAAGTTACTTTCAAAGATTTACAACAACAATCAGATGACTTACTAGTTTTAAGCTCAAACAAAGAACAAAACATCACTCCCGAATTAACAAAAGTTGAAGATGAATCAAATGAGTCGAATTTCAAATCAAATGCAGCAAAGGAACTTACTGAAGAAGTTGAATCAGAATCTTTCGAAGATGAACCCACTACTTTACTTGGTAAAAAAACTCCTAAGGTTGCAAGGGATAAACTCAAGAAAGAAAAAGCTTGTCACATTGGTTTTGATGAAATTAAAAAACAAAAACCGGTGCTGCAACCTAAATCAGTTCATCAGGATGAAAACATTAAAGACATGTCAGTTGAAGCAAGCTCTCCCACCGCTAGTATTTTACCAGCTCTCAATTTAAATGAACAGCTGGGCTCTTCTTTGTTTCAAAATATAGATCCACTAGATCCCCTTAATCTGAATGAAAATCCTAGGTTTCCTTTACTTCCAAACTTAAATCTTCAAAATCTAAACGATGAGTTGCGATCTTCTGTATTCAAAATTGTGCAACCGACGATTCCAGATGACCCATTGATTTCATTACGAAAACCCATTGCTGAATTATTTAAATTGCCAACTCTTGAAGATCTGAAGCAGCGGTTATCAAGCGTTTTTGATAACAATGAAAGAAGCGCAGAAAACAACTTTTCTGCTGAAGGTGGAAACTGTCCGAATGATGCACCAGAAATGATTTCTGCTGCCAGTATTAACAGTTTACAAAAAAATCTACCTATAAGACCATTAGAAGATTTGAATGTTGATATATTCCAGCTCAACCCACTGTCTTCTTCTCAAGATTTTCTCTCCAAAGTTCCACGTTTGAACTTGAATAACTTTCGAACAAAATTACCAATACCGACAAATCTTGATCTTAAGCCAGTAAAGCTAGAATCGAGGTTAGGTAACAATAAAGGCAACGTTATTGGAGCTTCTATGACTTTTGGAAATGATAGAGCAACTTCACGGAAAGCAAAACCCATTCATTCGAACTTAGGGCACCCTTTCGGTAGCTTGCCAAGTTTAAACGAACTACGGAACACGTTGCACTCAGGCACACAAAACCTCCTAGGCACCCCTTTACAACCCAGACTTGATTTGTTCAGAGATAGTAATCTCCGGTCTTGTGATATTCCAGATATAGATGAAATTCGTCGAAATGCAGAAAAAACAATGAAGAGTCTACAACAAAAAATAAAGTCAACGTTCAAGGGTGGCAGGATCAACAATCCACTAATCGAAAAATTCGCTCGACCCGAGGATTTATTAGAAGACGTTAATGATAAGTTAAAAGCGATACATTACGATTTAAATGATCGGCTCTCTTCGATTCATGACGATTTTTTAGATCAGTCTAGGCAGAAACCTTTAGCAATTCCTACAAGAAATCCAACATTTTCAAGCTTTTTAACTAATATAAACCCTAATCGCAGCATTATGAATACTATAAAAAAAACAAAAGGGAAACCAGCACGGCTTCAGACTTCAGCCAGTACAATATCATCTCAGGAAATTGATCCTCCTGAAAATACCAATGACAGGATTTTTTATCAATCACAATCTATGAACGGCTTGAAAAGAGTCCAAACAAAACCACACATTACCCTCGCGGGTGCTGAAAGTTCTCCCGTACCAACTAAAATAGAGTTTCCTAAATCTAAAACCACGGTAGATAGCAAATCTCTCTCGCCAACGTTGACACAACGGCTACCTACCTTTAGACAAGGTCCTGAAAAATTTTTGTCTGAAAGAATTAAAGGAAAACCATTGAATCTTCCCAGAAAAACGAGCTTTGTCAAAGATGTAAAAAGTCCCATCCTTGGAAAATCAAATCCTTTCAAAGATAACACTCGTAAAGTGTCAATCACTTTTGCTACGACCACTTCGAGCCCTGTAACACCTCCTTTAGAAAAAACACCGCCTTTACAACAGAATAAGCTTAGTATTTCAAGGCCCAACGATAAATTATTGAAAGAAAGATTGGTTCTATCTAGGCCAAAAACATTAGGGGATGCAAAACAGTCGGGTACTGAGATCACTCCTATGTCGAAACCTAAAAACAATTTCAAAACTGCAATCTCAGCCATGAAAGACGTTCCAAAACTCCAAAGTTTAAAACCAATCGATGATACAAAATCAAGGCTTTCTAGTTTTAAAAGTATAAACGATTCTAAGATGAAACTCAATAAAAATAACTGGAATAAACTCAATTCTGCTTGGGCATTTGAAAACAATAACTCAGAAGAAGAACAATTGAAAGTCATTGAGAAACCAACAGCTAAACCTCTCGTTTGGCCAAAAAGTGGTGATGATTCGTTCTTAACTAAAGTAAGAGAAGCTATGAAAGCAAGATTGGCTAGTTTCAATCCCACAAAGGGTCAAAAAGCGGTAGAAAAGGTTAAAGCAGCTAAAGTACAAAAAGTTGAAAGTCCGAATACTGATATGATGAGGTCTGCATCTGAAAATCATGATGTCCTTTTGGAAACTCCATTAAAGGAAAGCGTTCCTTATAAATGTAGAATGGTATGCACTAGGGAGTAACTGGAAAAAAAACGAGCAATAAATTATATAGACTATAATAATAGGAAGAACGCGTATATTTCTGATAAGCCACATTTGTGCTCAGACGTTGGCTAGTTTTATATAATAGAAAATAAGAAAATGTAAATAATAGTTTAGTTTAGGGTTGTAAATAAAGACTGTTTTGTTATAATAATACTAGAGTTTTCTTAATGTCCACGCAGCTACCTCTTGGATATCTTATTCGGTTACTCTTTTGTGTATTCACTACCAACTGTAGTAATAAAGTGCATAGGTATGTACTTAGTTATATGTTTCTTCAAGAGATGGTTACCGAAACAAATGAGGAACTTTTATTGGCAGATAAATGTTGGCGTAGTTGGGTATCAGTAAGTAGATTCCAGACTTTCGCTGATTGTGCGTGGTAAATTGGCGGTTGAGTATAACTTCGACATGGGTTGAACACTAGCCCATACGAACAAACTATCTCACATTCACCGTTTACACTGAATTGGTAAGTACAAAATTATGTAATCTACAATTCCAGTTCAGTGTACGCCTGGCTATTCAAACTGGGAGATGTTTCTCTGCTCAGAATCAGAAGCATTGTTATCAATTTGTATTTGTAAAATAATATGTTTGTTATTGTTGAACAAATCAATGGCTAAGGGATAAGATAATAGTTGTTTGGGTTTTTGTGATTGATTTATTTTAAATTGTACGATGATCGTGGTGGAGCACTGCTTTATTATTTTCCTGATATTATTGGGAAGTGTTCATGGAGGTAAGAATTGTTTACTGTAAGTATTTGAAATTAACAATATTGGGTATTGTTCACATAATAAATATATCAAAATATAAGAAACTCTTGCTACCAACTCTTGCTTTTAAAATATAGATTAGGGCGCAGCTTTTGCGCATTTGAGGTTCTTAATAATAGTCCAATGTTTTGTTTTTTATCAGATAAGCATTGTGCTGCACGCAGCATTGCCAATCAGTCAGTGGTATGCGTCTGCAATTCCACGTATTGTGACACTGTAACTAGAGAACCACCATCAAGTGACAGCTATGTAGCTTACACATCTTCTAAGGTACGTTATTCTATATAATGAATACTATAGGAAGAATCCTACTGGGTTGCATAGCAAGTAAGATAAGGTAGCTACAGATGTAAATCAACGACTTCTCGTTTCTATAAAAATCTCTGGCTCTAATTAGACCCGTAAAATGATGACGCCCCGTTTCGAAATAATGACAAAACTTGACAGCTTTTCACAGAGAATCGTCCAGGTATATCTGTAGATATACGGCTGATATAGGTACCCATGATTTATAGAGAAACGATACGAAGACGTAAGCCGACTATTATTGAAACCCCAGGTCTGCTAGACATAGGTGTTCCTCAAATAAACAAAATTATACGGATTGGTAGACAGATCAAAATATGAAAAAAACATCGTATAATGAAACTGGCATGAACTGGCACCTAGAATCGAAAATACGAAGACATGTGGATGCAAAGAGCCTCTAATATGCGCACTAAATCCTTTCTCCACAATGATTCTGGATCTATTCAGGTCCACCTTACCACAATCGTTTCTGACCTAATATAGCACAGGGTGACCAAGAATGAACCAGAGAAACGGCAAAGAAGAAGATAACTTTGAAATACATATTACTTACCCACTCATCATTCTTTTTCTAGGATGGTCTTCGCTTTAAAAAGACTACTGGTACACTGATCATCGGCGAGAGTTTAAGTAAGTAGTTAGATATTATTTTTATTATCATTTTAGATACATTGGCATAAATAAATGTACCTTAAGATGTATCCTAAAGGTAGCGGAAAATATGGTAACTCTTTGGGGGAGGACGTCGAACTGTAGACTTACAGGCTGATAAGGTATGATGATGATGAAGGTAAACATATCGCTTATATGTACATGTAGGACTCAAATCACCTCCATGTATGTTCTACGATTTTATTAGTATAGAAGCTAGGGCTATTAGGGTGTTTTTGGGCACAAAAAAAAAACGTGTATTCTGTATTTATATTGTTGTTGTCTCTTTAGAAAGTTACAGAGTGACTATACAATTGGATCCCAGTAATCAGTACCAAACTATCTTCGGCTTCGGCGGAGCGGTCACAGATGCTGCTGGGATCAACTGGAAGAACCTCTCGGAGCCCCTGCAGAGAAGCCTTGTAGAGTAATTTATTGTCAACTTATTGTTTATCTTAGATCCTGTTATGTAGAGTTGCACCCCAGACTGTAGAAGTCCACTACTTGAAATAAGCTTCTATCAGCAATGGACTTCTACAGGAATTTGCCAACATAGTTCTGACCACACACTAGGATTCTCTGTGTCGTGTGTATCAGGAACTACGAGTACAGCGGTGTCATAACACCTAGATCCGGAACAAATATTAACAGAACATGCATATATTTAGTCCCGCAGTGGGAATCGAATCTTGCGTTGTAGCCACCACACTATCGACGTCTGTATTCTGGGTAAGTCTGAAATTCGCCATCAAGGGATATTCCCATACTATAGAGAGCACGCCCAGACTATTTAGTTTTAGTAGAACCCGATAGTTTTTAGGTGATAGTCTTAGATTTATTATGAACGGAAGAAGAACACCGCTAGATTGACGCCGTCGTTCTCCATTCCTTTGCCAGCAAAACCCGGCTGTTGGTTTGTACCTCGAACGAATCTGCATAAACACGTGTTTACTGTAGGTAACTTACACTGGCAAGAAACTACGCAAGAAATGTGCTGTTCTTTCACCAGCTCGCGAGTCCCTTTATCGTTTTAAAGCTATGGGAGTTGAGAGTAATGGAAGCCAATCCTATCTAACCTCCTATCTATATAAGTAGTTGATTTGATGATTTTATTTTATTTTGTGTTTTATTAACAAAAACAGTCATACATGATGATGAAGTGGAATTCGTCCACAGGTCTTACTTCAGCGATCAAGGCCTCCAATATAGCATGGTCCGCGTGCCAATCGGTGGTACCGACTTCTCCACACGTCCGTACGCTTACAACGAACTACCAGCTAATGACACCAAGCTGACCAACTACTCTCTTAGCTACGAGGACTTTCATTATAAGGTTGGTAGCTCTAGCGTTTCAACCACTTGTATTTGAAGTGTGTAATACCGACTCTTCGATTTCCAGATACCTCTCATCAAGGCTGGCATGCAGCTTTCTAAAGAGCCTATCCACATATTAGCCACGACGTGGTCTCCGCCGCTGTGGATGAAAACCAACAATGCTTACGGCGGAAACAGCAGACTGAAGCCACAGTATTATCAGACCTATGCCGATTACATCTACAAGTAATTTATCATTTTTCAAACTTTCGTGATCAGTTAACATAATTCTGAAAAGAAAAATCTTTTTCTCTCTCATCAGATTTTTAATTATAACTATAAGATTTTTATGGGTCTTTATATCGCCATAGCGGAGCACCCAGTGGACTCTGGACCAAAACACTGGATTGAGCTTTATAGGTAACCATAAGGTGCATTATAATTAACGCCAATATTATAAGAGAATGCTTTGTGCGATTGAAATCAAGAAGTAGATACCCAAATTTTATTCGTGAAGACTATAGACTCTGCGTCTTGTAATCCCGTGATTATAAGGTGTTTTCGCGTTGTGATCCGATTTTGCAGTGCGGTGAAACGTTTAGTGTAGTGTGTCTTAATGTGAACATGGACTTTTCTGATTCTGAAGCTGGAATGAGGGTAGATAGTTGCGGCTACTACCTTTTTTTCGACGATAGCTCCATATACTCGGCCATACCACGGCTGTTGCAATACAGTCGAAACGTCTGGAAAATAATAAAAAAGTTAAACCCGATAAAAACCCGTAAAAAAAGTATAATTATAATTCAAAATTTGATCAGATAGAAAACCGTTTTTTCTTTACTGGCTTAGGGTAATGAATGAGCCTTATAGCCTCTATTATGTTGAGTTTAACAAAATGTTTAACGGTGGCCGTATTAAAATCACCATTTCGTCATCTTTTAAACTCAGCATAGAGATACGGACAGTCCTAGCGGGATTACCAAAAATATGAAAATGCTAGTTTCTACTGCAGACACTCGCCAGACTCCGTGGTTATCCACTTGTCTATCTGAAAATTCTTTCTCTAATTTCTTTACAAAAATTTTGTTTCAGGTTTATCGAGAAATACTCAGCAGAAGGAATACCTATTTGGGGTGTAACCACTACCAATGAACCGACGAACGGCGTCTTAGGACTTGGCAAGTTTAATTGCTTGGGCTGGACGGCTGAATCTATGGTAGTCCTTACTGAAAAAAAAAAATAGCTATTTAGAGATCGTTTACAATAGTCGTCAAAGGTTATACTGTTTCATCTGTATATTTTGTAGGTACTATTATATCTATGCATTTCAAAGAACCTCATAAAATAACCAAGACGTGAATGTTGCTTAATTCTTACGCTTAGTCGCGAAGAAGATATGTACTTACCCTCTTATTCATCAGTACTCGCTAACTTTGTCGGACGCTAACTCTAGCCCTGTCCTTTTCTAATAGGTACTAAACAAAAGATAGAGGCGGACAACTTTTAGCATGATGCTAAAGTTAGTGAGTGATTATGAATAAGGTTCAATAAGCGATCTTTTTTTGTGATTCTAACCTCGAGTTTGAGTCGATTTCTTGTTGTTTTTACTTTCAGGGTGATTGGATTATAAACCACTTAGGTCCAACGATACGGAGCTCTATATTTAATGACACCAAGATTTTGGCTGTGGACGATCAAAGGATGTTTCTTTATTATTGGTGGAATAAAGTAAGGACTTTCCTTGTACATTATGAATTTAGTAGCCAACTCTGGTGTCTAAGATTTCAGGCTATTTTAACAATCAGCAACTGGCGTTAATTTTCCGACCATTTTACATATAATGCTACTTTTTAATACAAATCGCCAGCAATTGTTGACCAGAGATACCGCCTCTGGTTGACAATCGATGAGCTATAAGTGTTTTATTTTCATTGCAACAACTTTAATAAGTGCAATACATACGCAAATCTCATATCTCAAAAAACATGCTAACGAATCCAATCTCCATGATTCCTCACACATGACATCCTCAGATCCTTGAGGATAGCAAATCAGAGCCAAGTTTACACATTATAGTAGGCACATGCCTACTTTTGCATAGGGGTTAGCATTCCACGTGACAGGTCATCCCTAAGCGTAGTTAGTAGTTACTAAAGGGATTGATTGCTATCGTGAACGCTTTTGCTTTTGATTTTGTTTTGCAAATTTGACATGTAACATTCCATCACTCGACTAAATGTGACCATTGAATACTATATGCTAAAAGAAGAAAGAAGAAGAACCACTACATATAAAAAAATGCCAATGCGAAGGCACAATAGTTGTCCAGTTTTTAACCTATCGTGACATGGCAAGGACTAGGCAAAATAATCAATGCGTGCTCTTTTAAGAAAAATCTTTACTTTCAGATGGTTCAAGACAGGCCCAAGGTTCTGGATTACGTAGATGGCGTTGGTATGCATTACTACACAGACTTTATTACCCCTGCGGCGGTTCAGGTTGAAGCTATGAAATCTTATCCGACCAAATTCTTGCTAAACACAGAAGCCTGCGAAGGTATTTCTAAATAATTGAAATCTACATAATTTTGCAGGTTTACAAAGCCCTTTTCAGAACAAAGTTTAGTTGAAGGTGGTTTGCCTTCCATAGTTTTTTGAGTTTTAATACAAACATTTATCTCGGCGGCAATCGAACTCGCAACCTTCTGCGTCTGCCCGCCTGAGACGTCCACTGCTCCACAAAGGTTGTCATTCCTCATAGAGTTAGTTATCGATCCTCAAACCAACATAGATCTAACATTGAGTAGGTAACAAAATATAACTAATGACACGATGAAGAAGGAGTAGTTGTCGGGAATAACCCCTCGACGTCGTGGGGTTCTAACTGTTGTATAATTAACTTGTATTATTTTCAGGGAGTTTCCCCTGGGAGCGACATCGCGTTGAGCTAGGCTCATGGCAAAGAGCTTATAATTATGTCTCTGACATTATAACTGTAAGTATCTCTACCTAATTAAAAAAAACATTATTTAGCTAGCCTGACACACTATTTGTTCAAACCCTTAACTTCGGAGGGTATACTCGTATATTCCTAGTGCTGTGTACTAAATGTTCTTCCGAAATTCCACCTTTATGAGATACATCGGGAAGATAAAATGTGTATTGAAAAACTTAAGGCGAGCGAAGTCGCGATGCTAGCGAATCAGGACACCTCTCGAATTTTGGATTCCAAGAAATAATTGAGTACTTAAAGTAAGCAAAACGATCTTAGGTACTTCAGAACAATATTTTAGTAAAACGACTTAAGCATGACCTGTGGCTGAACTTGCCCCAGAACCAAATTAACAGACTTAAAACATTTATTTTACAGAATTTAAACCACAACTCAGTGGGCTGGATCGATTGGAACCTTTGCCTGAACGAGGAAGGTGGGCCGAACTGGGATAAAAACTACGTAGACGCCCCGATCATAGTGTTCCCCGAGAACGACGAATTCCACAAACAGCCAATGTTCTACGCTATGGGACATTTCTCCAAGTTCATACCCAGAGGCTCGAAGAGGATTAAAAGATTACAGAGGAAGTCTATGTTTACGAGTTTTGAGAGCGTGGCTGCTTTGACACCGGAGAACTCTGTTGTGGTGGTGTTTTACAATAAGTGAGTTCCTGTTTTGAATCGATGTTTGATTGTTTTAAAAAGTGATGCTGTGACTCAGCTGAGCATTGGAATGGAAGCGAAAGTTCGACAGCGGAACTCCTCAATGAATGATAGTAGACCAGCAATGAGCTGTTTTTACCCACGACGCAAGTAGCCCATCGAAAATGAGATTGGGTTAAAAGGTTGTCTGATCGGCTTCTGCAATCGCTTCGTATGACTTCAAGGGTGGGTCTTAGATTAGGTTTTAAAACCATTAAAAGCTAAAGTTTTAAGGGGCGCTGCAATACGCGATGAATACACACACAACACAAAAGTAGGTATTTGGTTTCTTTTATGTTATATGTTTTATGTTATACTAGCTTCTGCCCACTGTTTCGCTCGCGTAGTACCTGGATAAAATATAGCCTATGTGCTATTCTGATGTATAAGCTACATTACTGTAAAGTTTCATCAAAATCCGTTCAGTAGTTTTTGAGTGAAAGAGTAACAAACATCCATCTTCACCAACTTTTGCGTTTATAATATTAGGATTTTCTTGTGTTTTTATTCTTATTTACAACCTATGTGTATAATGAGGACAAATAAATAAATTTTCTTTCTTTGATGACCTCGTGGCGCTAGCCAACTAGGACGAGTAACCAGCTGCGACGCTGCGGTGCGGGTTTCATTCCCGCTGCGGGACAAGGTTTTGCATGTTCTACAGATATTTATACCGGGTCTGGGTGTTGTGGTTTCCCATGGCACAGAGTCTGAGGTCAGGACTATCTATGTGACTGGTGGGTGTTTATTAGTTATTTATTCAAAAAATATATCTATAAATTAACGTATTTACGTATTTTTTTGTTGAGATGGTTTGGGCATATAGAAAGGAATGGATGAAAGAAGATCAAAACAAGTATACAAGACGAGCGTGAATGGGATGGTTGGAAGAGGAAGACCTCGGCGAACGTAGATTGGAGACATTTTAGAGAAAGGTCAGGTCAGAATTACTATAATCGCCGAGCTTGTATGAAGAATTTGATGAGGATGAACGAAGCGAAAGAAATATACCAGGATCGTAGTAAGTGGAAATCCTTGGTTTCTGCCTACCCCTCATGGAAACAGGCGTTACTATATGTATGTACCTATGTATGTATTTACTTGGTCAAAAGTCTACGCCTACCGGATTGGTAGACTTTTATTAAAGTTGTACTTTAATTTTCAGAGGTGCAGCCAGAACTGTCAATATCCAATTGGGTAATATACTGGCTTCATTCGACTGTCCTGAAGAAGCAGTGGTCACATTGGAGCTACCGTACGAACTCTAAAAACAGTGAAATATTGTTTTTAGAATTCTAGATTATTTGTGTACCTTTAAGCATAATGAATCATTAATAAAGTGCCCAAGACTTCCTTAATCTATCATTGGAAATCAATCAAATAAATTTGCGTTGTTAGTTCCTATCAAATACTAGGTACTCTTTTTTTTATTCTTCTAGAACGCAAAATTACATTGTTAGAGAAAGGGAAACTTTATTGATTCGTCATATTATTAACAAACTAAGATCCTTCAAAATACCGTATGGTCTATCACTTTAAAATCGTGTACGACATAGAAATATACTTACCTCTATTTTGTGTATGTGCTATCGGCCCAAGTAGCAAAAGAAAAGGCAAGGATTTGAAACCTTATTTTTTTTTGTCGCTTACCTATTTTCCATACCTAACATTTGCGGTTGAGGTAGTTTATAACTTCTCAATAATTACATATACTCGTAAGTAAACAGATGCCTCACTAACTGAAATAACTATATCGCTGTAGGTAGCTCGATATTACCACAGACTTATCTTTTCTCAATAAACAGAGTAACAAAACAAGGCAACAGGAAACTGTTGTTAGAGATGTGCGTCACCCATCATGTCTCATCGCTACGTATAGGAAGAAGCATCAATAGAAAAATTGTTCATCTAAGACCCGAGCCACACGCACCTGCGTTGCGACAACTGCGGTACGGCTACTTTGATACTGCGACGTCCAAAAACAAAACAAACACACTCACAAATCTAATCGCCATTATATACATCCTCAGTTCTTATAGATATATTGATAGAAAACATTTTATTGTACACCACACATGTTGCTTACAAATTCAAATAGAGTAAATTACAAACTTATCACGGAAGTAGGTAGGTACAAAGGACGGTACTCAGATCGTAGGTCCGAGAGATTACTAAGTACCAAGTAGGAAGTAGCCAGAGACATTTCAGAGGGTACCCGACATTTAGCATTACCCACATTTTTTATATTTAGTAGCATTCCGCATAACTAGTTGCAAACCTTTGGGTCGCAAGGCTGAGTCGCCTTACATCGAAATATGTATCGTATGACACATGGTGCGTTGTACGCTAGACTTGTAAAAAGTACGAACATCTCTTGTTCTACGCGCCACCGAGCTCATCTTTATATATGCAGACAAACTCGACGGTTGATTATAATGACGTACGGTGTGGCCCCAATAATCCGGCAAAATCATTGCGGTGGAGCGCCGCGCCCGGACCGCGCCGCCGACCGTGTGGCTTGGCTTTAAGTACTATACAAAGAGGCAGTTATCATCGGACAAAGTTTCAAAGGGTTCCTAGAAGTTGATCAAGAATCAACATGTTATTTCACCAAAATTGGAAAATCCCCGACGTCTTTTTCTGTTTTTCCATCATCGACTGCAGCGGCCTCTGACTTCTCTTAAAACCTTTTTTGAAATCTTACTAACCTGTCCCTGTGACCCGAACAGTGGGACAGACCGACTGTTGGGCAAAGGTCTCCCCTTTTTCTTCCATGCCACTCGGTCCATTGCCACCTCCATTTGGATTTCAATGCATCCAGGTCGTCCAATCTTTTTCTTGGTCTTCCGCGGCGACGTCGTCCGTTATTCAGCACCCACCCAGAAACTAGATTTGCCCAACGAATGATTACCAAATATTTAATTCAATTTCAACTTGATACCTCCACGCGTTCCTGAGATAAAGGGTCTGAAGGGTCTAAAGACAGACAGACATACAGACGGACGGACAACGAAGTGATCCTATATGGGTTTATTTTTTGCTTTTGAGGTACGGAACCCTTAAAAATAACTTCTGGTAAACTCGTATACGTCACGGGTAAAAATAATGAACTTGCTTAAACTACATTTAAAACAGGTCGAGCCAAACATAATTAACAGTGAAAGCTACAGTAACGCATTGCCTATTATGTGAGCATTTTGGGAGGCCTTCGGGCGGACTAAAACTCCGACATCTGAATTCGACCACTCATACCAAGGAAAACTAATAACTTCCTTAATTAGAACCTAGGTACCTACTTAACTAGTGCTTGATTAATGAGCAGATACTGGAGTATAGCATTCACAAAACATTAAAATTTTACTCTACCTTGGAACCGCTAATGAGTCATTTGAAAAACGTTAAACTGGCAAAAATATGAATCAGCATTACGAAACAATGCGATAGAAGGAAATGTTTCTTAATTGTATTTTTTATTCGACTATTAATTAGGTAGGTACATACCCATATTATGATAGAGGTCGGCTCGGATTATATTTAGGTAGGCATAGCTATATAGTATTCAACCTAGGTAGGTACGTGATACTTATCTGAAATGGTCTTCACGAACAATTTGAACTTTAACCTGGATAAGTTGACCATTTAGTCAACAGTTCCTCGTAAACTCTTTGTTTGTTTATAGCATAAACGACCAACATTTTTTTCGTTATGAATCACTCACAGTTGCTTTTACCTACATCAGATCATCCTACAATAGGTGTCTATACTGCCTACCAGTCTATGGCTTCTCAGTGACTCATGTCATCAATTGACCTGTAGCTACCTTGTTATTTGAGCTAGTTTAATCTTTTTCTATGAATTTCTTCTTCTGGAAACCCGCTTAGTTACCTACCTATTTGGTTTATTATAATTACCATCCATCCACTCCAACATACCTACCTATAGAGATGGTTTCAAAGTGGTAAAATTCCAATGGGACACAACTCCAATCAAAGGAACCAAGGAACTTACCTCCCCTTTTTTGGTATGTACCTAGGTAGGTATTTGGTATTTCACCGAATTGTTGTCTTTCGTGTGAAAACGTTCACCCCACAAGTAGGTAGATAGGTAGGTAAGGTAGAATCGTAGAGTCAAAGAAAATCCAATAATAGAGATTTTCATCATCACAAAAGGATGATCAATTATAAAAGATGATTCATCATCTTTTATAATTTACCTACCTACTATACCATAATCAGTAGGTAGGAACAGTTTGATTAACTGAATGATGTAGGTTCCTTGGACCTATTTATAATTCTGTTTACCACACTGACCGAACCGATCAGTCTCCCAGCCTCTCTTCTCTGCAACAGCCAGCCAGTCAGTCAGTCAGTCAGTGCTAGAATCCCAAACCGTGCGCACGCGTCTAAAATATAAATAAAAATGAAAAGAGTTATAAGTGTTCTCGTAATATTAGGGGTATGCGGGGGTGCCCTCAGCCATACCTACCATCTGGGAGCATGTCCGGTCGTTGAACCCATGCCAGGGTTTGAGATGAACAAGGTAGGTACGCTATGTTGCACTACTTATTTAGGCCATGGGACCATTATGTATGATTTTGTGACCTTGTCATGGGTTACTAGAATTCAATAGGTATTATGTTAGTAAAGTTCGAACTGAATTAAAAATTCGAACCATTAACCAACGACAACCAAAATGTGTTTTTTGAAAGATCTTGATTACCTATTATTCATTAGGTGCGTAAGTAGGTAACCTAGGTACGATAGATTTACAAAAAAATAGAATCAGTTCTATCCCCATCCATCAGAACTATGTAAAGTGTGAGGTCCAGCCTTTAGCTTAGCTGAAGATTTTTGGCTAGTCTCTAGTTAGGTACCGTTATTGTTAGATACAGAAACTAGAAGAAATGTGTTAGTGTATGTATGCAAAACCTGCATACCAGCAAGTTGCTAGTAAGAAACTACCTAAGTACCTAAATATTAAAGTAGGTATCATAAACAAACAAAGATGTTATTGTGAGCAGAAATGAATAGACCGTGTGTGTCATCTTTCTTACAGATAGCAGTGTATCAGGCGAGAATAGAGTAAGATAAAACGGGTAGGATGTAAGGTAACCTAGGTACCTACCTAGTACCTACCTAAGTAGGTACCAGGTAGGTACCTAGTGTGTACTCATTTTCATATGACGGTAGACGACCTTTGTCTAAAATCTTAGTGAAAAGTAGGTAAGAAAATTAAATGATTTGCCAGTTGGTATAGTAGGTACGATACCTTGAGACGACAGTTGGATTGTTGAAGAAATCTGTCGAGGAGAATACGAATGGAGGACATTTTGATGACTAAAAATACCAATAATTAGATTAAAGTGAGGTTGAGTTGAGTCGAGTAAATCTCTGGGTGATGTCTAAGAATACAGGCGTTAAATCTACCTAGATTTAACGCCTGTATTCTTATAACAAATATTTACAGCCTGTATAACAAATATTTCAGCTTGATTTATATTATTTTTATTGTATTCTACTTACATTATAGTCTTGGAAAAGTAAACAAAGTCTTCGTTCTAAAGATAGAATACCATGACATTGCAAACAAACAACGGAGATAGGTCGAAATTGGCAAAGGCGATGATTCTAGTAGGTACACCTAGCTGTAGATATTTAGTCGATGACATGATAGCTTAAAATCTACGTTCATGTGCCGATATTTTGGCCTCATGCATAATAGATACCTATAGCACTTAGTGGCAAACTAAGTGCTATAGGTATCTAAGGTATATAATAAAACTATATCAATTTGGTCTTTTAAAAATTCTTTAAAAAACTTTTGTTAGCTTCACAAAAAAAAAATCCCTCACATAAGTGGTCGTTCTGAGTCTCTAGGTACTCATTTAAATTTTTATGTTTCTTGCGTCTTTATATAGTTTAAAAAGTATAAGTACATAATTATCATGTAGAGAATCTTGCTCTTCTATTATTCAACAGTTTGTTGACCAATTTTGTATCTGTATAGTGCTTAGATAGATGCCGTGTATCGCAGTTGCTGGCCCGCACGTACACCGGCGTCACGGAAGACCAGCGTTTTGGTGGCACAAAGTGCTTCATAGTGCTGAGTGGCAGCCGTTTTTGTTGTCAACCTCATTTTCTTTATAACCTTTACGTGTACTCCTGTATCCTTTATTTAACACAAAATAAAATATTTTTATCTTTATATAATATAGCTCAAAGAAACGACATAGAACTTAAACCCCCAGAGGCAGAGAGTAGGTATAGGTTAAGGTTCTCGATAGGTAACCATGAACAGAACGATAAGGCAGTGTAGGAAGGGCCTTCCTCCACCGACCAATGACATCTAAAAGTTTGAGGGAAGTCGGTGAGAATAGGTTAGGAGCATTTTTAGGGTTCCGTTGTCAACAAGGAATGTCCGTCCAACTGTCTTTTGAGGCTTAGCTCAGATACTCTTAGTACTAGAAAGCTGTTCTTTGGCTTTTATTTGGCATGGGTATACGTATAACAAAATTATATATATTAATCACGCCGACAGTTGTAAAATAAAATCTTGAAACAATTTTTTTGTGTATCTCCCCTGATAATAATATGTGAGACCACGTGATACTTACGTAGTGGGGATGCTTTTTTTTCTAATCTATCTCAGTGTGGGATGTCGTAGGTCGTTCTAAAATATTGTGGGTGTGTGAAAACTATTTTAGATTCAGGGATCCGTGTGCGATTCTTTTTATTGCACTTTTTGGGGAGGCCTAAGTCCACTTCTGGAAATATCAAATATTATCTTCCCCAAAACTGATCTTCTTCAAACTGCTGCTAATAATGATGATACTAAGACTATAACCATTCTTATAGACCATGCCGATATTTTATGAAGTTTTTATAATATCGTACATAAATTTTAGACTAGAAGTCAAAATAGACTTCTATTTTGACTTCTCACAACTTAGGTCCAAAAAACACAACTACCCAATTATATTCTCATAGTTCAAGCCTAAGCCATTATTCATTATTTTGTGCATATACAGTCTGAGATTCACAGTTTAGATGTCACGAATTGTTCACGATTTCCTTCTTTTGTTGTTATTTACAAAGAGTGATCTACTATTCTTTACCTAGAATGCGTTATTCACATACGTATGGTTATACGTACTGCGGATGTAGCCATTCTCAACGGAAACGTAATTCAATACGGAATGAAAATGAAAACATTCCAGGCGGGCAAAATACCATTGTCCTCAAAGTTCTCAAATCACTTTTGATGGTAATCAGATCAACCAAGACAAGTAGGTACCTACTGTTATTAATAACTGTAATTAATTTCTGATCCGCCTTTGGTTACTTGGATGTAGGTAAATACAATATTTTATGTTTATTTCTCTTAAATGTTTCAAACTTTCACTTAAAGTAGTTAACATAGGTACCTAATTAAAGGTTATTTATTATACGGGTCTTTATCACGTTTCCTTTTTTTTATTTCCCCGATGTTTCGGCTGTTTTGCATGCAACAGACGGCTGGTCACGCAATGACTAAGTCTCTCTATCTATTTTTTGTGACGGGCTTACCTATTTGTCTACGAAACATATGTTTCGTAATAAAACCGTTTATAGTCTATATAGTCAGTCAAAATTATATTCTTTAAAATCATAAGGATCACTTTGCAACGTCGGTTTTATATACTGCCTGTTCCTTCGCGACCGAGCTAGGAAAAAAAGGCAAAATAACAAGGATGGTTATTCTTTTGAATTGTCCTTTTATAAAACAATAGGTACCCACATTTATTATCGAGTTAGAGCTAAGTCACTGCGTTGCCTCCTCAACTCTACAGAAAAAAATCACATTTTCCCCACCAATTTTGATTTCTCTCAGCTTCTGTCGACAATGGTAAATTCTGTATTGCATCTTTGATTCCGTTTCAGTTCCTCGGTACATGGTACGTGATTCAGAAGACGTCCACCGCCTCTCACTGCATCACGTATAACTTCACCAAGACCGCCGAGCCAGGAAAGTACGAACTGGAGCAAATATCACAGCATTTCATCCTGGGACTCACACCCCTCAAACACGAATACAAGTAAGTTCACAGCACATCGGCCTACTTAGCTGAGTAGGTAGATATGGAGCAACCAAAGACTTTGGACTAAGCTGGAAGCTACAGAATTCAGCGGAGTTCAAGAACTTTGAATATAATCGACAAAAAGTCATGCATTATATTCAATAGGTAAAATGAATACGACAGCGCTAAGAGTAGGTATAATTATTATGGGTCATTATAGAATTGTCGAGTGTTGATTTATGATCCTAGTTAATGTAGGTAAGTGCGAAAATTGATGCCGTTTGATTCCGAATCAAGGCCTTCGGGCACTTTACTCATAGTAGCGTATCTACGTTATTATTTTCCCGTTGGGTAGTTTCCTGTGACAAAACCATTGCTTGCGATTTCTTCGCGCAAAGTTTAATTGTGTATATCACGAATAGAAATAGGCCGAGTATGCTACCTTGTGGCACCCAATACTTGTTTTAAGCTATGTTACTTGTGTGTTCTACGTCTATAACTTGTTATTTGTTAAGTTATAGACGTAGACTGAGTTTTTGCTGGCCAGACAAGCAAAGCAAAGTTGACGGATGGTTAGTAGATAATATAGGGTACCTACGGCCCTTTTTTTTCAACTCAGCAAGCAGATCCTCTACCAACTAAGCTTACAGTTCATTATACATTTCAGGTACAAGGGAACGCTCATCATCCCAGATTGGTCAGTGCAAGCTAAGATGACAGTGAACTTCCCCCTGAGTAAGTAACAACAGCAAGAAATAATTAGAGGAATCGATAATTATAAATGGTACTTATCTAGGTCGAAGTCATTAAATTAAGAAGTAGTTTATTCATAACATATTGAATTTAAGATTTTGTGTACAAGTGAATTTACTGCAATTCCTCACGATATGAAGGATGTTGCTACCAAAGATACGCTAGAAATAATAATTGACGACCGTTGAATTCAATTCCTACAAAGCCAGATGTGACCAAGAACCGTGGCTGTGAGGGTGAAAATGCTTTATTGTAGGTACCACCATCACCTTACAAAAAGTTTACAGTCAATGGGCAGTATTATCAGTTCAGAAACCATTGAAATTCAAATTCATACCATTTTTAGGTGTGGCCGGTTCTGCGAGCTACACAGTCGTAGCGACCGATTACTCGTCCTACGCTGCCGTCTTCACGTGCCAGAAGCTGGCTTTCGCTCATAGACGCTCAGCGACCATCCTGTCACGGACTAAGGACTTGGACAAGATCTATACAGACAAGGTAAGGTACATCACTGTCTTATAACCAGTGCGTGTTGCCAGTGATATATTATGCATTGAGACTTTCTCGGTAACTATTGGCATTATACATAAGCTCAATGTCAAGCTCGAACTATATAAAGAGCTAGGCTCGGAGATTCACTATTTGATAAAGTCCGAAATGAGGAAATCTGTATAGAAGTCAAACAAGAGAAATAGCTCTAGAATTAGCAAGCTGGCAATGGGTAGGCCATATAGGTCGCAGAACCGACCACGGCTTCTTAGTGGTTCTCTTTGTAGATAAGTTCTCAAATGGCGACCAAGAACGGCGCAGTGTGGAAAAGCCCCTGACCTGATAGACCAATGACTACCAAAAGTTTCGGAAAGTCGGTGGAGAGGTTAGCCGAGATCGTTAGTCAGAGTACATTTTGGGGGAGGTCCTACAGTGGACATCTAGACTATTGTTGATGATGCTTCAGAAGAACGCTGAAGCAACGACTACAGTCAGTATCAGAGAGAGATTGTTTTTAAATTGCCCTATAAGCTCTGCCCTAATAATATAGGCCTTCAGCTGCATGCAGCGTCTTTCGGGTCTTGATCACCTAATAATCTATTTCCAGCGTTTTGAGTACTATTAGCTCCTTGCAAAAGAGCTCGTCCGGGCAAGTACCAACACTAGATATAATTACCCTTAAAAAACTATATTATTGCTATATAATATAGTTTTTTAAGGGTATGGGTGCCGGTAAATTTACCAGAACAATTATTTGTACGTAGGACCCCTAAGCCCTAGTTGCACATGGTATACTTTTACAGACAATGAGGTATGTAATAGGTAGTTACAATCGGTTAGGAAACTGTTACCGCCTAACATCAGGTGGGCCGGGCCATATGCTTGTATTGTCACTTGAGAAAAAAAAACGATAGAGAATCGGGAGCCCCGGCCGGAAACTTTCTAAATAAAAACTAACATATCTGCTCCCAGATGCGTTCAAAGCTCTCCACATTCGGCGTAGACCCGTACGACCTTTCCATCATCTCGCAAAAGGAATGCCCGAACCCTGAGAAGGCAGATGGTGTCAACATCAACATAGATCCAGAGACATTCTCCTCGCATAACATTGGCGAAGCTGTCAGGAAGACCGGCGGCGCTATTGGTAAGAAACTTTCTCTGGGAATAGACTTACGAGTATATTTTTACCCGAAAGTTCACAAGTGGGTTATACCCCTAGATGCAGTTAAACGCAATCAATTTGTACGATTTCAAGGATTTTCTTAGGTTTTATGGCCACAAGCCACTAGGGGGTGATGTAATATGTAATATGATATAATATAATACATACATGACGGATACACGAAGAGGGTTATTAAATTTTGTAAAAATTAACTTCTATGTTCGGATCTCTAAAAACTTCATTGCGGTTACTCGCAATCGATTCGACTTTGATTCAAGGATGGCTCCTAGGTTTTATCGCCAACAGCCATTAGGGGGCACTTCAAAAGATAATGGAAAAAAGATCAATTGTTTTAAAAATTTACAAAAATGAACTTGTTCCAGCGGACGGCGTTGAATACGTGGTAGAAACTGGTAAGACGGTGTATCACAAGGTAGCCAGCAGCAAGGAAGACCTGACGGAAACACCCGCTAATCGGGGAAATCGCAATCTCGAGATGGACGCTGAATGGTTGCCTTGAACCACTCCTTTTGTGGATCATAGAAGTAGGATTGGAACTACTTACGGCCAAATACTGAAACTACAAAATATTTTTAATTAAATAAAAAGGAATGTAAAAAACTCAACTAAATCCTAAAACTGAACCATCTTACTGGAATCTGAAGATGTGCTCCGCATGCTCGGATGTATGCGCATTAAATTACACAATAAATATGAAAATTCTAATATACCAGGTATGTACACGATACACGCAAACTTTATGTAGGCACCTATCACCTATCGTTGGTAAATATGCGCACCATAACGGAAGGTAGGCGCACCTCAAGATGAAATGAGTTGGAAAGAGATGGCGCTACATGCAATATAACACTAAAAGCTGTATTTCTATAATTGTCGGTCGTTGAGTAGAGTTTCAGTATTTGACCGTTACTTCCTTAGGACCAAGAGATATAATAAATAAAAAATAAAGCCCAAGTTCATTATCAAAATAACGGGTGGTTAAGTCGTAATCAAAGTAAGACACATGTTTTCATAGAAATCTGTCATCATAAATTTGAATCTAACCATCTTTTTATATTGTTGGTGAACTCAAGCCTAATTAGTTAAAATAAGCCATAGGAACAAATTTAATCTTCGATTACCTATTTCATATAAGTAGATTAAAGTTGTTGACAAAAAAAATGTTATCAACAACTTTGTATGTGTCATAATATCAACCCTGTTTCCCAGAGGGGGTAGGCAGATAGGATTCCATTTGCTACGATCCTGGCATACCTTTCCAAAATCTAAATCCAAATTCAACTGTTTAATTTGCTTTCGATCTTGCGGATCTGCCATTTTCAATAATCGATTCATTTTCAAACTCACAACACGAACGGTAAAAATAACCAATGTATGGTGAATATTTAAAATGGCATTAAAATGAAAAGAGATGTGCAATTTTAACCAATTGAATCTAGACAATATTATATCATATCGTCAGCTAGGTATAATTATGTTGGATAATTTGATACTTACATCACAAAAATAAGTTAAGAAATATATCCAAAATCAGTTTGGCGTAATAATACGCTGTGGGACAGATTAATAAACTTTGTAGGTATTCCTAGTGAATAGATTAACATACTGTGTCATTCAATGAATGTTTTTATGAAGTGAGCTGCGTATAAATTCGGTACAGTCAACTGAAAAAGTACGTAAATAACGATATTCCTTGTTTTATTAAGATATTCCTTCCTTCAATTTTAAGGAGATTTGAACCAAAGTCTATGGGTGCCAGAAATATTAGAGTAATATCAACCGAAACTGTAATCTTTTGTTGCTGAATGCACCTAATACGACGGGATAGATTTTAATTATCAAATCAGCTATGCCGAAATGTGTTTTATTTTTGCCAAAGTACTAAACTAATTAGTTACATTATATTATATATTAGTTACATATATTAGCAATAAATACTCATTAAAATATTATTTCATTGTTTGATTTACCTTCTCTCTGTGTGTGCGTGAATGTTACCACGTATCTCCGTAACTACCGAACCGGTTTTGATGAAATTTGGAAGGTAGATAGTTTAGGTCCTGGAATAAAACAAAGGATAATCCAATTTTCGAAATTCAACCCCTAAGAGGGTTAAACTGGGTAAAGTTTATTTAATTCCTTGGTTAGATTCGCTCAAAACTCGGTACAAATAAATAATTTTCGAACAAATAAAACTCGGTACAAATAACCTAAAGGGTTGCAAGGAAGTGAAAAATGAAACATATTTTTTGTTTTTTCAAAATTACTCCCAAGGAGTTTAAACTTTGTATGGAAAATTTTAATCCTTGGTTCGATTCACTCTAAACTCTGTTTAAATAAAGTAATGTAAATAATAAGTTACGTATTTTTTATTTTTACCAAACTACCCTCAATGAAGTTTTGTAATAATATTAATTATTAAAAATATTTATTCCCTAGTTCGATTAACGAAAAACATGATAAAAATAAACCTTAAAGCAAACGACGAATTGTAGTACCTATTCTCTGTTCGATCAAGATAATAAATACTACAACCATCCTATCGAATCTTTCGCGTTCCGTATGAAAAATCAATCGCGCAGTCATAAGTATCTTACTTAAAACGCGACAGTTTTTGAGGATTGATGGATGGATATTTGATACTCTTCCACGCAAAAAGCTACTGAACGGATATTGATGAAACTTTACAATAATATATCTCATCAGAATAACACATAGTCTACAATTTATAATATTGTGTGATTTGGGCATAATATAACGATAAGTGTCAATTAAGTCATTAAAATTATATCAGAATTATCTATACATACGTTTCACAGCTAAATCGCTGAGCCGTATGTGATGAAATTTGATATGGACATACTGAAGCCTGGAGACGGTCATGCACTTTTATCAACATAACACGCGAGCGAAGCTGCGGGCAGAGGCTAGTTAATATTTGTCTCCCTAACGGACAGGATAATTAATGAAAACAGGTCATTTACTTTGAAGCAACTGTATTCTCAAAACAATTTGCATTAAATAAACATTTACATTATTTTCAATGACTAAATGCAAATCAAATGCAATCAATTATTTAAATCTACGTAGTACAAAAACCTTTGACCATTCTTATAACGAACAGGTATTTTAAAGCTTAATTATATGTAGAGGCCTAGTAGGTATGTTGCATCTTAGCGAAAAATAAACACGAGATTGAAATAAAAAAAAAAAACACTTTTAAGTCCGTAAACACATTTGCAACTTATGGATCTATATTATAATAGGTTATTATTACGTCTATACGTAGTACACGTACTTTCAATAATAATATCCAAAAAAATATACCTCAACAATTATAATTTCAATTCAATATTAGCATAATGCCATCATTATTCATTAATGAACAATGTGAAAAAACATCAACAAACAAAAATATATTGAAACTAATTTATGTCAAGTCGAACACAATGCAGAACGCGTTCACGAGCACGAAATAAAAAAGTAAGAAGCTTACATAAATACAATTCAAAGTAAAAGCACGTAAAAACCAGTAGAATACACCAAGCAACGTGTGGTTTTATAGGTTACAATGAGATTTATTTTTATCCCCCAAAGCCAAAGTATGCCAATAGATACATTTAAAGCCTTGTCACTGTATCTATGCCTGCTTGTGGCATCATAGCTCCGAAACGGATAGAATGATTTCAATTCGGTTTTCAAATGCTGTTTCAATAGAAATGATACACATGACTACGGGGCGCTGCAAGACTTAATAGAACAAACGAGTCGGAGTTTTGTATAAATTTACTTTACATTTGAACAGTCGAAGCAATTTGTCCCAATACTATTTTCAGTCACAATCCAACATCTCATCACTGTATCTAATGGCACCTATGAACTAGACGACGTAGCACAGATAATATAGCAAAGTTGTGAATGGAGTTGGTCCGAGATAGTATGTGGTTCGGTTTGTGGATTTGGGGAGGCCTATGCAGGAGGTCAGCAATGGAGTGGATGATGACCTTGAATTGGTGATTGGTGGTTCTGAGGAAGCTGTTGTTTTTTTGGTAGTGTGAGGGCGGTTATGGCGTGCATCGCTCCAGGAAGCGCGGGTAGAGGCAGACGTCGCGGATGTGGTACCGGTCTAGCAGCCAGCACAGGAACCGCTCCAGGCCGAGCCCGTAGCCGCCGTGCGGCACGGTACCGAACTTGCGCTGGTCCGTGTACCAGTAGTACGGCGACGGGTCGATGCCCTCACGTGCGTAACCTGCCGACAAGACGTCTACTCAAACAAGACAATTTTTGTCAGGGAAAAATAAAAACCAACTTCAAATACCGGAAAGTTGATCAAAACTCTAATATAAAATTACGCTACCCATTTAAAAAAGAAGCATTAAAATCGGTTTACAATTAGCGAAGATATCGCATAACATACACAAAAAAAAAACCAACAGACGAATTGAGAACCTAGCTTCTTTTATGAAGCTGGTTGAAAAAATTAGAAATCTACGTTTTTTTTTATCCAAAAATTGACCGCCACAATAAAGTCGAAATAAAGTCAGGTCAAAGACGGGACTCATCAACACATACTCTTCGTCATCATTGACTGACAGGAGGTCAGGGATAGTGGAACACTGCTGTCATCAACCCAGAGTCCTCCGCTACTTCAAGGAGTTGGTTGGGGTCAGATTAGAAGGGGGATAATGCACAATACACCCCAATGCTGGACGTCAGTGCAGACCTTAGTTCCCCCACTTGATCCTTGAAGAAAAACAAATTGATTGCAAACAGCCGCATTACAATACGATAAGCCGTTTCGTAGATAACTAGCAACAAACGAACAACCTCGTACTTCAAACGCATATATTCCGACTCCGGTAGTCACGGGCAAAGAATATAGAGACTATACCTTCCAACAACTCCTCATGGTCCCATATCCTCATGGAGCCGCCTACGATCTCCCCAACCCCCGGCATGAGTACGTCCACGGACTCGGTGAGCCGCCTGTCCTCAGCGCAGCGCTGCATATAGAACGACTTGATCTCGGCCGGGAACTTGCACAGCAGGATCGGAACACCGATCGCGTCTGTCATCTTACGCTCCGGCATTTCTGGGATGTCCTGACAAAGGATTACATATTTTTATCAGGAAAAAATAACAACCGACTATCAACAACGGAAAGTTGATAAAAAGTCCAATATGAATTCTTAATTTAGCTTCACTTTTAACTAAATAACAAACAATGTAATCTTGGAAGTCAATTTGAACCTACTTCTAATTGTCGTATCGAAATTAAACTTTGTATGTATATGTAGTTCGGATGATAATATTATAATTTGCTATCTTGGAACTGATCTGATGGCCAGAAGGTGGATAGTGGAACTCTGGATAGTGGTCTCTAAAATAACCCACCCCTAAGGTTAATAATATGTGTAGTTTAAAAAAAACTGAAAAACACGCTTTTATCACGCGCTAAAAATTATAAAAAGAATTCTACTATCCACCTGCTATGACATCGCGTAACATACACAATACAGACGACTTCAGAACTTCCTCATTTTTTGAAGTCGCTTGAAAAAAGAATGCTTTATGTTCTTAATATCTTTTATTCCTCTTGGTCCAATGCAAACATATATCTTCAAAATTAGCGAACAGAGAATGTCCTCTGTTACGTGCATAGATTTGTGTGTTTCAATCCGAAAATAAATCGGATGCTCAAGTTTTAGAGGCGCTCCAATATGTGGTGTTCATCATAATTGATTACACGAAAGAGGGCTAACTTCCCAAAGCACAGGTTCTCCCAGGGTGGTAGTTAGTGAACCTAGGGTGGTAGGTAGGTGGTAGGGTGTAATTCTGATGGTACCTCTCCGAACTCATAGAAAGAGCCGTCTTCCTTCGTGATGTTGTGTTCCCGCAGGTACTGGATCGCTTCCGTATACGCCATGCGCTTGAACGGCCTCTGAGGTCTCTGCAATCAAAATGTATCATTTACTAGCTGTACAATAACCTTCCTCAAGAATTGGGCTATCATATACAAAAGTTTTACAAAATATTTTTCCAAATCCGACTGGTAGGTTCCAGAGATTAGCGCGTTCAAACAAAAAAAAAACTCTTCAGTTTTTTATATATTAGTATAGATTGTAATTTTTTAACTTTATTTTAATTCTTTAACTAGTAGTCTTTTTAAAATAGATTAGATCACCTTGTTTGATTTGCTTCACACCATAGATGAAGGATCACCAAAGAAAAAAATCCAAGCATTGTTTGTTGCCTGATTCTTCAAAGCGTGGTCGAGGAATCGGCGTAAATTCACTTTAACATTATAAATTCACGTAGTTTTTAATCTGACTTTTCTATGATCCTTGTGATTTCAATGAATAAAAACCTTTTTCACTGTCGACATTGTCTAAAACGACTTTGACATTGTCTAGCTTACAGTTCAAAATACACTGAATGGGATTTTTGGAACATGTTTAAATTTAACATACCTTGAAGTTAGGGTTCAGTTCAGCCACCAGTTGCCCCGCAGGGGAGGCCAGCACTCTGTCAACTACGTCCACCACCAAGTCTTCGAGTCGCTCGAGGAGCTCCTCAAACGTGATGAAAGGACATTCCGCTTCTACATGGCTGTACCTACACAAGATAAGGGGTATAAAAGAAAGGGGCGGCCACTCTTTATATAATGTATGAAACAAACGCTTCGTTATCACCACATGTATAGAAAAAAATGTTACGCACTGTCAGGGACAGTGCGCTTAGAGCAAATGAAGTGACTATTGATGTCTGAGTGTGACGGATTTGATAAGGTCTGACCATTATATACGTAGTAGGTACATTATATACGTAGTTTGACGACCTCTGCGACGCAGTAGGGCATTCGCCCGCCTGAGACGCAAAATTGCGGGTTTAATTCCTGCCGACAAATATTTGCAGATATTTTTCTCGGGTCTGGCTGTTTTGTACAGCCATGTAGCTCCCATAATACAAGCTCTGCTTACTTTGGGGCTGGATGATGCTGTGTGATAAATACCCAGCATTATTATTATACTATTATGTACTCTGCTATGGAGTTGTCTTTAGTACTTACTCCGCGAGATGCCTCCTAGTCCGCGACTGCTCGGCCCTGTACGACTGAGCGATTGTGTAAACATCGCCCAGAGACGCCAGACACGTTTCAAGGTACAGCTGCGAGCTTTGAGTAAGGTAAGCCTCCTCTCTGTAAATATATTGCAATAACAGAAGGTAATTATGGTGTTCCAATAAGCGGCGATCGGCTTGCAACCTGTAATGTGGAATGCTAACGCAGGCATCAGACAAATGTTATTTGTTCGCAGCGGGAATCGAACCCGCACCTCGTGCGTCGCATTTGAAGCCGAGTCGCGCGCAAGACGTGTGACGCGTGACCTGAGTACATAGGATCAAGACAAATACCTGACGCTTAGTTTGTCATAGAAAAACTTGGTAGCAGTCAATTTCCGTACAATTAAATCTTTCCGCAACAGAAAGTGGTATTTGTCTAGACGCCCTAGGTTTTAGGGAGGGAACTCACCCGAAATAGCTGAACTTGAAGAGGGTTGATCCACCCTCGCACTGGGTCTGCACCAATGTGGGAGGGGTGACCTCAGTGTACTTTCTCGCAGCGAAGTGTTCCCGGAACGCGCGAGTGACGGCCGCGCGGGCGACGAGCACCTTCGACGTGTTCTCGCCTCGGATCATTATGTGCCTTCAAAGTTCAACAAGTTAAACGCATGTACATTTATTGCAATAATAATATAATAATAATGGCCTCGATTCTCTCGTACACCAACCAAACTTAATTTTATCTGTCACTCTCTTTTACTAATAGTAACAAAAGAAAGAGATAGCAACAATATTAGTGCTGTCAAATTAGTAAGATTAAATTTTTCCAAACAAGTTTAGTAGTGATTCCAAGACATGCTGACTTTAAGCACGAAGAAGAGACACATAAACTAAAGTGTCAGGAATAAAATTCTTGCCATCTCTTTCTTGCGCGTACTGTCAGTGAAAGAGAGTGACAGTTTAAATTAAGTTTAGTTGTTGTTTATGAGAATCAACACCAATATTTTATGAATATAACAACAAAATAATGCCATTATCTGCTCACTTAGAAAACAGAAAGAAATAATTAAACTATCTGCATAATATTAAACTAGAAAAATAAGACTGCTTTCTACCTGCAGTAATAGGACTACAGGTAGATACAGAGTTTAAATAACCGACCGTAGCCACGGTATCCAAAAACCTGGTGACATTACTTTGCTGAACAGCAATGCTAATTAATAAAATTATAAGGAAGATTATTTGTATTTACAAAAGTACCTACAAACAGTTATACTACTATAGAGGCAAAGAAACAAACGGCCCACCTGGTGGTGAGCAGTTACTGTTGCCTATGGACACTTGCTATACCAGGTGCAGCAAATCATCACTCTTGCCTGTAATTTCACCGGCAACCACCCCCTTCAAACCGGAACACAGTGATGAGAGCATTACTGCTTGACGGCAGAAATAGGCATGGTGGTAGAATTTCCCCAGCCCGAGGGAATTGCTACCACCATGCCATGCACCATGTAACCGGCTGCTGAGCGTCATAGCATGTTGATAAATAGCTTATAACCTTCCTTAAGAATTGGCCAACAAATGCTAAGATTTTTTCAAATGCGACTGGTAGTTCCAAAGACAAGCGAAAAACGAAAAAACTTCACATTTATTAAGTGCTCACCTGTTATCAAGCTGTACATCAGGCAAGGCCTCTTCGTTGAGGATGGCATCAGCGCCACCTGGAGGAGCTAGGCCGATCAGCTCCCAGTAGTCAGCTGTCAGCTCATGACCACCAGGGGCCTGAAGTAGCATATAATAAACTTAAGTTACTTTTGACAAAATTTTCTACATTTTGCTGTTTCTGTGTTATTGATTGTAGAACCCCCTAGTGACTTGAGGCGATTAAACCTACCTAAGAACTATTCTTTAAGTCATAAAAATTGATTGAAAAAAAAATTAGCATTCCAAACGGATAAGCTGACACACATGGTACCGGGCAATCAACCTCTTATAACAAATGCATATTTAGGTATCTAGTATTTCAGGAGCCAGTAGGGTAGGTTAGTACACTTGAACTTTTCCCATCTTTAGTTAAGAGTCCGATAAAATTCCCTGATATATTGAATAAAAAACACTAGCACACTAGGGTGCACTGCAATAGATGATAAAAAAGTTTAAGGCATTCAAAAAGATTTCTAACACAAAAAAACAAGTAAAGTTGCTAGTACTAACAGTCTTTCCCTCAGGCACAACTTCTAGCTGGCCGTACAATGCAACTGAGGACTCTGTGGATAGTACCAGTGCATTGTAAGTCTGGCACAGTACACCGTGTAGAACGCATTGCAGGTAGCCTGTGCCATCTCTGATGGTGATGAAGGTAAGAGCGCGCCCTTGCCGCCTTAGCCGATGCACCCAGCCTCGGATGCAGATACGAGAGCCACGATGCTCTGCAGCTAAAGTTATATAAATATAAATGTTTATTATATCAATACAATACTAAGGGTACTTACTTACATATATTACTATTAGGCACTTCATTACATTTGTTTTTTTTTTCTTGTCAAAATTCACAATCAGATAGTGACTATAAGCTGATGGGTTAAAGGATATAGATGATTGGAATCCAGACTCATTAGTCATTCTGCCTTGGCATGGCAAGTTAAGTATTGTCTTCCTCTATCCTTAATTTCTTCCTCCAATGTGGGGACTTGTATTCATGGATCTCGTTGTAAGTTGTGAACTAAAATGAGTTGAATAACTAAACATGGCTTGGTCTCTTTCTGTGTTTTGTTTCCATAAACAAAACACTACTTTGCTGAACAAATGTTCAACATCTTTTTAAGCATGAAAATGTGTGTAGAGGTCTTCTTTTAAGAGTTGAGGTCTTCAGATTAGCAACTCGTCTTGTCCATTTTCAAACAGTTACCTGACTTAAAATAGTTATGTTAAAATTGAATTTTTTAAGCAAATAATTTACCAATTTCAAAAGTACTCACTTTCACAGATTTTCACAACCTTTGCTTTTGGCAGACTAGGATCTTCTTTTATCGTGATCTTTTTAGCTTCTTCCATATTCTGTTGTCTTTTGTCTTCACTCTCCTCTTGAGCTTTGGCCTTGTCAGCCGCTTTGTAGTTCTCTCTGACCCATATCTTCTGGATCTTTTTAAGCTGGGACTTAGCAGCCGGTTCGTAGACTTTCCCTTCTTCCTTTGCGTCAACATAGATAGTCGGGAAGGGCTCCTTTCCAGCGTGTCGCATGGCTTGAAGAACAGTCTTGTAGGGCTTTCCTTCAGTCCCATCTCCAGTATCGTCGTTTCCTCTTTTATCGGATGTGTAAATCTCCGCTAAAATTACATCAGTTTCAGAATTGCATACGTGTCAAGTTTAGGTTAAAAAATATATATTTGCATGTTACTTACCGATTGATAGGTTTTCCATTTTTATTGTAGGTATGAGGTTAGTAAATTGAATAACTAGTGTTTTTATTTATTTTAAGTTGTTTTACTAAATTGCAATAGATTTATTTTCCGCAATACAGAACACGCATCACGCTATGTTAACGCAGGAACATAAGTGCCTACCTATCACTTCACATCACTTCTTGATTATGGCTTTTGTAACTATACATTTGTCACAATTCTGCCAATGTCTGTTTCATGATAGTGTCATAAACTTTTGGAGATGTGTGTTTATAAAGAATATGACCGGTACAATAATATGAGAATCAGCAAGATTTTATAAACTTACAAGATGATTTTACAATAATTTAGTATGTTACATAAAGACAAAATACTATTTACAAATTAAATTTGTAGGTAAATACATTTTTCAATTTTATGTTATTCATATTTACAAATTTACAAAGAATAAAATTAACTAAAGGAGAGAAAGTAAAAGATAAAAGACATTTTAGTGCCTACCTATTCTTTTTGTGTACTATCTCTTACTATTTTAGTTGTGTTTTCAATATTAAAAAATACTCTGTGAGTTAGTGGCAGGAACTAGTGAGAACGCTTATATAGACCTTGGTCATTGGCAGAATTGTGACAAATGACAAGTTGCAAAAGCCATAAATTAAGAAAAGAAGAAGAAGACCTTGGTCAGTCAATATCGAAACATCAAAATTGCCAATCGAACATGTACCCTATTGTTGTGCATGTGCTCTGTTAAAGAAATGAATTTCCCCCAAACATATCGCGAGACGAGATTGCAATTGTTTTTGACTCAAGCCAAAATTCTCGATCTATGTACTACTGACAAATTTAGATTGAACATGTCGAGGATGTTATCGACTAACGTGGCCACACTCCCATTTGAGCTGTTTTGCTCCCCACGTCGGCAAAGCCAGATAATGAGCGCAGCATAGTGTTCCGCACTCTGTCGATGCGCTTAAGCCCAAAAATGCTGCGTTCCATTGCTCTCTGGCAAATCTTGAGCCTTGAGCAACTCAATAAAATAAAAGGCAACTTGGCATTGCATTGCTACTCTCCATCGCCTTATTTTTTTTAATCTTATCGACACAACATTGGCAAAATTGTGGCAACCCTAACCACTTAAGCCATTAATAAAAGTTGAAGTTGACATTAAATTGAGTGAATTGTAATCTCCTAGGTACAAGCCATAGATCATCAAGAAGTCAAGTCAAGTCAACTTCAACTTCTTAATTATGGCTTCTATGGCTATTTGTCACAATTCTGAAAGTGTCCGTTTGATCCATTAGACTGTGGCGTCATCCTCGCATCCGAGTCCGTCACCCGAGTGCACGCCTGCGCTGCGGGGCATGCGAGAGGCGCGCGGGCGGAGGACACCGGCTGCTCAATAAATATTCATACCGCTCGCGCCGCCGACACACTCGCTCAGAGCCTTCCGACGGGATACACGTATCGCTTGCTCTCGCTACTCACGCACTTTGTACTCGCGAATCACGCTAAATTCATACCTACATCTATCTATCATTCTGTAACTGTTCAGTATCGTTTCTACCTATCTTCTACCATCTGTAACTTTCGACTATCCTCATTAAACCCTGTAAATATTCTTGCTGTTTCTATACGCCGCCTGGCCTGCCTACCCGCTACCTACCTAGCCGAATACCTACGTAGGACACCGCATAAGCAGGGATCCACGACAACGCTTCACCACGATCGATAGTAGTCGGGGAATCTTACGGTTCTCCCGCTTTTCGTCTTCTTGGCGGGGATTGTAGATACCCCGTCAGGAACTGGAGCAGGATCGGAAGCGGTCATTGGCGTCGGCGTTGGCGTTGTCGTTGTCGTAGAGGTTGGCGTTAGCGTTGTGTCGTCGCTTGCGCTGTACGCTGGCTTCAGTCGATCCATGGTAACGGTAAGTACCTTGTCTTGCACTTTGATATCGTATGTCTTGGATCCTCTCCGTACGACCATGTATGGACCAGCGTAAGGTGCTTGCAATGGACGTCGGACTGGACCTTGGCGTAGGTAGACGTGCGTCGCTGTACCCAGGTCTCTTGGTATGTAGAAGGGACGTGGTGAGTGCCACGAAGTTGGTGTTGGTGCCAGCTTGCACATGCGGCTGCGCAGGCGATCGGCGAAGTCGGTGATGTCGAGTTCTTTTTCGAGTGCAGTGGTGAAAAACTGTCCAGGCAAGCGGAGAGGCTCGCCGTAGACGAGTTCGGCGGCTGAGGATTGAATATCGTCTTTCCACGCGCTGCGGATACCCAGCAGCACAATGGGAAGTACTTCGGTCCACTGTGATGACGCATGGCAGGAGATGGCGGCCTTGAGTTGGCGATGTAGACGTTCTACAAGGCCGTTGGCGGCCGGGTGGTATGCGGTCGTCGTGAGGTGAGTGGCTCCGATTAAGGCGGCGATGGCCTTGAATAGGTGCGACTCAAATTGGCGGCCACGGTCGGTTGTGATGCGTGTGGGGCAGCCAAATCGTGCGACCCAACCAGAGATGAAGGCAGAGGCGCAGGTGGTAGCTGTGATGTCAGTAAGTGGGTACGCCTCAGGCCAACGTGTGAAGCGGTCGACTATCGTGAGGCAGTACCTGTGGGAAGCAGACAAAGGTAAAGGACCTATTATATCCATATGGACATGTTGAAAACGGGCTGAAGGTGGGTTTAATGCTTTAAACGGTGCAGTTGTGTGTCGCGTTATTTTGCAGCGCTGGCATTGATGACATTCCTTAGCCCATTGTCGACAGTTTCGCCTTATACCCGGCCATACGAATCTAGAAGTCACTAATCGTACTGAAGCTTTAGCGCCGGGATGACTCAGGTTATGTAGCGATTCGAAAACTTGACGGCGAAATGGTGGTGTGACGTATGGTCGAGGGTTCGTAGTAGAAGTATCGCAGTATACTTGCGTTTTAGCGTCGGGTAGGAAAACCTTTTGCAGCTGTAGACTGGATCCATCCACGAGTAGGGTTCGTAGCTCTGCGTCTGTCTCTTGGGCTCGGGCAAGGCTCTGGTAATCTAGGGGCATCGAAAGTTCTTCGATACGGGAAAGAGTATCAGCCACGATGTTGTCTTTGCCAGCGACGAATCTGATATCTGTCGAAAATTGAGATATGAAATCTAAGTATCTAAATTGTCGTGGCGAGCATTTGTCTCTTTTAGTTGTGAAGGCAAACGTTATAGGTTTGTGATCGGTCAGTATGATGAATGGTCTCGCTTCCACCATAAAACGAAAGTATCGTATCGCCTCATATATCGCCAGTAGCTCGCGGTCGAAGGTGCTATATTTCTGTTGGGCATTATTTAGCTTTCTGGAGAAAAATGCCATGGGCTGCCAATCGTTACCTTTCCGTTGTTGCAGCACGGCTCCGATAGCTACGTTAGAAGCATCGGTCTGTATAGCGAGTTCGGCGTCGGGATCTGGATGAGCTAGCAGCGTAGCGTGAGAAATGCTCGACTTACAGTCTCTGAAGGCTTCCAGCTGTTCGGGTGTGAGGTCAATCGGCTTCGAACCTTTGCTCTGTTTGCCAGCTAGCATTGCGTTGAGAGGTGCTTGTTTCTTGGCTGCTTCTGGAATGAACCTACGATAAAAGTTTAGCGTCCCTAGAAATCTTCTAAGCTCTTTCGTATTTTTCGGTGTCGGAAAGTCCATAATAGCTTGTGTTTTCGAGTCGAGGGGACTAATTCCATCGGCAGAGACGCTAAAACCCAAGAAGGTGACCTTAGGTTGACCAAAAATACATTTCGAGGTATTTATTAGGACGCCGTAATCCTTTAGGCGTGCAAAAAGTATTCGAAGATGCTCCAAGTGTTGATCTTTATTCTCTGAGTAAATGAGTACGTCGTCCAAGTAACCGTAGGTGAAGTCCAGTCCATTCAGAACTTCGTCCATGAAGCGCTGGAATGTTTGGCCCGCATTCCTCAAACCAAATGCCATGTATGGGAAATCAAACATACCGAATGGAGTAGTGATGGCAGTCTTCGGTATGTCATCCAAGAAGACTGGTATTTGATTGTATGCTCTAACTAAGTCAATAGTAGAGAATATTGTTTTACCTGTGAGCTGATTGGTAAAGTCGTGAATGTGACGCACAGGGTATCGGTCCGGGATCGTTCGGGCGTTCAGGGCTCTGTAATCCCCACAAGGTCTCCACCCGTCGTTCTTTTTCTTAGCTAGATGAAGAGGAGAAGACCAGGCGCTTTCGGACCTTCGTGCTGTCCCGCTTTGTAGCATTTCATCGAACTCTTTTTTCGCTATCTGCAATCTCTCCGGATCCAAACGACGTGGGCGACTCGAGACAGGTGGTCCAGGCGTAGTCCGGATGTGATGCACGGTACTATGCTTAGGTATGGTTGGCTTACCAGCAGGGCGAGTGATATCAGGATACTCTCGTAGCAGGTTGGTGAAAATGTTGTCGTCTGCTGTGGTTCGTATGGAGGAGATATCAGGTACGTTTTCGTTAGGCTGCGGTGCGTCAATAGAGAGCATGGTGATTCCGTCGATGAGCCGTTGCTGTCTACAGTCTACAAGTAGGTGATAAAAAATTAAAAAATCTACACCAATTATAGGCTTTGTGACGTCTGCCACAGTAAAACGCCAACTGAATGCTCGTCGTAGCCCAAAATCCAAGTTAAGTTGAATGTGACCGTAAGTAGATATAAGCGTGCCATTCGCGGCAAAAAGTTGGTACTTAGTCTTAGTTCGCGGCTCCCGTATGGCTAACTTTGGAAAGACACACAGGTCTGAACCCGTGTCGATCAGGAATTGCGCCTTCGATTTCCGGTCAGTGGCAAACAGGCGGCCTGTTGATTTTGGACAGTCAGCTACCGCCACTAGTGACTGCCGTTCGCATTTCCCGCCGATTTAAACGTACACGGCTGCCTGCATTTTATGGCACTAGATCCGTATACGTAATGGTACCAGCAATGCGGATGGTCGTCTGGGCGTTCTCGTGACCTTGATCGATTCCTGGAGTTTGAGCGGGTTCTAATATTTCGGACTTCGTTTCTGGGTCTAGGATTTCGAGTGGATAAATTTCTAACCTGTTTCGCCAGTTCGTCAACACGTTTTGCCATTGCTTCCAATGCCGACACCGTACCTGGTACTTCACATGCTGATGAACTAGCCGCTACTGATTGCTGCGTTGGGGAAGATATATCGTTTATCTTGTCCGCTAGCTCGGCCACGGTGTGTAGTGCGCTGTCTGGCTGTGAAGCAATAATCGTTTGAATTTGTGTTGGTAATCTGTTCGACCAAATCTGCCTGATAAGGCTCTCTGGTACAGTCGGTCCCGCTAAACTTTGCAAATGTCGCATAAATTGTGAAGGTTTTCTATCACCCAGCTCTTCGTGGGTAAGTAATTGTTGGATTTTACGCTCTTGAGAAGCAGACAATCGTTTGATTAACTCAGTCTTGAGCTTTTCGTATTTACCGGTTTCCGGCGGATTCAAAATAACGTCTTTTACTTCGGACGCGTACTGTGCTTCTAACTGTCCAACAACGTAGTAAAACTTTGTCTGGTCGGAAGTAATATTAGAAATCGCGAACTGACCTTCGATCTGCGCAAACCATACGGCCGGTTCCTCTGGCCAAAATGGGGGTACTCGTACACCCACTCTCCACAATCCAGGATTTTGTCCAGAAGTTCCAGGTTCTTGGGGCTGTTCCTCGGTAGACTTCCTCATCTTCTTCGTCGGGGTCACCAGTGAAGCGTTGTCGTGGATCCCTGCTTATGCGGTGTCCTACGTAGGTATTCGGCTAGGTAGGTAGCGGGTAGGCAGGCCAGGCGGCGTATAGAAACAGCAAGAATATTTACAGGGTTTAATGAGGATAGTCGAAAGTTACAGATGGTAGAAGATAGGTAGAAACGATACTGAACAGTTACAGAATGATAGATAGATGTAGGTATGAATTTAGCGTGATTCGCGAGTACAAAGTGCGTGAGTAGCGAGAGCAAGCGATACGTGTATCCCGTCGGAAGGCTCTGAGCGAGTGTGTCGGCGGCTTTTTTTTTTTTTTCTGAAAGGACTTTAATGCTGCAGGGCCGCAGATGGCCTTGGTCAGCGTCACCGGACTACGGCGAGCGCAGAAGGCGCTCAGCCTATAAAAAGTTAGGATGGGGCAACTAGCACAAGGGCACCACTTAGGTACGGACCTCGGCTTGGGCCGTTGCCAGGGGGGGAGGAACTGGAGAGAAACGCCCCGGTACATATCTGTACCGTGAATAGGCGGAAGTGGGGACTCGTCGAGCCCGCCGGCGGGCTCGGTGTATCTGTGCAGTGTTTACTCTGGCGGGACTTGATGACGTCACCACCGCATTAGCGGTGCTGATGGGGTCATCGGGGTCACCAAGTACGTGTCTTGGTCTACGGAGGGTTTGTGTCGGCGGCGCGAGCGGTATGAATATTTATTGAGCAGCCGGTGTCCTCCGCCCGCGCGCCTCTCGCATGCCCCGCAGCGCAGGCGTGCACTCGGGTGACGGACTCGGATGCGAGGATGACGCCACAAGACATTCATAAACAATACAGAGGATGAAAAATAATAAGCATATGGTTGGTGTAAAGATAGAAAATTGACCAGAATTTTGTAACCAATTTGAAATTACTAAAACAAAGAGACAACACCAAGTCAAGCCAAAAATTCAGTGACTGGGCGGAAATAATCAGAAAAAAAGTATGATATTAACACTGGCGGATTGATCAGAGCTCGTAAGCTTTGATTCGGCATGGAAGGCAATAAAAGGATGAGGATCTGCGCTGATTGATCACAGCCCGTGAGCTTTGAGTTGGCATGGAAAGACATAAAAGGTTTCGAGTGTCCTGGCTGATTGATCAGAGCCCGTGAGCTTTGAATCAAAGATTATAGTAACAGACCATAACTTGAATGAAGCGCAGAACTTATTAGTTTTTTTATTACTTTTTATCAAAATTTTAATTTGTTTCAAACATTTTTTTTTTAGTTTTTATAATTTGGTTATCCCCCGGACTGGCGCGCGACCGGATTTCGGCCGCTGTCAAATGCCCCGAACTGCGCACCGGCCGATAACCGGTCGATTGGTACTCGTCAGTCCTGCATCAGTATTTGTGCGAAATTTTTACCATCAAACTGTTGCTGCACTCCTCCAACCTGTTTAGTGCCTTGTTGTTGAAAAGAGACAGGTATTAAAAGTGTTTAGAATGAACGGCCAAAGGAAAAAACTTTTAAAATTTCATTCTATCTGTGGTCACTTTCGCGGACGGTTACTCGTGAGAATTTAGTGTTTTGTTGCTGGATTTTTGTGAAGTTAGTGAGTTTTATTGTTGTTGGTGTTATAATAACGATGAACAGGTAAGTTTTTAATGTTTTTACACTTATTCGTTTTGGTTTTGATAAAGTTTTCATTCAAAATCTTGCTAATTTCATCAGCCACCCATTTTTTTTTCTGCATTGTACTCTGACAAAATACCTTCGTTTTCACGTAAAATCTAATGATTTTTACTAAAAAACTAATTAAATAGGTCAACAATACATATTTTTATGATAATTAGGTGGTATTTTGATAGAATGTAATCACATTTCATCAAAATAGTGAAGTAAATACATGCATTACTCAGTACGCAGTCCGAGAAACTCGGTCAAGGTCAACGTAGCGGCCATTTTAGCCATTTTTTACGGATATAGATAGAATGGATGTGGCATGTCAGTATGTCATAATATCATTATCATTTTGATTTCAACGTTTCTATTTGTTTTATTTTGTTAATTATGTAAGTAACTAGGTAGGTACGTAATTATAACTTTGGATAGACATGTTCATCCAGATTTACTCTTTTTTTTTTTAAGACATTGTAGGTAGGATACCGATTTTTTTTTTTGTAGGTAGACCGCATTGTTAGAGGGCAAAGTAGGTATTTTCTTGGTTTATTTTTATGTGTTGAATGTGTATGGTATATCTACGGCATGTATTATTCTTGTTACGAAAAAATTCGACGAAATTATTGAAATGTCACATCCAGTTTTGTAGGTAGATCCTTGGCACTATTATCATGCAAATTTATTCGTTTTTGAATGTTTTGAAAGTTGAATTTTTAAATGTTTTTGTATGGTAATAGGTGATTATTTTATCGCGAATCTATTGTAAATATATTATAGTTTTTGGATACAAATGTTTTTGTCTAACTCATTAAACCTACTTTGTACGACATCACATAAATTGAAAGTGTGTATTTGGTGTTGATTTTCAAGAGGTCTGGTATTTTGTTTACACATCGTAAACAATATGCTTGGGATATGTGATCCTTTGTCTAAATAGACTTTTTGAACTACTCTTGTGACTAAACCCATAAAACAGGCCACTTGACTTTTATTGAGTTTGTAAACAATCTTGAAATATGACACTCTTGCTCAGCTGTGCGCTAGGGTCGCCGATAACGAACCTTTTTTTGTGATTATTTTACTCGTAAAAAATGTATCGGAAGTTATGCTTTTGTTGATTTTAAAACTTAACGTGGTGTTTTTATTTGTAAATAAAATACTTATTTCATTTAAATTCTTTTTATTTTTTTTAATTTAGGGGTTTTCGCACTTAGAGCGGTAGTTTATCCGTTTACTCAATCTTTGGCGTCGTGTAGCGAAGTGTACATTTGTAAACAAGTAATAAATATTGTTCGATTAGTTAGAATATTTCAAGCTGATTTCAAAAAGGTATAATAATACATAGTTACAGTAGTAAAAAAAAACTTTTGTTAGCTTCACAAAAAAAATCCCTCACATAAGTGGTCGTTCTGAGTCTCTAGGTACTCATTTAAATTTTTATGTTTCTTGCGTCTTTATATAGTTTAAAAAGTATACAGAATTATCATGTAGAGAATCTTGCTCTTCTATTATTCAACAGTTTGTTGACCAATTTTGTATCTGTATAGTGCTTAGATAGATGCCGTGTATCGCAGTTGCTGGCCCGCACGTACACCGGCGTCACGGAAGACCAGCGTTTTGGTGGCACAAAGTGCTTCATAGTGCTGAGTGGCGGCCGTTTTTGTTGTCAACCTCATTTTCTTTATAACTTTTACGTGTACTCCTGTATCCTTTATTTAACACAACATAAAATATTTTTATCTTTATCTCTATATAATATAGCTCAAAGAAACGACATAGAACTTAAACCCCCAGAGGCAGAGAGTATAGGTTCAGGTTCTCGATAGGTTACCATGAACAGAACGATAAGGCAGTGTAGGAAGGGCCTTCCTCCACCCGATGATGGACCAATGACATCTAAAAGTTTGCGGGAAGTCGGTGAGAATAGGTTAGGAGCATTTTTAGGGTTCCGTTGTCAACAAGGAATGTCCGTCCGTCTGTCTTTTGAGGCTTAGCTCAGATACTCTTAGTACTAGAAAGCTGTTATTTGGCATGGGTATACGTATAACAAAATTATATATATTAATCACGCCGACAGTAGTAAAATAAAAATATTGAAACAATTTTAGTGTATCTCCCCTGATAATAATATGTGAGACCACGTGATACTTACGTAGTGGGGATGCTTTTTTTCTAATCTATCTCAGTGTGGGATGTCGTAGGTCGTTCTAAAATATTGTGGGTGTGTGAAAACTATTTTCGATTCAGGGATCCGTGTGAGATTCTTTTTATTGCACTTTTTGGGGAGGCCTAAGTCCACTTCTGGAAATATCAAATATTATCTTCCCCAAAACTGATCTTCTTCAAACTGCTGCTAATAATGATGATACTAAGACTATAACCATTCTTATAGACCATGCCGATATTTTATGAAGTTTTTATAATATCGTACACAAATTTTAGACTAGAAGTCAAAAAAGACTTCTATTTTGACTTCTCACAACTTAGGTCCAAAAAACACAACTACCCAATTATATTCTCATAGTTCAAGCCTAAGCCATTATTCATTATTTTGTGCATATACAGTCTGAGATTCACAGTTTAGATGTCACGAATTGTTCACGATTTCCTTCTTTTGTTGTTATTTACAAAGAGTGATCTACTATTCTTTACCTAGAATGCGTTATTCACATACGTATGGTTATACGTACTGCGGATGTAGCCATTCTCAACGGAAACGTAATTCAATACGGAATGAAAATGAAAACATTCCAGGCGGGCAAAATACCATTGTCCTCAAAGTTCTCAAATCACTTTTGATGGTAATCGGATCAACCAAGACAAGTAGGTACCTACTGTTATTAATAACTGTAATTAATTTCTGATCCGCCTTTGGTTACTTGGATGTAGGTAAATACAATATTTTTTGTTTATTTCTCTTAAATGATTCAAACTTTCACTTAAAGTAGTTAACATAGGTACCTAATTAAAGGTATTATACGGGTCTTTATCACGTTTCCTTTTTTTTATTTCCTCGATGTTTCGGCTGTTTTGCATGCAACAGACGGCTGGTCACGCAATGACTCAGTCTCTCTATCTATTTTTTGTGACGGGCTTATTTGTCTACAAACATATGTTTCGTAATAAAACACATATATATATATATATATATATATAGTTTATAGTCTATATAGTCAGTCAAAATTATATTCTTTAAAATCATAAGGATCACTTTGCAACGTCGGTTTTATATACTGCCTGTTCCTTCGCGACCGAGCTAGGAAAGAAAGGCAAAATAACAAGGAGAATAACCATCCAAATTGGTAAAAAAAACAAACCATTTTTAATTGTCCTTTTATAAAACAATAGGTACCCACATTTATTATCGAGTTGGAGCTAAGTCACTGCGTTACCTACTCAACCCTACAGAAGAAAATCACATGTTTCCCACCAATTTTGATTTCTCTCAGCTTCTGTCGACAATGGTAAATTCTGTATTGCATCTTTGATTCCGTTTCAGTTCCTCGGAACATGGTACGTGATTCAGAAGACGTCCACCGCCTCTCACTGCATCACGTATAACTTCACCAAGACCGCCGAGCCAGGAAAGTACGAACTGGAGCAAATATCACAGCATTTCATCCTGGGACTCACACCCCTCAAACACGAATACAAGTAAGTTCACAGCACATCGGCCTACTTAGCAGAGTAGATATGGAGCAACCAGACTTTGGACTAAGCTGGAAGCTACAGAATTCAGCGGAGTTCAAGAACTTTGAATATAATCGACAAAAAGTCATGCATTATAGTCAATAGGTAAAATTAATAAGACAGCGCTAAGGGTAGGTATAATTATTATGGGTCATTATAGAATTGTCGAGTGTTGATTTATGATCCTAGTTAATGTAGGTCAGTGCGAAAATTTATGCCGTTTAAAAATGTCGAAAAGCTTCTGTTACAATAAACTTGGACCTTGGAATAGTTACAACGTGTTTAGTTTGTCTCTTTCAATCGAATTTGAAACTGCTTATGTATCAAAACAAAATACAAAACAACTGTGCTTGCAACTATTTCAAGGTGGCGCCAAGTTTATTATTGCTTAATAGGGTCAGAGAATACTGAAATCAATACCACTAATTACTTAGGATCTATTTCAGCTATGGTAAAGGCGGCTATACCATAGCATAGCTATATCATAGGCCTTGATTCGATTCCGGAATCAAGGCCTTCGGGCACTTTACTCATAGTAGCGTATCTACGTTATTATTTTCCCGTTGGGTAGTTTCCTGTGACAAAACCATTGCTTGCGATTTCTTCGCGCAAAGTTTAATTATGTATATCACGAATAGAAATAGGCCGAGTATGCTACCTTGTGGCACCCCATACTTGTTTTAAGCTATGTTACTTGTGTGTTCTACGTCTATAACTTATTTGTTAAGTTATAGACGTAGACTGAGTTTTTGCTGGCCAGACAAGCAAAGTAAAGTTGACGGATGGTTAGTAGACAATATAGGGTACCAACGGCCCTTTTTTTCAACTCAGCAAGCAGATGCTCTACCAACTAAGCTTACAGTTCATTATACATTTCAGGTACAAGGGAACGCTCATCATCCCAGATTGGTCAGTGCAAGCTAAGATGACAGTGAACTTCCCCCTGAGTAAGTAACAACAGCAAGAAATAATTAGAGGAATCGATAATTATAAATGGTACTTATCTAGGTCGAAGTCATTAAATTAAGAAGTAGTTTATTCATAACATATTGAATTTAAGATTTTGTGTACAAGTGAATTTACTGCAATTCCTCACGATATGAAGGATGTTGCTACCAAAGATACGCTAGAAATAATAATTGACGACCGTTGAATTCAATTCCTACAAAGCCAGATGTGACCAAGAACCGTGGCTGTGAGGGTGAAAATGCTTTATTGTAGGTACCACCATCACCTTACAAAAAGTTTACAGTCAATGGGCAGTATTATCAGTTCAGAAACCATTGAAATTCAAATTCATACCATTTTTAGGTGTGGCCGGTTCTGCGAGCTACACAGTCGTAGCGACCGATTACTCGTCCTACGCTGCCGTCTTCACGTGCCAGAAGCTGGCTTTCGCTCATAGACGCTCAGCGACCATCCTGTCACGGACTAAGGACTTGGACAAGATCTATACAGACAAGGTAAGGTACATCACTGTCTTATAACCAGTGCGTGTTGCCAGTGATATATTATGCATTGAGACTTTCTCGGTAACTATTGGCATTATACATAAGCTCAATGTCAAGCTCGAACTATATAAAGAGCTAGGCTCGGAGATTCACTATTTGATAAAGTCCGAAATGAGGAAATCTGTATAGAAGTCAAACAAGAGAAATAGCTCTAGAATTAGCAAGCTGGCAATGGGTAGGCCATATAGGTCGCAGAACCGACCACGGCTTCTTAGTGGTTCTCTTTGTAGATAAGTTCTCAAATGGCGACCAAGAACGGCGCAGTGTGGAAAAGCCCCTGACCTGATAGACCAATGACTACCAAAAGTTTCGGAAAGTCGGTGGAGAGGTTAGCCGAGATCGTTAGTCAGAGTACATTTTGGGGGAGGTCCTACAGTGGACATCTAGACTATTGTTGATGATGCTTCAGAAGAACGCTGAAGCAACGACTACAGTCAGTATCAGAGAGAGATTGTTTTTAAATTGCCCTATAAGCTCTGCCCTAATAATGTAGGCCTTCAGCTGCATGCAGCGTCTTTCGGGTCTTGATCACCTAATAATCTATTTCCAGCGTTTTGAGTACTATTAGCTCCTTGCAAAAGAGCTCGTCCGGGCAAGTACCAACACTAGATATAATTACCCTTAAAAAACTATATTATTGCTATATAATATAGTTTTTTAAGGGTATGGGTGCCGGTAAATTTACCAGAACAATTATTTGTACGTAGGACCCCTAAGCCCTAGTTGCACATGGTATACTTTTACAGACAATGAGGTATGTAATAGGTAGTTACAATCGGTTAGGAAACTGTTACCGCCTAACATCAGGTGGGCCGGGCCATATGCTTGTATTGTCACTTGAGAAAAAAAAACGATAGAGAATCGGGAGCCCCGGCCGGAAACTTTCTAAATAAAAACTAACATATCTGCTCCCAGATGCGTTCAAAGCTCTCCACATTCGGCGTAGACCCGTACGACCTTTCCATCATCTCGCAAAAGGAATGCCCGAACCCTGAGAAGGCAGATGGTGTCAACATCAACATAGATCCAGAGACATTCTCCTCGCATAACATTGGCGAAGCTGTCAGGAAGACCGGCGGCGCTATTGGTAAGAAACTTTCTCTGGGAATAGACTTACGAGTATATTTTTACCCGAAAGTTCACAAGTGGGTTATACCCCTAGATGCAGTTAAACGCAATCAATTTGTACGATTTCAAGGATTTTCTTAGGTTTTATGGCCACAAGCCACTAGGGGGTGATGTAATATGTAATATGATATAATATAATACATACATGACGGATACACGAAGAGGTTTATTAAATTTTGTAAAAATTAACTTCTATGTTCGGATCTCTAAAAACTTCATTGCGGTTACTCGCAATCGATTCGACTTTGATTCAAGGATGGCTCCTAGGTTTTATCGCCAACAGCCATTAGGGGGCACTTCAAAAGATAATGGAAAAAAGATCAATTGTTTTAAAAATTTACAAAAATGAACTTGTTCCAGCGGACGGCGTTGAATACGTGGTAGAAACTGGTAAGACGGTGTATCACAAGGTAGCCAGCAGCAAGGAAGACCTGACGGAAACACCCGCTAATCGGGGAAATCGCAATCTCGAGATGGACGCTGAATGGTTGCCTTGAACCACTCCTTTTGTGGATCATAGAAGTAGGATTGGAACTACTTACGGCCAAATACTGAAACTACAAAATATTTTTAATTAAATAAAAAGGAATGTAAAAAACTCAACTAAATCCTAAAACTGAACCATCTTACTGGAATCTGAAGATGTGCTCCGCATGCTCGGATGTATGCGCATTAAATTACACAATAAATATGAAAATTCTAATATACCAGGTATGTACACGATACACGCAAACTTTATGTAGGCACCTATCACCTATCGTTGGTAAATATGCGCACCATAACGGAAGGTAGGCGCACCTCAAGATGAAATGAGTTGGAAAGAGATGGCGCTACATGCAATATAACACTAAAAGCTGTATTTCTATAATTGTCGGTCGTTGAGTAGAGTTTCAGTATTTGACCGTTACTTCCTTAGGACCAAGAGATATAATAAATAAAAAATAAAGCCCAAGTTCATTATCAAAATAACGGGTGGTTAAGTCGTAATCAAAGTAAGACACATGTTTTCATAGAAATCTGTCATCATAAATTTGAATCTAACCATCTTTTTATATTGTTGGTGAACTCAAGCCTAATTAGTTAAAATAAGCCATAGGAACAAATTTAATCTTCGATTACCTATTTCATATAAGTAGATTAAAGTTGTTGACAAAAAAAATGTTATCAACAACTTTGTATGTGTCATAATATCAACCCTGTTTCCCAGAGGGGGTAGGCAGATAGGATTCCATTTGCTACGATCCTGGCATACCTTTCCAAAATCTAAATCCAAATTCAACTGTTTAATTTGCTTTCGATCTTGCGGATCTGCCATTTTCAATAATCGATTCATTTTCAAACTCACAACACGAACGGTAAAAATAACCAATGTATGGTGAATATTTAAAATGGCATTAAAATGAAAAGAGATGTGCAATTTTAACCAATTGAATCTAGACAATATTATATCATATCGTCAGCTAGGTATAATTATGTTGGATAATTTGATACTTACATCACAAAAATAAGTTAAGAAATATATCCAAAATCAGTTTGGCGTAATAATACGCTGTGGGACAGATTAATAAACTTTGTAGGTATTCCTAGTGAATAGATTAACATACTGTGTCATTCAATGAATGTTTTTATGAAGTGAGCTGCGTATAAATTCGGTACAGTCAACTGAAAAAGTACGTAAATAACGATATTCCTTGTTTTATTAAGATATTCCTTCCTTCAATTTTAAGGAGATTTGAACCAAAGTCTATGGGTGCCAGAAATATTAGAGTAATATCAACCGAAACTGTAATCTTTTGTTGCTGAATGCACCTAATACGACGGGATAGATTTTAATTATCAAATCAGCTATGCCGAAATGTGTTTTATTTTTGCCAAAGTACTAAACTAATTAGTTACATTATATTATATATTAGTTACATATATTAGCAATAAATACTCATTAAAATATTATTTCATTGTTTGATTTACCTTCTCTCTGTGTGTGCGTGAATGTTACCACGTATCTCCGTAACTACCGAACCGGTTTTGATGAAATTTGGAAGGTAGATAGTTTAGGTCCTGGAATAAAACAAAGGATAATCCAATTTTCGAAATTCAACCCCTAAGAGGGTTAAACTGGGTAAAGTTTATTTAATTCCTTGGTTAGATTCGCTCAAAACTCGGTACAAATAAATAATTTTCGAACAAATAAAACTCGGTACAAATAACCTAAAGGGTTGCAAGGAAGTGAAAAATGAAACATATTTTTTGTTTTTTCAAAATTACTCCCAAGGAGTTTAAACTTTGTATGGAAAATTTTAATCCTTGGTTCGATTCACTCTAAACTCTGTTTAAATAAAGTAATGTAAATAATAAGTTACGTATTTTTTATTTTTACCAAACTACCCTCAATGAAGTTTTGTAATAATATTAATTATTAAAAATATTTATTCCCTAGTTCGATTAACGAAAAACATGATAAAAATAAACCTTAAAGCAAACGACGAATTGTAGTACCTATTCTCTGTTCGATCAAGATAATAAATACTACAACCATCCTATCGAATCTTTCGCGTTCCGTATGAAAAATCAATCGCGCAGTCATAAGTATCTTACTTAAAACGCGACAGTTTTTGAGGATTGATGGATGGATATTTGATACTCTTCCACGCAAAAAGCTACTGAACGGATATTGATGAAACTTTACAATAATATATCTCATCAGAATAACACATAGTCTACAATTTATAATATTGTGTGATTTGGGCATAATATAACGATAAGTGTCAATTAAGTCATTAAAATTATATCAGAATTATCTATACATACGTTTCACAGCTAAATCGCTGAGCCGTATGTGATGAAATTTGATATGGACATACTGAAGCCTGGAGACGGTCATGCACTTTTATCAACATAACACGCGAGCGAAGCTGCGGGCAGAGGCTAGTTAATATTTGTCTCCCTAACGGACAGGATAATTAATGAAAACAGGTCATTTACTTTGAAGCAACTGTATTCTCAAAACAATTTGCATTAAATAAACATTTACATTATTTTCAATGACTAAATGCAAATCAAATGCAATCAATTATTTAAATCTACGTAGTACAAAAACCTTTGACCATTCTTATAACGAACAGGTATTTTAAAGCTTAATTATATGTAGAGGCCTAGTAGGTATGTTGCATCTTAGCGAAAAATAAACACGAGATTGAAATAAAAAAAAAAAACACTTTTAAGTCCGTAAACACATTTGCAACTTATGGATCTATATTATAATAGGTTATTATTACGTCTATACGTAGTACACGTACTTTCAATAATAATATCCAAAAAAATATACCTCAACAATTATAATTTCAATTCAATATTAGCATAATGCCATCATTATTCATTAATGAACAATGTGAAAAAACATCAACAAACAAAAATATATTGAAACTAATTTATGTCAAGTCGAACACAATGCAGAACGCGTTCACGAGCACGAAATAAAAAAGTAAGAAGCTTACATAAATACAATTCAAAGTAAAAGCACGTAAAAACCAGTAGAATACACCAAGCAACGTGTGGTTTTATAGGTTACAATGAGATTTATTTTTATCCCCCAAAGCCAAAGTATGCCAATAGATACATTTAAAGCCTTGTCACTGTATCTATGCCTGCTTGTGGCATCATAGCTCCGAAACGGATAGAATGATTTCAATTCGGTTTTCAAATGCTGTTTCAATAGAAATGATACACATGACTACGGGGCGCTGCAAGACTTAATAGAACAAACGAGTCGGAGTTTTGTATAAATTTACTTTACATTTGAACAGTCGAAGCAATTTGTCCCAATACTATTTTCAGTCACAATCCAACATCTCATCACTGTATCTAATGGCACCTATGAACTAGACGACGTAGCACAGATAATATAGCAAAGTTGTGAATGGAGTTGGTCCGAGATAGTATGTGGTTCGGTTTGTGGATTTGGGGAGGCCTATGCAGGAGGTCAGCAATGGAGTGGATGATGACCTTGAATTGGTGATTGGTGGTTCTGAGGAAGCTGTTGTTTTTTTGGTAGTGTGAGGGCGGTTATGGCGTGCATCGCTCCAGGAAGCGCGGGTAGAGGCAGACGTCGCGGATGTGGTACCGGTCTAGCAGCCAGCACAGGAACCGCTCCAGGCCGAGCCCGTAGCCGCCGTGCGGCACGGTACCGAACTTGCGCTGGTCCGTGTACCAGTAGTACGGCGACGGGTCGATGCCCTCACGTGCGTAACCTGCCGACAAGACGTCTACTCAAACAAGACAATTTTTGTCAGGGAAAAATAAAAACCAACTTCAAATACCGGAAAGTTGATCAAAACTCTAATATAAAATTACGCTACCCATTTAAAAAAGAAGCATTAAAATCGGTTTACAATTAGCGAAGATATCGCATAACATACACAAAAAAAAAACCAACAGACGAATTGAGAACCTAGCTTCTTTTATGAAGCTGGTTGAAAAAATTAGAAATCTACGTTTTTTTTTATCCAAAAATTGACCGCCACAATAAAGTCGAAATAAAGTCAGGTCAAAGACGGGACTCATCAACACATACTCTTCGTCATCATTGACTGACAGGAGGTCAGGGATAGTGGAACACTGCTGTCATCAACCCAGAGTCCTCCGCTACTTCAAGGAGTTGGTTGGGGTCAGATTAGAAGGGGGATAATGCACAATACACCCCAATGCTGGACGTCAGTGCAGACCTTAGTTCCCCCACTTGATCCTTGAAGAAAAACAAATTGATTGCAAACAGCCGCATTACAATACGATAAGCCGTTTCGTAGATAACTAGCAACAAACGAACAACCTCGTACTTCAAACGCATATATTCCGACTCCGGTAGTCACGGGCAAAGAATATAGAGACTATACCTTCCAACAACTCCTCATGGTCCCATATCCTCATGGAGCCGCCTACGATCTCCCCAACCCCCGGCATGAGTACGTCCACGGACTCGGTGAGCCGCCTGTCCTCAGCGCAGCGCTGCATATAGAACGACTTGATCTCGGCCGGGAACTTGCACAGCAGGATCGGAACACCGATCGCGTCTGTCATCTTACGCTCCGGCATTTCTGGGATGTCCTGACAAAGGATTACATATTTTTATCAGGAAAAAATAACAACCGACTATCAACAACGGAAAGTTGATAAAAAGTCCAATATGAATTCTTAATTTAGCTTCACTTTTAACTAAATAACAAACAATGTAATCTTGGAAGTCAATTTGAACCTACTTCTAATTGTCGTATCGAAATTAAACTTTGTATGTATATGTAGTTCGGATGATAATATTATAATTTGCTATCTTGGAACTGATCTGATGGCCAGAAGGTGGATAGTGGAACTCTGGATAGTGGTCTCTAAAATAACCCACCCCTAAGGTTAATAATATGTGTAGTTTAAAAAAAACTGAAAAACACGCTTTTATCACGCGCTAAAAATTATAAAAAGAATTCTACTATCCACCTGCTATGACATCGCGTAACATACACAATACAGACGACTTCAGAACTTCCTCATTTTTTGAAGTCGCTTGAAAAAAGAATGCTTTATGTTCTTAATATCTTTTATTCCTCTTGGTCCAATGCAAACATATATCTTCAAAATTAGCGAACAGAGAATGTCCTCTGTTACGTGCATAGATTTGTGTGTTTCAATCCGAAAATAAATCGGATGCTCAAGTTTTAGAGGCGCTCCAATATGTGGTGTTCATCATAATTGATTACACGAAAGAGGGCTAACTTCCCAAAGCACAGGTTCTCCCAGGGTGGTAGTTAGTGAACCTAGGGTGGTAGGTAGGTGGTAGGGTGTAATTCTGATGGTACCTCTCCGAACTCATAGAAAGAGCCGTCTTCCTTCGTGATGTTGTGTTCCCGCAGGTACTGGATCGCTTCCGTATACGCCATGCGCTTGAACGGCCTCTGAGGTCTCTGCAATCAAAATGTATCATTTACTAGCTGTACAATAACCTTCCTCAAGAATTGGGCTATCATATACAAAAGTTTTACAAAATATTTTTCCAAATCCGACTGGTAGGTTCCAGAGATTAGCGCGTTCAAACAAAAAAAAAACTCTTCAGTTTTTTATATATTAGTATAGATTGTAATTTTTTAACTTTATTTTAATTCTTTAACTAGTAGTCTTTTTAAAATAGATTAGATCACCTTGTTTGATTTGCTTCACACCATAGATGAAGGATCACCAAAGAAAAAAATCCAAGCATTGTTTGTTGCCTGATTCTTCAAAGCGTGGTCGAGGAATCGGCGTAAATTCACTTTAACATTATAAATTCACGTAGTTTTTAATCTGACTTTTCTATGATCCTTGTGATTTCAATGAATAAAAACCTTTTTCACTGTCGACATTGTCTAAAACGACTTTGACATTGTCTAGCTTACAGTTCAAAATACACTGAATGGGATTTTTGGAACATGTTTAAATTTAACATACCTTGAAGTTAGGGTTCAGTTCAGCCACCAGTTGCCCCGCAGGGGAGGCCAGCACTCTGTCAACTACGTCCACCACCAAGTCTTCGAGTCGCTCGAGGAGCTCCTCAAACGTGATGAAAGGACATTCCGCTTCTACATGGCTGTACCTACACAAGATAAGGGGTATAAAAGAAAGGGGCGGCCACTCTTTATATAATGTATGAAACAAACGCTTCGTTATCACCACATGTATAGAAAAAAATGTTACGCACTGTCAGGGACAGTGCGCTTAGAGCAAATGAAGTGACTATTGATGTCTGAGTGTGACGGATTTGATAAGGTCTGACCATTATATACGTAGTAGGTACATTATATACGTAGTTTGACGACCTCTGCGACGCAGTAGGGCATTCGCCCGCCTGAGACGCAAAATTGCGGGTTTAATTCCTGCCGACAAATATTTGCAGATATTTTTCTCGGGTCTGGCTGTTTTGTACAGCCATGTAGCTCCCATAATACAAGCTCTGCTTACTTTGGGGCTGGATGATGCTGTGTGATAAATACCCAGCATTATTATTATACTATTATGTACTCTGCTATGGAGTTGTCTTTAGTACTTACTCCGCGAGATGCCTCCTAGTCCGCGACTGCTCGGCCCTGTACGACTGAGCGATTGTGTAAACATCGCCCAGAGACGCCAGACACGTTTCAAGGTACAGCTGCGAGCTTTGAGTAAGGTAAGCCTCCTCTCTGTAAATATATTGCAATAACAGAAGGTAATTATGGTGTTCCAATAAGCGGCGATCGGCTTGCAACCTGTAATGTGGAATGCTAACGCAGGCATCAGACAAATGTTATTTGTTCGCAGCGGGAATCGAACCCGCACCTCGTGCGTCGCATTTGAAGCCGAGTCGCGCGCAAGACGTGTGACGCGTGACCTGAGTACATAGGATCAAGACAAATACCTGACGCTTAGTTTGTCATAGAAAAACTTGGTAGCAGTCAATTTCCGTACAATTAAATCTTTCCGCAACAGAAAGTGGTATTTGTCTAGACGCCCTAGGTTTTAGGGAGGGAACTCACCCGAAATAGCTGAACTTGAAGAGGGTTGATCCACCCTCGCACTGGGTCTGCACCAATGTGGGAGGGGTGACCTCAGTGTACTTTCTCGCAGCGAAGTGTTCCCGGAACGCGCGAGTGACGGCCGCGCGGGCGACGAGCACCTTCGACGTGTTCTCGCCTCGGATCATTATGTGCCTTCAAAGTTCAACAAGTTAAACGCATGTACATTTATTGCAATAATAATATAATAATAATGGCCTCGATTCTCTCGTACACCAACCAAACTTAATTTTATCTGTCACTCTCTTTTACTAATAGTAACAAAAGAAAGAGATAGCAACAATATTAGTGCTGTCAAATTAGTAAGATTAAATTTTTCCAAACAAGTTTAGTAGTGATTCCAAGACATGCTGACTTTAAGCACGAAGAAGAGACACATAAACTAAAGTGTCAGGAATAAAATTCTTGCCATCTCTTTCTTGCGCGTACTGTCAGTGAAAGAGAGTGACAGTTTAAATTAAGTTTAGTTGTTGTTTATGAGAATCAACACCAATATTTTATGAATATAACAACAAAATAATGCCATTATCTGCTCACTTAGAAAACAGAAAGAAATAATTAAACTATCTGCATAATATTAAACTAGAAAAATAAGACTGCTTTCTACCTGCAGTAATAGGACTACAGGTAGATACAGAGTTTAAATAACCGACCGTAGCCACGGTATCCAAAAACCTGGTGACATTACTTTGCTGAACAGCAATGCTAATTAATAAAATTATAAGGAAGATTATTTGTATTTACAAAAGTACCTACAAACAGTTATACTACTATAGAGGCAAAGAAACAAACGGCCCACCTGGTGGTGAGCAGTTACTGTTGCCTATGGACACTTGCTATACCAGGTGCAGCAAATCATCACTCTTGCCTGTAATTTCACCGGCAACCACCCCCTTCAAACCGGAACACAGTGATGAGAGCATTACTGCTTGACGGCAGAAATAGGCATGGTGGTAGAATTTCCCCAGCCCGAGGGAATTGCTACCACCATGCCATGCACCATGTAACCGGCTGCTGAGCGTCATAGCATGTTGATAAATAGCTTATAACCTTCCTTAAGAATTGGCCAACAAATGCTAAGATTTTTTCAAATGCGACTGGTAGTTCCAAAGACAAGCGAAAAACGAAAAAACTTCACATTTATTAAGTGCTCACCTGTTATCAAGCTGTACATCAGGCAAGGCCTCTTCGTTGAGGATGGCATCAGCGCCACCTGGAGGAGCTAGGCCGATCAGCTCCCAGTAGTCAGCTGTCAGCTCATGACCACCAGGGGCCTGAAGTAGCATATAATAAACTTAAGTTACTTTTGACAAAATTTTCTACATTTTGCTGTTTCTGTGTTATTGATTGTAGAACCCCCTAGTGACTTGAGGCGATTAAACCTACCTAAGAACTATTCTTTAAGTCATAAAAATTGATTGAAAAAAAAATTAGCATTCCAAACGGATAAGCTGACACACATGGTACCGGGCAATCAACCTCTTATAACAAATGCATATTTAGGTATCTAGTATTTCAGGAGCCAGTAGGGTAGGTTAGTACACTTGAACTTTTCCCATCTTTAGTTAAGAGTCCGATAAAATTCCCTGATATATTGAATAAAAAACACTAGCACACTAGGGTGCACTGCAATAGATGATAAAAAAGTTTAAGGCATTCAAAAAGATTTCTAACACAAAAAAACAAGTAAAGTTGCTAGTACTAACAGTCTTTCCCTCAGGCACAACTTCTAGCTGGCCGTACAATGCAACTGAGGACTCTGTGGATAGTACCAGTGCATTGTAAGTCTGGCACAGTACACCGTGTAGAACGCATTGCAGGTAGCCTGTGCCATCTCTGATGGTGATGAAGGTAAGAGCGCGCCCTTGCCGCCTTAGCCGATGCACCCAGCCTCGGATGCAGATACGAGAGCCACGATGCTCTGCAGCTAAAGTTATATAAATATAAATGTTTATTATATCAATACAATACTAAGGGTACTTACTTACATATATTACTATTAGGCACTTCATTACATTTGTTTTTTTTTTCTTGTCAAAATTCACAATCAGATAGTGACTATAAGCTGATGGGTTAAAGGATATAGATGATTGGAATCCAGACTCATTAGTCATTCTGCCTTGGCATGGCAAGTTAAGTATTGTCTTCCTCTATCCTTAATTTCTTCCTCCAATGTGGGGACTTGTATTCATGGATCTCGTTGTAAGTTGTGAACTAAAATGAGTTGAATAACTAAACATGGCTTGGTCTCTTTCTGTGTTTTGTTTCCATAAACAAAACACTACTTTGCTGAACAAATGTTCAACATCTTTTTAAGCATGAAAATGTGTGTAGAGGTCTTCTTTTAAGAGTTGAGGTCTTCAGATTAGCAACTCGTCTTGTCCATTTTCAAACAGTTACCTGACTTAAAATAGTTATGTTAAAATTGAATTTTTTAAGCAAATAATTTACCAATTTCAAAAGTACTCACTTTCACAGATTTTCACAACCTTTGCTTTTGGCAGACTAGGATCTTCTTTTATCGTGATCTTTTTAGCTTCTTCCATATTCTGTTGTCTTTTGTCTTCACTCTCCTCTTGAGCTTTGGCCTTGTCAGCCGCTTTGTAGTTCTCTCTGACCCATATCTTCTGGATCTTTTTAAGCTGGGACTTAGCAGCCGGTTCGTAGACTTTCCCTTCTTCCTTTGCGTCAACATAGATAGTCGGGAAGGGCTCCTTTCCAGCGTGTCGCATGGCTTGAAGAACAGTCTTGTAGGGCTTTCCTTCAGTCCCATCTCCAGTATCGTCGTTTCCTCTTTTATCGGATGTGTAAATCTCCGCTAAAATTACATCAGTTTCAGAATTGCATACGTGTCAAGTTTAGGTTAAAAAATATATATTTGCATGTTACTTACCGATTGATAGGTTTTCCATTTTTATTGTAGGTATGAGGTTAGTAAATTGAATAACTAGTGTTTTTATTTATTTTAAGTTGTTTTACTAAATTGCAATAGATTTATTTTCCGCAATACAGAACACGCATCACGCTATGTTAACGCAGGAACATAAGTGCCTACCTATCACTTCACATCACTTCTTGATTATGGCTTTTGTAACTATACATTTGTCACAATTCTGCCAATGTCTGTTTCATGATAGTGTCATAAACTTTTGGAGATGTGTGTTTATAAAGAATATGACCGGTACAATAATATGAGAATCAGCAAGATTTTATAAACTTACAAGATGATTTTACAATAATTTAGTATGTTACATAAAGACAAAATACTATTTACAAATTAAATTTGTAGGTAAATACATTTTTCAATTTTATGTTATTCATATTTACAAATTTACAAAGAATAAAATTAACTAAAGGAGAGAAAGTAAAAGATAAAAGACATTTTAGTGCCTACCTATTCTTTTTGTGTACTATCTCTTACTATTTTAGTTGTGTTTTCAATATTAAAAAATACTCTGTGAGTTAGTGGCAGGAACTAGTGAGAACGCTTATATAGACCTTGGTCATTGGCAGAATTGTGACAAATGACAAGTTGCAAAAGCCATAAATTAAGAAAAGAAGAAGAAGACCTTGGTCAGTCAATATCGAAACATCAAAATTGCCAATCGAACATGTACCCTATTGTTGTGCATGTGCTCTGTTAAAGAAATGAATTTCCCCCAAACATATCGCGAGACGAGATTGCAATTGTTTTTGACTCAAGCCAAAATTCTCGATCTATGTACTACTGACAAATTTAGATTGAACATGTCGAGGATGTTATCGACTAACGTGGCCACACTCCCATTTGAGCTGTTTTGCTCCCCACGTCGGCAAAGCCAGATAATGAGCGCAGCATAGTGTTCCGCACTCTGTCGATGCGCTTAAGCCCAAAAATGCTGCGTTCCATTGCTCTCTGGCAAATCTTGAGCCTTGAGCAACTCAATAAAATAAAAGGCAACTTGGCATTGCATTGCTACTCTCCATCGCCTTATTTTTTTTAATCTTATCGACACAACATTGGCAAAATTGTGGCAACCCTAACCACTTAAGCCATTAATAAAAGTTGAAGTTGACATTAAATTGAGTGAATTGTAATCTCCTAGGTACAAGCCATAGATCATCAAGAAGTCAAGTCAAGTCAACTTCAACTTCTTAATTATGGCTTCTATGGCTATTTGTCACAATTCTGAAAGTGTCCGTTTGATCCATTAGACTGTGGCGTCATCCTCGCATCCGAGTCCGTCACCCGAGTGCACGCCTGCGCTGCGGGGCATGCGAGAGGCGCGCGGGCGGAGGACACCGGCTGCTCAATAAATATTCATACCGCTCGCGCCGCCGACACACTCGCTCAGAGCCTTCCGACGGGATACACGTATCGCTTGCTCTCGCTACTCACGCACTTTGTACTCGCGAATCACGCTAAATTCATACCTACATCTATCTATCATTCTGTAACTGTTCAGTATCGTTTCTACCTATCTTCTACCATCTGTAACTTTCGACTATCCTCATTAAACCCTGTAAATATTCTTGCTGTTTCTATACGCCGCCTGGCCTGCCTACCCGCTACCTACCTAGCCGAATACCTACGTAGGACACCGCATAAGCAGGGATCCACGACAACGCTTCACCACGATCGATAGTAGTCGGGGAATCTTACGGTTCTCCCGCTTTTCGTCTTCTTGGCGGGGATTGTAGATACCCCGTCAGGAACTGGAGCAGGATCGGAAGCGGTCATTGGCGTCGGCGTTGGCGTTGTCGTTGTCGTAGAGGTTGGCGTTAGCGTTGTGTCGTCGCTTGCGCTGTACGCTGGCTTCAGTCGATCCATGGTAACGGTAAGTACCTTGTCTTGCACTTTGATATCGTATGTCTTGGATCCTCTCCGTACGACCATGTATGGACCAGCGTAAGGTGCTTGCAATGGACGTCGGACTGGACCTTGGCGTAGGTAGACGTGCGTCGCTGTACCCAGGTCTCTTGGTATGTAGAAGGGACGTGGTGAGTGCCACGAAGTTGGTGTTGGTGCCAGCTTGCACATGCGGCTGCGCAGGCGATCGGCGAAGTCGGTGATGTCGAGTTCTTTTTCGAGTGCAGTGGTGAAAAACTGTCCAGGCAAGCGGAGAGGCTCGCCGTAGACGAGTTCGGCGGCTGAGGATTGAATATCGTCTTTCCACGCGCTGCGGATACCCAGCAGCACAATGGGAAGTACTTCGGTCCACTGTGATGACGCATGGCAGGAGATGGCGGCCTTGAGTTGGCGATGTAGACGTTCTACAAGGCCGTTGGCGGCCGGGTGGTATGCGGTCGTCGTGAGGTGAGTGGCTCCGATTAAGGCGGCGATGGCCTTGAATAGGTGCGACTCAAATTGGCGGCCACGGTCGGTTGTGATGCGTGTGGGGCAGCCAAATCGTGCGACCCAACCAGAGATGAAGGCAGAGGCGCAGGTGGTAGCTGTGATGTCAGTAAGTGGGTACGCCTCAGGCCAACGTGTGAAGCGGTCGACTATCGTGAGGCAGTACCTGTGGGAAGCAGACAAAGGTAAAGGACCTATTATATCCATATGGACATGTTGAAAACGGGCTGAAGGTGGGTTTAATGCTTTAAACGGTGCAGTTGTGTGTCGCGTTATTTTGCAGCGCTGGCATTGATGACATTCCTTAGCCCATTGTCGACAGTTTCGCCTTATACCCGGCCATACGAATCTAGAAGTCACTAATCGTACTGAAGCTTTAGCGCCGGGATGACTCAGGTTATGTAGCGATTCGAAAACTTGACGGCGAAATGGTGGTGTGACGTATGGTCGAGGGTTCGTAGTAGAAGTATCGCAGTATACTTGCGTTTTAGCGTCGGGTAGGAAAACCTTTTGCAGCTGTAGACTGGATCCATCCACGAGTAGGGTTCGTAGCTCTGCGTCTGTCTCTTGGGCTCGGGCAAGGCTCTGGTAATCTAGGGGCATCGAAAGTTCTTCGATACGGGAAAGAGTATCAGCCACGATGTTGTCTTTGCCAGCGACGAATCTGATATCTGTCGAAAATTGAGATATGAAATCTAAGTATCTAAATTGTCGTGGCGAGCATTTGTCTCTTTTAGTTGTGAAGGCAAACGTTATAGGTTTGTGATCGGTCAGTATGATGAATGGTCTCGCTTCCACCATAAAACGAAAGTATCGTATCGCCTCATATATCGCCAGTAGCTCGCGGTCGAAGGTGCTATATTTCTGTTGGGCATTATTTAGCTTTCTGGAGAAAAATGCCATGGGCTGCCAATCGTTACCTTTCCGTTGTTGCAGCACGGCTCCGATAGCTACGTTAGAAGCATCGGTCTGTATAGCGAGTTCGGCGTCGGGATCTGGATGAGCTAGCAGCGTAGCGTGAGAAATGCTCGACTTACAGTCTCTGAAGGCTTCCAGCTGTTCGGGTGTGAGGTCAATCGGCTTCGAACCTTTGCTCTGTTTGCCAGCTAGCATTGCGTTGAGAGGTGCTTGTTTCTTGGCTGCTTCTGGAATGAACCTACGATAAAAGTTTAGCGTCCCTAGAAATCTTCTAAGCTCTTTCGTATTTTTCGGTGTCGGAAAGTCCATAATAGCTTGTGTTTTCGAGTCGAGGGGACTAATTCCATCGGCAGAGACGCTAAAACCCAAGAAGGTGACCTTAGGTTGACCAAAAATACATTTCGAGGTATTTATTAGGACGCCGTAATCCTTTAGGCGTGCAAAAAGTATTCGAAGATGCTCCAAGTGTTGATCTTTATTCTCTGAGTAAATGAGTACGTCGTCCAAGTAACCGTAGGTGAAGTCCAGTCCATTCAGAACTTCGTCCATGAAGCGCTGGAATGTTTGGCCCGCATTCCTCAAACCAAATGCCATGTATGGGAAATCAAACATACCGAATGGAGTAGTGATGGCAGTCTTCGGTATGTCATCCAAGAAGACTGGTATTTGATTGTATGCTCTAACTAAGTCAATAGTAGAGAATATTGTTTTACCTGTGAGCTGATTGGTAAAGTCGTGAATGTGACGCACAGGGTATCGGTCCGGGATCGTTCGGGCGTTCAGGGCTCTGTAATCCCCACAAGGTCTCCACCCGTCGTTCTTTTTCTTAGCTAGATGAAGAGGAGAAGACCAGGCGCTTTCGGACCTTCGTGCTGTCCCGCTTTGTAGCATTTCATCGAACTCTTTTTTCGCTATCTGCAATCTCTCCGGATCCAAACGACGTGGGCGACTCGAGACAGGTGGTCCAGGCGTAGTCCGGATGTGATGCACGGTACTATGCTTAGGTATGGTTGGCTTACCAGCAGGGCGAGTGATATCAGGATACTCTCGTAGCAGGTTGGTGAAAATGTTGTCGTCTGCTGTGGTTCGTATGGAGGAGATATCAGGTACGTTTTCGTTAGGCTGCGGTGCGTCAATAGAGAGCATGGTGATTCCGTCGATGAGCCGTTGCTGTCTACAGTCTACAAGTAGGTGATAAAAAATTAAAAAATCTACACCAATTATAGGCTTTGTGACGTCTGCCACAGTAAAACGCCAACTGAATGCTCGTCGTAGCCCAAAATCCAAGTTAAGTTGAATGTGACCGTAAGTAGATATAAGCGTGCCATTCGCGGCAAAAAGTTGGTACTTAGTCTTAGTTCGCGGCTCCCGTATGGCTAACTTTGGAAAGACACACAGGTCTGAACCCGTGTCGATCAGGAATTGCGCCTTCGATTTCCGGTCAGTGGCAAACAGGCGGCCTGTTGATTTTGGACAGTCAGCTACCGCCACTAGTGACTGCCGTTCGCATTTCCCGCCGATTTAAACGTACACGGCTGCCTGCATTTTATGGCACTAGATCCGTATACGTAATGGTACCAGCAATGCGGATGGTCGTCTGGGCGTTCTCGTGACCTTGATCGATTCCTGGAGTTTGAGCGGGTTCTAATATTTCGGACTTCGTTTCTGGGTCTAGGATTTCGAGTGGATAAATTTCTAACCTGTTTCGCCAGTTCGTCAACACGTTTTGCCATTGCTTCCAATGCCGACACCGTACCTGGTACTTCACATGCTGATGAACTAGCCGCTACTGATTGCTGCGTTGGGGAAGATATATCGTTTATCTTGTCCGCTAGCTCGGCCACGGTGTGTAGTGCGCTGTCTGGCTGTGAAGCAATAATCGTTTGAATTTGTGTTGGTAATCTGTTCGACCAAATCTGCCTGATAAGGCTCTCTGGTACAGTCGGTCCCGCTAAACTTTGCAAATGTCGCATAAATTGTGAAGGTTTTCTATCACCCAGCTCTTCGTGGGTAAGTAATTGTTGGATTTTACGCTCTTGAGAAGCAGACAATCGTTTGATTAACTCAGTCTTGAGCTTTTCGTATTTACCGGTTTCCGGCGGATTCAAAATAACGTCTTTTACTTCGGACGCGTACTGTGCTTCTAACTGTCCAACAACGTAGTAAAACTTTGTCTGGTCGGAAGTAATATTAGAAATCGCGAACTGACCTTCGATCTGCGCAAACCATACGGCCGGTTCCTCTGGCCAAAATGGGGGTACTCGTACACCCACTCTCCACAATCCAGGATTTTGTCCAGAAGTTCCAGGTTCTTGGGGCTGTTCCTCGGTAGACTTCCTCATCTTCTTCGTCGGGGTCACCAGTGAAGCGTTGTCGTGGATCCCTGCTTATGCGGTGTCCTACGTAGGTATTCGGCTAGGTAGGTAGCGGGTAGGCAGGCCAGGCGGCGTATAGAAACAGCAAGAATATTTACAGGGTTTAATGAGGATAGTCGAAAGTTACAGATGGTAGAAGATAGGTAGAAACGATACTGAACAGTTACAGAATGATAGATAGATGTAGGTATGAATTTAGCGTGATTCGCGAGTACAAAGTGCGTGAGTAGCGAGAGCAAGCGATACGTGTATCCCGTCGGAAGGCTCTGAGCGAGTGTGTCGGCGGCTTTTTTTTTTTTTTCTGAAAGGACTTTAATGCTGCAGGGCCGCAGATGGCCTTGGTCAGCGTCACCGGACTACGGCGAGCGCAGAAGGCGCTCAGCCTATAAAAAGTTAGGATGGGGCAACTAGCACAAGGGCACCACTTAGGTACGGACCTCGGCTTGGGCCGTTGCCAGGGGGGGAGGAACTGGAGAGAAACGCCCCGGTACATATCTGTACCGTGAATAGGCGGAAGTGGGGACTCGTCGAGCCCGCCGGCGGGCTCGGTGTATCTGTGCAGTGTTTACTCTGGCGGGACTTGATGACGTCACCACCGCATTAGCGGTGCTGATGGGGTCATCGGGGTCACCAAGTACGTGTCTTGGTCTACGGAGGGTTTGTGTCGGCGGCGCGAGCGGTATGAATATTTATTGAGCAGCCGGTGTCCTCCGCCCGCGCGCCTCTCGCATGCCCCGCAGCGCAGGCGTGCACTCGGGTGACGGACTCGGATGCGAGGATGACGCCACAAGACATTCATAAACAATACAGAGGATGAAAAATAATAAGCATATGGTTGGTGTAAAGATAGAAAATTGACCAGAATTTTGTAACCAATTTGAAATTACTAAAACAAAGAGACAACACCAAGTCAAGCCAAAAATTCAGTGACTGGGCGGAAATAATCAGAAAAAAAGTATGATATTAACACTGGCGGATTGATCAGAGCTCGTAAGCTTTGATTCGGCATGGAAGGCAATAAAAGGATGAGGATCTGCGCTGATTGATCACAGCCCGTGAGCTTTGAGTTGGCATGGAAAGACATAAAAGGTTTCGAGTGTCCTGGCTGATTGATCAGAGCCCGTGAGCTTTGAATCAAAGATTATAGTAACAGACCATAACTTGAATGAAGCGCAGAACTTATTAGTTTTTTTATTACTTTTTATCAAAATTTTAATTTGTTTCAAACATTTTTTTTTTAGTTTTTATAATTTGGTTATCCCCCGGACTGGCGCGCGACCGGATTTCGGCCGCTGTCAAATGCCCCGAACTGCGCACCGGCCGATAACCGGTCGATTGGTACTCGTCAGTCCTGCATCAGTATTTGTGCGAAATTTTTACCATCAAACTGTTGCTGCACTCCTCCAACCTGTTTAGTGCCTTGTTGTTGAAAAGAGACAGGTATTAAAAGTGTTTAGAATGAACGGCCAAAGGAAAAAACTTTTAAAATTTCATTCTATCTGTGGTCACTTTCGCGGACGGTTACTCGTGAGAATTTAGTGTTTTGTTGCTGGATTTTTGTGAAGTTAGTGAGTTTTATTGTTGTTGGTGTTATAATAACGATGAACAGGTAAGTTTTTAATGTTTTTACACTTATTCGTTTTGGTTTTGATAAAGTTTTCATTCAAAATCTTGCTAATTTCATCAGCCACCCATTTTTTTTTCTGCATTGTACTCTGACAAAATACCTTCGTTTTCACGTAAAATCTAATGATTTTTACTAAAAAACTAATTAAATAGGTCAACAATACATATTTTTATGATAATTAGGTGGTATTTTGATAGAATGTAATCACATTTCATCAAAATAGTGAAGTAAATACATGCATTACTCAGTACGCAGTCCGAGAAACTCGGTCAAGGTCAACGTAGCGGCCATTTTAGCCATTTTTTACGGATATAGATAGAATGGATGTGGCATGTCAGTATGTCATAATATCATTATCATTTTGATTTCAACGTTTCTATTTGTTTTATTTTGTTAATTATGTAAGTAACTAGGTAGGTACGTAATTATAACTTTGGATAGACATGTTCATCCAGATTTACTCTTTTTTTTTTTAAGACATTGTAGGTAGGATACCGATTTTTTTTTTTGTAGGTAGACCGCATTGTTAGAGGGCAAAGTAGGTATTTTCTTGGTTTATTTTTATGTGTTGAATGTGTATGGTATATCTACGGCATGTATTATTCTTGTTACGAAAAAATTCGACGAAATTATTGAAATGTCACATCCAGTTTTGTAGGTAGATCCTTGGCACTATTATCATGCAAATTTATTCGTTTTTGAATGTTTTGAAAGTTGAATTTTTAAATGTTTTTGTATGGTAATAGGTGATTATTTTATCGCGAATCTATTGTAAATATATTATAGTTTTTGGATACAAATGTTTTTGTCTAACTCATTAAACCTACTTTGTACGACATCACATAAATTGAAAGTGTGTATTTGGTGTTGATTTTCAAGAGGTCTGGTATTTTGTTTACACATCGTAAACAATATGCTTGGGATATGTGATCCTTTGTCTAAATAGACTTTTTGAACTACTCTTGTGACTAAACCCATAAAACAGGCCACTTGACTTTTATTGAGTTTGTAAACAATCTTGAAATATGACACTCTTGCTCAGCTGTGCGCTAGGGTCGCCGATAACGAACCTTTTTTTGTGATTATTTTACTCGTAAAAAATGTATCGGAAGTTATGCTTTTGTTGATTTTAAAACTTAACGTGGTGTTTTTATTTGTAAATAAAATACTTATTTCATTTAAATTCTTTTTATTTTTTTTAATTTAGGGGTTTTCGCACTTAGAGCGGTAGTTTATCCGTTTACTCAATCTTTGGCGTCGTGTAGCGAAGTGTACATTTGTAAACAAGTAATAAATATTGTTCGATTAGTTAGAATATTTCAAGCTGATTTCAAAAAGGTATAATAATACATAGTTACAGTAGTAAAAAAAAACTTTTGTTAGCTTCACAAAAAAAATCCCTCACATAAGTGGTCGTTCTGAGTCTCTAGGTACTCATTTAAATTTTTATGTTTCTTGCGTCTTTATATAGTTTAAAAAGTATACAGAATTATCATGTAGAGAATCTTGCTCTTCTATTATTCAACAGTTTGTTGACCAATTTTGTATCTGTATAGTGCTTAGATAGATGCCGTGTATCGCAGTTGCTGGCCCGCACGTACACCGGCGTCACGGAAGACCAGCGTTTTGGTGGCACAAAGTGCTTCATAGTGCTGAGTGGCGGCCGTTTTTGTTGTCAACCTCATTTTCTTTATAACTTTTACGTGTACTCCTGTATCCTTTATTTAACACAACATAAAATATTTTTATCTTTATCTCTATATAATATAGCTCAAAGAAACGACATAGAACTTAAACCCCCAGAGGCAGAGAGTATAGGTTCAGGTTCTCGATAGGTTACCATGAACAGAACGATAAGGCAGTGTAGGAAGGGCCTTCCTCCACCCGATGATGGACCAATGACATCTAAAAGTTTGCGGGAAGTCGGTGAGAATAGGTTAGGAGCATTTTTAGGGTTCCGTTGTCAACAAGGAATGTCCGTCCGTCTGTCTTTTGAGGCTTAGCTCAGATACTCTTAGTACTAGAAAGCTGTTATTTGGCATGGGTATACGTATAACAAAATTATATATATTAATCACGCCGACAGTAGTAAAATAAAAATATTGAAACAATTTTAGTGTATCTCCCCTGATAATAATATGTGAGACCACGTGATACTTACGTAGTGGGGATGCTTTTTTTCTAATCTATCTCAGTGTGGGATGTCGTAGGTCGTTCTAAAATATTGTGGGTGTGTGAAAACTATTTTCGATTCAGGGATCCGTGTGAGATTCTTTTTATTGCACTTTTTGGGGAGGCCTAAGTCCACTTCTGGAAATATCAAATATTATCTTCCCCAAAACTGATCTTCTTCAAACTGCTGCTAATAATGATGATACTAAGACTATAACCATTCTTATAGACCATGCCGATATTTTATGAAGTTTTTATAATATCGTACACAAATTTTAGACTAGAAGTCAAAAAAGACTTCTATTTTGACTTCTCACAACTTAGGTCCAAAAAACACAACTACCCAATTATATTCTCATAGTTCAAGCCTAAGCCATTATTCATTATTTTGTGCATATACAGTCTGAGATTCACAGTTTAGATGTCACGAATTGTTCACGATTTCCTTCTTTTGTTGTTATTTACAAAGAGTGATCTACTATTCTTTACCTAGAATGCGTTATTCACATACGTATGGTTATACGTACTGCGGATGTAGCCATTCTCAACGGAAACGTAATTCAATACGGAATGAAAATGAAAACATTCCAGGCGGGCAAAATACCATTGTCCTCAAAGTTCTCAAATCACTTTTGATGGTAATCGGATCAACCAAGACAAGTAGGTACCTACTGTTATTAATAACTGTAATTAATTTCTGATCCGCCTTTGGTTACTTGGATGTAGGTAAATACAATATTTTTTGTTTATTTCTCTTAAATGATTCAAACTTTCACTTAAAGTAGTTAACATAGGTACCTAATTAAAGGTATTATACGGGTCTTTATCACGTTTCCTTTTTTTTATTTCCTCGATGTTTCGGCTGTTTTGCATGCAACAGACGGCTGGTCACGCAATGACTCAGTCTCTCTATCTATTTTTTGTGACGGGCTTATTTGTCTACAAACATATGTTTCGTAATAAAACACATATATATATATATATATATATATAGTTTATAGTCTATATAGTCAGTCAAAATTATATTCTTTAAAATCATAAGGATCACTTTGCAACGTCGGTTTTATATACTGCCTGTTCCTTCGCGACCGAGCTAGGAAAGAAAGGCAAAATAACAAGGAGAATAACCATCCAAATTGGTAAAAAAAACAAACCATTTTTAATTGTCCTTTTATAAAACAATAGGTACCCACATTTATTATCGAGTTGGAGCTAAGTCACTGCGTTACCTACTCAACCCTACAGAAGAAAATCACATGTTTCCCACCAATTTTGATTTCTCTCAGCTTCTGTCGACAATGGTAAATTCTGTATTGCATCTTTGATTCCGTTTCAGTTCCTCGGAACATGGTACGTGATTCAGAAGACGTCCACCGCCTCTCACTGCATCACGTATAACTTCACCAAGACCGCCGAGCCAGGAAAGTACGAACTGGAGCAAATATCACAGCATTTCATCCTGGGACTCACACCCCTCAAACACGAATACAAGTAAGTTCACAGCACATCGGCCTACTTAGCAGAGTAGATATGGAGCAACCAGACTTTGGACTAAGCTGGAAGCTACAGAATTCAGCGGAGTTCAAGAACTTTGAATATAATCGACAAAAAGTCATGCATTATAGTCAATAGGTAAAATTAATAAGACAGCGCTAAGGGTAGGTATAATTATTATGGGTCATTATAGAATTGTCGAGTGTTGATTTATGATCCTAGTTAATGTAGGTCAGTGCGAAAATTTATGCCGTTTAAAAATGTCGAAAAGCTTCTGTTACAATAAACTTGGACCTTGGAATAGTTACAACGTGTTTAGTTTGTCTCTTTCAATCGAATTTGAAACTGCTTATGTATCAAAACAAAATACAAAACAACTGTGCTTGCAACTATTTCAAGGTGGCGCCAAGTTTATTATTGCTTAATAGGGTCAGAGAATACTGAAATCAATACCACTAATTACTTAGGATCTATTTCAGCTATGGTAAAGGCGGCTATACCATAGCATAGCTATATCATAGGCCTTGATTCGATTCCGGAATCAAGGCCTTCGGGCACTTTACTCATAGTAGCGTATCTACGTTATTATTTTCCCGTTGGGTAGTTTCCTGTGACAAAACCATTGCTTGCGATTTCTTCGCGCAAAGTTTAATTATGTATATCACGAATAGAAATAGGCCGAGTATGCTACCTTGTGGCACCCCATACTTGTTTTAAGCTATGTTACTTGTGTGTTCTACGTCTATAACTTATTTGTTAAGTTATAGACGTAGACTGAGTTTTTGCTGGCCAGACAAGCAAAGTAAAGTTGACGGATGGTTAGTAGACAATATAGGGTACCAACGGCCCTTTTTTTCAACTCAGCAAGCAGATGCTCTACCAACTAAGCTTACAGTTCATTATACATTTCAGGTACAAGGGAACGCTCATCATCCCAGATTGGTCAGTGCAAGCTAAGATGACAGTGAACTTCCCCCTGAGTAAGTAACAACAGCAAGAAATAATTAGAGGAATCGATAATTATAAATGGTACTTATCTAGGTCGAAGTCATTAAATTAAGAAGTAGTTTATTCATAACATATTGAATTTAAGATTTTGTGTACAAGTGAATTTACTGCAATTCCTCACGATATGAAGGATGTTGCTACCAAAGATACGCTAGAAATAATAATTGACGACCGTTGAATTCAATTCCTACAAAGCCAGATGTGACCAAGAACCGTGGCTGTGAGGGTGAAAATGCTTTATTGTAGGTACCACCATCACCTTACAAAAAGTTTACAGTCAATGGGCAGTATTATCAGTTCAGAAACCATTGAAATTCAAATTCATACCATTTTTAGGTGTGGCCGGTTCTGCGAGCTACACAGTCGTAGCGACCGATTACTCGTCCTACGCTGCCGTCTTCACGTGCCAGAAGCTGGCTTTCGCTCATAGACGCTCAGCGACCATCCTGTCACGGACTAAGGACTTGGACAAGATCTATACAGACAAGGTAAGGTACATCACTGTCTTATAACCAGTGCGTGTTGCCAGTGATATATTATGCATTGAGACTTTCTCGGTAACTATTGGCATTATACATAAGCTCAATGTCAAGCTCGAACTATATAAAGAGCTAGGCTCGGAGATTCACTATTTGATAAAGTCCGAAATGAGGAAATCTGTATAGAAGTCAAACAAGAGAAATAGCTCTAGAATTAGCAAGCTGGCAATGGGTAGGCCATATAGGTCGCAGAACCGACCACGGCTTCTTAGTGGTTCTCTTTGTAGATAAGTTCTCAAATGGCGACCAAGAACGGCGCAGTGTGGAAAAGCCCCTGACCTGATAGACCAATGACTACCAAAAGTTTCGGAAAGTCGGTGGAGAGGTTAGCCGAGATCGTTAGTCAGAGTACATTTTGGGGGAGGTCCTACAGTGGACATCTAGACTATTGTTGATGATGCTTCAGAAGAACGCTGAAGCAACGACTACAGTCAGTATCAGAGAGAGATTGTTTTTAAATTGCCCTATAAGCTCTGCCCTAATAATGTAGGCCTTCAGCTGCATGCAGCGTCTTTCGGGTCTTGATCACCTAATAATCTATTTCCAGCGTTTTGAGTACTATTAGCTCCTTGCAAAAGAGCTCGTCCGGGCAAGTACCAACACTAGATATAATTACCCTTAAAAAACTATATTATTGCTATATAATATAGTTTTTTAAGGGTATGGGTGCCGGTAAATTTACCAGAACAATTATTTGTACGTAGGACCCCTAAGCCCTAGTTGCACATGGTATACTTTTACAGACAATGAGGTATGTAATAGGTAGTTACAATCGGTTAGGAAACTGTTACCGCCTAACATCAGGTGGGCCGGGCCATATGCTTGTATTGTCACTTGAGAAAAAAAAACGATAGAGAATCGGGAGCCCCGGCCGGAAACTTTCTAAATAAAAACTAACATATCTGCTCCCAGATGCGTTCAAAGCTCTCCACATTCGGCGTAGACCCGTACGACCTTTCCATCATCTCGCAAAAGGAATGCCCGAACCCTGAGAAGGCAGATGGTGTCAACATCAACATAGATCCAGAGACATTCTCCTCGCATAACATTGGCGAAGCTGTCAGGAAGACCGGCGGCGCTATTGGTAAGAAACTTTCTCTGGGAATAGACTTACGAGTATATTTTTACCCGAAAGTTCACAAGTGGGTTATACCCCTAGATGCAGTTAAACGCAATCAATTTGTACGATTTCAAGGATTTTCTTAGGTTTTATGGCCACAAGCCACTAGGGGGTGATGTAATATGTAATATGATATAATATAATACATACATGACGGATACACGAAGAGGGTTATTAAATTTTGTAAAAATTAACTTCTATGTTCGGATCTCTAAAAACTTCATTGCGGTTACTCGCAATCGATTCGACTTTGATTCAAGGATGGCTCCTAGGTTTTATCGCCAACAGCCATTAGGGGGCACTTCAAAAGATAATGGAAAAAAGATCAATTGTTTTAAAAATTTACAAAAATGAACTTGTTCCAGCGGACGGCGTTGAATACGTGGTAGAAACTGGTAAGACGGTGTATCACAAGGTAGCCAGCAGCAAGGAAGACCTGACGGAAACACCCGCTAATCGGGGAAATCGCAATCTCGAGATGGACGCTGAATGGTTGCCTTGAACCACTCCTTTTGTGGATCATAGAAGTAGGATTGGAACTACTTACGGCCAAATACTGAAACTACAAAATATTTTTAATTAAATAAAAAGGAATGTAAAAAACTCAACTAAATCCTAAAACTGAACCATCTTACTGGAATCTGAAGATGTGCTCCGCATGCTCGGATGTATGCGCATTAAATTACACAATAAATATGAAAATTCTAATATACCAGGTATGTACACGATACACGCAAACTTTATGTAGGCACCTATCACCTATCGTTGGTAAATATGCGCACCATAACGGAAGGTAGGCGCACCTCAAGATGAAATGAGTTGGAAAGAGATGGCGCTACATGCAATATAACACTAAAAGCTGTATTTCTATAATTGTCGGTCGTTGAGTAGAGTTTCAGTATTTGACCGTTACTTCCTTAGGACCAAGAGATATAATAAATAAAAAATAAAGCCCAAGTTCATTATCAAAATAACGGGTGGTTAAGTCGTAATCAAAGTAAGACACATGTTTTCATAGAAATCTGTCATCATAAATTTGAATCTAACCATCTTTTTATATTGTTGGTGAACTCAAGCCTAATTAGTTAAAATAAGCCATAGGAACAAATTTAATCTTCGATTACCTATTTCATATAAGTAGATTAAAGTTGTTGACAAAAAAAATGTTATCAACAACTTTGTATGTGTCATAATATCAACCCTGTTTCCCAGAGGGGGTAGGCAGATAGGATTCCATTTGCTACGATCCTGGCATACCTTTCCAAAATCTAAATCCAAATTCAACTGTTTAATTTGCTTTCGATCTTGCGGATCTGCCATTTTCAATAATCGATTCATTTTCAAACTCACAACACGAACGGTAAAAATAACCAATGTATGGTGAATATTTAAAATGGCATTAAAATGAAAAGAGATGTGCAATTTTAACCAATTGAATCTAGACAATATTATATCATATCGTCAGCTAGGTATAATTATGTTGGATAATTTGATACTTACATCACAAAAATAAGTTAAGAAATATATCCAAAATCAGTTTGGCGTAATAATACGCTGTGGGACAGATTAATAAACTTTGTAGGTATTCCTAGTGAATAGATTAACATACTGTGTCATTCAATGAATGTTTTTATGAAGTGAGCTGCGTATAAATTCGGTACAGTCAACTGAAAAAGTACGTAAATAACGATATTCCTTGTTTTATTAAGATATTCCTTCCTTCAATTTTAAGGAGATTTGAACCAAAGTCTATGGGTGCCAGAAATATTAGAGTAATATCAACCGAAACTGTAATCTTTTGTTGCTGAATGCACCTAATACGACGGGATAGATTTTAATTATCAAATCAGCTATGCCGAAATGTGTTTTATTTTTGCCAAAGTACTAAACTAATTAGTTACATTATATTATATATTAGTTACATATATTAGCAATAAATACTCATTAAAATATTATTTCATTGTTTGATTTACCTTCTCTCTGTGTGTGCGTGAATGTTACCACGTATCTCCGTAACTACCGAACCGGTTTTGATGAAATTTGGAAGGTAGATAGTTTAGGTCCTGGAATAAAACAAAGGATAATCCAATTTTCGAAATTCAACCCCTAAGAGGGTTAAACTGGGTAAAGTTTATTTAATTCCTTGGTTAGATTCGCTCAAAACTCGGTACAAATAAATAATTTTCGAACAAATAAAACTCGGTACAAATAACCTAAAGGGTTGCAAGGAAGTGAAAAATGAAACATATTTTTTGTTTTTTCAAAATTACTCCCAAGGAGTTTAAACTTTGTATGGAAAATTTTAATCCTTGGTTCGATTCACTCTAAACTCTGTTTAAATAAAGTAATGTAAATAATAAGTTACGTATTTTTTATTTTTACCAAACTACCCTCAATGAAGTTTTGTAATAATATTAATTATTAAAAATATTTATTCCCTAGTTCGATTAACGAAAAACATGATAAAAATAAACCTTAAAGCAAACGACGAATTGTAGTACCTATTCTCTGTTCGATCAAGATAATAAATACTACAACCATCCTATCGAATCTTTCGCGTTCCGTATGAAAAATCAATCGCGCAGTCATAAGTATCTTACTTAAAACGCGACAGTTTTTGAGGATTGATGGATGGATATTTGATACTCTTCCACGCAAAAAGCTACTGAACGGATATTGATGAAACTTTACAATAATATATCTCATCAGAATAACACATAGTCTACAATTTATAATATTGTGTGATTTGGGCATAATATAACGATAAGTGTCAATTAAGTCATTAAAATTATATCAGAATTATCTATACATACGTTTCACAGCTAAATCGCTGAGCCGTATGTGATGAAATTTGATATGGACATACTGAAGCCTGGAGACGGTCATGCACTTTTATCAACATAACACGCGAGCGAAGCTGCGGGCAGAGGCTAGTTAATATTTGTCTCCCTAACGGACAGGATAATTAATGAAAACAGGTCATTTACTTTGAAGCAACTGTATTCTCAAAACAATTTGCATTAAATAAACATTTACATTATTTTCAATGACTAAATGCAAATCAAATGCAATCAATTATTTAAATCTACGTAGTACAAAAACCTTTGACCATTCTTATAACGAACAGGTATTTTAAAGCTTAATTATATGTAGAGGCCTAGTAGGTATGTTGCATCTTAGCGAAAAATAAACACGAGATTGAAATAAAAAAAAAAAACACTTTTAAGTCCGTAAACACATTTGCAACTTATGGATCTATATTATAATAGGTTATTATTACGTCTATACGTAGTACACGTACTTTCAATAATAATATCCAAAAAAATATACCTCAACAATTATAATTTCAATTCAATATTAGCATAATGCCATCATTATTCATTAATGAACAATGTGAAAAAACATCAACAAACAAAAATATATTGAAACTAATTTATGTCAAGTCGAACACAATGCAGAACGCGTTCACGAGCACGAAATAAAAAAGTAAGAAGCTTACATAAATACAATTCAAAGTAAAAGCACGTAAAAACCAGTAGAATACACCAAGCAACGTGTGGTTTTATAGGTTACAATGAGATTTATTTTTATCCCCCAAAGCCAAAGTATGCCAATAGATACATTTAAAGCCTTGTCACTGTATCTATGCCTGCTTGTGGCATCATAGCTCCGAAACGGATAGAATGATTTCAATTCGGTTTTCAAATGCTGTTTCAATAGAAATGATACACATGACTACGGGGCGCTGCAAGACTTAATAGAACAAACGAGTCGGAGTTTTGTATAAATTTACTTTACATTTGAACAGTCGAAGCAATTTGTCCCAATACTATTTTCAGTCACAATCCAACATCTCATCACTGTATCTAATGGCACCTATGAACTAGACGACGTAGCACAGATAATATAGCAAAGTTGTGAATGGAGTTGGTCCGAGATAGTATGTGGTTCGGTTTGTGGATTTGGGGAGGCCTATGCAGGAGGTCAGCAATGGAGTGGATGATGACCTTGAATTGGTGATTGGTGGTTCTGAGGAAGCTGTTGTTTTTTTGGTAGTGTGAGGGCGGTTATGGCGTGCATCGCTCCAGGAAGCGCGGGTAGAGGCAGACGTCGCGGATGTGGTACCGGTCTAGCAGCCAGCACAGGAACCGCTCCAGGCCGAGCCCGTAGCCGCCGTGCGGCACGGTACCGAACTTGCGCTGGTCCGTGTACCAGTAGTACGGCGACGGGTCGATGCCCTCACGTGCGTAACCTGCCGACAAGACGTCTACTCAAACAAGACAATTTTTGTCAGGGAAAAATAAAAACCAACTTCAAATACCGGAAAGTTGATCAAAACTCTAATATAAAATTACGCTACCCATTTAAAAAAGAAGCATTAAAATCGGTTTACAATTAGCGAAGATATCGCATAACATACACAAAAAAAAAACCAACAGACGAATTGAGAACCTAGCTTCTTTTATGAAGCTGGTTGAAAAAATTAGAAATCTACGTTTTTTTTTATCCAAAAATTGACCGCCACAATAAAGTCGAAATAAAGTCAGGTCAAAGACGGGACTCATCAACACATACTCTTCGTCATCATTGACTGACAGGAGGTCAGGGATAGTGGAACACTGCTGTCATCAACCCAGAGTCCTCCGCTACTTCAAGGAGTTGGTTGGGGTCAGATTAGAAGGGGGATAATGCACAATACACCCCAATGCTGGACGTCAGTGCAGACCTTAGTTCCCCCACTTGATCCTTGAAGAAAAACAAATTGATTGCAAACAGCCGCATTACAATACGATAAGCCGTTTCGTAGATAACTAGCAACAAACGAACAACCTCGTACTTCAAACGCATATATTCCGACTCCGGTAGTCACGGGCAAAGAATATAGAGACTATACCTTCCAACAACTCCTCATGGTCCCATATCCTCATGGAGCCGCCTACGATCTCCCCAACCCCCGGCATGAGTACGTCCACGGACTCGGTGAGCCGCCTGTCCTCAGCGCAGCGCTGCATATAGAACGACTTGATCTCGGCCGGGAACTTGCACAGCAGGATCGGAACACCGATCGCGTCTGTCATCTTACGCTCCGGCATTTCTGGGATGTCCTGACAAAGGATTACATATTTTTATCAGGAAAAAATAACAACCGACTATCAACAACGGAAAGTTGATAAAAAGTCCAATATGAATTCTTAATTTAGCTTCACTTTTAACTAAATAACAAACAATGTAATCTTGGAAGTCAATTTGAACCTACTTCTAATTGTCGTATCGAAATTAAACTTTGTATGTATATGTAGTTCGGATGATAATATTATAATTTGCTATCTTGGAACTGATCTGATGGCCAGAAGGTGGATAGTGGAACTCTGGATAGTGGTCTCTAAAATAACCCACCCCTAAGGTTAATAATATGTGTAGTTTAAAAAAAACTGAAAAACACGCTTTTATCACGCGCTAAAAATTATAAAAAGAATTCTACTATCCACCTGCTATGACATCGCGTAACATACACAATACAGACGACTTCAGAACTTCCTCATTTTTTGAAGTCGCTTGAAAAAAGAATGCTTTATGTTCTTAATATCTTTTATTCCTCTTGGTCCAATGCAAACATATATCTTCAAAATTAGCGAACAGAGAATGTCCTCTGTTACGTGCATAGATTTGTGTGTTTCAATCCGAAAATAAATCGGATGCTCAAGTTTTAGAGGCGCTCCAATATGTGGTGTTCATCATAATTGATTACACGAAAGAGGGCTAACTTCCCAAAGCACAGGTTCTCCCAGGGTGGTAGTTAGTGAACCTAGGGTGGTAGGTAGGTGGTAGGGTGTAATTCTGATGGTACCTCTCCGAACTCATAGAAAGAGCCGTCTTCCTTCGTGATGTTGTGTTCCCGCAGGTACTGGATCGCTTCCGTATACGCCATGCGCTTGAACGGCCTCTGAGGTCTCTGCAATCAAAATGTATCATTTACTAGCTGTACAATAACCTTCCTCAAGAATTGGGCTATCATATACAAAAGTTTTACAAAATATTTTTCCAAATCCGACTGGTAGGTTCCAGAGATTAGCGCGTTCAAACAAAAAAAAAACTCTTCAGTTTTTTATATATTAGTATAGATTGTAATTTTTTAACTTTATTTTAATTCTTTAACTAGTAGTCTTTTTAAAATAGATTAGATCACCTTGTTTGATTTGCTTCACACCATAGATGAAGGATCACCAAAGAAAAAAATCCAAGCATTGTTTGTTGCCTGATTCTTCAAAGCGTGGTCGAGGAATCGGCGTAAATTCACTTTAACATTATAAATTCACGTAGTTTTTAATCTGACTTTTCTATGATCCTTGTGATTTCAATGAATAAAAACCTTTTTCACTGTCGACATTGTCTAAAACGACTTTGACATTGTCTAGCTTACAGTTCAAAATACACTGAATGGGATTTTTGGAACATGTTTAAATTTAACATACCTTGAAGTTAGGGTTCAGTTCAGCCACCAGTTGCCCCGCAGGGGAGGCCAGCACTCTGTCAACTACGTCCACCACCAAGTCTTCGAGTCGCTCGAGGAGCTCCTCAAACGTGATGAAAGGACATTCCGCTTCTACATGGCTGTACCTACACAAGATAAGGGGTATAAAAGAAAGGGGCGGCCACTCTTTATATAATGTATGAAACAAACGCTTCGTTATCACCACATGTATAGAAAAAAATGTTACGCACTGTCAGGGACAGTGCGCTTAGAGCAAATGAAGTGACTATTGATGTCTGAGTGTGACGGATTTGATAAGGTCTGACCATTATATACGTAGTAGGTACATTATATACGTAGTTTGACGACCTCTGCGACGCAGTAGGGCATTCGCCCGCCTGAGACGCAAAATTGCGGGTTTAATTCCTGCCGACAAATATTTGCAGATATTTTTCTCGGGTCTGGCTGTTTTGTACAGCCATGTAGCTCCCATAATACAAGCTCTGCTTACTTTGGGGCTGGATGATGCTGTGTGATAAATACCCAGCATTATTATTATACTATTATGTACTCTGCTATGGAGTTGTCTTTAGTACTTACTCCGCGAGATGCCTCCTAGTCCGCGACTGCTCGGCCCTGTACGACTGAGCGATTGTGTAAACATCGCCCAGAGACGCCAGACACGTTTCAAGGTACAGCTGCGAGCTTTGAGTAAGGTAAGCCTCCTCTCTGTAAATATATTGCAATAACAGAAGGTAATTATGGTGTTCCAATAAGCGGCGATCGGCTTGCAACCTGTAATGTGGAATGCTAACGCAGGCATCAGACAAATGTTATTTGTTCGCAGCGGGAATCGAACCCGCACCTCGTGCGTCGCATTTGAAGCCGAGTCGCGCGCAAGACGTGTGACGCGTGACCTGAGTACATAGGATCAAGACAAATACCTGACGCTTAGTTTGTCATAGAAAAACTTGGTAGCAGTCAATTTCCGTACAATTAAATCTTTCCGCAACAGAAAGTGGTATTTGTCTAGACGCCCTAGGTTTTAGGGAGGGAACTCACCCGAAATAGCTGAACTTGAAGAGGGTTGATCCACCCTCGCACTGGGTCTGCACCAATGTGGGAGGGGTGACCTCAGTGTACTTTCTCGCAGCGAAGTGTTCCCGGAACGCGCGAGTGACGGCCGCGCGGGCGACGAGCACCTTCGACGTGTTCTCGCCTCGGATCATTATGTGCCTTCAAAGTTCAACAAGTTAAACGCATGTACATTTATTGCAATAATAATATAATAATAATGGCCTCGATTCTCTCGTACACCAACCAAACTTAATTTTATCTGTCACTCTCTTTTACTAATAGTAACAAAAGAAAGAGATAGCAACAATATTAGTGCTGTCAAATTAGTAAGATTAAATTTTTCCAAACAAGTTTAGTAGTGATTCCAAGACATGCTGACTTTAAGCACGAAGAAGAGACACATAAACTAAAGTGTCAGGAATAAAATTCTTGCCATCTCTTTCTTGCGCGTACTGTCAGTGAAAGAGAGTGACAGTTTAAATTAAGTTTAGTTGTTGTTTATGAGAATCAACACCAATATTTTATGAATATAACAACAAAATAATGCCATTATCTGCTCACTTAGAAAACAGAAAGAAATAATTAAACTATCTGCATAATATTAAACTAGAAAAATAAGACTGCTTTCTACCTGCAGTAATAGGACTACAGGTAGATACAGAGTTTAAATAACCGACCGTAGCCACGGTATCCAAAAACCTGGTGACATTACTTTGCTGAACAGCAATGCTAATTAATAAAATTATAAGGAAGATTATTTGTATTTACAAAAGTACCTACAAACAGTTATACTACTATAGAGGCAAAGAAACAAACGGCCCACCTGGTGGTGAGCAGTTACTGTTGCCTATGGACACTTGCTATACCAGGTGCAGCAAATCATCACTCTTGCCTGTAATTTCACCGGCAACCACCCCCTTCAAACCGGAACACAGTGATGAGAGCATTACTGCTTGACGGCAGAAATAGGCATGGTGGTAGAATTTCCCCAGCCCGAGGGAATTGCTACCACCATGCCATGCACCATGTAACCGGCTGCTGAGCGTCATAGCATGTTGATAAATAGCTTATAACCTTCCTTAAGAATTGGCCAACAAATGCTAAGATTTTTTCAAATGCGACTGGTAGTTCCAAAGACAAGCGAAAAACGAAAAAACTTCACATTTATTAAGTGCTCACCTGTTATCAAGCTGTACATCAGGCAAGGCCTCTTCGTTGAGGATGGCATCAGCGCCACCTGGAGGAGCTAGGCCGATCAGCTCCCAGTAGTCAGCTGTCAGCTCATGACCACCAGGGGCCTGAAGTAGCATATAATAAACTTAAGTTACTTTTGACAAAATTTTCTACATTTTGCTGTTTCTGTGTTATTGATTGTAGAACCCCCTAGTGACTTGAGGCGATTAAACCTACCTAAGAACTATTCTTTAAGTCATAAAAATTGATTGAAAAAAAAATTAGCATTCCAAACGGATAAGCTGACACACATGGTACCGGGCAATCAACCTCTTATAACAAATGCATATTTAGGTATCTAGTATTTCAGGAGCCAGTAGGGTAGGTTAGTACACTTGAACTTTTCCCATCTTTAGTTAAGAGTCCGATAAAATTCCCTGATATATTGAATAAAAAACACTAGCACACTAGGGTGCACTGCAATAGATGATAAAAAAGTTTAAGGCATTCAAAAAGATTTCTAACACAAAAAAACAAGTAAAGTTGCTAGTACTAACAGTCTTTCCCTCAGGCACAACTTCTAGCTGGCCGTACAATGCAACTGAGGACTCTGTGGATAGTACCAGTGCATTGTAAGTCTGGCACAGTACACCGTGTAGAACGCATTGCAGGTAGCCTGTGCCATCTCTGATGGTGATGAAGGTAAGAGCGCGCCCTTGCCGCCTTAGCCGATGCACCCAGCCTCGGATGCAGATACGAGAGCCACGATGCTCTGCAGCTAAAGTTATATAAATATAAATGTTTATTATATCAATACAATACTAAGGGTACTTACTTACATATATTACTATTAGGCACTTCATTACATTTGTTTTTTTTTTCTTGTCAAAATTCACAATCAGATAGTGACTATAAGCTGATGGGTTAAAGGATATAGATGATTGGAATCCAGACTCATTAGTCATTCTGCCTTGGCATGGCAAGTTAAGTATTGTCTTCCTCTATCCTTAATTTCTTCCTCCAATGTGGGGACTTGTATTCATGGATCTCGTTGTAAGTTGTGAACTAAAATGAGTTGAATAACTAAACATGGCTTGGTCTCTTTCTGTGTTTTGTTTCCATAAACAAAACACTACTTTGCTGAACAAATGTTCAACATCTTTTTAAGCATGAAAATGTGTGTAGAGGTCTTCTTTTAAGAGTTGAGGTCTTCAGATTAGCAACTCGTCTTGTCCATTTTCAAACAGTTACCTGACTTAAAATAGTTATGTTAAAATTGAATTTTTTAAGCAAATAATTTACCAATTTCAAAAGTACTCACTTTCACAGATTTTCACAACCTTTGCTTTTGGCAGACTAGGATCTTCTTTTATCGTGATCTTTTTAGCTTCTTCCATATTCTGTTGTCTTTTGTCTTCACTCTCCTCTTGAGCTTTGGCCTTGTCAGCCGCTTTGTAGTTCTCTCTGACCCATATCTTCTGGATCTTTTTAAGCTGGGACTTAGCAGCCGGTTCGTAGACTTTCCCTTCTTCCTTTGCGTCAACATAGATAGTCGGGAAGGGCTCCTTTCCAGCGTGTCGCATGGCTTGAAGAACAGTCTTGTAGGGCTTTCCTTCAGTCCCATCTCCAGTATCGTCGTTTCCTCTTTTATCGGATGTGTAAATCTCCGCTAAAATTACATCAGTTTCAGAATTGCATACGTGTCAAGTTTAGGTTAAAAAATATATATTTGCATGTTACTTACCGATTGATAGGTTTTCCATTTTTATTGTAGGTATGAGGTTAGTAAATTGAATAACTAGTGTTTTTATTTATTTTAAGTTGTTTTACTAAATTGCAATAGATTTATTTTCCGCAATACAGAACACGCATCACGCTATGTTAACGCAGGAACATAAGTGCCTACCTATCACTTCACATCACTTCTTGATTATGGCTTTTGTAACTATACATTTGTCACAATTCTGCCAATGTCTGTTTCATGATAGTGTCATAAACTTTTGGAGATGTGTGTTTATAAAGAATATGACCGGTACAATAATATGAGAATCAGCAAGATTTTATAAACTTACAAGATGATTTTACAATAATTTAGTATGTTACATAAAGACAAAATACTATTTACAAATTAAATTTGTAGGTAAATACATTTTTCAATTTTATGTTATTCATATTTACAAATTTACAAAGAATAAAATTAACTAAAGGAGAGAAAGTAAAAGATAAAAGACATTTTAGTGCCTACCTATTCTTTTTGTGTACTATCTCTTACTATTTTAGTTGTGTTTTCAATATTAAAAAATACTCTGTGAGTTAGTGGCAGGAACTAGTGAGAACGCTTATATAGACCTTGGTCATTGGCAGAATTGTGACAAATGACAAGTTGCAAAAGCCATAAATTAAGAAAAGAAGAAGAAGACCTTGGTCAGTCAATATCGAAACATCAAAATTGCCAATCGAACATGTACCCTATTGTTGTGCATGTGCTCTGTTAAAGAAATGAATTTCCCCCAAACATATCGCGAGACGAGATTGCAATTGTTTTTGACTCAAGCCAAAATTCTCGATCTATGTACTACTGACAAATTTAGATTGAACATGTCGAGGATGTTATCGACTAACGTGGCCACACTCCCATTTGAGCTGTTTTGCTCCCCACGTCGGCAAAGCCAGATAATGAGCGCAGCATAGTGTTCCGCACTCTGTCGATGCGCTTAAGCCCAAAAATGCTGCGTTCCATTGCTCTCTGGCAAATCTTGAGCCTTGAGCAACTCAATAAAATAAAAGGCAACTTGGCATTGCATTGCTACTCTCCATCGCCTTATTTTTTTTAATCTTATCGACACAACATTGGCAAAATTGTGGCAACCCTAACCACTTAAGCCATTAATAAAAGTTGAAGTTGACATTAAATTGAGTGAATTGTAATCTCCTAGGTACAAGCCATAGATCATCAAGAAGTCAAGTCAAGTCAACTTCAACTTCTTAATTATGGCTTCTATGGCTATTTGTCACAATTCTGAAAGTGTCCGTTTGATCCATTAGACTGTGGCGTCATCCTCGCATCCGAGTCCGTCACCCGAGTGCACGCCTGCGCTGCGGGGCATGCGAGAGGCGCGCGGGCGGAGGACACCGGCTGCTCAATAAATATTCATACCGCTCGCGCCGCCGACACACTCGCTCAGAGCCTTCCGACGGGATACACGTATCGCTTGCTCTCGCTACTCACGCACTTTGTACTCGCGAATCACGCTAAATTCATACCTACATATATCTATCATTCTGTAACTGTTCAGTATCGTTTCTACCTATCTTCTACCATCTGTAACTTTCGACTATCCTCATTAAACCCTGTAAATATTCTTGCTGTTTCTATACGCCGCCTGGCCTGCCTACCCGCTACCTACCTAGCCGAATACCTACGTAGGACACCGCATAAGCAGGGATCCACGACAACGCTTCACCACGATCGATAGTAGTCGGGGAATCTTACGGTTCTCCCGCTTTTCGTCTTCTTGGCGGGGATTGTAGATACCCCGTCAGGAACTGGAGCAGGATCGGAAGCGGTCATTGGCGTCGGCGTTGGCGTTGTCGTTGTCGTAGAGGTTGGCGTTAGCGTTGTGTCGTCGCTTGCGCTGTACGCTGGCTTCAGTCGATCCATGGTAACGGTAAGTACCTTGTCTTGCACTTTGATATCGTATGTCTTGGATCCTCTCCGTACGACCATGTATGGACCAGCGTAAGGTGCTTGCAATGGACGTCGGACTGGACCTTGGCGTAGGTAGACGTGCGTCGCTGTACCCAGGTCTCTTGGTATGTAGAAGGGACGTGGTGAGTGCCACGAAGTTGGTGTTGGTGCCAGCTTGCACATGCGGCTGCGCAGGCGATCGGCGAAGTCGGTGATGTCGAGTTCTTTTTCGAGTGCAGTGGTGAAAAACTGTCCAGGCAAGCGGAGAGGCTCGCCGTAGACGAGTTCGGCGGCTGAGGATTGAATATCGTCTTTCCACGCGCTGCGGATACCCAGCAGCACAATGGGAAGTACTTCGGTCCACTGTGATGACGCATGGCAGGAGATGGCGGCCTTGAGTTGGCGATGTAGACGTTCTACAAGGCCGTTGGCGGCCGGGTGGTATGCGGTCGTCGTGAGGTGAGTGGCTCCGATTAAGGCGGCGATGGCCTTGAATAGGTGCGACTCAAATTGGCGGCCACGGTCGGTTGTGATGCGTGTGGGGCAGCCAAATCGTGCGACCCAACCAGAGATGAAGGCAGAGGCGCAGGTGGTAGCTGTGATGTCAGTAAGTGGGTACGCCTCAGGCCAACGTGTGAAGCGGTCGACTATCGTGAGGCAGTACCTGTGGGAAGCAGACAAAGGTAAAGGACCTATTATATCCATATGGACATGTTGAAAACGGGCTGAAGGTGGGTTTAATGCTTTAAACGGTGCAGTTGTGTGTCGCGTTATTTTGCAGCGCTGGCATTGATGACATTCCTTAGCCCATTGTCGACAGTTTCGCCTTATACCCGGCCATACGAATCTAGAAGTCACTAATCGTACTGAAGCTTTAGCGCCGGGATGACTCAGGTTATGTAGCGATTCGAAAACTTGACGGCGAAATGGTGGTGTGACGTATGGTCGAGGGTTCGTAGTAGAAGTATCGCAGTATACTTGCGTTTTAGCGTCGGGTAGGAAAACCTTTTGCAGCTGTAGACTGGATCCATCCACGAGTAGGGTTCGTAGCTCTGCGTCTGTCTCTTGGGCTCGGGCAAGGCTCTGGTAATCTAGGGGCATCGAAAGTTCTTCGATACGGGAAAGAGTATCAGCCACGATGTTGTCTTTGCCAGCGACGAATCTGATATCTGTCGAAAATTGAGATATGAAATCTAAGTATCTAAATTGTCGTGGCGAGCATTTGTCTCTTTTAGTTGTGAAGGCAAACGTTATAGGTTTGTGATCGGTCAGTATGATGAATGGTCTCGCTTCCACCATAAAACGAAAGTATCGTATCGCCTCATATATCGCCAGTAGCTCGCGGTCGAAGGTGCTATATTTCTGTTGGGCATTATTTAGCTTTCTGGAGAAAAATGCCATGGGCTGCCAATCGTTACCTTTCCGTTGTTGCAGCACGGCTCCGATAGCTACGTTAGAAGCATCGGTCTGTATAGCGAGTTCGGCGTCGGGATCTGGATGAGCTAGCAGCGTAGCGTGAGAAATGCTCGACTTACAGTCTCTGAAGGCTTCCAGCTGTTCGGGTGTGAGGTCAATCGGCTTCGAACCTTTGCTCTGTTTGCCAGCTAGCATTGCGTTGAGAGGTGCTTGTTTCTTGGCTGCTTCTGGAATGAACCTACGATAAAAGTTTAGCGTCCCTAGAAATCTTCTAAGCTCTTTCGTATTTTTCGGTGTCGGAAAGTCCATAATAGCTTGTGTTTTCGAGTCGAGGGGACTAATTCCATCGGCAGAGACGCTAAAACCCAAGAAGGTGACCTTAGGTTGACCAAAAATACATTTCGAGGTATTTATTAGGACGCCGTAATCCTTTAGGCGTGCAAAAAGTATTCGAAGATGCTCCAAGTGTTGATCTTTATTCTCTGAGTAAATGAGTACGTCGTCCAAGTAACCGTAGGTGAAGTCCAGTCCATTCAGAACTTCGTCCATGAAGCGCTGGAATGTTTGGCCCGCATTCCTCAAACCAAATGCCATGTATGGGAAATCAAACATACCGAATGGAGTAGTGATGGCAGTCTTCGGTATGTCATCCAAGAAGACTGGTATTTGATTGTATGCTCTAACTAAGTCAATAGTAGAGAATATTGTTTTACCTGTGAGCTGATTGGTAAAGTCGTGAATGTGACGCACAGGGTATCGGTCCGGGATCGTTCGGGCGTTCAGGGCTCTGTAATCCCCACAAGGTCTCCACCCGTCGTTCTTTTTCTTAGCTAGATGAAGAGGAGAAGACCAGGCGCTTTCGGACCTTCGTGCTGTCCCGCTTTGTAGCATTTCATCGAACTCTTTTTTCGCTATCTGCAATCTCTCCGGATCCAAACGACGTGGGCGACTCGAGACAGGTGGTCCAGGCGTAGTCCGGATGTGATGCACGGTACTATGCTTAGGTATGGTTGGCTTACCAGCAGGGCGAGTGATATCAGGATACTCTCGTAGCAGGTTGGTGAAAATGTTGTCGTCTGCTGTGGTTCGTATGGAGGAGATATCAGGTACGTTTTCGTTAGGCTGCGGTGCGTCAATAGAGAGCATGGTGATTCCGTCGATGAGCCGTTGCTGTCTACAGTCTACAAGTAGGTGATAAAAAATTAAAAAATCTACACCAATTATAGGCTTTGTGACGTCTGCCACAGTAAAACGCCAACTGAATGCTCGTCGTAGCCCAAAATCCAAGTTAAGTTGAATGTGACCGTAAGTAGATATAAGCGTGCCATTCGCGGCAAAAAGTTGGTACTTAGTCTTAGTTCGCGGCTCCCGTATGGCTAACTTTGGAAAGACACACAGGTCTGAACCCGTGTCGATCAGGAATTGCGCCTTCGATTTCCGGTCAGTGGCAAACAGGCGGCCTGTTGATTTTGGACAGTCAGCTACCGCCACTAGTGACTGCCGTTCGCATTTCCCGCCGATTTAAACGTACACGGCTGCCTGCATTTTATGGCACTAGATCCGTATACGTAATGGTACCAGCAATGCGGATGGTCGTCTGGGCGTTCTCGTGACCTTGATCGATTCCTGGAGTTTGAGCGGGTTCTAATATTTCGGACTTCGTTTCTGGGTCTAGGATTTCGAGTGGATAAATTTCTAACCTGTTTCGCCAGTTCGTCAACACGTTTTGCCATTGCTTCCAATGCCGACACCGTACCTGGTACTTCACATGCTGATGAACTAGCCGCTACTGATTGCTGCGTTGGGGAAGATATATCGTTTATCTTGTCCGCTAGCTCGGCCACGGTGTGTAGTGCGCTGTCTGGCTGTGAAGCAATAATCGTTTGAATTTGTGTTGGTAATCTGTTCGACCAAATCTGCCTGATAAGGCTCTCTGGTACAGTCGGTCCCGCTAAACTTTGCAAATGTCGCATAAATTGTGAAGGTTTTCTATCACCCAGCTCTTCGTGGGTAAGTAATTGTTGGATTTTACGCTCTTGAGAAGCAGACAATCGTTTGATTAACTCAGTCTTGAGCTTTTCGTATTTACCGGTTTCCGGCGGATTCAAAATAACGTCTTTTACTTCGGACGCGTACTGTGCTTCTAACTGTCCAACAACGTAGTAAAACTTTGTCTGGTCGGAAGTAATATTAGAAATCGCGAACTGACCTTCGATCTGCGCAAACCATACGGCCGGTTCCTCTGGCCAAAATGGGGGTACTCGTACACCCACTCTCCACAATCCAGGATTTTGTCCAGAAGTTCCAGGTTCTTGGGGCTGTTCCTCGGTAGACTTCCTCATCTTCTTCGTCGGGGTCACCAGTGAAGCGTTGTCGTGGATCCCTGCTTATGCGGTGTCCTACGTAGGTATTCGGCTAGGTAGGTAGCGGGTAGGCAGGCCAGGCGGCGTATAGAAACAGCAAGAATATTTACAGGGTTTAATGAGGATAGTCGAAAGTTACAGATGGTAGAAGATAGGTAGAAACGATACTGAACAGTTACAGAATGATAGATAGATGTAGGTATGAATTTAGCGTGATTCGCGAGTACAAAGTGCGTGAGTAGCGAGAGCAAGCGATACGTGTATCCCGTCGGAAGGCTCTGAGCGAGTGTGTCGGCGGCTTTTTTTTTTTTTTCTGAAAGGACTTTAATGCTGCAGGGCCGCAGATGGCCTTGGTCAGCGTCACCGGACTACGGCGAGCGCAGAAGGCGCTCAGCCTATAAAAAGTTAGGATGGGGCAACTAGCACAAGGGCACCACTTAGGTACGGACCTCGGCTTGGGCCGTTGCCAGGGGGGGAGGAACTGGAGAGAAACGCCCCGGTACATATCTGTACCGTGAATAGGCGGAAGTGGGGACTCGTCGAGCCCGCCGGCGGGCTCGGTGTATCTGTGCAGTGTTTACTCTGGCGGGACTTGATGACGTCACCACCGCATTAGCGGTGCTGATGGGGTCATCGGGGTCACCAAGTACGTGTCTTGGTCTACGGAGGGTTTGTGTCGGCGGCGCGAGCGGTATGAATATTTATTGAGCAGCCGGTGTCCTCCGCCCGCGCGCCTCTCGCATGCCCCGCAGCGCAGGCGTGCACTCGGGTGACGGACTCGGATGCGAGGATGACGCCACAAGACATTCATAAACAATACAGAGGATGAAAAATAATAAGCATATGGTTGGTGTAAAGATAGAAAATTGACCAGAATTTTGTAACCAATTTGAAATTACTAAAACAAAGAGACAACACCAAGTCAAGCCAAAAATTCAGTGACTGGGCGGAAATAATCAGAAAAAAAGTATGATATTAACACTGGCGGATTGATCAGAGCTCGTAAGCTTTGATTCGGCATGGAAGGCAATAAAAGGATGAGGATCTGCGCTGATTGATCACAGCCCGTGAGCTTTGAGTTGGCATGGAAAGACATAAAAGGTTTCGAGTGTCCTGGCTGATTGATCAGAGCCCGTGAGCTTTGAATCAAAGATTATAGTAACAGACCATAACTTGAATGAAGCGCAGAACTTATTAGTTTTTTTATTACTTTTTATCAAAATTTTAATTTGTTTCAAACATTTTTTTTTTAGTTTTTATAATTTGGTTATGTAAATATAAATATTTGTCACTACTAAAAGCATCTCTTAATTATTTTTCTCATTATTTAGGTACACTTAGGAATCCTTCGCTTCGCTCTGGATTCAAACAGTCGCTCTCACCCTCAATACATTATTTTGGTCCCCTATGACACAATCTACTATTTATAATTTGTAGAAAAAGGTCTGAAACACGTCACAATTTATTTATGATGAATTGGTACAATTCCAAATTTCAAGTTTCTTTCTTAATAAATCCTGTTGATCAAATAAATAATGCTGGATATTGTTCACGTAGCCCAAACTAAGCAGAGCTTATATTATGGCAACTACAACATCATACAAACATTTGTCCAGCAGCGGGAATCGAACCCGCAACCTTTTGCGTCTCAGGCGAGCTTTTGCCTTCTGCGCCACAGAGGTCGTCGAAATGAAATGTTTATCCAAATTACACATAGTTTATTAATTAGGTACACGTCAAATAACAGGACAACAGACGAGTGCGAGAAGTTAGCCCCGCACTTTTACGTTTTCTGATACTTGTGCTGAAGAAACAAGTATCTAGAGAAAAAAAAAATTGGAACAATATAGAACAATTCGAATTAAAATTCTATAAATATACGTACTAATACAATATAACAGATAACTTATACATCTTATTCGTAGTACTTGTAAATAATAATTAAAAGGTTTTGTATATATTATATATTTGGTTTGATATATATTTAAAGTATATATAAAACCAAAAACTACACTACACTAAAGAAACATAAAAATAAAACATACTTTTTAATTAAAAACAAAAATAACAAATTATCACAACGCATGTAGCGTTTGGGACTAGGAATATATAAACAATAACCTAAACACACTTAAAAAAACACCACTATACACAAAAGTCGCTCATTTTGGACACATTCTCTCAATTGTCTTCCATCCATCCGCAAACAGATCAACCTGAGGATGTTTCGTGATGAGTACCTACATTTAAGTTCCTTTGCACGCAACAGGTAGGAGAGGGTTGTCGCACAAGTATCAGAATTCAGAAAATGCAAAAGTGCGGGGCTAACTTCTCACACTCACAACAGACAGGCCGCAAAAAAACTATCTTCCAAAGCAATGCCCCCATCCCTAGTGTGAAAATGGATTTGTTACTTTTCCTCTCTTTCCTAAAAAGGTGTTTGTAGGACTCGGCCAAACAAATACGGTGGCGATCAATACAATCACACGAACTTTGATAATCGTTAAACAACCAAAAAAAGAAATATTGTATAAGTTCCATTTCGGCAAAAAAATTGTTAAGTAACTCAAGTTCTCAATTTATTTTTTGACTAAGTAGCTGTGCCAATGCCCCGCTCATCATCATTTTCATCCCATCTATTTTTCCTCTATAAGTGTGCGCAAAATGGGTAATTCCGGCGCACTTACTAACAGTGACGAAATAACTTTTGAATTTGTAACACTATTTCATAAAAAAGTTTGAACGCAATTTGCTTCGATAAAGTCCTGGCTCGTAATAAAAAAAAAGCGCGCCCATCGACGCGTCATTGGTAAACTAAATAAAAAAACCCGCGGGAACTTCTTATTCGTTTATTTATCACTATTTATCAAAATATTATAGTCAATTTTAATTTGATTCTAACAAATTGAATAAAATATGAGTACTAGTAGTGAAAGTGGAATATTAACACTAGAAATTGTAAAATTAAAGGCAGAAACTGTCATAAACAATTAACTACCAAACAAATCAAGAGAAAAATATCTCAGAGCCTATGAAAATGTAATTACATGGAAAAATGAACAAAAGAAAAGTTATTTATTAATATAAATTTGTAATTTGGTTATGTAAATATTCGTCACTACTAAAATCATCTCTTATTTATTTTTCTCATAGAGGGGGATGAAAAGCAGAGTGTGCCACACGGTACCAAAATTATTTAACCTCGAGCGACGTATGTACTTTGAATCCATCACTACTCTTAGGATTCTACTCTAGAATCCTTCGCTTCGCTCTGGATTCAAACAATCGCTCTCGCCCTCAATACATTATTTTGGTCCCTTGTGACACAATCTACTATTCTGCCTCCGGAGCATCTGGACAGATTCGCAACTGGACAGATTCTCAGCTAGACAGATTATCAGCTGGACAGATTAGCAACTGGACAGAGCCAGGAGAATAAGTATAAAAAATATAAAACAGGTACTTAGGTAATGAATAAATCACGAGTGTGTAGCTACTCGTGAGGTCGATTTTTTTGCTCCCTAGTATTGTATTATTGTAGGAAACGGTCAATACCAGGAGTGGGCCGATAATAGGACAGCTGACCCTTCCTCGTTTATTCACCCTTTTATCAACCAGTCATTAGTATAACAATAGAAAACGATTAATATGTACGTAAATTGATGTATAATTCAATTTCTGTGATTGTACTTCGATAAGTAGTTTACTTTTACGATTTTTCTACAGGATGAAGCCGATAGCAACAATATAAATACCTAGGTAGGATAAATAATAGATACCTATGTATTTTCCCAGCATTGTCTAGTGCATAATATTCCAAAACTATCAATTTTAGCAACGATTGACTGACCAAGCCGAAACATGAGATGGGTATTTTGCCCTTCTCGTTAGTGGTTACCTAGAGGTATATATTCCAAGTAAGAAATAGGGATAGTTTATACCATATTGTACCATAGTATATACGTCCTAGTATTGTATTATTTTTTCCTTTTGTGTAATATACCTTCATAACCTATGATACCTAAGTAGTACAATTAAAAAGTAATTATCGTCATCTAAAAGTGAGGTACCTACTTAGATACTTGTGTTCATTTATTAATGAATTATAAATTATGACCCATTCAGATTTATTTGACACAGGTGTGCATTCTGACCATCACAACGGTCAGACTTGGTCACACTTAAACAGTTGGAACAACGCTGTAGAACCATCAATAACCTCGGTTCTCTTGTACACCAACTAAACATAATTTTAACTATCGCTCTGTTTTAATTACATTATTAAAAAAAGAGATTGTAACAATTTTAGTGCCGTCATATTAGTCAGATTTAAGTTTTCCATACAAGTTTAGTCGTGATTTCAAAACATGCTGCCTATATAAACACGAAGAAGAGCGACACGTTTTTATGTTTAATTGGTGTACTAGAGGATCAGCACCACTGGCAGCGATTCTCTAGTAACAACCAACCAATACAACTTAACCAATGTACTGGCTTCTGAACGACGTTCCGACGCTGAACGCACTCCTAAAAACTCTTCCTGTATATTTTTATAGCGGTATAAACACAGGGTCAAATCTATGCACTTGTACTTGAATATGCATATACGTTTTCAGTCTATTGTTAGTTAAAAACATGCTAATCATCGACTTTAAGTAAGTTTATGTATGATTACAAATAGACATCTCAAAACGAAAGTGTTGGAATCGTACGCTAGCTGTTGGTTGAATTGTGCGCTCATATTTTTGTAAGTTTTTTGAAGCGCTATTTTTTAAATCTTACCTGATTTCTAAAAATCAGGTAAGATTTAAAAAATACTGTTTCGTTTTCTACTCCTACTCATATTTACAATAATCGGTTGTTCTCAGTATTCTTACATTAGTCACTTGTTACTTCCCACCAGCTTTCCTGGAAAACATGGATAGGTCGTCACGCCAACGTTTCCTAATTTTATTAACCTATAATAAATATTAAAATTGGTACCTACACAAAATTTGTTTTTTGGAAAATTTTAAAACCGTTGACATTTTTTCCTTCCTCTATTGCAGCTTGTGGCTATTAAACTCATCTAAGAACCATCCTTGAAGACAATCAAATGAGTCGATTGTAATCGGTTGCAAAAAACCGCATTACAATCCGATAAGTTTTTCATGTTCACACCAATTAACACTGTAGTCTGCTATTTCTTGAGCAAACATCTATCATACTAGCATACTGATGGTATACAACTTTTCGAAAGTTGATGCAGATTGTGATCCCGTTGCAGATATAAAACTCTGCAATGACTCCAGCACCGCAAGGCGAGGCCCCGACGCCCATTGAGGTGGCACCCCCTAAGGATGGAAACCAGGTCGTCATCTCGGGCATGTCTGGACTCTATCCTAAATCCAGATACGTCCGGGACCTAGAGAATATTCTTTACAACAAGGTATGTTGTGGTTGCTCTATCAAACGTGTCAGATTTTCCATCGTTCAACGTTACAGATTATTAATTGATCATAGGACATGACAGTTTCCTCCAAAAGTTTTCTTTCACCGTTTAAAACCACGTATTGCAAACACATACATTTTCAGTGTGGAAAATTGTTACGCAGCATGAAACGCAATTCGGTTGTTCTTAATGAAAGGTCAGATAGACATTTTCATGGTCAGCCCACAGAACTCACGACCTAAGCTTCAAAAGTGATGGTACCTTGACACTGTACTAGTTTAAACTAGTAAACAACTCTGAGATCTGATTTTAAAGGCGAAGCACGAAATCGTCGTATCTAAATGCCACTCTGATTCACTCATTCAAGAGGTGATTTGGTGGAATATCGCTTATTGGGGACGATGATATTTCCAGATAAACCCAATAACATCGGACGATTTGCGCTGGTCGTACAATCATCCTGAGGCGGCGCAATACGCTGGTAATGTGCCCGATCTGGACCGCTTCGACGCACAGTTCTTCAAGGTTCACTTCCGCCTCGGAGCCAACATGGACTCTATGTCTCGTAAGATGCTGGAACAGGCTTATGAAGCTATTTATGATGCTGGTATGTATTCCATTTATAATCTAAATCAATAACATTTTGTTTTACTTCACAAAAGTAAAACAAACTTCGCCCTTCGCGTTTTCAAAATTCTTTCAGGGCGACTGGTCGAAGCGACGCGTGACAAGAGAGCTGGCTCTTATCTGGGTCAACGCATTAGCATTGCCATTCAGCGTGGCAATGCGGCCAGTATTTTGGGAACGCTTCCGCCTGGTAGTGATCTGGATCAGTTGAGCTATCTATAGATCGTTTGCAACGGTCTTTAGATAGCTAGCTGTTTCATCTGTATTTTTTGTATATACCTACTTGTACATAGTTGTATGAATAAATGTATATAATAATAATAATTTACTTCACAAAATAAAAATAAACCTAATATTACCTACAAGTTTAATGAGTGGTCTTAAAAGCTCATTGTTCTTCCTTGGAATTGAGAAAAACCTATGTACACTGAATGAGTATTAAGGCAAACGTTTCATTATCTATACTTATAAAATCGTTTGTCCTGACTGACTCATCTATAAACGCACAGCTGAAATTTGGAGCATCTATACTTATAAAACTGGCGCTAATTTCGCAAAATGATGATCTGCAAACATTAAAATATTAAAAATAATGTACGCACATAAAAGTTATGAAATCGTAAGAAACATAAAGTTTACTAAGCGAACAACAAGTGTTATTGTTATTTACACAAAAATCACAAAACTTGACTTTTGCAACATAATGTGGGCACATTATGTTGCAAAAACAATACACTGTTTCTACTGCTACGTTTTTGTGAACCAATATGTGACAAAATGCAATTTATCCATAAATGCATTACGAAAACATCGAGGGTAGTAAAATAACAAAACCCACAAGACATGTCTTCGGTCTACAAATAAAACACAACATCGCTACCATTTTGTTATTTCACTTTACTATTCAAAAGTGAGCATAGTCTTTCATTCCAGAAGACTTTGAATCCTAGCAATTTTGCCGTTATTGTATTTTGAAAACATAACCAAGACAAGACGAACGTCAGCGCGGACGAAGTCGCGGGCGGAGAGCTTGTTGACAAAAAAAAACTAGAGCACCTACCTACATATTCAATTAAAATACTTATTAGCTTTTTATAAATAAAACACATTTTATACAGGTTTAAAAGTAAGCAAATTCAAAATATACATGCACATTATTAAACCTATATTTCTTCTCCCAATCTCAGAATATTTCTTGTAATTACAGGAGTCAGTCCAGAAAATATGTCTGGAAAGAAAGTCGGCGTTTACATTGGATCGTGTTTCTCCGAAACCGAAAAGGCTTGCTTTTACGTTGCCAGTTCCAGAAATGGATTTGGTATCGCTGGGTAAGTAACGAGGGCTGCGAGAATTATCTCGACGGCCCTACTCTGCCACATATAGACTACTAAAATGCATAAAATCGTATATGCCATAAAAGTATAACAGTAAAAGTACAACTATAAATAATTTATAAGACATTGAAAGTCAATAAACCGACTTCAAATAACGGGAAATTGATAAAAAGCCCAATATGAAATTTAATTACCCAATTTTGCATTTAGGAGTGGATATTTTTCATTAAATTAATTTTAATGAAAAATTTCCGTAATTTTACGGGACCACCGTTGAAGTGTACCCTACCCATTAATAAAAGAATCATTAAAATCGGTTTACAATTGGCGAAGATATCGCAAAATATACACATACAGACGAATTGAGAATCTCCTCCTTATTTGAAGTTATACTTGGTAATAATTAAATCGCTATATACGTGTAGGTACACCATAGGATCTTCACGTGCTTACGTTATTTTGCTTTATTTTACGGGATGACACTCTTTCGAATAAAACAAAAGTAAAATCGCCAACAAAAAATGTTTCGGCTATTCGTGATTCAATAAGACTATATTTAAAAAAAAAATAGCCATACGAATGAAACTTTTATGGGACTACAAGGGGATCATTCTCTATATTACAACAGTATAATAATCTAAATCAGATAACAATTGGCAACAATAACGAGTAACAAACACACACGATAAAAAAAATATAGCTGGATTAAGAATCTCCTCCTTTTTTGTAGTCGGTTAAAAATGAGGAAATTTGTCTATGACGACTCTATGCCTGAATTTGTCCTCTTTTGATTAATTGCCAGATGCAGCAAAGCCATGTTCGCAAACCGCATCTCGTACTGGCTGAACGCAAAGGGACCCTCGCACTCCATCGACGATGCGTGCTGCAGTTCTACTGTCGCGCTAGAGCAGGCCTACCTCGCAATCAAGAGGGGAGAGTGCGACGCTGCTATAGTCGGCGGCTCTAACCTGAATCTACACCCACATTCTTCTGTACACTATGGAAGGTAGGTACTCTGTGTGTTTGCACCAAAAAACAGTACAAAAACATGATATGTTTCAAAACATTTCTTAGAAACAAATCTCGCAATGTTTTGTTGGGGTAGGATACTTTCACACTCGAAAAGGAAATACTTAGTTTTCCTTTCACGCCAATACAAAGGAAAAACTTAGCAGCATTAACGGGACATCTCACAACCTAAGCTGTGGCATCTTAGTACATCCTCGAAATAGTGTAAGAAAGAGATATACTCTTAGTTAAATGTCTGCGAACAGGTAGTGTTGCTTCTGTTTCCAATGTCGTATTATGGACAAGTTGTGGAGGAACCACAGCGGAGGTGTGCTAAAAGGATTGTATAGCGAGCGAAGCGAAACCTTTAATACGGACACATTAATGTATTAAAAAATGGCTCAAATATCTAATTGATGTCATTCGAATGTTTTAATTTCTCTCACTTTACTTTAGAATGATGACCTTGAGCAGAGACGGTAAAACGAAGTCGTACGACCAGAACGCAGCTGGTTGTGCCAAATCAGAAGCTATTAATGTTCTGTTTCTTCAGAGAGCTGAAGACGCTCTAAGGTAAGAACCGAAATTGTTAGAGATCTGACTCACCTCTTCACTACCTTATATTATTTTGCTTCTTGAATCGTAAGAAAACAAAACGGCATTATAAGCTTCACTTGTTACAAATACGCAATGTCATCAAATCTTGGAAGTCAATTTTAACTTCTAATAATCGCATCGAAATGAAACTTTGTATGTTCGGATGACAATACTATAATTTGGTATCTTGTAGCTGATCTGATGATGAAGCCAGGAGTTGGATAGTGGAACTATTCAGTAGCGACTAGTAAACTCCTTGAGTTTATTTATTTATTTGGTCTACCTGTGGGTGTTACAATAATATAATCTAAAAATAACAAGCATATAATGGAGTGTTATTGCACAACCAGTTATAGGTCGACACTGCATGCTTAAAAATAACAACAGAAAAGACAACCTAAGTAACAATAAAGAAATAAACAATCAAGGTGAACATTTTACCACCTACAAGTAAGATATTAAGTAGGTAGATATTCACCTATAGTGAATTAAAATACAAAATGAGTTTTACAGGTTTAGGCTCATATTATTACTATTTTTTACGAGTCCTGTAGATTCCTTAGTAACGAGGGTCTAATGATTCGTGGTTTTTTTTTAATTTTAGTTTGTGATAAAAGCGTGTTTTTTAGTTTTTTTTAATCTACATATTTTGTCAGAATCTACGCCAACGTGGTGAACGTTCAATGTGAATTCATAAGAATACAAGATGGAGAAACAGGACCAAAATATGGATTTTATCGCGACCCTGAAGACACTGCCAGGTTCCTGAAAAGGTTTTATGATAGAGCTGGTATCCCACCGAGTATGGTCGAATATGTTGAAGGATTTGGTTCAGGTAAGGTTTATGAAACTCTTATCAGTTTATTGGACTATGCTTCGGTTCTTTCGTTTACCTTTGTCTATAGGTAAAGGAATATGACCGAGAAACAGCCGGAAAAATTAACAGACCACCTATAGGGTGTCAGTTGTCTTTTGATTTTCCAGATTTTTTCTAAAAACTTATACTATTAATTAATAAGTTACGCCTTAAGTTACATGTATTTAATCAGCATTATTGTCATGAGGTCATAAAGTAAGTATTCGTCTCATTTTCAGCCGTACCAGATGCAGACAAGTCGGAATTAGAAGCATTTGACAAACTATTTTGCAATAACAGGGATGAACCCTTGATGGTAGGCAGTATCATGTCAAATATTGGCTATGGAGAAGCTGCCTCAGGAATTTCTGCTATTACAAAGGTACAACACAAAATTGATCATAACACACGTACAGTGTGTTCACGAACCTTTTCTAGATCAAGATCGATTAGTCAAGATCTAACGGGGCGCCGAGTTCCATTGTAGTAGCTGTCGAAATGTACAACGTTCTTCAATTCAATTAAACAACATAAAGTATCTAACACTAAATTTGTTAGGTACTTTATTTGATATGGTATTTTTAACTTTGTATGTTTTCAGTATATGTATACATAACTGTGGTAGGGGACACGCTCATCCACGATAAAATAAAATTTATGAGACTAAGTTCCAATGCTCATTTATCATGTCTGCTGGTAGTAAATAATTGATTCATAATAAAATTTCTAGTCTTGTAATAAATAAAGTCAAAGTCAAAGTCGAAGTCAAAGTCAAAGTCAAAGTCAAAGTCAAAAAACTTGGTCAAAGACCAAGCCAGGAAAGAAAGGCAAGAAAACAAGGCTGGTTATTATTTTTAATGATAATTTTACAAAACAATGAATTTTCAATCCCAAGAGGTTTTATCATCTAAATAATCAGATATTTTAAAGTTATTTTATGGTCTCAGGTGCTATTAGGATACCATAGAGGAGAGTTAGCAGGCAACCTAAATTGCGAGACTCCTCGAAGTGATGTTGCCGCAATCAAAGAGGGCCGCATCCAGGTTCTGAATGATCACCAGCGGTTCCGCAGAACCTACGCTGCTGTCAACGGCATGTCCGTGGCAGGTGTCAACTCTCATGTTCTATTGCACGGGAATTATAAGCCTAAGGTAAATCTTTAAACCTGTGTCACACTCATCAATCAACTAATCTTTTGTCATTGGAAGTTACATAGTTACTGCCCTACCAATTTTTTCATCCCCATGTTGAGTACGTAGGAATATGAACATGTTTTATTAAGCGTGTTTATGAACTTTTCCAGGACCTCAGTCGCTACAAATCAAACATTCCCCATCTAGTAACAATGTCTGGTAGACAAGACTCATCTGTGAAGAGGGCTTTTAACGAGCTGAAGTCTCGCCCCATAGACCCCGAGCAGCTGGCTCTACTGCAGAATATACATCGGGCTAGAATTGCTGGGCATTTAGGCAGGGGCTATGCCATTCTTGGTAAGTAAATTTATGAAGGCTCCCAGCGTGGTGCGGTTTTAATCCTTTCATCACACGGATTTTTCTAAAAACTGTCATAATGATAAATATTAACCATAGAACCACAAATTCGAAGGCTTTATTATAGGTACTAAGTGTTCCAAGAAGCGGCGATGGACTTGCAACCTGTCACGTGGAATGCTAACTAAATGCAGTGTAAAACATTGTTGTACTTGTCTGTCTATCCGGTACTTAGTATCTCTATGGATCTACTTACTGAGGATGTCTATCATGGGAATTCATCAAAGGGTCCCAAGACTAAAAAAACAGTCACGTAAGAAAAAAAAACTTCGTATAACTTTGCATCCTCATGTGATTTCAGACACTAAAGATGAGAAGACAGTGTGCCTATCGGAGCAAGTAGATTACTTCGACGATATCCAACGCCCTCTGTGGTTCGTCTATAGCGGCATGGGTTCACAGTGGTCTGGTATGGGCACGCAACTCATGCGTTTTTCAATTTTCGCTGAAGCTATCGAACGGTAAGTTACATATCCTAAGACTTTGAAGCGACGCACTTTACTATTATCCTGCGGACGTTTCGTTGACCGTTTAGAGATCCTGGCTCAATAGCATCATCCATGACCACGCAAGACGATCGTGAGATTTTAGACCTTTGGGTTCATGTCACTTTTGAGTAAGGTATGTTTTACAATCAATGATAGTAATGATAATTATTTTGTATCTTTGCTTTGGTTCCAGGTGTCGCCAAGTTTTGGAGCCGAAAGGAATCGATATAGTTCACATCATAACGTCTCCCGATAAGACAATCTTCGACAATATCCTCCATTCGTTCGTGGGCATCGCTGCCGTGCAGATTGGTCTTACTGATGTGCTCCGAGAGCTCGGTCTGGTCCCTGACAAAATTATTGGTATGTTTAAGGCACCCAATCGTACTCGTATACTACTAATGTATGTACTCGTATATATCCCAATCAAAAATAATGTTTTCTAAATTTATCGTTTTTCTTTAACAGGCCACAGTGTGGGTGAACTTGGATGTGCCTACGCTGATGGCTGCCTGACTGCAGAGGAGATGATACTATCAGCTTACAGCCGCGGTTTGGTCTCATTAGAAACTCCATTCATAAAAGGCTCTATGGCTGCTGTTGGCTTAGGATTCCAAAAAGTAAGATCTCTTAAAGTTTTGAAACATCAATATTTGAGGATTTCCTACAGATTTTCTGAAAATAACTTTTTGCTTGTTTATTTTCAGGTTTCAAAGCTATGCCCACCAGAAATCGAGATAGCATGTCATAACAGTGCCGAGTCTTGCACCATATCTGGACCAGCAGAAGTGATGAAGATCTTCGTCAGTGAACTGGTTGCAAAAGGAATATTCGCCAAAGAAGTCCCGTGTTCGAATATAGCCTATCACTCCCGTTACATTGCCAAAGCCGGTACGTTAATAAGAATGATTTACTATCATCATCATTTACCAGCTAATCAACATAATTATCATCTCTTAACCGAATGCAATCTCGAACGATCTTCATAGTATTCTTATTATCATCTTCATACAGCGTCTTTCGATGAATTGCACTTCAGAAGTTTATTGATGTAATGAATTAAAAATATTTTAATATTTTCTGTACTTTGGTTCGATTCCGGTGTAGGTCCAGGACTACTAAAGTACTTGAAGGAAGTCATCAAAACTCCTAAGGCACGTAGTGATAAATGGGTGTCAACTTCAGTGCCTCAAGACAGATGGGAAGAAGAAAAAACGAAGTTCTCCTCAGCAGAGTATCATACTAACAACTTACTGGTATGCTATCTACTAAAATAATTATGATTGGAAAGTAGACTATGCTACCTACTAAAAGAATATTCATATTGAAAAGTAGACAATTGAAAGGAAACTAATCCTCTTGCCTTTGTGTAGAGTCCGGTGCTTTTCGAGGAAACCAGCACGCTGATCCCCAGGAACGCTGTTCTCGTGGAAATAGCACCTCATGGTCTGCTGCAAGCCATCCTCAAGAGATCTCTGCCAGAGAGCTGCACCAATATCCCTCTGACGCGACGCGGACATCCAGATGGTCCTCGCATGGTTTTAGAAGCTGTCGGCAAGTCAGTACCTACTGCCAATATCCAAGCACTCAGAATTGGGGTCAAAATTATGACTCATCATGCAATATATTTTCCAGGTTGTACATGCAAGGTTTTATTCCTAAGGTGCAAGTTCTATACCCGAGAGTAGAATTCCCGGTCTCGACTGGTACGCCCTTCCTATCGGATCTAGTGGATTGGGCTCACCATGAGAAATGGTAAGTTACGAAATAAATCTTGATCCACAAAATACTGATAAACTGAGATATCACTCTAGCTTTTCTTTTGAGTAATTTTTTGTATTTTTAAAACCCCTGAATTGTTTTACATAGTCTATTGCAGCGCCCTCTAATGAACCTATCTATGAACCATTCTCTAAATTAACAAATCGAGTAAAAAAATAGTATAAGATAAAAAAACAAATAAATCCAGTTATTTGAAGGATCGTTTCAGATTCCTGACTGACGCACATGACAGACAACTTAGGTCGGCTGACAACCTTCTCCTTTACACCCCTTTACATAACACCTCTTTTCGGACTAATTCCTTTTCGGTTGTGGCAGTTCGGCTGTGGAACGCTTTGCCCCTCAAAATAAAACAGATTGACTCAAAGGAATCTTTTAAAAAATCGGTCCGGGAATACTTTCTTGGAAGTTAATCAATTGATTACTTTGTCTCTTCTACCCCATCTGATGCCACTACCATTCGATATTTAAGTTCTTTTTTTTTATAAGTATATATATATATTTTATATTACTATTATATTTCATATATATTATTTTTTATGTTATCTAAAGTCATACTGGACACGCCAAACCATCTTTTTGCACGCCCAGGATGACTGGTAGAAAATGCTTTAGCATTAAGTCCTCCTAGCACTACATTGTTTTGTGCGGAAGTGTAAATAAATAAATAAATAAATAACCCTTACGTCAAACGCTCCTGACAACAAGTACCGGACGTTACGTGTAGGTAATCAAATGTAGGTAAGTATAACTATAATAGTGGAGGAGTGAGAAATGTCAGTATCGCGGATAATATCTACTGATTATTTCAAGGAATGGTTAGTCTTTAAAACTAACTCTTGTTTTAGGACACTACCGCTCTACGTCTCTGCTCGCAGAGTGGTCTCAGCCGCTTGCAAGTTCGCAGTCTCAGTTCATGACGATGAACATAGCTACCTGAGAGGACATGTCATGAAAAGTAAGTCAGATTATTTGAGGAACAAGAAAGGAAGACTTCTTAAAAATGATGTAGCTTGAGTCACGTGGTTTGTTCATCTTTGACAGGAAAAATTCAGCTGCCATTCTCATACGCACTGGTCGCTGTTTGGGATACCCTCGCCATGTTTCAGAATGTACCAAAGAAACAATTAAACGTTATATTCAGTGACGTACATTTTTATGCTCAGCCTGCGCTTCACGAGCAGAAGAAAATTGTACTTGTAGTTTCATTGCACAGGGGAAGTGGTCAATTTGAGGTAAAAAAGAAGCAATAATGTTTTCCTACTGCATGAAGAAGTATTTTACAAAAAGCGACTTAAGGTCTCGTTTACATTATTCAACAGAAAATATTTCAAAAATTAAAAAAAGATTGCTTTCAAGTTGTAGTGATGGCGCTAAGATTAATTTCATTACAGGTTATGGAAGATAACTTTAAAGTTGCTACTGGGTTTATCAACAGTGAGGATAAACCAATTCTAAAATCAGATGAACATACTTTCGATGGTGTTTTAGATTTCAATAGTCAAGATGTTTACCAGTTATTCTTCGAAAGAGAATACTCATACGGGTATGGTAACATGTTACGAAAAAATCTGTTAATATGTTGAAGTAGTAATGTCCCCTTTAATTTGGAAAACGTATACTTTTCCTCAACAGGGGGCAGTTCCGCAGTATTCACAGTGCCAACGACACATTGACGGAAGCAAACATACTTTGGAATGATAATTGGGTAACATTTATTGATGGTATGTTTCAACTCAATGCTTTAAAGCATCCATACAACGGTGTCTCAGTACCAAGTCAGATCAGGAGAATGGTTATTGATATAACAGAACATTTCCAATATATTACAAGTAAAGACGACGTAACAGTTGTAAAAGCACACGCATCTGATATCAATGACTGTACTAGGTAAGTAAGACAGGGTTTAAGATTACAACATAGGTAATATTTATAAAAAAATATTGGCAATTTTCAAAAGAGTGATTAAAAATAGATTGTTTTTATCAGGTGTGGAGGAGTATTGATAGCCAATCTGAAACTCCGCGACTTGCCTCCATCTAAAGAAAAGCAAGTCGATTTGAAAACTTTGCAATTTGTACCAAGATACCAATCAAACATTGATGTGAGTACGTCTACGAGTAGCTACAATACTTTCTTAATGTATTTAATATTTATATTATTATCTTATTATTTCATGTTACAGACTTTCACATCGTTGCAAATATTTATTCAAATTGTTTCTGAACATAATAACAAGGAAACAATTAAGATTGTTGGAATAGAATCTCAATCAAAGGATATCGCATTATTTGATGAAATGAAACACGTTGCTGTAGTCAACATTCCTGGAATCAAAATCGAATATCAAACAATAATAAAAAACGCAACCACTCAATTGTCTGATAATATTTTAAAAGAAGCTGATCTTGTACTAGTTCAGAACCTTTCAAATGATGACCAGGTGAGTAATTACTATGCAATAAAAAAAAACTAGATACAAACATTAGCATTAAAGGAGTTACGTTGAATTTTGGTTCGCAGATGGCACGATTCCTACAAAGCTCGTCCCGCAATGATGTTTTTATCATCAATCAAGACGGGCTCAATACTACTATGGATACAAAAGCCGCTGGTGCTTGTAAAATTGTGTCAGGTCTGACTAACAAAAAAACAGATACACGCTTAGAGCTAATTCGTTTCCAAGCAACACTACCAACTGCTGTATCTACCATTTCTGTGGTAGTCCGTTCAGAGAAGGATCTGCCAAGCTTAATAACAGCTAGAAGTCAACTGACATCTCATAATAGCCTCATCATCCTTACTACTTACCCACCTATCTCTGGACTAAAAAGTCTGGTCAAACATTGGAGAAAGGATTCATCACGAAATAATATTAACCTCATAATGGTTAACGATACCAAAGATACTAAGGAGTTGGGTAAACTTCCCAGTGATTTGGCGTATAATATTTTGGATAATGTATGTATACATAATATCGTTTTAATTCAAATATTTTATTTTTTTAAAGAAACTGTAATTTTATTTTCTTATTATAGGGTATATGGGGTGGAGAATATTATTTGCCGTTGAAGGAAAATTTTGAAAATGGTAATGAAATCATTCTCAAAAGCGAGACCATCGGTGATTTGAAATCATTGAAGTGGATTCAAGCACCAACAGTACCTAAATCCGGAGTTTCGGTGAAGGTATATATTTTTTTAAATAATTGGTTAATTTTGTCGTCGTTTAAAAATCAGACACGTAACATTTTGTCTTTATAGGTCTACTACGCTGGAATTAACATGAACGATGCTCTTAGAGCATCAGGAGTTATCTCAATGAACAATAAAGACATTGGGTTCGGAATGGACTTCAGCGGGGTGACAGAAAGGTTTGATAAAAATAAATTTGTACACTAATAATGAGCGAATGAAGATTGAAGACTGATTAGAATTTAAGCGGTGAATAAAAATGATTATGTTTTTGAAAGGTGTAGAAAAATAAATCTATTAACAGTCTCATCATCATTATCATCTTGTATTTACCGACTGCTGGATAAAATAAGCATCCTCCATATTGTGCTACATGTCCCTGTTTTGAGCTGATGAAATCCATACCCGCTATCTTTTCAATTTCATAGGCCATCTTATATTTTGTAAATAATAATGTTGATTATGAAGGTGTTGGATGTGAAGATTTTTATAATGATTTCAGTGGTGAACGAGTTATGGGGCTGATACCAGTTGGCGCAGCTCAAAGTCACGTGATTGCGCAGCCCGAACTCATGTGGCCTGTTCCTTCACATTGGAACCTTGAAGACGCTGCTACCGTACCTCTTGCTTATATGTATGCTTACTATTGCTTACACGTGAGAGTAAGTAACAGCCGTTACATATTTTTTATGGCTTTTAGTTTTAAACTGTTTATATGACTAGACAGGGGGCAATGCGACTAACACATAATTTTAGTTGAATTTTTGTTGAATCGAACATAGATACTTGATCAAACAGGCATGCGACCAAATAAATATCAAAAAAACAGGTATTGCCTTATTTTTAGATCTGTCATTTGACTGCGTTGATCATTCTCTTCTCTTGTCAAAATTAGAACACGTTGGTTTCATCAGAGGTCACGCTCATAAGCTCATAAAATCTTATTTGGAAAACAGATATCAATCAACGGTTCTTGACATTTATAATCCTAAGTCAACAACAATAGAGCAAGTAAGCTCATCATCAAAACTCATTTCATTAGGGGTACATCAAGGAAGTATACTTGGGCCCCTGTTATTTCTAATATACATCAACGAATTGCCGGCTCTCACAAAGCATTTAACTGTTATGTTTGCAGATGATGCTTCTGTTTATATCCCAAAAACTAATTTGACCTCATCTGAATTTGAAACTGAAGTGAACAATACCCTAGAAATAATAGTCAAGTGGTTAGATCAGATTAATCTCACAGTTAATATTGATAAAAAAATGTTTGTACAATTTCGCAACTATAAGTCTCTTCCACTAGGTATAAAAATTCAAAATCGTGGCATTGCTTTAAAAGAGGTTACGGAGACCAAGTTTCTCGGTGTGTGTATCGATACAAATTTAAACTGGAAATCGCATGTAAGTAAAGTAAATGGTAAACTATCTAAGTACTGTTATGTTTTGTCTGTTTTAACTAGCATATCTTCAAAAACCATAGCAAAAACGCTTATTATGGTTATGTGTACCCTCAGTTGAGTTATGGTATTTACTTTTATACTACAAAAGAGATGTCTACGATCATTTATAACGTTCATCGTACTGATACTCTTTGAAATATTTTTAGAGATAACAGTATTTTAACTCTCACGTGTATTTATATTTTTGAGATCTGTTTATTTGTTAAAAATAATCAAAAATATTTTTTTGAAATTAAATCATCACGGTACAATAGTTTAAGAAATATACATAAATTTAATATAATATGTATTCCTCAAACTAATAATAGCTTCTATCAAAAGAGTTCATTCTACTCTGCGATTAAAATTTATAATAATCTACCAATTGAAATAAAAAGTTTAAATAGTCCAATGTTTCGTAACTCTCTAAAAAAATGGCTGATTTCAAAAGTTTTCTATAACGTAAATGAATATTTTGATGATGATTTCTAATGTAATAATGTTAATAATGTTTTATGTTGTTTTTGTTTGTTTTTGTAGATATACCTATTTTTATTATTGTATGCCCAGGAAGGGCAACTGTTGTTACTAAATGTTACCAATTTATTCCATCTTTGTACACACAGTAAGACAATAAACGATTACTCTATTCTATTCTGTACTGTGTGTACATATATACTTCTATGTTCGAATGACAACCGTGGTGATAAATAACAGTTTTATGAAACTTTATGATTTTAGGTTAACAAAGTCGGAAAAGACATATCCAGTGTGTTAGTTCATGGTGGCACTGGAGCCCTAGGGCAAGCCGTGATATCCGTCAGTTTAGCTAAAGGCTACCGAGTGTTTACAACTGTTAGTACTGTGCAGAAAAAGAAATTCTTGCTAAGACTTTTTCCTGAATTAAAAGGTAACATTTTATTGACGTTTGAATACAATAAGATCATTTAATTTTTTTTTATAGGTGACATAGTACATTTCACCTAAGATACCAAAGTGGCCGAGAGAATCGTAAAAAGATTGAAGTTAGTTGAATCATCTGCATGCTTTGGTTTGATTTCAGAGGAGGACATAGGGAATTCGAGAGACGCATCGTTTGGAGACATGATTATGAGTGCAACAGACAGCATTGGATGTGACATAGTATTTTGTTGCCTCAAAGGAGAACTTAAAAATGTAAGTGATTATTTGTGTTTAAAAGCATTTACGGAATGGTGGCCAAGAGATGTGAGATGCCCGAGCTGACCACATCGTTAGCATGGTCGGACGTCAATAAATTGATGTGAGTAGCGTCTGAGAGAAGAACAGAGGTACCATATTTAGGGAGAAGGCCTGTATCTTTATTATGACCTGTAATTAATGCTAAGATAATGTTTTATAGGCATCTAACGATTAATCTTTTTTAGACCTCTTTCAAATGCAGTGCGATGTATGGACATACTTGTGATACGACTCATATTAATAATCAAGAAATCTACAATTACGGAATGTACAACTTAAGCATGGAGAGGACATATATGACAGTTGATATCTCTACTATTTTCCTACAACCGATGGCAGAAGTGAAAGTACGTATTACTTTTAGTTTAGACTAGCTGTACCCGCGACTTTGTTCGCGATTGCCACAAATTGCTCGCATTTGTCTCATATTAAGCAACGTTGCCACAGTTTGTCTCATATTAAGCAACGTTGTAGACTGCGGTGAAAAATTCTTATCAACAATTTTTTTTTTAGCCAAATTATAATATTTCATCTATATATAGTTGAGTCCCTGTCTCCCGGAGAAGCGTGAGCTGTAGCCCAGGAAACAGTTCTCTCTCAATTTAAATTAGACACAGTAAATAACACGCGTGTGTGTATGTGTGTGTGTGTGTGGTGTATGTGTGTGTGGGGTGTATGTGTGTGTGTGTGTGTGTGGGGTGTATGTATATGGGGGGGGGGGGGGGGGTTGAATGTCTAATAGTGTGTATGCATGTGAGTGAGATGTGTGTTGTTAATTAAGTAGAGCCTCAGTTTCAAAGTAGTCGTAGGACTCTAACCATTGTACTAAAACAGATTTTAAATTATGACTGCTGTATTGGTTAGTGCAGTTTGGAATCGATTATTTTGTATAGACGAGGTGCATTGTAAGTGTAATGATTACAAGCAATTAAAGAAAGAGAGTATGGATGAGGGTATCGGTTTCTTCTGTCTTGATTTAGTTCTAGTTTTGGGACTGTAAGACGGCGAATACATTGTTGGATACATAACTTACGGACACTTAACACTCTAACTTGGTTATAAAGCATTTTTGTAGAGCGGAATGGCAGATATAACATTGTTTTGAGAAGCGATCTTTGCGCTCCTCTATTTCTATAATAAAAGTCTTAGCAGCTCCTCCCCAAGAACTTATACAATAACTTAGATGGCATTCGCAAAGTGCTTTATATGTTTGAATGAGGAGGTTTGCTTCGGCTGCAGTACGCAAATTTTTAAAGATGTAAATTAGAGATCTTACTCGTTTTGCTGTAACGGTAATATGCTGATTCCATTGTAGTTTTTCGTCAATGAAAACACCTAAATATTTAATACATGATACCTTTGCTAAATTTACACAGCCGCATTCATCAATATGTTCAGGTAACTTGTTACATGGGTGTGTATGTACAGTAACATTGTAGGTGGCCGGAGGGCTTGAAGCGACAGTTTTATGGAAACATAGGAGTTTAGTTTTAGAAGTGTTCAGAGAGAGAAGATTGTCCTCTTACCAAGCAGTCACAGCACAGAGCCCTTTTTCTGCAACTATTATAACGCTATTCCATGTCCTATCATGAAATATAAGAACTGTGTCGTCAGCGAACATTAACAGTTCTGCAGCTTTGATATTCATATTGCACAAATAATTTATATAAATAATAAATAAAGTAGGCCCAAGAGTGCTACCTTGTGGCACCCCATATATACAAGTTTATTCATCACTGTGAACTTTGTTAACTCTAACTATTTGTGTCCGGTTGCTAAGATAGTCCCTGAACCATTCAAGAGGCGTTCCCCTTATCCCAATGTTCTCTAGTTTTGTTAAAAGTATCGGAATTGAAACGGTATCGAATGCTTTTTGAAGATCTAAAAATAAACCTAGGCATCTATCTCCTTTATCCAATTACGATGATATAAGTGTTGTAAATTGTAGAACTGCATCATCTGCGGCCAGCTCTGATTCCAAATTGTTTATCTGATATCAGATTATTATGTTCAAGAAACTTTCCAAGTCTTCCATTCATAAGATTTTCTAAAATTTTTGCAAAAATTGTAAGTAGGGATATGGTTCTATAGTTCGAGGGTAAATGTCTGTCACCTGCTTTATGAATAGGGCAGACAGTAGCTTTTTTAAAAGCATCAGGGAAGGTTCCACTTGAGAAGCTTAAGTTACACAGGTAACTAATAGGTAGAGCAATTTATTTTTTAAACTTTTTAATTAAATTCGTAGGTATACTATCCAAGGCAACAGAATTGCTATCTATAAGCTTTGAATTTATTTTTATAACCTCAAATGGATCAGTCGGTGTCAACATCATCGATTTAGTAGGCGTATTTTTATTTAATTGGTTTTCATAGTACTGTTTTTTAAGAAATTTTGTGAGTTTATTACAAATGTTTCGATATTTTAAATACTTTTGTTCAAGTTTTTCATCTCCGGACAATTTAAACTTTTTATATAATTTCTTATCCTTGTCCTTATTGACATTACAACGCTTACTGTTATCCATGGTTTAAGAGGTAGTTTTTTCTTGGATATCTTTTTTTCAGTAGAGTTTTGTCTTATTATATTTTGAAGCATATTAACCAAGAAGTTAGCTGCTAAATTTACGTCGTCGATCTTATAAAAGTCGTTCCAAATATGATTGTTGCTCAGAATCTTCCCAATTTTATCAAAATCCATAATAGTTTTAGTAAAGTCAAGTTCTCTGCGAGAAATATTTACGTTGGTCATGATAACTAGTATTGGATTGTGGTCAGTCAGACGTTCAAAAATAGCTGTATTTACCTTATGATATACATAAGCCTGTATGTAAAGGTCGCTCGCAATAAATATATCATAAAGGCACTTTAACTTAGCAAGCAACGAATATTTATTGCTTGAACTAGTAAGACACCAATCGAACTCACGTTAAACAACAATCTATCCTTCCTTACTGATTTACCGAAACACATCGATAGCGCATTCTACGAATGGTTCTAATTCAGCAGCGACATCTAGTTTAATTTTTACACACTATTTTACCTCTAAAGCTGAATGAAATAAATTAGACACTATAGGATAAAATGCAAATTATATAAATTGATAGCGAATAACATGGCAGCACGTCCAGATGCCCCGCCACTGATGTCAGGCGACTGGTCAGCTGTTGGCGGAATCAGAAAGGCGACTCGCTTGCGCATGTTTGGATGTTGTCCGTGTGTTCCTTCGCGAACATATCTCATACGTTTCAGCGGCGCGGTAGGCTCAGCAGCATCCTCTTCGCATGTTACACAGGATGCGAAGGGCGCTGTACACAGCTTTAGAATATTTGATCAAAAGGCTAATTTTAAATAATCTTGTGATGAATTGTACTGCATTTAACGTCGATCAGCTTTTGGAACCTGCTGCTTGTTAATTGATTATGAATTGTGTGTACAGCGACTTCAGGCTTTGGTGACTGCAGGCATCGCTAGCGGGGCTGTAAGACCGCTGTCACGAATGACATATGCTATGCAAGACGTATCACGAGCTTTCCGCCTGCTCGGCGCGAGCCAGCATCGCGGCAGAGTGCTACTACGGCTTCAGGAACAACACCCACCAACACAGCCCCGGTAATAAATATTTATCTGTCAAATTACACAATAATAGTGGAATGCTCCGCGTTAATGTAACATGTATACATAAAATGGAATAAAACAGTAATCAGAATGTTTTGGTTGCGAGTCACGAATAGGTGTTATTGATAAAGATAGATAGATATATAGATAGATAACCGTTTATTGCATACACCAGGATTAAAATACACTTTACAAAGAATCTTAAGACTATGTTGTAGTGATACAATAGGCCTTATCGCTAAGAGCAATCTCTTAGAGGTGTATTTTTTAAATTTTGCTATGCTTGCAGATTGAGCTGTTCTGAAGATGGATCTCATATTATTTTCTGTGACGTGCAACCTATTGGGCTGCAGCTTGCTGACTTGTTAATTAGTTCTGGAGCTAAGAAAGTTCACCTTCATTTTGAACAGCCACCGAATTATTTACGTTACAAACAAAGGTAATAATGTTTTAAGATTAGCAGAGCTTTCACTTTCAGTCTGTAGTCAATTTTCATGAATAAACAACAATTTGTAATTAATGAAGGAAAAACTGTATAAAAACAATAACATTTTTATATTTTTTTTTTGTATATTATGGTTTCAGGTTGTGGAATAAGAAAGAAGTACAAATATCAACTTCTTCAGAAGACTTGAAAGATGAAAATGGAGTCATGAATTTATTACAAAAAGCTATGGCTCTAGGTCCTGTTCATGGAGTCTATGTGGCTGCTGATTATCTTTGGAAGCAAACAATGCTGACAACGTTAGATGTGGCAGTTACAAAATCATGCCCATCTCTGAAGTAAGTCTTGTTAAACCTAGTAAGCGAAAACACGACAGGAGGATTTAAATCAACCTAGCGTGGCTGTGAGGAAATAGCATAAATTCACTTAAAAATGCAATTTAAATTAATTTAGTTCATAAATTGACGTTTCTTAATGATCCGTGTGATTGCAACGAATAAAACAGCATTGACTTTATCTTTGACTTAAACACTCAATATTATTATGATTTTCAGAAACTTTTTGATGTTCAGCAATGGTGACGACTTTGGGCAGTTTATAGCGATCAAGAGAGCCAAAGATGGTCTTCCTGCTACAGTTCTCAATCTGTCAATGTTAGAAATGGTAAGTTTTAGAAAATTGCTGCTTTGTATTTTCCGTGCTAAGTTAAACTTTCGATATATAAAGTTATAACGTATATATTGAGCAATTTTATTAATTTTCAGGTCAAAGATGAAGGTGGTCTAACATGGTATAGGGGTATAAAAGAGTCATCAGAACGAGCATTGCTTACTTCTCATCCAGTACTACTGAGTCAGTTGAACCATCTACCAAGAGAATCTTTGGTCCAGCAAATCGCGGCACTGGCTGGTAACTTTTAATTTGATTTGTGTCACTACTCAATACATCAATCTCGTCTTTTATCAGTATTATGACGATTTTGTCAATCTGCTTAAAATTTATTTCCTCCATGGGCTACTTATCTTTATCAACTCAAAAATAGTTAATGATTAAAATTCGTTCCATGTTTATTTGTTGCAGATGTAACTATTTCTGAGGAAATAAATAGCAAAACAACACTCGATGATTTAGATATTCCGCTGGAGAAGTCACCAGCCATTTCGGCATTTTTAAGAGACGTACACAATATTTCAATTGATGAATCAGATATACCATCCTTATCCGTAGAAAGGTAGGTACATTTTCCAATTCTTTAAAACATTTATTGATTTTTGCTAAATATTGAAAAATAAAAACCCTTGGCATGTCATTGATCCATCATCTATTGCTACCCCCTTAGTGACAAAGTTGAAGTCATAGTATGACTGTCATACAAATCGATTTCAAATTAATTGAATAAGCCGATTAATTGATAAATGGTAACTAACAAACAATATCTTACGTCAAACGCATATAATTACGGGCTCCTGACATCATGTGTAAAAAAACAATTTCCTAAATAAATCATTTACTAGCTTTCCACCCGCGACTTCGTTCGCGCTGACGTAGGTAGATAATATGATTCTCTTTTGCCCCTCGCCCCCGCTCCCTGCCCTACCTCATCCACGCAGTGTCATCTACCGCAATACCTACTTGTCTTCATTTCACATTATCTCTTAAACTATTCCATCAAATGAAATGGTGTAACAGGCAAATTTTATTTATACAAAATGTTAATTTTCGTTTTTATAAGAATTCATATTTATTTGTAAACCATATCGAAACGTCACCTTGAAATATTACTTTTACTTTTAACATAAAAACAGTCTGTGGCGCAGTGGGCGAAGGCCCGTCTGAGACGCAGAAGGTTGCGGGTTCGATTCCCGCTGCGAGACAAATGTTTGTACGATAAGCTAATGTTTGTCTCGGGGTCTATGTGTTTTCTATATATAATAAAGTATTTTTTTTGTAAATATGTATGTATGTATTAACAAAAAAAAACGTATATAATGTAGTATATCAATCATGTAGTTCCCATAATACAAGCTCTGCTTAGTTTGGGGCTAGATGATGCTGCGTGAAAAATGACCAGCATTAATAATATTTATTATTATTATTATTACTGTTTCTGAAATATTAAACTTACACTATGGTGTCGGGGGGCCTTTTTTATAAAACTATTGACGGCCAATATTTTTGCAATACATTTTATTCACATTATGTCTTGCCTGTTTTTTCTGACTTGAATTACGGGTAGGTATTGTGATTTCTTCTTCAAAATATATAGCTTGAAGCACACAGGGTTAACGTAGCTTTCTATTAGTAAAATATTTTTTCAAATTGGATGAGTTGTTCTGTATATTACCATCTACATATAAAGTATAGATTCTCTGAGTTGACTACTTATGTATCTAAGTACATAAGGTACATACATAATATGATGCAAACTTTCTCTCTGGCAAAATCTGACAGCGGTTAGTAGGTATAGATACACTATAGATACAAAGGTAGATGAGAACCTACTTAAAAAAAATCTCCAATTTTACCTACCTTGATTCATCAAAAACGCAGAAACATCATTTATTACCAACCGAAAGTTATAGGTGATGAATTTTTATATCCGACGTGAAAACGTAACAGACAGCCAGACAGAGTTACTTTTTACATTTATAATATGAGTATTATAGTAAGTATGGATACTTTTCAGGATAAAGCAAATAGAAGATAAGTTGTCTAAGCCTAAATTTGAGGATGTTAAAGGATTGGGTATATTTTTCACATACGTCGACCCTGACGAACTTCTGGCTACAACTGAAATGGTGTTTTTACCCACTCTTACGAATAATTCTACTATGGTGAGTCTCTCCCAAGCCGATTACGGTTAGTGTTTTTGTAAGACCTACGTTGAAATCTGAAGAAGTTTCACCAGTAGCATGAGTCAACAAAAGCCAACAAAAAAAAAAAGAAAAAAAAGCCAACGAAAAAGAAATAGATGTGAAGTTTTTTTGCCCCTTTTACCATTACAATTATATACAAAGTAATACAAACATAATGTGACGATTTGCCCAACTTGAATCGGGAATCTCACTCGCTACGCTGGCTCAATCAATAATCTATTTTTGTGTCTACAGAGGGATGATGAATTCGACGTGAACCAAACCTTCATGTGCATAGTTCCGGGGTTGGAAGGTCACCATGAGCGGTTCCGCGCCCTCTGTGAGCGACTCAAGGTGCCGGCGCTCGTGTTGCAGCCAGGACTCGACCATTTGCAGGAGACGGTGGAAGAACTCGCTCTCAGATACTCTGAGGTAGGTGTCTCATACTTAGGTAGCTTCTAAGAAAGGCTGGAACCTAGCTAAAAGACGCGAGGGAGACGGGTTTGATTCCATCCGTGGAACAAATGTTTGCATGTTCTGCAAATATATGAAAAATGAATGATTGTTAACATATTGTTTAATAGGTAACATATAGAATATAATATAAATTAGACAGTCTTATTGATAACGAGCAATCTCTCTAAAACATATTTGTTCGTGGTCTGGGTAATGTCAAAGTTAATTAAAAATTCATTGATCATAAGATCATAATTTAGCATACTCGTTTTAACCTAATTACCTAAGTGAATTTAAAGTTTTATAATAAATTTGAAATATAATTCATCTATATTCTTTATACAGCTAGCACCAAACGCAAACTACAAGTACAAGTTCCTGATACTCACGACACAGGAAATCCTAGTATTGGGTTAATATCGCACATATTTGATGCCTGGAAAAAATCGCAAGACGCTTTAGGCGTTTTTTGTGATTTTGTCCAAGGCATTTGATTGCGTAGACCATGACACATTGATCAGGAAACTACACCATTATGGTATTAGGGGCGTTGCTCTAGAATTTCTCACTTCCTATTTAAGTTACAGAGTACAAAGAGTTGACGTGAATGGAAAGCGTGTTCCGGGTTCTCTGGTTACTATGGGTGTACCGTAGTGATCAATTCTTGGACCATTTTTATTCTTAGGACACGTCACTTTTATTTAAATTAAAGCGACGAAAAACCGTTATATAAACAATGCAATCTCTAGGTTTTAAAACAAAGTGTATTAGAGTTATACTACCTAATGTTACACAAGTTAAAGCAAATATCAAAATCAAAGATGAAGAATTGGCTCTTGTGGACACCACCGTATTGTTAGGCCCTCACATTGATAAGTTATCGAAGAGACTTATTTTTGCGGCATACGCAGTGAAAAAGATCCGTCTTTATACAGACGTCGACACAGCTAGACTAGTTCACTTCAGCTACTTCCACAGTATTATGTCGTACGGTGTTCTGGCTGTGGGAGAGTTCTGCCGTAACATAAATACCGTTTTGTGTTGCAGAAGAGGGCTGTTCGAGCAATTTATAATATGTGATGAAAGAATCAGAAATCAAAGAATCACTTCACCAAAAGTTTAAAGAAATAAATATAATGACATTACCTTATCTATACATCTATGAAAATGTGATATTTGTTCACTAAAAAAATAACTTGTTTAAGAAAAATAGCAACAATCACAATGTTTATACTAGAAATAAAGATAAACTCGCTGTTGCCACTTGTAGACTCCATAAAGTTAGTAAATCATGTCAAGGGCAAGGTGTACGCTTTTATAAAAAAACTCACAAACATTAACATAATAAAAACGTAATATAACACAAACTTTATAAATAGGCATACTATATAATATCTGATAATTTAGATGATAAAAACTCTTGGGATTGAGAATACTTCAATTCGATAAATGTAGATACCATTGTTTTGTAAAAGGATCATTACAATAACCAGCCTTGTCTTCTTTCGTTTCAAGTGATCCTTGTGATTTTTATGAATAAATTAATGTTGACTTTTGATTTTTGCATGATGTATAATCTCTTTGTTATCAGGTGGTTTTAAAATGGGCAGGTGTCAAAAACTCATTCTGTATCTTGGGCTGCGAAACAGGAGTTCTAGTTGGTTTAGAATTGGCTGCGATCTTAGAACAACATGGTAAGCAAAACATTACACTCAATACTCATTTTAAATTTCTTACAGCTCAAAGTTATTTATTGTTACTTCTTATCATTAAAACTGGTGGCGTAATTAAAATGTCACTTACAGGCCAAACTGGAACACTCTTCTGCATCGGCGATGGTCCAGAAGAGATCAAATCCCTGATGAAGGAGCAACTGCGCGAGTACAAAAACGAAGAAGCTTTGCAATTCGGCTTAGTACAGCACATGTTTACCCTCATGACTGGAAGGAGTGCTTCGTCGATGGAGAATATCGAAGGAGTGACATGGAGACAGCGGGTGGACATGTGTGTGAGGACGCTGCTTGGACATGTGTCCCATTCTGCGCAATACGCACGCTCGCTGATAGAGGCAGCGTACGCAAGGGTCGTTAACACTATCTGTTACAATGCGATCCCAAAAGTTTTGAAATCAAACATTGTAGTCCTTCGAGCACTGAGCCCTAATTCTGTCTCAACTGCCCCCTGTTCTCTACAACGCTACTCGCAACAGCCAATCAGCGTCTACAACCTTACCACTCCACTGGCGCATGTGACTAAGGATATCCAATGTGCATCTATAATCAATAAACACCTTTCTAAGGAAATTTTAGAAGCATTTGATACTAAAAATCTTTGTGACTCGTATCTCTTGGATGCTGACACGTTCATAACTGTATCACAAAATAAATAATTATCAAACAAGTAGATTTTTTGTTTAAAGACGAAAAGTATCTCGCCTTATATTTTGTTGTTATTTTGAATTTTGAATAAATTTTAATAATTGGATGAAATGTTTATTTTTATTTATTTTAACTTTAACCCACAAATACTTAGTTCGATGAAATTAATTTATGTGTAGATTTGCTATTCTGCAATTGAATTAAATCAGATATTGTCTGAGCTGTATATCATTTTTGTCCATATTTATATGGACCTCCATATAATCTCCTAATCTACATAAATAATAGGCCACTCACTTCACTTGTATTCAACCTTACACCACTTATTTGGATTAAATCCATGAAAAACCTAACAGCAAACTTACAAGGTGCAAGTTAGAAATAGCGCAATTTCTGTATAAAATAGAACACAAAGAAGGAAAGCTAAAAAGGCCGATGTTTTGGTCGCGGATGATGTGCCTATTAATACAAAACATAAGAATTGCGTCAATGCACCGAGCGCGGGGAGGGCTCCCTCATCTTAGTAAGCGTTATTATTAATTTTGCAAGACTTGAAACGGTCTGTAGGGTGCTCAAAATTACTAGTATAGTTTTCATAATTTATACATTATTGTATTTAAAATTGTATTGACTTGTCATATTTATAAAATAATTGTATTTTATAAATATGACAAGTTCGAATATGACTCGTGTTTTGCGGGTTCTTTATTAGTCGAATTTTGATCAATTTCTACGGATAATTATGAATTGTGCTCGCATAGAGTAAGACGAGAAAAAACATGACATCTTTTACATTCAGTTATGATGTGCCAGATGTCACATTAATAACACATACATAAAAGGATCAAATAAAGCATAAGTGTTTAATTTCTTAAAATAAATTCCACAATACTACCACTTCCAATATACTACACAAGTACTACATACACACACACACATACACACACAAACATACACACACACACACACACGCACACACACACACACACACACACACACACACACACAATCATACGAAAGCTTGTATCCTCAGTTTTATCTTTAATGCTTCTTGTTTTATTTTCTATTTTGTGTTTTGCCCTGTTTGTGTTTTATATATATATTTCTTTTATGGATATCGATTGATCTATAACCGGCCTCCCGCGATACAGGCTCGTTTACAATCTGACAAGGCCTATGTACAGGCCGCTAAAGAATTTATGTATGGAAAAAAACAAAACCAAGTGCTCCCTGTGTTCCAAAGGTGAATAAATGATATGACTATATGACTATGACTAGTGCGGGGCAACTTTTGCAACCAACAGCAACTCTATTGTAACTCTTATATTTTTGGTAAATAAATATATTTTGTATTTGTATTTGTATTTTGCTCCTTTGCCTGAATGTAATCATGGGAATTATAGACATGGTTAGTTTAATCCTCGAGTCGCTAACTGTTGCCTGTTTCTGGCTTACATAAGTATGTTACTCCGCCCCGGGCAAGCGCGATAGCAATATTAGCCGTTCTGAATTTGTTATAAATTTGGTGGTGTTCCGTAATACCAAAAATGATGACTGAAAACTTGTATTTTTCACATCGTGTTATTATTCTGTAACTAGACAATATAAGCTATAAGCGTATAACGATACGTAAGACATTGTTGTTTTTATTACGAAACAAATAAGATAAAACTATATCATGTATGAAGTAAAAATATCCAAAATACGATTCGTTTACATTTCAATTTTTTTAATATTTTGAAAAAATATTTATCAAGGTACTTACCTAGATAAATACTATGCGAATACAAATAATAGCATAATATGGTGGAAATAATCTTTAATTACAAATGATTTTGGTATTACGTTTGTATGGGCAGTCGTGTTGATCTGGGTTATGTGGAACTTGTTTATTTGTAGTCAATTTAACAGTTTTATTCCGATTTACAGATTCCCAGTTTCCAAAAAATCCGCGCGGTTCTTCAAGAACGAGAAAAATACATTGAGTGTAGGTATTTCGAAGAGATGATATATCGAAGAGACTTGTCAGTTTCACGAACAGACTCAATAGTAAATAGGGAAAATAATATTTTGAATGGTTATTAATTAATTGCCTTTTATTATCATATCAGTTGCAGAGTAGTGACCAAGCTTCAATATAATTGTTTTCAGACACTTATAAGTTACTAAGCACTCGAGCAGCTTCACTCTCGAAATAGGAACTTATGTATGCCTTTGAAACGTATAGGTAGGCGATATTTCCGATATCATTTTACTGGATATATGGATGCTTACCGTTATATTATGGCTAAATTACACATATCATTATAAATTGTAGACTATGTGTTGTTCTGTTGTATAAGATTTATTACTGTTATGGTTCATCAAAATCCCTTCAGTAGTTTTGCAGTCCCAAGTTTACGGTTCTATCCTGCAGGTACTCTTAATACCAGCAGCAGATCCTCACGTGCCCACATTATTTTACTAACTATTTCGAATAAAAAACAAAAGAAAACTACAACCGGTATTGGTTTTCAATGCAGTTGTAGTTTCTTTTTTTGAAGTCGGTTAAAAACTACAAAAGGTAGGTATTGGCTTTCTAAATTATCCAATAAATATATCAAAAAGGCACTTTAACTTAGCAACGAATATTTATTTGAAGTAGTAAGACACCAATCGAACTTAAGTTAACCAACAATCTATCCTTTTGTACTGAATTACCGAAACACATCGATTGCGCGTTCTAGAAATGCTTTAAATTTAGCAGCGACATCTAGTTTAATTTTTACACACTTTTTTACCTCTAAAGCTGGTATGAAAGAAATAAATTAGACACCTATATGATAAAGTGCTTACGCCAGCTTAAGATGAGCCGTACGTTCAAAGGTTCATTTACAATCCGGGTTTCAAGTTATTTGGACCTAATACTGAGGGTTGTAATGTCTATATTTTTTGAACTACAAAACCGATGACCTTGAAGTATTTACGGGACAATCTTTATAGAACCTCCTTTCTTACAAAAACATAATTAATGAAATCGGACAACGCGTTAATGAATTACAACCAAGTACACATTTTGACTTTCATCCCCTCTCCCAAGGGAACCGTGCTGAATTTCGGGATAAAAAGTATCCTATGTCCTATGTTTTTAATATATTCAGTGTACAGAATTTGACCTGTTACATTCTTTTTATAATAAGATATATTGATAGATATTGACAAGGTGTAGTCGGAAATATTAAGTAGGTACCATAATCGAGAAATAAATGTGTTAAATAAAACCTTCCAAGCAGCCCTGGCAGCATTCGTTGTTATTACATTGCTTTTTGTTCTATTTAATCCCATGTATGACTCGTCTTGATACTCGATATAGGTCATTGATATAGGTCATCAACATTTAATAGGTACGTAAGTATTGGCATACATTAAACTTACCTATTGAATTCCTTAATTTATTTCAGATCTTGCAAAAGTTGTAGTAAACGAGACGCTTCTAATTGGGCTTTGAATATGGCGTGTTTGTTGTTCTTAAGATGGCTGCTATTCTGGAAAGCTATGGTACGTTTATGATATATCGTAATGATAATATCCAAAGATAATACTAAAATTATAAATGTCATAGTTTGGATGTTCAAATGCTTCGATGTTTGGATGTTTGTTGCTAATGATCTCCGTAGCGGCAATTTGGATGAAATTTAGTTCATGTGTAGTTCGTAATCTACAATAACACATAAGCTACTTCCTATCTGGATATGACGCGGACGATATAATTATAGTATTGAATATTATAATGATTTAGACCTAAGTTTATCATTTTTTTTTTCAGATTTTTACGGGGACTTATATCGCTTGGGTGGATGGAATTATCAATAAGCACTTGGAGCTCCATGTGCTAAAAAAAATCGCTTAGAGAAATCTTTGTGAGAGCTACCTCATGAATGATGAAGATGCTTTCATGAAATACGGCCTCCCTGATTCTTTATATTAAGATTTTTCAATTGTTCCCTCATATACAGACATGGTGATTGGAATAGATAAGGTGTGGAAAATATAAATGTTAATTAAGTGTTTGTATGCATTTTATTAATAACTTATTTATAAACCAGAGTCCAGGGTCAATAAGAAACGCTTCGATCAATGAAGTTACACATATGGTATACACAGGTTGCTGGTCGCATACGACTTCAGTAAATCTTCAGACAAGTATCGGTTAATAATACTCGCGCAGCAAAGGTCTTTGGTTGCATGAGCCAGTGGAGCAGCGAGCTCATGTACGGCAACCGGTTGTTCGGAAAACTGCTGCAATTTCACATCTTTGGGTGAAGTTTTTGAGGATTTCGTTAGCATAAACACAATTTTTGATCGTAACTTCTGCGATGCAAACTCGTATGTTGTAGCTGTTTTTATGCGCGCGCACGCTGCTTCAAGCACTGCTCGTAAATACTGAGCTGAATGCGACACCCTTCCTAATAGTATGCGGACACAAGCTTGCGCACGCTCCTCCCAGGAAGAACCCTTCAGCGCACTCTCAAGCAGAGCTGGATCCTCTACTGACATTAATCCAAAAATATGTGCAATAATGCCGGCTTGTAGAGATTCTTCCGTCGGAAAATCAACTAGCTGTTCCTTCACCTGAGCTCGAATACCATCAGGAGTATCTCCGACACAGAAAACTGTTCCTGTCTTTCCTGAAATTGCGTTATAAAATAAATAAAGTATAAAAAACAATAAGATACATTTTGGAAACCATTATGCTGGGTAAATGTGGTAAAGGTAAAGATTTATATTCATAGGATTATAAAATAGTGGCAAATAATGTATGAAAAAATCAATGGAACACCAAAAACCCGGCAACAATTTGGTTTGGTTATTATTTTGGTGATTCTTGCTAACAACGTTCATATTATATCACAATTGTTTTGACTGGGTTAGAGCAAAACCCGTCAAGATTTTTGTTATCTAAATAATTATATATAACAATCTGGGTTTCCTACATTTTGTTTACAGTAAACAGACAGATGTAAGACGATTTGTACGAAATAGTTTTGGAATGGTACATACACTCTTAATTATTATAGTGTGCTATAATACTTAAGAGTGTATGTACCTGTAATATTGATGTTGGTAATCTTAATAAACTTACCATGAGCTTCAAGAATAACTGCTAATTCTAATGCGACCGTTACTCCGAATTCGTAACCCAGTAAGTAAAATGAGTCTTTTACGCCCAATTTGTTCAAGAGTATCTGTGAATTTATAAAATATGACATCAACAAAAGCATTATCATAGTCGGCAGTCGAAAAATTGATTTAGAAGAAGCTTTTATAAGATTTCCAGGTTGTCGAAATTATATGCTTATTAAAATGAGCATTAACGCAGTTATTAGGTAGTCCCATCAGTAAACATTGAGGAGTTCCATTGTCTCCATCGTTAGTTCACCTAATTATTGCATTGTCATTGAAGCTTAACAGTTATGTATTGATAACTTAGATTAGATGAAAGTAACTACCTCAAAATCGTCTCAAAAGATAAGAACAACCTATGCAAATCCAATTATCAATAAATAACTAACCACAAGGATGAAGGCTTACTGTGGACTCGAACAGCAAATAATAATAAAGAATGGAAGACTTTTGTCCATCAGCGGTATTATGTAGAACGAGTTAAAGCATGGGTATTGTGTAGATTATTATTATTAATTAAGGTGAAACTGTTATTTCTCGTTTTTTAGTAACGAGAGTTGAGAAAGGTATGTTGAGATGGTTTGGGCATATAGAAAGGATGGATGAAAGAAGATTAACAAAACAAATATACAAGGCGAGCGTGAATGGGAAGGTTGGAAGAGGAAGGCCTCGGCGAACATACTCTGACCAAATTGAAGACGTTCTAGAGAATGGCCAGGTCAGAAGTACACTTAATCGCCGAGCTTGTATGAAGAATTTGATGAGGATGAACGAAGCGAAAGAAGTATGCCAGGATCGTAGCAAGTGGAAATCCTTGGTCTCTGCCTACCCCTCCGGGAAACAGGCGTGACTATATGTATGTATGTATGTTATTTAAGGTTTTGTTATATAAATAAATAAACAACAAGGAAAGTATAAATAAACTTATAAAAACCTGCCTTGGAATATCTCTGAGCGAGATCTTTAGGTGTCTCATTTAGGTAATCAAGTCCTGGTTGCAGCACCACGGCCGATAGTTTCAAAGACTCGCACATCGTACTGAACCGTTCGTGGTGGCCTTCCATTCCTGGCACTATACAGAGGTATGTCTCATTTGAGTCTATTTCATCTCCTATCTGTAAATAGTCAAACAAAAACGTTTGTGCATAAGATTTCATCATTCTGTAACAAAATGGTAGTCGATGAGGTTACAAAATTGCCAATTTGTTATGAGAATAGTCTGGACGTTCTCTAACTATGTCAAGTGCAGCAATGTTTTTTTTTTACTAACCAACGATTTGACTAATGTGTTCAGCAGCACCATGTCAGAAGTTCCAAGAAGCTCATCAAGGTCAATGTTTGAAAAGAACGTGCTCAATCCTTTTAAATCTTTATAACTCTCGCCAACCGAACTCAACTGTATCTGTCGAATCCTAAAACATAAAATAGTTTTATATAGTTTGCATTCGCTAACATTTACACTGAATCATTTATCCTAAAATCATTTTTTTAATTACCAGTTAAATCGTATCAATCAGATTATTTGAATGAATACAAAACACTGGATTTTAATTTGGTGTCCCCGTGCTGCGCCAACAAGAGTGGGACTTCGGTAACAACCAGTTGATATAATTGTATAGACTGAATTTTAGAACAAAAATACTAATAACAAAACATAACAAACACGCTCACGACTGTCTTCCCCATGGTGGACATCCTCAGATACATACTCAGTGAGTAGATCTTTGAGGATATCAAGCAGGGGGTAGTCAGAGGCACGTCCAAACATTACATTTGGTACATGCCCGCGTTTTGCAAGTAGTAAGCATTCCACGTGACAGGTTGCAAGCCCATCGCCGCTTATTGGAACACTAACTGTTGGCACATGTCTTCGAATTTTTGGTTCTTGGGCATGCCGGTTTCCTCATGATGTTTTCCTTCAGCGTTCAAAAATAAATACATGTCAACAACGTAGAAGAAAGAGCGATAACCCTAAACTAAAATTATGTTAAACTAGCCTCTGCCCACGGCTTCGCCCGCATGGTACCCGGATCAAAAGTAGCCTATGTGTTATTCTGATGTCTAAGTTATTATTACTGAAAAGTTTCATCAAAAGCCGTTTAGTAGTTTTTGCGTGAAAGAGTAACAAACATCCATCCTCACAAACTTTCACCGTTCTACCGTTTATAATGGTAGTAGGATTAATAATATTTATTTGCAAGCATATAGGTTGGACATTAGGACTTTTAGATATATTCGACCTTTTAATCGTGTTTATAGCACCTAGCACATTTGTCGATACTCCCCGTTGGTATACTTTTAGTTTTTACAATACTAACGGCATAAGCGTGCCATAAACTAAACAAACCTTCACATTTTGCAACAATTGACTCTAATAAACAATCTGTTCTGGCGTCTGAAGAGTTACAATTTAAGGAACACTAGTGAAAAAAACTATCAAGCACTGTTGAAGTTCATATTTATCTTTTAATTCTAGGCTTTAGATTTACTTGTTTAATAATTAATTAATTTCCAAGAAGAATTTTGGTAAGGAAATTTAGAAATTTTATTTATTTAATGCAATGACATAGCTGCACGATAATATTTTAGATTATTTTTTCTTTATGCAAACGAGTACATTTTTATGATCTACGTTTAGATCACAAAAATGTACTGATGTACTATGGTGTAACCTATTCAGCCAATGCGACACTAACTCTAGTTTAATAAGAAGTTAAATGACAACAAAAAAAAACAACATTTTTCTGTCAATCTTATAAATATCCATTTTGCTGTTCATCTTCCCATATGTTTATATAATATTTGCAGGGAGTTTCACGTTCGTCCAATGCCAACATTATACAGTTCATCCGCTCAATTTTATGTAAACAAATCTAACCTGCAAACTCTTACCAGCCAGTATTCACTAATAATTAAACTTGAGCGAGAACACGGGACATAGATCCCGTGTCATACAGTTTTTCGATACTTACTTGTCTTTTGTCAACTTAAGTATGTCTTCAATTTCCAAAGACGTATTGTATGTATCATGTATGAAGGATTTAATAGTGTTTAACTCCTCTTTGTCTATGCCAAAATCTGCTAGAGTTGTATTCTCGGTGCAACTAAAAAGACTATCTATGCCTGTAGAGATAAATATGGAATAATCAAATAATATTGTACACACATATAAAACAACACAGACGAATACAGTGACAAAAAAACGAACAACTCTCACACGAAATATATAAAGATCATCATCAATAGCAGTGCACTGCCGGTCATAGGTCTCCCCCAAAGAGTGCCATGGCGAACGATCTTGTGTCATCTCCATCCACGACGATGTGGTCGGGTGAGGTGTCTTCCCACAGAATCAAATCAGAATCAGTAAGCTACGTGAGTGACTTAAGTTCTTATATAGATTTTCTTGTTTCACGTAGTAAAAGCAAGCAAAACTCCATTCCTGTTTGCGTGGAGTACAACTGCGTATACGAGCATAGAAATATATAAATAGGTACCTGATATGTTGCCAAGCTTTTGTGACAGCGACAACTGCTGCTTCAGCTGTGGTTTTGCAGTCAACACTGGATGGTGACTTAGAAGAGCACGCTCGATCGCATCTACTACTATACTCTTCCAAGTGAAGCTATCGATCGTTAACTTAGTTTCCTTGTTTACCTACAACAATATAACAGTTCAGTTTTATTTTATTTTGTAAAAACGGGACATCAATATACTCATATCCCTACTAGAAATTAATTTTCTTTTATCCATTCATAACTTCCATTATACAGTATAGATTTTCTGAAATGCTTTTACAACGAATATTGGTATACTTGTCACCTTTGTGATACAAAGGTGAAGTGCACATGTATAATAATAAATGTTTTTTTTAATTTGAACTTGCTTTGACCTAAACCATCCTTGAAAACATAGAAATTGATTGCAAAAAAATGCACAACTATCAAATGAGCAGTATTCGGAGACAGAAAAACAAACACAAATAAATATACGGACTCCTTACGTTGCGGGTAATCAAAATGAGGCGATTATATATATGAAACCTCAGGAAGTTTAAATTATAGAAATTATTACGATTTTAGTAAAAAAATAATAAACATTTTAAATATGATAACAGCTATATTATCTATTAATAATATAATAATAGATAATATAGCAGATTAGTGAATAGATAGGTAAAATATAGGTAGGTATTTACAAAGTATATACCTACCTATATTTAAGGCCTACCTATATTCGTAACGCATAAGTACTTATGCTATTTTTTTAATTAATCAATGTGTGATTTGAAATAAAAATATTTTTTAAAATTTTTCTTACTAATGGCGAAGCAATAAAATTAAATAAGCATAGCAAAAGGAGTACAGCATTAATGTCGGGACATGTTTCATTAACATACTTGTATCAAATCAGGTATAGCGATCGTTGTTGCCAAAAAACCATCAGTTGAACGAGATATGCATATTTCTTCTCCAATGTTGCTGTCAACGCTCGCCACAGCAAAATATCTGTTAAAATGTACAACAAAAACGTAAATAGTTATAACAGAACAAATAAATAGTAACTCATTCTGCACAAGTCTTACTTCAGTAATGGACACGAAACTCTTGCAGCTCTATCGATTTGCTTGTTAATAGATGACATTTCTTTAAAATCGCTTGTTTTATCCATGACCATCACGTAAATTCCTTCGACTTGTTTCAGTTCCTTAGTTTCATTTAAAAGCTTCAAAATTGCATCGTAAGTTAACATTTTCCCACAAGATAACTCCGCTTTAACGCCAAGATCCTTCCAGAATCTAAAAAAAAAGTATTCTTCTATGTTCCGGATTTTCCAGAAATAGTATGGAGAATTGTCTAGGGAGATAATTCTCGACAACTTTGAGAACAACAAAATGTTCGACGTCTTAAGTATTCGATGGTTTTCATTGAAGAAAATTTGCAGCAAGCAGTAAGTTCAGTTTTGTGGAAACTGCTTCAAAACTGAACTTACGACAAGAGACGACATGACTAACCAATGTAATTTGACTATGTATTTAATTTGTAGATGATGTTTAACATGACTAACCAGTGTAATATGACTATGTATTTAATTTGTAGATGACGTTTAACATTACTAACCAATGTAATTTGACTTTGTATTTAATTGTAGATGACGTTAAACATGACTAACCAGTGTAATTTGACTATGTATTTAATTTGTAGATGACTTATAACATGATTAACCAATATAATTTGACTATGTGTTTAATATGTATGCTGATGTCAAAATTGAATAGATACATGATTCACGCTTTGGTTCACTTTCTTTAACTTACCTTTACCTTTCTTTTTACATACCTTACTTTGAGGTTTTGATGTAAAGATGGATTAAAACAATGAATTCGAAGATTGGTAGCTCCACGAGCAACCAATCTGTCTGCCAGCTGAAGTCCAGTTGGGTGTCCGTCGTAAAAGATAACATGACAAGAATTTGCAGAACAAATTATTCTGTGAAAAGAGAACAAATAGTCATAAACTTATGAATATGAGCTATCTATAGATCGTTTGCAACGGTCATTAGATAGCTAGTTGTTTCATATGTATTTTTATATATACCTACTAGTACATAGTTGTATTAATAAATATGTATAAACATAATAAAACAAAGATTAAGAATAATTGAATGCATTGAAATTGGTCACCATTGATTTTCCAATCTGTTATTATAACTGTTCTTGTGTATCCAACTGTTAGCTTCATATCTAACAGTTGATCAACCAAATGTGACGTAACAAAATATTTGAAGGGATCTTAGAGAATACCTGGGGTGTGTTGGTGGTTGTTGGTCTCGCAGTCTCAGAAGAACACGTCCGCGGTGGCGGCTTGCAGCGAGCAGACGGAATGCGCGCGATACATCGTTCGGTTGATATGACACTCGCGAAAGCGGGCGCACGTATCCACGAACAATGCCCTCGCTCACCATCTCCTGGATATACTGAAAATATTTATTCATAATTATAAAATACAGTGCACGTCGCGTCGTGCAGTCGAAACATAGTCGATGTCTTTACCGATAGTACGATAGGTACGTTAAAATTCTCGTTTTACATTATGACAACATTAGTCTGGTCACATTACGCGATTTTTTCTTTGTGCCGCGTCACTTTAGTTGAGGGACAAATGTAACGGAGTATAGAAGTGTGTTGTATAAAAATATAGACGATGTAGTGCTGCAACTTATTGACCTTATCGGACGAAAAAGGTCGCTAGACGACATGTCTGGCGACATCGTTCGACATCTCTAGTGGCACGTTTCGCGAGACATTTTCCCCCTATGGTATACGAGGCTTAAGTAGCGACGATTTTGAAACCTATCACTCGGTATGGTTACTAATATGAAAAACGTGTGTTTATATTAAATGTTTTGACGTGCCTCTGACTAACCTCTACTTGGTAACTTCACGGACTTATCTAGATGTAAAGAGAGTAATTACTTTCTACATACGTTGATAAGTCAGTGAATGAAGGATGGGGATTAGTCGTGAGCACGCTTTTTGTTTATGATAGTACTCACTTTTATATGTTCGGAATTGTTGGATTCGAACATTGAATTAAATTCAACTGCCATAAATGATCTACTTTGTGTCATGTATGACATTCCATATACGAAATTTTCACGACTTTGAAGCAGCGACGTATCAACCATAGTTCCCATATGAGCTGTACTTTTCAAGCATTCCTAAAAAAAGAAGTTGATGTGTTACAATAAAAAAAAACCATGCATCCTATCAGAAGCTTTAATCTCGTATTTTTAAAATAGCCAAAGTAAAGTCTCAATCATAAAAACGTCAAACTCGGTATTCTACTTAAAAACAATAAACAATCCTTTCTCTGAAAATAATTCAAAAAAAGACTTGGCCCCAAAGACTAGACTGCCATCACAAGCGACATACATTCAACAACTTCAGTATGTATGATTTTTACAAAAAAAAAAACTTTTATAATTACATCTTAAGCGATGCAGATGACAATTAAATCGTAATTCGGTACTTTTTATGGGCAGCTTTCCTACACTGTCGCTATAAACCTTTTTTCTCAGCAGTTACAGTTTCTGTTAACTATATTCCCTACCAAAGGGCAGGAAATCGGTGGCTTTCTACGGATTTCGTCATTACGGAATTTATCATATGCGTAGGTCTCTCGACTGGCCACTGTGTGACCGTGACCCTTATGGATGATGCCAATACTCCCCTGCGATTTGAAAAAGGCGCATATACCACCAACACGAAACATGAACAAAATATTTATGTGAAAAAATAAGTGTAGAAGCGAAAGCCTTTTGCTTATCGGTAACTTTGATTAGGAACGAGACAGGAGGAAATTAAATTACCGACCAAATTTGCCCATTTTTACATTACCGTAGCATATTTAACTAAATATTGCCAAAAATAGTATGCACCCTTTTGAATAGGATAGCAGAATAGTTAGCGAGCAAGTGCTATAATGTTATCACCAGCCGGATTATAAACTTTTGTCAAGTCTCTCTCGTCTCTGCAGCGTCTGTGGCGAGAAGATACGACAACGTTACCCGAACGCTGCCTATCCGAGCTAGACACTAGGATTTACTGTATATTATACATGTAGATTATTCAAACGTTTTTGCCCTGCTACAAATGATTATACATAACTTGAACAACATCGGTAACTTTTCAACACAAAACCCCCCAAAGCTTCAAAATTCATCTATAAAAGGACAGAGTATTTTTTAAGTTTTTTTAACAAATGCAGCTAGTTACTATGCTTTTAACTAACCACATGATAAATATAATTTACAGTAATCATAAAATTAAAAAATACAAAGCCTAGTCTACCATTATTATAAATAGGTACACTTACATTTCTAAGATCTCCTTTGACGCAACTCAAAATGATATCGCAACCTTTACTGTCCGTTGCGCTCAGTATAATATCGGCAAAGGAGCCGTTTCGTGAATTCCCAATGTATTCCTCTAATAAACAAACGTTCATTGGTAAACATAACAAAAAAAAACTACAACGATAATAAAAAAAAAATAAACTGAGTTGAAATGACACAAACCTCGCAACTGAGGAAACAATTTTAATAAGAATCGTTTCTTGGATTGATCAGCAACTGTAGTAAAAACTTCGCATCCCATAGCCAAAGCAATAGAAATGGCAGCTTGGCCTAACGCCCCTGCCCCTCCATGTATGAGGATCTTAGAGTTTTCTTTCAGCTTGTTTTTAATTTTCTGCAAAACGAGGTCAAAATATAATTTTACAAACTACCAAAGGGAGGCTATTAGGTCGAGTGAAATAATCTTTACTGTTTAAAAAAAATACCAATTAATATTTCACGTGAATTATTTCTTAACACAGATTTATTTAGCAAACCCACTGCAGGGCAAAGGGCTCCCTACCCCTCCTTCCAATACTATCTGTTTCCTGCTAGTTGGGCACATTTCTTGATAATAATTCAGCTCATCTCGCCATCTACACCTGGGATCTCCAGATGTCCTTCATTTAGTTCAAAACCCAGACATAATTAAATTATTGTTTTCAATAAGTTTCATTTCGATATAATATTTGATAGTTGAAGTGATTCAAACATTCAACAACTCTTGGACATTATTTTAATTAAATCAATATTTTTTGGAGTGGTAAATATTGCAACATCTAATATTGATTTTGGAGAGAGCTAATTGACGTCATAAATAACGTAAAAGGTACAAGTTATTGATTTACCAGACAGTAGAAGGCTTGTGCGTATGCCAGCGGCACAGTTGCTGCATCTTCGAGACTCCAATGAGAGGGCACTGGCCACAAAAGATCAGGTTGTGCCGTTACAACAGTACTAATTGCACCGTTCTTGACCAAGCCCATAACACGATCCCCACTACAAATAAAGATGAGACAGTTTTAAATAGATATAAGGTCAAAAATATCCAAATATCCTTAAATCTAAAATAATAATTATTCGAGATTTGTTCTGGCTTTATAAGATGAAAGGTAGGTACTTACTACACTACTTATAAACACATTATTTATCGCTACAGGCAGCGTCATATTCAATTATTTTTTTATTTTGAACTCCACTACCGATACGGAGGTCGTGTGTTCGAACTCGGTCGTGACCCAATGGTTTTTTCACTGGAAATGTATATGCGTATTAACACATACTCAAAACGGTGAAGGAAAACATCGTGAGGAAACCGGCATGGGCTAAACAGCTAAACTAAAAAAAAAACTAAATGCTATCATATAGTTTTCCTATAAGTGGCGATGGGCTTGCAACTTATCACCTGGAATGTTAACTACTTGCAAAAACTGGCATGTGTCAAATGTAATGTTTGGACGTGCCTCTGACTATATGAGGATACTATTTATTCTCAAAGATCTATTCACTGAGGATGCCCAAAATGGGAAATACCGTCGTGAGCGCGTTTATTTGCTTGATTTGTTGTTTATGGCTTGTCGATAACATTACGAAACAAGACCTGAATATCATTGCGTTTTGACTAGGGTGCTAGACAAATACCTCACGCTTAGTTTCCCTTTCACGCTAACGCAATTTTGTCAAGGTGAAACTTGTTAGCTGTCACGTGACATTTTCACAGCTATATGTCATTTCCATACAATTCAATCTTTCCACAGGCGTCAACGCTAACAGAAAGTGGTATTTGTCTAGACCCCTGATTACCGAAAGGTGGCTTATGAATTTAGAAGTCGCAATCTTTTAACATTAAATTTTAAACTACCGCTCAGTTTTTTTTAAATTACAGAGTTATTTTTAAAAATCTATGAGGACAAATTTAAAAAATGTATTGGACTGTAGATATTTTTTTTTTCAATCGATACTCAACATTCCCAGATAATTTCACGTTTATCTCTTTAATAATAAAATAATTCTGGACAACCTTCACTAGCCCCAAACTAAGCAGAGGTTGTATTATGGGAACTACATGAATACATACTACTTGTATACTTTTTTTTGTAAATTCTTAATTATTATAAGTATATAGAAAACACCCAGACCCGAGACAAATATTTGCAGTTTATACAAACTTTTGTCCCACGCCGCGGCGTGAAACCCGCAACCTTCTGCGTCTCAGGCGGGCATTCGCCGACTGCGCCAAAGAGGCCTTTCTTTCTTAAATACTCATTAACCTCATAATTATGTAAAATACCCCCCTACATATATTAACATAAAACATATATTAGTATAAACTACCTACCATGTATCATCGCGATTTAATAAACGGTTCGGCAGTTATCGTCAGAAAAACAAATATACAAACATAGGTGTGAACATACACGCCGGATAGTCCTGGTAGGCTTTGAGATCTTGCTTGCTTAATCAACAAGTGAATCTTACCTCTCTGTCAACCCACTGAAATCCATACCGAATAATTTTTCATTATTTTCAAAAGGAATTACTCCAGAAGCTTTTTTGACATCCACAATGTTAAGTCCAGCATAATGCACCTGTTAAAATATAACGATGTAATCCAATTTTCGTATGTTCATTAATTATTAGGTATAGGACAAAACTAAAGAAAAGAAAGAAGAAGGGCTCGAAAGAAAATTAGTTTTGCTTCGAGATAATTTTGCAAGTCTTTTTGGTACTCAATCTGCGCTCGGTGGCTTAAACTCAATTCCCTTCAGTTAAATTACTTAAGGTATAAAACAGACTAAGTTTTATAGTCGAAGTAAAAGTTATTTATTAGATAAGTCAATTATTTAATTTATTATAATTTGTTTATCAAAAATAATAATAAATAAATAAACGCGTGGAGATGAGAGCTTTGAGAAGTATGTGTGGTGTAAATTTGAGCGATAGAGTGAGAAACAGTGTGTAAGAGAGCAGTGTGGAGTGAATGAAGATGTAGTAACGAGAGTTGAGAAAGGTATGTTGAGATGGTTTGGGCATATAGAAAGGATGGATGAAAGAAGATTAACAAAACAAATATACAAGGCGAGCGTGAATGGGAAGGTTGGGAGAGGAAGGCCTCGGCGAACGTACTCTGACCAAATTGAAGACATTCTAGAGAATGGCCAGGTCAGAAGTACACTTAATCGCCGAGCTTGTATAAAGAATTTGATGAGGATGAACGAAGCGAAAGAAGTATGCCAGGATCGTAGCAAGTGGAAATCCTTGGTCTCTGCCTACCCCTCCGGGAAACAGGCGTGACTATATGTATGTATGTAAATAAACGCCCAACAGACACATACACAGATCTGACCTCACAAGGTACTCGTAGTACCACGGTACATATGTGACTTGTGAAATATATGTTCATTTTCTAGCAAATATATATATGGACAGTTGTTACCTTTACTTTGATACCCGTATCTATTGAAGTATAAACCCTTTCCCAGTCTAAAGAATTTAAATCACCAACACTGCTGATTTGAAGAACCAAATGGTCTCTTTCATTCGATTTAATTATAGAAGCATTGTTTTTTGCGGGTTTCCCGTTCTGTGGAACAAAATAATGTTATGTATATTGAGTTCAAGGCAGATACTTAAGTATTTTTTTAAATCTTACTTACTTTAATACCAGAGTTAGAAGGTGGTGATAACTCTAAAGTTATTAGATCAGGGGTTTGGATTAACACGTTCTGGAATCGAATGTTTTTTAAAACGATACCTCCACAGCTGAAAATAAATAAACATTCTTATCTAGTTAACAATTAAATGTTATAGTGTTATTTAAATGGACTTTACGTTAATAATTATTTCATTCACAACAACAAACTTAATTAACTGATAACGTAAAATTATCTGAAACAAGTCAAATAGAAAACGACTTCAATTATCGGGGATTTGATAAAAAGTGAAATGTCCCTTGAAGAATTTCCGAAGATTTACAATGTTTTGTATGTTTTGTGTGAAGATTTTTACACAAAACATACAGATGAATTGCGAACCTCCTCCTTTTTTGAATTCTGTTGAAAGGGGAGACACGTACTTGTTATTACTAGAAGTTGAAGGTACCTACGATGTGTTATCCAGTAGAGGATCGATTTTCGCCTTGACCACTCTTGATCCATTAGCTAGTTCATCAAATGATTTATTGTGTTTGTCTACATCAATCCTAAGCTCTCTTATCCGACTTGGCTGCGTTGCTCCATCACAAGTGTGTTTTAATATGTTTAGTTGAAGCATGCCATCAATTAATATTACAAAGTCTTCATTCAAAAGTTCCGCTTCTGTTATTTCTTGATTGACTTTGGAAATACTTTTGAATGCACCGCTGAAAGCGATATAAAAAAAAATAGATAGATAAATTCTTTATTGCACACCAAAGTAAAATAAAAAAAACACAGGAACTAAAAAAAAGAATATAAAGGGTACAATCTAAATCAATATAAAGAGGTAGGGCGTTCCATAGTCGTACAACTTGCACCGTAAAGGAATTACTATAAAATTGTGAACTATGGACAGGAGTATGAAGTTGTAGAGTTTCGGAGGAGCGAAGGTTTCGGTCATGCACGTAGTATAAAAATTCAAAACACTCCTTCAGATAAGATGGAATATTAATTTTCTAGGTAAATGTTTTACCTACATAGTAACTACTCTATTTACTCACCTGTAAGCATATCCTTGACTATCTAAAGTCTGATAAAATTCTTCAGAACCAATATTTAGCTGTCGATTTGACACGTTCGAACACTCACTAGATGTATCTTCCGTGTCCAATGTGTAAATAAATCCTGATGCCACTTCATAACACTCATTTATTATCTTAAATAGTAAAAAATGCAATTGTTAGTTATGTAAGTACTTTTACTGCCTACAATGCCACGGAGAGCGTAATTCAAATGTTAATATAAAATAAGTACTTACATTAAATCGTCCATCCCCTCTGTTAAAGGAGATATTAAGCTTCACCTTTCTCTGGTCGTGTAGTATTGGTTGAGTGTGCAAATGCACTTCACGAAACTGGACAGATAAGCCCCTCTTCTTTGCTCCGAGAGTCATAGCAAAAGTGTCCCAGGCAGCAACCAAAGCAGCAGCAAACGGGTACAATACTTTACCTAGAGCATAAAAATAGTTGTCATAACAACCTGTTGAAGCCTGCTCAGTTTTGTGACACGTATCCGTGTTTTGAGTTGAGCGCATCCAGATCTTATCCGCGAATCGCTAAATTTCAACCATAGAAAATAATAGAAAAAGGGGCTTTAATCGACAAGTTACTTGTCTAATCTATAAAATAGCAAACACAATCCACATTACAAACAAACTCAACAAGTAATCAACCCGTGTTCCGCCTTTCCACTAAGCACTCAATTAACTTATCCTCCAAGGGTATGTTAAATTTGGTGTGTATGGTAAGATGATGAAGCTAGAAGATGAAGTTTGTATGAAAAATAATGAAAGTGGACAAAGTCGTAGAGCGTTCCAACAAGTCGCTGTTGTGGATTAATTTGCGCATATAATCCCATTGAATCCATTGATTGATCGTGAAGAAAATTATGATAACGTAAATGAACCAATTCATGAAGCTTACCTCGTACGACGTTTCCTTTCAAATAGGTGTGCTCATCGTCATGTGTATTAATTATGAAATTACAAGACGAAGCTTTTTTCATATCATTGTTCAGATTTAAATTCAAACACCTGGATAGGAGAATGAATAGGTGTTAAAAGTTATGCAGTTTCAAATCATCACCACTAGTTTAGGTATTTTTGGAACGTACCAATGTTCAGAATGCATCCACTCTACATGATGTGACAGATGTGGAGTGCCTGTTGATACGGGAAATTCTACTTCCGGATATAAAGCTTGGATTTTCGGTGAACATCCTACAACATATAATCTGAAAGAGGATATAGGTAAATAAAGGACATTATAATTGAGCTGATTGAATAATTTAAATAATCTTTGAATGATGTATTTTCTCTGTTTTTGTCAATAGCGACCAGTGGGCTAAGTTCACGAAAGGAACGAGTGGAAATTGAGGGCTGATAATAATATTAATAATTTGTCAATATAAATGTTGTAAATTAAATATTTATTATTAATCGAAACCGCTAATTTTGCAATATCGAGAACACAGATGCCGTGTCCTCGAATTACCTACAAAGGGGGAAAATTTCCACCGAGGTGATCCATCATATTTGATTATTTGGTCTTGCACGGGATGCTAGGACAGACAGTAGTTTGTCAAAGTATATATTTTCAGGTTGCGTTAAAACTCTTCTAGCGAAATAAAGATACTTCGATGCCCATCTGTGTATTGAATGTGGTAACTCTTCGTATATCAGTTGTTCTTCACTGTTCGTTGATGTGATTTAACGTACTCCAATCATGTGGCGAGAGATGTCGCTACTAGGTACTGAATTTTAAATTGTTTTTGATAGAAAATTGAGAAAAAAAAATGGTCAGTGCGGATGTCGTAAATGCCTGTCTCGCGTATACAATTATATGCGTACACTTTGATATAACTATGTTGCATTTACCACTTCATCTGTTAATGCTGGGCCTTGCAAGCGGTCGTTAACGCCGTGATCGAGTATCCAGCCTGCTTCTACTCAACATTTATGTTACAAGTAAATACTGTCTAAATAACTTACTGTCCTATGGCATTCAGTAAGAATACTGCATTGTTCGTATGCCCTCGTTTGGTGAGTGGTATATTTATGCAGTCAGCTGGGAGTGAACGTTTCAGAATGGCCTGAAGCAGCCCATGTGGCGCTATCTCCACCAGTATTGCATTGTTTTGAATCAATCGACTGGTCTCCTCGAAAAGAACAGGACTCTGTACAACCATAAAAAAAAAATTAATCTATTATTTCAAAAAATATCAATAGGATTTAGTCAAAAGATTTTACCAGTAAGTTATTGGTTAGGTACTCAGCAGAACATAATTTTGCTATAGGTTCGTTCCATCTATCCTGAGGAACCGATGTTGACAACCAACTTTCACTGCGGGGTTTTGGATGTTTAATCACTTCTGACAAGAGTTTGAGCAGTTTTGGACCTGGAAAAATAGTAAATACTTTGTCAACTGTACTGTCAAATTTGTTATAAATTTCAGGTTTGTATTTGTGGATGCTCTTATTGTTTACTAAAGGCACAACAGCACTGCGCTATCCTGTGTACATTTCACATCTCTACGTTATATCCGTCATTGTGACTGATTGCCACATTTTAGTTTTAACAAAATAGTCGTGACAATATAGACTATGTGAACATACCAGCGGCAGCTATGTATCGCGAGTGGTAAGCAATATTGGAACATGGCACTTCCTTAGCAAAAATTCCGTTTGCAGACAATTTTGCAACAAACTCTGTAATCTTGTCAGCTGGTCCAGATATAGTACAGGATTCAGGGCCATTGTGGCAAGCTACTTCAATTTCAGGGGGGCACATTTTGGATATCTGCAAACACATTTCTATGATTAATAATGAGATAAGCCTAATGCATTAAGCCCTCCTAGTACTAAATTATTTGTAACTATGGAACTATCGATGGGTGTGTGATAAGGGAACCCTTATTTCGCCTTGTCTGTCTGACTGCCTGTGTGTCGTCACACATGGATTTCTCAGTTATATGCGTACGTTTTACTTAACGAGAACCAGAGATCAAAATACAAGAGCAACATGTAATTTTACATATACTTGATTGAATGTATGAATGAAAATACTTTATTGTATACTATACAAAAAAAAATTCTTTTCAAATCTACAAAACTAAACGTACAGTGGGCAGTCTTATGAAGGACAACCTTTGGATGAATAAATACTTTTATTGACTACATCTGTGGCGCAGTGGGCGAAAGCCCGCCTGAGACGCAGAAGGTTGCGGGTTAAATTCCCGCCGCGGGACCAATGTTTTTATGATCTGCAAATATTTGTCTCGGGCCCGGTCAAACTAAGGAGGTGTACTCCAGTACACAACCTCCTCACCTCCTCGCCACCTCCAGGTGGCGGTGGCTATCAATACTACGCAAACTTTGACAACCATTTCCCTTTGTTTGCCACCGCCGCTGTGCTAGTTCAATCGGGATCCAAAACGTTTTTTTCATGTATATTTTTCGATTAAGAGAGCGAAGCAAACAAAGAAATGGGCGTCAAAAATTACCTTTTCGTTTCCCAATCCAACAGCCGCCATGGCACCGCGAATGAACTTCGTTTCTAAGGACACTTGCCCTCGGTAATAAGCCGACATAATCATTTCCTCAGCGGTCAGACAATTATCAGCATAAGCGCAACCAAGTTCACCAACACTATGCCCTACAATCAATATTGCAATTAACAACCAACTATCTAGGTACATAATATTAAAATTAGATTAGTGAGTTATATTATACCATACCAATTATTTTATCAGGTTTAAGTCCCAGTTCTTTTAAAATGTCAGTTAAACCAATTTGTATCGCTGCGATTCCTACGAATGAGTTCTGAATGTTGTCGAAAATTGTTTTGTCAGGTGAAGTGATAATGTTGACAATGTCAATTCCTTTGGGTGCTAAAACTTTGTGGCACCTGAAAATCATAATTTCAATTGATAGTAGTGATCTGGATCAGTTGAGCTATCTATAGATCGTTTGCAACGGTCTTTAGATAGCTAGCTGTTTTATCTGTATTTTTTGTATATACCTACTTGTACATAGTTCTATGAATAAATGTATTGTAATTTATTTAATACTTAGGTAATACTTTTATTGCTTTCGCATGGTAGGTACATAGATGGTGTTTATAGGTAGGTATCTCACGTAAACCCCGTCTAAGCTACAGATAAGTAGGTTTTGTGTAAACAAACTAGTTATATATCTATACTATATATATAAAGTAAAGTCTCTCAAATGAACTTTGTATTAGGGTATAGCGACATAGCGGTAGACCGAGGTTTTATTTGCATAGTTTGAATGTCCATGTAGGTACTTTAGGAGATAAGTCTACGTATGTATTTTCAGCTGTGTCTATATAATTAATTATGTCTTGGGTATGAGTGGATTATTTGGTTATTAATGTTATTATTGTATATCGTCATATTATTTCATGTCAATTTTCCATTGTCAATTAATAAAAAATAATTTCAAAGTTAAATTTATTTACTGCTTAGCTTATTCGAGATTATCGTCAATATTATAATAGCGTCTGTCATTTAGAAAATATATTTTTTTTATGAATAGTGGATGTTTTTGTATTTATTTTAGTTGTGTTGGAAGTTTATTATAAATTTTAATTGACATGTATGGTCCGTCGCTATGCATCTTTAGTTGACATGTATGGTCCGTCGCTATGCATCTTTAGTTTTGATCGCGGTCTCATGTTTTTATTTCTCCATGGTCTTAATACGTATCTTCGAGGAACTTCATCTGGTTTTCTATACTAATTGGGATATTTCCTAACGAATTTGCACATCACTAAATATAAAAAGACGGGTCTTAAGGTTAAAAGACCTTAAGACCATCTTTCTCTTTTTTAATATTTGCTAGGATACGGAAACACTTTTTCTAAAAAGATAAACAATCAGGCAATGTTTTGTACATTGCCTGAACAATAGCGTAAGATAAATAGCTATAACTTTTGACGTAGTAAACTGACAACGAGCAAGAAAGATCATTTGACTTGAAACTTGAGAGGAGTATTTTATAATTTCTGTACAATTGTAACTCTTGGTACGCCAAATATGTCTTGCACTTGGCCGAATTTCTTTATGACGACCTCTGTGGCGCAGTGGGCGAAAGCCCGCCTGAGACGCAGAAGGTTGCGGGTTCGATTTGTCGTGGGTCTGGGTGTTTTATACGTATAATATATATGTATTTATAAAAAAGTATACAATTAGTATATCGTCATGTAGTTCCCATATTACAAGCTCTGCTTAGTTTGGGGCTAGATGATGCTGTGTGAAAAATTACCAGCATTATTTATTTGTCCCAGATCTATGGCATACCTAAGATCTCTTTACAAAAAAAATATATATAAAAAAATAAATATAGTACCTATATCAGTCATGTACTTGAAGTTAAATGATGCTGTGTGAATTATTTATTTACCGTTCGATAGACGCTGCGAAGGTAGGTATACGCATGAGCTGTGCGCCCATTTCAGGCCACTGAGAACCCATCCCACTGTACACAAACCAAAGTGGACGTTTCGCATCGTTCACATACGCTGACTTCTCACCAAAACATTGAGTTTTCTGTTCAGCATCCGTATCTGTCCAAAAACAAAACTATTTTAAATATACTAGTAGATAATTGTTGATTTATAGCCATTTATTATTAGTAGGTACATGATATACTGACGAAATGAGCATTTTTTACAAAACCTAAAAACTTTCATAAGTCGCTGGTAAACAGCATAATGTAATTAACTGCAGGCTATGTTAATTACACGAAACGTTCAATTATTTTTGATAGTTTAGGAGCTATGTATAATTCAGTGCGCAAATTCATAATGATACCATAATGCCGTCATATGAAATTTTCATGATATTTTTAGAACAGGTTAAAATTCGTAGTTAAAGTCATCCAAGCAAAAACTGCATGAGCTACAAATTATATGTAATTTGAAGTGTAAGCTAAGGAGAGCACGGACCGACGACATCGGGTCATGCAGTTTTATAGTCAATCTTAGATGTCAAACGTAGGTAGATAGTTTATATTCACACTGACATAGATCTACGTCCCTTACCCAAGATTATGTATCCTCTCCCCAAATGGCCGGGTATACTTTTTGCGTGTATATTGTGCAATAAGGCTATTTCTTCAGGATCGATCGGGCGTGATTTTAAATCTTCAAATATTGTAGGCAAGGTATTATCTTGTCTTGCTGATAGAGTTACCAACCTTGGTATTGAAGACTTGTAACGAGAGTGGTCCTGGTAAACAAATCATTTTATAAAACTTTGATGGAACCTACTAATTTATTGAAAACGCGGAAATACAGCTTCGCTTATGTAGTTTTTTAAATTAAAAATTGGTTTACGTTTCGTTACACCTAGCCTGATGATGAACGTAGTTGTCAACTTTTCTTGATAAGTTCACCTAGTGGGTGCTTATTATTTTTTTTAAGATTCCCACGTTATATTTTGTAGGAAATACAGACTCAGGAAGGGAACTCCACTCCATAGCTCTCCTCATAATAAAAGAGGAGGGAAAGCGATTGGAACTTATGGGTAGTATGCCCACAACATAAGAGTGGAGAGGTTTACCACGTCAGTGTTTATAGCAGAATGGAGAAGGGGGAATAAGGTTAAACAATTCCTGAACGCACTCTCCGAAGTGCATGCGGTAGAATATTGAGAAGCAAGCAACGACTAAGCTCCAAGCTATGCAGTCTCTTTACAAAAAGTGCCTCATCGTTTATAAGTTTTTGGTACGACGCTCTCTAGAATCTCTATGGTGGCAAGTTGGTATTTGGCTAAACCGTCCCATCAGCTGTTCCGGAGAGAAGTAATATTTCACCTTCGACAGTATACCAAGTTTTTTGGCTGCAGTTTTAGCCTTAGTTTCTATAGAGCGACCAAAATTGAGGTTGGAAGATATTTGCGTAAGTAAATAGTTATGAGTGCAAAGTAGGACTCAATGCGTTATTTTGCAGCGAAAAGAGAGTCGAAAAGTTAAGCTTTCTCAGAAGCTGAGTGCGCCAAAGAATCATAGGCTTTTTAAAGTGGTGGTAGTGAGAGGTGACAGAAATTTGATTGGATGGTTTTCGCAAAAGATCAAAATGCCTTGCTGCCGATGTGGTTTATGCGATTAAAACGGGCTGCACGCAGAGTATTTTTGAAGATTTTGATGGCAGTGTTATATTCCCTTTTGAAATAGAAAACAATTTTATTAATCAGTGTTGACAGATTGAAACAAAATTCTTACTTTTGGCTTAACATATCCGTTTAAAAGAACATGGGAGTTTATTCCTGTCACTGACAACCCATTAATAGCCGTATAAGTAGATTGAATAGGCTGGTGTTCTCTCACAATCTTCATGCGACCCTCTCGCAACGCAGCTACGTCTTGTCTTGGTCTCTCACAGTGCAAGTTACTCGCTATTTTGCCATTGTGGTAACCTAGAAGAACCTACAAATATAAAATAGATAAATTGTATGGAATTCAAATGTGAATGTGTCTCTCTGAATTCCGATAAGCGCTTTGAAAATAATTTGCTGAATAAAAAGTGCCGAATTAACTTGGAAATAGCGCGCACCGTAAGCGCCCAAAAATTTAACCATTTCACCATTCATCGAGACATTATGGTGACCATATTTTTTAGACACATACGGTGTTCCCTTTCCAATATTTTATTTTTATTTTAAAATATTTTTTTTTATTTATCTATATATGTATTTATATAGAATAAAATAACATATGTTACTCGTCCTGAAACATTTTTTTCATACCTTTGTCATAGCAGTGAAGCCTGAAGCAGCATCAGTAAACCCAATATTGGACATGACACTGCCGACAAGAAGTGGATCGGTTCTGTTTACACAAAATACGTTTTCAATAGCTTGTAATTCTGTTTTGTCGGCTCCTAGCGAAGCTGTAAAATTCAAAATTTTTTTTTTCTTTCAATTCAAGCAAGTTTTAGATCAGCCTGAAAACTTAACATAATATTTTTTAATAATGTATGTAAAATATTTTTCAAAATTATAAATCGATGTGGTATCGTGTTAAAAATACAACGCTTACATTAAAAGATAAGCCATTTTATTTTTATAATTTTATGTATTGATTGATATAACGGAAAGAAAAACGATCGCAAACTTTTTTGCGCGTCTTAATGATCTTCAAGGCTTTGCCGGCTGGTTTACCCATACCGGACAGGCTCGGAAGGAGGGATCAGCGCAAGTTGAAGGGGGCGCCCTTTTAAGGGCGCGGATGTGGGCTGGCGAGGCCCTGTTCAGGCCCGTCTTGAAGAGTTAGTGTGCCCTTTTCAGGGCGTGGAGGAAAGGCCGGGGCGATTTTCGCTGTTCAGGTCGGCTTGCGTGTCCCAATGTTCTTCAAGGCTTTACCGGCAGGGCTACCCATATCGGTCAGGCTTGGATGGAGGGACAGTGTAAGGCGCCCGTCTTTTTCAGGGTGCGTTTGTGGGGTCACTGGTGGAGATCGGGGGACTCTGCCGGCTTGCACGACCCCACACATGGCCGGGGCTCGGGTGGTTCCCGGGCCACCCGTCGGGGTAAGATGGTGAATGCCAACGCAACCCGATCTTGCCCCACTTCGTCGTGGGACTATTAGCCGGGGGGTTATGCGGAAGGGTAATGTGTGGGCGTTTCCCCCCATAGAAAAAAAAGGTTTCATACCTGATCCAAAAGCTTCTACATATTCGACTGCTTCAGGAGCTACATTCACATCTTCATAGAACTGTTTTAGAAATGTCGTGTAACTGTTAAGGTCACGGCTAAAACCAAACTCTTGACCAGTTTCGCCGCTTATTCTCGATGTTAATTCATTTCTGACGTTGATAACCTCACCATACACCCTAGAAATACAAATCTCCAGGTATTAATAGTTACAAAAAATCTACATACCTTTTTAACCCGCAACGCGTACGGTTTGTCAGAAGATGCGTCTACTAAAAGAGGTTGTTTATATTTTTGTATGTTTGTTTGTTTGCCTGTTATCATATATCCCCGAAACGGCTTTACAGATGCGTTTTGTTTAATGTATTTGACAAATCTTATATATTATACACTAATATATTTTCTATTCACCCGTGATGCAAGAAGCATCATCATTATATTATTCGTTGTACTAATTACAGAAGTGAGAAAATTACATTCCTTAAAACTTCGGCGTATAATGATTTTAGGGCTACCTGTGTTTGTGATCTTAAAATCACAAACATTCAAATTACACACCTGAGAGCATCACGACCTTTTTGGAGAAATAACATATTTATAGTATCCGATTTTGCACAGCCATCTGCATTTTCGCAAAAAGATTTTGTTTTTCCATCCTCTGCTATTTCAATGCATCTGAAACGATCATTGAGTTATAACAGCCATCCATTTATCTCACACTACCAACCACATCTGTTGGTAATGGGTGAAGGCCCGCCGGAGACGCAGAATGTTGCGATTATAATTTATAGTACTCGTACCTACCTGCTGTAGTTCACCATAGTCTGTGGAAACAAGCAAAGGTTTGCACCTCCGACGAGAGCAGCTTCACACTGGCCATGTTTTATAGCGTTTAGTGCTAGCTCAAGAACAACAGTAGATCCACAGCAAGCACTATCAATGGTGACTGAAGGACTCTTGGTGTTCAACCAATAAGATATTCTGTTCGCGTACATTGCTTTGCTTGAACTGCAAACATAATTTTGATAACTGGGTTACATACAGACTCCTGGTAAGATACGCGTGAAACTCATCAGCTGTTTTTCTCAAACCGATTTCAGCATGTAAACACTAATTTTAGTAGGTATGCAAGATTTAAAGTAGGCAAGTGGGTCTGAAGACAGCTAGACCACTGTCTAGTTTCGTGTAAAACATCTAGTACGGCTAACACACACTCTCTCAATTTAAAGTGACAATATAGTCACTTCAAATTGAGAGAGAATTTCAGAATAAAAAAGTACAGTGTGCAAATGTCAAAGAATTATATTAGATATTTCTTTATTTGTTGTCCGGTAATTGATATATCACTTAACTATTGATGGAACATTCCGGTGGCTAAACTCCACGGGAGTGATATGATATTGTCTATCTATGTCTAGGTATTAGGTATTACACTATTAAGTCTAAAAGGCTGAATATATATATATATAGCATCTTAACTCATGCCCATGCACAGTGCAAATTCCCACTTTAAGGGGGGAAATGGGGGGAAGAACTATGTATGAAACTATTTGTTCTTTAAAGTTAGATACATAAAATTTTAATTACAGCTAATAAAAATTAACGTGCTTCAGGGTTTTTGGATTTTGATATTTCAAGGGGGAAAACGGGTGGTGAAAGTTTGTATAGAAGTATCGGATTTTTTATAAATATGATCATTACATGATTACCCTGTAATACCAAAGCCGTCCTTGCAATTGCTGTTAAAAATGGATATATATTCTGGCTCAGACAAACCAGCTGCAATAAAAACACCGACTTCCTTTGAGTTGAAATCAGATGGATTATGGCCTGAAAAAAAAGTAGCTTTTATTTTTTTTCAGTACTTCTACCACCTCTACGGCTAACTGCTATGCACAGATTGCTTATAAAATTACAAACCCGAATCATAAATAGCTTCGTATGCCAGTTCTAAAAGCTTTCGTGACATGGGGTTCAGCATGTGTGCCTGACGGAAGTGTACTTTGAAGAACTGTGAATCAAACAGGTCCAGACCGGAAACCTTGCCCGTATAGTTAGATATTTCTGGGTGCTTGAAATGCCATCGGCTATCTTTATTTGTGACGGGATTCACCTGTTACGAAAAAATAAAACTTTTTTAAACACTTTTTTCGAGTATCAACTTAGGAATCAGCAATGTTACATACATAGATAAAGTCACACCTGTTTCCTGGAGGAGCAGAGACCACGGATTTCTACTTGCTACGATCCTGGAATACCTTCATTCATCCATAACACATTCTTCATGCAAGCTCATTCATTCCCATTTGATGTGAGGTGTAGGGTACTCTTGACATGGCCTTTCTTCAGAACATTCTTTTTCTTATAGCGTTACGAAGTCAGAAACGATGCCCAAACATTTATGGTCAACCCCACTTTTCCCTCAATTTTAAGTATTTTAAGGTAAAACACATGTATAAATTAACAAATGTAAGGTTCCGAGTAACGAAAGTTGTGAATGTACCATGTACCTACCTTATTATATAGTATTTCCGAAAATTCCTTGATGTTTCGGGACTGTGGGTACAAGCCCGCCATTCCTGAGACCACGACTTTGTCAGCGTCAATTCCTGCTGGAATCGCACCATCTTTCTGATTCCTTGTATGCTCATGAGGCGTCGGGGTCATTGTTGATTCTGAAACTATGATTTGTGATTCACGTTACGATTAATTTGGTAGGTTAAGGTCTTAGGGCCCGGTCAAACAGGCTCGGTGGCAGTAGCGGTGGCGGTTGCGGTGGCGGTTGCGATCAATGGGAAATGATTGACAAGTGGACAAAAATTCACGCGAATGTATTGTTCGCCACAGCCACCACGTCAGTTTGACCAAGCCCCTACTCATAAAGATTATTAAACAGTGGATTAACTAAACACTGCTTTTTCTCTTTCTGATAGAATTGTTTTCAAATCTCAACAAAAGGAAATAGAATGTTATGATAAATAGTTGTTTAAAATGTTTATGAGTAAAGCCATAAGTTTGTCGATCAATGAATTGAAGTACTTACTGACCTATAAACAGAGAAAAAGGAATATTGACAACAAAAACAATTTTGTTGTACAGTCGACTTTAAAATGGGAAGACAAACCATGTGCTGTTTTTATAAACTAGGTTCGCAGTCAAATTATTCGCATTTAAATGTCCCTACGTCAATTTAATTGTGGCGTTACGTAAAAGTAATTAATTTACATTAATTAGTATCCCTAATTAGATGCACTTAAATATTGCGAAACTTAACGACGCATATCCGGTGTTTGTTCGAATAACCGGTCAAATCACGCATAAAAAAAGGTTCCGTGGCCATGCTAACATCTAAAACTAACTTTGAAATAAGGAACTCTTTGCTACTTTAATAGTTAATAGTATAGAGTACAAATTTTACCATAGGTTACTAAAAAATGCAGACTCATCGTGTTCCATCACGAGTAACTATACTTTTTTTGTTTTATTTTGTTTAAAGGATCTTGTGCCTGTGTGGGTCTTCCAATAGGGACTTAGTGGCCATATTGCTGAGGCTACATCTGTCAATTTGGCTGTCATTTATTCAGTCCCACAAATTAATTTCCTTTTTTTATTTTAAACAACAGTTCGAACTGTATATGTATATGGTGGAACACTATGTTTTTTTTAATAAAGTGTCGTGCAACGTATATTACGATTTACCATAGGTTAAATATTTAGCAAATGATGAATGAATGAATGAATACCCTGATGTCAAATTAATAGGTGACGTTTTGACGTAATTTCTGTTTTGAATTACCGCTGGTCGTGACGTTCCTACAACCCATCCATATTTCCATCTGCCTACTATAATAATCTAAGTAAAACCAGTAGTGATTACTAATTATTACATTGAACCTATTATAATTCAAAAACACATACAGGCAATAATAGCTTTATTTAACCATGAAAATACATTGAATATAACATTGAAAATACTGCAAAACTTGTTGTATTAAATCTCTATTAAGTTAGCTGATATTATACAATACTTACATAGGATCGTAAATAAACTAATTAGTTATAAATGTATAATATCAAATAGGTAGTCAATGGTCTATTGTAGTTGCTGGTTCCTCTATGTAGGTAATCTAGTACCTACATAAGCTTCTGTCGCTCTTATAAATACACCATCCCAGGTTCAACAGTCTCGCTTCTCGTTAAAATAAAGTAAGCATAATAGTGTTGGATACAAAATACAAATTATAATTTAGCGTAGAAAATAATGTCAACATTTAAAATTAATAATTTGTTTACATGACAACCAATGAAAGACAATAATTGTCAATGTAAGCTAAGTGATATCTGATGAATAAGGCTGGTTGCACACGGTACCACCCTAAACTAGACATGCACTACACTATGCAGTGTTTGTATAGTGGTATAGTGTAATGCATGTCTAGTGTGGCATAGACTAGTGGGTTTATCAGCTTTAGCATGAAAGTAAAGTTGATATAAAATAAGTAATGCTCAGTGAGCCAGTCCAATAGGTATAAAGAAGAAAATTAAATGTTTTTTTTTTAAATCTCTGAAATGTATTTGACTTTTTGACGTGAAAATTATATTTCATAAGCGCCTTTGAACTTCTTTATGATTATTATGAATTTCTTAGTAGTTTACTCCTCTCTCACATATAAACATGCTTTAACTTAAAAGTATACAAACGTTAGCGTGGGCTTGTACCTACTTAAAAAACAATGTAAAAAGTAATAAACAATGTGATCCCATCTCTTCCTCACTCAAAATCATGTCACTGTTTCTCCTGGACCAGGTCGCAGTGAGCCGACCTCGGTCCCAGCATAATGTTTTCCAAATATATCTTATTGTTTTTATACTCTATTTATTTTATTGTATTTATACAAAATAACATTTCAGGAAATACATTAACAGTTTTCTGTCTCGGAGATACTCCTAGTGTTGTTCTAGCTGAGGTAAAGGAACAGGTAGTCGATTTTCTGACGGAAGAATCTCTACAAGCCGGCATCATTGCGGCTTAATGTCAGTAGAGGATCCAGCGCTGCTTGATAGTGCGCTGAAGGGTTGTTCTTCCTGGGAAGAAAGTGTGTGCAAGCTTGTGTCCGCATACTATAAGGAAAGGTGTCGCATACAGCTCAGTATTTACGAGCAGTGCTTGAAGCAGCGTACGCGCGCATAAAAACAGCTACAACATACGAGTTTGCATCGCAGAACGATCAAAAAGTCTGTTTATGCTAACAAAATCCTCAAAAACTTCACCCAAAGATGTGAAATTGCAGCAGTTTTCCGAACAACCGGTTGCCGTATACGAGCTCGCTGCTCCACTGGCTCATGCAACCAAAGACCTTTGCTGCGCTAGTATTATTAACCGATACTTGTCTGAAGATTTACTGAAATCGTATGCGACCTGTGTATACCATATGTTGTCATCGAATAATTTATGTGTAACTTCATTGAATCGAACGGTTTTCTTATTGACCCTGGACTCTGGTTTATAAATAAGTTAGTAATAAAATGCATACAAACACTTCAACGACATTTATTTTCCAATCCCAATCACCATGTCTGTATATCAAGGAAAAATTATAAAATCCTAATATCTAAGAATCAGGGAGGCCGTATGTCATGAAAGCATTTTCATCATTCATGAGGTAGCTCTCACAAAGATTTCTCTTAGTGAAATCTTTAAGCACATGGAGCTCCAAGTGTTTATTGATGATTTCAGGACATTCTAGATCTTCAGGGGCCGAGTTTAATGAAACATGTAGTTCATAGCTTGCTGTAACTGGAAAGTCGGATGGCACAGCGGGTATAGCCCGAATCAAGATCACATTCGCTTTTAAAGAAGGAGGATAGCACTTGTAGTCGCGAATGAATCCAATGCGTGCATAAGTGGACTTAATTATGTCACATATGTATTGACTATTAAACGGAATTTGACCTTGAAGCTTCTTTACGCAATATTTTACTTTATCTTCAACGCCACGCCGAATCAAAAGTTCTTTTGCTAAGTCTATAGGGTAATTGTCAGAAGCCAAAGAACAAAAGTGTTGAATCAGATTATTTTGAAACTTTGATTCAGTCATTCCACTCAGTCTGTTTTCTAAATCTGCTTGAATATCTGCAGGAGATCCACCCAAGCAATATACAGTACCCGTTAAACCTGAAAAAAAAATTATAGACTAAATCATTATATTTTTATAAAAGACTGTAATTATTGCGTCCGCGTCAAATCCAGATAGGGAGTAGCTTATGTGTTATTGTAGATTACGAAATACACATGTTCTAAATTTATAATATTATTAGGATCTTTGGATATTATCATTACGATATATCATAAACGTACCATAGCTTTCCAGAATAGCAGCCATCTCAAGAACAACAAATACGCCATACTCGAAGCCCAATAAGTAGAAGCGTCTCGTATACTTCAACTTTTGCAAGATCACCTGAAATAAATTAAGAAATTCAATAGGTAAGTTAATGTATGCCAATACTTACGTACCTACTGAATGTTGATGACCTTTAGATGACATATATCGAGTATCAAGACGAGTCATACATGGGATGAAATAGAACATCAACCAATGTAATAAGAACGAATGCTGCCAGGGCTGCTTGGAAGGTTTTATTTAACACATTTATTTATCGACTATAGAACCTACTCACTATTTCTGACTATACCTGCGCAATAAAATAAAATATATGTGTTTGTTTGTCTTCTTTCACGCCATGTAACGGTGGTATTCGAAGGCACTGGGTAAAGAAAGTGTAAATTTTCTACCGATATGGATCGGGGAATCCCCGTCATAGTAAACAAGAAGAATTACATTTGAAAATCGTTGTGCCGTTTCTTGAATCGTCTCATTTTTGCTGTCATACCCAAGCTGCAAAACTGCAGCTGCTATCTTGAGCCGTTTACAAAGTGACTGAAAGTTTTTGTGATGTCCTTGAAGCCCAGGGATGATAAACATGTGGTTATCTTCGATTTCAAGCTCATCAGCACGCTACAATAAAAAAAATTGCTGTAATTTATAGCTGAGATAACACAATAGAAGTATATAGTTTCTAAGTACTATACAACACTGACCATTTCAGCTTTGTTTAGCATGGTTGGCATCAGTATTAGGTCGGTGTTTGCGATCAATTCATCCGGATAAATGCTGTTGAAATATGCGCCTATATCTGATTTCCCTCCCATTGGGATCATTTCCTCCGTTTGCCAATTTTTCAACCTTAAAAAGTTTACAGTTTCAATTATAGATTGGGAGCACGTGGTCGTCAACCCTATCAATCGAGTACCATAACGGGTGAAGAGGTCAAAAAATAACGTATGCTGCCCTCTGGTCGCATGCGTTCTTTTTTCATTATTTTTGTCCTCTTTCACCCTTTGTAGGGAGTACTTGATTATCGGGATTGGCGACAATAGTCGCAAATTAATAAATTTGCAACTTCGTTCATCATTATGTAAATAACATAAAAACTTACTGTGCAATTGTTAAATAGGGTACGGTTTCTTTGGGTATTTTAATATTGAACTTATTTTCGAGTATATTGCAGAATTCCTGTGATCTTCCATGGTCGATGCCCACCTTTTCTAATGTGGTACTGTCAAGAGTTGCACTTGTAATGAACACACCTAAAATAAAAAATATATTACGAAATACTTCGAAGGATTAAATGTTTGGTTGACTTGTAGTTAATTAAAGTTTTGTCTGACCGGGTATTTTAGTAATTTCTTTAATAATATTCTTCGGTTTATGTTTGACATAAGCAAGTGTATTAGGTTCTTTAGCTTGTACTGCTATTTGAATTATATCAAGAGCACTGTTCCAGCCAAATCTACAATGTTCTTCATTAAATTGGCCAAACTGAAAAAAAAGAAGTAAATTAGGTAACGTAAACAGAAATAAAATGGAAGTTAAACACAAAAAATGCTACACATGGTAAATAAGTATTTAAGTGAGAATAAACACCAAACAGCAACACACGTTGTTCTGACCCCGCACTAGGATTCCGTCTCGTGGGTACCAGGAACTACTGGCACCGCGCTACGACAACACCCAGATCCAGTACAAATAACTGCAGAACATGCGAACAATTGTCCCGCAACGGGCATCGAACCCGCATAATATTATTATTATTATTATTATACTACACTTCTACATTGTCATAGTGCAACTAAATCTAGGTCACTATTACCTATACCACTATTTATCAAATCTAGTGACAATGTGACTACTTAATTATTTTTTACTCATTCCTACTCAACAACCCATTACATTATTTATAATAAATAATTATTATAAAATATTTTTTTAAAACAAGCTTTTAACCTTGCTTTTAAAAAGCTGAGTGCAGCAAACATGCCACGGTATCACTTCAAACCAGCTATCATAATAAAATGCGTACAAACATTTCATGTCTGTGCTGTTGGCCGTTGAAGAGTTCCTTTATCTGGAGCTAATCCTGGATTAACTCCTCGATTCAGGTCATGCTTATAATAAAAATGCATTGTCATCGGAACTGATATGTAAAAATTCAACTCCGTAAAATTAATTTGACCTAAACAAACAAACTAACATACTGGTTCGGAGGGTAGTCACTTGACTGTGCATTGCATACCGTCTTGTTACAAATATACCTACTACTAACAACTTGATACCTTACAATAAGTAACGTGCACCATACAAGTACTAAATCTGGTAGCGACAACCATTGACGTTTTCCACTGTTCACAGAGCGAGTTCGCAAGGGCTTTACTATTTAATTTGTGTTATGGTAAATAATTATGTTTTTTTTTAATTATTTTTGACCTATAGGTACTTGAATTATTTTGCTAGAAGACATGTGTATCAATCAATTTTATTTTGCTTATTGTGTTTTGATTAATTTATTTATTTTGCCTGGTATATATAATGTGGACTACTCTATTGTATTAGGTCATATCCTGTAAGAATAGATGTAAGTGTTTTCAATAAATAAATAAATAAGTAGATTATTTTGCAAGTTTTTTTGTATAACTACTATACTTTTCCTAATCATAAGGTATAACAATAACGCGAACTTACTATAAGTAGTATATTGTTAGATAGATGGTAAGTTTGTCAACAATTTTTTTTTTCTGAATAAATATTTTCTTTACTATTAAATAGTACTAGTAAATAGTATTACTTTACTTTACAAACATTTCAATCAAGTTAAATAGAAGCTTGTTAAAAAAGGGTTAATCCATTATTGGCCTTATAATTACATTATACATGTTTTTTATCCAAGACTAAAAGTTAACGCTGTTGATTACCAATAAATAAATAAACTTAAAGTGTTGTGTCGGTATATGTTACCTTATTGAGTAATATGTTGATTGATACCGCTGGCAAACCAATCTGAAATCTATTTTGGCAAATATGCTGTGCAACATTTTTTCCATTGACGATTACGAAGTACCTGAAAAGACAAAGCAAATCTTAATATTATAATTACAAATAGAAAACTGATGCCAGCAATGCGCCGACATTTACAATGCATTCACACACGAGTTCCAGCATTTCGTCATTTTTTATGACAGTCCGTCTTCAATATTTAATTCGATAGGATTATATTTAAGTTTTATTCTAAGATTATACTGTAAACTTGCTATTTTTTTTATTTATTATTATAATTCTGATTAATAATTATAGTTCTGGATAACATTTTTTACCTTAAAGAAGGACACAACTTTCTAGATGCATCATCAAGTTTTGATAATACAGATGATTGGATAATAGATTTTGCCTCTTGTATGACGAAAATTCCATGAACCGGTCCATTATCATTTAATTCTCCTAATAGCATCCCTATGCTATCGCAGTCGTCCAGTTTATCTGACGACATTTGCACCTCTATGCCAGCTTTAGTCCATTTACTGAAATATTATTAATATTAATATGGTGCCATTTACTGACATAGAATGCACAATATATATAATACAAAACATAACATAAAGATTTCCGATTTAGAAAAAAAAAGATGTATAAATATAAATGCGGTTTTATTAGATTCACTTTAGCCTAGAGAATGACATAGGATATAATTATACGTAAGCATATAGAACCAACTGCAGTCAGGTTTCTTTTTTTTATTTTTGTTGTATAAACCTAGTTGTATATAGTAGTATAAATACTTCATCCTCATTTGTTAAACGTAGAAACTACACAGTACACTTGGTTTTATGAAGTTGCTTAATGTAAGTTATATAAATACGTATAATAATATGGTCAGTTACAAGCGATTAAGTAGACAAGCACACTGATTTAAGCGTTAAGATTTAAAGCGTAAGAGTCAAATAAATACATGGAATTAATAAAACTATCTTACATTGTATGTACCGATGCAATTATTCTAATGCGTTGACCCAGATAAGAGCCAGCTGGTTGTTAAACTCATGTTGGTTTTTTCCATACTTATTAAATAAATATGGCCAAGCGTGAGTCACACTCGCGTACAATAGTTCCACACAACCATACCAACTCAAAGGGGCGATACGAAGTTTTTCGTATCGCCCCTTTGAGTTTTCATTTTTTTTATTATTTTGCTGTATTGGAGACTTGCATTTTTTTATTTTTGGTTTTGATGTACCATTGAGCTTCACCCATCATGGTATAATGGGTATTAGAAGCTTGATGTTGCATAGTAAACAGTTAATGTCTTTAGCAAAATAAATTTAAATGACATAACCTAGGCATATAGTATTATGTAAATATTTCATGTGGTTACATCCTTACGATTAAAATGATAATACCCTGTGGCAAACATACAGACACACGGCGTAAGCTTAGTAATTAGAGTCCAAGCGGCATCGGTCGGAATTAAAAAAAAAATTGGTATAACTTACCATATCTTGTAGGAAAGATGTGGCAAAGGCGCCGAAAGGTGCAAATGAAGCTTTCTGGCACCAGAACTTATAAGCATGTCAGCAAGTTTGAGGCCGAGTCCTTCTGAGTCACATATAACCAGATAGTATGATTCCGGAATGCAAGTAATCCTGTAAACAACGAATAAATGAACTAAAATACTTTATATATAATATATATTTTTTATATATCATTAATATTGTAGTATGTATAAAAAGTTTATTAACACATCTCAACCGTCTTAGGATACCAGAAGTCAACTGCCGGTCAAAACTACTGAATTTGCAGTTAAAAGAGTAACAGCACAAATTGTGAACGCAAGCTCATTGAATCTCAGCTTATAGTTTTTTATAAGTTTTTGGCATATACGATGACTATTTGGAAATGTAAAAAAAACCTTAATTGGAGTTTAATGGTTTTAAGTGTTCTGAATTTTATTTTCCATTTAGTTTTATTTTACGCAAGTGTTATTTATTACACAGGTTTTTTTGTATAATCGTATTTTGGGAACACCAAGATTCTTGGTTAAATTATGCAGTAGTGAAACCACCTGCTACTTCGTCTGTGATGAGTTTTTTCAATACAAACTTCATCTTCCTACTACCTCTGGGGCTGGAATTTCTGAAAATATTTTCTTACTGCAACGATTTAATGTTTTACCTATATTTTTTTTTTATCAAAATATTTTTTTTACAGCCAAACCGAATTCTCTAAATAAACTTATTAGCCTTTGAAACGTTTAAACTTCTCAATAGTAACGATCAGGTGTTTTACCTAGGTTGAACTATTGGTTTTTGGTCCTTCAATTGTAGAAGCACGCGGCCTCGATGGCGACTTGCGGCGAGCAGGCGAAAAGCACGTAGAACTTCTGACGGTGCATACGTCACACGGGATATTGGACGCACGTAGCCGTTGGCGATGCCATCACTAACCATCCATTGCAACTTCTGAAGACATATTTAGTTAAAATTGATAGATTATTTCTTCATAGTATATATACAACACAAAGAATACTCGTTTTTTATCAGAGGTAAAATAGAGAGCCTTATCGCACAGGTTAAGAGGCTGTAGGGCGTCTAGACAAATACCTCTCACTTGTTTTCCTTTTACACTTACGAAAACGCTTGGCAGCAGTCATGTGACATCTCGCAATTCAACCTTATATAAGAAACTTACCCTTAGATCATCTTCATTATCTTTCTTGAAAACTGATTTAAAGTCAACAGTAAAGTATGACCTTGCTTTGGTCATGAACGACATGCTATATTGGAAATTATCATTGTCGTGAATTTGAGCAATGTCGAGAGCCGTTCCTGCCATAGCACAGCACGTAAGCGTAGCCTGAAAATTAACATTCGAGGGTTAAAAGCTTTCTCAAGGGATCACGGGGTTAATTTCTAAACCTTTATTAAATTCACGAACATTTTTGAGATTCCTTTTTACGTTGCTTAAGATAATTTCACACCCTTCTCCGTTTGTCTGAGCTAGGACCATGTCCCTGAATGATTCGTCTCGAGAGTTTCCAATTTGGTTGGCTGAAAAATTAAAATAATTGATCTTTAAACAGCACTTGCACCCGCGGCGTAAGATAAAGAAACCCTTACATGCATTTACCATAAAATGTTGTTAATTTTACTGTTACCATTTATGTAATAAATGGAGATTTCCTGTCTAAAATATTGATCTTACCTGGTAAATCCGGATATAGTTCTCTCAAGAATCGTTTTTTAGCATTGTCACTGACAGTGGTAAATACTGTACAGTTATGAGCTAGGGCAATTGAAATAGCGGCTTGCCCTATTGCTCCTGCACCCCCATGGATCAAGACGTTCATGCCACGAACAAGTTTTAGTTTGATACCCTGTAAAAAGTTTTCAACGTGTTCAAACATCGAGCAGGACTTAATCTGATGCAGCGTACTGAAACGGTTTTCCAAGAAGATAATGGAAACGATCATGCTTAGATCAAACATGATAGTATTAGTACAGAAGAGGTTTTCACTTCGCAAAATTATTTATCGTACCAAACAATAGAATGCCTGGCAGTACGGGAGTGGAACAGTAGCAGCGTCTTCTAAGCTCCAATGCTTTGGAACAGGCCATAGTAAGCCTGACTTGAAGTTGATCTTACTACATGCGGCTCCTTCAGGTATCAGACCCATTATTGGTTCATTACTAAAAAAAAAATATTTTTTTAATTATAATAAGTATAGTTATTTTTTCAGGAAAAACATAAAACCAAAAATTCAAAAATACTTTATGAAATTTAAAACCCTATTTTTTTCACAAAATTATATGGGATCATCTTTAAAGTATTTAAAGTATATAATAATGATCAAAATCTGTTCACAAATGGCGAAGATATTGCGTAATGTACAACAAAAAAACATACAGAGGAATTGAGAACCTCCTCCTTTTTTGAAGTTGGTTGAAAATGTTTTTATTTTAGTATCCACCTCACGGCTATGTATAAGATTTTTAATAGGCATTTCAACCTACTTTTCATTTAGTCCACTGAAATCCATTCCAATGCTAGAATTTATATTAGTCGATATTTCAGCGGTAGCTTGCTTAGCATCGTAGAAATTTAAACCAGCATAGTGAACCTGAAAAAAGTTTATCTTAGTCTAAATTTCTTCACTTACATTATTATGTATAAATGTACGTACTGTTAAAAGAGCTCCTTGATCTTTATCTTTGTACATTTCAACCCATTGCAAAGAATTCAAGTCACCGGGTTTACCAATTCGTAGTGTTACATTATCAGATTTTGATTGGAACTTCTGCAAAGGCACATAATATTCTCCACCCCATTTGCCCTGTAAAGAAGAAATCACAGCATTATTAAAACGTTACTATTCTATTGTAATACAGTAAAAAAAACTCACATTTTGGAAGACATTAACAGCCAAGTCCAAATTATGAAACTTCTTCAGATCAAATTCAGCCTTTTTACAGTCGGTCATTGCTAAGTTAACTTGAAAACTACTCTCTGTCCTCAATTGTTTCACTATTTCTTTGACGTCAGGAATTGCTGGATATGTCGTGACCACGGTAAGTGATTGTTTTGATGACAAATCTTTTCGTAAGTTTTGAAGACGCACGAGTTCCGAAGGATTTCTGACGGGATATACAATGCTTTCTGCTTTTTGGTGCTGAGTCCACTTAAAGAGCTCTAGTTTCGGTCCTTTCTTGCCTGCTACAAATACTGATTTGAATAATCTGGGGTTTATGAATTTTGTGTCAACACCAAGCATCAGCAGGAATGTTTCATTGAATAAATTATGATGCAGTTGATTGAATATCTGAAAATTATTAATCTTAATATTATCTTGAATCGAGATTGTTATAATTTAAGGTGTAGAATGTGTTGTACCTACCTGTTTATTGACAACTTCATTGTATAAAAATACTAGGTCTGGTTTTTCGATTTCATGAACCTTATTAATTAGTTCTGCTTCATTTACATCAGTAATATGAATTTTGATAACAGGTTCAGTGCACAAAAGGTCTTTGATTTTGTTAAGAATATAAATTTTTGGGTTAGCATTGATAATCAAAACTTTAATGCAGCTACTTCCAAAATGTTCGGCTACGATTTGCATTGTGACATATAGATTTGTTACAACCTGTAAAAGTATAATGAATAACTCCTTTATCCATAATTATTAAAATATTTAGATAGTACATTTATTCATAGAACTATATACAAGTAGATATATATACAAAAATACAGACGAAACAGCTAGCTATCTAAAGACTGTTCCAAACGATGTATAGCTCAACTGATAAATATATATTAGATGCAAAGATTGCTACTTACATTAGTGTATTCTTGAGTAAATGGAACAAACTTCAGACTTTTGTAACCAAAATCCAAGTCTGCTCTGGCTGGTTTATCCTTCAATATTACAGTTTCAATTAAAACACCGCCACACCTGGAAATAAGTTTTTTTTTAATTTAAGAGCTTGTACATGTTTTCCATCATCATAAATCTTGTATTATAAAAAACTATTGGAAATAACCATAATTTTCTATATTATAAGCCGTTTCGGATATAAATGGTAACATAAAAAACAACCTCTCACGGCAAACGCATATACGAGCTCTTCAAGTTGCTGGTAAAAAACACTTATTTGATTTGAACTTAGTTATTGCTATAATAAGTATTTATTTTGTGCATTCAAACCTTGTCTTGTTACCGATCTCACAATGACTTGCTTGAATGGCGTCTGTTTTGTCTGATATTGCTTCTGCGTGTCTTTTTACATCAATCACTATTCTCTTAACATAACTCGGTTGAGAAATGCTATTATGCTCATGACGCAGCGATATCAGTTGTAGAATTCCATCAATAAAGGTAGTCCAATTATTATTCCAAGCTATTTCAGCCTTTGTAAGAGAAAGGTTAGCTTTTTGGATACTTCTCAATTCATGTCTGTAAATAATTATTCATTTAATTTTATATTCCTAGTTGCTGTTTACGTTGAAGTTATTATAGTTGGATTAAACTCTTACGTATATTCATATCCTCTTTCATACAGTAGTTTGTAGACATCAATGCTGGACAGTTGAAGCGTATCATTTGTTTCAGGGTAGTAATTGACAAAACTTGGATTACAAGCCCTTATGTAACCTTCGACTACCAAATGATTGGGGTCTTCTGTGACCTGTAAATTATTACATAACTTTAACTTTAGTGATAAATAACATTCTACACTTTGAAACAGTCATTAAAAAGACAATAATACATGGAATTGGTTACATCACTATGTTTACTTACCTCAAATCTACCACTTTGTTTTTGCAACGTTACTGTGAACTCTAGTGGACGATGAGCTTCCACCAAAGGTTGGTAATAAAACTTGATATCTTTAAATTGAACTGATAGCCCCTTCATCTTTTCACCGACAGTCATTGCCAAGGTATCCCAAACGAACATCAGGAGACCAGCAAATGGAAACTCCCTTTTTCCTGATAAAATATTTAAATTTTAATGTGGCATTCCTTTTTATTCCTCTTGAACTTAATTGATTTCAATGTTATGGAAAATCATACCTTCAATGACTAAACCCATCAAATACTTATATTCGTCATCATTCAAAGTAACTATAGGTTTGTAGGTGGCCGCAAACCGTCTCTCAGGAGCCGTATAAAGGCAAATATTCCTGAAAAATATTCAAGGTTAAAAAATATTAGTTCTTCCTCACCACCAAGGGATCCTAATTTCGTTTTCGTAATTTCGTTACCAGCGATCCGAGTGATAATGTTCCACTATATGGGAGAGTTGTCGCGTTTTCGTAGATACTGGGAACTCCACTTTTGGGTATAATGCTCTTGTGTCCACATCGCATCCTTCCATATACAGTCTGAAATACTAAAACTGTTTACAACTGCTTTATTAAATGAAGCAGCGCACGATGTTATATAGAATACATAGCGTGAAAATAAAAAATGTTAAAATGATCATACTTCCCAAGAGCTTCAAGCAAATAAACGGAAGTGTTGGCGTGATCACGGTTGGTAAGCGGTACATTTCTGCAGTCAGAAGGTAGAGAGCGTTTGAGGATAGCTTGGAGTAGACCATGCGGTGCTATTTCTACCAGCACAGCTCCATTTGGAATCATTCTGCTTGTCTCTTCAAATAGCACCGGATTCTGTCGAAACAAAAGTTAGCTATTCATTACCCGCTTAGGTCTTTATTTTTAATAAACTTCCCAATATTATTTGAATCGTATAAGGCATTTTTCTAAAAACTATTTGTGATTTGTTTTTGAGTAAGTACATCTACACAAAAAATCATCCTGCTGTGATGCTCTGTGAAAAATGTCCAGCATTATTTTTTCTGAACAATAATAAAAGTCGGTCCTCGACATAAAACATTATCTTCTCCAGGTAAATGTCCATAACAAACTTTTAAATCAGTAAATTAAGTTATGAATGGGTCCATGCTGCTCCAAGATATCCTTACCAGAAAATTATTGGTATAATATTCCGCCGAAGAAAACATTGCGTTATATTGCTTCCACCCCTCTATTGGCACTGACGTTGAGACCCAGCGTTGACTTCGTAATTTTGGTGTCTGTATAATGGCTTGTCCCATTTTCAAAAATGCAGGTCCTATTAATAAAAAATATAAAATAAGCACTTAAATAAAGTCACCATTGCTTTCCACTCCATGCCCTATGATCCTGACTATTACTTCTTTGCTTCATTCACACTTCTCACTTTCATTGTAAAATTGTCGGAGTACGTTCTTCGACTTCTTTCCTAATCTCACTCAACTGTCACTCTCGTCTTGTATACAGCTACTTCTTTCCTTCTTTAATATTTTTTGAAGACAACTATTTCAATGTCATGCATATGTAAATTCATCATACCTTCCAACTTTACATTATATAACTGCTCGGATACTCACCAGCTTTTGCGATGTATCGTGAGTGATAAGCAATATTCGCGCAGTTTACTTCTTTAGCAAATATTCCTAATTTAGTTAGTTCTTTGACAAAGTTCTGCATGATTTCTGCTGGCCCCGATAAGGTACTGGAACCCGGACCGTTGTGACAAGCCACTTCTATCTCCGGTGGACATAACTTTGAAATCTAAAAATTAAATAATTTCACGTTTACGAGTAGATTTATCAAAATCACTCTAGATGTTCCTATAGGTATATTTATTGTGGAAAATTGTATTATTCAATGGATCAATATATTATTTTTAAGTAGATCTTCTTCTACTTATGATTCCAATAGAACGATTTTGCCCGTGTAGTAAGTACACTCGAGAGCAATAAATGTATGCCTGTGACTAAAGGGTAGGAGTGCCAGCTTATGTATTATTGATTTCATTGGGGGTGGTAATGAGTGAGTTTTGAAAAACTTTTTAATAAAGTTCGAAACCAAGGCTGCTCTGGCGTCCATTGAAAAGCTGGCGTTCTTGTTTTCTGGGACGAGTGTATTTTGCTATCTTTTTTGGGTCAAGTTGAATGTAAGCGGACATTACCACGTATTCATTTGTAAAACTGTGTAAATACCTCTTTGTATCCCAAGCCAACAGCAGCCATAGATCCTTTCATGAAAGGGAACTGCACAGATACCAGACCTCGACTGTATGATAGCAAGATTGTTTCTTCAGCAGTAAGGCAATTATCAGCATACGCACACCCCAGTTCTCCCAAGCTATGCCCTGAAAATTAGATATTCTTTATACTGTTTTTTGTTATAAAAGCAACCCTGAAACATTTGGTTACAAGACTATTTTCTATGCTTAGAATTAAATGTCAAAAGTGTCTTCGTTTACTGTTCCTGTAAATGGCGATAGGTTAGCAGTTATCCATTAAATAACTGCTAACCTATCGCCACGTTTTGTGGGAATGGTGCCAAATATAATATTGAGAGGTAACTCCGATCACTCCATACCTACAAGGATAATTTTGTAGAATCAATTAAATAAAAACTCACCAATCATTTTATCTGGAACTAAGCCCACTGCTAAAAGGACATCAGTTAGGGCAATTTGAATAGCAGTGATCCCAACAAAAGCATTAAGAATATCATCGAAAGTTGTTTCGTCTTTTGTGGTGATTATTTCCACGATGTCCATGCCTTTTGGTTTTAATACTTTATCACAGCTAGAATAAACAAAATAATAGGTACAGTTTATCGACTGTGAGTAGAAAATAAGTTTGTCAATTACGTAAGTCTGCATAGGTATATACCGTAGAATGGCAGCGGCAAAGATAGGTATGCGCATAAGTTGTGCTCCCATGCCACTCCACTGAGAGCCCATACCGCTGTACACAAACCATAAGGGACGCTTGATTTCATCGTAGCTGGCCACTTTCTCGCACAATGACACCGTTTTGGTATTATCAGGTACTGAAAACAAAATTGTCTAAAATTCAATACAGCTAAGCAATTATATGGCCGCTTTTCACGAGGTCCGGCACGACACAATTTACGGTCCTTACACGATAGCAGACGACTTGTCGTCCATTAGTTTATTCACAAGCGACGATACATTTTGTAGTTCGAATAATGAGATGTGTAGTGTTATTTATGCGTAGCGGTGCTCTTGCAATGCAGTGTTGAATTGATGCTATGCAGTGTGAAATTTGTAGGAACCGTGTCTCATGAGATAACGTTTCATACGAATAAACGCCTCGGTGGCGCGGTGGACGGAGTAGCTGCTGAAGGACAGATATTTGTATGTTCAGTAGACGACCTCTGTAGCGCAGTGGGCGAAGGTCCGCCTGAGACGCAGAAGGTTGCGGGTTCAATTCCTGCCGTTGTTGTTTATTTGTATAATAATATATGTCTCGGGACTGGTAGTTTTAAAAAAAGTATATAAGTAGTATATCAGTCATGTAGTTTCTATAACACAAGCTCTGCTTACTTTGGGGCTAGATGAAGCTGTGTGAAAAATGACCAGCATTATTAAATTTTTTCCGGGTCTGGGGTGTTGAAGTTCTATGGTATTTAAAATTTATGATACCCACGATACAGGGAATCCTAGTGTGAGGTCATCAGGACTATGTATGTAACTGTTAGGAGTTTATTTATAAAAAACAAAAATGGGGAAAGGCATCGTTGCCCTATTTTATTGTATCCGTAAGCCTACAGCACCATATAGCCTGTTGGGAGTCCAATCGAAATGTTGTATGAACAGATTCTGTTTCGAACATATCCCCGTTTAGATACAAGAGCTTACCAAAAAGTCCAAAACCCCGAGCCAAATGGCTAGATATGCGCATTTTGTAAATTTCTCTCAGCAGTGCCAACTCTTCAGAATCCAAGTTGTTGCTTTTGATGTTGTCTAAAACTCTTTGAACGCCGGTCTCTTGTCTGCTCGATATCGTTACCAAGTGCGGAAAATCGCAGGCGTATTTTGATGGATCCTATGAAAAATATTTTTTATCAAAAATAAATTAAAGGTATTAAATTCGTGGGCGTACGATTTTCAGTGCGCAGATCTGACGTGCCTTTGACTACGACCCAATTAGTATTTACCCACGTTTTGCATATTAGTTAGCATTCCGAGTGATAGGTTGCCCTTATTTTTGATAATGATAACATCAACTGGCACATACCTACCTGATTTCAAGCATCTGTTAATGTAATTGTGGGGCTAGGAATCGCTACAATATTTCATCATCTTTATTTAGGCTTTATCAACTATAAAGTGAGTAATACGAACCTTCTTCTTTAAATGTCCTCCGAGTAGTACATGGCCATTAATTCCAGTAATTGAGAAGCTATTCAGCGCTGAGTAAGATCTGCGGATCGGATGGTGCTCAGTAACTATCTTGATCCGACCATCACGAATAGCTGCTATGTCTTGTCGCGGATTGTCGCAATTTAGGTTTGCTGCTAGAACACCATTTTGGTAAGCAAGCAGTATCTGAAACACAGCCACCATATAAATCACCACAGGACACTGCGGCAAACATGTTAAACAGGGAAACAGAAAATAATGAAATGGTACTTTGGGTTCATTTTGAAATATTGGTTATCGATTGGCACCACACTGAAGCTGAATGAAGGATCATGAAAAAAATAACCAAGCAGAGTTTGTTGCCTGATTTTTCTAGGCTTGGCCGCACGCGAGAAATCGGCGTAAATTCACTTTCAAATTTTAACCTAGTTAGTTAAGTTGACGTTTCTATATGATCCTTGTGATTACAATGAATAAAAACCTATTGACTTTGACTTTTAAATATATACATATTTTGATATAGATCAAGGTAATCTTGAATTCAAAGCCTATCTACTAATTCTCAAGAAAGAAAGTAATATATTTATTTTAACCGCAAAATCAACTGATAATTAAATACTACCGACTTACCCTCTTATTCAAAATTACTAAAGTTTACCTAATAAGATAGTGTTAGGGCTCGGGGCGACGCGACGACGGCGTCGCCACATCATTGTCGCGCTTCCACACAGCCACACATAATTATTTGTTGAGTTGTTGTGTACCTACTGTACATTGTCGGTTGTCTACGAATGTGAACGCGCTTATTTTTAACTTTAACTAGTGATTACGCTGGTTTATGGATAATGATAATGGAATAATGGAAAATGACTTTTTAAGCGAAAATTCATATCACCCGAAATGAAAAGATGACAAGGCTAGAGAGCAGCCCCACTTGAGTACGTTAACAATGGTTCAAAATGAGTGTCAGATCCGACAGAAAGCAATCGTCGCTCAGTATTCCACTTGTCGTTTTTCTCTAAAACTACAAGTAACCGCACTTTGCCCCATCAAGGGGATCCCATTACACCTCTTACAACTTTATATCGTGCAACATCATATAAAAATGTATCCTTCTTCTGAAGATAATTACATAACTTGCGCTTATCTTTTCGTTTTCATAGTGTATGAAATTCACCATGTTGTTCTATTTGAATCAAAGACGATGTACGAGAACAGAATGTAATGTTTTTGGCTAGCAAAGTATTACTCAAAATGAACAGTGACCAGTCTACATAGTTACGCGTTGCGGGTCGGCGCGGCTGCGTGGCGCCGTCTACACGGGCCCTTTGAGTTAGCAATCTGCTAAAGTTAGTGAGTGATTGTGATTAAGAGGGTAAGCCTATACAAAGTGTATGAGGACTTGCCTTTATAACACCATTTAATCCAGATACAGAATCTGTAAAGCCTATATTGGACGTTACGCTGCCCACTAGCAGCGGATCTGTTCTCTCCTTGCAATACACCTCTTCAATTGATTGTAGCTCGGATTTGTCTGTAGCAGGATTAGCTGAAAGGTAACGCTGTCATTGAGAGTGGTAACCTAACTAAGCAGGGTTTTGCGTCCTCTGTCTTTATGTCACTTGTTTCCTTTCTGCAAACCTCCAAGCCAAGTGTTCCGAATGGAATAGCTGATATGGAATGTGTAATAAAGATTTCCCTTGATAATAGTAGGATAAAAAGCTGCTTATACTTTTACCTGAACCAAATCCTTCAATATACTCTACTGAAGATGGAGAAACACCAGCATCTTCATAAAAACTGCTCAAGAATTTGGAATATATTTCAGGATTCCGATAGTGACCTAACTTGACCATAAAGTTTTCATCTAACCCTTGGGAATATCCTGTTTTCACGTGGCATAAACGAGCGTAGACCCTGAAAAAATAAACAAGTCAAATACCAGATAATATTATAATGTTATTTAAATTCAAACGATCAATTATTCATCAAATTGATATGGATACATATTTTTTTCACATACCGATGGTTTGGGCATGTAAAAAGGATACTTATATACAAGAAGGATAACAAAAAAAGTATAAAAGGCGAGTGTGAATGGGATTGTTGGAAGTTTCGGCGAACGTACGAACGTGACCAAATTGACGTAGTTCTGGAGAGAGGCCAAGTCAAGAGTACTTTTAACCACCTTATATGAAGAATATGAAGCAAAAGAGGTATGTCTGGATCGATTCAGGTGGAAATCCGTGGTAAAAAGCCTACCCCTTTCGCAAAACAGGCGTGACTTTATTTATGTATTATCAGTGAAGACAACAATTGAGTGCTATAAATTTCTGATAAGATGTTCTTATGCTTATTACCATTATTCGTGGTATATACGATACAGGCAATACTAGTGAAAAAAAAATAGATTTAAAACAGTTTTGTGATGAATTGTTTTTGGAGTAAATTAAAATTTCCGTTGCAATAAGGTGAAAAGTTTTACCTGCGAGCATCTTTATATTTCTGAAGATATATGACGCTGACTGATTCAGACATGGACTGACCGTCTGCATTCATATCATAGCATTTTGTCTTTCCATCGGTATTCTGTGCTACTATTCTGTAATTGAAATCAAAATCAGGATAGCAATTTTAGTATGTTTTGATAACTTGGTTCATACAGAAGGTAGGTAATAAATACAAAAACACAGGAATTTAATAAAAGGTTCTATGGTACTCAGTGTAATGCTGTAGAGAACTCTAGCGCTGATTTTCAGCACGGACCTCGATTGATTCACGGAAAAAGCATATAAATGTACTTTACATTATATTAACTGCGATCACAGTCATGCCACTATAATAAAGAGTACATAGTCGAGATCTAACTACTAACTAGGTTTCCTGTGTTTAGGATATCCCCCCTGCACCTGCTAAAATATTGCATTCATGGTGAAAATAAAATAAAAACAATTTTACGTTTGGCTAAGAATCTCCACATTGCGCAATAAATATAGAAAACTGAGTTTCAGTACAAAATCAAAACGGAGATATCGTACAAATAGACATTAATAATCGAACCTAAAAGCTAAAGACAATGCAGTTATCCGATACGATGGCATACAATTCCAAAAGTAGCTTCATCATGAAGGCTGAAGGTACGTCTCCTCTAAAGAGAGTCTTTATGAACGTTTTTTGGCTAATTAATACAAGCTCTGCTTAGTTTGGGGCTAGATGATGCTGTATGAAAAATGAATAATTAACTTAAATAACTTAAATAACTTATAATTATGTTAAATTTGATAGTTACCTCCTTTTGTGTATCAGCGTCATAGGATGCAAAATAAGCTTATATGCGCCAACAAAAGCGGCCTCACACTGTCCACTCATGATGGCATCGTATGCTCTTTCCAAAGCCACAACAGACCCAGAGCAGCCAGCGTCAATGGAAATTGAAGGACCTGTCACATTCATCCAATAGGAAATCCGGTTTGCGTGCATTGTACGGTTGCAACTGAAAATAAAGCTACTCTTACTGCTCGTACTCTTCGAAAGGTTCAGAATTCATGCACTTTTGAGACAAGAAACTTTCTTCGTGTTAATGAAGCTTTATTAAGCTAGCACCCAGCGTGTAAATCAAATTAAATGGTTAAATTATTATATTTGCGTTTATTGAAAACATTATTAGTCATTAGGTCATTGGTACAAAAATACGAAACATACCCAAAAAGTCCAGACGCAATTCTAGAACAGAACTTTTCGCTTTCCGACTGGCTTGCAGCAATAAAAACTCCGATGCGTTTGCCAGATAGCTCAGTTGGGGAAATACCTGCAAATAGGATAATTTATTAATTATCTTATATATAATAATTTATAAGCTGGAATAAACTTGGCATAGCGAGCGAATAGCCGGCTGAGACGCAAGAGGTGAAATTCCCGCTTAGGGAATAATATTTGCATTTTCTGCGGATATTTGTTCCGGGTTTAGGAGCTTAATCCACACGACAGAGGAAATCCTAGTGTGAGGTCAGGACTGTGTACCTATGTGACTGTTGGTGTTTATTTTTTATTTCCGATAACGCCCAGCCAAAATACGAAGAATTACTTTAAGTGTCTAGAAGGACTTATTCAAGTAAATAAGGAATACTACATACCTGCATCAAATAAAGCTTGGTAAGCCTGTTCAAGTAGCTTCCTCGAGCTAGGTTCAATAACATGTCCATTCTTGGAGTTCAGCATAAAGAACTGAGTGTCGCAGCGGTCAATACCATGTATCTGGCCGTGGAACTCAGACAGTTCAGGATGTGTGTATTTCCAACGACGGTGGTCAGATGTCACCATGTTTTCCTAAAAACATGTATATGAGGTAGGTAGGCAGGCAGGTTAGGTTAGGAATAGGTACTTTGAGTATTTACAATTAACTGCAATTGATGTTGGAATACTTGTTGTCAACTCATTTCGGATCGATTGATAAATATTCCCGTCTCGAAGTCTCATTTATTTCTCAGTCTCAGTCGAAACACACACATTTTTCCTGCGCTTTATTAATGACCATGACTTTATGATTTCTAAGCATATACGTTACAAAACAAGCCCTAAATTAGGAATCGAACAGTTTCCTCGGAAACTATTCGATTCCTAACTTTGGGAGTGGTACAGTTGGAATGAAAGAGTCCACACCTTCCATCCCCTATGCTTTTTTATCCAAATCCCATCCGAATATTAGAGCAGTTCAAATAATCCTAGTTATAAAAAAATATATTTGTTACCTTGTTGTAAAGTTTTTCAGCCCATTCCTTAAGATTCTCACAATTAGGCATCAGCGAAGACATACCAGTAATGACCACATCGTTCTCCGCGAGAGGTGGGTCTCCTGGATGATCGAATTCCATGTTAACGTAGGTAGCCCCTTGCTTTTCGTCCATTATTGGTAATACAGACTGTAGACCGTTGTGAAGGCAGAACACGGTTTTCAAACCTCAGAAGGTTTAACAGTGATTTTTAGCTTAACTCAAATATTAAACTTTTTTGGTTAAATACCCTAATAATGAGGAAAATGATTTCGAAGTGAATCTCAAAGACATTTGTCGCATCTTTATAAGCCAGTACAGGTCATTTTCATATCGGAATACTCAAAAAGCTGTTTGAATAGGATCAGAAGCCAATTTCTCTTGACTTGTGACCTTAATTTATATTCATAATTAGCATAATCAAATTTCCGTAATATTTAATTGTTGACTAGAGTCATAATTCTAGCTAGCTTCCTCAACGTAGAGTTCCGTATGATAGATCAAAGTTCGGAAAAAAATAATCAATTTTTCTATGGATTTACATATCATTGACGACTACGAAACTACCTTTGACAGCTTCAGGAAAAGCGTTGTGGATAAGACTACAGAAGGAATTGACGTCGAACGTGAATTAGATTTTAACGGTTTTCGCCTAAGGCCTGATGATCTGCCGAAGGGTTCCTAAAAAGTGACTATGAAGAAGATGATATATCTTAAAGATAACTACTATGAAAGAGATACTTGACTTAAATTAATTCAAAACTTTATATTAAACATCTTTCGTAATTATATTATGATATAAGCAAAGATTAATAATAAATTAATAATGAATGATAATGCTTTACAATCGTATAATTTTACATAATATACAAAGTGTATTAATTTAGACCAGTGAAATACTTACTGAACCGATGTGTTTCAGTAGGTATTTCAATAATTATTTCATGAAGGTAAATACCTAAAATGCTTGACCAAACCTTAATACAATATACCTATTAACATAATTGTAATTCGCCGTGATTCTATTGAAACAAAAGATGGTGTTTGAAGCTTCATCGGAACGACAGCAGTCCATGAATTTTGGTAAGTACGAAGAGAGAGTAATCACGGAAATAACAACAGAAAGTTTTTTTTTATAAACATTCAGTCAAAAAAGTATCGGGAATGGATAATTTGCCTATGGTTCCCAATTAAATTTTTTGTTTATTTTTTTGCAGTTTGATTGGCACAACTGTTTTCCATTTTAACGCGGATTTTGAGTTGCATCTGTTGTTTATATTTATTATAGTGCTGTTTTTAGTTAGATCATATCTAGAGTGTACTGCGAATTTCACTATGGACAAAAATATCGAACAAAGAGTTTGTCTTAAATTTTGCATCGCCAACGGAATTTCGTGTTCGGAGTCATTGAAAATGTTACAGAAGGCTTACGGTGAATCGACTTTATCAAAAACACGTGCTTATGAGTGGTACAAAACGTTTAAAAGCGGTCGAGATGTGATAGAAGATTTGCCTCGCTCTGGTAGGCCATCAACATCTTCAACTGAAGTTAACGTCGCAAAAGTGAAGGAATTAGTGACTGAAAATTCTCATTCAAATTTGAGAGAGATAGCCGCTGAACTTTCTGTGTCTCACGAGTCGATCCGCACCATTTTAAATAATCACTTGGGTATGAAACATGTTGCTGCTCGGCTAGTCCCAAAAGACCTGAATTTTCTCCAAAAACTCAATCGCATAAGAGTCGCTGAGGACATGCTAGAACGAGTCAATTCCGACCCAACATTCATGAAACGCATTGTTACTGGTGACGAGACGTGGGTTTACGAGTTTGACATGCAAACTAGTCAACAGGCTTCGGAGTGGCGCCTCCCAACTGAACCGAAACCGAAAAAACCACGCCAAAGTCGATCAAAAGTTAAAGTCATGTTGATTGTTTTCTTTGACTATCGAGGTGTTGTGCACTCGGAATTCTTGCCGGAAGGTGAAACGGTAAATATAGAATATTATCTGAGCGTTATGCGGCGTTTAAGAGAGCAAAATCGGCGAAAAAGGGCAGGATTGTGGACTGCCCTTCCTTTTTCCTTAACTCAAATTACCACTTCGTGGCACACGTTTTCATTCGGTAGAAGACATAAAGGAGAATTCGCGGCGAGAACTGAACTCAATTCCGGAAAAAGCGTTTAAAAAATGTTTTAATGATTGGACTATTCGTTGGCGTAAGTGTATCGTTTCTGAAGGAGCATACTTTGAAGACGATAAAATAAATTTTTGTGTATTATTGATCTTTTCCCGGTACTTTCTTGACAGAGTAGTATACTAAGGAAAAAGGTAGATTAGGAACGCTTATAAGTGAAAATTAGCTCCTCGAAAAGTGGTAGGTGCTGTAACAATATATACTTATTTATTAAGTGCTTTGCGTTCCGAGTGTGTCGATATAAAAAAAACAACATCTTTTATACAGCAATGATACTTAAAGTATTTGACAAATGTTTACATATTATATCACAAAACTAACTAAGCAGGTAGGAACACCCAGTTTATTTTTGCACAGTTTTAAGACTTAATCTCTATTTCTCCAACATGTATTGTTAAGACCATAATTCAAATAAGTTACCGAAAGTAAATAGGATACCTATGTGACAAAAGTTCACAAATTGTGTTGCAAAATTAAATAGGTGTGGCCACCTGCATAAATTATGGTTTACCTACATATTTTTACAATTTGTAATATTTGGACCGTAAAAATATTTATAATAGTTGTTTTTTTTTTTGTAGATATGTGCACTAACTCCCACCCTAGGAGAACCTGTGTTGTGGTCGTGTTTCCGATTGTGTCCGTTGCGTCACATATTAGGAACATGCGCTAAGAAACTTTACAACAGGATGATTAGGAAAAGATACACAGAAAAAAGAGTAGGTGTCAGGGAGTGACGGTAGGTGTGTGTGTGTGTGTATGTGTGTGTGTGTGTGTGTGTGTGGGTGTGTGTGGTTGGGGGTGTGGATGGGGGGGAGTTGTTAGTGTTTGTGAGTGTGAAGGAGAGATAAGATGAATGAGGAACTGATAGGATGAGAGAGGGTTTGTGTGTGTGGGAGGGGGAGTCTAAAAGAGAATGCAATATCATAAAATATGTAGTGGTTTTGATTGCTAAGCATAATTATGACCCCTTTTTTTGAGTCCAGGCAAGAACTAATTGATGCATTTTCTTTTTGCAGTATATTAGAGGTGCACCATAAAATGAATTTGGCAAAAATCAACTCTCGTATGAAATGAGGTAATTTAGTTTGTGAAAAAAAAAACAAATTAGCATATGCCCAAAAAACATAGCGTCAATAATGATGGATATTGTGTGTTTTCACAAAAACCTCAAAAACACAGTCACTGATATCACTTATTTACAACTTAATACTCTATTATCACATTTTAGATACGAACCACCAAAAGAAATGCTATCGCCACGTCCCGGTGCATTGTCTTGGAACCGCTACATTTTGCCGTCAAATGATTACACATCACGTACCAATTTACACGGAAATGATGGATCTGCATTCTGAAAGTGGTGACCTACATCGTCAGCAAGGTCAACATACAAAACCTTTACACGCCTATAACAGTTATACAACCACAACCAAGATATACAAACCTAGGATGGATTAGAACGAATACGAACATTTTGATCTCTATTTTGAGAGATTTTGAGAAACTAAATGCGATAGAACTTATAAAGTAAATTAACAATTTGAGTTCAAGACGCTCTTACACTTCGGTTATACTGAGAAATTGGATACTTTAGATTGGAAATAGTTGATGGCAAAGGTTGACCTTCGAAATTGTTAGAGCTCCCCCACAGAGCTCCGTTAAAACGATCGATAATATACAATGCGTTTTGCAATGTGGTTTTGCATGCATTTAGTTACGATTTCGTAAAACTTGACTGTAGCTCTCAACATTTCAGGCTCAAAAGTCACATCTTATCTATCAGACGTGATCAAATCCAACTTATTTCATTACTCGATACAGATGTTTTGATTACTGGATTATTCGTTGAATGGCTATGGAGTGGTTGGTCTACAGCTGTTGTGCTGGTTCTCTAGTGCTGTATCTAGTTGCGAAGTTTTTCTACGAGATAAGAAATATTTTGTGGTTGCTGCTGATTGTGACTGCTGCGTGTGTTGTCAAGGTTTTTCGCATTTTTGTAGGTACATTCATAGTTCAGCAAATTTCTCCGTGACGAACAGTTAGATTTTTGAGTTCTGGAAATAAATTTGTAAGCCGATGTTAATAAGCAGAATTAATATAAAAAACCAAAAACCTGACTGCGTTGTTTTAAAAATAGTGTAACTTATTTTGTAATAACTTTTATAAAAGCACTTTAAAGATGGGTATATTTTTTATATATTTGATATTTTATATATATTTGTCTCATCAGGTCTTTGTTTTGAAACATATTATAATATGGTTGGTATGGTTATTTACATATTATAAGAGTTCGAAGGGGTTAAACGTTTGAGCGTTAAAGCAGCTTTAATATTAGTGTGATTTGGATAAGAATTGTAGAATTTTTTTTCAGTAAATATTTGTAAGTACTTATATTTTTCTTCCAGAGCAGCCTTCTCAGCCGAAAGTCTATTTTCCGCCCTAGTCTTCCGGACCATGGTTCACGAGTTGAGCTTACCCTCTCATCGTATTTTTAACAGGATGAAGGACATGCTCCCGCGAGGCTTCACTACCATGGCTAAGCAAAATCAGCTTAGGTACTAGCTGTTCCCGCGACTTCGTTCGATAACCATCCCTGCAGACGAATTATTCGCATTTGACCACGATTTGTCTCTTATTAAGCAACGCTGTGGTCTGCGGTGAAGCACTCTTATCACGAAAAGAGCTCTTTACTTTGGATTTTAAAACTCCCGGTTTGTATTCCTCAGAAGACAATAACTCGGGACAGTTCTTTTTTTTAAATACTTACATAATATACATAGAAAATACTCAGACCCGAGAAAAATATTTGCAGATCATACAAACATTTGTCCCGCGGTGGGAATCAAACCCGCAACCGTATGCGTCTCAGGCGGGTCTTCGCTCACTGCGCTACAGAGGTCATCAATGTTGGTTAATTTATTGAAAATAAATTTATCAAATAAACTTTGTTTTCCCAAAGGTATACATTTTACATTACACGTTTACATTTTTAATGATATTTCCCATCAACCTGATATGAAGGGTAATTTGTCACAACTAGTTATTTGGCCTGCATAGGCACGCCCATACTGTCTGCATGCATAAAATATTTATAAGTGGCTTGTTCGTTGATATTGAAACCTGGGGCAATTATAAAATATCCATTCTATTTCTGAAAGTACCAGCAAAATGTTGGCATCAATTGTGGCTGATTTCTTCAAATATAAAGTCGTTCAAAGTATCATCATTTTATATTGTTGGTCTCCAAGAGGTAAAAAGATTAAAAAAAATATATAATATTACAATACTTGGTGTAAATGCTTGTAGGCGGGTGCTATAACCATTGCTGAACTTAGGCCTCTCCTAATACGTGCCACTGAGCCCAGCGTTCGGCTCTTCTCATCCACTTTCTACCCGCCGCCTTTGTTACTTCATCGCTCCACCTAGCCGGGGGGCGCTTCACACTAAGTTTGCCGGTTTGGTCAGATCTCAGCTTAGTTGAAATTCCTGGAACGTTTCTTGCTCGAAGCTCTTTCTAGCTCTATCTACAGCAAATGCGTACCAAACTTAAGATTCGATTCCTGCCGGTATTCATATTTTTGGGATATTATAAACCTCTAAACACTTTCATATGGGTTAATACTAGAAAAAGCAAGTAACTATTTGTCAATTCAACTTTTTTAAAACGCTCTAAATGTACTCGCAGTTAGTGTGCCAAAGCATCGGGCATACATACATACATAAACTCACGCCTGTTTCCCGAAGGGGTTGGCAGAGACTACGGATTTCCATTTGCTACGATCCTGACATACCTCTTTTGCTTCATTCACTCTCAGTACATTATTCATACATGCTCGCCGGTTTAGGGAACTCTTGACCTGACCTTTTTCCAGAACGTCTCCAATCTGGTCAGAGTACGTTCGCCGCGGACTACCCTTTCCAATTATTCCATTCACTCTTCCCTTATAAACATGTTTTATCAATCTCCTTTTGTCCATCCTTTCTACATAACCAAACCACCTTATTATACTTTTCTCTATTCTTGTCACTACATCTTCTTTCACTCCACAACGCTCCCTTATCACACTGTTCCTCACTCTGTATCTCAAAGACAAACCACTCATACTTCTCAAAGCTCTCATTTCAACGCCATTTATTCTACTTTCGTGTTTCTTCTGCCATACCCAACTTTCACTGCCGTACATAAGTGTCGGCACTACTCTCTCTACTCCTCTATGTACAGCCATTCGTGCCTTCTTGGACACATTGCAGCTGCTTATAAAGGAACGTAGTGACCCATTCACTTGATTGCCAAATTTAAATCTCCTTTCAATATCATCTTCATGTTTTCCATCTCTCGTAAACATCGTTCCCATAAAATCATTATTTTCAAAAACCTTAACTTTCGTCTTAATCACATTTACTTTCATTCCTTTCCTCTCAAAAGATTCATGCATTATCGTTACCATCTCCTGCAACTCATCCGCCGCTCATCATCAGCGTAGAGAAGACATTTGACAAGTAACTCATTAATTCTTAACCCACACTCACGAACTTACAACTCTTGCAAACAACTGTCCATGAATAAGTTAAACAGCCACGGTGACGCTACACATCCCTGTCTAACACCCTTTTCGATGTTAAACGATTCAGTATATGACACGTGTATCCTCACGCAAGCACTGGAATCCTGGTAGAGATATTTCAGAGCTCGAATAAGGTTGCTGTTTACTCCATACATAGACAGTACCGACAACAGTTAATTCCTTCTCACTTTGTCATAGGCTTTCTCCAAGTCCACGAATGCGCGATAGACCTTTTGATTTTTTCCCAAAAACTTTTTGGCTATGCAAGGACTAGCCAGGTTGCGGGTCTTCCCCACTAGTGCATCCCATATTTTCGCATCAGTTTCTTTCACAACTCTTTGAATCAACTCATACAGTTTACCTACGACGCTAATGCCTCTATAGCTTTTGCACTCTTGATGTGAGCCTTTTTTCTTATATAATGATACAATAACGGCCTTGCACCAATCACCGTTACTCCAGCACAAACAGGCGATACAGTTGGCTTGCTATAATGCCATGTCTAGCCTTCACCATCTCAACTGTTATCCTGTCATACCCTGCAGAATTTCCTGATTTCATACTTCTCAACAATTTTATCCATGCTAATATTACTTTCATCGTCAACTACATTTTCACTTAGAACTAAGGTAGATGGTTGTACCTCCTCTCTTTCAAACAAACTTTCAAAATACTCTTTCAATCTCTTTAAAATGCACTCTTCTCCAATCACTATAATTCCATTTTGGTCTCTGATTGTGTTCAGCTCGGAACTCTGAGGTTTGCCTCTGACAGAGTGGACGGATTTCCAAAAATACTTTACGTTGTCCAAAAATCCTCGGATAACCTTTTATCGAACTCATCTTTCTGCTCATCTTTCTTTCTTCTAACTATTTATTTTACTAACACTTTCACTCTTCTATATTCGTCCTTAGCTTCCTCAACATCCTCATTTGTTGCTCGCTGCATTCTTTCACTAGCTCTGACTGCTAACCAATCACCCCACGCTTTCTTTTTCTCACATACTACCTTCTGCACATCTTTATCCCACCACACATTCTTTACCTTTTTTCCTTGTCGTCTTTTGCTTTTCTTGTCGTGAGTAAAAACTCACACCACAGACATTACTTGCAACACTCACCACTTCCTTTTTAAACGATTTCCATAAATTGACAATCGATTTATGGAAATCTCTCGCAAATGTTATCGAGGTCATCAAAACCTTTCAACCAATTTACTTTTCTACTTTTCTTTAACTTCTTTCTCTTGCAAATTTTCTAAATTAATTATTTCTAAAACACTTTTGGGCTCATGTACTCGATATCGACATACTTTGAAAAGACCTGTTATTCGGCTTAATACCAGGAAATGGTCAGTATGTATGCCACCACCACGATATACCCTTGTGTCTAGAACATTCTTTCTCACTCTTTCATCTACTATCACGAAGTCAATCATACCTCTTCTGACATTCTTCGCTTCTCGAGTGTACATATGGATCCTTTTGTGTTAAAACATGGTGTTTGTCACACTAGTTTCCATTTCAAGCATATTTCTAGCAAACGTTTACCATTCTCGTTTACTCGTTCGTTATCAGATACTCCAGACTAGTATGCTGTGTAGGGTCCGTGATTGGTGGTGTCACATCCTTTCCGCTTTGTTTCATTCACACAAATAACATAATTCCGTCTATCATCCATTATCTGGCACACTTCATCTATTTTTCCTTCCATACCTCCTCAAATTGGTTTGATTTCGGAGTGTTCCTTCAAGTTGTTATTTTGACCATGTTTACCTTCAAAACTATTTGTAAACTCAAATGATTGTAAAATGTAGAAATTCAGAAGCTTGCAGGTAGTTTTAACTTGTTTGCACAAGTTGCTTGCTCGAGTTTGTGTTTTTGCATAAATACGGGCGACAGTTGATTCCCGCTCGAGCCGTCGGACCGAGAAGACTCGAAAGCCTCTGTACAACCAAGGATAAATTAGAAGAACATCTCCTGGAGTTTACTTTCATAGTCAACTAGCGACCAGCATGCTGGTGATGGTAGTGACGTCAGCATTGCTGACGTCACACTTTTTAAATACCACCTTTTTAAATACCAGCTTCTGCTCCGTCATATAAAAGTTAATGCTACCACTTCTTTGCAGATCAGATAAAACTTATCCATCAGTTATCGCAGCATGGAATTGCAGCTACGTTTACCTGTGACCCGTCTGTATTGCAGAATGTTCATCCATATAACTTGCAAGGAGTCTTGTACTTAGAACAAAACAACAGCTTATTGGAAAAGGTAAGTATGATCAAAACAGCATTTTAAACAAAACAAAGACTAGAAGTATAGGTACGAGATTAGCTGTTTTCATTTTAAATTTAGGCGAGTGTTATTTTATAGCACTTCAAAGACTCACAGATCGCGCAGTAAATAGTTTCTGGCTTCATTTTGTTTCATAGATATTAACTTATTTATTCAAAGGGATGCCAATAACTAAAGTACCTACCTACTGAAACATATTTATATTGTTATTCTTGAGATGAGAATTGTTCGGATAACCAAGACTAATTATTACAGGCTAACGTGGCATTAACACATAAAAACTAGATCAAAATATACCTACTTCATAATTTACTCTTAATAGATACATTCATAATTATACATTTAATGTGACATACAGTGCAATCTAATAAGCTCTAGAAAAGTATCCCGATCTGCTTTAGATTAATAAATCATTCATCATCTTGTGCTCCAGGTAAAACCGGAACATTTCTCGTATCGCTACAAATGGTTGCTGGTTAACCACAAGCTACCTGATCTGGTTCATCAAGTCAGATACGATGCTTTGTTGACTCATCTTCAAGCAGACATAATGGAAAACAATATTATTGGTAAAGCTTTAATAACTACCTGCACTCAATATAGTAGTGATGAGTAAATGGGATTATTGGAGACTTTCTAAAGAAAGGCCAGAACATGAGGAAACTTAACCGACGACCTTGTATGAAGAATGCGATGAGGGTGAATGAAGTGAAAGAGTTATGCCAGGATCGTAACAAGTAGAAATACGTCTCTGTCTACCCCTCCGGGAAACAGGCGTGACTATAATATATGTATAACTTGCAGACGTGGAGTTATGTTTTAAAAAAAAAGCGATACTCTCATTCACTCCCCATTACCCCCCACCCTCCCCCCCTACCATTCAGTAAATCCGGACAAACTATTTTATAAGTATCTATAGATGTACTCAGTGCCCTTTCTTCAGCTTGACCCTCACAGTCAATGCCCTTGTTAAAAATTACATCACGTAAGCCAAGATATTGTTTTATGCATAATTAGCTATGCATAATTTAAGTGAATGATAGCAAATCTTATCAAGACAGGTGTTAACGTATTTAATTTCCATCTTCAGCTACCACAAACAAAACTAGAACAATAAATCTTGAAGATATCTATGTCCATCCGAGTGAAGGGGCATCTTTACATCCGTGGGCTTATTGGACGCAGAGCAATGGACTTGTGGTAACACATGATAATGCCAGAATTCAGAGGAAGAATAACTTGAAAAGATATCCTCTACGTATTGTCTGCCCGGTAGGTACCTACTTATCTTAATAATAATAATAACCATTATTTACCTTGAAACAGAATTAAATTAAATTTATTAAGAAATAAAACTATGACATTAATTAATTATTAAGCACACAACCAAGATAAATTACCTACTTAGTAATTAGTACCTACTTAGATATATAAATTCTTTAAAGTATTGTATTTTAAGACATATAATGTATGTTACATTGTATTTATTTAGATTTATGAACTAGGTCGACGCGGTTCGGGTCACTAGTGCTTATTCACTTCGGTTTTTGACAGCAAGTACCGTTAGCACGGCAACTAAACGGCTGAGCGGACTTTCTTGAGAGGGAACAACTGTACCTACATATGTATAAAATTGTTAAATATTTTTTATATTTAAAACGTCCTCTTTATATATTGCATACAATTTAATAAGTTACTTAGTACGTAAGCCTAAGTAGCTGTACAAAATAATTATGAAATAGTTGTTATTATTAAAACATTAATTTATCAGGGATGTCCATTAACGGACATTTGGCTCGAAAAATATGATTGCAGCTCTTAAACTGCATAAAACAAATGCATTTTAATATATCAAGGCAAGATCCTCATCTTTTACTGAAAAACTATCTGAACAATATAAAGCATAGGAATTATCAGACAACGGTAACGAAATTGAAACAAATAATATAGGCAATTTAATCGCATAATTATATAATTATTACGCCATTGTCAGTCTGTCAATGTTGTAAAATTGGGGGTCTTATCACTAATTAGCGATCTCTACCAGACAACCTTTGGATGGAACAGACAGTACGAAAAATTACAAGGGGTGTACCACATAAAAAGCTTTTATGTGTTTGTAGTTAGCTCTTTCTGGTATCTACTTGACAGGTGGGACATTACTCCGAAGATTGGTACAATGGCTCGTTCACTGAGTACATACGAGACGAGTCGCTGAAGGAACTGGATTCCGCTATTCGCTGCGGTTATGAAGCATCCAGACTTGTTGTCGACGCTTTGAATGCGACGTAAGAGTTTTTCATGAGTTCTTTAGGCTATTTTTTATCACTTACGCAACGCAAGTGATAAAAAATACTCGTAGTTCGGAGGTATTTTTTCGGCTACTGAGTAAATACGCTTAGTTTTCCTTTCACGCTACAAGGAAAAACTTGGCAACAGTCACGTGATATCTCAAAGCTAATGTCAATTCCATATAGTTCAATATTTCCGCAGGCGTATCCTGTATGTTAATGTCATTCTTGTACGATCCGTGGAGTGGGGCACTGGTAAACAGTAATACTTGTTTTTTTGACTCAAAAAACAGGTGTGCAACAGTTTGTACAAAAACTATATTGTAGAGAAAAGAAATAAATATTTTGTATATACCTATTTTTACATCTGTGAAACCGACCCCATCAGAGAAAATAAAAATCAAGCATAGAAAATAAAAATCAAGCAATGGGATTGGATCTTGATTGACATTTTTGGGGTTGACAACATTTTTCACAAATATTTTTCAGAGATGATTTGATGAATGTTCTTCTGTGGGGCAGCGAAGTCCACAACAGTAGCATGCTCTTGAATTTGAGGTATGGCGAGGCAGATCTTAGTGGAAGCATCCTTCGCATCCTGCCAAACCGATTGTCTTTCATAGACTTTATAATGCCGATTTGGCCTTTCAGGTACTAGTAACAAGCCGTATGGGGCCCGGAGCTGGGTGGAAATAAAAGTATGGTCTTGCATCACGTTAAATAAGATTATGCATGCATATCTGAAGTTTATTTTCACACATCTCCGCATAATTCAGCTGAGAATTGAGGGCTGTACCATAGCTTATAATGAGATATAGATTTATCAATATTTTCTAATGTTCACGGTGAAAGAAGACTTATCGGAAATCTACTGTTATTGCTAACAGGAGCTTTTTGTAAAATGATACGATGTTGATGGTGTCTTTCAGTGTGGGCTTCACATACCTGGCTGAACGCGAGAGTAGTAGCAACATGTTCGTGGAACCATTTACTGCTGGAGTCTGGTTAGCGTGTCTGGTTATTGGGTTTATCTTGGCTATTACACAAAGGGTGACTTCTAGAACCCAGGAGGAGAAAGATGGAGCTTATTATGCTGTGTTGGCTACTTGGTTGCAACAAGGTAAAGTTAACAATTTGTACCCTTTATGCAAACATTTGGGATTTCAGTGTAATAAAGATTTAATAAATAATAAAACACGTTGCACTAACATCCACATTTGAAAAATGGGCCAATTTCGGTTCAAAGATGTTTATATTTAAGGTTATTCATTTAAATTGAATAACATTACCAAGTAAGTTATTAGTGGGCCAGTCACATCAATTTTGACCATCAAACTTACCTTTAATTAAACTTTTTTTAGATGCAAGTGCTGTACCAAACGGAATAGCAGGCCGATGGACGTTCATAGTCCTCTCCATCTGCGCGATGCTGGTCCACGCATACTACACGTCAGCCATCGTTTCCGCACTCATGAGCTCGGGCAGAAGCGGGCCGGACTCGCTGCGAACCCTTGCTTCGGAAGACTACGATTATATACGATATTTGATGTTTGATGTTAGTGATTAAGCAATAATCAATGCATTCAATGATGGTTTAGGCCTTGAGCATGTAAAAAATGTGCACAAAAGCAGAGTCACGAAACAAGTATACTAGACAGAATGGGAGAACCTTAACATAAATACTCTATCTAAATCGGAAATGACCTTGAGAAAGGTCTGGTTAAGATACCATGCCACACGGTACATTCCGGCGTCGCAACGCATTAGTATTATCTATGATAATGAGTCCGTGGTCTGATTTTTGACAGCACTGCTTGTAATGCTAGGTTTGAGTGACGAATACCTCAATAATACAGTGCAGAAAGGCTCCTCTTAGATATGTTTCAGACATAAGATAAACTAAGATCACGAGTCATATTAAGATATGACTCGTGAAAAGCGTATCGTTACATATAAACCTCTATAATACTAAGTATTTGTCACACTTTTTAAATTTTAAGGTAACAACAAATTGGGATGAGCTTGAATATTTGAAGAAAAAAAAGATGACATCAGCTTTTTACCAAGAGCTGGAACATGGTGTGGAACTCATACAAGAAGGAAACACTGCCTTTCACGCAGAATACAATCAAATCTTTCCTCACTTCAAGAAGTTTAGTGACGATCAGATTTGCAAGTTGCAGTATGTTGACACGATTCCTGAGGTAAGTAATTATTCTGCTGGGTTCCATACGATTGATCCCGGTTTTTACCTTTTACTAATGCTTGCAGATAATGACTTGGATCATGACAACTAAAAACGGGCAATGGACCAACTCATTCCGTTCCGTCTCCGCATGGATCCATGAAGTGGGTTTGGCCAAGAGAGTCCAGTCCAGACTTCTTTCGCTCCAACCTCCATGCCGTACTGCTTTACTTGCTGAGAGAGTTAATTTTGGAGACGTAGCACCCTTAATGGGCTTTTCAGTATCAGGAGCAATTTTGTCTGTCATTTTGCTTGGATTCGAGATAATTTTTGATCGATGGAGAAATGGTGGGATGGAATTAAAAACGATTGTTTCAGAATGAGCATTGCTAGCGGCGGATTCCTAACTTCGGTATTCATACTTACCTGCTCGTAAATATTTTAGGGCCCGTGCAAACTAGTGCGGCCTTTAATTTTGGAACCTTGTAATTTAGATAATATGGAGGAGGGCGTTGATGCTTGCGACACAGTATTTTTACTTCTGCGAATTTGATCATTCTACATTTCTTTTAACACTTGTAATAAAGATATTTGATATTACTTGAAATTTGGTAATCATTGCAACCAATTAATTGTTTGCCTTATTTGGTCTCTTGTAAGGTATTCTTATAAAACTTTAAATACAAAATAATAATAATAATAAAACTATCTGTCAATAGCTGCACTTATGAAGGCCCGTTTAGTGGACGGCCAGTCATCACCTACCTAAATCAGTCTAAATAAGTCCGAATCGACAGAAGCTGCATATAATTTATGCAGCTGTAAAATGACAGAGGATCCCTATCCTCACTCATTTTACAGCCAAATAATCTTCAGCCAAATGATCAATTCATCCATTATCATCTCAAATAGTTTAAAGACCTATTCTAAGAAACATTTGTGAGAGAAAATATAAGTGGGTGAAGCTGTGGGCAGAGGCTAGTTAAACATTATAAAAATCATAAAGTGTATTCCTGTCAGATTTGAGGCTATGCACCTGCTAAATGTGTAGAGTATGTGATGAATTTCCCTCAGAAGATTAAATAGCAGGTTTTGTATGAAAAATACTCCACGAAGGAAAGTCTTAATGTTGGGCCAATTATAGGTCTCTCTTTATAGAAAAAAATATGCTACGTTAATTCCTGCAAATATTATTATACACTTTTTAAAAGTACAAAATGAGTAATCTGTAAAGTTTACTAATAGCTAATTCAATTGATGGTAGGTGTTTCGTAATTTAAATTGTTTTGTTTGTATTTGTAGTTGGCATCTTTAAATGAGCGATTGAGTCAAGTACCTGAGCTCGTTTTATGCCTCATGTAAGTCAACAATTCAGCACAGTCATCCAGTTCTGCTGACAAAAAAATCAATGCTATTAATTAATTAAGTACCTTTAAAATAATCTCCATAAATAGGTAATTTTCATAAAGTGTTCATCGTCAGTGTGTATCGTCTATTGCAGCGCCCCCTGTGATGTGTAGCAATAAAACCTATCTAAGAACAATTTTTTCAATTTTCTTAAACTGAAACTTTTTATGTGTATCTACGCATACTTAGTAAGTTACCTGAAAACATTCGATCTTAATGAATGTTCTAGATAAATACTAATTAGTAGTTACACCTGGCCTAAATTCCAGCTCTAGTAACAATAACGTCAACTTCGACGTCGTCAGCTGAAGAGATACCAACCCCATCAACCGCTCCAGAGACTTCATACATGATAACATCAGGCCTTAGCATAATACTCTTCATTGCCCTCGCCATTCTCTCTAGAGATATTAAATCTAGAACAGTTGCAAACCATTATTTATTAAGCATAAAATTCTTTCACTTCCGTTACTGTTCATTTTCAAAGTTGCATTATTTGTTAGAAAAAACCATCATCTGTTTGTTAGAATGGCTGACATTGCGGTACGTAACAGACGAGATAACAACAGACTATGTATGCCTAGTTGCAAAACTGCACTGTTACAAAAAAGCATAGTCTGTATGGCACCTAAAATTTATAATATGATACCGAAGTCCTTTTTTAATCTTAGTAAGAATGGGATAACGAAAGATGTTTTAATCGGTGGTTTATCTTTTAGACTTTTGATTCCTGATTTTCAAAACAAATTGTGCAATTTGTGTCACCTAGTTTATTTCTATAATAACTCAATCTCTTTTTGAGAACCTACTTTCTTTTGGTAACCAATCAAAATTACACATGTGTTTCTTTTTGATTTTGGTTAAGAAGTGCTTTTAAAATTAAATAGACATCCCGAGGTGTTATTTTATATTCAAATTTTAGACCTTAGTGACTTTGCAATAATAGGTACTATTTTTCCGATAAAGTAAATTTAAACCTTGGTTTTAGTGGATCTGACAGAACTCAAGTCAGATCCACTAAACAGAGTAAAGGTATTGTGACGTGCGCTGCTAGCTAACTACGGTATGCTAGCGCCATCTCTTATCAAATGGACGCACTACTCGTTCTACCGCCATCTAATATCGCGTAGAAAGAACTAGCACGCACGTAGCGGACGCCCCGCCCCTTATGGAACCGACTAGATCGGTCATTAACCGCGTTAGTAAGAGATAGCAAATGCGTTAGAAGGGGATAGCACGCGCTTAGAAAGGACGGGATTGTGCGAGATCTTTCTGGAAGGATCGAGGTATCGTCTTAGGGGGATTTATAAGCGCGGTGAGCGGCCCGTAGGACAGTTCCGATCGAGATTTGGAAGTGAATTGATCAAAGTGATAAAGAAGCGATACCCAGTGATTAGTAAAGTGACTGTTTGTTTTATAGTGTTGTACCTAGTAATTCAGTGTTTTAGTGCTTTTGTTTAAGTGGTGTAATTCTGTTGTGCTGTTAGTGTCAAAGTTAATTTTATAGTGTAACCTGACTAATACAGTGTTCTTTTGGTGTTCAAGTGGACTTCATTATTTTATCCCGTACCCTAGCTTGTAACAATTTGGTGTCAGAAGTGGGATAAAATAATGCTGATTCTACCAAAGGACGACAGTATGGAGGGTGTCAGGACGAGACATCAACGACAGCAAGAAGTCGATGGAAGGCGTTTCGGAGGTTCCCCATCACAAGAACCTGGGCGGGTACCTCAGCCGGAGATGGAGTCAGCTGCTGGATCATCTGCAGAATCATCGACTGTGGCCCGATCTCCTGCTTCGTTTGATTTTGCTGCCTTAATGGCTATGATGGAAGACCAGGCACGTCTGCAAGCGGACCAAGTACGTCGGCAGGAGGAGCAGGCTCGTCGGCAGGAGGAGCAACTCCGTCAGCTGGAAGCAGACCAGGCTCGTCGACAGGAGGAACAAGCTCACCTTCTGAAGGAACTACACGTGACTATTGGAAAAGACCTCAAAGAAGTGAAGGAGCAGGTGAAGCACCACGAGAATCGTATCTCAGAGGCCGAAACTCAGATCGCCGACGTGAAGAAAGCTCTGGGTGTACTAAAATCTGGCGACGGCAACGTGGCTCCTGTAGTAACTTCTACATCGGTTCGAGGTTTTAAGGTCCCACCCTTCGATGGAAGTTCTTCGTGGTCAGCGTACAAGATCCAGCTTGATGCTGTTGTTGAAGCAAATGGATGGACCAAGAAGCAAGCCATGACTGCACTTACACTAGGCCTTCGTGACCAGGCGCTCACCATCTTAGAAGCCCTGGGGAAGGAAGTCAGCTACGAGCAACTGCTGGAAGCTTTGGAGTCCCGATATGGCGACGCACACCTGGAGCACGTGTTCCGTGCTCAGCTAAAGGACAGAAGCCAACGGAGCACCGAGAACCTACAACAGTGGGCTTTGGAAATTGAAAAGCTGGTTCGGAAGGCGTATCAATCTTCACCTGCGCTCATTGATGGAATCTTGATCCAGGCGTTCGTCGACGGAATACGTGACCTGGAAGTACGAGCTACTGTGAGGCTTGGGCACCACGAGTCTCTGAAGAACGCCTTGGCCCATGCTTTGGAGGTAGAGGCCGTACGTCAGGACCATCGAGCGCACCGCGTCAGGGAAGTGGTGGCATCTCCTTCCAGTGACAGATTCAGCCGCCCTAAATTTAGTCCTCGATGCTACGAGTGTGGAGAAAAAGGTCACCTGCTGCTGCCCAAAACGCACTTCGAGAGGGGAAGATCGGCCTCAAGGAGAACAGGGGGCTAGCGCCTCCATCCACACAGCAGCAGGGAAACGAGTAAACGCCAGGACTACGGGACGGGAGCTGGCTGGTAGTGAAAAAGTCCCAAGAATTTCGATCTCACAAGCACACGACGGGAACAGCCTGATTATCAATGGCCAAATCAATGGAACACCCTGCAAGATCACATTGGATACTGGTGCTTCTCGTACAGTGGTCAGTTCCCAACTTGCAAATCGCTTACTTGGGAACTTCTTCCGTAACAGTGACCGAGTCCAACTCTTAACAGCAACCGGTCAGCACATATCCGTCCGAGGCGAGAAGCGGGTAGAGGTGAAGCTGGGTGAAAGGATTTTCCTGCATAACGTCATCGTGGCCGACGTGGTTGACGACTGTATCCTGGGTTTGGATTTCTTGCGAGAGCACCGCTGCAAGATCGACGTGAATCAAGGAGTGTTAAAATGTGGAACGGAGGAAATTTTTATGGAAGGTGGATCACCAGGGAATATTTACTGTCTACAGAAAACTGTTCTGCCTCCAAGGTCGGAAACCATTGTACCAGTAAGATTGCCACACACTGCGGGAAATAATCGATGTGTACTGATAGAGAGATTGGATACCGTCCAACCATGGATTATGTCACGAACTCTAGTGAAGGCTACGAGTACCTCAGCAGTGCGAATATTGAACTTGAGTAGTGAAGAAAACCTCATCGAAAAAGGGACGTTAATGGGAACCTGTGAGGAAGTAGCTTGCTTGCGAAGGTGTCAAGAATTGCCCAGTGGCCAAAACCTAAAGAACAAATATGATGTGTCATCGTTTCTGGAAGTTTGTCGCAAGGATCTTTCTGAACAAGAAGTTGCAATGGCTAAAAAGACGTTACTTCAGTATGCCGATGTATTCTCTTCGAATGATGCTGATATTGGAAAGACTGGACTAGTACAGCATGCGATAAACACTGGTAATGAGCTACCGATCCGCCAGCGAAATAGACGATTACCAGTAGCACGGGAGAAAGAAGTAGAAACCATGATTGAGGGAATGATGAAGGATGGTGTAATAGAACCTTCATCCAGTCCTTGGTGCTCGCCTGTCGTGCTAGTCAAGAAGAAGGACGGAACTATGCGTTTCTGTGTGGATTATCGTCGTCTCAATGAAGTAACGAAGAAAGACAGTTATCCACTACCAAGAATTGATGACACGTTAGATACACTGACAGGAATGAAGTGGTTTACTACTCTGGATTTGAAAAGTGGCTACTGGCAAGTAGAAATAGACCCTAGAGACAAGGAAAAGACTGCATTCTCTACGGGAAAGGGACTTTGGCAATTTCGAGTCATGCCGTTCGGATTATGCAACGCCCCTCCGACTTTTGAGAGGCTAATGGAGCTAGTACTTGTTGGATTGATCGGAGACGCCTGCCTTGTCTACTTGGATGACATCATCATTATTGGAAGAACGTTTCAAGAACATCTTCAAAATCTGGAACGCGTGTTGTCAAAGATCCGCGCAGCAAATCTAAAGTTAAGTCCGAAAAAGTGCTCGTTCTTCAGACGGCAAGTAAGCTTCTTGGGTCATGTAGTTTCACGAAACGGTATACAAACTGACCCAGAGAAAATAGACGCTGTCAAGGATTGGCCGATTCCAATGGACAAGACACAAGTCAGAGCATTTTTAGGGTTGTGCTCCTATTACCGACGGTTTGTGAAGAACTTTGCTGATGTAGCTAAGCCTTTGCACAAGCTCACCAAGGAGAAGCGACTATTCTGCTGGGATGAAGACTGCAACCATGCTTTTCAGGAACTAAAGAAGCGTCTGTGTGAGGCACCTATTCTTGGCTTTCCTGACCTAGATAACGAGTTCATCGTGGACACAGATGCAAGTAATACCGGTGTTGGTGGTGTATTATCTCAGCGCAAAGGAGATCAAGAAGTGGTGATAGCCTACTTCAGCAAATCTTTATCCAAACCGGAAAGAAATTACTGTGTCACACGAAGGGAACTGCTGGCAGTAGTAAAATCTTTGCAGCATTTCAGCAAATATCTGCTAGGACGTAAATTTCATCTGCGAACTGACCATGCTGCGTTAACATGGCTATTACAGTTCAAGAACCCCGAGGGGCAAGTGGCAAGATGGATAGAACAGCTACAGGAGTTTGATTTTCAAATTGAACATCGCAGTGGAAAATCTCACGGTAACGCGGATGCACTCTCTAGAAGACCTTGCCTGGAAAACTGTAAGCATTGTGTCAAACAGGAGTCCAAAGAAGCAGTACCCATAAGAATGCTGAGAACAGACCTTAGCGAGGAGTGGAAGGAAGCCCTGCAGCAAGCACAGCAGGAGGATAACGATCTCAAGCCAATTGTAGAACGGATCAAAGCTGGTAGCCCCAAACCTAAGTGGAGTGATGTTTCTGGAATGAGCACAACTACAAAAAGTTATTGGGCACAGTGGGACAGTCTGGTTGTTCATAATGGAGTATTGTGCCGTAAATGGGAAAATGCTCGAGGAGATCATTGTCACCTTCAAATGGTTGTCCCTAGGAACAAAATATCTGACGTTCTGAAGCTCTACCACGAGGGATGTTCGGGTGGTCATATGGGAATAAAAAGGACATTGTTAAAAATCCGCGAACGATTTTACTGGATCCATTGTCGAGATGATGTGGAGGACTGGTGCCGGAAATGTACGAGTTGTGCAGCCGTAAAAGGACCCCACACGCGCAGCAAAGGAGCATTGAAGTTATACAATGTCGGAGCGCCGTGGGAACGTATAGCGCTGGACGTTGCTGGACCGTTTCCTGTTAGTGAAAACGGGAACAAATACTTCTTGGTAGTCATGGATTATTTTACAAAATGGCCGGAAGTTTTCGCAATTCCTAACCAAGAAGCTTCGACGGTAGCGGATAAATTAGTACACGAAGTTTTCTGTCGTTTTGGAGTACCTCTGGAAATTCACAGCGACCAAGGAAGGAATTTTGAGTCCCAGGTATTTCAGGAGACATGTCGTTTAATGGGCACTCATAAGACCAGAACCACCTCCTATCACCCACAATCGGACGGAATGGTAGAAAGGTTTAATCAGACGTTGGAACATTATCTGGCAAAAGTGGTGGAGACCAATCAAAAGGATTGGGACAAGTACATTCAGCCATTTCTGCTGTCATATCGAAGTGCAGTTCACGAGAGCACAAATGTCACCCCTGCCTTTGCGAACTTTGGACGTGAACTGCGATTACCTGCGGACTTGATAACTGGCATTCCACCTGATTCTCCACGCACAATAACAGATTATGCGAGCGACTTACGAAATAAAATGAACGACGTATATGAAAACATCCGACAATCCAGCCAACAAACGTCTGAAAAGATGAAGACCCGTTATGACAGAAAACTAAACAATTTGGGATTCAACGAAGGTTCACTGGTGTGGTTGCATAATCCAGTGCGGAAAAAAGGAAAGTCTCCCAAATTACAGCCCAAATGGGACGGACCGTACCGTGTTATGACCAGGATTAACGATGTCACTTATCGGATACAGAAGGGTCTGCGAGGAGCCCCTAAGATCGTTCATGTTGACCGTTTGGCGAGGTATTACGGGTCTGACAATGCTCGGGACGAGCATGTCTAAGGAGGGGGCAGTGTGACGTGCGCTGCTAGCTAACTACGGTATGCTAGCGCCATCTCTTATCAAATGGACGCACTACTCGTTCTACCGCCATCTAATATCGCGTAGAAAGAACTAGCACGCACGTAGCGGACGCCCCGCCCCTTATGGAACCGACTAGATCGGTCATTAACCGCGTTAGTAAGAGATAGCAAATGCGTTAGAAGGGGATAGCACGCGCTTAGAAAGGACGGGATTGTGCGAGATCTTTCTGGAAGGATCGAGGTATCGTCTTAGGGGGATTTATAAGCGCGGTGAGCGGCCCGTAGGACAGTTCCGATCGAGATTTGGAAGTGAATTGATCAAAGTGATAAAGAAGCGATACCCAGTGATTAGTAAAGTGACTGTTTGTGTTATAGTGTTGTACCTAGTAATTCAGTGTTTTAGTGCTTTTGTTTAAGTGGTGTAATTCTGTTGTGCTGTTAGTGTCAAAGTTAATTTTATAGTGTAACCTGACTAATACAGTGTTCTTTTGGTGTTCAAGTGGACTTCATTATTTTATCCCGTACCCTAGCTTGTAACAGTATATATAAATATAATTTTAAATATTTGCAATTTATAGAAACGCCATACTTGATGATGCGATTAGATGTGCTATCTAAATATTTTGTAAATAAAAAAAAATATCATTAGAAATATTTGCTTAAGTTTTTATTAATATTAAATTATTTTAAAAAAATATTTATGTTTTTTTAATTACGTGTAATATAAACAATCAAAAATTAACATTATATCAATATTGATTTATATGGGAACAGTCTTGTTGCTTGTCCTTTTGAAAATTAAACTAATGTAACTATTTAATAGTAATAATACGAATCAATAATTATTTAGGTATTCACAATAAATATTCATTACAAACGTAAACTATTCTTGACGAAACTGAGGTCAAGACTATGCGCTTAATTGTTTAAATTTAGATAATGTTTCCTGTAAATAACTACAACCGACTGTTGTCATATTCACCTAGATAAATTGATAAACATCGAGATTTGTTTACATCTACATAGCAGCGTTCAAACTGAAGTCGTGGAATCTATCAATCATGCATGCCTTTTTATACCAAAAACTATCGTAAATTTGATTATTCATATTGTAAAATTTTCACGTAGTGCACCGATAGGAGAAGGCACCGACTGAGTTTCATTTCTATGACACTCTTATTGAGTGGAACGCCTAGATATACATACTATTTTGATACGTTCTATTCCACAATTTTCTGTTACGCAGTGAATTACCCTCACGGTGAGGACCAGAGGTCCAGAGAATCACAATTCACGTGTACAATCTTTCTCATTGTATAAGTACTGTATTAAAGAAAATACTTTTTAACCGACTTCAAAACAAGGAGGAGGTTCTCATTACGGCTGTATGTTTTTTTATCTTGTGTGTTTGTTACCTGATATCTTCGCCAATTGTTAAACAATTTGTATGATTATTTTGTTGTTGTATAAATAATTATTCCGAAGTGGTCTTAATTACTAAGCTATTTTTCCCGTGAAACTTAAAAAACATCATCATCTCATGGAATCACGACTCAAATTTTTTGAGGGCGACTTTTCTTTTGTTTTTTATTCGAAAGAATAAGCAAAATAACGATGGCACGTGAGGACCTGATGATATTAGAGTACCTGCAGGATATAAACCGTAAACTTGGGACCTATCGCGTATCTATCGTGAATATTGCAAATTAATTATTATCAACCGATTCAAAAAAAGAAGTTTCTCAATTTGTCAAATGTATGTGTGTTGTTTGTGTTTTATGCTAGGCGGTATCTTCGCCGCATACATAAAAACATAAAAAAACATTTTTCGAAGTCGGTTAATTAACATTTATTCTATTTTGATATGGGTAGGTTTTCTTTTTATTAGGTAAGTATAATACAATTATTATCAAAGAGTTATAATCATCATTTTACTATAAAACAATCAATCCGCAAAAGTCTTAGAAAGCTTATCAATCACAATCCGCGTCCGTTCTGATAAGTACTGGTCTATCTGACCCAGCACCTTCACCACATGAAGCATCTTCTGCACTCCTTTCTTGAAGATCTCCATTCTTTCCGCACTCGTTTCAGCCTCCGAAGTACTTCTCAATGATGAGAACAGCATCGGCCGTCCTACACGAGGAGGTGAATACTCATCTTGCGATCTTAATGTAGGTACTTTTATCGTAGGAATTTTCAACTTAGTTGTCTTGAAACGTGGAAGCGCTAATTTCGGAATAAACCCTTGTGGTGGAGCCACGGATATAGGGACTTGCGTGTCGCTCAGCCCAGTTTGGTCCATATCATTGACGACTACGAAACGACCATCTTTGACAGCTTCAGGAATAGCGTTGTGGATAAGACTACAGAAGGAATTGACGTCGAAACGTGAATTAGAATTCGACGGTTTTCGCCGAAGTCCTGATGATCTGCCGAAGGGTTCCTAAAAAAGAGAAGTGACTATGAAGAAGATGATATATCTTAATGATACCTACTATGAAATAGCTCTTAAGATACTTGACTTAAATTGATTCAAAACTTTATATTAAACATATTTTTTCAACACAACATTCAGACTATATTCATTCGTAATTATATTATGATATAAGCAAAGATTGCAGAGAGTTGGATGCATGTAGCCAAAGATCACTCGCTATGGTACTCTGTGAAGGAGGCCTATGACCAGTAGTTTACTTCTACAGGCTATTGATGATAATGATTTTTTACCCTCTCTTCAGATGAGCAGTCAATAGTTAATCGCAAGGGTGATGACGGGGCTCCTTTGCTTTGGGGCACCTGAAAAATTAATCTCCAATCAAAAACGACCTCTGTGGCGCAGTGGGCAAAGGCTCGCCTGAGACGCAGAAGGTTGCGGGTTCGATTCCCGCCGCGGGACAAATGTTTGTACGATTAGCCAATGGTGGTCTCGGGTCTGGGTGTTTTCGAATATGTATGTATTTACAAAAAAAAAGTATGTAAGTAGTATATCAATCATGTAGTTCCCATAATACAAGCTCTGCTTAGTTTGGGGCTAGATGGTGCTGTGTGAAAAATGTCCAGCATTATTTTTTATTTATTGGAACGAAGTTCTTTATCGCGCGTTGTGAAAGGGGGCTAGACGGAAAAAATTCTCACGAAAAGTTGTAACGACACTTTTTGCTATAGTAAGCTATTGTAAGCTGTGCGGCGTGCGCATGTTTCTCTGTCTGTCTCTCTCTCTCTCTTATAGAAAGCAAGCCAGATATTTTAATTTATTTTATTATTATTATTATTATTTTTTATTTTTTTAAGTTGGATTGCTAAAAAAAAAATTATTACTATTCCTTCACTAATTAATCGAAAGGAACTTCGTTCCATCCGGGTGTCCCTTGACAACTCTCATTTTTTTATTTTTTAAAAACAGCACGTAGTAGCCGATTAAAAAGAAACTTAGGTGTGTTATTCTAGGTCAAAAACTATACCTATTCCAATTTCATCTAAATCAATTCAGCCGTTACAAAATCTATCAAAAACAAACATCCATATTTTTCCGTTTATAATAGTAATATTCTTGTTCTTCGTCATGCCACCGATTCTGAATAAGGCTGCTGGTTGAAGTATGACTAAACTAAAAAAATAGCAATATTTTATGCGTGCCAATTATCGATGCTAATTAATTAACGGCGTCAGACGCTCGGCCATAAATAACAAACATGTAGACTTCTTGCCATGTAACATCTAAATATCACGCGAACCCATTGTTTAAAACCTCCTACCAATTATAAGCTAATATTCAAACTTCAAAATTCTATTACTAATCTAACTACCTACCAAGTTTTATCAAGATTGAATAAACGGTTCGTCAATTATCGTCGGACAAATCGCTAGCTCAATCAATAATGTAAATTAATAGAGAATGAAAATGCTTTACAATCGTATAATTTACCATAATATACAAAGAGTATTAAGTTAAATTGGTGAAATACTTACTGAAGCGATGTGTTTCAGTAGGTAATTCAATAATTAGCTCATAAAGGTTAATACCTAAAGTTCTTGACCGAACCTTGTTACAATATAATTATCTACATAATTGTAATTCGCCGTGATTTTATTAAAACAAAAGAAGGTGTTTGAAGTTTCATCGGAACGACTGTAGTCTATGTTTTATTGTACGAAGAGATTATAATCATGGAAATAACATCAGTAAGGTTTTGCTAGCAAAATTGCTAAACAAAATGACCACCTTTTTATGAGTTCAGGCAAGAACTAGTGGATGCATCTTGTTTTTGCAGAATATTAGAGGTAAAAAAAACCTTTAAATAAATCAATTCTTGTGTAAAATAAAGTTAAGTTTGTAGAAAAAATACATTTTACCAGCTTATGCTCAAAAAACATATGCGTTGCAGCTTATTATTTTTAATAATAAGCTACAATAATGATGGCCATTTCACCAAAATATGATCCAGGAAATTCAACTGCACCCCGATATAAACTAAAAATATTGTGTGTTTCACGGAAACCTAAGCTGGATTCATTATCACAGTTTCATCAAAAACACAGTCACTGATATCACTTAACAACTTAACACTCTATTATCACATTTTAGATACGAACCACCAAAAGAAATGCTATCGCCACGTACCGGTGCATTGTCTTGAAACCACTACATTTTGCTGTCAAATGATCACACATCACGTACCAATTTACACGGAAATGATGATCTGCATTCTGAGGAACGTGGCGACCTACATCGTCAGCAAGGTTAACATACAAAGCCTATACACGCCTATAACAGTGATACAATCACAACCAATATATACAAACCAGTTCTAATCCATTCTATATATATACCAATATATATATAGAATGATTTTGAGATACTAAACGCGATAGAGTATGTAAAGTTAAAGTAAGAAAAGTAGATATCGCAAGGCATATTTAAAGCTCGAGTTAAAAACTTATTTTTAACCAGTGAATAAAACTGTCCTATTTTTATAATGAAATAATATCCTTTTACTTTAGGGTAGGTTAGGTTAGATTATATATATATATATTTGTATATTGTGTAGTTTATTACTGTGTATGTAATTATATTTATCTAGTAGTTTGTATATCGCATTGCACTCTTCTCTTGTATTTAATAATTACGTTTACCGCCAACGATTCTCACAGTTGCATTCTTTCCACTCCATCCCAAGGTTGTCTGGAAGAGGACGCTTTTAAGCGATAAGACCGCCCATTGTACTTTTAGTTATATTAAGTTTTTGTTTATTTTGTTATCCTGTGGTGTACAATAAAGTATTTTCATTCATTCATTCATTCATTAACAATTTAAGTTCAAGACGCTCTTACTCTTCGGGTATATCTCTTACTTTCTGAGAAATGACGTATTTTAGATTGTAAATAGTTGAGGGTAAAGGTTGACCTTGTTATAACGATCAGAACTCCGTTATAACGATCGATAGTATACAATGCATTTTTGAGATACCTCTACTATCTTGTTTGATACAGTTGTACTTTAAAGCGTATCGCGACTTTTCATAGCGATACAGTAATGATTTTGTGAAACGTTGTCAGACTCAAAAGTCACATATTATCTATCAGACGTGATCAAATCCAACTTATTTCATTACTCGATACAGATGTTTTGATTACTGGATTATTCGTTGAATGGCTATGGAGTGGTTGGCCTACAGCTGTTGTGCTGGTTCTCTAGTGCTGTATCTAGTTGCGAAGTATTTCTACGAGAATGAAGTTAGGAAATCTTTTGTGGTTGTTGCTGATTGTGATTGCTGTGTGTGTTGTCAAGGTTTGAATTATATTTTTTCGCATTTTAGTAGGTACATTCAGCGAATATCTCAGTGAAAAACTGGTACATTCTTGAGTGCTAGAAATAAAGTTGTAAGCCGATGGCCTAGAGTCCAATGTAAATAAGCAGAATTTATATGAAAATCCAAATACCTGGTAGCATAGAGTGTTGTTATAACTAAACTCTATCTTATGTTGTTATAACTTTTATAAAACTACTAAAAGGATGGGAATATTTTAACTCTAAGTATAGTATTAGCATATCTATGCCTTCTTGCGTCGTAGCTGGATTTCGCCAACCGCTCCCTCGAGGCTTCTTCTTTCAGGTTTTAGTTCCTATATTTTACTTCTTTAGGGACGTGGCAGGCAATTAGTCAGCTGATCCGCATGTATGTTCGATTCCCGCTGCGAGACAAAAGTTTTTTCATGCTCTGCAGATATTTGTTCAGGGTCTGGGTGTTTTGGTACCATGGTACTCGTAGTTCCTGATACCCACGACATAGGGGATCCTAGTGAGTCATTAATTATTGACTGTTGGGTTATAAATATATTATAATATAAACAGTCTGGCTCTAACTTTTGTTTTATTAATTGATTGCGGCGGTACTCGGCCCCCGACCACGTCGTATCGCCTGCCCGCACTATTATTTACTTTGCTCAGTTCCTCCAGTTTAAATAGCCTATAAAAATAAGCTATCAAAGCAAAAATATTTTCGCAAATCCTACTTTTCGATTGTTCCAGAGTTCCGACACAAAACGTGTATAAAACGAAAAAAAACTGTAAATAATTGTTAAAGTTCGTATCTTTTCTTCCAGAGCAGCCTTCTCAGTCGACAGTCTATTTTCCGCCCTCGTCTTCCGGAGCCATGCTTCACGAGTCGAGCAGAAGACCGGCCTTTCGCCTACCCCCTCATCGCATTCCTTACCAGGATGAAGGACATGCTCGTGCGAGGCGTCACTACCTTCATGGAGAACGCTAAGCAAAATCAACTAAGTGATTAAAATCTAAGTTTATATCAGACATTTGAAACGATTGTACCGTTCGAAAGCTTAAAATACCAATATTGCTGTTGTGTTACTACAACATTATAGAAACATGCGACTTTTGACCAGTATGCCTCAGGGTCGGCAACGCAAAAATTATACTTTTAAGTGTAGCAATGTCCATAGATTACGGTATACGCTTACCAACCATGCAGATCGTATGCTTGTTTGCCACTATTTTATAATCCTACTAAGGACTTAGCGTTTATAATAGTAGTAGGATAGGATAGGATCCTATCCTATCCTACTACTATTATAAACGCGAAAGTTTTTGAGGATGGATGTTTGTTACTCTTTCACGCAAAAACTACTGAACGGATTTTGATGAAACTTAACAGAAATATAGCTTATACATCAGAATAACAGATAGGCTACTTTTTATCTGGGTACCACGCGAGCGAAGCCGTGGGCAAAAGCTAGTACTATTAAAAACGCGAAAGTTTGTGACGATGGATATTTGTTACTCTTTCACGCAAAAACTACTGAACGGTTTATGATGAAACTTTACAGTAACTTTATAGGTTTTACATCAGTATAACACATAGGCTACTTTTTATCCGGGTACCACGCGGGCGAAACCGTGGGTAGAAGCTAGTCAATAATAACGATACAATAAATCTTCCAGAACAATCTAATTTGCTGATTCGCTCTAGAATAATAGCTTTGGGCAAAACCTGAGTTTCTATGCTACTTGAGGCGGAGAGATGTTATAAAGTCAGCTAATAAAATCGTGTCAAATTGATGTGTGATGTATCTCCGCTTTACTCTACTGCTAAGTTCACACGAGTTGGTATATATATATACAGATATTAATTACAATATCTGTTTGTAAGATTTTATACTTTTTTTTTGTAAATATTCTATGTATAATATGTACCTATGTATTTACAAAAAAATATATATAAGTAGTATAAGTAGTCAGTAGTTCCCATAAAAAAAGCTCTGCTTAGTTTGGGGCTAGATGATGCTGTGTGAAAAATTTTCAGCATTATTTATATATTTATTTATAGCTAAGTCATCTGATCCAGATCACTTCCAGACGGAAGCGTTCCCAAAATCCTGGCTGCGTTGCTACGCTGGTAATGCTAATGACAATGCGATGCCCCGATTTAGGTTTAATTAGGTTCTACTACACATAATTATATAATAAAACTAAGTACAATTTATTGTGTAATACGCCTTTTTTATTCAATATATTTTTATATAAATAAAAATGTCCAAACATAGTAATGATTTTAAACTTCACAAGTAACGTTTTGTTTCATTTATTATCTCAGTTATTTCACCGTCATATTGGCCTAGTGGTACCCCAACGTCCGATCCAAAGGGTTCGAACCCGGTCAAATACATTTTTTTTAAATTAATTGTTGTTGTTTTTTTTAATTCAATATATTAAAAAAAATACGTGCACATCAATACGTTTTCAGGACGATGAAAGAAACTATCGAGAGGGAACCTGCACGAAGTAGAACCAATAATTGGATGGCATATACTTTTAGTTAGTGTTCCGGTGATGGGCTTCCGGCCTGATATGCGGAATGTTAATAAATGTGACATTAATCGTTTATTTGTTTGTTTTATTATTACCAAAGTAATAAGTCTAAACCAGCAGTTTTTTGAACCTAATAAACTCTGGAGTTGTTAAAGAACCCTTTACCTTCAAATCGAGTAGTTTTGACAAAATCTCACCTTTGATATTCACTGGTTTTGTCTTGGGTCCAAGAGCCCTTAAAAGAGGAGATTTATCTAAGATTGGTACTCGTAGAGGTTTAAAAGGATCTTTCAGTTTTGATAAAGACAGTACGGGTGGTAATATTGGAAGTGGTGGTATTATGGGTAGCCTTGGTATAATAGGTAATAGTGGCAAAAATGGTGGTAAAAGAGGTGGTAAAATTGGTAAAATCGGTAAAATAGGTAGCCGAGGTATTAAAGGTGGTAACAATAATGGTGAAACTGGACTTAACAGTGAACGTTTCGGTTTCGGTAACTTTGGCTCTGGCAATTTCAAAGGAGGTGGTTTTGCTGGTAGCTTTGGTAACGGTGAGAGTGATTTGGCAATCTTCGGTCCAGAGTTGATGTTGATGAAGACTGGAGATAGTTTTGATACTCTTCTGATGGTGAGAGGACTGGAGAGTCGTTTGTTGTCACCAGCTATGAGGCCAAGATTGAGTCCATATGCAGGAATCTGAAATAAATATCAATTAATTTTATCAATCGTTCTACAAAAAATCTGTTGTACGCACGGGGTATCTTTTTTATATAATTAGTAAAATTAATATAAACTGCCACGAAACTTTAAAATGTATATTACAATAGGCTATCAAATGCAAAATAGCGTTGATGTTTTCAAGTTTTCTATAATAATTCATTACCAATAACGACTGCATCGGTTTAGTAAGTTTGCGCAACTTATCAACTAAATAGCTGGATTTTTGGCTACTGTACTTATGACCCTCTACTTGTTGAAATCAAATAGAGACAAAACAGCTGATCCTGTCTACGTGTGAACAAGCCATTAGTTCTAGCCAGAGCTACCTACCTATTTATTTAAGTTATAATAATCATGACGTCTCGCGTAAAAACACTTACTTACAGCAAATAAAATTACTAACACAGCGGTATTTATAATGATCAGCAGTTTTTGTGGGTCTCCCATCTCGATATTGCACTTTTTGTTTAAACCCAACATATTGTTCCCACTGCCTTTTATACTGCTTTAGATAATGGCAAATTATCTCCCGATCTCGAGATACAACACGTTATATTGTAACAATTGGTTTATTAATCTGAATGTTAATTGTTCTTGTTGAAGAACTGTGAGAAGAAGTTAAGACTGCAAAATAGATACAGTTATATCAGTGTATTAACTACTGGAACCTACTGGATAAACATTACTAAATACATTAAATTAATTAAATGTCTTTGATTGTATTACTGGGACGGCTCTATCTACCAAAGAAAATGACGGTTTGTCTCACTCTACAGAAAGAAGATTTTGAACACTATCAAAATGGAGACAGGTATTAAATTTTGTCTGCGGAGTCACCAACAATGGGACAAGATTTCATAGCATAGTTTGTGAGAGTACGTTTATTTACCAGAGGAACTCATAGGGATGAGTTTTGTAGACCGCAGACCGCTGATTGTACTTTTTTTTATTTTGTCCTCGGAGTTTAGTGCGAATGTGATTATTGAAAGTGACGCCTAGAATGTTGCGCTTCATCTCCCACTGGTGAATCATTGAAGAACTGTCTAATACCAGATTTTGTGTGACATAAAACGTGTTTGTACAAATTTTGTAAAAAAAAAGTGTCGTTGGTAATAAAACATGAAACACGTTGGTAGAACGATTTCATGCTAGTTTTCAAGCAAATGGCTCTATATATAAAAACTAAAATAGCCCTTAGCTGTGGTGTTATTTTTTAATAGGTACCTTAATTATAATAAGTTACTCAAATCATTGTAAAATCGTAGAATAAGCAATTTTCTTAGCTGTTTAGCAATGTTTTGTAACTCTCACTATCCACACGTCCAATCTTATCAAAGAAAACCAATATCATACCTTAGAAATTTCCTAAAAATCAATTTGATCGTTACAAAACTTTTGATTACAACTTTATCATCACGTAAATTACGCAGAAAATCCACTTGAATTCTTTAAATACGGTTATTTTATCTACAAATGCATAGAAGTTGATATAGCTTTGCAAAGTAAACAGGTTGAAAACATTTCGAAATATGGGGGGTCAAAAAATATTTTGGTCCTCCATCGCTTTATTACTGATCAGTTCAACTTATGCAGTAGCATGTCTCGAAAAAGGGATTTGTTTGGTAAATCGTTTAGCCATTAACGAATTTATTTAAATACTTCACGTTTCACCAAATTACTAAACAATGAATTTAATTTACAGTTGGATGCCCTGAAAGAAATGAAAGAATGCAAAAAGGCTGTACTGGCGTCGTAAGTTTACTTTTTCCCAGAACAATCTCTGAATTTTCTTATTTTCTATTGATAAATATTGTTTTGTTTTGCAGATTGTTAAAACCTTTGCTGGCTGAGAAACTGATAGGTAAAGAGTCTTCCAGTGCTTTATTTTCTGGAGCTTACTATATTCTCAAACTTGAGAGTTAACAGTTTTTTTTCTATTACAGATAAAAAACTACCATGTCTAGAGCCGTTACTACCGCCACCGCCACCTCCTACTATCGTACTAATGCCGGCAGCGCCTCCTGCTCCTCCATGCGCATCACCTCTGTTATATCCTCCTTCACCTCCTCTATTCCTGCCAGCCCCTCCCCCAGCTCCTTTACTCTTACCAGCCCCAGCGCCAGCTCCTATATGTCTACCCCCTCCATTTATTTTACCTCCCGCACCAGCCCCTGCACCTTTATGTTTACCACCTCCTTTCATTCTTCCCCCACCTCCTGCACCAATGTACTTGCCTGCCCCTCCTTGTGCCCCTCCCGCACCCTTCTGTCTGCCTGCTCCCCCTGCATTGCCCCCGGTGCCTGCTCCTATAGTTATCTCTTTAGTACCTCCGGCCCCACCACTGCCACCTTGTTACTGTGCGCCACCTCCACCACCAGGACTTCCAATGACAGCATTCTTGGTACCACCTCCAGTGCCAATCTCGCTGGATCCAAAGCCACTACCACCACTGCCACTGCCACCTCCTTGTGGATGCCCTTACTACTTGTAATAGGTTAAATAGATGGATATGTCTCATCTCCAGCTTATAAATGTTAAAGCTATAACAAAAATAAAAGGTGGGAATGGACTTTCATCAACTTTTAAGCAGATTTTTCCATATTTTGCAGGAAATGATTTTGATTATCTTTATTTTTAAAGTGTTTTAGATTTAGTTGATTAACTTATTTCAAACGAATTTATCAAATAAACTTTGATTTCCCAAGGATATAAACGTTTAAATATTTAATGATATTTCCTACGAACCTGCTACGAAAAGGTAATTTGTCACAACCAGTTATTTGGCCGTATAGGTACGCCCAAACAATCTGCATGCATAAAATATTTATAAGTAGCTTGTTCGTTGATATTGTAAGGGGCAGTTATAAAACATCCATTCTATTTCTGAAAGTGCCGGCAAAATGTTGGCATCAATTGTGGCCGATTTCTTCAAATATAAATTCGTTCAAAGTATCATAATTTTATCTTGTTGGTCTCCAAGAGGTAAAACGATTTTATTACATTTTATGATATCACAATCATACTTGATGTAAATGCTTGTACGCGGGTGGTGAAACCACTCTACCACGAGGTCCGGTTCCATCATCATCATCAGCCCACATCAGTCCACTACTGTACATAGGCCTCTGAGCCCGGTGTTCGGCTCTTCTCATCTACTTTCTGGGCGCCGCCTTTGTTAAGTCATCGCTCCACCTAGCCGTCCCTCCACCTCACACTAAATTTGCCGGTTCGATCCGGTTTCAGCAATTTTTCTTGCTCGAAGCACAGTAGCTCTAGGTATCTACAGCACCTGCGTACCACACAAGAGGTCGCAGATACGATTCCCGCCGGTATTTATATTTTTGGAATATTATAAAACTGAACTAACTACAAACTGACTACAAAGTTATTCCAAATTACGTTAGAAAGAAACTGCTCATTAAAAATAGCTAAACAAGGTACTTCGGTGGGCAAATCGTGGATAACGAGCTTAAAAGATGAAACAGGAGAAAAACACCAGAGTAGAGAAAAAATGCTCAATATATGCACAAACTTTTATAAATCTTTATACTCAGGCCCGCAACAACAACCTACAAATAATTTACCATACTTTTGCTCCGATACTATCCCTCCAATAACTGGCCTAGAGGTTCACAAGGTTATATCTCAAATGAAGTACAACCGATCACCTGGTGAGGACGGAATAACTACTGAGACCCTTAAAATAGGTCAACATGTTCTTTTACCACACTTAACAAATCTTTTCAACTCTATTCTTAAAACAGGTAAATTTCCAGATCGCTTTTGTCATTCCACTATAATATTATTACACAAGAAAGGAGATAAATCAGACATAAATAATTACCGACCAATCAGCCTCGTCTCCCACGTATATAAAGCCTTCATTAAAGTTATCGAACATCGCATCGCGGGACAGTTGGACATGCAACAACCTGCAGAACAAGCAGGCTTCCGTCGAGGACTCTCCACGACGGATCACCTCCAAGCACTCAATCAGCTCATAGAAAAGTTCAATGAAAACAACATGCCTCTATTTCTCGCCTTTGTAGACTATGCAAAGGCGTTTGATAGTATTACCCATGTTGCTATGTTCGATGCCCTTCAAAATCAACTTATTGACCCCACATACATAAATCTTATTCGCAAAATTTACATTAATAGTACAGCTGCAATAAAGTTAAATTCATCTGGACCACCATTTCATATAGGCAAAGGGGTGAAACAAGGAGACCCCCTCTCCCCAAAACTGTTCACTAGTACTCTCGAGGAGGTGTTCAGAAAGTTAGCGGCTGGTTGGAAAGATAAAGGAATTGACGTCGGCGGAGTGAGGTTAACCAACCTTCGTTTCGCCGACGATATTGTCCTTTTTTCTTCTTCGGCCTCGGAGCTAGAGACAATGCTACAAGAACTGAGCAACATAAGCCTTGAGATTGGATTGAGGATGAATAGGTCAAAAACCAAGGTTATGACAAACAGCGTTGAGACCAGAGTAACGGTGGATGGAGAACAGCTAGCATACGTCCAGGAATATGTCTACCTGGGCCAAATAGTCTCCTTCGATTCCAGGCAGGACAAGGAGATCGCTCGGCGAATTGAAAATGCCTGGAGGAGCTATTGGTCCATGGGAAGCATGATGAAAGGAGATCTTCCTATATCTCTAAAGCAAAAACTCATGGATGTATGCATCCTCCCCGTTCTGACGTATGGTGCTCAGACCTGGTCTTTGACTAACATTCAAAAATTCAAGCTCAAGGTTTGCCAACGTGCAATGGAGCGCAGCATTCTTGGAGTGAAGCGCACAGACCGCATTCGTAACACTGAGCTGCGCTCACGAACACAAATTGCCGATGTAGCGACGAAGCCGCAAAGCTCAAATGGGACTGGGCTGGTCATGTCTGCCGCATGTCGGGCGACCAATGGGCCAAGCTGACCACCGAGTGGTGCCCTAACACTGCGCGGAGACGTCGCGGTAGACCGAAAATGAGATGGAGAGATGAGCTCACGAAGTTCCGAGCAGATTGGCCCATTTTGGCGAAGGAAAGGAATGAATGGAGGGAGTGGGGGGAGGCCTTTGCCCAGCAGTGGGACATTTAAGGCTATAATAAAAAAAAAAAAAAATAATAAAAATTATAAAACTGAGATTATCGATATGGGTTAATACTTTAAAAAACAATATTTGTCAATTCAACTCCTTTAAACGCTCTTAATGCAGCTTCACTCTGTACTCGCAGTTAGTGTGCCAAAGAATCGGACAATCATTAAAAAAAAACAGACAAGTGCGAACAAAAATAAGTCGGAATTAACTACAAACATAACTTTGTAGTTGAAAAATGTTCGCCAATACATCAATATACGTGATGGTCAACTATCTAACTGAAAGTGTAAGTTTGTAATCACAAACACATATTTTTCCATTGATTTATTTGCGAGTATCAAAATATGTTGCATAAATGTACGTATTTCTATTTAAAAAATACTTACTACTATACTTAAAAGCTTGATTTATTTTTGAGCTCCACGGGACAGTATTCATAATTCATATTAATTTCAACTTGATACCTCCTGAGGAAAAGGGTCTTGACAGAATGGCAGACAGAACGGAAACCAAATTATAGGTTTAGTTATTTCCTTTTGTGGTACGGAACCATAAAAACACATTGAGACATCGAGTTGGGTCAGTAAATGCTGATAATAGGACATGCCCGTTTTTGAAAAATACGGGGAGAGTTAATGATACAACTTGTTTGCAGATCAGATAAAACTTATCCATCAGTTATCGCATCATGGAATTGCAGCTACGTTTACCTGTGACCCGTCTGTATTGCAGAACGTTCATCCATATAACTTGCAAGGAGTCTTGTACTTAGAACAAAACAACAGCTTATTGGAAAAGGTATGATCAAAACAACGTTTTAGACAAGGACTAGAATTAAGATAGTACAGATATGAAATCAGCTGCTTTCCTTTTTAAATTTTTGGCAAGTGTTATTTTATATTATCTTTGAAGACTCACAGATCGCGCTGTAGACAGGTTTTGGCTTAAAGAATAATCTTAATTATTCAAAGGAATGCCAACAACTAACATATTCACATTGTTATTCGAGGGATAAGGATTTGTGCGAATAACCTTTGACCACCTCTGTGGCAAAGTGGGCGAAGGCCCGCCTGAGACGCAAAAGGTTGCGGGTTCGATTCCCGCCGCGGGACAAATGTTTGCATATGCAAATATTTGTCTCGGGATCTGGATGTTTTCTATGTATAATATGTATTTATTTACAAAAAAATATATAATTAGTACTTATATCAATCATGTAGTGCCCATAACACAAGCTCTGATTACTTTGGGGCTAGATTTATTATTTATTTATTAAAAAATTATGCTTCCTTATTTAGAATAAGGATACATACCAATTTACATAATAAATGTGATACAATCTGTATAGGAAGTATCCCGATCTACTTTAGACTTAAAATCATCATCTTGTGCTTCAGGTAAAACCGGAACATTTCTCGTATCGTTACAAATGGTTGCTGGTTAGCCAAAGTCTACATACTCTGGTTCATCAAGTCAGATACGATGCTTTGATGACTCATCTTCAAGCAGACATAATGGAGAACAATATTATTGGTAAAGATTTAATTATCTACACTCAGTACCCGTAGTAATTCAGGCGAGTGTGAATTGGATTGTTGGAAGAAAAAGGCGTCGGCAAACGTACTCTGACCAAATTGGAGACTTTCTAAAGAAAGGCCAAGTCAAGAGAACACTAAACCGACGATCTTGTATGAGAATGTAATGGAATCTTGTATGAGAATGTACGATCATGTATGAGAATGTAATGGAATCTTGTATGAGAATGTACGATCTTGTATGAGAATGTAATGGAATCTTGTATGAGAATGTACGATCTTGTATGAGAATGTAATGGAATGAATCAAGCGAAAGAGGATCACCAGAGGATACCAGGATCGTAACAAGTAAATATCCGTGATGGGTAGGCAGAGGCCTACCCCGCCCTGGGTAGGCTGGTGGCTCCTGACGAGGAGCAGTCGTGTTTAAAAAAAAAATCCTTACAAAATTGCATCCCCCATTTCCCCCTTTAAATATGAAAATCCAAAAACCCTGAAACACGTCATTATTTATTTATGATGAGTAGACAATTCCAATTTTTAAGTTCATACCTTAAAAATCGATTTCCCTATACATACAAACTATCACCCACCCCCATTCCCCCCTTTAAATGTGAAATTCCAAAAACTCTGAAACACATCATTATTTGTTTATTAAGAGTAGCTACAATACCAAAATTGAAGTTCCTACCTTTAAAAAAAATTATATTGTCATACAAACTTTCTCCCCCTCTTCCCACCGCCCCTTTAAATGTTAAAACCCAAAAACCAGACGTCATTATTTATTTATGATGCGTAGCTACAATTCCAATTTTCATGCTTCTTATTTTAAAGAAGATTTTCATACAAAGTTCCTCCCCTATTTCCCCCTAATAAAGTGGAGATTTACAAAAATCATTTCTAAGCACATGTTTATGTTACAAAATAAACCTAATTTTGGCTGTGCGTTGATAGATCAGACAGACAGTCAGTTAGTTATTTAGTCATACCATTTTATAAGTAAAGATGTACTCAGTACCCTCTTTCTTCACCCTCAAGAGTCAATGCTCTTGTTAAAGATGATTGTATGCCAAGATATTTTATTACACACACCACCACTCTGCTATGCATAAGTCTT